>CAMTDV010001632.1:46520736-49020736 GCA_947069175.1 Scalesia atractyloides | reverse complement strand
GGGTTCAATTCCAACAATCTCCCCCTAGAACAGATGATGCCAAAACAAAAACTTTATTACTGATGTTTTTCTCGTCAATGACTCCCTTATTTGTCACGTACAAAGTCCAGAGCAATCATATCATCTACATCCCTTTCAAGTTCAAGATTCAGCAAGTCTTTGAAATCAGCTGCATCCAGACCATATGCATCCTCCATTTTTATCTTTTGAACTCTACCATCTGACCTGACCAGTGTCAATTCATGGGTGTCTATGAAAGACTTCCATTTTAGAATTTTCGAGTCAGATGGTTTTCTTGGGAGTAGGGTTATTTGTGATGAGTTGGGTGAGATAGGTCTGCTTACAAGTGTAGAAAGTGAGGCTCTAAGCTTATCACTTGCAGCATCTGTGTGGTACAAAATTTGATTTTCTTAGTTCTTCATGCATCCTTTGATCCTCTTCTTCCATCTGCTTTTGCCTCTTTACTTGATTTAACGCAATGGTGGATAAGCCAGAGGTTGAAGTTGATCTTTTAGGAGCATAGGTCTATTGACGAGCAGTAGTTGATTGAGTATAGATTGGCTTTCCTGGGATAGAAGGATCATTCTTTCTTAGTTCTTCCAATCTTCTATAGGTATCTACCACTTTTGATTCTAGCCATCTAGCAATTTGCCTTGTTGTTCTATATAGAGCATCAACAAGTTCAACTTTCATTCTTCTAATTTTAAGAGCATGGTCTTGACTTTCAAGTTTGGCCCTTTTCCAAGTAAGAGGAGTAGGCTTCTTTGAAAGATCCTTGAGCATTGTATGAATTCTTTCATTTTCTTCCTTTAGCTCATTTACCGACCAGTCTTTAAATTGATCCCTTGTTGCTTTGTAAGGCCTGTGCTTCATGACATGATCAAGATAGTCTTCTTTCAATTCAGGATCATTAGTGGTTGGTTTTTTAGACATAGACTTATTCAACTCCTTAGCAAATTCTTCGATATTTTTTACTTTGCTCAGTTGAAATTGCAAGGAGATTTGTAAAGCCCTGTCATCTTTATCTTTTAATTTGTCTTTCGCAATGTACTCAGCTTGTCTAGACTTTATCTTAAGATATTCATCAAGATTCTTAGGCTTTCGATACCCTAGGAAAAATGGAAATTCATCTGTTTCGAATCCTCTATCTTGTAGAAAGCTTCTATCTCTTTGTTAATGGCAAAAATTTCCAAAGGGTATAGTGCACCCATTGGAGGAAATGAAGATGATAAGTGCGTGGTTGGAAATGGGGTTTCAGGATGTGGCAGTGATGAGGATGGTTGTGAAATGGCTTGTGATGATGTAGGGAGTGGTGATTGGCTCTCTTCACCATCATCATCATCGATAACAAAGTTTTTCTTTTGCGTTGAAATTTAAGTTTTGGAGATGGTGGATGTGTAGGGATTCAATTTGGTGTGGATAATGGTTTGGTTAATGTTGGAAAGATGATTAGGGCAGTGGTTTGAGCAACATCTGTTGGAACATCTGTTGTTCCAGTATTTGTTGTCACAACATCTGTCCTAACATCTATTAGGGTTATGGTGACAGAGGATACAATAAAAGTAGCTTCAGCAGTGGTTTTAGAAGAGATGGGAGTTGGTTGTCTTGCTGTTCTTGCAGACTTTCTTTATCTTGAAATACCAACATCTTGTTTTTTCCAACTGCTTAGCTTTTTTCTTCAAGTGTATCTTGTCTTTGCGGCTTTTCATTAGCAATCCTTTCAATTTCTTTGTTTAGGGTCTCATCAATTCTTTTCCCAAATTAGCTTCGGATGCTTTAGTAGGTTGTAGTGGTTGCTGGTTGTGTTGCACCTTAGGTTTAACTTTTGAGTCAGGCTGCAACTTTCTAATTTGATCTTTCTCCCCCTTTTTGGCATCATCTTCTATATCATCTTGAAGAATGATAACCGGGGCAGAGCCAATAGTTTTTAGCAAGTGGTCTTTGATGGCTTTGATATCAGCTTGGGTATCTTTATATCGAGCCTCAACCATATTGCGGATCAACTTCATATGGGTTTCATGCTGAATATCGGCTAATTGTCTCTAAGCTTGGATGATTGGTTGAACAACCTTCCATAGCCCTTCAGCATTTTGTGTTGGAGGTTGAGGTTTAGAATTGTTGAGCAGTTCTTTCATCATGGATTTGATTTCATCTATAGATGATTCCATGGTATTGATTCTCTCCGTCAATTCTTGATATTGTAATTTATCACCTAAATGAATAGGATCATCTAAATTCCTACCAGAGGTAGTTGTATTTGGATCAGCAACATGAGGAGTCTCAATGTTGTCAGAACTAAATGCCCCTTGTTCTTGGTGTTGGGGACTTCCAACTGGCTAAGAGGATACAATTGTAGCCTCTGCAATTGTTTCCTTCAAGGAAGTCTAACGTATGTAACCACTGTTCAACTGAGCCATTGTTGTAGCAGCAGTTGTAGTAGTTGCTTCACTTGAACTACCACCAAGAGTTACATGTAACTCATGGGGTGTAACCTCCTCAACTGTTTCTTGGTTGGCTAATTGAGTTTTCTTAGATTTAGTTAATGCTAGAGTTAAGCTCTTAGTGATGGGTGATTGAGAGGGACTGCTTGTAATCTTAGTCTTCTCAATAGCTTGAAACATGGTAAAAATGTGGTAGGAATTGGAGAGGTAGGTAATGGAGTAGACAGAGACATACAATCTAATCACTATTTTTATTATATAAACTCATGCATTTTATCGAAATTTAATTGCGTAACTGAGTCGTACGTCATATCTCAAGTATTAGGACAAGTAAATCAGATCATAACATATACTGGTTTCCGTTACGATGCGAAACAAACCAAACAAAGCCCTAAAAGTGTTGGGCGCACTATCGCGGTTGCACTATTCATGTCAGCAAAACCGCTAAAATGAAATAGAACAACGAATAACGACATGCTAATGCCATAATTGAGCCCATATATATGAAAACGCTGATATGGGAACACCTACTACAAAAATACATAACTTTCCGGTAAACGCCTAATTTACAAAATTGTCCGTTTAGAAAAAAAATGCGACAATTTCAGTTTGTTCGCAATATAATCCGGTATTTCCGGATTCTAGAATTATAACAAAACAATGTTGAACACCCTAAAACAATACGAGAATAGCAAAAATGCATAAAAGACATCGTTTTCGGTCATACGGTAAACAATGCACAACTTGACCGGAAAGTGACCGTTTGTCGAACCGACGAACATTTTAGTGGCCGATAGCCTCATGCATCCATATAGAGAACTAGATAAGCCTTATTTGGGACTCGGAGTCCTTTCAACTATCTTGAGGTCACAGAAACACAACTTCTAGAAATGTTCGACGGCAAAATATATAAGTGCCGATATCGAGCGAACGAATGAAAGGTAGGCTTTTCGGCCATCCTAACTCAACATATATTCGGCTAGTGAACTAGTTAAGCATATTTCTAGATCGGAAGTGCCTTAAATAAACGCTATGACACTTGTGGCGGTCAAAAACCAAAGCTTCCAGTACCAAATAATAAAGTTCGTATATTAGCCGATATTGTGCGATGAGCGAACTAGTGATGTTTTCGTTATCCGAAACTTATACCAATTAGTCAAGAGTACCAAATAACATGGATTAACACCCTAAACCTATTTACTTGCTAATGATACAAGATCAACCCCTAATCACCATACTTAAATTAACTACCTAACTATCTAATAAATGAACACATGTTATAAAAAATGCTACACTAACCCCCCTTCCATTTTAGAAGATTCAAGTGGGTCTCACATCCACTTGATTTCTGTTGAATTTATGAGATTATGAGCATGGTGTAGGATATGGATGTAATCTTTGAAAGATGGTAATTATAAACAAGATATCACACCATGTCTTCCATCATTTTTCACAAAAAAAAATTACAACCTCCTATCTCTCTCTTACCCACGGCCCCAAACACCATCATCAAACCACCACATTTCCACCATTAAACACCTCATTTCATACACTTTAAAGCCATTTCAAGATTATCCAAGGTGCTTGCAAGGATGGAGGATTATTAGGGATTTCTTGGAGCTTTATCTTCTTCCTAAATCTTCAGTAATCTTGTGTAAACATTGTAAGATAAATTCCTTCATATTTAAGTTTCTTACAAAGTCTAGTTTAAGGAAGTACAAGTTGATCACCTTGAAAGTAAAGAAAATATAACTAAAAAACCCTAAACCTCACCATGATAATAACACTAAATATAGGTATTATGTGTTGATTATGTGCTTATTTGTTAACTAGTTAGCATGATGATGTTGATTATGATAAACTAGAGTATATAAAGTAGATGATCTTGTATGAATAATAATATAAATGATGATTTAAACATAGTGATGTTTAAATCTAACAAGATCATCAACCTCATAATCCATGAAGATTACTACAACTTAAAAGTGATTTACTACATATAAATAATTTTTATAAAGAATAAACACCATGATTTAAGATGTGATCATCTTAAAAAGTTGAGTAAACAAAGGGGGTTTAGAATGGAAGACTTGATTTAAAGATATAACAAAAGTGGTGGCTTAGAAATTCTAATAAATATGTTGAAATCTCATTATTTTTAAGAAAATTAGTAAGAATATGATTACAAAAATCATGGAAGATGAGGTGCATAAGTTGTAAACAACATAGTATGTGATCTTAAATTGATAGTTGATCTTGATTATGGGTTTAAACATGGTTTAAATACGTTTTTAAAACGTGGAAAACGCCATAGTTTAGGGGAAACTATGGTGAAATTTTCTAAAAATCTAATCGCGATTTAGAATATGATTAACGGGGTGATTAACGAGACTAAATGCGATTAGTGACCTAAACCATCATTAAGGAAGTTTTATTGACAAGGATTAAACCCTAACCACCCAAGTGCTTAACAAGTGTATATATATATATTTTTACAAGTTACGAATAAGTATTTCTTACACATATATATAAATACTTGTGAAAATAAAAACATATGTATATGCATATTTTGTCACCAAAAATTATGTGTAAACACATGTGTATGTATGTGTATGTATCTAGAAGTTTAGGGTATATACCACAAAATACCCAACTATATACATATACTACAAACACTTGAAAGTATTACCAAGTGTAGATGACACAAACCCATACATTTTTGCAATACGTCAAAAACAATGATCAGACAAACGGAGCAATGACGATGATGGGCAAATGTACACAAATACACCATCGCGTCATTGACCAACGAACAAATCGCCAACATGAAGAGTTACTACGACGATGGGTGATTTTTTGCCGCGAGAAAATATATATTAAACGACAACGACGACATGTCTAAAATAATATATTTTAGACACTTAACACACACACACACACACACATATATATATATATGTTAACGATTGCAAAATCCAGAAAGTTAAAATGTGTAAAAATTTACTAAGCGGTTTTATAAAAGTATATAAATATATACTTAAAAAACTATCCTTAGTAAAATTTTTATGTATAAGACTTATAAATATTGGACTCTTGAAAATGATTTGGGCTAGGCCCATTACATCAAAGACATGGGCAAGGCCCAATAACATAAAATATGTAGTAACATGGGCTAAGCCCAAAGACATAAAATACATGGGCTAGGCCCAAACATATAAATTACATGGGCTAGGCCCAATCACATAAATTACATGGGCAAGGCCCATTCACATAAAGACAGGGGTAGGCCCAATGACATAAATTACATGGGCTAGGCCCAATAACATAAAGACATGGACTAGGCCCAATGACATAAATTACATGGGCTAGGCTCAATCCCATAACGACATAGGCTAGGCCTAATGACATAAATGACATGGGCTAGGCCCAATGCATGAGTGCAAGGCACGAGGACATGTGAAGGGCGAGGCCCATTCACACACGATCTAAGAATAACAATGTGTGTGTGTGTATATATATATGTATTTGAGAAATATATGTATAAAAATATTAATCGAACAAACGAACTACCAAAACTATGATAACATTAAAAGGTATTCTAATGTGATAAACATATACACAACAAGAATTCAAGATGAACAACTAGTACAAGGTCCAACAAGACCTAGGTGTCTAATGAAGTTAATACACATGTTGGTTACACACGTGTACGGACACTGAACTTTGATAAGTACGACGTACGGAACGCAAAGCTGTGAGTTCATGTCCCTCCTTTCAATTATTTCAAAGTTTTGTTCTAAAACTATCGAGGGGAAATACATGTCATAACAAATAGTATGTTAGCTATGGGTTTAGATGATAACACGATCAAATGTGCATAAGTAGGATGATGATAATAGTAACCATTAATCACGTAGTGACCAAGGTGCAAAAGTTATAGATCTATTGAGTTTGAGACGCGCTCCACTCCTGGTTGGTATACCCTTCGGAGTGTTTGGTGATCCCAATGATGTTAAAGTTGTCTCAGTTTGGTTACTTACTTATGGCACAAATGTCATGGGCTCGTGACACACTGATAGATCCTTAAAACTCCATGATTGCTAATAATATACTCAGATTTCATTACTGGATTACAAGGATGACATTTTATACGAAAACATTAACTACATGAACTCGCCAACTTTTGTTGACTTTTAAAATTACATGTATTTCAGGATGCACGGCATGAGCTGGTGATACATTTTGGGATATGGGAAAATGTCAAGACAACGAGTGCCATCTTTTGGAGGATTTGCCTCTTATATCCCAACCTAGTATGGGTATATAGGGGTCAAAACCTCATTATGCATTTATGACAAAAACAATATCTTATTTTGAAGTAACGTACTTTAAACTACGTTTATGATGACAAGTTGAAAACCGTGAAAACTATGAAATTACTTTTGGTTGGTTGTAAATATTGGAATGCAAATTTATATCGGCATGGCGTTGTTGTTGATTTAAACTTGTTTACTTAATTGGATGCAATGATTACCTCATAGTCACACACTTGCGCTTCCGCTACGACCAGGGTATGACAAGAGGGGCGTGTGAACAAATGTTCAATTGAATCATGTGGTGTCCCTATACTTACAACTTGTTCCTTTTGTTAGGAAGCAAGAGAAGCTTGTGATGGTGGAGATCTTTGAACCAACTACTGTGAGGAAGTAGCAGCAGTGGTTGTAAGTGACTTTGGTGCTGTCACATGTAAAACATTTGGGATCTCATCTTCTAGAATTACCTTTTTGGGGTGTTTGGTGGGCTTCTTGAATTTGGTGGGTTTCTTTTTGGGTTTTTTTGGTGGGGGTTGCACAGCACTAGTTGTAGTGCCATGTTCACCAGGAGCAGTGCGCTCAGCAACAAAGGAAGGAGCAGTGGTTGTAGAAGTAGTCCAAATTTGCTCAGTCTCTGTTGCTTTAATTTTCAACACCTTTAGTTTTTGTGTTTCACAGATGACACCTTGTTGAAAATCAGTTTCAAAAACTTGTTTTTGTAAATAGAAATTCAACTACCTAGGGTGTATCAAAAAAGCTTTACCCTTTTTAATACTATTAAAATTTACAACCAAATCAGAAAACAATACCTGGGAACAATTAAATTTTGATTTGGTTAGAATAACATAACCCAGATATTGAAGATTTAAAGGTATTTCGTTAAAAGTAGTTCTACATAGTCAATGCCTTCTTCTTGTCTATAACCTTGAACCACAAGCCTAGCTTTATTCTTGACAACAATACACCTTTCATCAGTTTTGTTTTTGAAGACCCATTTTGTGCCAATTGGACATACATCCTTTGGCAATGGTACAAGTTCCCATACTTGTTGTCTTTTAAACTGAAGGAGCTCTTCTTGCATGGCTTCTACCCAATTGTTGTCTTTTAGTGCCTTTGGTACTTGACAGGTTGTGTGAGAGATAGAAACCAGCAAAAAGACAAATGTTTTGGGATTAACTTCTAGTGAGCACCCCTTCAGTTATGTTGCCAATGATAAAGTCAGATGGATGATTTTTAAGGTAGATTAAATATCCCTTATATGGAATAATGGAATTTTGAGGTGAAGGCTGCAGATGAGAATCATCTGATTTAACAGCTATTGGCAATTTTGAAGAGCCAACATCTGTTTGGAATGGAGATGGAGGTATTTGTTGGAGAGTTGTGAGAACATGATGACTTTTATACACAGAGGTTGGACTTTTATCAACAGAGGTTATAGTTGATGAGATGGCAGAGGATTGAGGATCAGCAGTGGTTGATCCAACAGTGGCAGAGTTTTCATAGTTGTTAATAACATCTGTTTCTTTGGTGGTGGATGTGGCTTTATATTGTGGTATCGCAATGCCATATCCATAGTCTTGATGTGGAGACTGTGGTGTACCTGCAGGGTCAGTCTTAACAGAGATAGTTTCAAATGTGTTTGTCTAAATCAAAAAGTTCATCAGGATTTGCTAGGATTTTTAATGAAGAAAGTTCATTGAACTTAGCATTCAAGGTCTCTTCCACACACCTAGTCCTTGAATTAAAGACTTTGTAGGCTTTAGCAGTGGTTGAGTATCCCAGAAAATAACCAAAGTCTACTTTGGCTGCAAATTTTGAAATTAAATCTTTTAGATTTAAAATGAAGCATGGGCAGCAAAAGATTTAAAATATCTGATCAGTGGGTTGATCTTGAATAGAGTTTCATAAGCAGTGTATTGATGCCTGGGGTTGATCAAAACTCTGCTTTGAATATAACAAGAAGTGTTTATAGCCTCCGCCCAAAAGGAGAAGGGTAAAACAGAATCTGCAAGCATGGTTCTAGTAGCTTCAATTAATGTTCCGTTTTTCCTTTCAACTACCCCATTTTGTTCTGGTGTTCTTGGAATGCTATACTGCCTTACAATCCTTTTGACACACAAAACTCATCCAGCTCCTTATTTTAAACTCTGTGCCATTGTCACTCCTGAAGACTTTTACTGGCAGGTCAAATTGCTTTTCAACTTGTTTCACAAATCCTTGCAAGAGACCTACAGTCTCATCCTTGGGGTGCAAAAAGTAAGTCCATGTAAACCTTGAAAAATCATCAACTATGACAAGACAATATTTCTTTTTTACTTAAACTCAGGATTTTTACAGGGCCAATGGGTTTGTAACAGTTGTAAACATTGACTTGTTTTGGACTCACCAATGGGTTTGTAAGAACTTTTATGTTGTTTTCCTTTTAAACAGGAAACACAATGTTCTTCTTTTGAGAAAAATTTTGTGCTAAGCCTCTTACAAGACCTTGTTTAAAGAGTGTGGTGATAGTTGTCAGATTTGCGTGTACAAGTCTTCTGTGCCATAATTTTGTCTCTTTGTTAGCTGAGAACACACAGGCATCAGTCATTAGATTATCTTTCAACATATCAACCACATACACATTGTCATTCCTATGAGCAACAAGTTGTGCTTTGCTCTCAGCTATGATTTGATCAATCTTTTTAACCACTTCTGGCCCAACAATCTGACAAGTTTTCTTAGTGAAGAATGACCCATAGCCCTTGTCACTCATTGGTGAAACACTTAGAAGATTAAATTTTAGATTGTCAATAAGATTGACATTTTCAAATTTAAGTTTCCCAGCCTGAACTGTTCTTAACCCAAGCACCTTCCCTTTTGAATTATTACCAAAGGATATATCACCCCTTCCATGAGCTATGAAATCTTTGAGAAGGGCTCTACATCCTGTCATATGCCTGGAACCTCCACTATCACCACAAACTATTAAGGCAAGTAGAAGCTCCCTGCAATTTGGTAAATAATTAGTTTAGGTGGGTTTCCAAATCCAAAATGGCTTTGGAAGGCGTCACAAACATGTCAGTATCAAATTTGGAAGAATGTGCAGAGGTTTGAATAGATCTTTGTAATATCTGTTGAGGCCCATTTCCTACTAGATGATAGTAACCATGAGGATGCCTATTTACTCTTGGTTTTGTGGGCTTTTTGTAACCCTCATAACTAAGAGGTACATTTTGGTAAATTGGTTGGCCATATCCTCTTGGGTACTGGTTGGCAGGTGGTGCATCGGTTACCTACACCTCTCTGGGATCAGAGGTTTTGTGCAGTACTTTGGTAACAGATCATTAAACAGGCACAAAGGTGTGTTTAGAATTTCCTTTTACAGTACTTTTCTTTGAACTCTCCGGTGTTTTTGATTTAAACTCATTCTTTGTCACATTAAAGTTTCTGAGATAAACACACTTTTGAGTTTTATGAATTGTTCTTTCACAAATTTTGCATTTAGGAGAACTATGATCTCACTAGTTTTGTTGATGTCATAACCTTTTAGAAGAAAACAGTTTTTGGTAACATGGTTCTTCTTTTCACAAAAGTCACAAAACAAGTTTTTTATCTTTTCTTTCTTTTTCCCTTTTTTCAGACTTATTGTCAGTAGATGTTGTAACCTCTGCTGGTAAATCTGTTATGGGAATGAATCTTGCCTTTGGTGCTTTGACACCTTCAATGGTTGAAAAATCCATTGGCTTGAAATTTGCCAGAATGTCACATTCATCATATATGGGTTTAAATTGATATTACTCAATCTCCTCAAAAGTTGAGGATCCCTCATGTCTTTCAAAAACAATTTTATTTCTATTTTTATCAGTGACTTTGATTTCTTGACCAGCCAAGTTTGTTGGTACAATTTCAACCACACCAGAATCATTTTCAGTAACATTTTAAGAAACTAGGTCATTTTTCTTGAATCCTATGCCAAATTTTATGTTACTTTTGACCTGGTTTTCTAGCAAAATCTCATAACCTTTACAAGATTCCACCTATTTTTCACAAGTGCTTTGGGTTGATTCCAACTCCTTTTTGCAAACCTGATATTTTCTATCATAGTTTGGAGTTGGTCCTTGTTTATGCTGGCTTCATATTTTAAGGTGCTGATTTCAGTTTCTGTTTCAAGCAAGTTTGTTTTTAGCTCTTTTGAAAGCTTTTCAAACCGCAATTCATTATCTAAAATCTTATTCCTAAGGTTTTCATTCACCTTATGTTAGCAAAATCTATGATGCATTTATCTGAACATAGATCTTTTAAGACCTGAGGAGATACCTTGGTAGCAGCCATCATGGCACAATCAAATTCACCTTCACAAACACTAGCATCCCATGGGTCAGACAGAGGTTCCACATCTTCATCAGCACTTTCTTTTGTAACCACTGTTTCATAATGAACATCAGACCCAACAGATTTAGACTCCATTCAACACCCTCAACTATAGACTCTAATACCATAAAGCAAAATTCATTTTGTTTCTTTTCAGTGTCAGCAACTAGAGCAAAGTTTTCATCAGTCAGATCCTCAGGCAAGCTACTCCAATCAACAAAGCCCTGAGTAAAGAAGCTCTGTTGATTAACTTCTGCCTGAGCAGTGGTTTGAGTAACTTGTTGCGCAGGTTGCATTTGAACCTGAGGAGCTAGTGCTTGAACATATTGAATTTGAGGAATAGTGGTTTGAACATATTGCACAAGAACAGTGGTAGGAGGGTGTGCAAAATGAGTAGTGTTTTGCATGTGAGGAGCAGGGGTATATTGGGAATAATGGACAATGTTTTGAGGTTTAGGGCTAGAATGTGTGACAATTGGTCTAGTTGATAGAGACCTACATTCTCTAGCAAAGTGTCCTAGCCTATTACATTTATACCACTTAATGTTTTACTTATCCAGCCCAACTTTTATCCTCCCATGCAACCCTGGAAATTTTCTACCAGTTCCCTTGCAATATTTGTTAGCCCTAACACTTAACAGAGCCAATTGGTGCAAAATGTCTATCTCTTCCGGTTGGTGCATAATGTCTATCGCCTACGTCTAGGATATGTCGGTTATGTATATAGGGCTTAGAATGTCAAATCTTGTTTGTTAATATATGATTTATATATTTTGTACATGGCTCGTACGAGTGAGATTAGTGGCCCGTACGAGTGACAATGTGTAACTCGTACGAGGCACCTTTCGCACGAGTCAAACACATCTCTCTTATGCGAGTCATGTTGACCTACAAATAGAGGAGCTTGAGTGTTGTGTTAGATATCTGTTGGTGTGTGACTACGGTGAAGCCCTGTCAAACTGTTTACTCGTTCTGTAACCGTTCACGTTTATCAATACAAAGCAAGGCGTTTAAGCAATATATCTTTCTTGTTTATTTGTCCAACTCATTAACAATGAATTCCGCCTCTGTTAGATGAGTCAGATAAGTCTGGTGCTCATAAGAGGGAGCCGATCCCCTCTCATAAGTGGTATCAGAGCCTTGAGGCCTAATTTGAGGACGAACATCAAGTTTCTGCAGTTTACCAACTGTTTCAGCAATTGCGGATCCAGATTCAACCTTTAAAGTTTCTCTACATCTATTCCTTTTCACACGGATCTTAGATTTGGATGAATTCATGGACAAATTGGACTAGGATTTTAGTATATAACGTTAAAATCAATTCTAACAAATCCTTGAAAATTTCAGATCTAAAATCAAACTTAATCATGTCGAAAATTGTAAAAATCATCCGTTTGGTGACCTGAGTTGACTCGTACGAGTAAAGAGACAACTCATACGAATGGCCCTCCATCGAATCAGACACTCGTACAAACCAATAAACAAGTTTTATTAAAATCTACAAGTTGCAGAACTGTTATTCGCACGAGTAAGTAATTCGCAAGAAGAAGTCACTTGCACGAGTAACCACTTCATTCGCACGAGCATCTCACTCACACGAATTCTTGATTCGCACGAGTATCTTACTCGCACGATCATCTGAGTCGCACGAGCAGCTCAGTCATTCGCACGAAGAACATTTTTAAGAAATTTTTCTTAAATTTTGTATCTCTTGTCATATTAATCAGTGTTTTTCGAAAGTGTGTTTCTGAAATTTTGCAGAAAAAATGGAAGAAGAATTTTACAATGCTTTTGCTGCTTTAGCAGTTACAACCACCGCAGCTCAGAATATGAATATTGAAAACGAGATGGGCACGATGACAAAACCTCCAAAACTGATGAATCTTGAAGACTATAATAGCTGGAGTGAAAGATTTATGAACTGAGTTCAAGCGAATCATTTCACCTGCTGGTTTGCCATTGAATCGAAATATCAAGCTTCGATGGAGAGAATGGTCTTGAAAAAACATTAGCTCAACTCTTGGAATTCGAAAGACAAAAGTTCATTAACGAGAAGAAGATGATGAACATTTTGCAGCAAGCCATCAAGGAAGATATCTTTGCGCTTCAACAGCATGATGATGATGCTCAATCCTTATGGAATGCTTCGGAAGGGAGAGAGCGTTACTAAGTAAAGAATTCGATATCTTTACTCTAATCAAGGGAGAGACGGTGAAACAATTGATTGAACAATATTGTCACTTGGTCGTCCAAATGAAGCGCTGGGAATTGTGAAAAATGAATAATTGGTCGATAAGCTTGCAGACTCTCAACCTCAAGGAGAATGGTCAACTTACTTAACTATTTTAAAGAATGGGACAGAGTATGGTAATTTCTCATTACCAAGATTTATTGAGAGATTGGAAGGGCGCGAGCTAGAGATGCAAAAAATGGCAAAAAGCAAAGGCGCCCAGATACAACAAGATGTAAATCTGTATTACAAGGGTAGTCCTGCCGCGCAGATATAGTCTCCAAAAATTCAAACTGCCTTCAGCGCCTTCAACACACCAAGTCCACAGCCAAGTCAAGCCACTGGATTTCAATCTTTTGCGTCTGTCAACCCAAACGCGCCTCCAGGCCCACATCATCCCATAGTTCAAGCAATTCACAGAATCACCAGAACAATCAATCTAATCCCAATCAACGGGTTCTATAATGCAATATTGCTGTTGATTTTCAAAATGCTCAAAACTTCGACGAAAAACCACAAAGAAACACATGTCATTACTTGCGTCGGTACTTGAATCGTACGAAAGTTTAGTAGCAGGAAAAATTGGGAATTCAGAGATGACGAGGGAGGATTACGATCTGATTGATCCGGTCGAGATGGAATTGATTGGCATTAAATGGTGTATGGCTTCCATTGTCAGAAGAGCTCACGTTTGATGGAGATTACCGGAAAAGATAATTTGGGAGGACTTGATGGGAAACTTGGCTTTGATAAGTCCAAGGTTACATGCTTCAAATGCTGAGAGAATGGGCATTTCAAACGAGAAAGTCCAAATAGAGAGGTCAAGGGCAATCATAACCCTTTTGCTGATGATTATTACAAGAAAGCCATTTATCATCGACCTCAACCCAAAAAAAGAATGGTGAAAATTGAAGATGGACCGTCAAACTCCAAAGACAAAGCTCTCGTCGTCACTCAAGAGGACGAAGGTTTCAACTGGCACAAGTACATCACGAAGAATGAAAGTTTGGCATTGGTAGCAGAAATCATTGAAGAACTTGAAGAATATGCAGAGGCATCTTTTGACCAGGCTCCTGAAAAATATTACAACACATCGTCAGAAGAAGAGGAATTGTTAAATAGTGCATTTAAACATCTCTTGCCTAATGATATTCTTAAAAATTTTGCAGGTTATTTTGATTCCAGCCATCGATCGTTTTATGATGAAGAGAAGAAGCCTGAAGTAGAAGAGAGAATTGATGTGATGTTAGAAAATCTGACTGACAAGACCAACAAAGCTTTTATGGCAAATGTGAATGAGGTAAATGAGTCGGTGAAAGAAACACCCTGCATGAAGTGCGAAGAGCCATGCATTTAGTGTGCTGAAAAGGAAACACGATACAATGAGCTGAAATGTGATTAAGCAAAACAATTAAACTATTTGAAAAAGTGATCAGAGAAAATGACAAAACACTTTCAATGCTCAAGGCAACTGTAATGGACAAAAAAATGGCCATTAATATTCATTTAAATACAATTGACGAGCTAAAAAGTGAACTTGAAAAAATGAAAATAGAAACATAACGGGTTAACAAGTTGTTAATCAGTTATTCTACAGGTTCATACGTCATTGATCACATTCTTCCAAAAATTGAAAAAAGGAAGATAATAAAATTGATGAAAACAAAGGTGCAAGTTACGATCGTGTTCCACCACCCATGTGGAATAGTTATTCAAGTAAAAAACCATCGGGAGTGGAAAAGCCGCTCAATTTAAAATTAAAAGCTAAAAAGACTAACGAGCTGCCTACGAACATTTATGTAACTTACACCAAAGCAGAAAATGAATGTGATTCTAATGTGGTTAAAACTATGGTTGAAAGTGTTCTGAAGAATGAATCTGACAAATCCGAATTGGTTGTTGAATCATCAGAAAATAGTTTAAACAATGATCCAAACATCATCATATACAAAATGCATGGATCTGATAAACTAATTCCGATGAGGATTTCCCAATTAAGAATGTCAATCTGGATCGTGTTGAAAAGTTGTTCAAGCTTGTTAGGTGAGCTATTCTGATTTAGAAAAACAAGATGCATCATTTTATTCTAAATCAAAATGTGTTAACAAACCCTACCATCAAAGGAACAGAGACTATCCTGAAAAAAGGAGAGCTGAGTTGGGTTTTCAAAAGCAAAGAACAAACAATTTTGTCTATGGGACAACTACAGAAAAAGAGAAAGAGATCATTAGTAAACGAGATTTGGATTCCTCTGTTAGAAAAGACAGCTAGACGTGCGACAAGTGTAACAATGTTGGGCATATTGCCCGACAATGGTCCCAAAGAAATCCAAAATCTGTTTCCAACTCCAACAGTCTACCAAAGATGTGAAACAAAAGGCACCCATGCTTGCATCAAAACAAATTCTGAAAAAAAAACAACGAATCCCATAAAAATATAAAATCAACGATTCAACTTAATTCTAAATTTTCAATTGGTGAAACTTCCACCAAGAATCGTCAACAAGATTCAAAGTTTTATTCTAAAAGGGCAATTTTGAAAACTTAAACATGGGTTGCAAAAGTTAAACCATCTTCAGTAGAACTGAAACCACCTGGTCCAGCCAAAACAGAGTTCAAACAGAATGTCAAGATCAAAGTTGGTCTGAAATTTAATATTCCAAACCTACCCAAGACCAAGCAGGCTTGGGTTTCTTTGTTTAAATAGTTTCTTCCTCATGTGTGCAGGGGCTCCCAAAGTCGATCATGTCAAAATGGATTATGGATAGTGGAGCTTCCCGAAACATGACTGGGATGCTTGTGTTGTTGCACGACGTAAAAGCTATCCGGGGAGGTTACGTTGGTTTTGCTGTAACTCAGGGAGGAAGAATTGTGGGAGAAGTTATTCTTTCGAATGGAGTGGTTTCCTTTGACAAGGTTAACTACATTGCAGAGCTGGAGAACAATCTACTGAGCATTTCGCAAATCTGTGACAAAAGGTTCACAACTCACTTCAATGACAAAGATTGCTTAATTCTTAAGTCAGGATTCAAAATTAATGTGGAGTGGATCCTCATGCGTGCTCCCTGAGAGAATGATCTTTATGTCTTAGATATTATTGTCGCATCCACAACGTCAAAGAAGGTTCAATGTTTCGTTTCTAAAGCAACTAAGAAGGAGTCAATATTATGGCATCGAAAGTTGGGGCACATTCACTTGAGAAAGATGAATTATTTGGTGCACAATGACCTAGTGGAGGGTGTTAATCTGAAAAACTTTCATTTATCTGATGATTGTCTGAGCTGTAAGAAGGGGAAACAACATAAGAAATCACACCCAAGAAAGCTAATAAATTCTATCAAGCTACCACTAGAAAGGCTTCATATGGATCTTTTCGGCCCAATAAACATAAAAAGCATTTCTGGAGATCTATATTGCCTGGTCGTGACAGATGATTTTTCAAGATTCTCATGGGTTTTCTTTCTGGAGAGCAAAGATGAAACGTTTGAAAGCCTTATGATTATCTTCAGGAAGCTTGAAAACTTGATAGATAGCCTTTTTAGTTATGAGAATTTTTTTATCTTTCTCGACACACTCCTTGCAAGGCTCTTCGCACTTCTTGCAAGGTTTTTCAACCTCAACAATTTGAACTTTGACCACTTCCTTTACCAACTCTTGTACACACTTGGTCACCGACTCTTTCTTGACTTCGCCAGAGACTACCTCTTTTAGATTAGCCATCATACCTTTGTTGGCTATCTCATTTAGATTCTCTTTATTCATCTCTCTGTTCATGTTGATCAGCTCCACCACTTCAGTCTTCGGCTCCTTTTCACAGTGCACGTAGCTTGTATCAAAATAACGTACCAAAATTTTTAAGCATGCCAGGAGGTAATAAATGTCTAAATGCACTATGTAAAAGTTCTTTTTCCTCGTATGAAGTGTTATAATAATCTTCTGGAGCTATGTCAAAAGATACTTCTGTATCCTCTTCCTCAACTGATTCTTGTTCTTCAATTATCTCAATGAGCAGTTTGAGACTTTCATTCTTCGTGATATATTTTTTCTAGTTGAACCTTCATCCTCTTGGGCAACAACTAGAGCTTTATCTTTCGTATTTGATGGACCATCTTCAGTCTGCACTAATCTTGATTGCGCCCGATGATATATGGCTTTCTTATAATAATCATCTACGAATGGATTTTGATTGCCATTAACCTCACGGTTTGGACATTCCCATTTGAAATGCCCTTTTTCCCGACATTTGAAGCATGTAACCTTCGATTTTTCAAAACCAAGTTTACCCTCCAAACCTCCCAAACTATTTCTGCCTGTGATTTCCATAAAGCGTTGAGCTCTTCGGATAATCGATGCCATACACCACTTTATATCGACCAGCTCCAATTCTTCCAGATCTATCTGCTCATAATCTTCTTTGGTCATATTTGGGTTTCCTATCTTTCCGGCAACCAGGTGTTCATAAGATTCAAGAACAGAAGCAAGCAATACCATGTGCTGCTTAGAAGTATGTTCATTGAAATCTTGTGCATTTTCTAGATTCACAACGATATTGCACTGTAGAATCCTCTGGTTTGAATAGGTTTGAGTGTTTTGACCGCTTTGAGTGTTGTTTGAACTTTGCGAAGATTGTAGTGTTTGGGGAGAATTTGGTTCAAATGATGGAAATGACTGAAAACTACTAGATTGGTTTGAAGACAGACTTGTAGAATTGTTTGTGTTGAAAGTAGTTTGTACTTTTGGACTCTGAGTAGCCACTGAACTACCTTTGTATTACAAGTTAACGTGTTGCTGTATGTGAGAGCACCTTTGGTTTTTGCCATTTTCTACATCTCAACTCATGACCTTCTAGCTTTTCAATAAATCTTGACAAGTTGAGTGAACTATAATTTGAACTGTTTTTCTGAATTGTCAAATATGTAGTCCTTTCTCCTTCTGGCACAGCATCAACCAGTTTGTCTACTAGTTCCTCATTGGATTTCTGAATCCCCATCCTCTTCATCTGAACCACGAGATGACAGTATCTTTCGATCATCTAAACCACGAGATGACAGCAACGCCTTTTTACTTTTTCTCATTCGAGAACTTCCTTGAAACTTGATTCTCAAAGCATTCCACCGAGATTGAGCATCATCGTCATGTTGAAGAAGAGCCAAAATATCCTCTTTAACAGCTTGCTGCAATATGTTTAACACTTTCTTTTCATTAACAAACTTGTCTTTTTCTGTTGGTGTGAACTAAGTCAGTGTTTTCTCGAGTCCATTTTCACCGAGTGGTGCTACGTACTTTTCTTCGACAACGTACGAGCAGTTGAAGTGATTGCTTGTACCCAATTGACAAAACGTTCATTCCAACCGTCATAATCTTCTATGTTCATTAAATTCGGGGGTTTCGTCATAGTCCCATTTCATTTTCAAGATTTAGATTTTGTGCGGCTACGGCTGTAACTGCTGAACTAGCGAATGCATTGTAAAACCCGTTTTCCATTTTTATCAAAAAATTTGATTAACACTTGTTTGGTGTGAAGTGACTTAAATGCGATGTGACACTTCGTACGGCCCGACAATTCGTGCGAAGTGTGATTTGAAGTCTAAAAGTGTTTTAGTACGAGTTGTCACTTCATGCGATGTGACACTCCGGCCGAAGTGGAAGTTCAAGTTAACTTTGGAACGAGTTGTCACTTCGTGTGAAGTGATATTTTCAAATCCAACGAAGTGTATTCACTGTTTCGCCTTTTTTGCAATTTTCGACATGAATTCGGTTGTTTTTAGTTCTGATATTTTCAAGGACTCAAGACCCCAACTCTGCTATTTATAGACATGCTGGCTTCGCATGAGTTGGAGTTGCCACTTCGTCCAGAGTGCACTTCGTCCGAAGTGGCCTATCTACATACAAAACAAATAGAAATCTAACAATAAAGCCCTATTACATACTCGACTTGACCCTAAGATGTAGGCTATAGACATTCTGCACCAACATAACCCAACACACCTATTTATAGGATGTTCACTTCGTAAGGAGTGGATGCTTCGTAAGGACTAGGAATATTATACACAAACAAATATTCTAACATGTTGATTCTTATAACAGACTCAATATGATTCGATGACGTAGGCAATAGACATATGCATCAACAGTCTCCCCCTGGATGTTGCCGCAATCTTCGAATACTCTTTAAGCTTCAAAGTCTTTAATCATCTTCAAATCTGTTTTATTCTTCAATAACTTTAACATTCTTGCTCAACAGATATCATCAACAATCTCCCCCATGCTTTGAAATTGTATTGTAAACATTAAATATCAGCAAACTCCCTTTCTGACAACTTCCTGTTCATTCTTCTAAACATTCAAATAAACATTTCAGTTCAAACTTTGAAATTGTATTGTAAATATGTTTCATTTGAACTTGAAACATTGAAATTTGAGTGATCAATTTGTGAACAAACTTATGTATTTATCAAATGTAAGTTTCAAATTAATGAACTTTTTTCATTTCAGAACAATTTCTCATTTCAAATTTTGTATAATAACTTTAGATTTTGAATATCAGCTTTCCATCATCAGTTGTCAATACTAAGATAGAAACAAAATCTTTTTGTATTTTCCAATGTTTAGGCTAAAACACTCTGAAAATCTTTTTGAGGTTTTCTGAAATGAAATGTAAGCTATATACAAACATATTTACAAATATTTTTGTGAGTTTGAGTTAGAGGATCATATCAGTTTTTGAGACAAAACACTAGTACCGTTGACAAAACAAATTCACTTAGATTGTTAGTATACTTGTCCACTTAAACCTCTACACATTTCTCAATTGCTCCGAGATACGTTAGGTAATTTTAAGAACTTGACTTATTAGTGTTTCCCACCTCACAATATACTTCCGTGTTAAGATTCCGTACAAACAAAGAGCTGAAGCGTCGACTTAAAAGTGATGTTCCAATTTGGATTTTTATGTACTACAGTTGTTGGATCTTTCAATACTTTCAATATGTTGCAGTTTTCAGGTTTAAAAGCAACAGTATTCTACAAGTTATAGGCCATTGCTAACGCAAAATCAGAAGAACTTGTATCATACCTAAGATATCAATTATATATAAAGACCTAGTATCTCATGATCCAGCAATCTCTCATATGAAATTTCGATGTACTAACACCATATATCCTAGAGATGCTAAACCACTAATTAAAAAGTATTTCTTTATGTTTATATCTCAAAAACAATCTATTGAATATGCGAAGCCTACTGGCACATCATTAGTGAGAATTGTTTAAACATTTTGACACTGCATTTCTTTAGCATACTGTGATAGTCCGCTGATGTAACGCTTTGCATTTGTAACTTTCCTTTTTTAGTAAGATCGCTTCATGTTTCTATTTTTGGAAAGTCCAAACCTTGTAATCGTATTTCTATTTCCAAATCATTGTAAATCTAAGGCTTTGATTGTAATCAAGATTGATCAATTATGTGAAATTCACAAACTTTATACATGCTTAAACTTATGAACGTACGTTACATTATTGTTTGATAAACCAATTCAAACTGACCCGTAAATGCCTATTGTATGTTTGTAAATCTTAATACCAAAATCAAGCTAGATGATTAGTCATTCTTAACACACATATTTAAGCTTTTGGCATCATCCAAATTGTTTAATCGTTATCGTGACACTTTGCTGGTGCATTATATCTATTGCCTAGGTATAGGATGTGTCGATATTGTATATAGGGCTTAAACGTCTTTTGTATAAATGTTATTAAGTGTTTTATATGTTTCTATGTTGAGTCGTACGAGTGAGTCAGTTGACTCGTACGAGTGACACTCTATCACTCGTACGAAGCAACCACTCGCACGAGTCACAAGCTTCTGTTCCACACACTCCAGTGCGGGTCATGTCGGCCTATAAATAGGGGAGTGTTGTGTCAGAGCTAAGGAGAGTTAGTTCAGTTGGTACGGCGAAGCCCTATGATTTGTTTACTCGCGTCTGTACTTGCACGTAAATTAATACAATTAAGAGCAATTAAACAGTAAGATCTTTCTTGTTCATTTGTCATCCTCTCTAGCAATGAATTCCGCATCTGCTAGCTGAGTTAGATCAGACTGGTTGCTCATCGGAGGAGTCGATCCCCCGTTCACAAGTGCTATCAGAGCCTTGAGGCCTAATCTGCTAACAAACGTCAAGTTTCTGCAGGCTACCAACTATTTCAGATCAGATTCACTGTTGCAACTTTATACTTCTACATTTTTCCCAAACTGATCTTGGATTTGGACAAAATTATGGAAAAATTGGACTAGGGTTCTAGGATATTTCGTTAAAATCAATTCTAAACAATCCTTAACAATTTCAGATCTAAAATCGAGCTTAATCATGTTAAAATCGGTAAAATTCATCCGTTTGGAGACATAGTTGTTTCGGACGAGTAGAGAGACCACTCGCAACAATTGACCATACGATTTGGGCCATTCATACGAACAAATAATCAGAATTTCTTAAAACCTTACAAGTTTCAAAATTTACAAGTGTGATTCGCACGAATTAGACACCCGTACGAGCGAAATTTCATCCGTACGAGCAATTTCATTGTTTGCACGAGTTACTTGTTCTTATCACCTTGTCCGTTCAAATATCTGTTCGTACGAAAGGATCTTAGTCGCACGAGTTGTTTTGTTATCCGCACGAAAGAATTTTTCCGCACTAATCAGTTTGTTCGAAAAGTGTGTTTTTGAATTTTTACAGAAAAATGTCAGACGAATTTTACAACACATTTGCTACATCGGCAGTCACAACCACAGTGGCTCAAAACATGAATCTCGAAAACGAGATGGGTACCATGACAAACCGCCAAAGTTAATGAACCTAGAAGATTTCGACAGTTGGAGCAAACGGTTCATGAATTGGGTCTAGGCAAATCACTTTACTTTCTAGTTCGCTATCGAAGTAAAATATCAAGCTCCTGTAGGTGAAAATGGCCTCGAAAAGAATCTAGCTCAACTCTCGGATGTTGAAAGGGACGGTTCATAAACGAAAAGAAAATGATGAGCATTATGCAACAATCCATCAAAGAAGATATTATGGCATTGTTACAACACGATGATGATGCTCAATCATTGTGGAATGCTCTTCGTTTGAAGTTCCAGGGAAGTGCTCAACTTCGAAAGAGTAAACGGGCGTTGTTAAGTAAAGAGTTTGATATCTTTAAGTTGATTAAAGGAGAAACTGTGAAACAATTAATCAAAAGATATTGTCATTTGGTGGTGCAAATGAAGAGAATGGGAATCCTCAAGACCAACGAAGAACTTGTTAATAAGTTGGCTGATCCTCTACCGCAAGGCGAATGGCCTACGTATTTGACCATATTGAAGAATGGAACCGAGTATGGTAATTTTCCATTGCCACGTTTCATTGAAAGACTGGAGGAACATGAACTTGAAATGCCAAAGATGGCGAAGAACAAGACTATCCAAGTTCAACAAGATGTTAATCTGTGCTTCAAGAACAGTTCTGCTACTCAAATTCAGTCTCCGAAGATCCAGACCGCCTTCAGCGCTTACAGCACGCCAAGTTCACCATCAAACCAAAACAGTGGCTTTCAATCATTTGTTACAATTAATCCTCTACGTCTCAACGCCCACAGTCGTCACACGGATCAAGCACTCCTAAAGTCAACCAGAACAGTCAGTCAAATCCTACTCAAAGGGTTCTTCAGTGCAACATCGCAGTAGATTTCCAGAATGCACAAAACTTCGATGAGAAAACCGCGAAGCAACACATGTCTCTATTAGCATGGGTTCTGGAATCGTATGATAGTCTTATAGTAGGAAGGATTGGAAATTCTGAAATGACCAGAGAGGACTACAACCAAATCGATCCAGTAGAAATGGAGTTGATCGACATAAAGTGGTGTATGGCATCTATCGTTCGACGCGCACAACGGTTCATGGAAATTACAGGAAAAAAGAATCTTGGGAGGTTTGGATGGAAAACTGGGATTCAACAATTCCAAAGTTACTTGTTTTAAGTGTCGGGAAAAGGGTCACTTTAAGCGTGAATGCCCAAATCGAGAAGCTCATGGGAACTAGAACCCATTTGCCGATGACTATTACAAGAAAGTTATTTACCACCGTCCTCAACTAAGAACTCACATGGTGCAGATCGAAGATAAACAGCCGGAGACCAAAGATAAAGCGCTAGTGGTTACTCAGGAAGATGAGGGATTTAACTGGAACACATATATTTCCAAGAATGAAAGTTTAGCTTTGGTTGCTGAGATAATCGAAGAACCTGAAGAAGAATTGAAGACAGCTTTTAATGAGGCGCCTGAAGATGATTACTATTATCATACATCATCAGAAGAGGAGGAAATTCTGAACAGTGCATTTAAACACCTCCTGCCTAACGATATGTTGAAAACTTTTGCAGGTTATTTTGCACCAAGTCAACAATCATCTTGCTCAGAACAAAAGACGCCTGATGCTCAAGTGAAAATTGATGAAAAATGGAGAAGTAGTCGGATGACATCGGCAAGGCATGCATGGCAAACATCAATGAGGTAAATGAGTCTAAGAGTGAGGTTGTGGTTGAAAAACCATGTCTGAAATGTGCTGAGCCATGCAATGAATGTGTTGTAAAAGACACACATATGCTGAGCTTAAAAGTTTAATAGATAATTTTCAAGTGATTGCAAATCAACTAAAGAAGCATACGACAAATTAAGTAACTCTATTAAACAATACATAAAAGTACTCAGAGAAAGTGACGCAACACTTTTGATGCTCAAAGCGATAGTAATGGACAAGCAAATGGCCATTAATATTCACTTAAACACTATCGCTGAGCTAAAGAGTGAGCTTGAGAAGGTAAGAATTGAAACTGAACAGGCTAACAAACTGTTAGTCAGTTATTCAACAAGCTCTTACGTCATTGATCACATTTTACCAAAAATTGAAAACAAAGAAGAATCAAAAAAGGTTGAAACAAAAGTGCAAGTTGTGATCGAGTTCCACCCTCTATGTGGAATAGTTATGCGGTAAAAAACCAGTAGGTGTGGAAAAGGAACTCAATCTAAAACTGAAAACTGAACAATCAAATGAGTTGCCTACAAATATCAATGTAACTTACACAACTTCTGATAGTGAATGTGACTCTGAGGTGGTTAAAACTGTGGTGAAAATCTTTTAAAAAGTGAATCTAAAAAATCAGAATCTGATGCTGAACCATCGGAAAATAGTTTGACAAATGATCCAAACGTCATAGTTTATAAAATGAAAGGATCAAATAAACCATTTTCTGATGAAGACTTTCCCATCCAGAACGTGAATCTAGATTGTGTTGATAAATTGTTCAAGCTTGTGGAGGTAAGTCGTGCAGATTTTAATAAACATGATGCATCTTTCTACTCTAAATCAAAAAGTGACAATTGACCCTGCTATCACAAAAACAGAGATTGTCCTGAAAATAAGAGGGCAGGGTTGTGTTTCCAAAAGCAAGAAATGAACAACAAATCCCAAAAACTAAAGTTTACAAAGAAAATCAACTTTGTTTTTGGGACAACAATAGAGAAGGAAAAAGAAATCATTGGAATACAATCGAATGATGCTTATCGAAAGAGAAAGAGAAAGGAAACAAGTCTTGAAATCTTCTATTCGAAAGTACAATAGAATATGTTTCAAATATCAAACTGTTGGGCACATTGCAAGATATTGCTCACAAGAAACTCCAAAACCTATTTCTCATTCTAAAAGGTTCACTAAGGACGAGAAACCAAAGCACCTATAGTTGCACCAATGTTTCAAATGTTAAACCAATTCTTCAACGTCATTCAAAATTTGGAATTGGTGAAACATCAACTAAACATCGCCAAATGGATTCTACATTTTATGCTAAAAAGGCAAATCTGAAAACGCAAAAATGGGTGGCCAAAGTGAAACCGTCAAAGGTAGAACTGAAACCTTCTGTTCCAAAGAAATTCGAGCTTAAAAAGAACGTTAAAAACAAAGTAGGTCCAAAATTCGACATTCCAAACCCACCCAAGACCAAGATGGCTTGGGTTCTTTTTTTAAATAGTTTCTTCTGTTTGTATGCAGAGACTCCCACGATCGATAATGTCTAAATGGATAATGGATAGTGGAGCTTCCAGGCACATGACAGGGATGCTTGCGTTATTACATGACGTTAAAGCTATCCGCGGAGGGTATGTAGGTTTTGCCGGAACGCAAGGAGGAAGGATTGTCGGTGAGGGAATTCTCACGAATGGAGTTGTATCGTTTGATAAAGTGAACTACATCGCGGAACTTGAGAAAAATCTACTCAGCATTTCGCAGATTTGTGACAAGAAATTCACGACGCATTTCAATGATAAAGAATGCTTGATCTTAAAACCGGGTTTCAAGATTCCAGAGAAATGGATTATGATGCGTGCACCGAGTGAAAATGACTTGTATGTTCTAGATATGTGTGTTGCATCAACAACATCGAAGAATGTTCAATGCTTTGTTTCCAAAGCTACCGGGAAAGAGTCGATACTATGGCATAGAAAGATGGGGCACATTCATCTGCGAAAGATGAATTATCTTGTGAATAACTGTGATATCCCGGGTTTTTTCGGATAACTTAAACGTAATACTTGTCAAACTAATTACGTGCTATGTGTACGAACGTGTACGAATTAAATGAACACGTGATGTGTGTTGTGTGATTGCTTTAGTAATTGAATAATTAGAGTAGATATGTACACGAACTGAACCGAACCGCGACGTGAACCAACTTCGATTCATTGTGACTCTAGGAGTAACAAGTTTTAAACTTTAACTCAAGTCAAGTCCTCGGCCAAGATCAAATCCAAACCGAGAGCAAACCTAAACCCTAAACCAAAACACTCTCGGCCGAGATCAAGTTCAAAACCGCGAGTTCAAACCCAAACCGAACCCACCCTAGTACTTGGCCGCGAGATCAAATCCAAACCAAACTAACTCACCCTAGTTCCTCGGCCACGACTCAAACCAAAACCGTGATCCTCATCTTGTTGCGCCTATATATACAACTCACATGCACTCATATTACAAAAACACAAAACCCTAAAGCAAAACAGCCGTCGGCTGCCTCCTCATGCTCCATTGATCGCAAAACAGCTTCCATTCCTTCATCATCTCGATCTAATCAGCTGGTTCACTCTCTCGGTCGCTAACAGCCGGTTACCTTCAGTCCCTTTCAGTCTCGGTCGCGAGATCAGCTTTTCTTTCTCTCGGTCGCAGCAAGCAGCAGCCCTCGCCATCTTCCCTCATCGTATTCACGGTTCGTTTACCTTGTTATTAAAAGATTAGAAGTTATCTCTGATTACAAGATCAGGTTCGGATATATATATGCTTGAATGATTAGTTGTTTCGGATATATATATGCTTGAATGGTTAGTTGTTTCGGATGTTATTTGCTGAATGAAATCGGCTGAGTTATTTTTTGTTTATATGTATAATAGTTTTCGGAACATATAAGCTTGCCAAGCATGATTGAACGAGAAGTTAGGCTAGCCGGTTTGTTAATGATGTTTACATTAGATGATTGTATTGTTTCGGATTGTTTATACTAGATTGAATGTTGTTTGAAAGCTGAATACATATAGGCTGTGTTTTGTTTGTAATAACTAGAAGTAAGAACTAGGGTTTGCATGGATGAGATATTGGTATTAATCTAGGATTAGAAATCGGTTTTAGATCGCCTAGATTAATCGCATGAACGGGATTACACGAGTTTATGATAAAGATATGCTGAATCAGTTGCTGAGTAATAGTTACAGCCGACTTCATCTGGCTGTAACTCGGTCGATAGTTGTCGAAAAACGGATTTTCTGATGTCTAGAACGTAGAGATTTGAATAAGGAATCTAATGGCGCTGGATTCATAATTTTCTGAAGTCGTTTGATATTTTTAAAGGCCCAAACAAGTTCAGTAGCTAAAGCTGTGAAAATTCTGGAATTTTGTTGGTTGTTTATCAAGTTGGATTTTAAAATCAGTAGGGAGTTGAGTCATGATTTTTGTACAGCAACTAGGTATAGAAATTTCCGGGCAACTCCAACTGGAATTTTGTTAATCGGACGATCAGTGATTTTTAAATAAATTCTTCTGTGGACTGCAGTCAGAAAGCGGTAAATCTGACTGCAGCTTAGTGAATTAATATTTATGGTTAATTGGTAAAGATTTAGGACTTGGAAAAATTATATAAATTTCTATGGTATAGATGTCACCTACTGTAGAAATATTGGAATTTTTGGAATGTTAGAACTATTTTATAAAAATCCTAGAAAACAGCTGAATAATGAGTGTTAAGCAGAAAATTGATAATTTGTGATTTTAAGCATTAAAGTGTTGCATGGATTTGGAATATGTTCATGATAAGTTGTTTGATTACTATGATCACATGAGAATATTTGCATGCATGTTTGAGTGTTAGATATGTTGTTGTGTGTATCACTTTGTGAGTAAATTACGTGTAGAATTTGTATTGGTGTGTTCACACACTGACGTGAAATCAATTGGTTTGTTAGGACGCAATTAGCGGTTCCATTCTTTACAACTTCTTGCTACACTAACCGAGCAAATAAAGGTGAGTTCACGGCCCCTAACTTTATCCGGTTTTTAAACAACAGGGGGAGAAACATGTATACACTCTCAAACTCAATCTCTTTACGTTATACGAATTTAACGTCACATAACTATACGGTAACTAAGTTAATGTTAATGTAATGTTATGGTCACTAAGCAGCTTTATCACTTAAGTCCTCGACAATCTCCTCGGATCGTTAGTATTTGGGTTAAATAGCGGGGGAATTATAAGTAGTACTACTGGTCCGACAAGCCCCATCCGAGCTAGTCGCGCTAGCCGACCTGGTATGGTCAACGGGTGAATAATTGGCCTAACACCGCCATGGTCATGTGATAGGCCTGGCAAAACGGAGGCACAACAGTCAGCTTCGATCGCGAACTCTTACGTGACATGACTTTAGGCTAGCTACCTATATATATTAACATTGAACTTAATTACGAATCAACTTAATATTCCGGGTTTGGAATATTGGAAACATCAAATTATTATCCCGGGTTGGGATAATGGAAATAACAACTTAATATTCCGGGATGGGAATATTGGAAGCAACAACTTATTATTCCGGGATTGGAATAATGGAACAGATACGTTATCCCGGGTTGGGGATAACGGAGTAAACAAACTATAACGGAACAAACGAATTTATGAAAACCTGTGAACTCACTCATCTTTAATGTTGACACTTGTTTCTTTACATGTTTCTCAGGACGCTAGGAGCTCTAGGTGCACGCACATGCATTGAACAAGACATCTTTATCGAGTCTTATTTATTAATATTGTTTTGGGATTTTTCATTTGTTTTGGCGTTTGTGTTGGCGGCCGCATCACTACTTATTTATACTTCCGCTCAAACTTTAAAACTAATGCTCTGCTAAATATTGGTAATTGATATAAAATCTACAATGAACGATTTTGGAAAACGTATTATCAAATCATGTAGAGTCGTTCGACGTACTGGTGTTTCAGATTCTGGTTTGTTCACACGCCTTGCGGTAAAACTCCGCAAGTGGAAATTGAGGGTGTGACAGATTGGTATCAGAGCCGCTAGCTATAGAGAACCAGGTTTGCATTAGAAGTAGACCTAAACTATAGCTGATATCACGACACTAGACTTAGTTTGGCACCGAATTATTATATCTTGTTATGCAATATGCCACAATCGTGTTTGGTAGATTATACCTTCATAATAAGAAATGAAAACAACTTGTAACTAACTACACGACCTAACAGGCAATGTCATCATCCTCATCGTCATCATCCTCATCGTCATCATCGTCCGACAGACTTACGCCACCAAGGGCACCAGGAAAGGCACCAATGGTGGAACCCATACCACCTTATGGCGTGGAGACACGCTCAGCAGCGAGGAAAAGGCTCGCTCTGGGGGAGGAGTCGTCGTTACGCCCAACTATTGCTGTACCGGTTGAACCGGTTAATCCTGTAGAAATAGGAGTTGACATGCTTAGAATCCTGGTGCATACACAACAAAAACAGCTAGAAAGAATGCAGGAAACCATCCTGGCACAAGGATGGATGATCCGACACCTTACCAGAAAGACCGACTCGCTCGAAGAAGAGCATCGTACGCGCAAGATAGCTCGTAACACCATAGCCAGAGATCTGCGTGCTGAGCAGATAAGAGCCGACTGGCTGGAGGACAGAGTCCTGGAAAATAGTTGGAACATTCAGGAATTGCAAAATCAAGCACTTGCACCAGCACCGGCCCCTCCAGTGCCGGTAGAGGAGGATCCAGAAGAGGATCCAGAGGAGGATCCTGAAGAGGATCCGGAGGAGGACCCAGCTGAAGAAGCTGGAAATGCCGCACAGGATGACGGCAACGACAGTGACTTGGGGAATGGAGACGTAGACGACTGACATGTCTCGTTTATATTATTTGTTTTCCTTCAGTTTATTTATTTTCCCACTTGTGTTTAAACTTGAGACTTTATAGTGAATTCGTATGTGTGATTTGCACTTTTGTAAGACGTTGAAATTTCAGTTAATCAAGTATTCCTTTTGATTATTTAACATATTGAGTTGACATAACTTACTAATTATTAAAGTACGAAGTAGGATAACTATATTGGATATATAGACTTATCGGGGTGTGTTTGTGTTGAGTTTCGAAGATCTAAATGGCGACGGGAAGACGTGGAAACCTTAACTTGACGCCCGAAGAGCTAGCCGCCATGATTCAGGAGCATGTGAACGCAGCTTTAGCGGGTGTTCAGAACCAGCCGGCAGGTAACCATTATTAAATTTTCGCGTGAAAATCTAATAGTGAGGCTAGTAAAATTCCTTGCTGACTTCCTGTTCTCTGTCAGCAGGAGGGGGCTTTAACCCCTACAAGATGTTCCTGGACGCAAAGCCAAGCAAATTCTCGGGGCGGAAGGACCCATTGGATTGGTCCGCTGGATCGAAAAATCAGAATCCGTTTTTGAAATGTGCAACTGCCTAGAGGTCAACAAGGTCAAATACGCATCCTCAACACTGGAAGAGGGGGCATTGACATGGTGGAATGCCCAAGTCCAAACACGTGGGCTTATAGCTGCGAACGCAATGGCATGGACTGAGTTCAAGGCCCTGATTAAAGAGGAGTACTGTCCACGAGACAGAGTGCAACAATTGGAGCAAGCTCTATGGAACCACAAGATGGTGGGATCGGAAATTGAGGCTTACACCGCAAAACACCATGACTTGGTATTTCTGTGTCCTGAATTGGCCAACACGGTGGAGAAAAGACTCGAGTTCTATCTCGGGGGTCTGGTTCCGGAAATTCAGGGTATGGTGATGTCTAGTAACCCTGTAACTGAACATCAAGCAATCCGATTGGCTCACAAACTCACCGATAAAGCGGTGGAACAGAAGAAACTGCCAGCACGGGGTACCACTGAAGTCGCCCCAGATAACAAAAGAAAATTTGAAGACTCCACTGTTCGACAGTCTTCGTCATCACATCCGCAGCAAGGGAACCAGAAACGGTTCAATCATTACCACAGCCACCGGGGTCATCAAAATCATCCCGCCAACAACAACAACAACAACAACAACAATATCAACAACCCGAATGCAAGCGGCTATGCGGGTCGAAAGCCGCAGTGCAACCGCTGTAATCTCCACCATAACGGCCCTTGTGCCGGAAGTCGCTGCCAAAGATGTGGCAAGATGGGACATGCAGCAAAGGATTGTCGTGGGGAAATCATGTCCCGACAAAATCAGAATCAGCCCCAGGGTCAGCAGCAGGGTATAAACCGGGGATGCTATCAGTGTGGTAGCACTGCTCATTTCAGAAAAGACTGCCCACAGTTGCGCAACAACAACAATAATGGTGGAAACAACCACAACAACCACAACAATAATAACAACAACAATAATGGGAACGGTGGCACAGGAGGTGCCAAAGGTCGCGCATTTACATTGGGCCGCGGAGAGGCCAGAAACGACACGAACGTGGTCACCGGTAAGTTTCCCCTTAATGAACATTTTGCTTCTGTGCTTTTTGATACGGATGCGGATAGGAGCTTTATATCTGAGTCTTTTAGGAAGGACCTAAATCTCACGCTTAAACCATTAGAGACCCCTTATGTTATAGAATTAGCCGATGGTAAATCTGTAGATGTGACCCAAATCGTATCCGGCTGTCAACTCAAACTCGCGGGCCATACTTTTACCATTGATCTGATGACAACTACCCTGGGTAGTTTTGACGTGGTAGTCGGAATGGACTGGCTATCCGACGTCCGGGCTGAAGTTCTCTGCTTCGAAAAGTCTATCCGTATTCCACTCTCGAACGACGAAATCCTGACAGTACAAGGCGATAAGGCAAGCGCCGTCACCAACATCATCTCATACATGCAAGCGCAGAAGTATCTTCGGAAAAAGAATTCCTCCGCTTTACTCGCACTAATTACCGAACAGCCTAAGGACGAGAAACGTATAGAAGACATCCCTGTCGTCCGTGATTTTTCCGATGTATTCCCAGAAGAACTACCTGGTCTTCCACCACATCGACAGTTGGAATTTGAAATCGAATTGGCAAGCAATGCAACTCCTATCGCCAAGGCTCCATACCGCCTAGCTCCAGCCGAGCTGCAGGAGCTGTCTACCCAACTTCAAGAGCTGCTAGAAAAAGGATTTATCCGACCAAGCGTTTCGCCATGGGGAGCTCCAGTCCTGTTTGTCAAGAAGAAGGACGGGACTTTCCGCATGTGCATCGACTATAGGGAACTCAACAAGGTTACAGTCAAGAACTGATACCCGTTACCTCGCATCGACGATCTATTCGACCAACTGCAAGGGTCAAGTTACTACTCTAAGATTGATTTACGGTCCGGTTATCATCAGCTACGCGTCAGGGAGGAGGATATCGCCAAGACGGCATTTCGCACTCGGTATGGCCATTACGAGTTCTTAGTCATGCCATTCGGTCTCACTAACGCACCTGCGGTGTTCATGGACCTCATGAACCGCGTGTGTAAACCATACCTCGACAAATTTGTCATTGTGTTCATCGATGACATACTCATCTACTCCAAAAGTGAAGAAGAACATGCGGAACACCTACGATTACTGCTAGGGCTACTTCAACAGGAAAAACTATATGCCAAGCTTTCGAAGTGTGATTTCTGGATTCGGGAAGTTCAGTTTCTCGGACATATCGTAAATGAAAAGGGTATCCACGTAGACCCTGCCAAGATTGAAGCCATCAAAAACTGGGAAGCACCTAAGACACCGACGGAGATCCGCCAATTTTTGGGATTGGCTGGTTACTACAGACGCTTCATCGAGGGATTTTCAAAGATCGCACAATCGCTCACCACCCTCACCCAGAAAGGCATCAAGTATGCTTGGGGTGACAAGCAAGAAGCAGCATTTCAATTGCTGAAGCAGAAACTTTGCAGTGCACCCATTCTGTCCTTGCCGGAAGGGACAGATGACTTCGTAGTGTATTGTGATGCTTCCATTCAGGGATTGGGATGCGTACTCATGCAACGCGATAAGGTCATCGCGTATGCGTCGCGACAACTGAAGGTTCATGAGAAAAACTACACGACGCATGACCTAGAATTGGGAGCAGTAGTGTTTGCACTTAAGATTTGGAGACACTACCTCTATGGAACGAAGTGCACAATCTTTACTGACCACAAAAGCCTCCAGCACATCTTTGATCAGAAGGAGTTGAACATGCGACAGCGTCGCTGGGTCGAACTCTTAAACAATTAAGAGTGTGCCATTCGGTACCACCCGGGTAAAGCTAACGTGGTAGCTGATGCCCTCAGTAGGAAGGAACACCTAAAACCTCGTCGTGTACGAGCATTACAACTCACTATTCATTCGGGGCTACCCGATCAAATACGCGACGCCCAGTTAGAAGCAGTTAAGGAGGAAAACATCAAAGCCGAATCAGTGGGAAAAATGGAACGCGATTGGGAAGTAAAGCCCAATGGAGCCCGGTATTTCATGAATCGCATATGGGTACCTCTCTACGGAAACCTTAGAGAGCTAGTCATGGATGAAGCTCACAAATCTCGATACTCTGTCCATCCGGGTTCGGATAAGATGTATCAAGACCTTAAAGCTGCGTATTGGTGGCCTAACATGAAAGCCGATATAGCCACCTACGTGAGTAGATGTTTGACTTGTGCAAAAGTCAAGGTGGAGTATCAAAAGCCATCGGGGCTACTCCAACAACCTGAGATCCCAGTGTGGAAGTGGGATCAGATCTCAATGGATTTCATCACTAAACTCCCGCGAACCTTGGGTGGTTGCGATACCATCTGGGTGATCGTGGATCGTTTAACGAAGTCCGCACACTTCCTAGCTATTAAAGAAACAGATAAGATGGAGAAGTTGACTCGCATCTACATTAAGGAAGTAGTTTCTCGGCACGGTGTGCCAACGTCCATCATCTCAGACAGAGATGCTCGCTTCACGTCAAACTTCTGGCGGTCACTCCAGAAAGCGTTGGGAACCCGCCTGGATATGAGCACAGCCTATCACCCTCAGACTGATGGTCAAAGTGAAAGGACCATACAGACCTTGGAAGAAATGCTTAGGGCATGCGTGGTGGACTTCGGAAATAATTGGGAGATTCACCTGCCTCTAGTAGAATTCTCATATAACAACAGCTATCATACGAGTATTTCGGCAGCACCGTTTGAAGCATTATACGGTCGTAAATGTAGATCACCGGTCTGCTGGGCAGAAGTCGGTGACAGTCAACTCACAGGCCCTGAGTTAATACTTGAGGCCACTGAAAAGATTGTACAAATCAGAAACCGCATGGCGGCGGCACGAGATCGACAGAAAAGCTACGCTGATCAACGACGCAAACCGCTCGAATTTCAAGTAGGCGACCGCGTCCTACTAAAGGTGTCACCCTGGAAGGGTGTAATCCGTTTTGGAAAACGGGGCAAACTTAACCCACGGTACGTAGGCCCGTTTGTAATCTTGAAACGAATCGGACCCGTAGCATACCAATTAGACCTTCCTGCCGAACTCAGTGGAGTTCACAACGTATTTCACGTGTCAAATCTGAGAGAAGTGTCTATCAGATGAAACTTTAGTTATTCCAATGGATGAGATCCAAGTGGATGAACAACTACACTTCGTGGAAAAGCCTATTGAGATAATGGATCGTGAGATCAAGACTCGAAGGCACAGCAAGATTCCAATCGTTAAAGTTCGTTGGGATTCTAAGCGTGGACCGGAGTTCACGTGGGAAAGAGAGGACCAAATGAAAAGCAAATACCCACACCTCTTTGCAACTGAGCAGCAAACTAACGATACCAGCACCTAAATTTTCGGGATGAAAATTCTTTCAACATGGGGATAATGTGACAACCTGGAAATTTCTCATACTTTCGTGTACTATTGTTGACTAAAATTCTTGTGCATGGCACTTGGAAATTCTTGTGTATGGCACTTGGGAACTTCTTGTAACGTTGCGTACCATCATTAACGAACTAACTCTTTGTGCGTGGCACTCTAAACATGTACGCTACATGCTAAACCGCGTTTACTCAATTTTCGGGACGAAAATTCTTTCAACATGGGGATAATGTGATATCCCGGGTTTTTTCGGATAACTTAAACGTAATACTTGTCAAACTAATTACGTGCTATGTGTACGAACGTGTACGAATTAAATGAACACGTGATGTGTGTTGTGTGATTGCTTTAGTAATTGAATAATTAGAGTAGATATGTACACGAACTGAACCGAACCGCGACGTGAACCAACTTCGATTCATTGTGACTCTAGGAGTAACAAGTTTTAAACTTTAACTCAAGTCAAGTCCTCGGCCAAGATCAAATCCAAACCGAGAGCAAACCTAAACCCTAAACCAAAACACTCTCGGCCGAGATCAAGTTCAAAACCGCGAGTTCAAACCCAAACCGAACCAACCCTAGTACTTGGCCGCGAGATCAAATCCAAACCAAACTAACTCACCCTAGTTCCTCGGTCACGACTCAAACCAAAACCGTGATCCTCATCTTGTTGCGCCTATATATACAACTCACATGCACTCATATTACAAAAACACAAAACCCTAAAGCAAAACAGCCGTCGGCTGCCTCCTCATGCTCCATTGATCGCAAAACAGCTTCCATTCCTTCATCATCTCGATCTAATCAGCTGGTTCACTCTCTCGGTCGCTAACAGCCGGTTACCTTCAGTCCCTTTCAGTCTCGGTCGCGAGATCAGCTTTTCTTTCTCTCGGTCGCAGCAAGCAGCAGCCCTCGCCATCTTCCCTCATCGTATTCACGGTTCGTTTACCTTGTTATTAAAAGATTAGAAGTTATCTCTGATTACAAGATCAGGTTCGGATATATATATGCTTGAATGATTAGTTGTTTCGGATATATATATGCTTGAATGGTTAGTTGTTTCGGATGTTATTTGCTGAATGAAATCGGCTGAGTTATTTTTTGTTTATATGTATAATAGTTTTCGGAACATATAAGCTTGCCAAGCATGATTGAACGAGAAGTAAGAACTAGGGTTTGCATGGATGAGATATTGGTATTAATCTAGGATTAGAAATCGGTTTTAGATCGCCTAGATTAATCGCATGAACGGGATTACACGAGTTTATGATAAAGATATGCTGAATCAGTTGCTGAGTAATAGTTACAGCCGACTTCATCTGGCTGTAACTCGGTCGATAGTTGTCGAAAAACGGATTTTCTGATGTCTAGAACGTAGAGATTTGAATAAGGAATCTAATGGCGCTGGATTCATAATTTTCTGAAGTCGTTTGATATTTTTAAAGGCCCAAACAAGTTCAGTAGCTAAAGCTGTGAAAATTCTGGAATTTTGTTGGTTGTTTATCAAGTTGGATTTTAAAATCAGTAGGGAGTTGAGTCATGATTTTTGTACAGCAACTAGGTATAGAAATTTCCGAGCAACTCCAACTGGAATTTTGTTAATCGGACGATCAGTGATTTTTAAATAAATTCTTCCGTGGACTGCAGTCAGAAAGCGGTAAATCTGACTGCAGCTTAGTGAATTAATAATTTATGGTTAATTGGTAAAGATTTAGGACTTGGAAAAATTATATAAATTTCTATGGTATAGATGTCACCTACTGTAGAAATATTGGAATTTTTGGAATGTTAGAACTATTTTATAAAAATCCTAGAAAACAGCTGAATAATGAGTGTTAAGCAGAAAATTGATAATTTGTGATTTTAAGCATTAAAGTGTTGCATGGATTTGGAATATGTTCATGATAAGTTCTTTGATTACTATGATCACATGAGAATATTTGCATGCATGTTTGAGTGTTAGATATGTTGTTGTGTGTATCACTTTGTGAGTAAATTACGTGTAGAATTTGTATTGGTGTGTTTACACACTGACGTGAAATCAATTGGTTTGTTAGGACGCAATTAGCGGTTCCATTCTTTACAACTTCTTGCTACACTAACCGAGCAAATAAAGGTGAGTTCACGGCCCCTAACTTTATCCGGTTTTTAAACAACAGGGGGAGAAACATGTATACACTCTCAAACTCAATCTCTTTACGTTATACGAATTTAACGTCACATAACTATACGGTAACTAAGTTAATGTTAATGTAATGTTATGGTCACTAAGCAGCTTTATCACCTAAGTCCTCGACAATCTCCTCGGATCGTTAGTATTTGGGTTAAATAGCGGGGGAATTATAAGTAGTACTACTGGGCCCGACAAGCCCCATCCGAGCTAGTCGCGCTAGCCGACCTGGTATGGTCAACGGGTGAATAATTGGCCTAACACCGCCATGGTCATGTGATAGGCCTGGCAAAACGGAGGCACAACAGTCAGCTTCGATCGCGAACTCTTACGTGACATGACTTTAGGCTAGCTACCTATATATATTAACATTGAACTTAATTACGAATCAACTTAATATTCCGGGTTTGGAATATTGGAAACATCAACTTATTATCCCGGGTTGGGGATAATGGAAATAACAACTTAATATTCCGGGATGGGAATATTGGAAGCAACAACTTATTATTCCGGGATTGGAATAATGGAACAAATACGTTATCCCGGGTTGGGGATAACGGAGTAAACAAACTTAACGGAACAAACGAATTTATGAAAACCTGTGAACTCACTCATCTTTAATGTTGACACTTGTTTCTTTACATGTTTCTCAGGACGCTAGGAGCTCTAGGTGCACGCACATGCATTGAACAAGACATCTTTATCGAGTCTTATTTATTAATATTGTTTTGGGATTTTTCATTTGTTTTGGCGTTTGTGTTGGCGCCCGCATCACTACTTATTTATACTTCCGCTCAAACTTTAAAACTAATGCTCTGCTAAATATTGGTAATTGATATAAAATCTACAATGAACGATTTTGGAAAACGTATTATCAAATCATGTAGAGTCGTTCGACGTACTGGTGTTTCAGATTCTGGTTTGTTCACACGCCTCGCGGTAAAACTCTGCAAGTGGAAATTGAGGGTGTGACAATAACGACCTAGTGGAGGGTGTTAATTTGAAGAAATTTCAATTATCCGATGATTGCTTGAGCTGTAAAAAGGGGAAGCAGCACAAGAAATCGCACCCACGAAAGCTGTCGAATTCTATCAAGCTACCACTAGAGAGGCTACATATGGATCTTTTCGTACCAGTAAACGTCAAATCCATTTCTGGAGATCTATATTGCCTTGTCGCTACAGATGATTATTCAAGATTCTCATGGGTTTTCTTTTTGGAGAGCAAAGGTGAAACCTTAGAAACTCTAATGATTCTCTTCAGAAAACTCGAAAACCTATATCATTTATCAATAAAGAGAATCCGCAGTGACAACGGTACAGAGTTCGAAAATAAGAGGATGCTCGAATTCTGCAATGAAAAGGGGATTCTTCTTGAATTCAGTGCTCCTTATACTCCACAACAAAATGGAGTTGCTGAATGAAAGAATCGCACACTGATCGAGACTGCCAGAACTATGTTAGCCGATTCGAAATTGCCAATCATTTTCTGGAGTGAAGTAGTCGCGTCAACGTGTTAACCTTGAATCGTGTGTTAACAGTTAAGCCTCACAACAAGACATGTTTCGAGTTACTTAATCAACGAAAGCCCAACCTTGCATTTCTAGAGCCATTTGGATCACCATGTACTATATTGGACCCGGCTGGTAAATTTGGTGCCAAATCCTTGGTAGGTTTCTTCGTGGGTTATGCTACTCCTCAGAAACGTTTTTGTTGCCGAGTCTAAACCAGGTTATTCTTGCACAGCATGTTGATTGTCAAAGATATACGACGCTAATGCAGAAACCTGGGGATCTGTGGCTGTTTAACTATGATGGTTTGTGGAATTCTTTTGACCTGCCAAATGTACCATCAGAAGAAGAACTTGTTATGCTCTTTCAACAGCATCAAATATCTAATCAAGAGCAAGTTACCATACGGTTTGTGATTTCCCTGTCACTTTCTGTGTCTACCATGTCTGATGTAGGTTCGAGCACTACTCTTCAAGACTCTGTCCCTATACCCAATGTCAACACTGCTGAATCATCTGCCCAGCAACAGCCAAATGATGACTCTGATCGGGAACCAACTTTCAACGATGGTGGATCCAGTTCCGATGAAGGATCTGAGCAGATTGAAAGCTTCTTGAACACACAGGCTGATCACTCAAATGTCAGGAATGAAGCTTCTTCGTCTGTACCGGTTGTGGATGAAGTCATCACAAATTTGCAAACGCAAGTAGATGTTCCAAATGAAGTAATGCCAAGGACGCTTTCATATCATCCTTCGGAGAATATTATAGGCAGCTTACAAACGGGAGTGCAAACTTGCAATCAGATCAACAAGTATCTAAGTTGTTTCTATACTCATATTACTCCACTTCAAACCAGACTTTCTAATAGTTGTTTGGTTTCTCAGGTTGAGCCCGGGAACTGGAAAGACGCGTTAAAGGAAGAAAGCTGGGTGGACGCGATGCACGAAGAGTTGCTTCAATTCAAGAAACTAGGAGTCTGGAAGCTTGTTGACCTACCTGATCATCACAAAAAGATAAACACTAGATGGGTCTTCAAGTGCAAATGTGATGATAGAGGGATTGTAGTGCGCAACAAAGCTCGACTTGTGGTTCAGGGTTTTCATCAGCAGGAAGGGATAGATTACACCGAAGTCTATGCCCTGGTCGCCCGTCTTGAAGCAATTCGCATATTGTTGGCCTTTGCCTCTTGGAAAGGGTTCAAGGTGTACCAGTTAGATGTCAAATCTGCTTTCCTGTACAGAAAAGTAAAAGAGGAGGTGTATGTCGGCCAACCACCGGGGTTCGTCGATCCAATGCACAAAGACAAGGTATACCTTCTGAACAAAGCATTATATAGTCTGCTTCAAGCCCCGAGAGCTTGGTATGAAACGATGTCAATGGCTTTATCAGAGGAACCGTAGATTCTACCCTCTTTGCAAAGGAAGTGGATGGGCATTTGATTATCGTACAGATATATTGTGAATGAGGATCAGGCTCCTCCGATGAGCAACTAATCTGATCTAACTCAACTAGCAGAGGCGGAATTCATTGCTAGAGAGGTTGACAAAACGAACAAGATAGAACATACTGTTTAACTACTCTATTGTATCAAAGACGTGCAAAGTACAGACGCGAGTAAACAAACTAGCAGGACTTCGCCTTACTATCTGAACTGGCTTACTAGCTCTGACATAAAACTCCTCTATTTATAGGTCGACATGACTCATACCTGAGTGTCTGTTAAACAGAGATGTGATTCATACGAACCATACAATCTCGTTCGTACGAGCCATACAAAACATATCAAATAAACATTTAACATATATGCATTCGACACTTAAGCCCTATAAACAATACAGACACATCCTAGACGTAGGCGATAGACATAATGCATCAACATATATGTGGATGATATTATCTTCGGATCGACAAATGACAAGCTGTGTAAAGACTTCGAGGAAGTCATGAAGGGAAAATTTGAAATGAGCGCGATGGGGGAGATGAAGTTCTTCTTAGGACTTCAGGTCGATCAGTTGCCTGATGGTATCTTTATCCATCAGACGAAGTATGTTCATGACATATTGGAGAAATCGATATGGTAGGAGCTAAACCAGCATCAACCCCATTAGCTCCTAATCACGATATTTCTCCAGATCTTACTGGAGTCAAAGTTGATGAGACTTTATACCGCTCCATGATCGGATCCTTGATGTATCTCACTGATTCTCGACCAGATATCATGTATCCAACATGTCTGTGCGCCTATTATCAGTCCAATCCAAGAGATTCACACTTGCTCGCCGTCAAACGTATCATGAGATATTTGAAGGGATTTCGAAGCACCGGCTTATGGTACCCTAGACATGACGACTTCAATCTAGCGGGTTACTCGGATTCTAATTTCAGTTGCTGCAAACTCAACACTAAATCTACGACGGCTGGTTGCCAATTCTTCAGAACCCGTTTGGTAACATGGCAATGCCAGAAACAGACCGCGGTCACTCTCTCTACCTGTGAAGCTGAATACGTTTCAGTATCCAGCTGTTGTACCCAAATTCTCTGGATTCAACAGAAGATGAGAGACTTCGGACTGCAATTTCTTGATACGCCAATATATGTAGATAACCAGGCTGCGATCGATATCACTAAAAACTCATGTCAACATTATCGAACCAAACATATTGAGATGCGACACCACTTTATCCGTGATTGCTACAAGAAAAAGTTGGTTAGAATTGAAAAAATCCACACTGATGACCAGAAAGCAGATTTTTATACCAAAGCCTTTGATCGAACAAGATTTAAAAAATCTTTTAAAATTAAATGGTTTACAAATCTGACATTAGGGGATATACACGAGGTTGATTTTGAGGATGACGACGACTTGACGTGATAACTCATCGGTTTGACGAATTTTATGTATATTCTTTTTTTAAAAAACAACTCTAATAATCTAAAAATATGTTTTTGACTTTAGGGGGAGAAATTTTGGGAAAATACAAAAACATTATAAAAGTTAAAAGAGTTTTTGTGAAAAAGGGAGATCATATTATATCAATATGACAGTCACAGTATGCTAAAGAATTCGAATGATTAAACAAGTAATTAAACAGGTCTTACTGAGGGTGTGCCAATAGGCTTTACCCGTTCAGTAAATTGTTTTCAAGATATAAACCTAAATGAAAAACTGAATAACTTGTGGGTTAACATCTCTCAGATATATGGACTTAGTACTTCGAAATTTCGTTTGAGAGAATGCCAGATTTTGCGATACTAGGTCTTTATATTTAATTGATATCTGGGGTATTATCCGAGTTCTTCTGATTTTGCGGCAGCAATGGCCTAGAACTTGTATAATACTTTACGCGTTATTCGCCTATAAAAGCTGCATGGAAAAGGATAATGTCATAACCTTTGTGACATCTGCAGTTCAAAAGATTCCTTTAAGGAACACCACCTAAAGACGAGCCTTCATCTCTATGTATGTACGGTAGTACTAACCTGAGCTCTTAAGGTCTTGCAATTCACCCATTTACAAATATTTGTTAGATATATTCACCTGTGAAATGAAATTCTGGGAATCTCGATACGCGAGTATATTCTGAGATGGGACACATGGTTATTTCATGTTCTTAATATTACGTAACATATCTTGAAACAATTGAGAAACGAGAAGAAGTTTAAGCAGATAAGAATATTGGCAATCTAGGTAAATCTGGTTAAAAACTTAATGAGTATACCAAGATCAACGGTACTGGTGATTTGTTAAACACTTGATATGATCTTCTTAATCAGTTTCCTTAGCTTTTTAGTTTTTGTTTTAGTATACCGTGATGTAAACACAGATAGTTGAAGTCATGGCGACATCTTGCTGATGGAAATCTGAAGACCATGGGTTGGGAGCTAATCTTAATCGAAAAAAATAATTCTTGAACGTCAATAAAGTTCATCAATTTTGAAACTTTACAAGTTAAAAATAAATCTGTTTTGGTAAAATGGTCAACCAAGGTCATTAACTTGGACTTGTAGGCAAATCAGATATCCAGGGTCATTAACTTGGACTTGGTTAACTGAGTGGGTATTAAACAGATAAAAATTGCATAAAAATAAAAAATATCAAAAAGTTTTCAAAGTTTCAGAACTGATTCGTACGAGCCTCACCAGCTCGTACGAACCATGTTTGGGTTTGCTCGCACGAACCGCTGGTTCGTACGGAATGAGCCTAACTAGTATAAAAGCTCACCCTCTTCGCACGAACCAAAGTTGATGTTACTGTGTGAACTGAGAGAACTTTGTGCGAATACGTTCTGAACTTCACATTTCTTGACATTTTTCGAGTACTATTACATTGGAGAGGTTGGCACACCTCTTACAATAGGAAAGGTACTTTTGCTCAATCATAGCCGTTATAATGCTAGATTTGAACCAAACGGACTTGAAACATAGATTTAGGGAGATTAGACCGATAAAACTTAAAATTGACCTTAAAAACGTTAATATCGGCCCTAATAACCTATAAATCGACTATCAATTTGTTAAAAACAACATGTTTTAGGTTTGGATTAAACTTGGTTTTTGTGGAATGGTTCATGATTCGTACAAATGGGTTGTTAGTACGAACCAAGATTTCTAATTGAAATATCCTTTTCATTTGTACGAATGAAGTGTTTGTACGAAGTAAAATCCTTAAATGTTAAAATTTCAAAATTGTGTTTGATGATTCGTACGAAGCATGGTTCGTACGAAGCAAGTTTGGGAAGTTTTTTGAAAAATTGTTTAACTCTTAAATCACTCGCACGAAGTAGTGATTCGTACGAATGATAACTTGTTCCAAACTTGTAAAAAATGTCTAAGTGTTGATTCGTACGAATGCATGGTTCGTACGAATGATGTTGTACGTTGAAAATTTTGAAAATTTTTTCTAACGGTTTGAATTATCTTTGTACAGGTCAAGCAAACATCATTTTCTCCGTTTCACAACATTTGTTGTTTGATTGACGACACTATTCTGGAGATACCAACTTATAGGGATGTATTAGATTTCTTGGGCAAGATTCCGATCATGAAAGCGCTCACCGATTGACATACCGTTTATAGATCTCACGTTGAATACTTCTGGAACGCAGCAGAGTACGATTCTGAAGCAAATGTGATAGTGTCGGCGGTAAAGATTGATGATCCAGGTCAAGATAACGAAGAGTTGATCCGAACGGTTTTGGATTTCAAGGATAACGCTAACGATCCTACCAGGTTTTCAGAATACATGGTGAAGGCATGTTTTTACAAGATGGGATATGCTGGTTTTGTCAATGCAGCGCCATTCAAGAAAGGAAATCTTAGTGCGCCTTCACGTTATATTGCTCATGTTGTTGCTCACGCTTTAAGCCATCGCAAGGGAGGATTTGATGATCTGGTTGATTATCAAATGTGTATGATTATAGCACTTGTCCTAAATCTGCCATATAACTTTTCTAAAGTTACATTCACACAGATGGTGCAAAACATTCAGAGGAAAAGTTTCTGCAATACCCTTAGTTTGTTCAGATGTTGTTAGATCATTTACACCCGAACCTAAAGAAGAAGAAAGATGATTTGTTAAAGTTAGAGAACATGGATGTTTCTACGCTCAAGAAGATGAACTTACATTTGAAGACCTTTCTGAATGCTAAACCCGTTTTTGGTGCAATAGTTGACAAGGATTATATTTCTCCAGCGCCGGGTAAATGAAGGAAAGATGATAGTGGAGATGAGAGTGAAGAATTAACTGCAGTTGAAAGTTTTGTTGCTAAGAGAAGATCATGGTTTGTGAAAGGAGGTGAGAAGGGTGTTAAGAGAAAAGTAACTACATCTTCTGCTACCGCAATGCCAAAGAAAAAAATCAGCTGCAGAAAGTTCCGGGTTGCGTGATGAACCTAAAGTTGAAGAAAACATTGAAGACATTGCTGCAGATATTGAGCGTCAAGCATTCGGGGGAGAGAAAGAAGCTGAAGACGCATCGTCTTCGAGCACTAACTTTGACGAAAGACGTGCAAGTGAATGTAAAAGAGCCAAAAAGATTGAGGAAAAGCGTCAAGCTGAGATAAAAAGAAAAGCAGAAGAGCGAAAGCGTAAGGCGGCATGAGAAGATGATACAACATATGTACCTTCAGGGTCAGATACAGATACTCTTGTTCGCACACCAATCAAGAAAAAAGCATGAAGGTTTAAACGCCAAGCTGCTAGAAGTTCCGAGTCTCCAACTGTTAGATCAAAAGAGACTGTACAAGAGCCGACAATCGAAGAAGGGGTTTTTGTTGAACCAGCGCAGCAAATTCCAACATCACCACCTCGTCAGGTAGCACCACAATCGCCACTACAACAAACTACTCTGCCACAACAATTTGTACCTCAACCAACACCAAGACAAGCTACACTACAACCGCCACCACACACTTCACAGCCCCAATCTCAGTTTGATTTTGACTTTGACTTCGGAGATATTCCTCGGGGGGAAGATTTTTCGTTCAACGACCCACGTGTTGATGAGTTACAAAAACAGGTCTTGTTGAATACTGTGAAGATAGCGGAGTTGCACAAAAAGATTAAAGTGTTGAATGAAGAGAAACAAGAGTTGCATGAGCAGATCAATGTTTTGTCTGAAGATAAACAGCAGCTAGAAGCCATGCTTGCAAGTATTGTGTCTGAGAATGAACGTCTACGTCTTCAAATGGCTGAGTATGAGGAACAAAGGCTCCGCAGTAATCGTAGAATGAGTTTGTTTAAGAAGATTTTGGTGAAAAAGTTCGGAGTGAATATTGCGGCAGAAATAGATGAGATAGAGCGTGCAGAGGCTAAAGAACGAGTTGCTGAAAGGGAGCACATTGCTAAAGAGTTATCTGATGCGCAAAGAAAAGGAAAAGCGAAGGTTGTAGAGGATCCTATGATCGTTGAAACTGAGCCAGAAGCTGAATGTGTGCCAGTTACTTGTACATATATTGTTGTTTATCAAGTGCCGAAAAGGAAGATGAAGATTTAGATCTTGATGGTAATTCTGGTTCGGATTCTGATAAGGGTGATGATGATGATAATGTTGGAGGTATTGGTGTTCGTGTAACTGATTCTAATGTGAATAAAGGGATTGATTATTCGGTGTACCTCGATGATTATGCGAACTAAACTACTAAAAAAGATGTTAAAGATAGGACTGAAGGTTCTACAGATGCTCAGCAGGCGGGAATCCTCTCGGTGATTGATGTATCTACCGTTCATGTCATGCCAAAACTAAAAAATTTCTATCTTGAGCATGATGTTGAAGAAGGCGAATTCATTCACAGTTATTCTAAAGAAGAGATTGCAGAAATGTTAGGTGTGGATGAAGAGCAGTTTGAGTTTGATTTTGAGAATGAGCTGAACGAGATTAGCATGTTCGAGCAAAATGATTATGTTTTTGAACATGTTGAAGACGCTAACGAGTATGATCGAGTTGTCGTGGAGGATGATTCTGATGACGATGCTAATATTGCCGATCAGGGTATAGAGGACTCCCCAACTTTTACCGAATTATTTGCAGTAGAAAATGCAGATGTGCTGAAACGTAAAGTTGAAGAAGCTGCAAGGCAAGGCACTATTCCTCAACAGTTGAACCGACCTGAGATTGCCGAGATGAGGAAGAAGTGGTTCAAGAATGCACCAGGGGAGCGCAAATTCAAACGTCCTCTAGCTTTCTTTGCTCGTGACGCTGATATTTCTCTAAGGACATCATTAGCTGGGGTTGGATTGAAGAGCTTAATGTCTATGCGATCAAAAGAGAGTTTGGTATTCAGTATATCCGATATCTGAGCGACATCAAGTCCTTGCCTTACTGGGATATTAAAGAATTGGTGCAGACAAAGACAATCAATCTCAAGATGAAATTTCACGACCAGAGACTTTGGAAGTTGATCAAGCTTGAGGCGTTACATGGTTTTACTCACTGGAAACCTCATTTTCCTAGACGCATCACTAAGATCGATCTACTGACGAAAGAGAAAGATGTGACGTTCATCGTAAAAAGGAAGTAATGAGAAATATGCCTATGTTACGAATGGAGCAGGATTTCTACAAGAGCTTCAAGTGGTGGCATTATGATTCGAACACAGGAGAGGCTGTTATCTGCTTGCACCCGGATGAAGCCTCGTGGAAGATCATAGAGTAACTAACCGAAGCCGTTATAGCTCACAAACGCATATATGGGTGATGGCGTGGCATTCGAGTACTAGACTCGATGTGGCTAGTCAATTGCTCAAAGAAGGATACTGATTGCTTGTTTTATAGCAAAATCAGTTATGAAGAATAGGATAAAGAACAAGCTCTCCAGTTCCAGAAGATCGTTAATGTATGCTTTGCAAATGATATTCATTCTGGATCGTCATGGAATACATCTGAGCATGCTCGTACAGCATCGCTAACGAGTTTTTGGTTTGGCAATACAGTGAACCGATCTCTTCCAATGGATCAAACGCCAATTGCATTTGAGGAGCATCGCAAGCCATCGAAGAGATTTTTTGGTCGTTAAATGTCAAATCTTGTGAAGATTTTTTGAAGACTATCCAGACTGCGGCAACATCCAAGGGGGAGTTTGTTGGTGCATTATGTCTATTGCCTACGTCTAGGATGTGTCGATATTGTATATAGGGCTTAAATGTCTTTTGTATAATTGTTATTAATTGTTTTATATGTTTGTAAGTTGAATCATATGAGTGAGTCAGTTGGCTCGTATGAGTGACACTCTGTCACTCGTACGAAGCAACCACTCGCACGAGTCACAAGCTTCTGTTCCACACACTCTAGTGTCATGTCGACCTATAAATTGAGGAGTGTTGTGTCAGAGCTAAGGAGAGTAAGTTCAGTTGGTACGGCGAAGCCCTGCTGATTTGTTTACTCACGTCTATACTTGCACGTCAATTAATACAATTCAGAGCAGTAAACAGTAACATCTTTCTTGTTTGTTTGTCATCCTCTCTAGCAATGAATTCCGTCTCTGCTAGCTGAGTTAGATCAAACTGGTTGCTCATCGGAGGAGCCGATCCCCCGTTCACACACTTCAACTATAATCAAGTCCTTTTTTTAGAATCATGTAAGGCCCTATTTTTTCTTCTTCCAAACACTCAACCTTAGTAACATACCTAAAATATATCAAAATATGCATCAAATTTAACAAGAAAATAAATTAAATAACAAAAAAAGACTAGGCAGCTTGCGGCCGCAAGCTGCCATGTCTTGGCTCCCTCCATTTTTAATTCAAATCTCCACCTAATCCTATTTAATGCAACCCTAATCTTAACCCTAATTCCTTCCCTATATAACCAAGCCTTCCCCCACCCATTTCTCACTTTTACAAGCCTCCAAACACTCCAAACAACCTCCTAACTTCAGAAACTTTCTACTGAAACAAAACAGTTTGCAAGTGAGTTCAACTCACTTCTCTTCTTATTCAAGCCTTGTTTTTCCTTCTAACACTCTTGGATAACCTCTAGGAAGGTTCTCACAAGTTTGCTTGGGCAAACTAAGGTGAAACCCCACCATTTTGAGGTCCAAAAGTTTGTTAACTTTCTGCCCATTTTTATCTTTTTAAACTTTAAGGTTTTCGAAGTTTTCTTTATGTTTTCTTCCTCAACATTGTTTGCTAAGCCCTATGGGATGTTACCATTGGTTTTCCATGGAAAACCAAGGTGGAACAATACCATTTTTGGGGCCAAACTTTCTGTTTTAGAAGTTAAACTTATAAACTTTTTCGAACTTGTTTTTAAACATAACAACTCTATGCTACTTATGCCTCTAACCAAGTTTATGGTTAGTGAGCTAGCTAGACTTGTTCATACAAAATCAAGAGGCATAACATGCCTTTAAACTTGTGGTTTTTACTAGGGTTTCAAACCCACAAGTGTTGAGACATCCAAGCTTACAAGCTTGTGTTGGTGTAGGTGTGATTACATGGAGGCCTTGGCTATCCAACTTTCCAATCCACCCCTCACTTGATGATTTATCCATTAAGCTACGGTTCACTTTCACTAGAGTAACAAGGCTACGACACGTCCCCAAACATTGCCATTTTTGGGATGCACGCACCTAGCTTGCTTATTCGGTTCGAAGCGTAGTGAAGTACTATATTCTTAACCATCCAAATTGTCCTTGTGGAAATTTGTGTATTGGTGAATCTTACGAAAGAGGTTTAGGACGGTTATCCTCCTACCTCCATGCATGACTTCTATGACTTATATGATATCCATGAAATATACGAATTCTATGATGAACTTGTAATATTATATGTAAACTATATATGTAAATAAATAATATAACTGAACCTTTGATGATGACCATATGGTTAACTTGTCCTAATATTAGGTTATTTTATCTAAGACCTAACCATCGTTACGATTCTATTGGGCATGACCTATAAAAACACAAACACCCCTAGGGGCTTATAGTGTCAAAAACAAGCGTTAACGTCTAGATAAATACTTTCAACTATACATACATTTTGCGCACTTTAAATTCCTAAAATTACCAAATTCCACCGTCATTCCAATACTCACACACCTACGTTTCCTTGTGTAGGATAACTTGGTGTTCGTCCCACTAAACAACCTAACGCTTTCACGGAACTTAACTTTTCAAAACCGTGAGTACACTCGACACCCTTTTTACGCTTTACACTTTTTGGGTTCAACATATTAATCTATTAAAATACACGAAATCACACTTTTATTCTATGAAATCACAAAAACAATCCATTATACATGCTATAGTTATGTGATACTTGAATTGTTACTTGGTACATTTTTATGTGATACTAAATGTCATTAACTTCGATCAAGCCTCCCTTAACATGTATACGCTATTGAAGAAATGCACCGCCCGTATTCTTGTGGTTAATGTTAAGTTTTCATCTATTATGCGGTACACTAGAGGATTGACTAGTAGTTCACATGCCTTGTTTACCTTTTATCTCGTATACTAGCTTATCATGTGGATTTGTTTAAATCTTTTTATTACTTATGCTATGATATCAAACTTGTGTACTCGCCAATACTTTGTTATTGAACTATACTTTTTAACATGTTGTAGGTTGATGAGATTAACATGACGAAACTTAGTAGGATCGGCATAGACACGCTTAGAATGCTAAGTTATTTAATATGTTTTTGTTGAACATGTCTTGTATGTTATTGTTTCGTATTTGAATTGTATTGTATTTGAAAATTTGGTGATTTGAAATGAAAGTTGTTTAATTAAATATTGTCACAACTAGTGTTATGATATCTCGAGCAATCTAGTTTGTCTCACTCCGATGTTTCCGCCATCGGTTGGGGTGTGACAGCTGATGTACTATCATTTCCTCTTTTACACGAATTTTTTTTGTCTTTTTACATTGATATGTTTTGGATTTTCTCAAAATTTTTTCTCCCCGTAAAATTCAAACACATATTTTTTGGATTTTGATTTTTAAAGAAAGAAACTTTAACCGACCGATGACATTCACTTCAATTCGCTATCCATTGCTGCTTTGCATTTTTCTTTTAAGCTCTTTCCCCTCATGATGACAAAACTTAGACACTTTTGATTTTTAAATATTCGTAAATCTGTCTCTCGATTAATTTTATCTATTTAACAATGCTTGTTCTTTTAAATTTTAATCTTTTTATCAAAACTTATGTCAAATAAACCTGTTAAACCCCTCATCTATTATTCATCATGTGTCAAGAAACTTCATTCTCCATGTTTACTTCGATCTCGGAAGTTCCTGCACACAAACACAAACAAGCAGTTGAATAGAGATACCCAAGTCTTTTCAGATTTGGGAGAACTTTCTTCGACTTTAATTTTTCTACCCAAACAGATTTATTTTTAATTTTTCAAGTTTAGGAAACTCTTCTAAACTCTCAAATGACATTGATTTTTCAAAAAAAAAATATTTTTCTTTCATCACCCATGTTTGATTTTTCTTTAAAGCTTTCTTGAAATACAATGTAGAATCTTTTTGTTCATTACATTTTGAAGATTCACTAGTTTCATAATTTGAAACTTTAGTATTAACTAGTTTCATTTTTTGTAGATTCTGTCATTGTTTCCAAACCTAAGTTGGTACAAACATCGATGATTTTTGTTTCAAATCTTTTGAATTTTTCTTGACATCATGAACAGGTTTAAGATTATTTTGTGGACATTTTCGAGCAATGTGTCCAATCTGATTACATAAAAGCACATCCTACTGTCTGTTAGAACAGAGAATTCCTCAACCTGTTTATATTGTTGTTTTTTGAAAAAAATTTCATTAGATTGTTTAAAAATTTGATTTTATTTTGTACTTTCTGAACTTGCAGGCACAAAAATCATTTTCTTTACATTCTTTGACTTTTCAAACTTGTTATAATTCCTCTTACCATACCCATACCCATACCCATACCCATTCCAACGATTATAATTCCTTTGCTGGTTGTTTGAATAAAAACTTGTGGGTTTGGAATAATAAGATTTTTCTCTTTTAAAGTTCGAAATTTCTTTTTCTTTTGTGAACCTTCAATTTCAAAATTTTCGATTTCAACAAGTTTGAAAACCTTTTCAACTATGTTCAAGTTCACATTCTGAATCAGAAATTCAAAATCAAAATGTACTTGATTAAGCCAATCATTTTGTACATTAAAATATTCGGATCATCATTTGAACTACTTTCTGATGTTTTAAGAGAAGCATCATGAAAATTTTCGTCATTTTCAGGTTGTTAACTCGAGCTTCCTTTTTCAAATTTCGATTGAGTGTTTTCAAAATTTTTATCTTTTTCTTTTCCCAAAACATTCTCAATCACTTGCTTCACCATGTCTGATCCATCATCTCCATCAAAATTTGAATAGGTCACATCAATGTTGTCAAACAACTGATCTTTCTACTCAGCTTTTACTATTTTTAGCTTCAAGTTCAGGGCCTTTTCCACCCCATCCAGATTCCTCCTCGAATAATTGTTCTACAATGGTGGTGGACATCGATTATAACCCAGACCTGATCTTGATAACCGTATATATCTTCCCTATTTTATCTTTTTTCCAGTGGGCTTGGGATGAAGGTGATCCAACACATAAGACGCTGTCGAGTAACTGATCAACTTCTTGTCAACTCGCTCTGTTTCTATCTTCATTGCTTCTAGCTCTAGTTTGAGTTTGGCAATCGTGTCAATGTGAGTATTTATCCCATTTGTTTATCATTTAATGTTGCCTTGAGCATAGAAATCGTATCCATATCTTTTATGCTTATCTCACAGAGTTCTTTGACAGATTTGCTCAGTTTATCGTAGGCTTCTTTTGTGACTTTGAAATCACTTGATAGATTATCAGTGTGTCGTTTAAGTTCTCTGTACTTTTAATCCTTATCTATACAAGACTTACACGGTTCTAAACATTTTGTGCACTGTCTTTCTTTCTCAACTATATCAATTTTCTTCACGTCCTGAATTCTTTCCACATTGAATTTCTAATTCACTAGAATTTTCTTCTTCCTCATTTACCCGATCAAAAAATATTTTCTCAGCAATCATTTCTTCTTCACATTGCGTATTCAAACAATTTCCTTGATCACTGAAAAAGAATTATACACATTAGAGGGTATAAAATCTTGAAGAACATCATGTATAATTTCTTCTAGTAACAATGATCAGATTCTTCTGGAACTTTATCATAACAAACTTCGTTATACTCGTTTTCCATTTTATCAAAAAAAAACTTGTTCAGACACTGCTTGGTACGAAGTGGAATCTTTGTGCGAAGAAAATCTCACTTCATGAGAAAGTTAGCTTTGTGCAAAGTGAGCGCTTTGTGCGAAGTGGGCGTTCGTACGAAGTGGGCGATTTCAGCATGAAAACATTTGAATTTTAAGCTGATTTTTAAGTATGTTGTTCAAAACTAAGCTTTTTACAATCCTTGAAAAATCAGTCCATTTCGACTGTTAAATCTTTGAAAAATTAGTCCATTTCGACCGTTAAGTCTTCAATGGTTGAATCTTCATAAATTGTCTTCAAATCAGGCCTTCTAGCTCTGGTACCAATTATAGGTCCGTTGTCGGATCCGATAGCTCAGGCTCTAACTTGAATAACCTAGTATTAAACATGCACGTTTTATAGTTAGGCGACAATAGTAACAAGATTCATTTATAAATGTTATTTCATTAATACGTCAACGTTACAGATCCTAGAAACAACTTGACAGAGCTACGCCATCCTTTCTACACAAAAGTGAAATTTAAAAATAACCCAACACACCTATTATAGGATGTTCACTTCATCCTATTCACTTCGTAAGGAGTGGATGCTTCGTAAGGAGTGGGAATATTATACACAAACAAAATATTCTAATATGTAGATTCTTATAATAGACTCGATATGATTCTATAACATAGGCAACAGACATATGCATCAACACTTGGTCACGTTAAACGTGATTTCACAATCAATTTAACATACAAAGATCAACTCAATAAAGATCCAATAGTGTTCGTAGCTTAGAGGTGAAAAGTGAAGAACTAAATAGCGTTTATCACATTCTCTGTTTTTCTAATAAAGAAAAAAGAAATGACACAAAATGATCCCCACAATACCGGATTCAGTAATAAACCACCTATACTTGTCAAATCTGAATTTAACATCTAGCAACGTAAGATCGGTCATATACTTGCTCAGTAAAATACAGGGTGTTGGAAGTCCATTGTTTTCGGACCACATCTTCCAATGGTACCAAGTGTCGAGAACCCAAATGTGTTTGAGCCAAAGAAGCTGGAGAATTACTCTGAGTTCGACTATAAAAAATATGCCAAAGCTTTCAGTATTGTGGCAATGGACTGTCGAATGACATCTATACTAGTCTGTTGCATTGTAATAATGCCAAAGAGTTGTGGGATACACTAAAGGAAAATTTTGGTGTAACAGAGGATGTTATTGAGAACACTCGAGAAATCCATGACCATTAATATGAAACCTTCACTCATGTCAAGGGGAGACCATGACTCAGCAGTTTGAATGATTTTCATGTCTAATAGGTGAACTAAAGTTGGTTAATAAAGAATTTTCTGAACAACTTGAAGTAACTGATTTCTAAGACTTTTTCCTGAGAAATGGGACACTATTGCTATAGTGATGAGGACATCCCTAGATTTCAAGGATATGAGCCTGACTTAGCTTCATGGAAAGCTCCTAACATTTGAAAGGGAGCTTGTCTAGAAAAAAAGCTCCATGAAACTAGAAAGGTGTCTGAAAGTTATGTTTTTGGTAACACGGCACTCTTGAGTCTGGAGGGATCATAGCATTTGCTAATATCAAAGAGGTGAATGAAAGCCTAAGAGAAAAGGAACAAATCAGTGAAATAATTCTTGAAAAAATGAAAAAAGATTTTAAAACAAGAATTGCTGAAAAAACCTTGAGATAAGAAGTCTAAAACATGAAGCATCAAGAACCAAGGATCAGTTCCAAACAATGATAGAAAAATATCAAAATTGTAAAAAGGAATTGGAATCCACACAGATCACCTGTGAAAGATGGGTTGAATCTTGTAATGGTTATGAGATTCTCTTGGAAAAACAAAGAAAGAACAATGTGAAGTTTGGTGTTGGTTTTAGAAAATATGACCAAGAACAACAAACCAATACTTCCATTGACTCATAAATGGTTGAGATCATACCAACCACGTCAACTAGTGAAGAAGTCAAAATCAATGAACCTAGTGGCAAAAAATCTTACTTGAAAATCCACAAGGTTCCATTCAATCTGTAAAACAAAAGTATAATTTAAACCAACTTGGTCAAATGAATGTGATGCTTTTGAAAACTCCGAACCAGTTGATTTCACTAACCCAGATGGTCTTAAGCCACCCAAGATAAAAAGTGTTCCTGTTACCAACTCTCAAACAGATGTTAAAACATTTGTTGCTGAAAAAGGAGCTAAGGGTACCAAGAAAATTAAAATCTAGATATGTTGTGTGATTTTTGTGGAAAGAAAAATCATTTGACAAAACGTTGTTTCAAGTTAAAAGCCTATGATATAAACAGAGGAAACAACATCTATGAGTCCACACTTGGGTGCACCATAAATGGAAAACTCAATTATTTGGCCCAACAATACTCTTTTCTTAAACCTTATGATATTAATAAAAATAGGATAAGAAAGAAAATGGGTTTCAAAAGGGATGATCGCCCTATCAACAGGGATCCACAATCATTTCCCAAAAGATTTGAGTACAATCAACCCCCTGTCCCACAGAACTTGAACCAATACCCTACACAAAAGGATGGTCAAGTATCTGTTGCACAACACACACTTCCAAGAGGCTATGGGAAACCACCATGCACCAGGGTACCTTATAGGTATGAAGAACCTGTGCAAATGCCCAAAAAGCCAAAAGTCAATAGACACCCACATGGGTACAATCATCTCATTAGGAATGGTCAACCAACAGTTGACCCAAGTGTGAAAGCTATTAGAGATTGCATGAAAAACTTTTTGTGACAAATGACCAATCCTGAGGAGCTGATGTAGTAGTTAAGACCTCCAAATCCAAAGCAGATAATGCTTTGGATCATTTTCAATAATTAACCCATTCACCACTGTTTGCAGGGAACATCTGCTGGCAATTTGAAAGTGCAAACAAATGATACCCTAGCACATATCTCTATCCATGTAGGATCTACTTTCATCCAATAAGCTCAGGTCTAATATGTTTAACCAATTCCAAAACGCGCGGAATTGATTTTAGATTAGATGACAAGTATAACAAGAGTACTTTTCAATTTACTGTTTCCTTAAACTTGTAACACTTACAATCCTGGAAACAATTCGACAGGGCTTCGCCGTATCGTTTTCAAAACCAATTCTACTACTTCACACTCAGTCCGCACTCCTATATATATGACTAATACCCTTGTACGAACTAAGTAGTATTACCTTCATACGATCTAACATTTGACTACCTCCGTACAAAGTAATAATTACCTTCGTACGTAGTAGTTCCTTCATACGAAGTAAACTAATCTACCTTCGTACGAAGTAACATAAAATCATACCAAATCTAACATTATGACCTCTTACAGATTCGATACCACTTGATGACGTAGGAAACAGACCATATGCATGAAGAGTCTCCCCCTTGGATGTTGCTGAAGTCTCGATCAAACTTTGTAACTCTTCATAATTTAATATCTTTAACAATCTTGCTTGAAGAAAATCTTTTTAGAATTCTTACATTATAGCTCAGCATATGGCATCAACAATCTTCCCCTTACTTTGAGCTTCCTTTTCATTGTTCAACGTTTCATTTGCTCCCCCTTTCTAGCTTTCTGTTTACTTTCCTTAATCATTCAAACAAACATTTCCATTATAAAACTTAGAAATTTTCAACTCAAACACTTATCAATATTTTCAAATTTCAAATGTTAAATGTTTTATCGGTTTCGGCCCTCTCAGTTAACCAAGTCCAAGTTAATGACCCTTGTTAGCCGATTTATCTACCAAGTTCAAGTTAATGACCTTGATCGAATACTTTGTGAACAAACTGATTTTTTTGTTAATTTTAAGGTTCAATTTAATGAACTTTTAATCATTTCAAACCATTTTCTCATTTCAGTTAAACTTCCGATCCATTGTTTATCAGGATTTGTTAAGCAGCTTCGGATTTTGAAAATCAGTGTTCCATCATCGATAGTTGAAAATAAGATGAAATAAAATCTTTTTGATGTTTCCAAAGTTTATGCTAAAACACACTGAAAATCTTTTTGGGTTTCTAAAATGAAATAACTATGTACAAATATATTTACAGACATTTTTTTGTGAGTTTGTGTAAGAGGATCATATTAGTTTTGAGACTTATTACTAGTACCGTTGATCTTGATTAAACTTTAAGTTCTAAACAAATTCACTTATACTAGTCCATTTGAACCTCTACACATTTCTCAATTGTTTCAAGATACGGTAATTAGATGTCTAAGAACTTGACTTAATAGTGTTCCCCACCTCATAATATACTCCCGTATCAAGATACCCTTGATTTCATCTTAAAGGTGAATACATCTAACTGATATCTTTATTTGGGTTGTGCGAGACCCTGAGAGCTCAAGTTAGTACCACCATACATACAAAGAGACGAAGGCTCGACTTAAAAGTGGTGTTCCATATTTTGGAATTTTTTTACCGCAATTGTCAGATCTTTCGATACTTTCAATTATAATGCAGTTTTAGGGTTTTTAAAGCAAAAGTATTCTACAAGTTCTAGGCTATTGCTTACGCAAAATATAAAGAACTTTTATAATACCTAGATATCAATTATCTATAAAGACCTAGTATCTCAGAATCCGTCAATCTCTCAAACGAAATTTTGGTGTACTAAAACCATATATCCGAGAGATGTTAACCCACTAATTAAGAAGTTTTTCTTTATATTATATCTCGAAAACAATTTACTGAATGTGCAAAGTCTACTGACACATCATCAGTGAGACCTGTTTAAACACTTTTTTACACTACATTTCTTTAACATACTGTGATAGCCCACTGATGTACTATCATTTCCTCTCTTTTTACACGGAAACTCTTTTCGTCTTTTTCATGTTTTTGTACATTTTCAAATGTTTATATGTTTTGTATTTTTAACAACATATTTCTCCGCCTAAAATCAAAAAACATATTTTTGGATTTTTGGTTTTAAAGAAAGAAATTGGAAAAATTTTAAAATGACAAACCAATGAGGACTATTTCAAATCGTCATCCATTCTACTTCACATTCTTTGTTTATCTTTTACCTCTTATTATTACAAAAATATTGATACTATTGATTTTAAAACATTTTCAAATATGTTTTATCAACTGATGTTGTCTGTTCAATAGTGAGAGTTATGTGACTTTTCAATCTTTTCATAAATAATTTCAGATTTTTAATGATAAACTTTTAGCAAACCCAACATGGCCTTTTCTGAAAGATTTTTTCATTATCAACACGGCCAATTTTTCGTCATGTGCCAGGGACTTCACTATTTATGATTAACTTTTAGCGTGAATCTCGGAATCCCCTACACAAACAAACAATTAATTATTTGAATAGTGACACCCAAGTCTTTTCGATCTTGGGTGCATTATCATCAACTTTTTGATCATTTCCTTTCTCATTCTTTTATTCAACTTTTTCTAACTTCTCAGTTGAAACAGACTTGTTAACTTCTTCACTCTTATCACCCATTTTTTATTTTTCAACATTGCTTTCTTGAAGTAACACGTAGAATCTTTTTGTTCAGTATTATTCGCAGATTCACTAGTTTTGTTATTTGAAACTTTGATGTAGACTGGTTTCTCTTTGTATACATATTCTTTGTTTCATTTTAAAACTTGGATTGGTACAAATATCAGTGATTTTTGCTTCAAATCTTCTAAATTTTTCTTGACATCGGAAACAGGTTTAGGATTCTTTTGTGGACATCTTCTAGCAATGTGCCTAGTCTGATTACATCTAAAGCACATCCTACTGTCTGTTACAATAGAGGATTCCTCAACCTTTTCTCGTGGTTGTTGAGCAAAAAATTCTTCATTAGATTGTTTTGAAAATTTACTTTCTTTTGAACACTCTGAACTTGGAGGCACAAAATTCAGTTTCTTTACAAATTTTGACTTCTCAAACTTATTATATTTTTTTCTTATTATATCCCAAACCATTCCTTCCCCTGTAATATTTTTTTTCTGTTAACAGTTAGGGTAGAAATTTCTTGGCTTGGACTAATAAGATTTATCATTGTTAAGTTTGAAAATTTTTGATTGCTTGAAAAAATTTTAATTCAGACATTCGATCTCGACAAGCTTGAAAAATTTTCAACTTCATTCAAATTCACATTCGGAATCGGAAATTCAGAATCAGAATATAGTTGATCAGATCCACACATTTTGTACATTAAAACATCATGATCATCATTTGAACTATGTTTTGATTTACGAAGATAGTTATCATGAAAACTTTCAGGTTGTGAACTTGAACTCTCTCTTTCAACCTTTGATTGAATGTTTTCAAAAACATTGTTTTCATTTTCATTACCCAATACCTTCAACCAAATTTTTAACCACTACTAATTCAACATCAACATCAGACTTTGAATAGCTTATATCGATGTTTTCAGGCAGCTCATCTTTCTTTACTGTTTTCAGTTTCATATTAAGTGTCTTTTCCACCCCGTCAGGCTTTTTCCTTTAATAACTGTTCCACATCGGGGTGGAACACGATGATAACCCAAACCTTTGTTTTGATAACCATACACATCTTCTCCATTTTCATCCTTTCTAGCTGGTTTAGGAAGTGTTGGAAATTGAACCCTACAAAAGAACAGATGATAGAAAGCCAAAATATACTGCAACCTCTGATCCAAAGAATAATGTAACATCTGCCCAAGACAAGCTCTGTTGAAGACTAAATGTTCAAGGTCTGCCATAGCTATACTCTGTCGAAGACAAGCTCTATTGAAGACAAGCTCTGCTGAAGACAAGCTCTGCCAAGACAAGCTCTGTTGAAGACTAAAGCTAGAAAGGTCTGCCAAGACAAGCTATGCTGAAGAACAAAGCTAAAAGTCTATTAAGGCAAAGCTCTGCTGAAGATCAACAGAGGACGTGTCATCAGTGTTTTCTATCAGTCCTTGTAATGTTTAGTGTATAGAAATGATTAGCTTAGCAGATGTTATCAGTTTGTTATTTCTTGTTAAATGTCACTTTCATGCTGACATCACAATAATATGCTCAGTGGTTTGGATTGTAGTATAAATAGAACAGTGCCAGTACTGTTCTATTTGATCACTTCATCTAATATAAATCAAATCTATCTTTCTTACATTCTGTACGAACAAATCAGTGATCTTATGCTGAGGGGGAGATGGTGAGTCTTATGCAAGTAATCATAATTACGAAAAGCATGATGATGAAAACAATCTCTCAACTGTTGTGAATCAAAGTTCTTCTATTCCGCTGCAATTTCATTTGATTTATTTTCATTCATTTACCACTTTTGGAACTTTCACAAACATCTTTAAAACTCAGATCCTAACAATTGGTATCAGAGCTTGGTTAATCAAATTTGATTTAACAATCAATTTGATTAAAATAGATCACTCTCACTACTAATTCAGTTTGTTTGTTTTTTTTATTGAAAAACAGAGCTTGATTACTTTCTAAAAATCATTTTTAAAGTAAAACTGCTTTTGCAAACAATCAAAATGTCACACACTTCACAGGATCCTCACAACACCGGCACCATGTTTAAACCACCAATTCTAGTCAGATCTGTGTATAATATCTGGCAAAGATGGATGGGTCATGTCCTTGCTCAGCAAAATACCGGTTGCTGGAAGTCGGTTATCTTTGGATCTCATGTTCCAATGATACCGAATACTAAGGACCCTAAAGTCCACGTACCAAAGAATCCTGAAAATTATTCCGAGCAAGATTTCCAAAAAATCAAGCTAGATGTAAAGGCATTTAGCATCGTGGGCTCTGCGTTGCCAAACGATTTCTATTCTGGCCTATTGTATTGCAACAGTTCAAAGGACTTACGGGATGCTTTGAAGGACCAATTCGGTGGGACTAAGGAAGTGATTGAAACAAGATAGAGGTTCTTAATCAACATTATGAAATGTTTTGTCATGTCAAAGGAGAGTCACTAACCCAATAGTTCGAACGTTTTAGCTGTCTCATTAGGGAACTTAAACTAGTGAATGTTACACTTGCGAATTTGACTATAAATAGTTGATTTCTTAGATCATTACCAGACAAATGGGACACTATAGCTTTCGTTACTAGAAACTTAGTTGGGTTCAAAGAAATGAGTCTTACTCAGCTTCATGGTAGGCTCCTCACTTATGAGAGAGAGCTGAACAAGAAAAAGAAGGTACAAGAGTCTGGCAAAGTGACTGATGACTACACATTTGGTAGCATAGCTCTCTTTGGACAAGAAGAAGTTACTGGAAGTAGTAAGGATCAGAGTTATGATCAATTCATGGATATAACTTCTAGGTTCAACTTTGACAATTACACACCTAATTATGCATTTGCTGCTGATGGGGAAATCCAGTCTTCTAACAACTTATGCTTTGAGATGAGTGATCTTCAACATTTTGATCCATCAGATTTGGAGGAGATGGACATTTTGCACTAGTTGGCTCTGTTAAGTATCAAGGCTAACAAGTATTACAAAAGAATTGGTAGGAAGTTCCAAGGGTTGCATGGGGGAACAAAAGTTGGGTTGGAAAATCAAAGATAAAGTGTTATAAGTGTAATATGTTAGGACATTTTGCTAGAGAGTGTAGGTAACAATCAACTAGACCAATTGTCACACATCCTAGCCCTAGACCTCAAAACATTGTCCATTATTCCCAATATACCCTTGCTCATCACATGCAAAACACTGATCACTATGCACACCCTATTTCCACTGTTCCAGTGCAATATGTTCAAACCCATGTTCCTCAAATTCAGTATGTTCAATCACCAGCTCCTCAGGTTCAGATGCAACCTACTCAACAAGTTGCTCAAACCACTGCTCAGGCAGAGGTTAATCAACAGAGTTTCTTTACTCGGGGCTTTGTTGATTGGAGCAGCTTACTAGAGGATCTGACTGATGAAACTTTGCTCTAATTGCTGACATTGAAAAGAAACAAAATGAATTTTTCCTTATGACATTAGAGTCCAAGGTTGAGGGTGCTGAATTTGAGGAGGTGGGATCTAAATTTGGTGAGTCTAATGTTCATGATTAAACAGTGGTTACAAAGGAAAATGATGATGAAGCTGAAAAACCTCTGTCTGATCCATGGGAGGCTAGTGTCTGTGAAGGTGAATGTGATTGTGCTTTGATGGCGTAACTAAGGTATCTCCTCAGGTCCTAAAAGATATATTTTCAGATAAATGCATCATTGCTTTTGCAAACATAAAGGGGTGAATGAAAACCTTAGAAATAAGATTTCAGAGGATGAATTGCAATTTGAAAAACTTTCAAAAGAGTTAAAATCATAATTGCTTGAAAAGGATTCTGAAATCAGAAGTCTAAAATATGAAGCAAGCATAACCAAGGACCAACTCCAAACCATGATAGAAAAATATCAGGTTTCTAAAAGAGTTGGAATCCACACAAATCACTTGTAAAAAATGGTTGAAGTCCTACAAAGGTTATGAGATCTTATTGGAAAACAAGGTTAAAAATAACATAAAATTTGGCATTGGATTCAAGAAAAATGACCAAGTTTCTGAAAATGTTACTAAAAATGATGCTACTGTGGTTGAGATTATTCCAACAAACTTGGCTAGTCAAGAAATCAAAGTCACAGATAAAAAGGGAAATAAAATTATGTTAGAAAAACATGAGGGATCCTCAACTTTTGAGGAGATTGAAAAATATCAATTCAAACCCACATGGTCTGATGAATGTGTCATTCTTGAAAATTGTGAAGGCAATGGAATTTACAACCACTGATTGTGTCAAAGCACCGAATGCAAGAATCATTCCCATTCCAGACTTACCAGCAGATGCTACAACATCTGCTGACATGTTACAACATCTGCTGATAAAAAGTCTGAAAAGGGAAAGAAGAAAGAAAAGATCAAAAACTTGTTTTGTGATTTCAGTGAAACGAAGAATCATGTTACTAAAAATTGTCTTCATCTAAAAGCATATGACATTAACAAAACAGGTGAGATCATTGATTCCCGGAATTGCAAAATCTGTAATAAAACCAACCATAAAACTCAAGAGTGTGTTTATCTCAAAAACATTGATGTGAAAAAGATTGAGTATAAATCTAAAACACTGGAGAGTACAAAGACAAGTACTGCAAAAGGAAAGTCTAAACAGACCTTCTTGCCTGTTGAAACAACTGTTACCAAATTACTGAACAAAACCTCTGCTCCTAGAGAGGTACAGGTAACATATGCTCCACCTATCAACCAGTACCCAAGAGGATATGGCCAGCCAATTTACCAAAAGGTACCTCTTAGTTATAAGGGTTACAAGAAACTCTCAAAACCAAGAGTGAATAGGCATCCTCATGGATACTATCATCTAACAGGAGATGGGCCTCAAAAGATGTTACAAAGATCTGTTCAAACCTCTGTCATTCTCCCAAATTTGAGACTGAAGTGTTTGAGACTCCTTCAAGCCATTTTGGCTTTGGAAACTTACCTGAACTAATTATTTACCATTGTGCAGGGAGCTTCTACTTGCCTTGATAGTTTATGGTATGTAGACAGTGGAGGCTCCAGGCATATGAAAGGATGTAGAGCCCTTCTCAAGTAATTCATGGCTCATGGAGGGGGTGATATATCCTTTGGTAATAATTCAAAAGGAAAGGTATTTGGGTCTAGAATAGTTTAGGCTGGGAAGCTCAAATTTGAACATGTCAATCTTATCGACAATCTGAAATTTAACCTTCTTAGTGTTTTACAAATGAGTGACAAAGGCTATGGGTCATTCTTCACTAAGAAAACTTGTCAGATTGTTGGGCCAGAATAGGTTAAAAAGATTGATCAAATCATAGCCGAGAGCAAAACACAACTTGTTGCTCATAGGAGTGGCTGTGTATGTGGTTGATATGTTGAAAGATAATCCAATGAGTTATGCTTGTTCGTTCACAGTTGCCTCTAACAAAGAGACAGAACTATGGCACAGAAGACTTGGACACACAAATCTGACAACTATCACCACACTCTCTAAAAAAGGCCTTGTAAGAGGCTTACCACAAAAACTTTTCACAAAAGAAGAACATTGTGTTTCCTGCTTAAAAGGAAAAAAAAACAAGAGTTCTTACAAGCCAATTGGTGAGTCCAAAACAAGTCAATGTCTACAATTTTTACACATGGACTTGTTTTGCCCTGTAAAAATCATGAGCCTTAGTAAAAAGAGATATTGTCTTGTTATTGTTGATGATTTTTCAAGGTTTACATGGACTTACTTTTTGCACTCTAAGGATGAAACTACAAGAATCTTGCAAGGATTTGTTAAGCAAGTTGAAAAGCAATTTGAACTGCCAGTAAAAGTCTTCAGGAGTGACAATGACACAAAGTTTAGAAATAAGGAGCTTGATGAGTTTCCATGTGTCAAAAGGAATTGTAAGCCAGTACAGCATTCCAAGAACACCAGAACAAAATGGGGTGGTTGAAAGGAAAATGGAATCTTAATTGATGCACTAGAACTATGCTTGCAAACTCTGGTTTACCCTTATCCTTTTGGGCAGAGGCTATAAACACTGCTTGCTATGTTCAAAACTGAGTTTTAATCAACCCCAGACATCAATCCACTGCTTATGAAACTCTTTATGAGATCAAACCACTGATCTCCTATTTCAAAATCTTTGGTTGCCCGTGCTTTATTTTGAACTTAAAAGATTCCATTTCAAAATTTGCAGCCAAAGTAGACTGTGGTTATTTTCTGGGATACTCAACCACTGCCAAAGCCTACAAAGTTTTTAACTCTAGGACTAGATGTGTGGAAGAGACTTTGAATGTAAAGTTCAATGAACTTTCTTCATTAAAAATCCCAGCAAATCCTGCTGAACTTTTTGATTTAGACAAATTCACTTTTGAATCTGTTTCTGTTAAGACTGACTATGCAGGTACACCACAGTCTCCACATCATAATTATGGATATGGCATTGTAATTCCACAGTATAAAGCCACATCCACCATCAGAAGAACAGATGTTGTCAACACCTGTGAAAACTCTACAACTGCTGGATCAACCACTATTGATCCTCAATCATCTGCCATTTCAACCATAGCCTCTGTTGATAAAATTCCAACCACTGTGGACCAAAATCATCATGGTTTCACACCTATTTCACCAATTCCTCCACCTCCAATTCAAGTAGATGTTGGTTCTTCAAAAGTGCCAACAGATGTTAGCTCAGATGATTCACATCTGCAGCCTTCATCTCGTAATGCCTCATTCCATACAAGGGAGATTTAATCGGCCTTAAAACCAATCAATCAGACCTGATCATTGGCAACATAAATGAAGGGGTGCTCATTAGAAGCTAACCCCACACATTTGTCTTTTTGCAGGCTTCCTATGTCTCACACAACCTGTCAAGTACCAAGAGGCACTGAAAGACAACAAGTATGGGAACTTGTACCATTGCCAAAGGATGTATATCCAATTGGCACAAAATGGGTCTTCAAGAACAAAAAAGATGAGAGGGGTAATGTTGTCAAGAATAAAGCTAGGCTTGTGGTTCAAGGCTACAGATAAGAAGAAGGCATTGAATATGATGAAACCTTTGCTCCAGTAGCAAGATTAGAAGCCATCAGATTGTTCTTAGCTCTTGCTGCTAACCACAACATCAAGGTGTTTCAGATGGATATAAAAGTGCATTCTTGTATTGCAAAATCAAAGAAGAGGTCTATGTTTGTCAACCTCCTGGCTTTGAAGATGCATTTTATCCTGATCATGTCTACAGGCTTAACAAAGCTTTGTATGGCTTGAAATAAGCACCTAGAGCCTGGTATGAAACTTTCTCCACCTTTCTCTTATCCATTGGTTTTTCAAGAAGTAAAATTGATGAAACTTTATTTTTAAAATGGAATGGAAAAAATTTGATGCTAGTCCAAATTTATGTGGAAGACATCTTTTTAGATCCACATGCACTGCCATGTGTGAAAAGTTTCGAAAACGCATGGCAGCAGAGTTTGAAATGAGTGCAATGGGTGAGCTTCAATGTTTTCTTGGTCTCCAAGTAAAACAGTTGCAAAATGGTACATTCATTCATCAAAGTAAGTATGTCAAAGAACTACTTAAAAATTTTGATATGAATGATTGCAAACCATGTAGCAAACCCATGGCAACATCAAAGCTTATTACTATTGAAGAAAATGATGACTTGATTGATCAAACTCTTTATACAAGCATGATAGGTTCATTATTGTACCTAACTTCATCAAGACCATACATCATGTATGCAACATTTGTTTGTGCTAGATCTCAGTCAGCACCTAGAAAGTCCAATCTCATTGTTGTAAAAAGGATATTCAGATACATAAAAGGTGCTCCCACACTTGGTATCTAGTATCCAGCTATTGGTAATATTGAGCTTTCAGGTTTCTCAGACAGTGATTTTGCTGGTTGTAAAACCACAAGGAAGTCTACTTCAGGAGGCTGCCAATTCCTAGGCAACTGCTTAGTGTCTTGGCAGAGGAAAAAGCAGGCTGGAGTATAAACATCCACAACAGAGGCTGAGTATATTGTTGCTGCAAGCTGCACTTCTCAACTCCTGCGGCTTTGGAATCGGTTATTGGAATTTTACGTAACTGCTTTAAAGACTCCTCTTATGTTAGATAGTCAAGCAGCTGAAAACATCATTAACAATCCAGTATCTCATTCTACCACCAAACATATTGATAGCAGACATGCTTTGTGAGAGATTGCTCTGAACAAAGTTTGATTACTCTTCATCATGTCCCAACTAAAGATTAACTGGTAGATGTTCTTACAAAAGCATTAGATACATCGTTAAAAATAGATAAAATTGAATTTCTTCAATAAATCTCAAAAGTCTGTTCACAACTACTGTTTCAAAACCTCTGCTTGGCATAAAATTTATTTGTTGCTCATAGTGTATCCTCTGTTCTTACTTCCACTGTTGGTGAAACCACTGTTTCCAATCCACTAATAATCTATCCCCTAATAGTGTAATTTCACCACTACTAATCCCACTGTTTAGAACCATGCTGGTCTCCAGCAGAGGTTACCAAACAACTGTCATCCATTATTCAACAGAGTTTACACATGCACATATGATATCCATCAGATCTTTTGGAAACCGCTGCCACGTCAGCACTCACTTTTTCCCTTTATAAACCCTGTTTCAACCAAACAAAGTTTCCCCTTACTGTTTCCCTCTCACACACACAAATCTCTCAAATTTCTTCATAACTCTTCTTCTTCTCAAAACCCTAAAATTCAACTTCACACCATGAATCTCATCCTAAAAACTCCCCACTGCTCCTGTTTCTTCATTACAACATCATCTTAAAAAGATGTCTTACTTGCAAAAGCTCCCATCTACATCGACACCCTCCGCCAGTTTTGGGTAAACGCTGAACTTCAAGTTCAGAACAAAAAGCCCTTCGCCGTCACATCTAAGATTGGCCCGTCACTGGTCCAAATCTCTCCTTCCACCATTTTTACCATTTTCGGTCTTAATGACCTTAACGCCCCCATATCCTTCTCAAAGAAGGATTTACATGCCGAATTCATTGAACGCGGATATGAAGGTCAGTTATCTAGAATTACCATTTTCAAATGTGAATTTCCAGCTGACATGAATTTTTTTTCCACACCCTTTTACTTTGTTTGTCAGCTAAAACCACTGCCTTTAACGAAATACCATTAAATATTCAATATCTGGGTTATGCTATTTTAACCCAAACCAAATTTTCTCATGTATTGTTTTTGGATTTAGTCGCAAACTTTATTAATCTTAAAAAAGGAAAAGCCTTTTTGATACATCCTAGGTTGTTGAGTTTTTATTTACAAGAACAAGTTTCTGCTTCTGATTTTCAACAAGGTGCCTTCTGTGAAGTTGGTAGCCTTAAAAATGAAACTTTTACTAGACTCTCAACACAAAAACCTAGGGTGTTGAAAACACAAGCAACAATGACTGAGCACATTTTGACATATGTTACAACCACTGCTCCTTCATTGGTTGCTGAGTCCACTGCTCCTAGTGACCACAGTACTATGACAAGTGCTGTGGAACTCATACCATCCATCCCTAAAAAGACACCCACAAAAACCACCAAGCCCTCCAAACGCCCAAAAACGATAGCTCTGGAAGATGAGATCCCAGGTGTCTTGCCGGTGACAACACAAAACTCACAAATAACCATTGCTGCTACTTCCTCACAGCAGTTGGTTCAAAGATCTCCACCAGCTTAAACTCCTCGTGTCTCCTCACAAAAGGAGCAAGTTGTCCACACATGGACACCACATTATGTGGCAGATGTCTCGATCGAACATCTGTTCTCCAGCCCCTCTCCCAGGGCTATGTCTCTTTCCACTCCCTTACCCACTTCACCAATACCACCTACTTTCATCCCATTGTTTGAGGCAATAGAGAAAACTCAGACCCTGAGTAGTCCCTCTCAATCACCAATTACTGAGAGTCAACTTCTACACATGACTGCGTCTACGACAACTCTATCTGCTAGCCCACAAACAATTGAGGAGGCTACACCCCAGGAGTTACTTGTAACTCTTGGTGGTACTTCAAGTGAAGCAGCCACTACAACTGTAGTCACAACAGTGGCCCAGTTGGACAACGGTTACATCATTAAGACTTCCTTGAAGACAACAACTGTTGAGGCTACAATAGTAACCTTTGAGCCAGTTGGAAGTCCCCAGTACCACGAACAAGGGGCATTGGGTGTTGATTTCCTTGCGACTCCTCAGGATGATGCACCAAATACAACTACCTCTGGCAGGAATTTAGATGATCCTATTAACTTAGGTGACAAATTACAATATCAAGAATTGACAGAGAGGATATCTTCCATGGAATCATCTATAGATGACCTCAAAACCATGATGAAGCAGGTCCTACCAAACTCCCAACCTCAACCATCTCCCACACAAAATGCTGATGAGCTATGGAAGGTTGTTCAACCAATCATCCTTACTCAGAAATATGGTTGAGGCTCACTATAAAGATACACAAGCTGACATCAAAGCCATCAAAGACCATCTGCTCAAAACTATTGGCTCCGCCCCTGTGATCATTCTTCAAGATGACAATGAAGATGATGCAAAAAGGGGAGAAAGATTCAATGCGAAAGTTGCAGCCTGACTCAAAAGTCAAACCCCATGTGCAACAACAGCCAGCAACTACAACAACTGCTGAAGCAACCAAAGCAACTTTGGGTAAAGAAATTGATGAATCATTAAACAAAGAAGTTGAAAGGATTGCAAATGAAAAGCAGCAAAGACAAGATACACTCGAAGAAAAAGCTTTGAGACTCATAAAAGAAGAAAAGGCTAAGCAAATGGGAAAAGAAGATGTTGGCACTTCAAAAAGAAGGAAATCTACTTGAAAAGTCAGAGAGTCAACTTCCACTCCTTCTACAACAACTACTGAAGCCACTGCTTATGTATCCTCTGTCCCATTATAACAGCAGAGGTTGGTGCCACTACTGAGAAGAGAAATGTTGTAACAACAGATGTTGGAACAACAGCTGGTGGATCAGCAGAGGTTATCCAAACCACTGCTATGATCACTTTTCCAACTACAACAGAACCATTACCATACCATCTCGTATTCCCATACATCCACCCTCACCCAAACTTAAATTCCAATGCAAAAGAAACACTTTTGTAGTTGATGATGATGAAGAATACCAATCACCACTCCCCATTTCTTCACAACCATCCTCATCACCTCCATCCTCTGAAACTCCATTTCAACCGTTTCCTATCATGCACCTATCTTCTTCTTTTCTTCCTATGGGTGCATTATACCCACTGGAACTCTTCTCCGTCAAAGGTGAGATTGAAGCTTTCTTCAAAATAGAAGATCCAGCTAAAAGAGACTTCCCTTCCTTGCTGGGGTATCGTAAGCCTAGGAGTCTTGATGAATATCTACATTTAAAGGCTAGGCAGGCTGAGCACATAGCTAAAGACAAATCTAAAGACAAAGATGACAGGGCCTTACAGCTAGCCTTACAATATCAACTCAGCAGAGTCAGATGTCTTGAAGAATTTGCTAAGGAGCTAAGTAAGTCTGTCTCTGAACAGCCAACTACTGAAGATCCAGAGCTTTAAGAAGATTATCTAGACCACATCATGAAGTATAAGCCTTATAAAGCAACAAGGGCACAATTTAAAGGTTGGCCGGCAAATGAGCTCGAAGGAAGAAATTGACAGGATTCATTCCATGATCAAAGATCAGTCAAAGAAGCCTACTCCTCCTATCTGGAAAAAGGCCAAAGTAGACAGCCAAGACCATGCTCTGAAGATTAAAAGAATGAAAGTCGAACTTGTTGATGCTTTGTATGGTACAACAAGGCAAATTGCTAGATGGTCTGAAACTAAAGTGGTAGATACTTACAGGAGGTTGGAAGATTTAAGGAAAAGGGATCCTTCTGTTCCAAAAAAACCAATCTATGGCCAAAGTACCTTAGATCTTAACCAGAACCTTGCTCCAAAAAGATCAACTACAACAACTAACTTGTCAACCATTGCCTTGAATCAAGCAAAACGGCAAAAGCAGGTAGAAGAAGAAGATTAGAGGATGCATGAAGAATTAAGAAAAGAGGGAATAAAAAATCAACTTTTGTTTCATACTGATGCTGCAAGTGACAAACTCAGAGCCTCACTCTTAACACTTGTACGCAGACCAACATCACAAAGCTCATCAAAAATAACCCTACTCCCAAGAAAACCATCTGACTCAAAATTTCTAAAACGGAAGTCAAACAAAGACAACCATGAATTGACATTGCTCAGGTCAGATGGTAGAGTTCAAAAGATAAAGATGGAGGATGCATATGGTCTGGATTCAGCTGATCTCCAAGACTCGCTGAATATTGAACTTGAAAGGGATGTAGAAGACATGATTGCCCTGGATTTTGAACTTCAATTCAAAGGCCAAATAAGGGAATCATTGATGAGAAATAAAGATTAGAAATAAAGTTTAGTTTTGGCATCGTCTGTTCTAGGGGGAGATTGTTGGAAATTGAACCCCACAAAGAAAAGATGATAGAAAGCCAAAATATACTACAACCTCTAATCCAAAGAATAATGTAACATATGCCCTAGACAAGCACTGCTAAAGACTAAATGTTCAAGGTCTGCCATAGCTATACTCTTTGAAGACAAGCTCTACTGAAGATAAGCTCTGTTGAAGACAAGCTCTGTTGAAGACTAAAGCTAGAAAGGTCTGCCAAGACAATCTCTACTGAAGAACAAAGCTAAAAGTCTGCTAAGGCAAAGCTCTGCGGAAGATCAACAGAGGATGTGTCATCAATGTTTTCTATCAGTCCTTGTAATGTTTAGTGTATAGCAGTGGTTAGCTTAGCAGATGTTATCAATTTGTTAATTCTTGTTAAATGTCACTTTCATGCTGACATCACAATAAGATGCTCAATGGTTAGGATTGTAGTATAAAAAGAAAAGTGCCTGTACTGTTCTATTTGATCACTTCATCTAATATCAATCAAATCTATCTTTCTTACATTCTGTACGAATAAATCTGTAATCTTAAGCTGAGGGGAGATTGTGAGTCTTATTCAAGTAATCATAATTACGAAAAGCATGACGATGAAAACAACCTCTCAACTGTTGTGAATCAAAGTTCTTCTATTCTGCTGCAATTTCATCTGATTTATTTTCATTCATTTACCACTTTGGAACTTTCACAAACAGTTTTAAAACTCAGATCCTAACAGGAAGAATGTGATCTGAAACATAAGATGTTGTTGAATAACTGATCAACTTTTTATCAACCTATTCCGTTTTTATTTTCATAGTTCCTAGCTCTATCCACAATTTGGCGATCGTGTCAATGTAAATGTTTATTGCCATTTGTTTACCCATGACCGTTGCCTTGATCATAGAAATCGTAGCATTATCTTCTCTATTTGCATCACGTTACTGGGTAATAGTTTTGCGCAGTTTATCTTAAGTTTCTTTTGTTTCTTTGAAGTCACATGCTAGGTTATATCTGTGTGACCTTTCAGCTCTTTATACTTCTCATCTTTTTCCAGACAAGATTTGCATGACTCTAAACATTTTGTGTATTGTTTTTCTATCTCCACTTTCTCAATTTTCATTTCTTCCTGGACTTCTTCAACCATGAATTTCTTATCATCTTTAGAAATTCTAATTTCTTCGTTTAATTGATCCATCATCATTTTCTCAGCAACCTTGGTTAAGTTTTCGTCATTCATTTTCTTCATCTCGTCTATAACTTTTTCTTCAGATTGTTTCTTCTCTTCTTCGCATTGTGTGCTTTGATAGTTTCTTGGTTCTCCGAAGAAACCTGCATAAGAATTATAAATTTTAGGAGGTATGACTGCTTTAAAAGCATTATGAAAAATATCTTTTTCAGAACAATAGTAGTAGTAGTTATCAAAATCTTCTGGAGATTTATCGAAACCTATCTTAACACATTATTCACAACTTGCTTCTTCAATAATTACTTCTTCTATAATCTATTCTTTCGATAATTTCGGCCATTTTGATAGAACGCTTGTGTGAAAATAAGCTTTCGTGCGAAGGTAACCTTTTCTGCGAACGAAAACAAGAAAAACAGAAACTTTTATTCAGTTCATACGAAGGTAAAAACCAACGAAATCTATCTTCGTACAAAGGTAGATGATTAATTTTGCAGGAGTTATCTTCATATGAATATACTAGTTCGTACGAACTAAACTACTTCGTGCGAAGATGAGTTTCGAGTTTTCTCGTTTTTTGTTGATTTTATCATGATTCTGATTGATTTTAGGTCCAGTTTTCTCAAGGGTCTGTTGGAAGTGGATTTGAAGTATTCTATGAAACATTCAGCCCATTTCGACGGTTAATTTTGTGAAAATGATAAAAGAGTGAAAATGAGTAGAAGAGAAGTGTGAGATTGTTGAATCTTGTTGTTTATCTTCAGATTAGCCTCCAAGCTCTGATACCACTTGTGAGGATCTGCTCTCATCCAATAAGCTCAAGTCTAATTTGTTTAACCTAGTCCAAAACACGCAAAATTCATTTTAGATTAGGTGACAAATATACCAAGATTACTTTTCAATTTATTGTTTCATTAAACTTGTAACAGTTACAATCCTGGAACAATTCGACAGGGCTTCGCTGCATTGTTCACAAAACCAATTCTGCTACTTAACACTCAGTTAACACTCCTATATATACTACTGATACCCTCGTACGAACTAAGTGATATTACCTTCTTACGCACTAACATTTGACTACCTCCGTGAGAAGTAATAATCACCTTCATACGGAGTACTTCCTTCGTACGAAGTAAACTAATCTACCTTCGTACGAAGTAACTTCCTTTGTGCGAAGTAACATACAATCATACGAAATCTAACATTATAAACTATTACAAACTCGAACGACTTGATGATGAAGGCAACAGACATATCCATCAGCAATCCTAATAAAAAAAGGAAATGTTTCAAATATGCACCAAAAAGGTTCTTGCAACATTAATATGTTGTTTTTAAAATAAGAAAATCAAAATTTGAAGTTTTTAAATAAAGAAAAGGTTGATAAAATCAACAAAAACAAAACTCTGTTCAATAGAGTATATCATCTGTTTCAGTGGTTTAAAATTTCATTATCCACTGTTTGACCACAAAAGTCAAATAGATCCACTATTTTATTAAAAAACATTGTTTTCAATCAAAACCGTTTAACCCAACAGTGGTTTCAAACATTGGATTCCATACATCTGTTGACCAAAAGTCAAACATATGGTCAAACCACCAATTTGGTCACACAAATATTTGTTGAGCACAACAGTGGTTTCAAATAGATATTTTGAAAATAGATCTTATCTTTCTTCTTCAAGGGGTTTCCTCAATAGGACCCACGTTCTAAACCGTGGTTTGCCACAACAAATAACAAATGGTTACATAGACCAAAAAGGTAACCATTGGCCACACTTGCATCCATGTTTCTCAAACCCTATAAAAACCCTTGACAAACAGAGTTTAGATCCATCTTCCATACTTATCAAAATCAAAGCATTTCAAAAGAGAAAAATCTTTGAAATTGCTTCCAACAAACTTTGTGCTCAATCAAAGATTTTATGTTAAAAGATTTTCTCAAGATTTGACCATATCTCAACATGGCTCTCGAATTGAAGTCTTCTCACAATTACTTGTTGTATCTTGTAAAACACAACAAGAACATGGTTTTCCACACTACCATTGACACTATCACTTCATCAAAATACCATCATATACTCACCATAAACGCTCCCATTCATCTATCCACCCTTAGGGACTTTTGGCAAAGGAAAAAATTACGCTTAAAAACAAAAAGCTCCATCTCATCACATCTACCATCAATAAAGAATATGTTGAAATAACTCTAGAATCCACCTCCAACATGCTCAGTAGTGGATTTGGCATGTATAGAAACTTTCCCAAAAATGTCTGACAAGATGCGTATATAAAGGGCTTATGAAGCTCAAATGGTGGGAGCAACAATTTTTAAAACAAAGTTCCCACCAGAAATGAAATTGTTCATACATACCCTCTTGGTTTGCTTGTCTACAAAGATCACTGATTTTAATGAAATTCCCCTAAAAACTCAGTATCTGGGGTATGCTATCTTGAGAAACTCATATTACAAGCTATCATAGACACTGTTTATGGATTTGGTAACAATCATAAAAGCAATCAAGAGATGAACTGGCAATCCTTTTTTACTTTATCCAAGACTGTTAAGCTTTTACCTTAAAATTGATTTAAGACAAGAAAGTTTTAAACAAGGTGAAGCTCTTTAAAGTAATAGTCTTTCAAATGAAACTTTTACCTGAATGATGACTAAAAGTAAAGAGAATGTGGGAGAAGAAAACATTTTTCAAAACCAAGCAACAAATGTTACAACATCTGTTGTTGAGCCCACTCCTCTTAGTGACCATGGTGCACAACCCAACACCGTGAACACACACCAGACATTTCCACAAAAACCATTTCCATTCCCATCCCCAAATCCAAAAGCAAAACCAAAAGGAAGGTATCTCTAAGGGTTGAGATGCTAGAGGTACCTGCTGTAACACAAATGCAGCAAACTTCTGTTGGTACTTCCTCATAATAAATGCAAACATCTCCACCTATCCAAACTCCTCACTCATCCTCACAAAAGGAGAGTGTTGTAAGCACGGAGGAACCAAATCAAGAGGGAGATACTTCACTTGAATATCTCTACTCAAGCCCCTCTCCCATGGCTATTTCGCTTTCCACACCTCCACCCACTAAAACATTCCTATCATCATTCTAAAAATTGCTTGATGTAATTGATGCAATTGACTTGCACATACCTAGTTCCTCTCAACGACAAATCACAGATAGTATACTTTAACAAGTCACTAGGCCAAGCTCAGAAATCATTGCAAACCCACAAGCGAAGGAGGTTAAACCACTTGTGTCCCAAGAGGCACTTGTAGGTATTTCAAGTGGGGCAGCTACTACAATTGTAGAGACAACAATGTCATAGTTGGAAAATATTTACATCATTAGGACCCCCTTAAAGGCAATAATTGTTGAGATAATAGTCACTACACTAGTTGGAAGTCCCACTTGAAATACCTACAAGTGTTGAGATGTCAAATAAATGATGAAGACTTTGGTACAAAACTCTAAAACTCCACCATCAAATGCAGACATTGCAAAAGAAATATGGGCACATGTTCAACCATATCTACATCTTCAAAAGCAAGCTGCAGAAGAAAAACACAACATGCAAGTAGAGTTGATAAGACAAATGTGGATTGCAAGTACACAGACACTTAGGCAAAGTTTAAAGCTATCAACAAATTTATCCTTGAAAATACTGGTAAAACTCTCACTTTCCCAAATATGAATATGATGCCAAAATAGGGAGGAAGAATGAATGAAAAAGCTCCCACCTCTAGTAAAAAAAGGTTGGAAAAAGGCCAAACACTGCTGCACTTAAAAAGGCAAGGAAAGAAGAAATTACCAATGCAGGAGAAAAGGAAAAGAGGAAAGATACAAGGAAAGCTTATGTAGATAACAATGCAGGAAATCATTGAAAGAAAGAAAATTCAAAATAACCAAGGTTCTTCAACAGAGGTTCCAATAGAGGTTCCAGAAAACATTGCTGCAACTATCCCAACCACTATCACAACACCCACCACTCAAACCACTGCTTTGATTGTCCAAACATATGATGCCACTACAAAAGTGTCAACAGAGGATACAACTACACTACCACCACCATCAACACACAAGTCCCCTGAAGGACTTCTCATCCACAAAAGAAAACCAACAACATCATTCCCATAACCACCATCAAAAACACAAACACCTCAAACCAGAACTAGGAGAATTAAATTCATTGTCCAAGATGATGATAAAGAAACTCTTGATGCATCTCCTATCAAAATCACAACCACGACAACCTCATCTACTGTTAGGAACTGAGTTTGAAACTGTTATGAAAGTTCTAAAGATGAAAAATGAAAGATGATAAATCAGATGTAAATGCAGCGGAATGATGAACTTTGATTCATAACAATTGAGAGATTGTTTTCATTATCATGCTTTCGTGATTGTAATCACATGCATATAAGTCACAATCTCTCCCTCAGCCTTAGACCACTGATTTGATAGTACAAAATATAAAGAAGAATATTATATTGATAAGTGATGAAAAGTGATCAAATAGAACAGTATAGGCACCGTACTATTTATACTAAAATTCTAACCACTGAGCATCTTATGATGATGTCAGCAGGAAAGCGACATTTAACAATATTAACAAACTAACAACATCTGCTAAGCTAACCACTGCTATAACTAAACATTACAAAGACTGATAGTAAAACACTAATGAGACAACCTCTGTTGGCCTTCAGTAGAGTTTTGCCTTGGTAGACTTTTAGCTTTAGTCTTCAATAGAGTTTTGCCTTGGCAAACCTTTAGCTTTAGTCATCAATAGAGCTTTGCCTTGACAGACCTTTAGCTTTAGTCTTCAACAGAGTTTTGCTATGGTAGACCTTTAACATTTTGTCTTCAGCAGAGCTTAACTCTAGCATTTGTTTTATTATTATTAGGATCAGAGGTTGTAGTATATTTTGGCTTTCTATCATCTATTCTTTTGTAGGGTTCAATTCCAACATCTACCACATTTCAACCATCCACTACCTCAAACACAACACTCATTATCACAACTCCACCTACAAAACTACCCCCAACATTCTTGACCCATTGGAGTTAGAAAACGTATCAAAAGAGATACAATCTTTCTACTCCACAACTGACATCAACTAACTTGCCTTTCCACCCCCCAAAAGATATCAAAAGCCTAAAAATGTACAAGAGTATCTGTAACTGAAAGTCAAAAGGCTGAAAAGATAGTTGCTTTCAAAAGCAAAGGGAAAAGCGATAAGGAGGATCATCAAGTCATGTCTACATAATTCATAAAGATGAATAGACTTGAAGATTTTGCAAAAGTGTCAGTCGAAAGGCTTCTCAAGGACCAGTAAGGAACCCTAACCTCAAAAAGGAACTAAGGGAAGACAATCTAGAGTTTATATGAAAAATAAGCCTTACAGAACCTCAAGAGCTCAATTCACTGGTTGGACTATAGAAGACCTCCTAAAATAGATCACAAGGATTAAGATGACAAAGCTTAATTCAGACATCAAGCCCACTCCTCCCAACTGGGCTGCTGGTAGAAAACATGTTGGTCAAAAAGCAGTTGAACTATGAAGAATAAAGGGGGAGATGGTTGTTGCAAAATTTGGATCCATGCAATCCATGGCTAGATGGGATGAGTCAACAATCAAAGAGAACTACAAGAAGCTTGAAGCATTAAGAGTCGTAGATCCCTTAGTCCCCAAAAGGCCTAACTATGAAGATTTCATAGATTTACCCATCAGCTCACTAGTTAATCCTTCTGAACTTACATTAGCAAAGCATGTCTCCTCAATGGATAGAAGGCAACTCAAAAGATAAAAGGAGATGTCTACAGAATATCTAAAAAGTATGAAGATGATATAGGGAAGGAAGGGATAAAAATGAACTCATGTATGGGCATCCAGATGCGAAACCAGGGAGTTGCTAGGGAAAATCCTGGGAAAACATATTCCACACCTCTTCCAATAAATCAGTCTCAGTAACTTCATCTGCCTCCAAAATTCTAAAACGGTCCTTAAAGAGCATGCTATGAATTGACAATAGTCAGGACAAATGGAGAAGTGAAAAAGAGTTCAATGAATAATGTGATGAGCCTAAAAATTGAAGATCTGCAAGACATATTAGGTCTTCCACTCGAAAGGGATGTTGATGACCTACTCTCAGAAAGATTTGAAAAGCAATTTTAAGCACAACTCATAGATAAGTTGAAGAGGAATAAAAATGATCTAATAAATATTTGTTTTGGCATCATCTAGTCGTGGGGAGATTGTTGGATCTACAAAAGAACAGATGATATTCAAAAGCCAAAACATGATTAAGTGATCAAGAAATAAACAGAAGTTTGAACCATATTCTCCCTAAAGATAGGAATTTTGAAAGCCTAAATCAGAGAATCTGTTGAAGATATTAGGATCTAAGTTTGATATTGATGTGATTGTTTAGATGAAACCAATGTAAGATGATAAATAACAATGAAACAATGCAGCAGAATTTGGTAACCTTTGAAATCATAACAACAGAAAGATTGTTTTCAAGAACATGCGTTTGTAATTATAATCGCGTATGCATGCAATTTACAAACTCACCCTTAGCCTAAGATCACTCTCTTTGTTCGTACAGAATGTTTAGAAGAAAAGTGATGAATAGAATAGTACAAACACTATTCTATTTATAGTATATTTCAAACCACTGAGCATCTTAGGCTGACATCGCTATGAAAGTGACATTTAACAAACTAACAATCTCTAACCTCTGCTAAACCTAAACATTGTTACATTAATTACATAATAGACTCTGTTGAACAACAACTGCTAAGGTATCCTCTTTTGGTCTTCAGCAGACCTTTACTTCAACAACCTTTATACTTTATCTGAGTTTCTCTCTAGCAGACCTTTGCTTCCAGCAGAGCTTTGCCTTTAACAGACCTTGAGAACAATCTTTAAGTATGAGCAGAGTTTAGAGCAGCAGATCTTCTAAGTATTATTATTAATGATCAGATGTTATCATTGTTTTGTCTTTCCAATCATCTGTTTTTTTATAGGATTCAATAGATTCAATAATCTCCCCTTAGAACAAATAATGCCAAAACCCTTTTTATTCCTGATTTTTATTTCTCAACATTAATTTCCTCATTTTCCCTTTGAACTATAGTTTAAAGTTCATAGGGAACATGTATTCAAAATCCCTTTTCAATTCAAGGTTTAACAAGTCTTGGAGGTCATCTACATCTAGACCATATCATCCTCCATTTTCAGCTTTTGAATCTTACCATTTGATCTGAGAAAAGTCAATCATTGGTGGTTGAGGATGACTTCCTTTTTAGAATTTTTTAATGATTTGGATTTCCGGGGGAAGACTTATTGTTAAGCTTGGTGGAAGTGATTTGCTTACAAGGTTAGAGATTGTTTCTTTCAGTTTTTCACTTGCAGCATCAGTGTGATAGAGTAGTTGATTCTTGATCCCCTCTTTTCTGTGTTCTTCAAACAACTGCCCATCATCTTCAGCCATCTTCTTTTGCCTTTTTGCTTGGTTTAAGGCAAGGGTGGATAAGATAGTGGTTGAAGAATGCTTTTTGAGTGTTTTGGTCTGTTGAGGGATAACCACAGTTGTTGGATAATCTGGCTTCCTAAGAACTGAAGGATCTTTCTTTCTAAGCTCTTCCAAGTTTTTGTATGTATCTACAACTTTGGACTCAGACCATCTAGTAACTGACCTTGCACTACCATAGTTTGCCGCAACCAGTTCTTGTTTCATTCTTTTAAGCTTTAAAGCTTTGTTCTGATCCATCTGCCTGTATTTTTTCATTCAAGTGGTGTTGGCTTGTGTAAAGGATCTTTGAGCATTGCTTGTATTCTATCAATTTCTTCTTTGAGATCATTTGTTGACCAATATTTGAACTATGCTCTAGTAGCTTTGTAAGGTTTGTGTTGCATTATATGGTCAAGGTAATCCTGTTTCAGTTCTTCATCAAGCTCATCATTTATAGGCCTGTCTAACATAGACTTACTTATATCTTTGTCAAAGTCTTCAATCTTTCTCACTTTGATCAGTTCATAAGACAAAATACCTTGAGTAGTCCTGTCATCTTTCCCTTTGCTCTTCTCTTTGGCTATGTTCTCAACCTGTTTGGCTTTCAACTTTAGATATTCATCTAAATTTCTTGGCTTTCTATATCCAAATAGAGATGAGAAGTCTAGCTTTGAAGTATCCTCTGTTGTGAAGAATGATTCAATTTCTTTTTGAGAGCCATAAGTTGTAGAGGATATTATGTAGCAAAAGGTATGATAGATGGTGGTTGATAAGTGGGTGAAGTGAAGTGATTCTATATGAAGATGATCAGAATGGTGATGAAGTGATAGGTTTTGATAACAAAGGGATTGGTGATGGAATCTCTTCATCATCATCTTCAACAACAGAAGTTTTCCTTTTGTGTTGGAATTTGATTTGTAGTGAAGGTGGTCATGTTGTAATTCTTGGTGGTGTGGATAATAGCTGGGTTAAAGTAGGAAATGTGATCATGGCAGAGGTTGAGGTAACATCTGTTGATACCATTTGATGTAACAACATATGTTGGTTGGTTTGATGGTGGTGATATAACATCTGCTGGTACATTTGTTGTACCAACATCTGTTAGTAGTGGAGATAATTTCTTAAGTGAAGGTTTTTGTTTCTTTTGAAGTTGTGGTGTTGGTTTAGTTTTGTTTGGAGTAGAGGATACACTTGTTGTAGGCATAGCAGTGGTTTTAGGAGAGGTGGTTATTGGATGTCTGACATTTCTTGTTGACTTTCTTCTTTTTGAAATGCCAATGTCTTCTTTCTCCATCTCCTTAGCTTGATCATATTCAATGAGTTGGGAAGCCTTACTTTCCAGTGTATCTTGCCTTTTTTGCTTTTCTATAGCAATCTCTTCTACTTTTTTAGGGTCTCATCAATCCCTTTTTGAACATCCAGCATCTGATGCTTTAGAAGAAGTTTGGTTTGCAGCAGTGGTTATAGCAGACCCTTATGTTTGTCGTTGCCCCTTTGGTTTAGCTTGTGATAAAGGCTGCAAGTTTCTAAGGTTATCACTCTCCCCCTTTTTGGCATCATCCTCTACTTCTTCTTGTAGAACTGTTACAGGGGCAGAACTAGTGGTCTTTATCATATGCTCTTTAATGGCCTTGATGTCAGCTTGAGTGTCTTTGTATCTAACCTCAACCATATTTCGGACTAGCTTCATGTGAGTTTCATGGTGGATATCAGCCAAATTCCTTTGAGCTAGAATGATTGGTTGCACAGATTTCCATAGCTCATTGGTAATTTGCTGTGGGGATGGTTGGCTTTGAGAATTTTGTAACATCTACTTCGTCATGGTTTTTATTTCATCAATTGATGACTCCATGGATGTCATTCTTTCAATCAATTCTTTGTATCTTAACTCGTTACCTAATTTTAGGATTATCTTGAATTCCTACCAGAGGTAGTTGTGTTTGGATCATCAATAGGAGAAGTTTCCATGTTTCAAAGCCAAATGCCCCTTTTTGGTACTGGGGACTTCCAACTGGAACAGAGGTTATAGTTGTAGCCTTAACAGTTGTTGCATTTAAGGGAGTCTTATGGATATAACCACTATCCAACTGAAACACTGTTGTGTCATCAGTTGTAATAGCTGCTTCACTTAAATTACCAGCAAGAGTTACTTGTAACTCATGGGGTGTAGCCTACTCGGTTGTTTCTGGGTTAGCAATGAGATTTGTCTCGGACTTAGTCACATGTGGGGTGTACTCTCATGAACAAATGATTGAGAGGAACTGATTTGTGTCTGAGTTATCTCAATTGCACGAAACAGTGGTATAATAGTAGGTGGAATTGAGGGAGATGGTTGTGGGGTAGAAAGAGAATTTGCCCTAGGAGAGGGGATGTGAAACAAAGATTCAAGTGAATCACCTGCTTCATAATGAGGTGTCCCTATCACACCTGCTAAAATCTGAGTTGGGCGTGATCTGACTTGTATCTTCATTGCACAGTGGAAGTATATAATGATAAGACTTCTAGAAAGTGAATGCCCGCTAAGTACTCGAAAGCCCATGGGTTCCCCTGTTCCAACCGTGCCATAGTTTGAAAATATGACCTGAGAAAGAAACATGCGAAAAATCAACACAATGTTGGCAAGTTCATAGTTTTTGCGAAAAAGATTTAAAATAAATCTTTTTGATAACTGGTTTAAATATGTTTGAGAAAATGTTATAAAACCATTTTTCTCGGCATATCAATTGAAAACCTTGTTTTTGTAATACTTGAATAACCATTGATGTCCGCGTACGACAAAGACAACATGCCCACATGAGCCTATAACCTACCCAAGCTAGTAAGTGCCTCGACAAACCGTTTACTCAAGACGGTAGACTAGCATGCGGTTATAGTTCTGATATATAGCGAGGACTTCACTGTATAATTTTAAGCGACCCTAAGGCCCTTAGTGTTGAGTAGTGGACAATCCAGTCCTTGAGTCTTCGTGCCTCGCACGAAAATATGTGGGCCTAGCCCACTAGAGTCTTTGTGCCTTGCAAAAGTGAGAATGGGTCTAGCCCATTTGAGTCTGTAAGGAGGACCAACTAGACCCCTTATTTGTATGCAGGACAAGCCAGTCCCGTTGTAACTAGGACCTTTATGTCCCTAGTCATGAAACTCATGCACGTTATGAAAATACACGTGTGTTTTGTAACACCAGTATGTTTAGCATAATCTTTTCTTAAACCATTTGAGTTTGTTGAAATTCATCCTTACCATGGTTTAGAAACATATAGTTTTCGTTCATCGAAATTTTGTTTACTTTTTCAAAACTATCATGTCTTTCCACCCCCAAAAACATTTATAAAATGTAAAACTATAAAAAATGGAGGTTATAAACTCACCTCGAGATCCAGTGCAAAAAGCTAGCATAATGTGATCCATAATGTCGTTCCCAAACAGTAACTCGCTAGCATGCAATCTATAACATTCCTATCAAGGAATAAACTTATGAGTTTCTATTAAAATGTAGCTAAACTACGTGTCACCGAGCTCTACCAAATCGCTAACCGAATGATTCAACGGGAAAGTGTTGTTAAATTTATGGAAACGATAATGTTATACTCGATTATTTCCAATTATAGTCGGGGATAATTACTAAGTGTTGATACACTTTTGTGTCTGTCACTTGTTCTTAGTTACGTCTGTAATTGTACGGTCTTTGTTTACTGTGTCTTTATAGTTTGGTCGTGTCGACCAAATCAAGATATCCTCCTATCTTGGTTTAGTACGACGCTTAGTTTGTCTGTGTAAAATAGTTGCATGTGTGATGCTGTTGAGTCTTGTGTACTTGATGTCTGTGACACGTTTTCCGAAGAAGACTTCTATGTGCGAGTGGGAATGCTTCGTACGAGTAAGATGTTGCTCGTATGATCCACTCATCATTCATACGAACGAGACTCTCTAAACAAGCATACTGCTTATTTCGTACGAGCTAGTTTATGTTCGTACGAGCCAGCTTGTTCGTACGAGTATCTTTGGAGAATGTTCTTTATGTCTTTTGGTGTTTCATATAACCAGCAACATAGTTCGTACTGTTGCTAAGTGTGGACACTATATAAGTAGACATGCACTTCTTAGCATATATAGAGACAAGTGAGTGAACTAGAGAGTTGGATAGAGCTAGTGACCTTCCAGATAGACTAGAGCTATACTAGAGAGAGAGACACAAGAGCACAAAGTGTGTTGCATGAGTCTGTAAGAACATTGTTTGTATATGTTTGTACTAGTTCTCTTCTGTTAATCAAGATATTGAATCTTTGGTTATCATGTGTTCTTACTTTGCTTTGGTTTGCATATTTACGAGGATTCTGCACTCGTATGTGTTGTATAAACAGGGAAGTAGGTTAATCTTGATCCTCCAAGTGGACCTACAAGTGGTATTAGAGCTTTGGCTCTCTTCCTTGTTTTAAAACCAAGCTTAGTATTGTGTCTGAGCTAGTTTTGAGGGTTACTTGAAGTGTTCTTGAACTTTCAGCAGGAAACTTATGTTTTTAAAAGATAACAAACTTAAAACTTAGTTAAACTTGTTGTACCCAGAAAATTTTCATTAAATTCTAGTTAGAACATATGGAGATATGTTAAAATCTGGTTTTTCTTAGAATTTTCGTCTGTTCAAGTTGAACACATTTGCAGGAGAAACTCACCAGAAAACTCACCGGAATATTGTTGTAGGGTTGACCAAATCTCTGACATTCTGGACTTGACTGTTAAAACTGAAAAAGATGGTATAGAATGTTTGTCTTTTTAACAAAATTGTGTAGACAACAAACCAATTTCGAAAACCAGTCTGTGCAAGAAAATGAAACTTTTCACCAACCAGCCCTGCGAAAAACATTTGTGCGAATAACCCATCCGCACGAAGAACTAGACTGTACGTGCAAAAGACCTGTCACCCGCTTGAAGAATTTGGTTCACACGAAAGACTAAGTTCTCCGCACGAAAGAGTGTTCCCCGTACGAAGCACCAGGTTCGTACGAAGGACTCTCATTCGTACGAAACATTGGTTCATACGAAGAACAACTTAATTTGTTTGTCGTGTTTCAGTTGTTCAAACTTTGTAATTTTTCAAACTTTGTGATTTTTAAAAGGGAGACTGTTAGTTTCAAAACTTGAACTTTGAACCTTTTAATTTTCATAATCAAGAAAATATAATGAGTACTAATCCGTGGGATTGGAGTAGTAGTTCAAGCACAAATCAAGACTCTTTGCAAAGCTCCGCAACCTCATAGGTTAAGTCACTAATGCCTCAACATACAGCCATGATAACCGCCAATCAATGGGCGTGTGTCCCAAACCAAAACCAGAGCATTCAGACTCTTTTTATAAGCGAGAGTGAAACTGGTAGTAATAACCGTCCACCTAAACTGAACCATATGAACGATTATCCTTTGTGGAAAAGTCATTTCCATACGTACGTTCTCGGACAAAATACTGAATTAGGGACATGTTTAACTGCACTCTACAAGGAATCACTCGAAGAGGTAGGATCAAATTCAACCTCCTTAGCCAATCTAGATGAAGGCGATAAAAAGGCTAACGATCTAGAGAAAAAGGCATTTGCTATCCTTACACAAGCACTCCATAAAGATATTTATCATCAGTTTGTGTACTGTACGACCACCAAAAATATGTGGGATACCCTGGAAGCAAGAGGAGAGGGTAATGCTGCAACCAGAAAAATACGGCATGATCTGCTAAAGAAGGAGTTTGAAGGTTTCATGTTCATGAAAATGAAACTCTGAATGATATGACAACACGTTTCTACCATCTGCTCAATGAAATGTACTCGTACAAAGTGTTAGCATCTCCACAATAAAACGTGATGCACTTTGCTGACATTACCGCCAAATGGGGTTAATTTATTGACTTATTAAAACATACATGTGTTTTGGATTCAATCAGTATTTATGAATTTGTGCAAAATTAGAAAACAAAAATGAAGAAGAACTTTGAAAGGCACAAAGAATTATTGTTCCACAAAACCCTGAGATGTACTTTGGAGGTATTAATACAGGTATTAGTGCAAATCAGCAACCAAAACTTTCAAACAACGTTTTTGTCAAACATAAATCCCTTTCTACCACCACCAGTTCAAACAAATCAGCCTGCAAGCTCAAGTACTCAAACCTTTGGACCAGTATTTAATCCTAAAGCCTTTTTGCCACAACCATGAGATCTTGCACCTCAAGTTCCACAGCAAGCTTCTCAACAAGCTTTTATGGAAACAACTTTCAACCTGCAAACCCCAACACAGTTAGACTTGACACATCACATCTTTCCAAGGTCAGCATAGAAGTTGCTCAGGAACATATGGAACTTCTAAATACCATGGTTAGTGCTTATTACGGATTAGTCGCTGGTCAAATTGGAAACTTCAATTTGACTAATGAAGACTACCAACAAATAGACAGAGATGAGATGGAGCTAATGGATATCAAGTGGGCGTTTGCAAGTACGGTGTAAAGAGCTAAGGATTATATGAGTAGAACAGGAAGAAGCAGTTTGGAAAGCAAGAAAGATACAAAATACGGTTTTGATAAAAATGTTGTTACTTGCTTCAACTGTGGAGAAAGAGGTCACTTTAAGCGTGAGTGCACGATACCCAGCAAACAAGGATATCACAACCCCTTCAGAAATCAATCACAACCATCCAACACAACTCAAGTTAACAATGATCAAAGAATTGTAGCAGTTAACAACCCAAACAACACCAACTAGTTAGGACCTTCATACAACACAAACAAAGCTTTAGTAGTAGAGGCAGATGAAGGATGCGATTGGTCAGTACAATTGGGAAATGAGAATCACGGAGGAACTACATGTTATGCCAAGATTATCAACCAAATCAAACATGTTCACAGCATAGACAGTTCTGAGGATGATAGTTCGGGGTATGATGGTGGTTCTGATAAAGATTGCTCAAATTCACGTGGTTATGGATCTGATGCAGATATCAGGCAAGGAAGTGATGCTGAGGTCAGAAAATTGCTGAAAGAAGCAGAAAAGCTAAAAGGTCAAAGGTCAAAGGGTGGGTCTGATGAAGAAAGCAGAAACATCATCGAAGGAAACAGAAAAATTCTTTACAAACAGTGCATCCTTTCCTCATCATACTGCCTTCATGGCGAATGTTACCAGTTCGACAAGTCAGGTAAACTCTGACTCTTCTAAAATTTGCAGGGACTATGCTGAATTAAAAACAAAATTTGAAACAATAAACAGTCACAATCAAAACCTAGTTGTTGAACTGTCAAAATGCAAAGAGGCTAATTTGGCTTTAACTCGAAACGAAAAAAGAATTCAAATCTATAATAGAAACCCTTAAGAAAGGCGTTTCTGAATTAACAAAGACAATTTTGAATAAACAAACAGGAATTAAGAACTATATTAATCTCCTTGAGGAAACAAAGAAAGAGTTAGCCATCGCCAAATGCGAAAATGATGCGATCAAGCTAAAATTGGAAAGTTATTCTAACCCCCGATATGTGCTTGATCATATCATTGACGTTCAAAAACTAGAAGGAGATGTTAAATGCATTGGGTATAGGTCGTGTCCACCTCCGTTGAAACAAAACTATTTCCAAATTGCCTGATGAAGAGGAAATGCCACGCTTTGAACCCTCTGTACCTCTTAATCCTGAAGAATTTGTAGCAGGATTAGGGTTCAAGCTAGACGATTCCTCAGTTGAATCAAGAAAACCAGAAAACCCATCATCAGTTGTTGATCAGAACCCCTCTACAACAGAGGAGGATGATTCGTCAGATGATGAGTCCGAGAAAAATGATAAAGATCAATCTCTTGATGAGGAAAAAGGGATAGAAATTTCTGCTACTCCCAGTGTAAAAATTGTTGAAAATCAAGAGAATGATCCTATGAAATCTGTGAAGACAAATGTGTCTACAAATGAAACTGATAATGTATTGTATACTTTGATCGGAGAGAAGAAAATCTACTCAAACAAAGGCTTTCCGATCAAAAATGTAAATCCAACCTATATTGATCAAGTTTTTTGAGAAATCAACAATCAAGTTTTTGGAGAAGAAAAACTCAATCAAGTCACAACCATTATCTGTTTCAAAAGAAAATCAAAAGGCAAAGCAAGCTGAAAAACCTAGGGTACCACAACCAAAGGTTGAAAAAAAGGCACGCGCTACAAGAAGAAGTTTAAGAATGTTAAATTTGTGAGTTCTACCGGTACTGATAAAGTCGATACTTTTGAAGGCATGGCTAATATAGATTTTCTAAACAAAGTCAAGATTTTAAGGCGTCATAGTGAAAATAATTACACTCAACATACAAATGGGTGTGAAAATGAACCAAGTACCTCAAGACCCACAAGTTCAACAACAAGTCATAAAAAAGGATCTCCTAAATTTGTTGAGAGGAGAACATGTTTTAAATATGGAGAATTTGGCCACATAATCAAGAATTGTACAAACCCAGCAAAGCCTAGATTTGTTGAGAAAACCCCTCCTGAACCTACCTGCCAACGTCGATCTGTTTCTCCAAAACAAGACGAACACATTGTTAAAGAACGAGAAGAAAAACAGAGAAGTAAACCAGTAAAAATAATTGAAAAAGCATTGAAACCGGATCCTTCAGAAAGGAAACCAAGTTCTTCAAATTTAATAAAACTAGAAGGTGTTAAAAATGAATATAATAGTCATTCTGGTAAATTTCAAAAATCTTGGAAACCTAAGACCGGTGATGGTTCAAGAGGAGGCACACAATTTCCAAATCATTAAGAAATAGAAATCACATTTCTTGATGATAAGGGTCGACCCAAGACCACTAAGGCTTGGTTCCCCATCTCAAACTGATCGGGTTTTGAAATGTGCAGGGTGTTCCAGGAGGAACTATAAATAGTCATTGGATTGTTGACAGTGGAGCATCACGGCACATGACAGGCGACTTAAAGCTCCTTTATGATGTGAAAAGCATTCGAGGAGGCTATGTTGCTTTTGTTGGAGACAAGGGCGGATACATCACTAGAGAAGGAATGGTATCCAATGGTGTTGTTAGCTTTGATAAGATCAATTATGTTCGTCAAATTGATCACAATCTTCTTAGCATTTCTCAAATCTGCGACAAGAAGTTCACGGTTCATTTTGATGATGCCGGATGTTATGTGCTAAAACCTGATTTCAAGATTCCCAAAGAATGGATACTCAAGAATTAACGACTTGTATATTCTTGACATGAGCCAAGCTATTACCACGTCTGCACAAGTCATATGTTTTGTCTCAAAAGCCACCAAAAAGGAATTAATCTCTTGGCACAGACGAATGGGACACATTCATTTGAGGAAAATGAACTATTTGGTGAAAAAGAATCTTGTGAATGGTGTGCCAGTGAAAAATTTTCATCTACAAGACGTCTGTGTATCATGCCAAAAGGGGAAGCAAGCGAGAAAATCTCATCCTGTGAAGAAGATTAACACGGTGAATATGCCTTTGGAACGTCTTCATATGGACCTTTTTGGACCTATGCAACACAAGACTATCTTTGGTGATTCATATTGTTTAGTACTTACTGATGACTACTCAAGATTTTCATGGTTGAATATGTTGGCACACAAGAGAGAAGTTCCTAAAATCCTCAAGAATCTCCTAACTCTGCTTGAAAATTTATACAATTTGAAGATAAGGAGAATCAGAAGCGACAATGACACCGAATTCAAGAATCAAGTTATGGATGAGTTCTGTTCTTCTAAAGGCATACTGCATGAGTATAGTTCTCGATACACTCCATAACAATTGGTGTCGCTGAGAGGAAAAATAGAACTATGATTAAAACAGCAAGAACTATGCTAGTAGAGTCAGAACTTCCTATTCAGTTTTGGGAGAAGCTATTGCTACTGCATGTTATACGATGAGTAGAGTTCTTACGGTGAAGAGGCACGGGAAGACATGTTTCGAGTTGTTACATAAAAGGAAACCGGATGTTTCTTTCTTAGAACCTTTTGGAGCTCCATGCACTATGATTCATCCACATGGTAAATTTGGTCCGAAGGCTATCGAAGGTTTCTTTCTTGGATATGCTACTCCTAATTTCAGAGTGTGAAATTTGTCAACAAAGAAGATTGAAGATTAGGGTGAAATCAAGGTTCAAAGATACACTGAATCAGTAAGAGCTCCGGGTGCTCCTTGGATGTTTGACTATGATGGACTATATAACTCCTTTAATCTGCCAACTTTTGATGATGCTTCTGCAGCTGCTCAAATGTTACTAGGAAGTGCTCAAATGTTACTGCCAACTTACTCATGTGCCCTGCATGCATCTGAAAATCAAGTTCCTCATCAATAAGTGATTTAATCACATAGGGTTTGTTTTCAATCAAAATAAGTGAGTATCTCACATATCTACGTCAAAACAGATGATAAGCAGTATACTCGCTGGTAATATTTTCTCTCGTGCATATCTTGATACGGGAATGTGTCGTGAAGTGGTTGAACACCAGCTAGTAAGTATAATTCATACCTTAATCATATCTCCTAATCATGATTACATCTAATAATCTGAGCTTACATGGACAACAATACCAATAATCATAGTAGAATGCTTAATTATTTATTTAATTTGATGTTTTAAACAAAACTCGTTTTTGACAAGATTAAAAGCTGGTATGATTCTCTTACCTTGAAACTCTGAAAAAGATTATCTAGTAAATATATAGTTTACTCTTCTCTATTACTGGTTATTTTAGTTTAGTTTACTTTGTTGTTTAATTAAGTTCTTTAATTAGCCAAAATTGAAGCTCAAAAGTTTTCTACCAAGATACGCCCTAAAACCATTCGCTTTGACATCATAACTTCATAAAAGTACTTTCTTACAATGGGTAAACTCATCTCACAAGAACAAAATATGTTTAACAAGCACTTTTCTTAACTTAACTTGTGATTAGTGTGGATCTGTGCAAAGTTTTAAACGTGTTAGCGAAAAACCTAAGGTCCTCAAAGAACTGAAAGTCCAGTTTTGAAAAACCTGGACTCGTACGAATCATATCATTTGTACGAGCCATTGTGCTTCGTACGAATGACCGATGGGTCTTGTACATTTAGAGTTCTTCGTACAAGCTTGGTAATTCCACGAGTATCATGATGTGGTATAAAAGGTGATGAAGTTCTTTGGTAGAACTTCACTTTCACCTTGCTCACGTCATCTTTACACCTCTCCTTAAGTTGTTTTTGATTTCTTTATGGTATACTTGACTATGTTGGCATACTTTAAAGATGAACAACTTAAACATTATCTGACCATGTGACTTTAACTGACTTGAAGAACAAAATTTAAGCGAAGAATCTTTTTAACGAAAAACAAGTTACTTCTCTTGAAGATTGTTTGTACGAGCTAGATTCGCATGAATAACACTTTGCTCGTACGAGCGAGCTGTTCGTACAAAATTAATCAGTTTTTTGACATAATCAAGAGTTCATAAAAATCAGTTGTTCTTCGTACGAATAAATTGTTATTCGTATGAGTCAGTAGTTCTTTGTTCAGGGAATATATACATACAGAAAGTTTGGAATAAAACTTTTTGTGTATATTTCCTAATGAATTTGTGTTCTTATCCTAATTGTTGTATGTGTATAGAATGGAACAAAAGGAACATAAAAGAAAACCCGCAACAAAGAGAACTGACAAGTAAGAAGTGGAAATTATGTCTGAACCGAGACATAACATGGTGGCCTACTTGGATTCAGAAGACAAATTTGCTGAGTACAACGGTATAATGAAGTTTTTGCGCAACTCAAGGATACATTATGCTATCACGCACAAGACTACAGTATACAAGGCGTTGATCAAGGAATTTTGGGATTCAGCTAAAGTTTTTGAAGTTAATGGGCAAGAACTTATCCGCGGGAAAGTAAAAGACTTGAATGTAGATGTCTCTGTTGAAACCATTAACTCAGTATTACAGCTTGGTGATGATCCTGAAGCTCCATTCTCAGTGACGTTGAAATGTTAACGTGGATGATTACTTAAAATGAAATGTGTTGGAATTTTCTCGTGGGACAACTAAACAAAGCATGGTTGCCACTCCGATACAAGTTCTTTCTACATGTTTTAATTCAGTGTTTGAGCAACAGATGAAATGGTTATGAAATAGCAAATACCACTTGGTTGGAATGATGATAGCTTTGACAATGAACAAACCGTTTAGTATTTCAAATTATATTTTGCAAACTGAAGGAAAACCTGAGAAGAACCGGTTATGGTGGAAACAAGTTATGGATGTATCCTCGTTTTCTCCAAATGATCCTGAATGTGCAACATTCGAATCTTTCGAAGAACGACAACGATGTTTTAAAAGTTGAAGTAATGATGGAACATTCGTTGAATATCTTTAGAGGTGTAGCAGCAAAGCGATACAAGGAAAGCACACCTCCTCGTAAATTGATCGGTTTTCTGGAAAATGATCAATATATTGCACCAGAAAACAAAAATGGCGCCATGATGACAGTGATTCAGATAATGAAAAACCAACCTTGAAAAAGATGACCGAAAATAAGTTTGGTCATAAAAGGGGAAAGGGTAATGATGATGACAGTGATAATGATGGTGCTAGAGAACCAGTTGTAGAAGTCCAGCCTACTTTTACATCAGAGGAGACTGAACCTGTAATAATGGAACCCACAACAATTTTTGAACCACAACCTTCAAATACCATAACAACTGAAACACCTTCGGCTGAAGGTACTCCAGTTTGATCACAACCAACTACTTTTCCAGCTCAACAATCCCAGTCTACATCTCATCAACAAAATGCAAATCGAAGTAATCGTTTGTTCTCTGAAATGGAAAAGGATGAGAAAGTGGATTTTTGTTCTCTCAGTTACAAGCTGCGGCAATACAGATTAACAAGCATTCGGAGTTCATATCTTCAAATCGGAAAACAGTTGTCAAACAACAGTTGGAGATAAATTCTTTGAAAGAGACTGTTAGAAAACAGGATTCTGAAATTGCGCAGTTAAGAAAAGAAAATGAGCGACTGAAGGCTGCAAATGCTGAAAGAGCAACTCACCTTCAACATATGAGAGCAGCTGATAACTCTCGGGGGATTGAGATAAATAAGCTAAAAGAATGTAGTGATGTTGTACAACGATCTGCGGAAACATTAACTGCTAAGCATAATGACTTGAGGGAATGGTATCATTCTCGTAATGCTACACTGGTTGAAGGCTTTAATGGTATTAAAGACGTGTTTGAAATGAGCAGAAAGAGGGTGAACATTCTATGGAATGATAGATGCAAAGCATAGGAGATCAGGCGAAAACATGATCAGGTTAGTGAAGACACTCACAATCCTGATGCTTTGGCGTCATCCTTGCAATCAAAAGTTTCTGCTTAAACTCCAGTGGTAGAGTCTAATGCACCGCTGATCATGACCGATCCAGTTACCTCCAGTGGTACTCAAGAGAAATCAGGAAAGGTTTGATGTTTCTGGAAAGTTTTGAAGACCTGATGTTCTATCAATGTTGGATAGCAGATCTTCAGAGGGAGTTTATTGATACTCCAGGCCATTCAGTATGAAGACCAAAGACGAAAGACCAAAGACCGAGCAACAGCCAAGGGGGAGTTTGTTGATACACTTTTGTGTCTGTCGCTTGTTCATAGTTACATCTGTAATTTTACGATCGTTGTTTACTGTGTCTGTATAGTTTGGTCGTGTCGACCAAATCAAGATATCCTCCTATCTTGGTTTAGTACGATGATTAGTTTGTCTGTGTAAAACAGTTGCATGTGTGCATGCTGTTGAGTCTTATGTACGTGATGTATGTGACACGTTCTCCGAAGAAGACTTCTATGTGCGAGTGGGAATGCTTCACACGAGCAAGTTGTTGCTCGTACGATCCACTCATCCTTCGCATGAATGAGACTCTCTAAACAAGCATATTGCTTGTTTCGTACGAGCTAGTTTATGTTCGTACGAGCCATCTTGTTCGTACGAGTATCGTTGGAGAATGTTCTTCGCGTCTTTTGGTGTTTCGTATAACCACCAACATACTTCGTATTGTTGCTAGGTGTGGATACTATATAAGTAGACATGCACTTCTCAGTATATATAGAGACAAGTGAGTGAACTAGAGAGTTGGATAGAGCTAGTGACCTTCCCGATAGACTAGAGCTATACTAGAGAGAGAGACACAAGAGCACAGAGTGTGTTGCATGAGTCTGTATGAACATTGTTTGTATATGTTTGTATTAGTTCTCTTCTGTTAATCAAGATATTGAATCTTTGGTTATCCTGTGTTCTTACTTTGCTTTGGTTTGCATATTTACGAGGATTTCACACTCGTATTTGTGTTGTATAAACAGGGAAGTAGGTTAATCTTGATCCTCCAACTGGACCTACACTAAGTCTTGGGAACACTTGGTTTCCAAGAGGTATAGGATATATATATATACACACATATATAAAAAAATTAATATATTTGTAGAATCGTTTTAGTCGCCCGATTGGTGGTACGTGTATGTAACGAATATTAGTATAAAATATTACACGTTATAGACTCGTATGATGTAGTCGTCACGTAAGGTGATGCATCATTTCGCGACTCGTCGTAGTTTTCGTAAGATATACATATGTTAATATATGTATATATATGCATATATATGCACGTAAGTGTCGCGTAGTCATCATAGTATTCCCGCATCTCGTGGATAATTATCAAAAATAGTTATATAGTTGTATGCTTGTTAAGATCGGCTTTTGTTGTTTGTTATCAAAATGAAATAATTATACACGTACAAATATCTATATATTATGTCTTGGGTCGTTCAAAATAATTATAAATAATTATATTTATTTTACATCATCTTCGAATAATGTACGTGTGAATTGAACATAAGAAATTATTTTTTATGATATAAGTTTCCGTCGTCTTGTAGTCGTATTTGTTAAATGGTATAAACGCGTTTTCGTGAATTATAAAGTGTCGCCAAAATAAATATACACTTATATTTATTTTTATAAAGTACCTTGAATTCCAATGCATGTCGTTATTAAAATATAAACATGTTTCGTATTAGGATTTTTTTCGAAAAACGGGCATAGTTGATTTTGTTTTTTGTTGATCCCGATAACACAAGTTGTTGATAAATGTTTTCAAAACTCAACATTTGCAAGATGAACATCATATCCAATATTTATTATATGTCCGATAGTTAGATGACGACGTCACAATTTAAACTTCATATAAGTGTATTATATATAGGTGTATGCATAAATATATGAGCTAAACTACGTGTAATCGGTCGGTAAATGAATGATTAACGTCATTATCCCCAAAGTTTGACAATGTGTACATGTTAATCGATCGGGTCGAGCTCGGTTTTGTGTCAAAATAAATTAAATTCTAATGTAATACGCGTCGTTAAAGTTTCACCGATTCTTGGGTCGACTTGTTAACTAAGTTTGACCATAGTTGACTATGTTGACTGAGTTGACTTGGTTTGAGCATGTTGACCGAACTTTGACCACACTTGACCGAACCTGAATTAACCGCGTTGACCTCAGTCTGACCCGGACGAAATCTGACCGCGTTGACTGAGTTGACCCGTGTTGACCGGTTTGACCGAACCCAACGCTGAACCGAGGCACCAAATATGACGAAAACTATCCATTGACCCGTGCTTGACCTGTTGACCGAGTTGCCCAAGCCCGAGAGTGTCCCGAAATTTATTTTTCATCTGAGACGAAAGTGCTTTGTATGGACTACGGGTTACTAGGAGCCTAAAAATATATTTTTTCGTTGAAAACGACTGCCCGGAACCTCGCCAGAGCCATGCCAGAAGTCGGAATTTCATCGTAGAACTTGCAGAAAGGTCTCTAACCACACGATCCAAACATGTACGAAGTGAAAAGCCCAAAACGGGTTCGTCGGAGTTTGGCCGGAATGTCATCGGAGTTGCTTATGTGCTCAAACGGCTTTGAATCTCCTAAAACTAACATCACCACGTGATCCAGAACGTCGAAGATAGTCGAAAAGTCCACTCTTGGCCAGAATACGATCGCCAGAAAACCTCCATCGCCGCCATCGGCGATGGCGCCGCCACTTCACTGCCGTGGGTCGCCGGTCTTTGGTGCCGGAAATGTGTTCTAGAGAGAGAAAGTTGAGAGAGATTTAGAGTTAGAGAGAGAAAGTGATAGGTAAAAATTAGGGGAGAAGGGGGTAAAAGGCTTTATATAGGTGGGTTTTTGTGGGTTTGGGCCCAAGGCCCAAAAGCCCGTTTCTAGTGTTCTGAGCGGCCCGGTCAACTTTCTAAAGCCCGTTTTGGCTCCCGATAGTCATGGAACATCGTAAAATATCATTTTAAGATCAAAAGTATGAGAAATAGTGTTGGTATTCGACCTTTGACGCGTTTGTTCGTCGGTTGCGTTAAAATCGTCGTTTCTAATCCGCTTTTCAATCTGATTTCGGATGTGAATATTAAAATTCAATTACGAAGCAAAATATATCATAGTATTTCATTTTTGAAGGCAATACACGTGTCTGATGCTTCCATTTTGTTGTCGGTGCGTTCCTACAAACGCGTTTTTTGTTCACGTATGTATTTTATGACGTTCGAAAGCATGATAATCAAAACCAATTCACGCGTTTAAAATATATGTATAAGACTTGTATTGTTGTCATTTTTTCGTCTGGTGTCAGTTCGTTATCGTTTAACGTTTGGTAGTTCTCCCACAAATCGTCGTTCGCGCACCGTGCAGTCGAATAGACGTTCCTAGGCATTCACAAGGCCTATTTAATTTAATTTGCATCTTAAAACACCACTTATAATTGTCTTAATGATCGTTATGCGCCTAATTAAGACCCTTAAATTGCCGGTTGTCACAGTCCCTGTGCTTACAATCGGTTACTTATGAGGAAGGAGGAGGAATTTGGTTTTTTGGTGGAGATCTTTATAACTGTTGTGAGGAAGTAACAACAGCGGCTTCAGGTGGTTTTCATGATTCCACAAGGTTATCCTCTGGGATCTCATCTTCTAGATGTGCCTTTTTATGTATTTGGTTTTGGTGGGCTTTTTGGATTTGGAGAGTTTCTTTTTGGATATTTCGAGTCTGGGTTTCACAACACTGGTTGTAGTGTTATGATAACTAGGAGCAGTGGGCTCAGCAACAGAGGTCTGAGCTTGTGATGTGGACTCATCCAAAATTTTCTCATCCCCCTTTGCTTTTGTTTTAGAAACTTTTGACTCCATATTTTTTATCCTTGTATAAAATCTTTTTCTGGAAGTTGTTTCTATAGAAATAACTCAGGAGCCTAGGATACAAAAGAAAGGCTTTATTTTTTGATTTTTTTATAATTTGTCACCAAGTCCATAAACAACACCTGGGATAGATTGAAATCAGATTTTGTCAAAATAGCGTATCCCAGAAATTGAATATTTTGTGGAATCTCATTAAATGAGGTGGTCTTTGCTGACAGACATGTGAGTAAGGTATGGAAAAAGTATCGCATTTCAGCAGGAAAATTTGGTTTGTAGATAGTAACAAACTAACCATCATACCTACATTCTATAAACTCAACATGTAATTCTTGCTTGCCGAAAGAGGTTTTACCTTTTAGGTCATTCAGACCAAATGTTGTGGAAATTAAGGATGGGGAAATTCGAACAAGGGTTTCTCCGACCTTGGAAGTGATAGCATATGGCTTCTTCTTTTGGGATTCGATCTTATCATTTGCCCAGAATTGTCGAAGTGTATCCACATAGATTGATGCATTTGCAAGCATAATATCCTTGTACTTAGAGGATATGAGAACATAAATTATTGGATGGAATGAAGTATTATTATCGGTTTTCTCGAAAGTGGGGAGGTAGTTATGTGAGAGTTTGATGTTTAAAGCCATGATCGGAGATGGAAGTGAGGAGTAATGAACAAGACGAGAGTAATGGAAACCGCTTATGAGAATTTTGAATTCGAGACGCCAAGTAAAAACTTTGTTTGGATGAAACAGTGATATATAAAGGGAAAAAGTGAATACTGACATGGCATCTGTTTCAAATATCTGATGGCTAACATCTGTCCACGTGTAACCTCTGATAGATAATGGATGACAGTTGTTAGGGAAACCGCTGCTGGAAACAAGTAGTGGTTGGGAACAGTGGTCAAGAACAGTGGAGATTTTATTCTATTAGAGGATAAATATCAGTGGATAGGGCAAAACAGTGGGTCAAGCCCGAAAAGTGGATGGGAACAGTGGCAAATGAGAATAGAGGATACACTTTAATCAGTGGATAAATTGTGAAGCCAAACAGAGGTTTTAGAGAAACAGTGATTTAGACAGACTTTTTGGATTATTAAAATTTTAGCTACTTTGAAGGATGGATTTTTATTCATGGTGAATGGTTGTTTTTATTCCATGTTTAGCATGCCAATCCTAGAGATCAAGCTTTCAAAAGTAGTGGTATCTGAAGCTTCTATTAGAACATCTGCTAGCTGATCCTTAGTTGGAACATGATCAGAGAAATCAAACCTTTTTCATAGAGATCCCTCACAAAGTGGTGTCTGATGTCAATATGCTTGGTTGTTGAATGTGAGACCGGATTTTTAATGATATTTTTAGCTGCTTGACTATCTAACATGAGAGGAGTCTTTAGAGCAGGTACACCAAAACCCAGCAATTGATTTTGAAGCCATAGGAGTTGAGCAGTGCAACTTCCAACAGCAATATACTCAGCCTCAGCTATTGATGTTGAAACTACATCTTGCTTTTTGCTTTGCCAAGAAACTAAGCAATTGCCTAGAAATTGACAACCTCCTGAAGTTGACTTCCTTGTCGCATGGCAACCAGCAAAGTCGTTATCTGAGTAACCTGAAAGCTCAATATTTCCATTAGTAGGATACCAGATATGTGGGAGCACCTTTTATGTATCTAAATATCCTTTTCACAACAATAAGATTTGACTTCCTAGGTGTTGACTGGAATCTGGCACAAACACATGTAACAAACATGATATCTTGCCTAGATGCAGTTAGGTACCATAAAGATCTAATCTTGCTTCTATATAAAGTTTGATCAACCAAGTCATCTTTGTCATCAGTAGTAACCAGCTTTGATGTAGTCATGGGTGTACTACATGGTTTACAGTCATTCATATCAAATTTGGTAAGTAGTTCTTTGGAATACTTACTTTGATGAATAAAAGTACCATTTTGCAATTGCTTAACTTGGAGACCAAGAAAGCATTGGAGTTCACCCATAGCACTCATTTCAAACTCTACTGTCATGAGTTCTCTAAACTTTTCACACATAGCATTACATGTGGATAAAAAAATGATGTCCTCCACATAAATTTGGACAAGTATCAAATCCTTTCCTCTCCATTTTAAAAACAAAGTTTTATCAATTTACCTCTTGTAAAGCCTATGGATAAGAGAAAGGTTGATGGAGTTTCATACCAGGCTCTAGGTGCTTGTTTCAAGCCATATAAAGCTTTGTTTAGCTTGTAAACATGATCTGGAAAAAAGCATCTTCAAAACAGGGGGTTGGCATACATATACCTCTTCCTAGATCTTGCCATATAGGAATGCACACTTGATATCTGTTTGATACACCTTGATGTTGTGGTTGGCAGCAAAGGCTAGCAAAAATCTGATGGCCTCCAGCTTGCAACAGGAGCAAAAGATTCATCATAATCAACGCCTTCTTCTTGTCTATAGCCTTGAACCACAAGCCTAGCTTTGTTTTTGACAATAATGCCCATTTCATCTGTTTTGTTCTTAAAGACCCATTTTATGCCTAGGAGATATACATCCTGAGGCAATGGTACAAGTTCCCAAACTTGCTGTCTTTTGAACTGTAGGACCTCTTCTTGCATGGCCTCTACCCAACTGTTTTCTTTTAGTGCCTCTTGGTACTTGACGGGTTGTGTGAGAGATAGACAACCAACAAAAAGACAAATGTTTTGCGATTGACTTCTTGTGAGAACCCGTTCATTGATGTTTCCAATAATTTGGTCAGATGGATGGTCTTTAAGGTAGATTAGATCTCTCTTATATGGAACAATGGCATTTTTAGGTGAAGGCTGCAGATGATAGTTATTTGAGATAACATATGTTGGCAATTTTGAAGAGCCAACATCTGTTTGGAATGGAGGTGGAGGTATAGGGGGAATAGGGGTAAAGATGGGTTGACTTTTGTTCACAGAAAATGGACTTTTGTCAACAGAGTTTTGACTAGATGAGCTTGCAGAGGTTTGAGGGTCAACAACTATTGATCCAGCAGTGGCAGAGTTTTCACAGTTTGTGAACGGGGATCCGAGCTCCCGAAATGAGCAATCGATCTGATCTCGTTCAACTAGCAGAGGCGGAATTCATTGCAAGAGAGGTAGACATGACAAACAAGATAGTACTTACTGTTTAACTGCTTCTGATGTATTAATGACGTTCAAGATACAAACGCAAGTAAACAAACTGGCAGAGCTTCGCCGTACAACACTTCCCTATTTATAGGTCGACATGACTCGTACCGAAGTGCGTGCAAAAAAACATCTATGTTTCGTACGAAACGGTATTTCGACGAGTGACTCACTCGTACAAAACATGCTTCTGTTTCGTGCGAATCACTTTGAACAAACATATAAATTTACATTTTCTCAATTAAACATTAACTTGTAAACTTTATAAACATTATAGATATATCCTAGACGTAGGCAATAGACATTATGCACCAACAAACTCCCCCTTGGATGTTGCCGCAGTCTGGATATTCTTAAAATCTTCAATTTGATTTGACTTTAACGCCCAAAGAACCTCTTTACAGGCTTTCAACGTTCCTCAGAAGCAATTGGCATTTTATCAGTCAGAGGACGTCGCTTAAAAAACTGAAAGCTCCTTAACGATGCTATTCTTGAATGTTCAGCAATCCGAGCTTCTTTTTCTTCCGTTTTCTTTAACTCCTTCCTCTCAAGCTTTCTCCAGGTTGTTTTCCAATCCGATCCAGAATGAATATCATTCGCAAAGCACACATTCACAATCTTCTGAAATTGAAGTGCTTGCTCTTGATCCTTTTCTTCGAAACTTATCTTACTATAGAATAAACATTCTATGTTTTTCTTCGAACAATTTACTAGCCACATGGGGTCTAGTACTCGAATGCCTCGCCATAGACCATATATCCTTTTGTGTGCTATGACGGCTTCGGTTAATTCCTCTATAATCTTCCACGAGTCTTCATTTGGGTGCACACATATAACAGCCTCACCTATATTCGAATCATAATGCCACCACTTGAAGATCGTATAAAAATCTTGCTCCATTTTGATCAAGGACATGTTCTTTAACACCCGTGGTTTCTTCACAATCAACGTAATATCTTTCTCCTATTTTACTGGATATACTTTAACAATACGACGTGGATAATGACGTTTCCAATGAACAAAACCATGCTTAGCTTCAAACTTGATCAATCTCCACAGCTTTTGTTCATGGAACTTCATCTTAAGATTTATCATCTTGGTTTGCACAAGTTCCTTTATGTTCCAATAAGGCAGTGTTTTGATGTCGCTCAGCTATCGAAAGTATTGGATCCCATATTCTCTTTTAATCACATAAACATTTAACTCTTCAATCCAACCCCAACTCAAAATATCCCCTAAAGAAATATCAGCATCTCTGGTGAAAAATGCTAGAGGTCTTTTAAACTTTCACTCAGCTGAACTCTCTCGAAACCATTTCTTCTTTTGTTAATAATTTCAGCTTTAGACATCTTCTCATGAATTGTTCCTTCTTTTACAGCTTCCGATACTTTCCTTTGCAACATCTCAGAACTTTCTGCTGTAAATAGATCGATAAACGTTGGAAAATTTTCTGTACCCTGAATGGCATCATTAGCATCTTTATCAGAATCACTTTCCACGACAACGTTATCATATACATTTGCATCTTCTATATCTTCAAAAACATAAACATTCGGTTTGAAAACATCTATCTCATTCAGTTCGCTTTTAAATCAAATTCGAACTTCTCTTTGCTAATACTGAGCATTTTTGCTATCTCTTCTTTTGAATAACTATGAACAAACTCCCCTTCTTCAACATCATGCTCAAGATATAATACAAACGGCTTTTGCATGACAGGAACAGAAGATATAACATTTTCTGTGAAAATTCCTGTCTGCTGAGCATCCACGGACTCATCAGATTTGTTCATCCTTTCCTCTTTAGTAGTTTGGTTCACAGAATCATCAAAGTACTCGGAAAGATCAAATAATTCATTAACATTCGAATCTATTACATGAATACCCGACCCTCCAACATTATCATCATCATTATCATCATCTGAACTACTAGGATTTTTATCATCAACATCAACATCTTCATCCTCTACTTCTGCCTCCTTTTCTGTTTCTTCTGCCATTTCTTTACTGTCTTTCCCTGTCTTTTTCTTTATCAACCAATCTCGACGTCTTTGAGAAATATCAAGTGAAGCTATATCCACATCAGTTGGTTTTCCTATCAAGATAAAATTCTTCGGTTCTTCATACACCACAATATCCCAACATTGTACTGGCTCGGATTCAGCTTCTGGCACAGCTACATCATTCACGGAATTCTCGACAATCTTACCTTTTCCTTTTCCTTACGCATCAGATTGCTGTTTAGACAGGCTTTCTCTTTCCGCAACTCTGTCCCTTGCTTCTGCAGGTTCTATTTCATCAATTGTCACAGAAATACTCAATCCCAACTTCTTTTCAAGAATCTTCTCAAACACATCCATTCTTCTATTATTTCTCAACCGTTCTTCCTCGTATTCTGTCATTCGTAACCACGATTCTCGTTTTTAGAAATAATACTTGCCATCGTCGCTTTTAATTGTTGTTTGTCAATAATTAATCCCCCAATTCATTCAAGCATTTCAAAGTTTTCAGCTGTTAACACGTTAATCTGCTCTTGCAACTCAGCTATGCGTACAACATTCATTGTCACCTGTTCCTGCAAATCATCAACTCTTGGATCATCAAAACGAAACTCATCTCCTCCTGGTAGATCACCTAAACCAATCTCGTCAAAAAATGCTTGTGAATCAAACGGCTATGGTGTAGGACGAGATTGTTGAGCATGAGATGGTTGAGACTTTTGTTGAGCAGATTGTTGTGGCGTGGTTGCTGGACTGGTTCTGGATCAGGCATTAATTGTTGAACAGGTTCTGATTCAACTTGTTGCAGTGCTGGTTGTTGTTGTTCTGGTTCTTGTTCAAGAACTGTTGGTTGTTGAAAAGGTATCTCTGGCTCAACATGTTGCTGATCTGACTCTGGATGCATATGATGTGGTGGAGACGGAATATTCTGTGTTTGTTCACCCACATTTTCTTCAATAGTCTGTTCAACATCAGCTTCTGTTGGAATAACAATCGGAGATATTCGAGCCGCAGATCGCTTCATTCTTCTTTGCCTTTTCTTGACCGGAGTACAAAAAGCTAATTCAGGATCAGATTCAGACGGAACATAAGTTGTGTCGTCCTCGCATGTCGCTTTCTTCTTGCGTTCCTCAGCTTTACGTTTCAGTTCATCTTGACGTTTCTTTGCTAATTTCTCTGCTCTTTTCTTTTCTCCCGCTGTTCTATCTTCTGAATCAGTACTAGATGATAGTACTTCTTCAGCTGCTTTGTCAGCTCCAAAAGCCTGACGTTCTATCTCTTCAGCCATCTGTTCAACTGTTTCTTCAACTACAGGTTCATCCCTCAACCCTAAACTTTCAGAAGTAGACACAGTTTTTCTCTTTCTCCCTTTGTATGTAGCTTTTCCACCCTTTTCTCCATCTTTTACAAACCCATGGACTTCTCTTTGCCACAAACAACGATAATGATTTAATCTCCTCTTCATCGTCACCACTATCGTCCTTTCTCCACTTTCCTGGTGCAGGTGAAATGTAGTCTTTATTAAGAATAGCACCAAACATCGGTTTAGCTACGGGAGCAGTCTTCAGATGCACGTTCATCTTTCGTAATGATGAAACATCCATATGTTCAAGTTTGAGAACGTCGTCTGGAGATTTCCTCAAATCAGGATGTAAATAGTCTAACATCATCTGTATAAATCTTGGATATTGCAAAAACCTATCCTTCTGAATATTTTGGATCATCTAAGTAAATATAACTTTTGAAAAGTTATATGGAAGGTTCAGCACAAGCGCAATAATCATACACATATGATAATCTACCAAGTCATCAAAACCACCTTTCCTATGTCCCAAACCATGAACAACCACATGTGCAAGATATCTGAACGGAGCACTCAAGTTTCCTTTCTTGTATGGAGCAGCATTCACAAACCCTGTATACCCCATCCTATAAAAACATCCTTTAACCATATATTTAGTGAAGCCAATTGGATCATCCTTGTTATCCTTAAACTCCAACACTTTCTGAATCAACTCTTCAGTAATCTTCACTTGAATATCAACATCGTTAATCTTTACTGCTGAAATAATGGCGTTGTCGTCAATACTATACTCGGCAGCATTCCAGAAATATTCCACATGTGAGAGATATGCCGTATGTCTATCTGTTAACGCTTTCATCACTCTAGTCCTTGTAAGAAAATCCGAGATACTTTGATACGCTGCTATCTCTGGGATTGAAGCATCTGTGATACAACATATATTGTGCACTAGAGAAAATCCGGATTTCTTGGCCTGTACAAGAAAAATAACAATCAATCGTTAGAAGATTTCAAACATTCAAAATTTTCTTCACTGATTCGTACAAAAAACCCTTTGTTTTGTACGAAACACTATATTGATCTAAAGTTTTAAACTTTCAAAGTTTCTTTCTCTTGTTTTGTACAAAACCTATGTTTCGTACGAAACATTCATTTGATCAACAAATTTTGAACATTTTAAATTTTTTTTCTCTGTTTCGTACAAAAACTATGTTTCGTACGAAACATTCATTTGATCAAAACTTTAACTTTGAAGTTCATGACATTCATACGACTCACTCATTTCGTACAAAAAAAATTCTACACTTAATCAGTTTTCTTTGAAATCTTATTTCATGCGAAACAGATCAGTCGTACCAAATCATCGTCGTCCCAAAATTTGTCCAAGCATAATCCGAACCTAAAACTTGGTGTTTTTATCAAATTGATAGTTGATTTTCAGGTTATTAGAGCCGATTTTAACAATTTTTGATCAATTTTAAGTTTTACCGGTCCAATTTCCCTAGATCTAAGTTTTAGTCCGAATCGTACGAAATTTTGACATTATAACAGTGTGATTTTGACGAAATTACCTTGCCCATTGTAAGAGATGTGCAATCAACCTCAACAATGTGAATTACAAGCACAAAACTCAAGAAATGAAGGTTTTAGAGTCGAATCGCACAAAATGTTCTCTAAGTCGCTCAACAGTGCACAAAGAACAGAAACTTCATTTCTGTGTGAAAGAAAGAGTATTTATACTCAATCTGTTTCGTACGAAACATTATGAATCGTACAAAAACCTTTAACTCTTGTTTCGTACAAAAACGTCTCTCTTCGCATAAAATTTGATTTTGTACGAATCAAAACTAAAAAACCTAAACTTTTCAATTTCAATTTTATTTTTTTATTTTTCATTTATTTTTTCAGTAATTTTATCTGTTTCAAAAATCCACTTGACTAACCAAGTCCAAGTTAATGACCCTGGTTATCCAATTTGCCTTCCAAGTCCAAGTTAATTGCCTTGGTTGACCATGTTTGACCAAACAGATTTATTTTAACATGTAAAGTTTCAAATTAATGAACTTTCTTGACATTTTAGTAAACGTTTTGCTAAAAATTAGCTCCCAACCCATGATTCCAATCTTTCCTCAGCAAAATGTTGCTATGAATTCAAACGGCAGTGTTATTATCACTGGTAAACAAAAATTAAACTATCAAGCTAAGAAAACTGAAAATCTTTTTGAGTTTTTAAAAAATTTTCAAAGAATAATAACATTTTTGTGAATTTTGTGTTTTTAGAGGATCATTTCAAGCATACATATAAGTCATCAGTACCATTAGTCTAGAAACACCCTTTAAGCTTTTAAACAAATTTACCTAGATTGCCAATATATATGTTAATGTATTATTAATAAACATGAAATAACTGTGTTTCCCATCTCATAATATACTCCTGTATCAAGATTCCCAGAATGTCATTTTACAGGTGAATATATCGAATTGATATCTATAAATAGGGCGAATGCGAGATCTTGAGAGCTCAGGTTAGTACTACCGTATAGACAAAGGGATGAAAGCTCGTCTTTAGGTGGTGTTCCATTAAGGAATCTTTTGTACTACAAATGTCATAATTGTTTAAGACATAACCATATTTGCATGCAACTTTCGGGGAAATAATGCGAAAGTATTATATTAGGCCATTGCTTCCGCAAAATTAGAAGAACTCGAATAATACACCAGATATCAATCAAATATAAAGACCTAGTATCGCAGAATCTAGCATTCTCTCAAACAAAATTTCGAAGTACTAAGTCTATATATCCGAGAGATGTTAACCAACAAGTTAATCAGTTTTGTGTTTTAGGTTTATATCTCGAATACAATTTACTTAACGATCGAAGTCTATTGGCATATCCATAGTAAGACTTGCTTATTACTTTTAAAAACAATACAATTCTTTAGCATACTGTGACTGTCATTTTTGATTTACTATGAACATTCTTTTTACACAAAACTTTTTTTTGTCATTTTTAATGCTTTTGAATTTTCATCAAACATTCTCCCCCTAAAATCAAGAACATATTTTTGGATTTTTAAGAAGCTATAAGAAAGAATGTACAAAAAACGTTTAACCGATGAAAAATTCACATCAAGTCGTCATCATCCTCAAACTCAACCTTAAACACATCCCTTGAGATCATATTTTAAACCATTAAGCTTTAACAAATTTTTAAACTTTGTTTTATCAAAAGCTTTGGTATAAAAATCTGCTTTTTGGTCATCAGTGTGGATTTTCTCAATTCATACCAACTTTTTCTCATAGCAATCACGGATAAAGTGGTGTCGAATCTCGATATGTTTAGTACGTGAGTGTTAACATGAGTTTTTGGTGATATCGATCGCGGCCTGATTATCTACATATATAGGAGTATCAAGAAATTGCAAACCGAAATCTCTCATCTGTTGTTGTGTCCAGAGAATCTGAGCACAACAACTGGATGCCGAATCGTACTCAGCCTCACAGGTAGAGAGAGCGGCCACTGTTTGTTTCTTGCACTGCCACGTTACCAAACGGGTTCCGAAGAACTGGCATCCGGCCGTTGTAGACTTTTTATTCAGTTTGCAGCATCCGAAATCAGAATCCGAGTAACCTGCAAGATTAAAATCATCATGTCTAGGGTACCACAAGCCGGTGCTTGGAAAACCCTTTAGATATTCTCATTTTGCGTTTAACGACAAGCAGGTGTGACTCTTTTGGATTAGATTGATAACGGGAGCACAGGCACGTTGGATACATGATATCTGGTCGAGAAGCAGTAAGATACATCAAGGATCTGATCATGGAGCGATATAAAGTTTCATCAACTTTTTCTCCGGTAAGATCTGGACAAATGCCGTGATTTGGAGCTAACGGGGTCGATGCTAATTTAGCCCCTGTCATATTGAATTTCTCCAATATGTCATGAACATATTTTGTCTGATGAATGAAAATACCATCAGGCAACTGGTCAACCTGAAGTCCTAGAAAGAACTTCATATCCCCCATTGCGCTCATTTCAAATTTGCGCTTCATGACTTCTGCAAAGTCTTTACACAGCTTGTCATTTGTCGATCCAAAGATAATATCATCCACATATATCTGTACGATAATTAGATGCCCATCGATTTCCTTTGTGAAGAGGGTTGAATCTACTATTCCCCTGATAAAGCCATTGTCCAGAAGATAACTCCATAATGTTTCATACCAAGCTCTCGGGGCTTGATGAAGACCATATAAGGCTTTATTCAAGAGGTAGACTTTATCTTTGTGCACTGGATCAACGAACCCCGGTGGTTGGCCGACGTACACCTCCTCTTTCACTTTTTTTGTAAAGGAAAGCAGATTTAACATCCAGTTGGTACACCTTGAACCCTTTCCACGAGGCAAAGGCCAAGAATATGCGAATTGCTTCAAGACGTGCAACTGGGGCTTAGACTTCAGTATAATCTATCCTTTCTTGCTGATGAAAACCTGAACCACAAGTCGAGCTTTGTTGCGCACCACGACTCCTCTATCGTCTCTTTTACACTTGAAGACCCATCTTGTACTAATATTTTTGTGATGATCTGGCAGGTCAAGAAGCGTCCAAACTCCAAGTTTCTGGAATTGGAGTAACACTTCTTGCATTGCATCCACCCAAATTTCTTCTTTTAACGCGTCTTTCCAGCTTCCCGGTTCAACCTGAGAAACACAACAACTATGAGAAAATCGGACTCGAAGTGGAGCAATACTAGTATAGAAACAGCTTAGATCTTTATTAATCTAATTGCGAGTTTGCACTCCAGATTGTAAGCTGCCTATGATGTCTCTGATGGATGATATGAAAGTGTCCTTGGCATTACTTCAGTTGGAACATCTACTTGTGGTTGCAAATTTGTCAGAGTTTCATCGACAGCCGGTACAGATGAAGAAGCTTTATTCCTAGCATTAGACTGATCAGCCTGTTGGTTCAGAAATCCTTCAATCTTTTCAGATCCTTCATCAGAACTGGATCCTCCATCGTTGAAAGTTGGTTCCCGATCAGAGTCAGCATCTACATTTGGCTGGGCAGAAAATTTAGCAGCATTGACAATTGGAGCAAGAACCGGATTTAGACCAGAAGAGCTTTGACCAACATTAGACGTGTTAACTGGTAATGATGTAGAAATCACCAAAGGTCGAGGAACTTGTTCTTGATTAGATAACTGATGCTATTGAAATAACATAACAAGTTCTACTTCAGTTGGCACATCCGGTAGATCAAACGAATCCCACAATCCATCATAGTTAAACAGCCACGGATCCCTATGCTTCTGCGTGGGCGTTGTATATTTTGACAATCTACGTGCTGTGCTAGAACTACCTGGTTCAGACTCGGCAAGAAAACACGTTTTTGAGGAGTAGCGTAACCAACAAGAAACCCTCCAAAGATTTGGCTCCAAATTTACCAGTCGGTTCCAAAACGGTACACGGTGATCCAAAAGGTTCCAAAAATGCTAAGTTAGGTTTTCGTTAATTCAGTAACTCGAAACATGTCTTTCTGTGAGGCTTAACTGTCAACACACGATTTAGGGTATAGCATGCTGATGCTACTTGTGACATCCCGGTTTTTCAGGTACTTTAAATGCGCTACTTTATTGTTATTCATCCCTACGCTAATGTAATTCGGAGAATTAAATTACACGCTCACAATAAATACGCTAACTTTAGTATTTAGGGAATACACGATGTTTGGGAGTTTTAACGAGTTGTATCTGATTTACGTGCTACCTGTTATTAGACGTTTGTGAATAATTGTTGAGTCGTATTATGTGTAGTTATTTATCAGATTATAATGATCGGTTAGTAAATTCTATTTATAAGCCGAACCTAACCAAGCCTGTGAAACGTTTCGACTTTGCGACCAAGCAAACCCAACCCGCCACCCACACCCCCTGCGGCCCACACTCCTTGCGGCCCAAGAATAGCCCAACCCCACCCCCTAGCCTCTATGTATGTATACGTATGATGCATGGGGTGCTCAAAAAAATAACAAACCCTAAAACCTACTCCCTTGTGGTGTGCGACGGCAAGCAGTCCCCCCTCTCGGTCGCACAAACATCCCACATCCCTCGGATCGAATTGAAGCTTGTCCCGGTTTGCTAGTTGTCATCGTTTAAGGTTAGGGTTTTTCGATTTTGGTACGATTCATGTGATGATCTTCTATAGAATTGATTATGATTATGTGCACGTATGATTGTTGTTATGAAAAGTGTTGTCGTGTATGACTAGTTCGGATGAATATGCGATGTGTTTGAGTATTAAAATTGTAGGTTGCGTTTTATCTATAAAGATCATGATATATCTTAGGGTTTACATGAATACTGATATATTAGATGATATCCGATACAATAACCTGCTATAAATCGATACAACTAAGCGTCATGGCCGTTTAAACATGTTCTAATACAATTGGCTGTAACCTGATCATTACTTATCGAAGAGTGGATTTTCTGAAGCCTCAAACGTGTACTTTTGAAAAACGCTTCAAATGGTGCTGGATTCATATTTTTCTGAGGTCGTTTGCTATTTTTGAAAGACCATTTAGGGCAGCAGCTGAAGCTGCCTAAATTCTGCAGAATTCGCAGGTTGTTTATCGAGTCGGATCTCATAGTCTGTATGGGGTTAGGTCACGAAATCTGTACAGTAACTGGATACGGGAGTTTCTGAAAATCTCACACTAGAATTTCGTTAATCGGATGAACGGTTATTTTTAAATGATTTTTCTCGTGGACTACAGTCAGAAAGAGACGAATCTGACTGCAGCCTAGTATATAAATTTTTTTAAATAATTGTTAAACATTTAGGATTTGAAAATTTTACACTAAATTTTACAGGCTAATTGGCACCCTTTGTAAAAAGATTGGAATTTGTGGAGTATGGGAACTATTTTATAAAAATTCTCGAAAACATCCCAGTTATGAGTGTACAAGCTGAAACATGATAATTTGCATTTGTGTGTATCTAAGTGTTGAATGAGTTATCCTGTGTTTATGACAAGTTGATTTGGTCGTTATTTTGTATGGTGATACTTTGCATGCATGATTATGGTTTCGAATTGGTTATTACGTGTGCCGTACTGTGTGTTAGTTATGCGTAGGGTTTTGTGTCAGTGTGTTCGCACACTAACTTTGAATCGGTTGACATGTTAGGACGCGATTAGCGGTTCCATCCTTTGCTTCTTTTGCGTTTATCTAACCGAGCAATTTAAGGTGAGTTCACGGCCCCTATTTTATCTGGTTTTGAACAATAGGGGGAGAAACATGTATACGCTCTACAACTCAATCTTTTACGTTATGCGAAATTAACACCGTTAACTATTCGGTAACTAAGTTAATGTTAATGTATGTTATGGTCACTAAGTAGCTTTATCACGGAAGTCCTCAACTAATTCTCGGATCGTTAGTATTGGGTTAGATAACGGGGAAATTATAGTAGTACTACTGGCCCGACAAGCCCCACCCGAGCTAGTCGCGCCAGCCGACCGGGAATGGTCAACAGGTGATTAATTTAGCCTAACTTTCGCCATGGTCAGTGATAGACTTGGCAACAACAGTCAGCTTCGATCGCGAACTCTTACGTGACGTAACTTTAGGCTCGCTACCTACATGTTAACATTGAACTTATTTACGAACCAACATTATTATTCCATGTTACGAATAATGGAACTATGTCATTATTCCGGGTTAGGGATAACGGGGAAAACCAATCTTTAAAACTGAACATGTGAACTTACAACCTGTGAACTCACTCCTCTTTAATGTTGACACTTGTTTCTTTCCATGTTTCTCAGGACGCTAGGAGCGCTAGGTGCACTCACTTTGCATTTGATCAAGGCATTTTTATCGAGTCTTTATTAACGATTATTTTTGAGATTTTGGTTTTGGCGTTTATGTTGGCGCCCGTTACTTTATTCTAATGCTTCTGCTAAACTTTGAAACCTTGGAACTTTGAAAATGACTATGCATGTTTACAATAAATATTTTTGGAAAACGTTTAAATAAATCATATAGAGTCGTTCAACATTGCTAGTGTCTGAGATTCTGGTTTCATCACACGCCTCGCAGTAATACTCCGCAAGTGGAAATTGAGGATGTGACAGATTGGTATCAGAGCCTCTAGCTATAGAGAACAAGGTTTGCATTTAAAGTAGACCTAAACTATAGCTGTTACACGATACTAGAGTTAGTTGGCACCGAACTGTGATATCTTGTTATGTGTTATACTACAATTGTTCTATGTGATATATATATATATATATAATATATATATATATATATATATATATTGTGATATACGCAGCTCGTAACTAACTACACCAATCCAGCAGGCTATGTCATCATCATCACCCGACAGATCTCGACAATCAAGGGCGCCGGGGAAGGCACCCATTGTCGAACCCGTGGCGTGGAGACACGCTCAGCTGCCAGGAAAAGACTCGCTCTAGGAGGGGAGTCGTCCTCCCGTCCAACCACCGCTGTACCGGTCAAACCGGTCAACTCTTCAGGAGTGGGGGACGATCTACTTAGAGCTGTGCTAAGGAAACAACAGGAACAGCTGGAGAGAATGCAAGAGACTATCGAAGCACAGGGATGGCTGATACGTCAGCTGACTGGTAAAACTGAAGAGCTCGAGGAAGAGCAAGATGAGAGTAAGAGAGTTCGAAGCATTTTAGCTAAGGACCTTCGTGCTGAGCAGCTGAGGGCTGACTGGCTCGAAGACAGAGTTCTTGAGTCCAGTTGGAGGATTCACGAACAGGAGCAGAACCAAGCACCACCTATCCAAGTACCCGCTCCAGCACCGGCCCCTCCAGCGCCGGTAGAAGACGAAGAGGAGGATCCAGAGGAAGACCCGGAGGAGGATCCGGAGGAAGAAGAGCCGGAACAGGACCCGGCTGTTGAAGCTGAAAACGCTGAAGAGGAAGACGACAGTGATAGCGACTTTTGGGATGCAGACATAGATGACTAACTCGTCTCGCCAATCTCCGTTTTGTTTCCTTTAGTTTGTTTGTTTCCACTTATGTTTGAACTTGGAAATTTTATAATTAAACTGATATGTTTGGTTGGTATTTTGTGAGACATTACAATTTATTTAATCGAATGTTCCTTTTGATTGTTTAATTTGTTGGGTTGACATAAATTGTGTGATCATTGAAGTGTGGAATATGATAACTATATTGGATATATACTTATCGGTGTGTGTTTGTGTTGTCTTGCGAAGATCTGAAATGGAAACCGCTCGTCACGGAAATCTCAACATGTCAGCTGAAGAATTGGCCGCTTTAATCCAACAACACGTGAATGCTGCTCTGGCAGGTGTTCCTAACCCACCAGCAGGTAACCATTATTAAATTTTCATGGGAAAATCTAATACTTTGGGTAGTAGACTTTCTCACTGACTACCTATCCTCTATCCTCAAGAGGGGGTCTTAACCCCTACAAGATGTTCTTGGATGCGAAACCGAGCAAGTTCACGAGAGTTGAAGGACCCATAGGACTGGTCCGTTGGGTCAAAAAGTCTGAACGGTTTTCGCAATGTGCAATTGCCTCGAAGCTAATAAGGTCAAGTATGTTGCCTCGACGTTGGAAGATGGGACATTAACCTGGTGGAACGCACAAGTCCAAACGCGTGGGCTTGCTGCGGCGAACGCAATGACCTGGACCGAGTTCAAAGCTCTAATCAAGGAGGAATACTATCCGCGGGACAGAGTTCAGCAATTGGAACAAGCGTTGTGGAACCACAAGATGGTCGGGTCAGAAATTGACGCGTACACGGCAAGACATCATGATCTGGTGTTCCTTTGTCCCGATTTGGCTAACACCATTGCTAAACGACTTGAGCTTTATCTTGGGGGTCTGGTCCCTGAGATCCAGGGCATGGTAATGTCTAGCAACCCTACGACGGAGCAACAAGCGATTAGGCTTGCACATAAACTCACCGATAAGGCGGTGGAGCAAAGGAAGTTGCCACCTAGGGGTGCAACTGAATTGTCCCTGACAACAAAAGGAAATTTGAAGACTCACCTGCTCGGCAGTCTTCATCAGCTCAGCCACCACAAGGAAACCAGAAGCGGTCCAACAATTTCAACAACAATCGGGGTCACAACAATCAGTCTGCCAACAACACCCAGAACTTGAGCGGCTATGCAGGACGGAAGCCGCAACGTAATAGTTGTAACCTCCATCATCACGGCCCTTGCGCCGGAAATCGCTGCCAACGATGTGGCAAAGCAGGACACACGGCAAAGGATTGTCGCGGGGAGATTATGTCAGGACAGAATCAGAACCAGCCCTAGGGTCAGCAGCAGGGTAATAACTGGGGATGCTACCAGTGCGGTAGCACTGCCCATTTCAAGCGAGACTGCCCGCAACTTCACAACAACAACAATGGTGGAATAATAACAACAATAACAACAACAATGGCAACAATGGAAATGGTGGCACAGGAGGTGCCAAAGGACGTGCATTCACGCTAGGCCGTGGGGAGGCCAGAAACGACTCGAATGTGGTCACCGGTAAGTTTCCACTTAACGATCATTTTGCTACTGTACTTTTTGATACGGGTGCGGATAAGAGTTTTATATCTGGGTCTTTTAGGAAGAACCTAAATCTCACACCTAAACCCCTAAAGACCCCTTACGTAATAGAACTAGCCAATGGTAAATCTGTAGATGTGACTCATCTAGTCACCGCCTGTCAACTCAAACTCGTGGGTCACACCTTTACCATTGATCTGATGACAACTACTCTGGGTAGTTTTGATTTGGTAGCCGGAATGGACTGGCTATCCAACGTCCGAGCTTCTCTGTTTCGAGAAAGTTGTCCGTATTCCGCTCTCTAACGACGAAGTCTTGATGGTGCAAGGCGAGAAGGTAGGCGTCGTCACGAACATCATCTCTTACATGCAAACTCAGAAGTATCTTCGGAAGAAGAACTCTTTTGCTTTGTTCGCACTGGTCACCGAGCAGTCTAAGGAGGAGAAGCGGATTGAAGATATCCCCATCGTCCGTGACTTTCCCGATGTGTTTCCAGAGGAGTTACCCGGTCTTCCACCACATCGACAAGTAGAGTTTGAAATCGAATTGGCGAGCCATGCAACTCCTATCGCCAAGGCCCCGTACCACTTAGCTCCAGCAGAGCTGCAAGAGCTGTCTACCCAACTTCAGGAATTGTTGGAAAAAGGATTTATCCGACCCAGTACTTCGCCATGGGGAGCTCCGTTCCTTTTTGTCAAGAAGAAGGACGGGACCTTCCGCATGTGCATCGACTACAGGGAACTCAATAAGGTTACCGTCAAGAACCGGTACCCATTACCTCGCTATCGACGATCTTTTTGACCAGCTTCAAGGGTCAAGCTACTACTCCAAATTGATCTACGGTCCGGTTATCACCAGCTACGCGTCTGAGAGGAGGATATCTCCAAGACGACATTTCGCACTCGGTATGGCCATTACGAGTTCTTGGTCATGCCCTTCGGTCTCACAATGCACCCGCGGTGTTCATGGACCTCATGAACCGAGTGTGTAAGCCGTATCTCGACAAGTTTGTCATCGTGTTCATCGATGATATACTCATCTACTCTAAGGGTGAGGAAGAACATGCTGAGCATCTGCGGTTATTGTTGGAACTACTTCAACAGGAGAAACTATATGCCGAATTTTCGAAGTGTGATTTCTGGATTCGGGAAGTTCAGTTCCTCGGGCATATCGTGAATGCAAAGGGTATACACGTTGATCCCGCCAAGATCGATGCTATCAAGAACTGGGAAGCACCCAGGACACCGACAGAGATCCGCCAATTTTTGGGTTTGGCTGGTTACTACAGACGTTTCATCGAGGGATTTTCCAAGATCGCACAACCGCTTACCACTCTCACTCAGAAGGGCACCAAGTATGCTTGGGGTGACAAACAGGAAGCAGCATTTCAATTACTGAAGGAGAAGCTTTGCAGTGCGCCCATTTTGTCCGTGCCAGAGGGGACGGGTGATTTTGTGGTATATTGTGACGCTTCCATTCAAGGATTGGGATGTCTGCTCATGCAACGTTATCAGGTCATCGCGTATGCATCCCCACAGGTGAAGGTCCACGAGAAGAACTACACGACACATGACTTGGAATTGGGAGCAGTTGTGTTTGCACTTAAGATTTGGAGACACGGATCTACACGGATCACAAAGTGCCTCCAGCATATTTTTGACCAGAAGGAGTTGAACATGCGACAGCGTCGCTGGGTCGAACTCCTGAACGATTATGAATGTGCCATTCGGTATCACCCGGGTAAAGCTAATGTGGTAGCTGATGCCCTCAGTCGGAAGGAGCACTTGAAACCTCATCGGGTACGAGCACTACAGTTCACAATTCATTCTGGGTTATCTGAACAGATACGCGACGCGAAGCTAGAAGCAGTTATAAGGAAGAGAACATCAAGGCCGAATCTGTGGGAAAGATGGAAAGCGATTGGGAAGTGAAACCCAATGGTACCCGGTATTTCATGAATCGTATATGGGTACCTCTCTACGGAAACCTCAGAAAGCTAGTTATGGACGAAGCTCACAAATCCCGATACTCTGTCCATCCTGGTTCAGATAAGATGTATCAAGACCTTAAAGCCGCGTACTGGTGGCCCAACATGAAAGCGGATATAGCCACCTACGTGAGCAAGTGTTTGACTTGTGCGAAAGTCAAGGTGGAATACCAGAAGCCATCAGGGATACTTCAACAACCTGAGATCCCAGTGTGGAAATGGGATCAGATCTCGATGAACTTTATCAATAAACTCCCGCGAACTCCGGGTGGTTGCGATACCATCTGGGTGATCGTGGATCGTCTAACTAAGTCTGCACACTTCCTAGCGACCAAAGAAACATATAAGATGGATAAGTTGACTCGCATCTACATTAAGGAAGTAGTTTCTAGGCACAGGGTGCCTACGTCCATCATTTCAGACAGAGATGCTCGTTTCACGTCCAACTTTTGGTGGTCACTTCAGAAAGCGTTGGGTACACGCTTAGATATGAGCACAGCTTACCACCCTCAGACGGATGGTCAAAGTGAAAGGACCATTCAGACCTTGGAGGACATGCTTAGGGCATGCGTGGTAGACTTCGGGAACAGTTGGGAAATCCATCTGCCTTTAGTGGAATTCTCGTATAACAACAGTTACCATACGAGTATTCAGGCAGCACCGTTTGAAGCATTGTACGGTCACCAGTCTGTTGGGCAGAAGTCGGTGACAGTCAACTCACAGGTCCTGAGTTGATACTTGAGGCTACTGAAAAGATTGTGCAAATCAGAAACCGCATGGCAGCGGCACGGGATCGACAGAAAAGTTACGCTGATCATGAGCGTCATCTTCGACTCATCCTTACACTTCTAGAGAAGGAAAAGCTTTACGCCAAATTCTCCAAATGCGAATTCTGGTTAAAAGAGGTGCAATTCCTCGGACATGTAGTCAATGACAAGGGAATACATGTCGACCCCTCAAAGATCAAAGTGGTACAAGAATGGCAAGCGCCACGTACACCAACTGAAGTAAGATCTTTTCTTGGTCTGGCTGGTTATTATCGTCGATTCATCTCAAACTTCTCACGCATTGCTGTACCACTCACTTTTCTTTAACTCATAAGGGAAAACCTTTCATATGGGGACCCAAGCAAGAAGAAGCCTTCCAAACTCTTAAACAAAAACTTTGTGATGCACCAATCCTCACTCTTCCTGAAGGTTGTGATGATTTTGTGGTCTATTGCGACGCGTCAGGGCAAGGATTAGGCTGCGTTCTAACGCAAAGAGGAAAAGTTATAGCTTATGCTTCGAGACTACTCAAGACGCATGAGAAGAACTACACCACCCATGACCTAGAACTTGGAGCCGTTGTGTTCACTCTTAAGATATGGAGACATTATCTCTATGGTACTAAGTGTGAAATATACACTGACCACAAGAGTCTTCAACATATCTTCAATCAAAACGAGTTAAACATGAGACAACGAAGATGGGTCGAACTTCTAAATGACTACGACTGTGAAATTCGGTACCACCCTGGCAAAGCAAATGTGGTGGCTGATGCACTTAGTCGAAAGGGTTATGCGAACTCCATTCGTCTTCTATGTTCGCAAATCATAACTGACATTAAAGATCAAATTCGAGAAGCCCAACATGTTTCAGTAACGGAAGATGATGTACGAAAGGAGATGTCCTGTGGAGCTGAACTTAAAATTGAAACTAAATCTGACGGTATTCTGTACTACCTAGATCGTATCTGGATTCCTAACCACAACAATCTTCGTGAAATTCTTATGAAGGAAGCTCACAAAACGCGATACTCTATACACCCAGGAGTCGATAAGATGTATCAAGACCTACGATATACCTATTGGTGGCCTGGAATGAAAAAGGATATTGCTGTTTTTGTTTCTAAGTGCCTTACATGTTCCAAGGTGAAAGCTGAACACCAAAGACCCTCAGGACTTCTGGTCCAACCTGAAATACCTGTATGGAAGTGGGAAAATATAACCATGGACTTCATTACCGGGTTACCTCGCACTTCTGGTGGGTATGACACTATATGGGTAATAATTGACCGACTTACAAAATCAGCTCATTTTATTCCTATCCGCGAAGATTTCAAGAACGAAAAGCTTGCTCGTATTTATATCAGCGAAATCGTAAGCCGACATGGGGTACCGTTAAGCATTATTTCTGATCGTGATGGTCGTTTCACTTCACGAACATGGCAAGCAGTACAAGCCGCTATGGGTACGCGATTAGATCTCAGTACCGCCTATCATCCTCAAACTGATGGTCAATCTGAACGCACCATTCAAACTCTTGAAGATATGCTTCGAGCATGTGTTATCGACTTCAGGGGAATTTGGGACGCTCATCTACCATTAGTCGAATCTTCGTACAACAACAGCTATCATTCAAGCATCGGAGTGGCACCTTTTGAAGCTTTATATGGTCGTAAGTGCCGATCTCCAGTATGTTGGCACGAAATTGGGGAAGCTCAAATCACTGGTCCGGAATTGATCCAAGAAACCACAGACAAGATCCATCAAATCCGAAACACTCTTCTAGCGGCTCAAAGTCGTCAAAAGAGTTATGCAGATAAACGACGGAAGCCTTTAGAGTTTAACATTGGTGATCATGTACTTCTAAAAGTATCACCGTGGAAGGGAGTAGTTCGTTTTGGTCAAAAAGGCAAGCTAGCACCACGCTACGTAGGACCCTTCAAGATACTCGAAAGAGTAGGACTTGTAGCATACAAGCTTGACCTACCAGAAGAACTCAACAGGATTCATCCCACATTCCACGTATCAAACTTGAAGAAGTGCCTAGCTGATGAGAACCTCCACATTCCGCTGGAAGATATTCAGATTGATGAATCTATGCATTTTATTGAAAGACCAGTAGAAATCATGGACTTCAGGGAGAAACGTCTACGACGGAGTCGCATTCCAATTGTTAGGGTACGTTGGGAGTCGAAACGGGGACCTGAGTTTACTTGGGAACGTGAAGACTCAATGCGTGAAAAATACCCGCATCTTTTTCCTACTACTTCAACTACTTAAATTTCGGGACGAAATTCCTAAAAGTAGGGGATACTGTAACATTTGTCAAAAACGGGTTTCCAAAACCCGCTCCGTTTTGTAATCGAATATCAAGTTATAAATGTCACGTTGTATATTTATGGTTATTTTGATTTTTAATGATACATAATTAATAAACAAACTAAACTATAAAAATTATATTTGATAAAAAGTGAAAACAAAATAAATAAAAATAAAATGTTGCTGCCGGGGCTCGAACCCGGGTCAGCCGGAAAGTGAAATCCAAAGACTTAACACACACACACATCACCACTTCGCCACTTGTTTGTTTTCTGTCAACTCTAGGAAACAAATGAGTCTTATATACAAACCTAGATAAACCGGTTACGCCAACTGAAAAACTGAAATCGGCTATTCAACCGTCTAAACGTTTGATTAATCGCGATTTCAGGTTTATAACCGATGCACCGACGATCCTAATCAATTCGGATTTGAATGAACTTCAATTTTGATCATAATCGGTTTTTATAACCGAAAATAATCAATGTCTGAATTACTTCAATCAAGACCCCTCTCGCGACTCAGAAACATCATACAAACTTTCCATTTCACTTTCATCACACATTCGGTCCATCAGAAAGCTTAAATCAACTCGCCGGAAAATTCTGCAAGTTCGCCGGAAAACCGTATTTTTCCTCAAATCGGTAAGTTCTTCAATACCATCGTAGTCTAACAGTTGTTAAGCTATTTCTAACTCAAACCTTCCACTTGAGATCGAATTCAGGCACTGTTATCAGATAATTCCAGTTCGCCGGAAAATTTGCTCAGTTTAGCTAATCAAAACGATTAATTGATTTGCTCAGTTGAAGTTCTTAAAAACAGAGACCGACGCCTTGCCGGAACTCTGTAATCAATCGTTCACCGGTATGTTTTCCTCTAATTATCATCTCTGCTATCTCATATTAGTCTGCGCAATGTTTAACAATCGAATTAACAAGATTTAATGGTGTAATCTGCTGTCGGTAAAATCCAACGAAGAAGATGAACTGTGATAACACTATAAGTATAATTAAAATTGGTATTTTAAACGGGTTAGACACACAGTCCAGCGGTGGACTGTGTGCAAATAATACGCACACGTCACGAGTTCGATCCCTGATACCCGCACCCTCTATGTAATAAAATGCCTTTTTGTTTAAAGCTGAACCGGGTTAACTCCGTTAGTTGTTAAGTATAATAAAAACCGAAATATTAACCAGGTTAGACACACAGTCCAGTGGTGGACTGTGTGCAACACTAAGTCGCACGTCACGCGTTCGAGTCTCGTTAACGGCACCGGTTCGATGATTTAAAATCTTCTTTTTAAAACAAATGAATTTTGAATAAATCGAATTAGTATATAAATATAATTAAAAACAAGATTATTTCGGGTTAGACACGTAGCTCAGTTGGTAGAGTTGCGTGCACGCGTACGGGAGGTCTCGGGTTCGAGTCTCACCCAGCGCATACATGCACACTGACCGAACCGGTCAACAGGACAACAAGTCAACGGTCAACGCAAAAATAAACAATTTTTTTTATATTTTTTATTTATTTAATTTAATTTAAAAAAATCAATTAAAAATACTTAAAAATAATATTTTTAAAGATAGAAAATAGCCTTAAACTCACAAAAATATATCTAAATATTCCATTAAAATCCTTAATAAAATCCACTCATTTACTATATTTTTCCGTTATTATTTAGGTTAGTAATTCTCGTTGTTCAACTCTCCCGACTCGTGCGCATCTCATCATCTCCAATCAAACGCACCCAATGTGAGTGAATCTTTGCAAAATTCCCCGTTTTAATCACGTTTTGGGGTGTATCATGTGTCTTGCTATATATTATATTTAAATCCTTGTGCATTCAACCTATCATGAACAAATGTGTATTCATCTTGTTTCAACTGTTTGTGTGGTTATTGTTAGATTCAATTTATTATTTTCAGTACATGCAATTTCATAGGCCGCCGCTCCCCATTACATTATGAGCGTTGAGCATGTTCCACATTACATTATGAGCGTTGAGCATGTTCCCCATTACATTATGAGCGTGAACCTGGCGTGCCCACATACGATCGGCTCCGTTTGATTGAGCCTTGATCGCACAGACATTTATCATTTTCAGTACATGCAATACGATCGGCTCCGTTTGATTGAGCCTTGATGCACAGTTTCATTCATGTTATTTATTGTATGATGTTGGTATGTTAATGTATGCTATCATGTGTTATTGTATGTTATAGATGTGATTGCAATTGCTACTGCTTGATTATTTACATTTGCTCATTTATGATTATGCACAATTTTTCATTGATAAACTAATAAGTAAATCAATAATAAATGTTTATCTAACAAGGTTCACTCGCCAACTTATGTTGACCCAAAAACCCCCATTTTTACACATGATACAGGTGAACCAGCTGCAGCAAGAAACACTTAGGATTGGACTAGAAGAATAAAATGATTTAGAGTTTGGGATTGTTTTGTTTGGTTTATTTTCTTTGTATTGTATGGACATGTTTGGATATTTAGGAATGTAATTTTGACTTTAATAAATATGAAACATATTAGTAAATATCATGAGCTTTGGTGATAACCCAATTATGCCCCGACTCTTATTCCGCTGCGGGTCGGGGTGTGTCAGATTGGTATCAGAGCCATGACTATAGGGATATAGGATAGGTTATTAGACCCTTAGAGCCTATACTATAGTTGATTAGAAATTTTTAAGATTTTTGTGTGTTACATGCCAAATTTCATGATGTATATATGTTTTATGTTAAATGTTACATTCAATGTTATGCAAGCATGTTCATAAGTATATATTATCATATAATGCCTATCATGAATCATATTCTCATAACACATCATATCCATGAAAGCACACACCACATCATGATTGTTTTTACAATGATTTTTGTGTTTTCAAATCTCATCAAAGTGAGTTCTCATGACGGGCATGTAGTAACTGGAAGGGTACCAGTACCGGTAGTCGGAACGTCCTGTCTAGGCTGGCATTCGTATAAATCAAAAATAAAGGACCAGTTTACCTACCTGGGGACTAAAGATGAGAGTACGAAGTACCTATTAGGCCAAAGCATGCTATACCAAACGTCGTGTGAGCTAACCCCACTTTGAGTTGTCATTGTGTCTACACCTGGACACATTCCGACCATACATCTCGTAAACATATTTTGTGGTTTGCATTCGGGTGATGCGAGTGTTAAATCGCCAATACTAATGTGAATCCTACCAAGCCAATAGACATGGGGGCCCACATGACTATACAGGTGAAGGTATGGGGGACATTTGAGGCCCAACATGAGCAAACCCAAGACATCCTATGGATGTAGTTGCATTATTGATATTTATGTTATTTTCATTTTTCTTAAAGACACATGACACCTAAAAAGACTCCATAAACTCACAATCTTCTTATGTATGTTCCTGTAGATGTCGTCCAGACAACAACGAGGGGTAAAAGATCAGGAAGGTCTCAGGAACGCTTGGCCACACACATCGCGAAACAAATGGCCACGATACTGCCTGACATTGTGGTCCAAGTACAACAAGCTCTCGCCACAAATCCCACTAATCCTCCCCAACAACATGACGAGAACATCGGCAACCCTCCTACCAGCAAGTGCTCATACAAACATTTCAAATCTTGTGATCCTCCTAAATTTGAAGGGACCGAAGGTGTCACTGCTCTCCTCCATTGGTTCGAGGAAATGGAAAACACCTTCCTCAACTGCGATTGTCCTGAGGATCGCAAGGTTCGATACGCCACCGGGAGACTATTTGGGGTAGCTCTCACTTGGTGGAATACTGAAAAAGGGAAGAGGGGAATTGATCATGCAATGGCCTTTACTTGGGAGGAGTTAAGGGAAATCATGACTAGGCGTTTCTGTCCTAGTAGTGAAATTAAAAAGTTGGAGGACGAATTTCATTCTTTAAAGCAGAAGGAGGGAGATCACACCACCTATAACAAGAGGTTCTTAGAGTTGAACCAAATGGTTCCAAATTTGTTTACCCCAACGTATCGTTTGATCGAACATTATATTCGAGGACTTCCCTCGAAAATTCAAGATTCAGTTCTCAGCGTTTCACCGGTAACACTTGAAGCTGCTATGGAGCTAGCAACTGAACTGACCGAGAATCGAATTCGCAACGGGAAGTTTAAAGAAGAGAAAAAGAAAGCCCCTGTTGAGGGTCAAACTTCAAACCATTCCATCTCCTCCTCTAAGTTTGCTAACAAAGGAAGCGCAACACCAGAAATTTCGCTGTTACACAAACCAACTCCCTTATTCCTGCTGCACCCATTACCCAAGTCGCTCCTTCACCTGCCCCATACAAAAACCCTACTCTGGCCCATTACCAAAATGCAACCGTTGCCAATATCACCATTCTCCTGATTATCCTTGCCAGCATTGCACCGGCTGTGGTCGCGCGGGTCATACTGTTCAAACCTGCCGCATGCCCCAGCGAACGAACCGACACCAGCCTTCAACCTAAACCCACCAACAATTATGGGGTCAAGCCCAACAACCCCTACTATATCCACCCGCCCAACATTTAGCCCAAACATATTACCAACCCAATTATCCTATGGGTCAACCTATGCGGGCTTGCTACAATTGCGGAGACCCAAGCCATTTCAGAAACACTTGTCCAAGGTTGGTAAACATTATTCATGCTCAGGCCCAAGCCAACCCGGTGAATCAAGCGAACAAAGCTCCTCCACCTGCAAGAGGAAGAGCTTTCAATATCAACGTTAATCAGGCTAGAGCTGACGGCAATGTGGTTAACGGTACGTTCCTTATAAATGGTAGATATGCCTTTATATTATTTGATACTGGTGCGGATAGAAGTTTTGTGTCCTTAGAATTTGAACCTATCTTAAACCAAAATCGGGATAAGCTCATGGAATCCATAACGGTAGAAGTTGCTTACGGGAAACCAGTTTCATTAAATTCTGTTATACGCAACTGTACACTCAACTTAAACGACCACGAATTCTCAGTAGACCTTATTCCTATGAAGCTGGGAAGTTTTGATATCATAATTGGTATGGACTGGCTCAGTCAACATCAGGCAGAAGTTGTATGTCGCGAAAAATTTATACGTATTCCTCTTTCAAACGGTCAGACTCTTCGAATCTTTGGAGAAACCTTGTCGAAGGGGCTCAGCTTAATGTCTTGTCTTCAAGCCCAAAAATATCTTCGCAAAAATTATGTCGCGTTTTTAGCTCATATCATCAACAAGGGAACCATGGAGAAGAAACTTGAAGACATTCCAGTAGTAAAAGATATCCCGCAAGTTTTTCCTGATGACATTTCAGGACTTCCTCCAGTTAGAGAAGTCGAATTCCGTATTGATCTTATACCTAGTGCTACACCAGTTGCAAAGTCTCCTTATAGGTTAGCTCCCTCTGAGATGCAAGAGCTAGCCAGTCAATTACAAGAGTTGACTGACAAGGGATTCATATGTCCTAGCTCCTCGCCTTGGGGTGCACCTGTCCTTTTTGTAAAGAAGAAAGATGGATCGTTTCGTATGTGCATCAACTACAGAGAGCTCAACAAATTAACAATCAAGAATCGCTATCCTTTACCGCGCATTGATGATCTTCTTGACCAACTCCAAGGTGACAGCTACTTTTCCAAAATCGACCTCGATCTGGTTATCATCAACTTAGGGTACATGAAGAAGACGTCCCAAAGACCGCATTCCAAACTCGTTATGGTCATTATGAATTCATGGTCATGCCATTTGGTTCCAACGCTCCAGCAGTCTTCATGGACCTAATGAACAGAGTTTACAAACCTTATCTTGATCGATTTGTTATAATCTTCATTGACGACATTCTTATTTATTCAAAGTCTAAGTCTGATCATGAGCGTCATCTTCGACTCATCATTACACTTCTAGAGAAGGAAAAGCTTTACGCCAAATTCTCCAAATGCGAATTCTGGTTAAAAGAGGTGCAATTCCTCGGACATGTAGTCAATGACAAGGGAATACATGTCGACCCCTCAAAGATCAAAGCGGTACAAGAATGGCAAGCGCCACGTACACCAACTGAAGTAAGATCTTTTCTTGGTCTGGCTGGTTATTATCGTCGATTCATCTCAAACTTCTCAAGCATTGCTGTACCACTCACGGCTTTAACTCATAAGGGAAAACCTTTCATATGGGGACCCAAGCAAGAAGAAGCCTTCCAAACTCTTAAACAAAAACTTTGTGATGCACCAATCCTCACTCTTCCTGAAGGTTGTGATGATTTTGTGGTCTATTGCGACGCGTCAGGGCAAGGATTAGGCTGCGTTCTAACGCAAAGAGGAAAAGTTATAGCTTATGCTTCGAGACTACTCAAGACGCATGAGAAGAACTACACCACCCATGACCTAGAACTTGGAGCCGTTGTGTTCGCTCTTAAGATATGGAGACATTATCTCTATGGTACTAAGTGTGAAATATACACTGACCACAAGAGTCTTCAACATATCTTCAATCAAAAGGAGTTAAACATGAGACAACGAAGATGGGTCGAACTTCTAAATGACTACGACTGTGAAATTCGGTACCACCCTGGCAAAGCAAATGTGGTGGCTGATGCACTTAGTCGAAAGGGTTATGCGAACTCCATTCGTCTTCTATGTTCGCAAATCATAACTGACATTAAAGATCAAATTCGAGAAGCCCAACATGTTTCAGTAACGGAAGATGATGTACGAAAGGAGATGTCCTGTGGAGCTGAACTTAAAATTGAAACTAAATCTGACGGTATTCTGTACTACCTAGATCGTATCTGGATTCCTAACCACAACAATCTTCGTGAAATTCTTATGAAGGAAGCTCACAAAACGCGATACTCTATACACCCAGGAGCCGATAAGATGTATCAAGACCTACGATATACCTATTGGTGGCCTGGAATGAAAAAGGATATGGCTGTTTTTGTTTCTAAGTGCCTTACATGTTCCAAGGTGAAAGCTGAACACCAAAGACCCTCAGGACTTCTGGTCCAACCTGAAATACCTGTATGGAAGTGGGAAAATATAACCATGGACTTCATTACCGGGTTACCTCACACTTCTGGTGGGTATGACACTATATGGGTAATAATTGACCGACTTACAAAATCAGCTCATTTTATTCCTATCCGCGAAGATTTCAAGAACGAAAAGCTTGCTCGTATTTATATCAGCGAAATCGTAAGCCGACATGGGGTACCGTTAAGCATTATTTCTGATCGTGATGGTCGTTTCATTCACGAACATGGCAAGCAGTACAAGCCGCTATGGGTACGCGATTAGATCTCAGTACCGCCTATCATCCTCAAACTGATGGTCAATCTGAACGCACCATTCAAACTCTTGAAGATATGCTTCGAGCATGTGTTATCGACTTCAGGGGAATTTGGGACGCTCATCTACCATTAGTCGAATCTTCGTACAACAACAGCTATCATTCAAGCATCGGAGTGGCACCTTTTGAAGCTTTATATGGTCGTAAGTGCCGATCTCCAGTATGTTGGCACAAAATTGGGGAAGCTCAAATCACTGGTCCGGAATTGATCCAAGAAACCACAGACAAGATCCATCAAATCCGAAACACTCTTCTAGCGGCTCAAAGTCGTCAAAAGAGTTATGCAGATAAACGACGGAAGCCTTAGAGTTTAACATTGGTGATCATGTACTTCTAAAAGTATCACCGTGGAAGGGAGTAGTTCGTTTTGGTCAAAAAGGCAAGCTAGCACCACGCTACGTAGGACCCTTCAAGATACTCGAAAGAGTAGGACTGTAGCATACAAGCTTGACCTACCAGAAGAACTCAACAGGATTCATCCCACATTCCACGTATCAAACTTGAAGAAGTGCCTCGCTGATGAGAACCTCCACATTCCGCTGGAAGATATTCAGATTGATGAATCTATGCATTTTATTGAAAGACCAGTAGAAATCATGGACTTCAGGGAGAAACGTCTACGACGGAGTCGCATTCCAATTGTTAGGGTACGTTGGGAGTCGAAACGGGGACCTGAGTTTACTTGGGAACGATAAGACTCAATGCGTGAAAAATACCCGCATCTTTTTCCTACTACTTCAACTACTTAAATTTCGGGACGAAATTCCTAAAAGTAGGGGATACTGTAACATTTGTCAAAAACGGGTTTCCAAAACCCGCTCCGTTTTGTAATCGAATATCAAGTTATAAATGTCACGTTGTATATTTATGGTTATTTTGATTTTTAATGATACATAATTAATAAACAAACTAAACTATAAAAATTATATTTGATAAAAAGTGAAAACAAAATAAATAAAAATAAAATGTTGCTGCCGGGGCTCGAACCCGGGTCAGCCGGAAAGTGAAATCCAAAGACTTAACACACACACACATCACCACTCCGCCACTTGTTTGTTTTCTGTCAACTCTAGGAAACAAATGAGTCTTATATACAAACCTAGATAAACCGGTTACGCCAACTGAAAAACTGAAATCGGCTATTCAACCGTCTAAACGTTTGAATAATCGCGATTTCAGGTTTATAACCGATGCACCGACGATCCTAATCAATTCGGATTTGAATGAACTTCAATTTTGATCATAATCGGTTTTTATAACCGAAAATAATCAATGTCTGAATTACTTCAATCAAGACCCCTCTCGCGACTCAGAAACATCATACAAACTTTCCATTTCACTTTCATCACACATTCGGTCCATCAGAAAGCTTAAATCAACTCGCCGGAAAATTCTGCAAGTTCGCCGGAAAACCGTATTTTACCTCAAATCGGTAAGTTCTTCAATACCATCGTAGTCTAACAGTTGTTAAGCTATTTCTAACTCAAACCTTCCACTTGAGATCGAATTCAGGCACTGTTATCAGATAATTCCAGTTCGCCGGAAAATTTCTGGAAATCTTTATCTTCGTCTGTGAAACGGTAAGGACCTTCAAACACACTGATAACGTTTGTTTAGCACTTCAATTTCATGATTAGCTAATCAAAACGATTAATTGATTTGCTCAGTTGAAGTTCTTAAAAACAGAGACCGACGCCTTGCCGGAACTCTGTAATCAATCGTTCACCGGTATGTTTTCCTCTAATTATCATCTCTGCTATCTCATATTAGTCTGCGCAATGTTTAACAATCGAATTAACAAGATTTAATGGTGTAATCTGCTGTCGGTAAAATCCAACGAAGAAGATGAACTGTGATAACACTATAAGTATAATTAAAATTGGTATTTTAAACGGGTTAGACACACAGTCCAGCGGTGGACTGTGTACAAATAATACGCACACGTCACGAGTTCGATCCCTGATACCCGCACCCTCTATGTAATAAAATGCCTTTTTGTTTAAAGCTGAACCGGGTTAACTCCGTTAGTTGTTAAGTATAATAAAAACCGAAATATTAACCAGGTTAGACACACAGTCCAGCGGTGGACTGTGTGCAACACTAAGTCGCACGTCACGCGTTCGAGTCTCGTTAACGGCACCGGTTCGATGATTTAAAATCTTCTTTTTAAAACAAATGAATTTTGAATAAATCGAATTAGTATATAAATATAATTAAAAACAAGATTATTTCGGGTTAGACACGTAGCTCAGTTGGTAGAGCTGCGTGCACGCGTACGGGAGGTCTCGGGTTCGAGTCTCACCCAGCGCATACATGCACACTGACCGAATCGGTCAACAGGACAACAAGTCAACGGTCAACGGTTAACGCAAAAATAAACAATTTTTTTTATATTTTTTATTTATTTAATTTAATTTAAAAAAATCAATTAAAAATACTTAAAAATAATATTTTTAAAGATAGAAAATAGCCTTAAACTCACAAAAATATATCTAAAAATTCCATTAAAATCCTTAATAAAATCCACTCATTTACTATATTTTTCCGTTATTATTTAGGTTAGTAATTCTCGTTGTTCAACTCTCCCGACTCGTGCGCATCTCAACATCTCCAATCAAACGCACCCAATGTGAGTGAATCTTTACAAAATTCCCCATTTTAATCACGTTTTGGGGTGTATCATGTGTCTTGCTATATATTATATTTAAATCATTGTGCATTCAACCTATCATGAACAAATGTGTATTCAGCTTGTTTCAACTGTTTGTGTGGTTATTGTTAGATTCAATTTATTATTTTCAGACATGCAATTTCATAGGCCGCCGCTCCCCATTACATTATGAGCGTTGAGCATGTTCCCCATTACATTATGAGCGTGAACCTGGCGTGCCCACATACGATCGGCTCCGTTTGATTGAGCCTTGATCGCACAGACATTTATCATTTTCAGTACATGCAATACGATCGGCTCCGTTTGATTGAGCCTGATCGCACAGTTTCATTCATGTTATTTATTGTATGATGTTGGTATGTTAATGTATGCTATCATGTGTTATTGTATGTTATAGATGTGATTGCAATTGCTACTGCTTGATTATTTACATTTCCTCATTTATGATTATGCACAATTTTTCATTGATAAACTAATAAGTAAATCAATAATAAATGTTTATCTAACAAGGTTCACTCGCCAACTTATGTTGACCCAAAAACCCCCATTTTTACACATGATACAGGTGAACCAGCTGCAGCAAGAAACACTTAGGATTGGACTAGAAGATAAAATGATTTAGAGTTTAGGATTGTTTTGTTTGGTTTATTTTCTTTGTATTGTATGGACATGTTTGGATATTTGGGAATGTAATTTTGACTTTAATAAATATGAAACATATTAGTAAATATCATGAGCTTTGGTGATAACCCAATTATGCCCCGACTCTTATTCCGCTGCGGGTCGGGGTGTGACACCGTCAACTGAATTTCGGGACGAAATTCTTTCAACATGGGGATGATATGACAGCCTGGGATTTCCTTGTACCATTCTAACAAACTGAACATTTGTGCGTTGCACTCTAAACAGCGTTTACTCAATTTTCGGGATGAAAATTCTTTCAACATGGGAATAATGTGACATCCCGGTTTTTCAGGTACTTTAAACGCGCTACTTTATTGTTATTCATCCCTATGCTAATTTAATTCTCCGAATTAAATTACGCGCTCGCAATAACTACGCTAACTTTAGTATTTAGGGAATACACGATGTTTGGGAGTTTTAACGGGTTGTATCTGATTTACGTGCTACGTGTTATTAGACGTTTGTGAATAATTGACGAGTCGTATTATGTAAAGTTATTTATCAGATTATAATGATCGGTTAGTAAATTCTATTTATAAGCCGAACCGAACCAAGCCTGTGAAACCTTTCGACTTTGCGACCAAGCAAACCCAACCCGCCACCCACACCCCCTGCGGCCCACACTCCTTGCGGCCCAAGAATAGCCCAACCCCACCCCCTAGCCTCTATGTATGTATACGTATGATGCATGGGGTGCTAAAAAAATAACAAACCCTAAAACCTACTCCCTTGTGGTGTGCGACGGCAAGCAGTCCCCCCTCTCGGTCGCACAAACAGCCCACATCCCTCGGATCGAATCCAAGCTTGTCCCGGTTCGTTAGTTGTCATCGTTTAAGGTTAGGGTTTTTCGATTTTGTTACGATTCATGTGATGATCTTCTGTAGAATTGATTATGATTATGTGCTCGTATGATTGTTGTTATGAAAAGTGTTGTCGTGTATGACTAGTTCGGATTATTATGCAAATCCTTGCGGTTGTGATGATGTGTTTGAGTATTAATATCGTAGGCTGCGTTTTATCTATAAAGATCATGATATATGCTTAGGGTTTACATGAATACTGATATTTTAGATGATATCCGATACAATAACCTGCTATAAATCGATACAACTAAGCGTCGTGGCCGTTTAAACATGTTCTAATACAATAAAGTCGAAAACAGAAAGCTGATTGACATTTACAGCCAACTTCAGTTGGCTGTAACCTGATCATTATTTATCGAAAAGTGGATTTGCTAAAGCCTAAAACGTGTATTTTTGAAAAACGCTTCAAATGGCACTAGATTCATATTTTTCTGAGGTCGTTTGCTATTTTTGAATGACCATTTAGCGCAGCAGCTGAAGCTGCGTAAATTCTGCAGAATTTGTAGGTTGTTTATCGAGTCATATCTCATAGTCTGTATGGGGTTAGGTCAAGAAATTTGTACATTAACTGGAGACGGGAGTTTTCGAAAATCTCCCACTGGAATTTCGTTAATCGGATGAACGATGATTTTTAAATGATTTTTCTCGTGGACTGCAGTCAGAAAGCGACGAATCTAACTGCATCCTAGTATATAAATTTTTATAAATAATTGGTAAATATTTAGGATTTGAAAATTTTACACTAAATTTTACAGGCTAATTGGCACCCTCTGTAAAAAGATTGGAATTTTTGGAGCATGGGAACTATTTTATAAAAATTCTCAAAAACAGCCCAGTTATGAGTGTACAAGCTGAAACATGATAACTTGCGTTTGTGTGTATCTAAGTGTTGAATGAGTTATCCTGTATTTATGACAAGTTGATTTGGTCATTATTTTGTATGGTGATACTTTGCATGCATGATTATGATTTCGAATTGGTTATTAAGTGTGTCGTACTGTGTTTTAGTTATGCGTAGGGTTTTGTGTCAGTGTGTTCACACACTAACTTTGAATCGGTTGACATGTTAGGACGCGATTAGCGGTTCCATCCTTTGCTTCTTTTGCGTTTATCTAACTGAGCAATTTAAGGTGAGTTCACGGCCCCTATTTTATCCGGTTTTGAACAACAGGGGGAGAAACATGTATACGCTCTACAACTCAATCTTTTATGTTATGCGAAATTAACACCGTTAACTATTCGGCAACTAAGTTAATGTTAATGTATGTTATGGTCACTAAGTAGCTTTATCACGGAAGTCCTCAACCAACTCTCGGATCGTTAGTATTGGGTTAGATAGCGGGGAAATTATAGTAGTACTACTGGCCCGACAAGCCCCACCCGAGCTAGTCGCGCTAGCCGACTGGGAATGGTCAACGAGTGATTAATTTGGCCTAACTTTCACCATGATCAGTGATAGACCTGGCAACACAGAGGCAACAACAGTCAGCTTCGATCGTGAACTCTTACGTGACGTAACTTTAGGCTCGCTACCTACATGTTAACATTGAACTTATTTACGAACCAACATTATTATTCCATGTTTGGAATAATAGAACTATGTCGTTATTCCGGGTTAGGGATAACGGGGAAAACCAATCTTTTAAACTGAACATGTGAACTTACAAAACCTGTGAACTCACTCTTCTTTAATGTTGACACTTGTTTCTTTTCATGTTTCTCAGGACGCTAGGAACGCTAGGTGCACTCACTTTGCATCTGATCAAGGAATTTTTATCGAGTCTTTATTAACGACTATTTTTAGGATTTTGGTTTTGGCGTTTATGTTGGCGCCCGTTACTTTATTCTAATGCTTCCGCTAAACTTTGAAACCTTGGAACTTTGAAAATGACTATGCATGTTTACAATAAATGTTTTTGGAAAACGTTTAAATAAATCATATAGAGTCGTTCGACATTGCTAGTGTCTGAGATTCTGGTTTGATCACACGCCTCGCGGTAATACTCCGCAAGTGGAAATTGAGGGTGTGACACTACTGCTTCACTCCAAAAACTGATCGGTAATTTCGAATCAGCTAACATTGTTCTAGCAGATTCTATCAACGTGCGATTCTTTCGTTCAGCTACTTCATTTTGTTGTGGAGTATAGGGGGCGCTGAATTCATGAAGAATCCCCTTTTCATTGCAGAACTCTTGCATCTTCTTGTTCTTAAACTCCGTTCCATTATCACTGCGAATTCTCTTAATGGGCAAATGATATAAATTCTCGAGTTTTCTGAAGAGGATCAAAAGAGTTTCAAAAGTTTCATCCTTACTCTCCAGAAAGAATACGCATGAAAATCGAGAATAATCATCTGTAACGACAAGACAGTATAGATCTCCAGAAATGCTTTTCACATTGACTAGTCCAAAGAGATCCATGTGTAGTCTTTCTAGTGGTAGCTTTATCGAATTCAACAGCTTTCTCGGGTGTGATTTCTTATGCTGCTTCCCCTTTTTGCAGCAAAGACAATCGTCTGATAGATGAAAACTTTTCAAATTGACACCCTCCACTAAGTCGTTATGCACAAGAAAATTCATCTTTTGAAGATGAATGTGCCCCATTTTTCTATGCCATAAAATTGACTCTTTCTCGGTAGCTTTGGAAACAACGCATTGAACTTTCTTTGACGTGGTAGAAGTGATGCTCATGTCAAGAACATACAAATCATTTTCTCATGGAGCTTGCATCAGAATCCATTCTTCTCGAATCTTAAAACCGGGTTTTAGAATTAGACATTCTTTATCATTGAAATGTGTCGTGAACTTATTGTCACAAATTTGCGAGATACTAAACAGATTGTTCTCAAGTTCGACGATATAGTTCACTTTATCAAACGATACAACTCCGTTCGAAAGAATCCCTTCTCCGACAATCCTACCTCCCTACGTTCCAGCAAATCCTACATATCATCCTCGAATAGCTCTAACATCATTGAGCAGCGCAAGCATTCCTGTCATGTGGCGAGACGCTCCACTATCCATGATCCATTTTGACAATATCAAACGTTGGAGCCCCTTCACACATGATTAACAAAATTCATTAAAACAAAGAGACCCAAGCCTATTTGGTCTTGGGTGGGTTTGGAATGTCGAACTTTGGACCCACTTTGTTCTTTTCAATCTTTTTAAGCTCAATTTAATTTGGAACATCAGGTTTAGGTTCAACCTTGGATGATTTGGTTTTAACAATTTTAGCAACCCATTTCTGTGTTTGTGGTTTAGCCCTTTTAACATAAAATTTTGAATCTTTTTTGTTGAATTTTGTGTGATGTTTCACCAATTTCAAACTTAGATTGAGGTTGAATAATTAGTTTAACATTTTGATGAGATTTAGTTTTTCTTTTAAGAATTTGTTTTGGCATAATCATGGGTGCTTTTTGCTTTTCATCCTTAGTGAACTTTTTCAGAGAAGAAACTGGTTTTGAACTTTCTTGTGAACAATATCGTGCGATATGTCCAACTTTCTTGCATTTATAGCATGTCCTGCTGTCCTTATGAACAGAGGTATCCAAAACCTGTTTTTGTTTTTCTTTAAGAAAATCATCATTTGATTGAGTTTCGATGATCTTTTTTCTTTCTCGGTTGTTGTCCCAAATACAAAATTAATTTTCTTTGTAAAATTCAATTTTTGGGACCTGTTGGTTTTATTTTGCTTCTGAAAACCCAACCCTGCTCGTTTGTTTTCCGGATAATCTCCATTTTTTTTCGATAGTAGGGTCGGTTGTTAGTTTTTGATTTAGAATAGAAAGATGCATCATGTTTATCTAAATCATTATGACTTACGTCCATCAGCTTGAACATTTTATCTACACAATCCTTTTTCACATTTTTGATTGGAAAATCCTCATCCGAAAATAGTTTATCAGACCCTTCATTTTACAAACTATGACATTGGGATCATCATTTAAACTATTTTCTGATATATCATCAGACTTTGACTTCTCAGATTTTTCAGACTCAGCCACTTCAGATACATTTTTAACACTTTGTCAACCACATCCTTTACTACTTCAGAAACACATTCACCATCATTTTTAGTGTAAGTTACATCGATATCCTCAGGCAGCTGTTCGGTTTTCAATTTCAGATTTAGCGCCTTTTCCACCCCAGATGGATTTTTGCATGCATAACTGTTCCACATGGGTGGAGGAACTCGAACATAACTACCACTTTTATTTCACCATTTTTAGATTCCTCAGTATTTTTTATTTTTGGTAAAATGTGGATCTATGACGTATGAGTTTGTTGAATAACTAATTAACAATTTGTTAACTCGTTCGGTTTCAATTCTCATTTTCTCAAGCTCACTTTTGAGCTCAGCAATAGTGTTTAGATGAATATTAATTGCCATTTGTTTATCCATCACTGTTGCTTTAAGCATCACAAGTGTTGCGTCATTTTCTCTGAGTGCTTTATTATATTGTTTAACAGACGCACTCAATTTGTCATATGCTTCCTTTGTGGTTTTGTAATCGCTTGACAAATTGTCTGTTAAACTTTGCAATTCAGCAAATCTTTTGTCCTTTACAAGACACCCACCACATGGTTCATCACACTTTGAACAAGATTTTTCATTCTCAGATGACTTTTTTACCTCATTTCCATTCGCCATGCACACTTTAATGATGTCTTCTTTCAGCAATTCCTTTTTCTTATCAATTTTGACATCTTCAACCGGTTTCTTTTGCTCTTCATCTGTTGAATGTTAGGTAGGTGCGAAATATCCTGCAAAAGTTTTTAAAACATCGTTAGGCAAAAGATGTTTGAATGGACCATTCAAAAGCTCCTCTTCCTCTGATGAAGTATGATAATAATAATCGTCATCCTCAGGTCCTTCATCAAAGGATGCCTCCGATTCTTTTTCCGGTTCCTCAATAATTTTAGCCACCAATGCCAAACTTTCTCCTTTCGAAATAAACTTGTTCCAATTAAACCCTTCATCTTCTTGTGTAACAACCAAAGCCTTATCTTTAGTTTCAGGTTGCTTTTCTTCAATTGACACAATTCTTGTTCTTGGTTGTGGTCGGTGGTAAATCGCTCTTTTGTAATAGTCGTCTGTGAAAGGATTATGATTTCTTTGAACCTCTCGGCTTGGACATTCTCTTTTAAAGTTACCTTTGACACTTGAAACAAGTAACATTGGATTTATCAAATTCAATTTTCCCATCCAAACCTCCCAAATTTTCTTTACCAGTGATTTCCATAAATCTCTGTGCACGTCGAACAATTGAAGCCATACACCATTTTATATCTATCAACTCCATTTCAGCTGGATCAATTTGATCGTAGTCTTCACGTGTCATTTCAGAATTACCAATCTTATCAGCAACAAGACTGTCATATGACTCAAGAACTAAAGCAAGTAGAGACATATGTTGTTTTGTTGTCTTTTCGTCAAAATTTTCGCATTCTGAAAGTCAACAGCAATATTGCATTGCAACACTCTTTGACTTACATTGGATGATGGAGTGGTTTGAATGTTCTGAGATTGATTTGATCCGAAAGAAGATTGTTGACTTGAAGATGTATTCGGATCAACTGTTGGGAATGATTGGAAACCACTTGACTGAGTTGGAGGTGTGCTTGGTGAACTATATGCACTGAACGCAGTTTGAATCTTTAGCGCTTGGATTTGAGCAGCAGAACTGTTTTTGAAATAAAGATTAACATCTTGTTGCACTTGAATCGTCTTGTTTTTAGCCATCTTTTGCATCTCTAATTCATGACCTTCCAATCTTTTGATAAAGCGAGGCAACGAGAAATTGCTTTATTCAACTCCATTCTTCAAAATGGTTAAGTAAGTTGACCATTCACCTTGTGACTGAGAATCAGCTAGATTATCAACAAGCTCTTCATTTGTCTTCACAATTCCCATTCTCTTCATATGAACCACCAAATGACAGTATCGCTCAATCAGCTGCTTTACCGTTTCACCTTTGATTAGTGTGAATACATCAAACTCTTTGCTTAATAATGCCCTTTTGCTTTTGCGGAGTTGAGCACTGCCTTGAAATTTTGGTCGAGGAGCATTCCATAAAGATTGCGCATCATCATCATGTTGCAGTAAAGCCAAGATACTTCTTTAATCGATTGCTGAAGAATGTTCATCATTTTCTTTTCATTAATAAATCTTTCCTGTTCAACATCAGAGAATTGAGCAAGAATCCCCGTTTTCGCCAACTGGTGCAATATATTTTGCATCGATTGCAAACCAGCAAGTAAAATGGTTAGCTTGAACCCAATTCATAAACCTCTCACTCCAACTATCAAAGTCTTCAAGATTCATAAGCTTTGGAGGTTTCGTTATTGTTCCCATTTCATTCTCTAAATTGATGTTTTGAGCTGCTATAATGGTAACAACCAATGTGGCGAACGCATTGTAAAATTCCTCAGACATTTTTCCTGTAAAAAGTTAGAACACACTTCTCGAAAATAAACAGATCAGATTAGAAACTTTTTATGCGGTCAAGATGTTTTGTACGAAACAAATAACAAATATTTTGCACGAAACATATTTTGTACGATTCAGATTTACTTCACAGAACTATGATTTCGTACGAATCAAGTATTTTCATGTGTTTTTAACTGAGTAAATTTTTTGTGCGGATGAATTTTCGTACGAAATAGGTTGAAACTCTGAAAAATTGTAAGATTTATGAAATTTTAACTGGTCCTTATGAAATTTTAAGCTGTTTCGTACCAAAATCAAAACAACTTTATTTCATGCGAAACTCGTACGAAACTGATTTAAACTTCAAAACTGACCAAATTTTATCGATTTCAAGAAGATTTAGTTCAATTTTATGTTCGAATTATGGTATGGATTGATTAGATTGAAGATTAACTTGAATTACTAAAATCCTAGTCCATTTTGTCCATGAATTCGTCCGAAATTTGTCCAAAATCTGGCAAAGGTCAGAAAAATGATGAAGATGAAGATATATCCAAGTCTGAATAGTAACTACTGGTTGTCTGTCTGTAGATCAAATCTCATGGCTCTGATACCACTTGTGAACGGGGATCGAGCTCCCGAAATGAGCAATCGATCTGATCTCGCTCAACTAGCAAAGGCGGAATTCATTGCTAGAGAGGTAGACATAATAAACAAGATAGTACTTACTGTTTAACTTCTTCTGATGTATTAATGACGTTCAAGATACAAACGCAAGTAAACAAACTGGCAGAGCTTCGCCGTACAAATTGACAAATCACCCCTAGCTCTAACACAACACTTCCCTATTTATAGGTCGACATGACTCATACCGAAGTGCGTGCAAAACAAACATCTATGTTTCGTACGAAATGGTATTTCGTACGAGTGACTCACTCGTACGAAACATGCTTCTGTTTCGTGCGAATCACAGTGAACAAACATATAAAATTTACATTTTCTCAATTAAACATTAACTTGTAAACATTATAAACATTACAGATATATCCTAGACGTAGGCAATAGACATTATGCACCAACAAACTCCCCCTTGGATGTTGCCGCAGTCTGGATAATCTTCAATGTCATATCCATAATCTTGAAGTGAAGGTTGTGGTGTACCTGCATTGTTAGTCTTGATAGACACATCTCCAAATGTAAATTTATCTAAATCAAACAATTCAGCAAAGTTTGCTGGGATTTTTAACGAAGAAAGTTCATTGAACTTTACATTCAATGTCTCTTCCACACACCTGGTCCTAGAAATAAAAACTCTGTAGGCTTTAGAAGTAGTTGAGTATGCTAGAAAATAACCACAATCTACTTTGGCTACAAATTTTGAAATTGAATATTTTAAATTTAAAATGAAACATGGGCAGCCAAAGATTTTAGAATATGAGATTGGAGGTTTGATTTTGTATAAAATTTCATAAGTAGTCTTTTGATGCCTAGGGTTAATTAAAACTCCTTTCTGTACATAGCAAGCAGTGTTTGCAGCCTCTGCCCAAAAGGACAAGGGTAAACTTGAATTTGTAAGCATTATTCTAGCAGTTTCAATTAAACTTCTATTTTTCCTTTCAACTACCCCATTTTGTTCTAGTGTCCTTGGGATGCTGTATTGCCTAAAAATCCCTTTTGTCACACAGAAATCATCCAACTCCTTATTTTTAAACTCTGTTCCATTGTCACTCCTAAAGACTTTCACTGGCAGGTCAAATTGCTTTTCAACTTGTTTTACAAAATTTTGCAAAATACCTTTAGTCTCATCTTTGGAGCGCATAAAGTAAGTCCATGTAAAACTTAAAAAATCATCAACTATGATAAGACAATATCTCTTCTTTTTAAGACTCGTGATTTTTACATGGCCAAACAAGTCTATGTGTAGCAATTGCAAATACTGACTTGTTTTGGACTCTTCAATTGATTGGTTGAACTTTATGTTGTTTACCTCTTAAATATGAAACACAATGTTAATCACAAGTAAATTGTTTTGATGGAAGATCTCTTACAAGACCTTGTTTAGAGAGTGTGGTGATAGTTTTTAAGATTTGTGTGACCAAGTCTTCTATGCCATAGTTCTGTCTCTTTGTTAGAAGCAACTGTGAACAGACATGCATTGGACATTGGATTATCTTTCAACTTATCAACCACATACACATTGGCACTCTAATGAGCAACAAGTTGTGCTTTGCTCTCAACAATGATTTGATCAATCTTTTTAACCACTTCTGGCCCAACAATCTAACAAGTTTTCTTAGTGAAGAATGACCCATAGCCTTTTTCACTCATTTGAGATACACTAAGAAGATTAAATTTTAGATTATCATAATATTGATGTTGGATCTATTAAACCCTATAAAAGAACAGATGATTGAAATCCAAAACAATCTACAACATCTGATCACTAATAAAGATCTGCTGCTCTAAACTCTACTGATACTTAAAGATTGTTCACAAGATCTGTTGAAGACAAAGCTCTGAAGAAGCAAAGGTGTGTTAGAGTCAAATTATGATAAAGAACCAATGCTCTGCTATGAAAAAGGTCTATTGATGTGAACCTCTACTAAAGATAAAGTCCGTTGAAGTAAAGTCTGCTGAAGACTAACAAAGGATGATGCCCAACAGAGGATATCTCAACAGTTGTTATCATCATAGTTTATATTGTATTTAATGTAAAAGTGTTTAGGTCTAGCAGAGGTTAGAGTTTTTTAGTTAGTTAAATGTCACTTTCATATTAACGTCAGCCTAAGATGCTCAGTGGTTTGAAATGTACTACAGTGCCTGTACTGTTCTATCTATCACTTCTACACATTTTGTACGAAAAAAATTAGAGTGATCTTTGGCTGAGGGAGAGTTTATGTAATTGCATGCATACGTGATTAATATTACAAAAGCATTGTCAATGAAAACATTCTTCCAATTATTGTGAATCAAAGTTTAAATTTCGGCTACATTTATATTTGATTTATCATCATTCATTACTTTTCATCTTTAAACTTTTACAACAATCCAAATCAGATCCTAACAATTGGTATCAGAGCTTGGTCATTCAACTTTGGTTTAACTATCAATTTGATATAAATTGGTCAGCTCTCACTGCTAATTCGTTTGTTCGTTTGTATTGAAAATAGAGTAAAAGTCTATTTAAGTTCAAAGTTTTTAAACAAAAACTGTTTATAACAATCAAAATGTCTCAAAATCCACAAGATCCACACAACACTGGCACCATGTACAAACCTCCAATACTTTTAAGATCAGAGTACAATATCTAGCAACACCGGATGGGTTAGATACTTGCACAACAGAATACAAGTTGCTGGAAATCATTTATTTTTGGACCACATGTTCCGATGGTATCGAGTGCCGAAGACCCCAAAGTTCAAGTTCCAAAGAGTCCTGAACATTACTCAGAGCAAGATTTTTAGAAAAATGAGCTAGATGCAAAGACATTTAGTATCGTGGCAACTGCTTTGCCTAATGATATCTATGCTGGCCTGTTGCACTGCAAAAGTGCAAAGGAGTTATGGGATGCTCTGAAAGAACAATTTCGTGGCACTGAAGAGGTTATTGAAAATAACAAAGAAGTTTTGAACCAACATTATGAAATACTGTTAGGATCTGATTTTGATATGTTGTGAATGTTGAAGATGAAATCAATGGAAGTGGATAAACATGTATGAATTGTGCAGCGGAAATAGTAAACTTTGAATTCGCAACAATAGAAAGATTGCTTTCACTAACATGCTTTTATAAAACAATTGTTTACGTGCACTAAAGATTACAAGCTCCCCCTCAGCCTAAGATCACTCTGATTTGCTCATACAGAAAATGTCAAGATGAAGTGATGAATAGAACAGTACACGCACTGTTCTATTTATAGTACAGAGCAAAATGTTGAGCATCTTATGCTGACGTCACATTGAAAGTGACATCTAACGAACTAAACAAACTCTAACATCTGCTAAGTTAAACACTGCTATAAACTATACAATACAAAGTCTGATAGAAAACACTGATAAGACATCCTCTGTTGGGCTTTAGCAGATCTTTGCCTTGGCAGACCTTTAGCTTTAGTCTTCAACAGAGCTTTGTCTTGGCAAACCTTTAGCTTTAGTCTTCAACAGAGCTTTGCCTTGGCAGACCTTTGACTTTAGTCTTCATCAGAGCTTTGTTATGTCAGACCTTTGACCTTTGTCTTCAATAGAGCTTGGCTTCAGCAGATGTTCAATTATTATTAAGGATCAGAGGTTGTAGAATGATTTGACTTTCTATCATCTGTTCTTTTGTAAGGTTCAATTTCCAACAATCTCCCCATAGAACAAATGATGCCAAAACTTGTCTTTATTCCTGATCTTTATTCCTCATCAATGATTCCCATATTTGTCCTTTGAATTGAAGTTCAAAGTCCTGGGAGATCATGTCTTCAATATCCCTTTCAAGCTCAAGATTCATTAGATCTTGGAGGTCAATTGCATCCAAACCATATCCATCCTCCATTATTATCTTCTCAGCTCTACCATCTTACCTGAGCAAAGTTGGTTCATGGGTGTCTGCGGATAACTTCCATCTTAGAATTTTTTAGTCAGATGGTTTTCTTGGGAGAAGAGTTATTTGTGATGAGTTTGGTGAAGAGGGTCTGCTAACAATTCTTGATATAGTTTCTCTAAGCTTATCACTTACAACATCAGTATGATAAAGAAGTTGACATTTGATTCCCTCTTTTCTTTGTTCTTCATACCTCATTTGATCTTCTTCTTCCATCTCCTTTTGCCTTTTTGCTTGATTCAAGGTAATTGTGGGTAAGACAGAGCTTGAAGATAGTCTTTTAGAGGCGTGGGTCTGTTAAGAAGTAGTGGTTGTTGGTGAGTAGTCTGGCTTTCTTGGGACAGAAGGATCTTTCTTTCTATGCTCTTCTAGCCTTTTATAGGTATCAACAACTTTTGACTCAGACCACCTAGCAATTTGCCTTGTTTTTCCATATTGTGCATCAACAAGTTCAACTTTCATCCTTTTGATCTTCAAGGCATGGTCTTGATTTTCAGGCCTAGCCTTTTTTCCAGATAGGAGGAGTAGGCCTTTTCAAAGGATCTTTGATCATGGCTTGTATTCTTTCAATCTCTTCCTTTAGCTCATTTGCAGACCAATCTTTGAATTGAGCCCTTGTTGCTTTGTAACGCATCAAATTCATAATGTTATCAAGATATTCTTGCTTTAATTCAGGATCATCAGTGGTTGGCTTTTCTGACATGGACTTACTCAAATCCTTAGCAAAATCCACGCTCAATTGAAATTACATAGATCTTTGTAGAGCCCTGTCATCCGTACCCTTTGACAGCTCCTTTGCAATAGTTCATCTTGTTTAGCCTTCGGCATCAGATATTCATCTATATTTCTAGGCTTTCCATACCCAAGAAGAGATGGAAATGCTCTTTGTTTTGGATTCTCTCTCTTATAGAAAGACTCTATTTTACCTTTCACGGTATAAAGTTCCAAAGGGTGTAATGCACCCATTGGAAGGAATGATGATGATAGGTGCATGGGTGGAAATGAAGTTTTAGGATACGACAATGATGAGGATGGTTGTGAAATAGGTTGTGATGATAAAGGGAATGATGATTGAATCTCTTCATCATCATCACCAACAACAAAAGTTTTTCTTTTGCGTTGGAACTTGACTTTGGGTAATGGTGGATGTTCAGGAATTCTTGGTGGTGTGATAATGGTTGAGTAAAAGTGGGAAATGTGAGTAAAGCAGAGGTTTGGGAAACATCTGTTGGAACATCTGTTGTTCTAGCATCTGTTGTCATAATATCCGCCCTAACATCTGTTGGGTTGTTTTGTGGTGATTGTGGGTTGTTTTGGACAGAGGATACATCAAGATTAGCTTCAATAGTGGTTTTAGAAGAGATGACAGTTGGTTGTCTAACTTTTCTTGCGGACTTTCTTTTTCTTGAAGTACCAACATCTTCTTTCCCAACTGTTTGGCTTTTCCTTCTTCAATTAGCATTGAGGCTTTAGCTTCAAGTGTATCTTGTATCTTCTGCTTTTCATCAGCAATCTTTTTAGCCTCTTTGTTTTTGGTCTCAACAATCCCTTTTCCCAAAGTTGCATCAGATGCTTCAGCAGTGGTTTCTGGCTGTTGTTGCACCTTTGGTTTAGCAGTTGAATCAGGATGCAACTTTCTCAAAGTGTCTTTCTCCCCTTTTTTGGCATCATCTTCAATTTCATCTTGAAAAATAATAACCGAGGCAGAGCCATTTCAGCAAATGATCTTTGATGCTTTAATATCTGCTTGTGTAGCTTTGTATCTAGCCTCGACCATAATTCTAATTAACTTCATGTGTGTCTCATGCTGAACATCTGCCAATTGTCTCTGAGCTATTGCACAACTTTCTATAGCTCCTCAGCATATTGAGTTGGTGATGGTTGAGGTTGAGAATTTTGTAGCACTTGTTTCATCATGGATTTGATTTCATCAATGGATGATTCCATGGTGCTGATTCTCTCCATCAATTCTTGGTATTTTAATTTATCACCTAAGTTAATAGGATCATCTAAATTCCTACCAGAGGTAGTTGTATTTGGTTCATCAACATGAGGAATCTCAATGTTTTCAGAACCAAATGCCCCTTGTTCTTGGTACTGGGGACTTCCAACTGGCTCAGATGATACAATTGTAGCCTCAGTTGTTGCCTTCAAGAAAGTCTTATTGATGTAACCATTGTCCAACTGAGCCACTGTTGTGGCAACAGTTGTAGTAGTTGCTTCACTTGAACTACCACCAAGAGTTACATGTAACTCATGGGGTGTAGCCTCCTCAACTATTTCTGGGTTAGCTAATTGACTTTTCTCAGATTCCGTCAATGATGGGGTTGTACTCTTAGTGATAGGTGAATGAGAGGGACTGTTTGGAATCTGAGTTTTCTCAATAGCGTGAAACAGGGGTATGAAAGTGGAAGGAATTGGAGAAGTGAGTAGTGGAATAGAAAGAGACATTGCTATGGGAGAGGGGCTTGAGAACAGATGTTCAAGTGAATCACCTGCCTCATAATTTGGTATCCATATGCTTACAAGTTGTTCCTTTTGTGAGGAATCAATAGGAGCTGGTATAGGTCGATATCTTTGGCCCATCTGCTGTGAGGAAGTAGCAACAGTGGTTTCAAATAACTTTGGTTTTGTCACAGGTATATCCTCTAGGATTTCATCTTCCAGAGTTACCTGTTTGGGTTGTTTGGTGGGCTTTCTGGATTTGGAAGGTTTGTTTTTGGGTTTTTCTCGTGGGGGTTGCATAGCACTGGTCATAGTGCCATGTTCACCAGGAGCAGTGGGTTCAGCAACAGAGGTATGAGCAGTGGATGTGTTAGCATCTAAATTGGCTCATTCCCCTTTGCTTGTGTTTTCAAAACCTTTGGCTTTTGATTTGAGATTCTTGTAAAAGTTTCATGTTTAAGGCTGTCAATTTCACAAATGACACTTTGTTGAAAAAACATTTTAGAAACTTGTTTTTGAAGATAATAACTCGACAACCTAGGGTGTATAAGAAAAGCTTTATTTTTTGAAATGTTGTTATAGTTTGCAACCAAGTCAAAAAAGAATACCTGGGAAAAAATAAACTTTGATTTTATCAAAATAGCATATCCTAGATACTGAATGTTTAAAGGTATCTCATTAAATGCAATTGTCTTGGCTGACAAACACAACAGTAATGTACGGAAAAAGAATTTCATATCAGCTGGAAATTCAGGTTTGTAGATGGTAATACCTGTCATTTGACCTTAATAACCACGCTCAATGAATTCATCGTGTAAATCTTTCTTTGAGAAAGAAGTAGGGTCATTTAGATCATTTTGACCAAATGTGGTGGAAATTGTTGATGGTGAAATTTGGACAAGAGACTTGCCAATCTTTGATATAATAGTAAATTGCTTTTTGTTCTGAATCTCAACCTTAGTATTTGTCCAAAATTGTCGAAGTGTGTCCACATAGATTAGAGCCTCTATAAGTAGAATATCCTTGTATGATGATGTTTGTAGAACATCGATCATTGCATGATATGCAGCATTGTTATCGGTTTTTTCAAGGATAGGAAGGTAGTTATGGGGAGTTTTGATGATGAGATCCGTGATTGAAAAGTGAATAGTGAGAATATGTGAAGAAGACGAGAGTATGGTAACTCCTTTTGGAAATTTTGAATTCGAGACGGAAAGTAAACTCTGTTTGGATAAAACAGGGTTTATATATGATAAAGTGAATGGTGATGTGGTAACGTTTTTCAAAAGATCTGATGACCAACATCTGTCCACGTGTAAACTCTATTGGATAATGGAAGATAGTTGTTTGGAAACCTCTGTTGGATACCAGCAGTGGTTCTGAACTAGTGGAATGAACAGTGGTGATTTTACACTATGAGAGGATAGATTATCATGGATTGGGAAAACAATGATTTCACCAGCAATGGATATAGAACAGAGGATACACTTTTAACAACAGGTAGATTTTCAAGCCAAACAGAGGTTTTGAGAAACAGTGGTTCTGAGTACACTTTAGAGATTTATTGAAAATTTTCAATTTTAACTATTTTTAAGGATAGATTTTTGATTTTCTGAAAACATTTTGATGCTATTTTCACATGGAAAACAAAATTTTGTTTTTATTCCATGTTTAGCATACCAATCCAAGAGATCGGACTTTCAAAGGTAGATGTGTCTAATGCTTTTGTTAGAACATCTGCCAGTTAATCTTTAGTTGGAACATGATGCAGAGAAAATCAAACGTTTTTCATAGCAATCCCTAAGTGATGTCTGATGTCAATGTGCTTTATGGTAGAATGAGATACTGGATTTTTGATGAAGTTTTTAGCTGCTTGACTATCTAACATGAGAGGAGTCTTTAAGCAGATACACAAAAATCCAATAGTTGATTTTGAAGCCATAGGAGTTGAGCAGTGCAGCTTGCAACAGCAATATACTCAGCCTCTACTGTGGATGTTGATACTGCAGCTTACTTTTTGCTTTGCCAAGACACTAAGCAATTGCCTAGGAATTGACAGCCTCCTGAAGTTGACTTCCTTGTGGTGTGGCATCCAGAAAAATCAAGTGATTGAATAACCTGAAAGCTCAATATTTTCATTAGTTGGATACCGAATACCAAGTGTGGGAGCACCTTTTATGTATCTGAATATCCTTTTTACAGCAAAGAGATTGAACTTCCTAGGTGCTAACTGGATGTAACGCCCCGCATTTTTGGACTTTCCTTATTCAGAAAGTGTATTCATATTTATATATTTGGAAACTGGTACCGTACTTTTATCTTTCGTTTTCCACTCTTGTACTCTGAGGTTATGATCATTATGGAAACTCATTTTATACTTATACATGTTACATACTTGAATTATACTTTACAATTTCGTAATACGTATTATATAAAGAACTCATACTTAAATGCAAGAATACTCACCTTTATGGACTATTCTTCCTCGTTATCACAATCACCATTCACAAAAATCAGTGTCGAAAAGGGTACAAAATGGGCTAATACGTTCTAGGACTGTCACCTCGCATGAGGTGAACAGTCAAATTGTACGAGGTGCAAGTCAACTTGTAAGGTACCAGTCAACTCGTACGAGGTACCAGTCAACTCGTACGAGGTACCAGTCAGCTCGCACGAGGCGGCCAGTCCACTTCGTACGAAGTGGTATTTTCCCCGTTTTCTTTTCGTACTTTCTGCTTCAGAATCTGGACCTATCGTCTGACTCAGTATACTCATGCCCACCTGTTTACCCCGTGTAGGGTAACTCCGTGTTACATCACCTGATCACTCGTCCATCTACGAACTTGCTAAAGAAGCTTGCAAAATTGTGAGCATACTTGATCCCATTTTACGCTTTATCACCTTTGGGTGCAATACATGAACAAAATGCAAAATTACACAAACATGCTCATACTCAATGCACGAACAATCTTTATACATGCTCTTATGCTAAACTTGAAATCACACATGCTTATACTCTACATGCTTATACTCAGTCATTAACTTTGATCAAGCCTCCCTTAACATGTATAGCGCTTAGGAGTAACGCACGACCTAGTAAACTTGGGGTCATGTTAAGTCATACACATCTGGTCTTCTCATGTTATGAAAGGGTTATGCTGGCAAGAAACTTTCGGGTTGATAGTATACTTATGCATGATAGTTTAATGTATGTTAGCCTTAAGAATAGACAAGTACGCATGGAGATTTGTTTAAACGTTTATACTATGCTATTGTTCAAACTTGTATGCTCGTCAATGCCTTGCGTATTGAACTATACGCTAACATGTATTGCAGGGTGAGGTTGATGATAACTACGCATGGAAACGTATAGGACGACTTAGATACACTGTAGAATTGTAACATTAAAGTTGTTATATGTGAAATCTGTTATCCATGAAGTTGTATCCTGAAATTTGTTCTATGTATTTGCTATTTCAATGAAATGAAATTTTGTTATATAAATTATTGCCACATTTTAGCGTTTTGAAATTTTGAGCAATCTCTTTCATCCTGCCCCGATGTTTCCGCCATCGGTTGGGGTGTGACAGGTTGGTATCAAAGCCATAACTATAGGGAATTAGGTAGAACTGCCATGTTTGACCTAGTCTATAGTCTAAGCACCAAAGAGTCCCCTTCGTACAAACTGAGACCTTTGTGCAAACTGAAGCACTTGGTGTGAACAGGACCTCTTCGTTCGAACTAAACAGCTTCGCAGGAATTGGTGACCACTTCGCACAAAGTGGCACTCACTTCGCACGAAGTGAGCCCACTTCGTACGAAGTAAACTATCCATCGTTAAAACGTCTGAACTTTTCTTGTTCTGTTCTGATCTAGCCCTGTTCTAACTATGATACAAGCCTTTCCTAAGGCTTACACAATACACAATCGAAGATATGAAGACACTCATACTTTACAATCGAGACGATCTCGCTAAAATAGGGGTGAAAACTCGCAATTTGGTAAACATTCTCAATCTACGAATCTTGATTTCTCACAAAATATTACACTCAAGTTAGAAGTGATATCCTTATCTGTAAATTCCATCTCATACTCCAGTGGACCCTCACCAACGAGTCAGAATTTGCTCCTCGTTTGGTAAGTACCAACCACGTTTAAGGAACGGAATTATCAAGTTAGGAGTGATATCCACATCTTGATACTAGTTCCACTCTTCGATTTTAATCTCGCCAAAGTTTTGAATTTTCAATCAATTAGGGACGTGTAGTAACTGGAAGGGTAAAATGCCGTTAATTATTCCTCGATGAGAGTATTTACCTATTAGGCCAAAACATGCCTACCTAATTTGAAAGGGTTTACGATTCACTTTGGAATAGTCGAAGTTTCTAACTCAAAGCACTCCTATGTTTTATCGAACCTCTTCTTTTATGTTAATCAATTTCTATGTATTTACTTTGATACATTTACCATTTTAAACGCACGAATCTCACTTTCCTCGCAATCTAAAACAATACTAATAATCGCGAACCAACTAAGTTTACACTCCTTACGCATTTTACTCCTTTATACGTGATTATACCTTATGAATACATGTTATGCTTATACTTTATACATGATGCTTATGTGCTACATGAAATACTCATGCGAATTATGTGAAAACTTATGAGCCACATGAAACACTTATGCTCATTCATGCAATCAAAACGTTATTTTGAAATCATTATTATCAAATCTCACATTTTCCCTCTATTCCAACTCTTTAGATGACATCCGACTATGAAAACTCGGACTCCAAGAAAATCGCTAGCAACACCAACGATTCCATGACCAAGAAAGAGATGATGAAATTTATGGCCAAGCAGATGGCCAAGATACTCCCCGACATAATCAACCGTATCCAACCTACTTCCACCTCTACTAACACCGAGGACTAAGCCTAAGGATGAAAAGCCTAAACCTTCTTTCACTTTTAAAAAAATTCAACTCCTACAGCCCAACGCCTTTCACATGCGAGGACGGGGCGACAAAGATGCTCCAATGGTTCGATGCCATGGAGGTCACCTTTCGCCAAAGTGGTTATCCCAACGACCAACGCACCGTCAGTGCTACTGGCATGTTCCGATCGAGAGCTCTCGATTGGTGGACGTCAGAATGTAATAGGCATGGCAATAACATGGCCTACTCCCTGACTTGGTCTGAACTTCAGAAACTCATGAGAGATGAGTTTTGTCCTCCCCACGAAACCCAACAACTCGAAAATGAGTTTTGGAACATTAAACAAGTGGGAAGTGACAACGCTAGGTTGACAGCTAGGTTTAAACATCTCTATATCATTTTTCCTGGTCAAGTCGACACTGTCGAAAAGACCATTGCCAAATACATTCGATCCCTAACCTCTTCTTTCTCCAACTACGTTGAGTCTTCTCAACCGAAAACCATCCAGGATGCCTATCGCCTCGCAACCAAGTTTAACCACAACCTAATGTTGGAAGGAGCCTTCGAAACAAAGGGTTCAACCAAATCAGCTCACCAAGCCACCACCCCAGAGCCTACACCTACTAAACCACCCACCAAAAACAACAGAAACGGGAAGAAGCAGAAGGCTTCAACCAAGAATTGTGTGGTTATTACTCTGCCAAACCCACCTCAACACACACTTGCCCTCACTTAAAACACTGAACCTCTCAAACGTGCCTATATCGGAACACAACCTAAGTGCGTAACTTGTACCTATAACCATCCAACCCATGCACCCTGTCGTCTCTGCACTACATGCAACAAGTTTGGACACTTCAGCACACTGTGTCGGAATGGTCTGAAACCCCAAGTAAACCAAAACCAGGTTCAACCTCCTACCAACAACCAAACCCCTACCAATAGCGGTCGCACTTGCTACAAGTGTGACGACCCAAACCATCTTGCCAACGTTTGTCCTCGGTGCAACAACAACCAGGAGCAGCAGCAAGCTCCACGTGGCAAAGCTTTTGTCAACACAGCTGCTCATGCACAAAACAGCAACAGAGTTATTACTGGTGCGTACCACGTTAACGACGTTTACGCTTCATGTTATTTGATACGGTGCAGATAAGAGTTTTGTATCGTTAGAATTTGAACCTTTGTTAAGTGAAGACGTACTAAGTTGCCCAAACCATTTGTAGTCGCAGTCGCTAACGCTAAGTCTGTCACTGTCGATTTCGTTCTCTCCAATTGTTCCTTGAATCTCAACGAGCATAAGTTTTTTATTAACCTCATACCCAAGCAAATTGGTAGCTTCGACATCATAGTAGGCATAGATTGGCTACGCAAGTTCGTGCGAAATTGTGTGTTCTGAAAAGTTTATTCGCCTCCCTCTCCCTAACGGGGATTCCTTACACGTTTATGGAGAGAAACCTTCTAAAGGCCTCAAACTCATGTCATGTACCCAAGCGAGCAAATACCTACGCAAGGAATACCTTGCCTTCCTTGCCCACGTTGTGAAAGGGAAGAATAAAGGCCCAAGCATCAGTGATGTTCCTGTAGTGCGCAATATTCCTGACCTTTTCCCAGAGGTTCTACCTGGTCCTCCTCCTCGTTCTGTTGACTTTCGTATCGATCTCATTCCTGGCGCTACACCTGTCGCTAAGTCCCCTTATCGTTTAGCACCCTTGGAAATGTAAGACCTATTCAGCCTTCAAGAGTTACTTGAATAAAGCTTTATACGCCCTAGTACTTCTCCTTGGGGCGCTCCAGTCCTCTTTATTAAGAAGAGGAGCGGTTTTTTTCGTATGTGTATCGATTAGCGCGAACTTAACAAACTCATTGTCAAGACTTATCCTCTTCCTCGCATCGATGACCTATTTGATAAACTCCAAGGTGCAACATGCTTCTCAAAGATCGATCTTCAATCTGACTATCACCAACTTCGAGTTCTCGAAGAAGATATCCCTAAAACCACGTTTCATACTAGATATGGTCACTACGAATTCGTGGTCATGCATTTTGGTTTGACTAATGCATTTGCGGTTTCATGGATTTGATGAACCATGTTTGTAAACCTTATTTGGACCGTTTTGTGATCGTATTCGTAGATAACATCCTAATCTATTCGAAGATACAAGCCGAACACGAACGTCTTTTGTGCCTGATCCTTGAACTTTTGTGTGCTGAACGCCTTTATTCCAAATTCCCCAAGTGCGAATTCTGGTTAAAAGAAGTTCAATTCCTTGGACACATCGTCAATGAACTTGTTATTCATGTTGACCCTACAAAAATCGAAGCTGTGAAGAATTGGATTGCTCCTGAGACTCCATCTGAAATTCGTTCATTCCTTGGCCTAGCAGGTTACTATTGTCGCTTCATTTCGAACTTTTCCATGATCATCGTTCCTCTCACCTCTTTAACTCAAAAAGATAAACCTTTTGTTTGGGGTTCTGAACAAGAGGAGTCTTTCCAAACTCTTAAGGACATGCTTTCCAATGCTCCTATTTTAGCTCTTCCCCATGGAAATGACGATTTTGACGTGTATTGCGATGCATCTAACCAAGGTCTTGGTTGTGTTCTTATGCAACGAGATAAGGTTTATCGTATACGCTTCAAGACAACTCAAGATACATGAGAAGAACTACACTACTCATGACCTTGAACTTGGTGCAGTTGTTTTTGCATTAAAGATATGGCGACACTACCTTTATGGTACCAAGTGTGTGGTCTTCACCGACCATAAGAGCCTTCAGCACATTCTTAATAAAAAAGAACTTAACATGCGTCAACATCAATGGGTAGAGTTGCTTAACGACTACAACTACGAGATTCGCTACCATCCTAGTAAGGCGAATGTTGTGGCCGATGCACTTAATCGTAAAACTCATGTAAAGAGCATTCATAGTTACCAAACTATGAGTAATCTTCATGAACCTGAAGCACAATACTCATCCGCTAACAAGAATGACTTATACAACGAGATGAAGTGTGGTGTTGAAAATCAGCTCGAGACTAAACATGATGGTCTGCTTTACTATCTCAATCATGTCTGGATTCCAAACCGCAACAATCTTCGTGACTTCTTAATGAAGGAAGCTCATAAATCCTGATATTCCATTCATCCTGGCACTGACAAGATGTACCACGATCTTCATACGTCTTATTGGTGGCCTAGCATGAAGAAAGATATCGCCCTCAATGTCTCCAAATGCCATACTTGTTCTAAGGTAAAATCTGAACATCAACATCCCTTTGGCTTACTCGAACGACCAGAAATTCCTGTCTAGAAATGAGAGAGTATTGCTATGGATTATATTACCAAACTTCCTCACACACCTTCTTGTCACGTAGTATATGGGTAATCATTAACCGTTTGACCAAATCCACTCACTTCCTCCCCATTCATGAAGACTACAAAGTCGAGAAACTTGCATGTATCTACACGGATGAAATCATTTGTCGACATGGTATCCCCCTTGACATCATATCAGACCGTGATGGTCGTTTCACTTCGCGTCTTTGGCAAACCTTCCAAAAAGCTCTTGGTACTCACCTTAACCTTAGTATCGCTTTCCATCCTCAATCTAACGGTCAAACCGAGCACACTATCTAAACCCTCGAGGATATGCTTCGTTCATGCGTAATCGACTTTGGTGGCAACTGGGATTCTCACTTACCTTTGGCAGAGTTCTCGTACATTAACAGTTATCAGGCTAGTATTCAAATGGCACCGTTTGAAGCTTTGTATGGTCGAAGGTGCCGATCTCCTATCTGTTGGCACGAGATCGGAGAAGCTCAAGTCACTGGTCCGGAACTCATACAAGAGACAACAGACAAAATCTTGAAAATACGTGATAATCTTCTCTAGGCTAGGAGTCGATAAAAGAGCTATGCAGACAAGAAACCCTTAGAATTTAATGTGGTGATCATGTGTTTCTCAAGGTATCCCCTTGGAAGGGCGTATTTCGATTTGGTAAGAAAGGCAAACTCGCTCCTCGCTAGATAGGTCCTTTCAAGATCCTCGAAAGGATTGGCAAGGTAGCGTATCGACTAGACCTACCTCTAGAACAGAACAATGTTCATCCAACGTTCCATGTTTCAAATCTTAAGAAGTGTCTTACCGAAGAACGACTTCATGTACCGCTCGACAATCTCCAAATCAATGAGTCCTTGCACTTTGTGGAAAAGCCGGTCGAAATAATAGACCAATGAATCAAGCAACTCAGGCGCAGTCACATTCCCATAGTTAAGATTCGATGGGAAGGCAAACCTGGCGCAGAATTTACTTGGGAACTGTCACACCTCGGATTTCCAACCAGTGGGCCCGGTGGGGAGTATCGTGACCTTAATTGATAATCATCATAGTCAATTAAACACGGCACAACGGAAGTCTTGGAGTAAAATTACTATTACAAATCGAATGTTCAAAAATACAAATAATATACAGGCTCGTAATAGAAGATCCACAGGCGGATCATAAATTGTACATAGAAAGAATATAAAACAAACTTTGGGCAGATCTAGGATTTTGCAAGATCCTCTATCACTACCGAGCACTACCAGCACGTTTTCGTATTGTACCTGCAGTTTAGTCTTTTTGAAAATACATCAGTTTTCGCTGGTAAATACACTCAACTGACTCATTTTGAAAAAAATTCAAAAACATGATTTAAGTGCGTATTAGCACAAAATCTTTTTATAACTTGGGAAAGTTGACCGTCCAACCTTGTTATCAGATTTATATGTTTGTCCATACATACAGGGCCCGATACGGAGACCACGGAGACCGAGACATGATTATCGTACACACCACTTTGGACTCACGAAGGAGTCAATTCTTCCCAACCTTGTGGGAATGCATTATTGAGCGTCTATCGGGTGTATGCCTACACCCGCGCTAAGGTCGTGGCCATTTCTGTTATAATGAGCCGAGGATATCTAGGACACGGTCATTAACCCCCGATGTTTAAGTTATCAAACAAAACTGATTAAAAGAGAATATATGGATTTACTAGCCGCACTCGGCATTAGATTGATCCCATTTCCGACCAAGCGGTAATAATTTACCGTAACCCAAGCCCGTATAGGGGAAATAAGTCGAGAGTATTTACCTGAGCTAGTCTTCTTTAATTTTAATAACTCAGCCATACACAAAAGTACTAAGTGCAGATAGCATTTACCGGCAAGTCTCTAGTCTGGATTATGGCATAAACTAACCAATTAAATACTAACGGTCTTATTTAAGTCATAGACTTAGACCGACTAGCGTACTTGATCAAAACGTATGGCGCTAGATTAAACGATGATTGGGTAGAATGTAGTTAAATCCCAACAAGTACCTTGACTTGTATAATATGGATAAACTATAAACATTCTGGATTTTGAGATTTATATGACAAGGTTAGACCCATTTCGGTTAATTTTCGTAAACTTGTTACATAAACTTAACCGTACGCATGTCAGCGATATCGGGTAACCGGATAAGTCATGGACAAGTTCTATATGCCATTATATTTTATATAAGTTGTAATATCAGTAGGATATCAACTTTTATGCCCGTTATGGTTTTAAATTGAAAATATGCCTCATAAGGGCATTTTGGTAATTTCATACCATATAAAAGGAACTTGAATATAATTTAAGTTTATAATCATGAGTATTCTGGAAAAATAGTTTATTTATGATAAAATATCAGTAGGATATCAATTATATGTGTATTTTATCTTTTATGACCAAACTATGCACCGAAGGGGCATTTTGGTCATTTTACACATAGTTTATAAATTATTTAGGATTCTGAGTTTATAACATGTACCTACTGTAAATATGTTTAAAATAAGTTTTAAAATCAGTAGGTAACAAGTCTTGGTCAATTAATATGGTTTAAACCATACTTATGTCGTAAAATGACGTCTTTATGTGATGTTTACGAAAACTGATGTTAAGGTCAGGTTAAAATATTTTAGATATGTTATTTAATATAAAATATCTATAGGTAATTGATTTACCTTGAAAAGATTTGATTAAAACCATTTTATGAGTCACAAGGGCTAAATTGTCATTTATCGACATAATTCAAGGACCTACTTGTAAACTCAGTTTATAATCTGATTTAACATCCCACATAATCCTACTTATAATATTACATTAGTAGGAAACTCATTTTCAAGTTCATTATCATTTAAAACCTTGTTTCATGCAAAAAGGACATTTTAGTCAAAAGTGGCATAATTATGGAACTTGTGCATAAGCTTAGATTCTGATGATGATCATGTAATATAACCTCAGAGGGTTATGCTACATATATTATGATCATAATGCAACTTTAGATCAGTAGGTAACTAATCTAAATCGGGTCAGAATCGAAAGTCAAAACAGAAGTCAAACTTCGCGACTTTCGGTTGCGAACCAACCCTAGAACTGAATTGACGAGCCGAACATGTTCTTACATGTTCTAATAATTATTACCAACTTGTTTAAATGTCAAAACAGGTTTCATAACATATATAAGATCAATTTATGATTTTTCCGAAAAATGGCCTGTTTGACTTTTTTATATCATAACTTTGACCCGTCAATTGGTCTAGCAAATGTGATCTTCAGGAGGTGCCCTTTTTAGGGACTAACGCCTACCTTATTACGATCACTTAGCCATGTTCATTTCGAACAATGGCTGGACCATAATGGTCTTAACCGAAAGTAAAAGTGTTTTCCGTAAAATGCTTGACTTTTGGCTATAAAAGCCTGTAAACGAAAATGCAAGAGCAATGAACACTTACAAGAGGTTCCTAGAATGCAAGAGAACTAAGTTGGATGCTCCTTACAGCTAGGAACTTCCAGAGGAGGGAGAAGAGTGAATAAATGAGAAGATGCAACTTGGAATGGTGAACTTAAGCACCTATTTATAGTTGGAGAGCTCAAAGGAGGTGAAGCCAGGTGTTTAGGGGTGTAAGAGGTAGCTTACAAGTGTCCCAAAACGAGGCATAGCTGATTATAAGTCCATAGTTTCGATTTAATGGTTTTGGAGTTTTGTTTGGGAGCTAAGCAAAACTTTCTGCAGCAGAGGCCTTCTTGTGCCCCGCGAGAGACCCAGGCCTGGTCTCTCACCCACGACCGCCCCTTGGCCAGTTTCAAGGTTTGACACTTTACCCCTTAACTTTAAGAATCTTCTAAAAACCTTTTTAAAATTTAGCCTCTGTAGTCGAAACTTGGCATACCCGGGATTATGCCCGGACATTGTCGAGCTCTCGGTCCGTTAAATGGTCATTCACAGGTATAATTTAACATGTCGACACTTTTAATCCCTCCATCATCCAAATTTCTCATATTTACAAAATTGAACCCTCTTGTCCAACAAATGGCATGTATGAGAGTTAGGACTTCACAAAGGATCACTCAGAGGCTTATTATAAGCATGTTGACTCCAATGTCATTCAGAGGCTGGGCATGTTGACGTACCAGTCATTCAGAGGCCAAGATTCAAGCATGTTGATATATCAGTCACTCAGAGGCTTGTTATTTATGCAATGTTGACATCAGACCATCACTCAGAGGCTCAGTTTGAGCATGTTGACGCCTTTAGTCCTCATTGGTCTTTAATAACTATATTTAAAATACATCACGTGTCACTATACTATTGGACATGACTTTACAGGATGTTACATCCTCACCCCCTTAAAAGAAATCTCGACCTCGAGATTTTATTCAAAAAGATGGGGGTACTTTTGTCGCATAGTGGACTCAACCTCCCATGTATATTCAGGACCTCTAAAAGTGTCCCGTTTAACCTTTACTATAGGTATCATCTTTCTTCGAAGCTTCTTGACCTGTTGATCCTCGATAGAAATTGGTTTCTCAACAAACCTCAGGTTTTCATCTATCCGCACTTCTTTGTGCGACATTGCTAGCGACTCATCGGCTAGACATTTCTTAAGGATAGATATGTGGAACACATCATGGATTCCACTAAGCTCCTCTGGAAATCGGAGCTTATAAGCCACAGTGCCGACACATTTGATTATCTCGAATGGTCCTATATGTCTTGGGCTCAACTTGCCCTTCTTTCCGAAGCGCATCACACCTTTCCAAGGTGATACCTTTATCATGACTTTGTCCCCTACTTGGAACTTAAGAGGTTTACGCCTCTTGTCAGCATAGCTCTTCTGCCTATCCCTGGCAGCTTTGAGATGATCACGGATTTGCACGATCTTTTCCGTGGTTTCCAGGACAATCTTTGGTCCTGATAGTTGGGCTTCTCCAACTTCTGCCTAACACACAGGCGTTCTACACTTTCTCCCATATAAGGCCACAAAAGGAGCAGCCTTGATGCTAGTATGATAGTTGTTGTTGTAGGAGAATTCTATTAGGGGTAAGTGGTCATCCCAACTTCCACCTAAATCAATCACACATGCTCGGAGCATGTCTTCCAGAGTTTGAATAGTACGCTCACTTTGACCATCAGTCTTTGGAGCCGTACTAAAGTTTAATTGTGTGCCTAAAGATTGTTGGAAACTTTTCCAAAAGTGAGATGTGTATCTAGTATCTCTGTCAGATACAATAGATACCGACACACTGTGTAGAGACACAATTTTGTCCACATATAACTTAGCCAATCTGTCTGAGTTATACGTTTTTTTTATTGGCAAGAAATGTGCTGACTTGGTCAGCCTATCCACTATGACCCAAATAGTATCATTTCCACTTTTGGTCTTGGGTAACTTGGTAATAAAGTCCTTAGTTACCATTTCCCATTTCCATGTGGGAATTTCCAATTGTTGTAGAAGTCCTGACGGCTTCTGATGTTCGGCTTTAACTTGCGAACACGTCAGACACTTAGCTACATAAGTGGCTATGGATTTCTTTAAACCCATCCACCAAAGTTCTTCTTTAGATCTTGATACATCTTGTCACCTCCCGGGTGAACTTGGTATCTCAAACTATGCGCTTCTTGGAGGATTAGATCTCTAATTCCTCCAAAGACTGGAACCCAAATCCTATCATTAAATCGAAGGATTCCATCTTTTCCAGGTGCTAACTGATCAATAGTTCCGCCTATTCCCTCATTAGGGATATTAGCCTCTAATAGAGCTTGCTTCTACGCATCTAGTAGCTTTTCACTTAAACTATTTCTGAGCTCAATGCTCTTAGCGTTAATTCTTATAGGTTTAACTCGTTCTTTGCAACTTAAGGCATCAGCAACTATATTTGCTTTGCCTAGATGGTAGCGAATCTCGAGATAATAGTCATTAAGTGTTTCCATCCATCGGCGTTGTCGCATGTTCAATTCTTTCTGATTGAACAGATGCTGGAGACTTTTATGGTCAGTGTATATGATACATTTTGTGCCATACAAGTAATGTCTCCATAGTTTTAGTGCAAATACAACGGCACCCAATTCCAAATCGTGGGTGGTGTAATTTCTTTCGTGCACCTTTAACTGTCATGATGCATAGGCAATCACTTTTCCTTTTTGCATTAGCACATAACCCATGCCAGTGTGCGATGCATCACAGAAGACTACAAAATCTTCAACACCCTTTGGTAGAGATAACACAAGAGCATTGCTCAACTTGTGTTTAAGAACCTCAAAAGATTCTTGTTGCTTTGGACCCCAATTATATTTAACATTCTTACGGGTCAGGTAGTGAAAGGAGTAGCTACTCTTGAAAAGTTCTCAATGAACCTTCTCTAGTATCCAGCCAATACTAAGAAGCTACGAATCTCCGATGGGGTCTTGGGCACTTCCCAATTTATTATGGCCTCTATTTTAGCGGGATCTACTTGGATACCCCGCTCATTTACCATGTGTCCAAGAAATTGGACCTCTCTAAGCCAGAATTCACACTTAGAGAATTTAGCATAAAGCTTCTCTTACCTTAGCAGTTCTAAGATGCATCGAAGATCTTTCTCATGATCATGATTACGAGAGTAGATAATTATGTCGTCTATAAAGACAATGACAAACTTATCCAGATATGGCTCGCAGACTCTGTTCATGAGATCCATGAACGCTGTAGGTGCATTTGTGAGTCCAAAAGGCATCACTAAGAATTCGAAGTGACCGTAACGTGTCCTGAAGGCTGTCTTAGGAACATCCTCGCTCCTAACCTTCAACTGATGATCTCCAGATCTTAAATCAATCTTGGAGAAATAACTAGCCCCTTGAAGTTGGTCAAATAAATCGTCGATCCTGGGCAGAGGATATCTATTCTTGATTGTTAATTTGTTTAACTCTCGGTAGTCGATGCACATCCGCATTGAACCGTCTTTCTTCTTTACAAACAGAATAGGAGCTCCCCAAGGCGAGAAACTAGGCTGAATAAAGCCTTTCTCAAAGAGTTCGTCTAGCTGCGTCCTTAGTTCCTTCATTTTTGTTGGTGCTAGCCTATATGGAGCTCTAGCTACGAGTGCTGACCCTGGCAGGATATCAATCTTGAACTCCACTTGTCTGTCTGGAGGTAGGCCGGGTAATTCTTCTAGGAATACATGGGGATATTCTGAGATGACTGGTAGGTCTTCCATGTTTGGCTTAGGCTCATTTATGGTAACTTGTGCCATGTAAATGACACATCCTCTTCTTAAACACTTGGATGCATTAAATAACGACACCTTGTCTGGCAATCCATGGTGTGAGTCTCCAGGGATGGTGATTATTTTTCCAGATGGAGTTTTGATTTCGATGAGTTTCTTATCGCAGGCAATGTGGGCTTGGTTATGAGATAACCAATCCATGCCTAAAACTACATCGAACCCCGCCAATTTCATTGGCAGCAAGAGATAGGGATAGAGTGATTCTTAATGGATATAGAACATCCATCAAGAATGGAAGATTCTATATCTAGTGTTCCATCAGCGAGTTCTATCTCATAAGTTTTATCTAGAATTCTTATGGGCAGGTTTAATAGTTTACTAAACTTATGGTCAACAAATAATTTATCCGCACCCGAATCAAAAAGAACTCTAGCGTAAATATTGTTAATGAGGAATGTACCTGTTATGACGTTTTTATCATTAACGGCCTCCCTGGTATTCATTTGAAAGGCACGGGCATTCCCCTTCTTGGCCTCTCGAGGCTTTGCATCATTACTTTTGGGTTTCTTCCGGCAATTGTACGTTATATGCCCTTTTTCATTGCAGTATAGCAAACTGCATCCTTAAGATCCTTGCAATCTAAGGTCTTATGCCCTCTTCTTTTGCAGATACCACAGGGTTAGGTTTGTGGATTTATGCTACACTGTCCCCAATGCTTATATTTACAGTTCTTGCACAGAGGTTTGTCATTAGATGCTTGCTGGTTCTTCTTGAACCCTAAATTTCCTTTCTTTTTAAATCCTTGGGAGTTATTATCCTCCCGTTTCCTCTTTCCGTTAGTTTCAGTCCTAACTGACCTTTGTCTTACAAAATCAAGGGTGAGGGAAAGAGAAAGGTCTACAGCGGACCTATAGGTATTAGGTTGTGCAGCCTTTACCATGCCCTTTATTTCGGGAGCCAACCCATTTATAAAACGCGCAATGCATTTGGATTCGAGGGTGATCAAATAGGAAACTAACCTAGATAGGGAGTTAAAGTCAGAAACGTATTTCTGACAATCTAGGTTTTTCATTGAAAGAGACAAAAAGTCTGTCTCTAATTTCTCTACCTCATGGGGTGGGCAGTAAGTTTCCTTAACAAGGTCCACAAATTTGGACCACCCCAAATTATACAGGTGTACCTTACCTGTAGAATGGATCATGGCTTTCCACCATATTAGGGCATCACCCTTGAAGGATTGTGATACTTGACCACATCCTTATCAGCACAGTTGCTGATGTCTACAATCGTTTCCATCTCGTCTAGCCACTTTAGGGCTTCTACAACTCCCTTCTCCCCGTTAAAGTCTTGGGGCTTACAGGAGACAAAGGGCTTACAGGAGACAAACTACTTACGTGGTACATCCGTCTTTAACAGAACGGGACTTTTCAGTAAAATCTATTTTCTTTGGTTCACTCTTTGCATTTGAAGAGTGAACGGGGCTCTCCTTATGAGCTGAAGATGGTGGAATAGACAAGGGTCTAGAGTGAGTGGCACTCGACTCTCTTAGCCTCTCTATGGCCCTTCCCATGGCCTTTTCGACAGCCGCATCAATGCGAGCTTGAAAATTATCATCATCAATATCTTTATTTTCGGCTTTGTTAGATTCAACATTCCTGTGGCTGCTTTGTGCTTCGTTCGAGTTAGCCATCTTTAAGTCTTGGGTTCTATATACCAATGAAACTTTATTTAGCCACGGTATATAAACCATATCGGCTTTCAACATTGGATATAACAATCCATTGCTTATTCTAGTGTGAATAACATCACAACTCTTAGGCTTAATATAACTATATTTGGCCTAGGTCTTAATAGGACCATCGTAGGCAATTTATAATTTGGACGTAGTCCATATATCATTGGACAGCGGATCGCATTGTCACAACTGTCATTGTCATAATTGACAATTATATAGTTCATAGGCTTGTCCCTAATGGACATAGTAATTGGGCACATTGGCCGGTCACATTGGACATAATATATATATATATATGTATGGCATATCAGCCTATCACTTAGGACATAATACATAGGGCATATCAGCCTGTCACATTGAACATAAATTGGGCACATTGGCCTACATCATAACAGATGTATATGGCATATCAGCCTGTCCCATTGGACATAAATTGGGCACTTTGTCCTACATCATAACAGGTGTATATGGCATATCAGCCTGTCCCATTGGACATAAATTGGGCACCTTGGCCTACATTATAACAAATGTATATGGCATATCAGCCTGTCCCATTGATGGCTAGTGTGGTTCCTCAAGTCACACTAACAAGAGTATGAACATTTCTTAATGTTAACATAAGAGTACCTTAATGATTGATTAATGGTCCCGGTCACCTTTGACCTTAACGACCTTGGAGGTTTGGACCTAGTCCCTTACCTCTGGATAGAAGGATAACTTCCCTTAACTATCCTGATAGAAGACCCCTTCATACTTAACTATCTTTTCTTGGCCAATATGTGGTCTACGCCACTTGGTATAATCAAATTTATTAAGGTCTTTTGGAATTATATAGCAGAGCGTAAATTTTGAGTAAAATCGAGACGCTCTTTTTCAAGAGGATGAATACATATATATAATTCCAAAAGTACTTCATTAAATTCCAAATTAGAAATTAAAATATTAGAAAACGAAATAAACTGTCCATGCAAGGACTTTAAAGAAATAAAAATGTCCATGCAGGGACTAAAGAAATACAATGTCCTCGCAGGGACTACATATTATTAGAAGAGACTTCACTCGTCCTTCTTTCCCTTGACTAACTTGGAGAGTTTCTTGAAGAACTTATTTGTCTTCTTCTTCGTTTTCTCCGCTTACTGCTGCATTTCTTTCATTCTTTCTAAGGTTTCGTTAATGGCCTCAAGTGGTGGCGGAGGTTATGGTTGTGGTTGTGGTATAACCGGATACTGGTACCCATAAGTTGGATATCCAGTCGGTGGATAAGTAGGTAGGAAAGGAGACGGGTAAAGTGCATTATGCATAACCGCCTACATGTAGGGGTCTTGCGACCATGCTTGATAGTCTACCGGTGTAGACGGATTAAAAGGATCATATCCAGACGTGTCTGGATATGTGGGGATTGGGTTAGTATAACCCGATGGTGGTGGTTGAACAGCAGGTGTTGATGTTGGTTCCACTATAGGTGAAACATTAGAGGGTCCACCCATTTGTGAGTCCTCTTGAATTGTGGGGTAGGAGTTGGGCAAAGGTGGCATGGATCCCGACCTTTGTCCAGCACATACCGACATACGTGCTCCACGCTTCCTTCTTGGTGGTTCAGGTGGTGGTTGAGGTTGGTCCACTGGTTCTATGTTGACATCTTCTTGAACAGGAGGTGGTTGAGAGTGATGAGAAGGAGTGTGGGCGAAGGTGAATTGATTCCAATATTGGTCCCACTTATTAGGACCTTGGTAGGGTGATCCGGCATAAGAGTTCGAATCGCTTGAAATTTCTATGGGATCCGTATTCGATCCCGATGGCGGCATCTCTGGGTCGAAGTCCTCGTCCATAGGGTTTGGTTGGTCCAATTGATTTTGATCGGCTGGAGGCGTGTTAAAGTAGTGGTTTGGGTTAAATTCTTCATGATTATGATGGGAATGGTGAGAATGGTGTGAATGATAGGAATGGTGAGAGTGATAAGAATATTGGGAATGTGGGGGCGAGTGTCTATGAGAGACAGAGTGTCTCGCTGGTTGCCAAGGAGACGAATCTCCTAATTCTTGGTAAGCATCTGAGTTGTGAGGTTGAGTGGGAATGCGCCCCGATGGTCCTCCCTTCATTGGACCTTTTCCTCTCCCACTTTGTTCTTGTACACGTGGTGGCATATCATGTTGAAAATTAATTCAAAAACAATACTACTAACTTAATAATGAAATGAGTAAATCCTGGGTCAATGCCTAGACTCGGAAGTCTAAGGAATATGCTCGTGTAAGTTTGAGATTAAACACAAAAGGCTAGTATTTAATTCTCTCAAACGTTGGCTCTGATACCAACCTTGTCACACCCGGGATTTCCAACCCAAATCCATACACTGGTGGGCCCGGATGGGGAGTATCGTGACGTCAGTTGATAATCAACATAGTCAATTAAACACGGCACAATGGAAGTCTTGGAGTAAAATTACTATTACAAACCGAATGTTCGAAAATACAAATAATAGACAGGCTCGTAATAGAAGATCCACATGCGGATCATAAATTGTACATAGAAAGAATATAAAACAGACTTTGGGCAGATCTAGGATTTTGCAAGATCACTACCGAGCACTTCCGGCCTATGTATGTATTGTACCTGCAGTTTAGTCTTTTTGAAAATACATCAGTTTTCGCTGGTAAATACACTCAACTGACTCATTTTGAAAACATTTCAAAAAATGTTTTAACTGCGTATTGGCACAAAATCTTTTTATAACTTGGTAAAGTTGACCGTCCAACCTTGTTAACAGATTTATATGTTTGTCCATACATACAGAGCCCGATACGGAGACCGAGACATGATTAACATACACACCACTTTGGACTCACGAAGGAGTCAATTCTTCCCAACCTTGTGGGAATGCATTATTGAGCGCTATCGGGTGTATGCCTACACCCGCGCTAAGGTCATGGCCATTTCTATTGTAATGAGCCGAGGATATCTAGGACACGGTAGTTAACCCCTGATGTTTAAGTTATCAAACAAAACTGATTAAAACAGAATATGCGGATTTACTAGCCGCACCCGACATTTGATTGATCCCATTTCCGACCAAGCGGTAATAATTTACCGTAGCCCAAGCCCGTATAGGGGAAATAAGTCGAGAGTATTTACCTGAGCTAGTCTTCTTTAATTTTAATAACTCGGCCATACACAAAAGTACTAAGTGTAGATAGCATTTACCGACAAGTCTCTAGTCTGGATTATGGCATAAACTAACCAATTAAATATTAACGGTCTTATTTAAGTCATAGACTTAGACCAACTAGCGTACTTGATCAAAACGTATGACGCAAGATTAAACGATGATTGGATAGAATGTAGTTAAATCCCAACAAGTACCTTGACTTTTATAATATGGATAAACTATAAACATTCTAGATTTTGAGATTTAAATGACAAAGTTAGACCCGTTTCGGTTAATTTTCGTAAACTTGTTACATATACTTAACCGTACGCATATCAGCGATATCGGGTAACCAAATAAGTCATTAACTTTGATCAAGCCTCCCTTAACATGTATAGCGCTATAGGAGTAATGCACCGCCTAGTAAACTTGGGGTCATGTTAAGTCATACACATCTGGTCCTCTCATGTTATGAAAGGATTATGCTTGCGAGAAACTTTGGGTTGACTAATATACTTATGCATGATAGTTTAATGTAAGTTAGCCTCAAGAATAGACAAGTACGCATGGAGATTTGTTTAAATGTTTATACTATGCTATTATTCAAACTTGTATGCTCGCCAATGCCTTGTGTATTGAACTATACTTTAACATGTATTGTAGGGTGAGGTTGATGATAACTATGCATGGAAACGAATAGTACGACTTAGATACACTCTAGAATTGTAACATTAAAGTTGTTGTATGCGAAATCTGTAATCCAACATGTTTTCCTGAAATTCGTACTATGTATTTACCATTTCAATGAAATGAAATTTTGTTATATAAATTATTGCCACATTTTAGCGTTATGAAGTCTCGAGCAATCTCTTCCGCACCGCCCGGTTCCGCCATTGGTTAGGGTGTAACACTGGGATCTGGCACAAACACATGTTGCAAACATGATGTCTAGCCTTGATGCAGTTTGGTACAATAGCGAACCTATCATGCTTCTATAAAGAGTTTGATCAACCAAGTCATCTTTGTCATCAACATTGACAAGCTTTGTGGCTGCCATGGGTGTGCTACATGGTTTACAATCATTCATATCAAATTTTGTAAGTAGTTCTTTGACATACTTACTTTGGTGAATGAAAGTACCATTTTGCAATTGCTTTACTTGAAGACCAAGAAAGCATTGGAGCTCACCTGTAGCACTCATTTCAAACTCTGTTGCCATGAGTTGTTTGAACTCTTCACAAATGGCAGTGCATGTGGATCCATAAATGATGTCATCCACATAAATTTGGACAAGCATCAAATCCTTCCTCTGAAAAGTAAAGTTTTGTCAATTTTACCCCTTGTGAAACCAATGGATAAGAGAAAGGTGGAAAGAGTTTCATACCAGGCTCTTGGTGCTTGTTTCAAGCTATACAAAGCTTTATTAAGCCTCTAGACATGATCAGGATAAAATGTATCTTCAAAACTAGGAGGTTGACAAACATATACATCTTCTTTGATCTTACCATACAAGAATGCACTTTTGATTATCCATTTAAAACACCATGATGTTGTGGTTAACATCAAAGTCTAAGAATAGTCTAATGGCTTCTAATCTTGCTACAGGAGCAAATGTTTCATCATAGTCAATGTCGTCTTCATGTATGTAACCTTGAACCACTAGCCTAGCTTTATTCTTGAGAACAATACCCTTTTATCAGTTTTGTTTTTAAAGACCCATTTTGTGCCAAATGGACTTACATCCTTTGGCAATGGTACAAGTTCCCATACTTGTTGTCTTTTAAACTGAAGGAGCTCTTCTTGTATGGCTTCTACCCAACTGTTGTCTTTTAGTGCCTCTTGGTACTTGACAGGTTGTGTGAGAGATAGGAAACCAGCAAAAAGACAAATGTTTTGGGATTGACTTCTAGTGAGCACCGCTTCATTGATGTTGCCAATGATTTGATCAGATGGATGACTTTTAAGGTAGATCAGATCTCTCTTATATGGAATAAAGGCATTTTAAGGTGAAGGCTGCAGATGTGAATCATCTAAGCTAACATCTGTTGGAAATTTTGAAGAGCCAACATCTGTTTGGAATGGAGGTGGAGGTATAGGTGGGAGAGATGTGAAAACATGTTGACTTTTATCTACAGTGGTTGGACTTTTATCAGTAGAGGTTAAATTTGATGAGCTGGTAGAGGATTGATCAACAGTAGTTGATGCATCAATGGTAGAGTTTTCACAGTTGTTAGTAACATCTGCTACTCTGATGGTGGATGTAGCTTTGTATTGTGGAATCAGAATGTCATATCCATAGTCGTGTTGTGGAGATTGTGGTGTAAGCAGGGTCAGGTCAGTCTTGACAGACACAACTTCAAAAGTAAATTTCTTTTAATAAAAAAGTTCAGCAGGATTTGCTGGGATTTTTAATGAAGAAAGTTCATTGATTTTACATTTAAGGTCTCTTCCACACACCTAGTCCTTGAATTAAAGACTCTATAGGTTTTAGCAGTGGTTGATTATCCCAGAAAATAACCATAATCTACTTTGGCTACAAATTTTGAAATTGAATCTTTTAGATTTAAAATGAAGTATGGGCAGCCAAAGATTTTAAAGTATGAGATCAGTGGTTTGATCTTGAACAGAGTTTCATAAGCAGTGGATTGATGCCTGGGTTGATCAAAACTCTATTCTGAACATAGCAACAATGTTTACAGCCTCTACCCAAAAGGACAAGGGTAAACCAGAATCTGCAAGCATGGTTCTAGCAACTTCAATTAAAGTTCTGTTTTTCCTTTCAACCACCCCATTTTGTTTTGGTGTCCTTGGGATATTGTACTGCTTTACAATCCTTTTAACACACAAAACTCATCCAACTCCTTGTTTTTAAACTCTATCCCATTATCACTCCTAAAGACTTTTATAGGTAGGTCGAATTGCTTTTCAACTCTTTTAACAAAGTCTTGCAAAATGTCTGCAGTCTCATCCTTGGAGTGCATGAAATAAGTCCATGTAAACCTTGAAAAATCATCAACCATGACAAGACAATATTTATTTTTACTTAGAGTCATGATTTTTACAGTGTCAAACAAGTCCATGTGCAACATTTGTAAGTATTTACTAGTTTTAGACTCCCCAATGGGTTTGTAAGAACTTTTATGTTATTTTCCTTTTAAACGGAAAACACAATGTTCTTCTCTTGTGAAAAATTATTGTGGTAAGCCTCTTACAAGGCCTTGTTTAGAGAGTGTGGTGATAATTGTTAGATTTGTGTGGCCAAGTCTCATATACCATAGTGTTGTCTCTTTGTTTGAGGCAGCTGAGAACAGACAGGCATCAGTCATTGGATTATCCTTCAACATATCAACCACATACACATTGCCACTCCTATGAGCAGCAAGTTGTGCTTTACTCTCAGCCATGATTTGATCAATCTTTTTAACCACTTCTGGCCCAACAATCTGACAAGTTTTCTTAGTGAAGAATGACCCATAGCCCTTGTCACTTATTTGTGAAACACTAAGAAGATTAAATCTTAGATTGTCAATAAGATTGACATTTTCAAATTTGAGTATCCCAGCTTGAACAGTCCCTGACCCAAGCACCTTCCCTTTTGAATTATCACCAAAAGATATATCACCCCCTCCATGAGCCATGAAGTCTTTGAAAAGGGTTCTACATCCTGTCATGTGCCTAGAGCCTCCACTATCTACATACCATAAACTATAAAGGCAAATAGAAGCTTCCTGCACAATAGTAACAAATTAGTTAGGTGGGTTTCCAAAGCCACAATGGCTTTGGAAGGGGTCACAGACATGTCAGTATCAAATTAAGAAGAATGGACAGTGGTCTAAACAAATCTTTGTAACATATGTTGAGACCCATCTCCTATCAGATGATAGTAACCATGAGAATGCCTATTTACTCTTGGTTTTGAGGGCTTTTTCTAACCCTCATAACTAAGAGGTACCTTTTGGTAAACAGATTTGCCCATGTCCTCTTGGGTACTAATTTGCAGGTGGTGCATTGTTATCTTCACCTCTCTGGGAACAGAGGTTTTGTGCAAAGATTTGGTAATAGATGTTTGAACAGGAACAAAGGTCTGTTTAGACTTTCCTTTTACAATACTAGTCTTTGAACTCTCTAGTGTTTTGGATTTAAACTCATTCTTTTCACACCAAAGTTTCTTAGATAAACACACTCTTGAGTTTTATGATTTGTGTTATCACAAATTGTGCATTTTGGAGAATCAATGATCAGACTTGTTTTGTTGATGTCATAAGCTTTTAGAAGAAAACAGTTTTTGGTGACATGGTTCTTCTTCTCACAGTAATCACAAAACAGGTTTTTGATCTTTTCTTTCTTTTTCCCTTTTTTCAGATTTTTTGTCAGTAGATGTTGTAATATCTACTGGTAAATTTGTTATGGGAATGATTCTTTCTTTTGGTGCTTTGACACCATCAGTGGTTGAAAAGTCCATTGGTTTGTAAATTCTCAAGGATATCACATTCATCAGACCATGTGGGTTTAAATTGATATTTCTCAATTTCCTCAAAAGTTGAGGATCCCTCATGTCATTCTAAAACAATTTTGTTTCCATTTTTATCAGTGACCTTGATTTCTTGACCAGATAGATTTGTTGGAACAATTTCAACCACACCAAAATCATTTCCAGTAATATTTTCAGAAATGTGGTCATTTTCTTTGAAACCTATGCCAAATTTTATGTTACTCTTGACCTGGTTTTCTAACATAATCTCATAACCTTTGAGGATTCCACTCATTTTGCACAAGTAATTTGGGTGGATTCCAACTCCTTTTTGCAAACTTAATATTTTTCTATCATAGTTTGGAGTTGGTCCTTGGTTATGCTAGCTTCGTGTTTTAAGTTGCTGATTTTAGATTCTTTTTCAAGCAATTTTGTTTTTAAATCTTTTAAAAGCTTTTCAAATTGCAATTCATCATCCAAAATCTTATTCCTAAGGTTTTTATTTACCTCTTTTATGTTAGCAAAGGCTATGATGCATTTATCTGAACATAGATCTTTTAAGACCTGAGAAATTACCTTAGTAGCAGCCATCATGGCACAGTCACATTCACCTTCACAAACACTGGCATCCCATGGGTCAGACATAGGTTTCAATTCTTCATCAACATTTTCTTTTGTAACAACTATTTCATCATGAACATAACATACAACAGATTTAGACTCCATTTCCTCAAATTCAACACCCTCAACTATTATATCTAGTGCCATAAGGAAAAATCATTTTGTTTCTTTTCAGTGTCAGCAACTATAGCAAAGTTTTCATCAGTCAGATCCTCAAGCAAGCTACATCCAATCAACAAATCCTTGAGTAAAGAAGCTCTGTTGATTAACCTCTGCTAAAGTAGTGGTTTGAGTAACTTGTTGTGCAAGTTGAATTTGAACCTGAGGAGCTGGTGCTTGAACATATTGAATTTGAGGAACAATGGTTTGAACATATTGCACAGGAACAGTGGTAGCATGGTGTGCAAAATGAGCAGTGTTTTGCATATGAGGAGCAGGGGTATATTGGGAATAATGGACAGTGTTTTGAGTGTTTTGAGATCTAGGGCTAGGATGTGTGATAATTGGCCCAGATGTTTGAGACCTACATTCTCTAGTAAAGTGACCTAGCCTATTACACTTTAACATTTAATTTTAGACTTATCCAACCCAACTTTTAACCCCTATGCAACCCTGGAAACTTTCTACCAGTTATATTGTAATACTTGCTAGCCCTAACACTCAACCAAGCAAGCTAGTGCAAAATATCCATCTCTTCCAAATCAGTAGGGTCAAAATGTTGAAGGTCATTCAACTCAAAGGATAAGTTATCAGAAGTTTGGCTTTCCCCATTAGCAGTAAAAGCATAATTAGGTGTGTAAGAATCAAAGCTGAAACTACCACCGTAGGTTATGTCAACGAAATGATCATAACTCTGATCCTTACAGCTGCCAGAAGCTTCTTCTTGGCCAAAAAGTGTTGTACTACCAAATGCATAGTCATCAGCCACCTTTCCGGACTCGTGTAGTTTCTTTTTATGGTTCAGCTCTCTCTCATAAATGAGGAGCCTACCATGAAGCTAAGTTGAGTAATCTCTTTGAACCCAACTAAATTTCTAGTTACAAAAACTATAGTGTCCCACTTGTCTGGTAATGATCTAAGAAAATAACTATTTAAAGTCGAATTTGCAAACTCAACATCAACCAGTTAATGACTCTCCTTTCACATGACAAAACGTTTCATATTATTGATTCAAAGCCTCTATGTTGTTTTCAATTACTTCCTCAATCCCTCCAAATTGCTCTTTCAAAGCATCCCATAACTGTTAGGTCCTATAAGTGTAGATCTGAAGAAGCGAGTGGTTGTGTTAGAGAAAGAGGTTATATTGAAGGATGCTCAGATCGCTTCGTTGCAAACACGATTAGCTGTGAGAGATCAAACAATAGATCAACTGCAAGGAGATGTTACTATGCTGGTGACTATGGAAGTTGATTTGAAAAATTGTAGAATAATTTTGGGAGGGAATTTTCTGACCCTACTGATGATCCAATTAACATAGAGCCCAGACACAGAGCAGCTCAACAACGAGCGGCAGAGGAAAGTGAGGCAGAAAGGTTAGCGGCGGAACAGTTGGCTTCTGAACGCCAAGTTGGGTTGGATGACTATCTGGGCAATCCACGAAAGAAATATACTGCAAGTCAGAAGCGTCCAGCAACCCAAAAGAAGAAGCAGATGGTATTGATGGAGAACGTTGATGTTAATCCTCTTGATGAAAACTTCCAGTTGAAAGATCCGACAAACCAATCTGAACGATATGTGATGGAGCTTGGTTCAAGCTACTACAGCAAGGTCAATAAATCGAAGGTGTTAAGCTGGATGTATGATCATGTTAAGAAAATGTGGATCATTGTTCGACAGGATGGGACTCGGGAGTATCATTCTAAGGAATCTCAGTTCGAGACATGGACGAAAATAGCTCTTATAGATTTATTGCAAGCTCCGTATTCTGATGATGATACAACTAAACGTGGCCCAGGCTGGAGATTCTTCAAGAAATTGGGACACAAGGTGAAAAAACCGGTTCAAGACGATGAATACAGCCGATCCATACTTACGAGCCACAAAGGGAGTCCGTGATGCGCGAATAGGGAGAAGGTTCAAGTCAGTGATGTGGCCGCCAACGGATAAGGAATTTGTTATACCGGTCGCTCCAACTTTTCCACGAGGGATTTTGAAGAACTTTAACTTCTGGCTGTATTATCCCAAGGTCGGTAGTGTCGCGATTGTGACAATGGAAAAGGCGTTTAGGGTGAATGATGTGGTTGACTTAGTAATCTTTCACGGGGAAGACCTGTAGGTTCTTGCTATCAGATCCGAACTACAGAGTTATATGAAGTATGTGCAAAGGATTGGACAGTTGTTGTGGCTGGTATTATTGCTGGAAGGCTAGGAGTGGACGCGCAACTGAAAGACTAGAAGGCCTAATGTTGTAAACCTAGGGGGAGATTGTTGGGCTTATATTAACAAAGGTTTACACATTAGAGATACATTTGGGCTTTAAAGGGGGTTTTGGGCTTTCTAGTGCCTTGTGAGATTAGGGTTGTAATTGTTGGACTTAGTGAGTAGTATAAATACATGTCTTAGGTCAAGGTTAAAGGGTTAGAGAGTTGTAATTGCAAACTTGTATCAGACACTTTTCTAGTGTATGCAAGTTGTTCTTAATTCAAGAGATTGTTCTTCTTCCTAATCATTATTTCCGCTACTGATTAGGTTTGTGATACCTGTTAGATCCGATATCGGGACTTACAATAACTCCTTTTCACTGTTGCAATGCAACAGGCCAGCATAGATATGATTTGGCTTAGGGTCCTCAGTACTCGGTATCATTGGAACATGAGGTCCAAAGTTACCAACTTCCAGCAACCGGTGTTTTGCTAAGCAAGAACATGACCCATCCGTCTCTGCCAGATATTATACTCTGATCTGACGAGAATCGGTGGTTTAAATTTTGAGACATTTTCGATTGTTTGTAAAACAGGTTTTTGTTTAGACTACTTTGAACGTAAATAAACTTTTACTCTGTTTTCAATCCAACGAGCAAAAGAATTAGCAGTGAGAGCTGATCTGTTCAAATCAAATTGATTGTTAAATCAAATTCAATTGACCGAGTTCTGATACCAATTGTTAGGGTCTGAGTTTGATATTGTTGTAAATGTTTAAGATGAAATCAATAGAAGTGGATAAACATGTATGAATTGTGTAGCGGAAATAGTAAACTTTGAATTCCCAACAATAGAAAGATTGCTTTCACTAACATGCTTTTATAAAACAATTGTTTACGTGCATGAAAGATTACAAGCTCCCCCTCAGCCTAAGATCACTCTGATTTGCTCATACACAAAATGTCAAGATGAAGTGATGAATAGAACAGTGCACGCACTGTTCTATTTATAGTACAGAGCAAACCGCTGAGCATCTTATGCTGACATCACATGAAAGTGACATCTAACAAACCAAACAAACTCTAACATCTGCTAAGCTAAACACTGCTATAAACTATACAATACAAAGTTTGATAGAAAACACTGATGAGACATCCTCTGTTGGGCTTCAGCAGAGCTTTGCCTTGGCAGACCTTTAGCTTTAGTCTTCAACGGAGCTTTGCCTTGGCAGACCTTTAGCTTTAGTCTTCAACAGAGCTTTACCTTGGCAGACCTTTGACTTTAGTCTTCATCAGAGCTTTGCTATGGCAGACCTTTGACCTTTTTCTTCAACAGAGCCCAGCTTCAGCAGATGTTCAATTATTATCAAGGATCAGAGGTTGTAGAATGTTTTGGCTTTCGATCATTTGTTCTTTTGTAAGGTTCAATTTCCAACAAATACTTTGTCATGTGAAAGGAGAATCATTAACCCAACAATTTGAAAGGTTTAGTTGTCTCATTACGAGTTAAAACTGGTAAAAGTTGAATATCCAGATTACACTTTGAATAGTCGATTTCTAAGGTCACTACCAGAAAAATGGGACACTATTGCCTTTGTAACTAGAATCATTGTTGGGTTCAAAGAGACGAGTATAACTCAGCTTCATGGTAGGCTTCTCACTTATGAAAGAGAGCTTAACCAAAAAATAAGCTACAAGAATCAGGAAAAGTGGCTAATGATTATTCTTTTGGTAGTACATCACTTTTTGGTCAATAAGAAACCTCTGGTAGTAGCAAGGAACAGAGTTATGATCATTTTATTGATATAACATCTGGTGGGAATTTCATATCTGATTCTTGCTCACCCAACTTTGCTTTTGCAGCAAATGGGGAAAACGAATTTTCTGACAACATATCCTTTGAACTTAATGGTCTTCAACATTTTGATCCAACCATTTTAGAAAAAATGGACATATTACACCAACTGGCATTGCTGAGTGTTATGACCAACAAGTTATATAAAAGAACTAGTAGAAAATTCCCAGGGTTGCATGGAGGGTTAAATGTTGGGTTGGATAAGTCAAAGATTAAATGCTAAAAGTGTAATAGGCTAGGTCACTTTGCTAGGGAGTATAGGAGTCAAACAAATGGTCCAATGATCACACACCCAAGTCCTAGACCTCAAAACCCACAAAACAATGTCCATTATTCCCAATATACCCCTGCTCCTCATATGCAAAACACTGCTTATTTTGAACACCAGGTAACCACTATTCAAGTTCAATATGCCCAAACCACTATTCCTCAGATACATTATGTTCAAGCCCCAAGTCCTCAGGTTCAAGTGCAACATGCACCACAAGTTACACAAACCTCTGCTCCTGCAGAGACTAGTCAACAGAGCTTCTTTGCACAAGGTTTTGTTGATTGGAATAGCTTACCTGAAGAATTGACTAATGAGAAATTTTCTCTAGTTGTTAATACTAAAAAGAAACATGATGATTTTTGTTTCATGGCACTAGACACTATAATTGAAGGGGGTGAGTCTAAGGAAATAGTGTTAAATTCTAATGGTGGTTGTGATAATGTTGTGGCAGATGTTTCAGAAGAGACGGTTGGTGAAGAAACTGTGATCTCAGTGTCAGACCCATGAGATACGAGTGTTTGTTATGGTGAATGTGATTGTGCCATGATGGCTGCTGCTAAGGTATCACCTCAGGTCCTTAAAGACTTATGTTCTGATAAATGCATTATTGCTTTTGCAAACATAAAGGAGGTTAATGAAAATCTTAGAAAATAAATTTTAGATGATGAAATGCAGTTTGAAAAACTTGCAAAAGAGTTACAATCTAAACTGTTTGAAAAAGAATCTTAAATCAGCATTCCCAAACATGAGTCCAGCATAACCAAGGATCAACTCCAAACTATAATAGAAAAATATCAAAGTTGTAAAAAGCAGCTTGAATCTACCCAAATTACTTGTGAAAAGTGGGTATAATCCTGTAAAGGTTATGAGATCATGTTAGAATCACAAATCAAAAGCAATGTAAAAATTGGTGTAGGTTTTAGAAAACATGCCCTAGTTTCTCAAAAACAATGTTGTAAATGATTGTGAGTTCAAATTATTCCTACAAATTTGGTTGGTCAAGAAATTAAAGTCACTGAACCAAATGGTAAGAAAATTATTTTAGAAAGATCAGCAGGATCCTCAAGTTTGAGGAAATTGAAAAATATCAATTCAAACCTACCTGGTCAGATGAGTGTGACATTCTTGACAACTTTAAACCAATGGATTTTTCAAACATTGAAGGTGTAAAGGCACCTCAAGTCAAGATCATTCCCTTAAAAGATCTTCCAGCAGAGGTTACAACATCTGCAGACAAAAAGACAGAAAAAGGGAAGAAAAAAGAGAAAGTAACAAACTTGTTTTGTAATTTTTGTGAAAAGAAGAATCATGTCACTAAAATCTATTTTCTTCTAAAAGCTTATGATATAAAAAAACAAGTGTGATCATTGATTCATCAAATTGCATCATTTGTGGCAGATCAAACCACAGAACTCAAGAGTGTGTTTATCTCAAAATTTTGATGTTAAAAGAAATGAGTATAAATCTAAAACACTTGAGAGTTCAAGAAATGAAAAGACCAGACAAACTTTTATCCCAATCCAAACATCTGTTACCAAACAATTGAATATAACCTATGTTCTCAGAAAGGTTCAGGTAACAAATGCACCACCAGCTAATATATTTCAAACGGGATATGACCAACCTGCTTACAAGAGTGTACCACTTGGCTATGAGGTCTACAAAGACCATCTAAACCAAGACTTAATAGGAATCCTCATGGTTATGATCAGGTAATAGGAAATGTCCACATCAGATGTTATCAAAATCCGTTCAAAACACTGACCATATTCCTGGACTTGAGGCTGGAATGTCTATGACCCCATCAAAAGCCATCCTGGCTTTGGAAACTCACCTAAACTAATTGTTTACTAATGTGCAGGGAGCTTCTACTTGCCTTGATAGTTTATGGATGTAGATAATGGAGGCTCCAGGCATATGACAGAATGTAGAGCCCAACTCAAAGATTTCATGGGACATGGAGGGGGTGATATATCCTTTGGTAACAATTTAAAAGGGAAAGTATTAGGGTCAGGGACAGTACAGGCTGGGAAACTCAAGTTTGAACATGTCAATCTTATTGACAATCTAAAATTTAATCTTCTTAGTGTATCTCAAATGAGTGGCAAAGGGTATGGGTCATTTTTCACTAAGAAAACTTGTCAGATTGTTGTGGCAGAAGTGGTTAAAAGGATTGATTAAATCATAGCTGATAGCAAAGCACAACTTGTTGCTCACAGGAGTGGCAATATGTATGTAGTTGATATGTTGAAAGATAATCCAATGTCCAATGCATGTCTGTTCTCAGATGCTTCTAACAAAGAGACAGAACTATGTCATAGAAGACTTGGTCACACAAATCTTAAAACTATCACCACACTCTCCAAACAAGGCCTTGTAAGAGTTTTTCCATCAAAACAATTCACCTGTAATGAACATTGTGTTTCATGTTTAAAAGGTAAACAACATAAAAGTTCATACAAATCAATTGAAGAGTACAAAACAAGTCAGTGTCTACAATCGCTACATATGAACTTGTTTGCCCCTGTAAAAATCATGAGTCTTAACAAGAAGAGATATTGTCTTGTCATAGCTGATGATTTTTCAAGGTTTACATGGACCTACTTCATGCACTTCAAATATGAGACTGCATGTATTTTGCAAAACTTTGTTAAACAAGTTGAAAAGTAATTTGACCTGCCAATAAAAGTCTTTAGGAGTGACAATGGGACAAAGTTTAAAAATAAGGAGTTGGATGATTTCTGTGTGTCAAAAGGGATTGTTAGGCAATACAACATCCCAAGGTCACCATAACAAAACGGGGCCCGTTGAAAGGAAAAATAGAACTTTGATTGAAGTTGCTAGTACAATGCTTGAAGACTCATGTTTACCCTTGTCTTGTTGGGCAGAGGCTGTAAACATTGTTTATATGTTTAGAACAGAGTTTCGATTAACCCTAGGCATCAAAAGACTGCCTATGAAATTCTATATAAAATTAAACCTCTGATCTCATATTTCAAAATCTTTGGCTGCCCATGTTTCATTTTAAAATTAAAGATTCAATTTCAAAATTTGCAGCCAAAGTAGATTGTGGTTATTTTCTTGGATGCTCAACCACTGCTAAAACCTACAGAGTCTTTAATTCAAGGACTAGACCTTAAATGTAAAGTAAAAAAATGCCAGCAAATCCTGCTGAACTGTTTGATTTAGATAAATTTACATTTGAAGATGTGTCTATCAAGACTAACAATGCAGGTACACCAGTCTTCACATCAAGATTATGGATGTTACTAACAACTGTAAAAACTCTGTCATAATAAGGTCATTTCATCCACCAAAGAAACAGATGTTACTAACAACTGTAAAAACTCTGCCACTGCTAGATCAACAGTTGTTGATCCCCAAACCTCTGCCATCTCATCTAATCAAACCTCTGTTGACAAAAGTCCACTTTCCGTGAACAAAAGTCAACCTATCTTTACCCCTATTCCATCTATACCTCCACCTCCATTACAAACAGATGTTGGCTCTTCAAAATTGTCAACAGATTTTAGCTCAGATGATTCCCATACGTAGCTTTCACCTCAAAATGCCATTATTCCATACAAGGGAGATATAATCTACCTTGAAAACCATCCATCTGACCAAATAGTTGGCAACATCAATGAAGAGGTTCTCACAAGAAGTCAATCCCAAAACATTTGTCTTTTTGCTGGTTTTCTATCACTCACACAACCTGTCAAGTACCAAGAGGCACTAAAAGACAACAGTAGGGTAGAGGATATGCAAGAAGAGCTCTTACAGTTCAAAATACGACAAGTATGGGAACTTGTACCATTGCTCAGGATATATGTCCCATAGGCACAAAATGGATCTTCAAGAACAAAATAGATGAAAGGGGCATTGTTGTTAAAAATAAAGCTAGGCTTGTGGTTCAAGGCTTTAGACAAGAAAAAGGCATTGATTATGATGAAACTTTGCTCCTGTTGCAAGACTGGAGGCCATCAGACTGTTTTTAGCCTTTGTTGCCAACCACAAGATCAAGGTGTATCAAATGGATATCAAGTGTGCATTCTTATATGGCAAGATCAAGGATGAGGTATATGTATGCCAACCCCCTAGTTTTGAAGATACTTTTTATCCAGTTCATGTTTACAAGCTAAACAAAGCTTTATATAGCTTGAAACAAGCATCTAGAGCCTGGTATGAAACTTTTTCCACCTTTCTCTTATCCATAGGTTTTACAAGAGGTAAAATTGATAAAATTTTGTGTTTAAAATGGAGAGGGAAGGATTTGATGCTTGTTCAAATTTATGTGGATCACATCATTTTTGAACCACATGCAATGGATTGAGTGAAGTGTTTAGAAAACTCATGACAGCAAAGTTTGAAATGAGTGCTATGGTTGAACTCCAATGCTTTCTTGGTCTTCAAGTTAAGCAATTGCAACATGGTACTTTCATTCATCAAAGTAAGTATGTCAAAGAACTACTTACCAAATTTGATATGAATGATTATAAACCATGCAGTAACCTATGGCCACGTCAAAGCTAGTCACTATTGATGACAAAGATGACTTGGTTGATAAAACTCTTTATAGAAGCATGATTGGGTCTTTATTGTACCTAACTGCATCTAGGCTAGATATCATGTTTGCAACATGTGTTTGTGCCAGATCCTAGTCAGCACCTAGGAAGTCAAATCTTATTGATGTGAAAAGGATATTCAAATAGATAAAAGGTGCTCCCACACTTGGTATCTGGTATCTTGCTAATGGGAATATTGAGCTTTCAGGTTACTCAGATAGTGATTTTGTTGGATGCCATGCCACAAGGAAGTCAAATTCAGGAGGTGGTTTATTTCTAGGCAATTGATTAGCTTCTTGGAAAAGCAAAAAGCAAGCTGCAGTTTCAACATCCACAGCTGAGGCTGAGTATATTGTTGCTGCAAGTTGCACTGCTCAACTCCTATGGCTTCAAAATAAATTGCTCGATTTTGGTTTAACTGCTCTAAAGACTCCTCTCATGTTAGATAATTAAGCAGTTGAAAACATAATTAAAAATCCAATCTCTCATTCCACCACAAAGCACATTGACATCAGAAATCACTTTGTGAGGAATTGCTATGAAAAAGGTTTGATTTCTCTTTATCATGTTCTAACTAAAGATCAACTAGCAGATGTTTTAACCAAAGCATTAGATACATCTACCTTTGAAAGTCTAATCTCTAGGATTGGAAAGCTAAACATGGATTAAAAGTAAAAGTTTGTTCTCCATGTGTAAATAGCATTAAAATGTTTTTTCAGAAAATCGAAAATCCATTCTTAAAAATAGCTAAAATTGAATTTTTTCAATAAATCTCTAAAGTCTGATCCTAACCACTGTTTCTCAAAAATCTTTGTTTGGCTAAGAAAATCTATCCACTATTAAAAGTGTATCCTCTGTTGCTGCCCACTGTTCACATCCACTGCTTGGGCTAAACCACTATTTTGCCTTATCTACTGATATCTATCCTCTGATAGTGTAAAATCACCACTGTTCATGTCCACTGTTCACAACCACTGTTGGTCTCCAGCAGAGGTTTCCAAACAACAGTCATCCATTATCAAAACAGAGTTTACACGTGGACAGATGTTAGCCTTCAGATCTTTGAAATAGATGTCACGTCAGCATTCACTTTTGCCATTTAAAAACCCATGTTTCATCTAGACAGAGCATTTTCACTTGTCGTCGCGAATTCAAAATTACACAAAGCGGTTTCCATTACTCTCAACTTCTTCTTTCTTCACTTCCATCTCCGATCATGGCTCTACAAATCAAAACTCCACACAACTACCTTCCTATTTTCGAGAAAAATGAAAATAACACTTTCTTCCACTCAATAATCGATGTTCTCACCTCGTCAAAATACAAAACAATTCTGGTTGCAAACGCACCTGTCTATGTGGATACTCTTGACAGTTTTGGCATAATGGTAAAGTTGAAATTCAAAACCGAAAATCGTATGCTATTACTTATAAAGTCGGAGAAACCCTTGCCCAAATATCCCCATCTTCAATTTCCACAACATTTGGTCTGAATGACCTAGAAGATAAAACTTCTTTTCCTAAAACAGACCTGCACACTGAATTCGTAGAACGTGGGTATGAAGGGCAATTGACCGGTGTTACAATTTTTAGACCAAAATTCCCTGTTGAAATGAGGTTCATTTTCCATACCTTACTTTTATTTCAGCAAAGACCACCTCATTTAATGAGATTCCACAAAATATTCAGTATCTGGGATATGCTTTTTTGACAAAATCTTATTAATCTATCCCAGACATTGTTTATGGATTTGGTGGCAAATATTAAAAAATAAAGCTTTTCTTATTTATCCTAGACTTTTGAGTTACTATCTTAAAAAACAAGTTTCTTAAAAGGATTTTCAACGAGGAGTTGTTTTTAAATGAATAGTTTAACGAATGGAACATTTACAAGAATTTTAAATCAAGAGTCAAAGGTTTTGAAAACACAAGCAAAGGGAGATGAGCAAAATTTAGATGAGTCCACATCACAAGCTCAAATCTCTGTTGGTGAGCCCACTGCTCTTAGTGACATGACACCACCACCGATGTTGTGAAACTCACACCAACAAAAACCAAAAAGAAACCTTCCCAATCCAAAAAGCCCACCAAACAGAAACCCAAAAAGGTAACTCTGAAAGATGAGATCCCAGAGGTTATACCTATGACAACACAAAAGTCACCTGAAACCACTACTGCTACTTCCTCACAGCAGTTGGAACAAAAATATCCACCCAGTCATACTCCTCATGATTCCTCATAAAAGGAAAAAGTTGTAAGCACAGGGACACTATAGTATGAGGCATATATTTCACTTGAAAGTATGTTCTCAATCCCCTCTCCCAGGGCAAATTCTCTATCTACTCCACAACCATCACCTTCAATTCCACCTACTATCATACCTCTATTCCGTGCAATTGAGATAGCTCAGACACAAATCAGTTCCTCTCAATCACCTTTTCATGAGAGTTCACCTCCACATGTGACTGAGTCTGAATTAAATCTCTTTGCTAACCCACAAACAGCTGAGGAGGTTACACCCCTGAGTTACAAGTAACTATTAGTGGTAGTTCAAGTGATGCAGCTACCACAATTGGTGAAACAACTGTTTCTTAATTGAACAGTAGTTACATTCATAAGACTTCCTTGAAGGCAACAACTATTGAGGCTACAACTGTAACCTCTGTTCCCGTTGAAAGTCCCTAGAACCAAGAAAAAAGGGCATTTGGTTCTGATACTATGGAGTTTACTCTGATGATCCAAATACATCTACCTCAGGTAGAAGTTCAGATGATCCTATTAAATTAGGTGATGAACTAAGATATAGAGAATTACAGATAGAGTGACATCCATGGAATCATCAAATGATGAGATAAAATAATGATGAAGCAGATGTTACAAAACTCTCACAGTCAACCTTCCACACCACAAAGTGCCGATGAACGTTGGAAAATTGTACAACAAATTATCCTAGCTCAAAGGAACTTGGCTAACATCCAACATGAAACCCACATGAAGCTCATCAGGAATATGGTTGAGGCTAGATACAAAGATACACAAGCAGACATTAAAGCCATCAAATACCATTTACTAAAGATAACTGGCTCTGCCCCGACTATAATCCTTCAAGATGAAATTGAGGATGATGCCAAAAAAGAGGAGAAAGATACATTGAGAAAGTTGCAGCCTTCATCACATGCAAAACCAAAACCAAAGGTGCAATAAAAGCCAGTTCAAACCTCTGCTATAGCATCAGATGCCGGTTTAGGAAAAGGGATTGATGAGACCCTAAATAAAAACGCAAAAGAGATTGCTGAGGAAAAGCAGAAGATGCAAGATACACTAGAAGCTAAAGCTTCTAAACTTGGCAACTCATCTACCCAGCCTCTCCGTGCAGTACCCAATCTCATCTTGATCCCTTCGAGATGCTCTTGTTTATGCTTTCCACTTGACTGTTCCCTTGGGGATGCGCGACCGAAGTGAAGACATGTTCGATATGCATTTCCTTCATCCATTGTTGTAGTTCTTCAGCTGCAAAGTTGGGCCGTTATCACTGACTATGCAAAGGGGTAACCCAAAGCGGCATATGATGTGCCAAATGAATTTCTGAACTACAATTGTTGTTGTGGATGCAAGGGGTTTTGCTTCTACCCACTTGGTGAAGTAATCGACTGTGACGATTATGAACTTCACCGTGCCAGGGGCATCAGGGAAAGGTCCCACACCATATCGGTTGCCCATTGTTGGAAGGGCCATGCTGTTGTCACTTGGATCAAGGGATTCTTGGGACGCAATGTCTTTGGCGCATGGCGCTGGCTTGATGCACACTTCCGCAGTGTTTCCATTGCATCTAGGTGCATGCCAGGCCAGTAATAACCGGCGTTCATAATCTTTGCTACGACCATGCGTGGACCAGTGTGAATTCCGCATAACCCTTCATGTATTTCGCGTATTAAGTATTGCGCTTCCTGTGGTCAACGCAGCAGAGGAGCGGTCTGAGGTATGACTTCCAGTATAGGATACCATCCGCCATTTCATAGTTGAGTGCCTTGTTCTGGACCTTCCTTGCTTTTGCTTTGTTTTCGGGGAGGGTCCCGTATTGCAAGAACCTGATTATGGGAGACATCCAGGAAGGAGCCCCCAATTCGATGATGTTTACTTGACGCAAAGGAACAAAAGGGTTTTTGAGTACCTCAATGCGCACTTCACACGCGAGGTGGTTGGAGCTTGTAGCGGCTAATTTGCTGAGTGCGTCGGCATGTTTATTCTCGCTTTGGTTGACATTGGTTATTTTGAAGCCTTGGAATTTGGTTATTAAGGCTTGCGCCTGTTCAAGATACAAAGCCATCATTTCGACTTTTGCGTCGTATAGGCCATTGACCTGTCCTGCGACTAAAAGGGGGTCAACGTGTGCTTCGAAGGCCTACCAGAAACGCTTCATACTCAGCTTCATTATTCATGCTTTTGAATTCCAACCTGATGGCGAAGGGGAATTCTTGGTTATCGGGGCTTATTAGGCGGAGACCTGTCCCTGCGCCATCATCATTGGATGCGCCGTCTGTGTGAAGTGTCCATGCGCGGTTGTCTGTAACCAGCGCTGGTTTCTGTACAGCTTCACACTCTTGCACTTTATTCATTGGTACTTCTGTAACAAAATCCGCTATCCTGGCCTTTTATTGCTAGGCGTGGTTTGTACACGATGTTGGGTCCACCAAGCTAAATTGCCCATTTTGCTAGACAGCCAGATATGTTTGGTTTGGACAAAATTTGGCCTCAGTGATAGTTCATGAGAACTGTTATCACATGGCCGGAAAAATATCGACGCAACCTGCGGGATGCGTGGACTAAAGCTAGAGAAAACTTTTCCATCGTAGGATATCGTGTCTCTGGGTCAGTTAGCATTTTGCTGACGTAGTATATTGGAGTCTAGACTCTTGCGCGCTCTACTAGTAGGACTGCGCCCAGAGCAATATCTGATGCGGAAAGGTTAAGTATCAGTGGCTCGTTCTTTTGCGGTGCGGTGAGCGTAGGCAGCTGGATCAAGCATTCCTTCATTTGTGTGAAGGCTTTCTCCACATCCGGAGTCCACTAAAACTTGTTTTGCTTTACATAATTCTGCAAAGTTCTGATGAATGGGAAGGACTTCATTGTGTGGTTGGCTAAGAACATGTTTAGCGCAGCCAATCGCCCCGCCAACCGTTGCATTTCTTTGATGGTCGAGGGGGAAGGCATACGCTGAATCGCTTCCACTTTCTCGGGGTTTACTTTGAAACCGTCGCGTGTAACGATTAATACCAAAAAGTTGCCTTCTTCCATTCCAAACGAGCACTTGCTGGGGTTCAGCTTCAGGTTTGCCTTGCACAAGGATGCAAACGTTTTCTGAACGTTTGTCAGCATCTTCTCCTCATCCGAGCTCATGATGACAAGGTCATCAATGTACCCTTCTACGGTTTCGCCAATGTCATCCCCGAAGACATGGTCCATTAAACGCTAATAGGTGGCTCCTGCGTTGCGCAATCCGAAGGGCATCTTTGTGTAGCAAAAGATTCCTTTGTCAGTGCGGAATGCGGTCTTATCTTCGTCCTCTTTCTTTATTTGTATTTGGTGGTAGCCTTTGTAGCAATCAAGGAAGCATTCCCACCTGAATGAAGCGAGGGAGTCCACCCTTTTTTCGATTTCTAGTAAAGAGTAGCAGTCCTTGGGACATGCCTTGTTCAGATCTTTGAAATCGACGCACATGCGCCAACTGCCGTATGCTTTTGGACCATGACTGGGTTAGCTACCCATGTCTGATAGCGTACCTCTCTGATGATGTCGGCTTGGAGGAGCTCTAAAACTTGTTCGTTTAGTGCACGGGTCTTTTCAGGAACGAAACTATGCTTCTTCTGAATGATAGGCTGAACTGAAGGAATGTGTGCAGCGCATGCTCAGCAATTTCCCTCGGTACCCTGTCATATCCGCCGGCAACCAAGCGAAAATATCTATATTGCGGAACAAAAGTAGTTTTAATCGCGCCTTGATTGCGGGGGTGATGGCGGGTCCTAACAGCACTGTTTGCTCTGGGTACTTGTTGTTATGTACCCACTTTTCTGGCTCGCCGTTGGATGATGACTTCGGTAGCTTCGTCGGTGGTTCCTCTTCGACGGACATGATCTCCTTCCTCCCTTACATGATGGTCACCCCAGTTTTTATTGGAAAACCGCAGGAAGCATGAGGAATAGAAGTGATCATGCTGAACTCTCTTTGGGTGCGCCAGCCCAGCAACACGTCATAGCGCGATGTCGCATGCATGACCATGAAATTGACAAGAACCATGTGCGAGTGTCGCCCATCGAAAGAGTCACCGGAAAAGTGATTTGGCCAAGCGGGAAGACGGCTTCATTGCAGTAACCAGTGAGTGGGAAATCCACCGGCTCCAAGCGCACCTTGTCTTCTAGGTCTAGCTGTTGGAAGCACTGTTCATATATGATGTCCATAGAGCTTCCCGAGTAAATGAACATGTAATCGGTGTGATAATGGCCAAAGATGCCAGTTATCACGACCAGACGGTCCTCTTGCGGGCCCCCTGGGACTACGGGGAAGATGACCTATTGCTCGTTCCAGTGAGGAGTGCAACTCTTCTGATGGCCGCGCCTGCGCGACAGGCCACCTTGGATCATATGAACAGACTTCATCTTCTTGTTACTTGGGCCCTCGCCACCTCGAGTAATCTGGCACACCTCTTTGGGGCACATTTTGAAGTAAGTGGGTGAGCTTCCCACTTTTCAGCACCTTATCGATCTCCATGTGCAAGGAGATGCGTTGTCGGTTGTATACCCGTATCTTTGTGATAATCGCAGAAAAGGTTGGGGTCTTGACCTTTTTATTGCGCGTCGGTAGCGGTTGCTTGAATTGGTGATATTCGGTGCTGAGTGCCTCCGTCGGTGTTTTCGTGAGTGGCGTCCACTGACGATCGCGATTATCCTGCTTGATTGCTCTCTGGGTAGCAATCTTATTGATGGTCGCGCATGCGTCAACTGGCAAGTAGGGAGGGTGCTGGCTGGTTTCCCTCCAACTCTTTTTATTCTTCTTCCCAAAACTGTTGCTCATGTCTTAGGGACGGTAATGGGGTAGGGGAGGTTTGTAGTTATTAAGGTTGCGCTCCATCTACGCATAGACCTTTGCTGCCACCATTAACTTCTCCCAGCTTTTTGGGAGGCCGGTAGTCCCCGACAAGACTTTGATCATCTCGTCGCAGCGGACAACATACTTTAACTGTGCATGAATCATGTCTTCGTGCACATCCCCTATCTCCAATACCTCTTTATTGTAGCGGGTGATGAAGTCTTTGAGACTTTTGTCATCACGCCGCCAGATGTTCATTACGTCAGAGGAATCTCTAGCGTAACACCGCTTTTGGCTGAAGTGCGTCAGGAACTTATCTTTGAGGTCGTTCCATGACGCGAGCTTACCCATGGGTAAGTTGTCAAACCATAGGCGTGTAGCGCCTGTGAGAGTTTGAACCAACAAATGACACCACATGGGCAGCATCCAGCCTCCGATCAGTCCTGCGCCAGTGAATAGGCCCAGGTGGTCATCTGGGTCTGTCAACCCATTGTACTTTCCGATGTTGGAGGGAAGTTTTGGGCGCTCCAGTGGTGCAAACGCGATCTCCTTTATGAATTTTGACTGTTCGGCTGCTTCGGCCGGCTTGTAGATCAAGTTATAATTGTACTCCGCCTCCGGGTTGTAAACAGCCCGTGGCGCAGACTTATAAGCAACATGATCTTTTGGTAGCTGGTGAAACACACTAGCGCTATCACCCTCACCATAAGTTCGATCCTCCTCACGCTAAGTGTCCCACCCATCTAAAGGACGCGGACCCAACCGTGAGTGGACGGACGCTTGCCAATGAGTGTGAGACTCATGTTTAGGCAGCGATTGAGAGTACTCCGTCTCTCGTGTACGGAGTTGTGATGGAACACTCGATCCAGCCGGCAAGTCAGAGCTGAGTACTCGTGGTGCAGGCGAAGCATGCACGTGAGTAGTTGGCTCCACCGGCGCAGCGGGAGTGTTTGTTTGTGCATAGAGTTGTGTGTAGACGGCATTCAGAGCCATCTGATACTTGATGTACCAAGGCATCAGAGTTTCACCAGGAGGCAAAACCGAAGTGATTGGTACGTATGGAGTCTACATTTGAACTCTGGGGGTTATCGGGACGTTCACACGATCGAAGTCGTGGTGAGCACCAGCGTTCCCGAAAGAAACTTCTTCCACTTGTCCGTCGAGTCGAGAGGCATGAACTGGGTTCTTACTTTCAGCTCGAGGACCTCGTGGTGTGTTTAATGGAAAATCAGTCATTTGTAAGTGAGAGTTGAGAAAAAAAACGAAACGAGAAAACGGATGTGAGAGAGAAAAAGCGGATGGCGGCAATGAAGAAACACTAGACTGAACCGAGAGGTATCCGGAGATATCTTTAGTTATAGCCTAGTTTTTCTGCATAAAATGTTATCGCTCGTTCGCTCTTCTGGGTGATCTCACTTCAAGCTAATCTGCAAAACTAGCAATGTCGGTACCCTCGTCACGGGAGAAAGGGGAGGGTTTTCTCCGTAACCACACTCCAGCATGAGAAGAAGTATCTGGTGATTGCAAGGTAATAGCAAGTAAGTAGTAAGTAGGCTCATATGTGAGTAGATGATTTTACCTCGTGGTATAACCCTTATTTTATAGCCAAAAATAAGTAGGTTTAGGAGATGGTGAATGGTGCCACGTGTTATCGCAGTTGTCCCTGGTGTCAGACTTGTCATCAGCAGAAAGTGGAGAATGTGTGACAGTCACTAGCGTGAGTGTGGTTGGTACACAGTCTGGCCTCTGCATTACTGTTCATGCGACGCAGTCTGACACAACTTGCCGAGCAACCATTGGGTCACAGCTCTGCCACTTTGTACCCTTGTGTGTAGTCAACGACTCTTTGCGCTTTTCTGTGACATCCCGGTTTTTTAGATATCTTAAACGCACTACTTCACGGTTATTCGTTCCCACGTTAATTTGGTTCGGAGACTTAAGTTGCACGCTCGAAATAATTACGATAATTTTGTGTACTTGTCGAAGGAATTACATGCTAGTCTTAAACGTTTATAAGTTAGTGCGTATTATGTGATGTTCCGATTTCGTGTTTTATTTTAGTTATAAAACATAGATGTAGTAAATAGATAAATGAATCGGATCGAGCCGCGACACGAGCCAACTTCACTTCCTTGCGACTCAAGGAGTTAACCAAACTTGAGGACCAAGTGTTAAACCCAAACCGCCCCACCCAAACCCTTTCGGCCGCGAGCACACACCCAAACCGTAAACCCTTCCCTTCCCTTCATCCCTTGCGCTATATATACATACACATGCATGAGCTTGCTTCACAAAAACAAAACACAAAACCTTAGTGGAGAAAACAGCCGACGGCAGCCCTCATTCATCCTTTCGATCGCAAACAGCCTTGATACACCCCTCTCGGTCGCAACAAGTCTTCCTCACTCTTTGCTCTCGGTCGCGATCTTCTTCATCATATCCGAATCGGCTCTTGTCCAAGTCTCGGCTCATTGATCTTGTTATTAAAGGTTAGGATTATCATTGTTTGCAAGATCATATTCGGATTTATATGTTTGAATGTAGTGTTATGTTAGCCGATTTATTTATGATGTTTGCAAGTTTGATGTTTGTTCGAAATCTGGAAACATAGGCTGTGTTTTGTTGATAAAAACTATAGGTTATGATTAGGGTTTGCATGGGTATGATATATATGATGATATATGATTTGTAATTCTGTTTTTGATCGCCTATGTTCAATGTATCGAGGGTTTAAGCGAGTTAGATTGTGATAAAGTGCTGAATCAGAATGCTGAATGGTGGTTACAGCCAACTTCAACTGGCTGTAACTTGGTTATTATTTATCGAAAAACGGATTTTCTGAAGTCTAAAACGTAGAGTTTTGAAAAAAGATTCTAATGGCGCTGGATTCATATTTTTCTGAAGTCGTTTGATATTTTTAAGCAGCCAATTAAGTTCAGTAACTAAAGCTGTGAAAATCCTGAAAATTTGTTAGTTGATTATCAAGTCGGATCTAATAATCGGTAGGGAGTCGAATCAGGAAATTTGTACAGAAACTAGATATGGAAATTTCCGGGGAACTCCCACTGGAATTTTGTTAATTGGACGAACGGTGATTTTTAAATGAATTCTTCCGTGGACTGCAGTCAGAAAGCGACGAATCTGACTGCAGCCTAGTATATTAATATTTACGAATAATTGGTAAAGTGTTAGGACTTGAAAAATTTATATAAAATTCTACAGTATAGTTGTCACCTTCTGTAAAATAATTGGAATTTTTGGAATGTTGGAACTATTTTATAAAAATCCTTGAAAACAGCCTAATTATGAGTATATGAGCTGAAACTTGATAACTTGCGAATGTATGTACCAAAGTGTTGTATGAATTGATTTTGTGTACATGATGAATTGTTTTGATCACTATGTTCATATGAGGATACTTGCATGCACGTTTGAGTGATAGGAATTGTGATTGTGTGTACTGCTTTGTGCGTTAATTATGTGTAGGATTTGTATTGGTGTGTTCACACACTAACTTGAAATCAATTGACTTGTTAGGACGCAATTAGCGGTCCCATCATTTCAACTTCTGTCTTACACTAACCGAGCAACTAAAGGTGAGTTCACGGCCCCTAATTTTATCCGGTTTAAACAACAGGGGGAGAAACATGTATACACTCTACAACTCTATCTCTTTACGTTATACGAAATTAACGTCACTTAACTATTCGATAACTAAGTTAATGTTAATGTACGTTATGGTCACTAAGCAGCTATATCACACAAGTCCTCGACAATCTCTCGGATCGTTAGTATTGGGTTTAAATAGCGGGGAAATTATAAGTAGTACTATTGGGCCCGACAAGCCCCATCCGAGCTAGTCGCGCTTGCCGACCGGGTATGGTCAACGGGTGAATAATTTGGCCTAACTTCGCCATGGTCAGTGATAGGCCTGGCAACACGAAGGCACAACAGTCAGATTCGATCGCGAACACTTACGTGACATAACTTTAGGCTAGCTACCTATATATATTAACATTGAACTTAATTACGAATCAACGATATTATCCCGGGTTAGGGATAATGGAACCAACAACGTTATTATTCCAGGTTAGGAATAATGGGACATCATTATTATTCCGGGTAAGGAACAATGGAACTATCAGTATTATTCCGGGTTGGGAATAATGGAACTAAACCGTTATCCCGGGTTAGGGATAACGGGGGAAACAAACTTATAACCGAACAAACGAATTTATGAAAACCTGTGAACTCACTCATCTTTAATGTTGACACTTGTTTCTTTACATGTTTCTCAGGACGCTAGGAGCTCTAGGTGCACTCACTTGCATTGATCAAGACACCTTTTATCGAGTCTCATTTACAAACATTGTTTTGGGTTTTTCATTTGTTTTGGCGTTTGTGTTGGCGCCCGTTTCTCTACTTATTTTTATGCTTCCGCTCAACCATAAAAACTAATGCTTCCGCTAAACATTGGAAACTAACTAAGACAATATAAAATCTACAATGAATGGTTAAACAAATGATTTTGGAAAAACGTATTATCATTTCATATAGAGTCGTTCGACGTACTAGTCTCTCAGATTCTGGTTTGTTCACACGCCTCGCGGTAAAACTCCGCAAGTGGAAATTGAGGGTGTGACAGATTGGTATCAGAGCCACTAGCTATAGAGAACCAGGTTTGCATTAAAAGTAGACCTAAACTATAGCTGAATACACGACACTAGACGTAGTTTGGCACCGAACTGTTATATCTTGTTATGTGATGTACCACAACTGTGTTATGTAGAATATGAATGCATAGTAAGAAATGAATGCAACTCATAACTAACTACACAACCTAACAGGAAATGTCATCATCATCATCATCCGACAAACTTACGCAACCAAGGGCTCCAGGAAAGTCACCTATGGTGGAACCCTTACCATCTTATGGCGTGGAGACACGCTCAGCTGCGAGGAAAAGGCTCGCTCTAGGGGAGGAGTCGTCATCACGCCCAACCATCGCTGTACCGGTCAAACCGGTTAACTCTGTAGAAGTAGGAAACGACCTACTTAGAGATATGATACGGAAACAACAAGAACAAATAGAAAGAATGCATGAAACCATCCTAGCACAGGGATGGATGATACGACAACTGACAGGTAAAACTGAGTCGCTCGAGGAAGAGCAACATACGAGTAAGATAGCTCGTAACACCTTAGCCAGAGATCTTCGTGCTGAGCAGCTAAGGGCTGACTGGCTAGAAGACAGAGTTCTTGAGTCTAGCTGGAGAATTCAAGAACTGGAACAAAATCAGGCACCTGCACCAGTACCTGCACCAGCACCGGTCCCTCCAGTGCTGGTAGAGGAGGATCCGCAAGAGGATCCGGAAGAGGATCCAGAAGAGGATCCAGAAGAGGATCCAGAGGAGGATCCGGAGGAGGACCCAGCTGTAGAAGCTGGAAATGCCGCGCAGGATGATGGCAACGATAGTGATTTGGGGGATGGAGACGTAGAAGACTGACACGTCTCACTTATTTTATTTACTTTCCTTCAGTCTATTTATTTTCCACTTGTGTTTAAACTTGAGACTTTATAGTGAATTCATATGTTTAGTTGGCACTTTGTAAGACGTTGAAACTTTATTTAATCAAGTATTTCTTTTGACTATTTAATCTATTTGAGTTGACATAACTTGAAGAATTATTTAAGTACGGAATAGGATAACTATATTGGACATATAGACTTATCGGTGTGTGTTTATGTTGTCTTACGAAGATCCAAATGGCAACTGGACGTCGACGGGAACCTTAACATGACGCCCGAAGAATTAGCTGCAATGATTCAAGAGCACGTGAACGCAGCTCTAGCGGGTGTTCAAAACCAACCGGCAGGTAACCATTATTAAATTTTCATGGGAAAATCTAATAGTTGGGCTAGTAGAATTCCTCGCTGACTACCTGTCCTCTGTCAGCAGGAGGGGGTCTTAACCCCTACAAGATGTTCCTCGACGCGAAGCCAAGTAAATTCACGGGGCAGAAGGACCCATAGGATTGGTGCGCTGGATCGAAAAATCTGAATCAGTATTTGAAATGTGCAACTGTCTGGAGGCCAACAAGGTCAAGTATGCAGCCTCAACACTGGAAGATGGGGCACTAACTTGGTGGAATGCACAAGTCCAAACGCGTGGACTTATTGCTGCAAATGCAATGGCCTGGGCCGAGTTTAAGGCCCTAATCAAAGAAGAGTACTGTCCGCGGGACAGAGTTCAACAATTGGAGCAGACATTATGGAACCACAAGATGGTGGGATCTGAAATTGAAGCATACACAGCGAAACATCACGACTTGGTATTTCTGTGTCCCGATCTGGCCAACACTGTGGAGAAACGACTCGAGTTCTACCTTGGGGGTCTGGTCCCGAAGATTCAGGGTATGGTAATGGCTAGCAACCCTGCAACTGAACATCAAGCAATCAGGTTGGCGCACAAACTCACCGACAAGGCGGTGGAACAGAAGAAGTTGCCAACTCGGGGTACAACTGAAGTTGCCCCTGATAATAAAAGAAAGTTTGAAGACTCGTCTGTTCGACAGTCTTCGTCATCCCAGCCACAATAGGGGAACCAGAAACGGTTCAATAATTACAACAGCCACCGGGGTCACCAAAATCAGCCCGCCAACAACAACCAGAACGCAAGCGGCTATATAGGTCGAAAGCCGCAGTGCAATCGCTGTAATCTTCATCATCACGGCCCTTGTGCCGGGAATCGCTGCCAATGATGTGGCAAGGTGGGACATGCGGCAAAGGATTGTCGTGGGGAAATCATGTCCCGACAAAACCAAAATCAACCCCAGGGCCAGCAACAGGTGTTAACCGGGGATGCTATCAGTGTGGTAGCACTGCCCACTTCAAAAGAGACTGCCCACAGCTGCGTAACAACAACAACAATGGTGGGAACAACCACAACCACAATAACCACAACAACAACAATAATGGAAATGGTGGCACAGGAGGTGCCAAAGGTCGCGCATTTACGCTGGGCCGCGGGGAGGCCAGAAACGACTCGAACGTGGTCACCGATAAGTTTCCCCTTAATGAACATTTTGCTACTGTGCTTTTTGATACGGGTGCGGATAAGAGTTTTATATCTGAGTCTTTTAGGAAGAACCTAAATCTCACGCCTAAACCCTTAGAGACCCCTTATATCATAGAACTAGCCGATGGTAAATCTGTAGACGTGACCCATATAGTATCCGGCTGTCAACTCAAACTCGCGGGTCACACCTTTACCATTGATCTGATGACAACTACCCTGGGTAGTTTTGACGTGGTAGTCGGAATGGACTGGCTATCCGACGTCCGAGCTGAAGTACTGTGTTTCAAAAAATCTATCCGTATTCCGCTCTTCTAACGACGAAATCTTGACGGTGCAAGGCGAGAAGGCAGGCGCCGTCACAAACATCATCTCTTACATGCAAGCGCAGAAGTATCTTCGGAGGAAGAACTCTTTCGCTTTACTCGCACTGGTTACCGAACAGCCTAAGGACGAGAAACGTATAGAAGACATCCCCGTCGTCTGTGATTTTTCTGATGTATTCCCAGAGGAGTTACCTGGTCTCCCACCCCATTGACAATTGGAGTTTGAAATTGAATTGGCGAACAATGCAACTCCTATCGCCAAGGCCCCATACCGCCTAGCTCCAGCCGAGCTGCAGGAGCTGTCTACCCAACTTCAGGAGCTGTTAGAAAAAGGATTTATCCGACCAAGCGCTTCGCCATGGGGAGCTCCAGTCCTTTTTGTCAAGAAGAAGGACGGGACCTTCCGCATGTGCATCGACTATAGGGAACTCAACAAGGTTACTGTCAAGAACCGATACCCGTTACCTCGCATCGACGATCTCTTCGACCAACTGCAAGGGTCAAGCTACTACTCCAAGATTGATCTACGGTCCGGTTACCACCAGCTACGCGTCAGGAGGAGGATATCGCTAAGACGGCATTTCGTACTCGGTATGGCCATTATGAGTTCTTGGTTATGCCCTTCGGTCTCACCAACGCACCCGCGGTGTTCATGGACCTCATGAACCGTGTGTGTAAACCATACCTCGACAAGTTTGTCATTGTGTTCATTGATGACATACTCATCTACTCTAAAGGTGAGGAAGAACATGCTGAACATCTACGATTACTGCTGGGATTACTTCAACAGGAGAACCTATATGCCAAGCTTTCAAAGTGTGATTTCTGGATTCGGGAAGTTCAGTTCCTCGGGCATATCGTAAATGAAAAGGGTATCCACGTCGACCCTGCCAAGATTGAAGCTATCAAAAACTGGGAAGCACCCAGGACACCGACGGAGATCCGCCAATTCTTGGGCTTGGCTGGTTACTACAGACGTTTCATCGAGGGATTTTCAAAGATCGCGCAACCGCTTACTACCCTCACCCAGAAAGGCATCAAGTATGCTTGGGGTGACAAGCAGGAAGCGGCATTTCAATTGCTGAAACAGAAACTTTGCAGTGCACCCATTCTGTCCTTGCCGGAAGGGACAGATGACTTTGTAGTATATTGTGATGCTTCCATTCAGGGGTTGGGATGCGTACTCATGCAACGCGATAAGGTCATCGCGTATGCGTCCCGACAATTGAAGGTTCACAAGAAAAACTACACAACGCATGACCTGGAATTGGGAGCAGTAGTGTTTGCACTTAAGATTTGGAGACACTACCTCTATGGAACGAAGTGCACAATCTTTACAGACCACAAGAGCCTCCAACACATCTTTGATCAGAAGGAGTTGAACATGCGACAGCGTCGCTGGGTCGAACTCTTGAACGATTATGAATGTGCCATTCGGTATCACCCGGGTAAAGCTAACGTGGTAGCTGATGCCCTCAGTAGGAAGGAACACTTGAAACCTCGTCGGGTACGAGCATTACAGCTCACTATTCATTCGGGGTTACCCAAACAGATACGCGACGCGCAGTTAGAAGCAGTTAAGGAAGAAAACATCAAGGCCGAATCGGTGGGAAAGATGGAACGTGATTGGGAAGTAAGACCCAATGGAGCCCGGTATTTCATGAATCGTATATGGATACCTCTCTACGGAGACCTTAGTAAGCTAGTCATGGACGAAGCTCACAAATCCCGATACTCTGTCCATCCTGGTTCGGATAAGATGTATCAAGACCTTAAAGCTGCATATTGGTGGCCCAACATGAAAGCTGATATAGCCACCTACGTGAGTAAGTGTTTGACTTGTGCAAAAGTCAAGGTAGAGTATCAAAAGCCATCGGGGCTACTCCAACAACCTGAGATCCCAGTGTGGAAATGGGATCAGATCTCGATGGACTTCATCACTAAACTCCTGCGAACTTTGGGTGGTTGCGATACCATCTGGGTAATCGTGGATCGTTTAACTAAGTCCGCACACTTCCTAGCTATTAAAGAAACAGATAAGATGGAGAAGTTAACTCGCATCTACATTAAGGAAGTAGTTTCTCGGCACGGAGTGCCAACGTCCATCATCTCAGACAGAGATGCTCGCTTCACGTCCAACTTTTGGCAGTCACTTCAGAAAGCGTTGGGCACACGCTTAGATATGAGCACAGCTTATCACCCTCAGACTGATGGTCAAAGCGAAAGGACCATACAGACCTTGGAAGACATGCTTAGGGCATGCGTAGTAGACTTCGGGAATAGTTGGGAGATCCACCTGCCTTTAGTGGAATTCTCGTATAACAACAGTTATCATACGAGTATTTCGGCAGCACCGTTTGAGGCATTATACGGTCGTAAATGTAGATCACCGGTCTGTTGGGCAGAAGTCGGTGACAGTCAACTCACAGGCCCTGAGTTGATACTTGAGGCTACTGAAAAGATTGTACAAATCAGAAACCGCATGGCGGCGGCACGAGATCGACAGAAAAGCTACGCTGATCAACGACGCAAACCGCTCGAATTTCAAGTAGGCGACCGCGTCTTACTGAAGGTGTCACCCTGGAAGGGTGTAATCCGCTTTTGAAAACGAGGCAAACTGAACCCACGGTACGTAGGTCCGTTTGTGATCTTGAAACGTATTGGACCCGTAGCTTATCAATTAGACCTTCCTGCCGAACTCAGTGGAGTTCACAATGTTTTTCACGTGTCAAATCTGAAGAAGTGTCTATCAGATGAAACTCTAGTCATTCCATTGGATGAGATCCAAGTGGATGAACAACTGCACTTTGTAGAACAACCTACCGAGATCATGGATCGTGAGATCAAGACTCGAAGGCACAGTAAGATTCCGATCGTTAAGGTTCGTTGGGACTCTAAGCATGGACCGGAGTTCACGTGGAAAGAGAGGACCAAATGAAAAGCAAATACCCACACCTCTTTGCAGCTGAGCAGCAAACTAACGATACCAGCAACTAAATTTTTGGGACGAAGATTCTTTAAACATGGGGATGATGTGACAACCTGGGAATTTCTCATAATTTCGCGTACCATTGTTAACTAAATCCTTGTGCATGGCACTTGGGAATCTCTTGTAATTTCGCATACCATTGTTAACGAACTAAACCTTTGTGCGTGGCACTCTAAACATGCACGCTGCATTCTAAACCGCGTTTACTCAATTTTCAGGACGAAAATTCTTTCAACATGGGGATAATGTGACATCCCAGTTTTTCAGATATCTTAAACGCACTACTTCTCGGTTATTCGTTCCCACGTTAATTTGGTTCGGAGACTTAAGTTGCACGCTCGAAATAATTACGATAATTTTGTGTACTTGTCGAATGAATTACATGCTAGTCTTAAACGTTTATAAGTTAGTGCGTTAGTATGTGATGTTCCGATTTCGTGTTTTATTTTAGTTATAAAACATAGATGTAGTAAATAGATAAATGAATCGGATCGAGCCGCGACACGAGCCAACTTCACTTCCTTGCGACTCAAGGAGTTAACCAAACTTGAGGACCAAGTGTTAAACCCAAACCTCCCCACCCAAACCCTTTCGGCCGCGAGCACACACCCAAACCGTAAACCCTTCCCTTCCCTTCATCCCTTGCGCTATATATACATACACATGCATGAGCTCGCTTCACAAAAACAAAACACAAAACCCTAGTGGAGAAAACAGCCGACGGCAGCCCTCATTCATCCTTTCGATCGCAAACAGCCTTGATACACCCCTCTCGGTCGCAACAAGTCTTCCTCACTCTTTGCTCTCGGTCGCGATCTTCTTCATCATATCCGAATCGGCTCTTGTCCAAGTCTCGGCTCATTGATCTTGTTATTAAAGGTTAGGATTATCATTGTTTGCAAGATCATATTCGGATTTATATGTTTGAATGTAGTGTTATGTTAGCCGATTTATTTATGATGTTTGCAAGTTTGATGTTTGTTCGAAATCTGGAAACATAGGCTGTGTTTTGTTGATAAAAACTATAGGTTATGATTAGGGTTTGCATGGGAATGATATATATGATGATATATGATTTGTAATTCTGTTTTTGATCGCCTATGTTCAATGTATCAAGGGTTAAGCGAGTTAGATAGTGATAAAGTGCTGAATCAGAATGCTGAATGGTGGTTACAGCCAACTTCAACTGGCTGTAACTTGGTTATTATTTATCGAAAAACGGATTTTCTGAAGTCTAAAACGTAGAGTTTTGAAAAACGATTCTAATGGCGCTGGATTCATATTTTTCTGAAGTCGTTTGATATTTTTAAGCAGCCAATTAAGTTCAGTAACTAAAGCTGTGAAAATCCTGAAAATTTGTTAGTTGATTATCAAGTCGGATCTAATAATCGGTAGGGAGTCGAATCAGGAAATTTGTACAGCAACTAGATATGGAAATTTCCGGCGAACTCCCACTGGAATTTTGTTAATTGGACGAACGGTGATTTTTAAATGAATTCTTCCGTGGACTGCAGTCAGAAAGCGACGAATCTGACTGCAGCCTAGTATATTAATATTTACGAATAATTGGTAAAGTGTTAGGACTTGAAAAATTTATATAAAATTCTACAGTATAGTTGTCACCTTCTGTAAAATAATTGGAATTTTTGGAATGTTGGAACTATTTTATAAAAATCCTTGAAAACAGCCTAATTATGAGTATATGAGCTGAAACTTGATAACTTGCGAATGTATGTACCAAAGTGTTGTATGAATTGATTTTGTGTACATGATGAATTGTTTTGATCACTATGTTCATATGAGGATACTTGCATGCATGTTTGAGTGATAGGAATTGTGATTGTGTGTACTGCTTTGTGGGTTAATTATGTGTAGGATTTGTATTGGTGTGTTCACACACTAACTTGAAATCAATTGACTTGTTAGGACGCAATTAGCGGTCCCATCATTTCAACTTCTGCCTTACACTAACCGAGCAACTAAAGGTGAGTTCACGGCCCCTAATTTTATCCGGTTTTAAACAACAGGGGGAGAAACATGTATACACTCTACAACTCTATCTCTTTACGTTATACGAAATTAACGTCACTTAACTATTCGGTAACTAAGTTAATGTTAATGTACGTTATGGTCACTAAGCAGCTATATCACACAAGTCCTCGACAATCTCTCGGATCGTTAGTATTGGGTTTAAATAGCGGGGAAATTATAAGTAGTACTACTGGGCCCGACAAGCCCCATCCGAGCTAGTCGTGCTAGCCGACCGGGTATGGTCAACGGGTGAATAATTTGGCCTAACTTCGCCATGGTCAGTGATAGGCCTGGCAACACGAAGGCACAACAGTCAGCTTCGATCGCGAACACTTACGTGACATAACTTTAGGCTAGCTACCTATATATATTAACATTGAACTTAATTACGAATCAACGATATTATCCCGGGTTAGGGATAATGGAACCAACAACGTTATTATTCCAGGTTAGGAATAATGGGACATCATTATTATTCCGGGTAAGGAATAATGGAACCATCATTATTATTCCGGGTAAGGAACAATGGAACTATCAGTATTATTCCGGGTTGGGAATAATGGAACTAAACCGTTATCCCGAGTTAGGGATAACGGGGGAAACAAACTTATAACCGAACAAACGAATATATGAAAACCTGTGAACTCACTCATCTTTAATGTTGACACTTGTTTCTTTACATGTTTCTCAGGATGCTAGGAGCTCTAGGTGCACTCACTTGCATTGATCAAGACACCTTTTATCGAGTCTCATTTACAAACATTGTTTTGGGTTTTTCATTTGTTTTGGCGTTTGTGTTGGCGCCCGTTTCTCTACTTATTTTTATGCTTCCGCTCAACCATAAAAACTAATGCTTCCGCTAAACATTGGAAACTAACTAAGACAATATAAAATCTACAATGAATGGTTAAATAAATGATTTTGGAAAAACATATTATCAATTCATATAGAGTCGTTCGACGTACTAGTGTCTCAGATTCTGGTTTGTTCACACGCCTCGCGGTAAAACTCCGCAAGTGGAAATTGAGGGTGTGACATTTTCCCTTCTGCGTGGCTTTCAGTGCTTTTTGGCCAGCGCAGAGTTGTAGGGGTTAAGTCCTTTTTTTCCCAAGACTATGAGTTACTCTCATATTTGTCTTGTCCTTGTGCAAGGTTTTGGGACTTCGCGGCTAGAGGGTTGTTTGGTTCGCGCAAGATCGAGTGGCATGCGCTTCTAAGTCTAACTTGTCGTTGTGCCAAGTACGCAAGGTTCATTGTGTGACTTGTATTTCCAGGTCTGACTTGCTGTCACACGCCAACCGATGGCGGAAACATCGGGGTGAGACGATAACGAGATTGCTCATTGCTCACAACGCTAATAATGATAATATTTAATTTAAATTCGAATTTCATTTCAAGAATAGTTGTCAAAATACAACATTGAAACATGTGTGCATCTAAGTCCATGCTATTTGATTTCATAGCATCCTCTTCATCAACCTGTAACATGTTTTAAAATAATAATTCAATGCAAAAGCAAAGGCGAGCACACAAGTTTAAGCATAGCATACGTATACGAATAAAGTTTAAACAAATCCTCATGGCAACTATGATTCTACAAGTGCATATACAATGCATGCAATACTACTAGTCAAACCCTTAACGCAATCATGATGTTCTAACATGGCCTCAAGATTACACGATGGAGGGGGATGCGTTACTTCCTAAAGCGCTTATACATGTCAAACGATGGCTCAAAACAAGTTAATGACTAAAGTATCACATAAAGAATGTCCAAGATATAAGCATCACGTAAGCGTATCAAGTATTCATGTGTATAGGATTGTTTGTGCATTTCATAAAGTTTAAGTGTTGTGGTTTTGGTATAAGTAAACATGTTACACCCAAAAGTGTTGTAAACGAAAAGTGGGTCGAGTGTACTCACGGTCTTGCAAACGCTTCCACTTGTTACTTCGCGCAGGGTTGGAATGGGAGTTTGGGGAACAGCGAGTTATCCTGCAAGAGAAAACAGAGGTTGGTAAGTGTTCGAATGATGACGGAGGATTTAGGAACTTCAAAGAGGCTAAAGTATGTTATACGAGAAAATAATCATCTAGACTTAATACTCGTTTTTGACACTATAAGACCCATTCGAGTTGTTGTGTTTTCATGGGTTAGGTTACCCGTTAGAATCGTAACGAGAGATTAAGTACATTGGTGATGTGTGAGTCCCAAGACAGAGTCGGATCACAGTGGTTGATTGTTATCACTCAAACAACTACAGATTAGTTGTTTGAATGTGTAAAAGTAACAAAAAACCAAAGCATGAAGATGAGGATTCTTGAATGGATCAAACAACTAGTGTTGTATATGAAATCCCAAAAAGATGTAATCAATAACAGCACCTGGATATTCGGATTAAGCACAATAACGAGAATCACAACACAAGAATAATCACCAAAATCTGTCCAAGAAGCTTTGACAAAACATTCATTCAAGAACATATATATACACAGTCTGACTACCCAGCGTATTTATCAAATACGCTAGGTTATTAGTTAAGCCGCCAACATACAACTTTCACATAATTGCACTTTTGACCCTTTTAGATTATTAACTATTACAAACCAGCTCAAACTATGAATACTCAAGTACCAACGGTCTCAAAAGGTCCTAACAATATCCCCCTAGCCTGTTGCGTACTTGAGCTTCTTCAGTCTTGTTCTAGAGCTTCAGGGTCTGCTGCTGATCCTTGACCCTTTTCTTGCGTAGCTTGATTGGTAGGTTGGTCGGTTGTCGCTTCAGTTGTTGCTTCAGAAGTTGGATTAACAAAAGCTTCACTTGAGGTTTGTTGGATCTCCGTAGTGGCTTCATATGTGGATGAAACCGGAGTTTGAGATTGAGATGCAGCTTGAGATAGTGAGGGAGCTTTCTGTTGAGCCGATGACTTGTGTTTCCTTTTCCTTTTTCTTGCTTCCTCTTTTTCTTTTTGCTTTTCGATTCTGATCACAATGTCCATCATTTATAACTTTCTTTCTCTAGCCCGCTCCACCGCCCTTTGAAATAACATTCCTTCTTCTCTGTACTCATTTCTGGCTCCAACGTGGATCTTGTGGCCATAGAGAATGTTAAGATCGGAAAAACAGAACATGAAGACATCCATCGGGTCTAAAATGCGAATATTATCGTTAGAGACCAATCTGATCCCGTCTTCCTGTCGTAGAACCATTTCTTGAAATTTGTAAGCATGAAGGGCTATTCTAGTGGGATTTTGACTCTTGTTTCAACCTTAGCAGGATCGATGACCCATGTGACCATTCCTTTTCCGGTGATGGGATCTTTTGTGGTCTTCGACACTCTTCTTCAGGGTCGTTGTGGCTTGAATACTGTAAAACCCCGATTGCATTCTCTCAAAATAAGTCTTTCAAAGTCAGCTCTGATGCTACTGTTTGTTGGGTTTATCAAGTCTAGCCTGCCCAGTTCCCGAATATCCCATCTTGGAAGGCTTTTCATATCAGCTCCGGTCTTGAAGTGAATAACTCCACCTCGTCTCTTCACAGTGAACATCCCTTTGAGATTATAGTACTTGAGGCTTATTATTCTGTCGGTAACTTCAGATTTTTCAATAGTGACCACCTGATAGAAGTCTGGAAGTTTTTCTCATTGTTTCATGAACCACTCTAGATGCATTGGAGTTACTGAATCACCATCCTCAGTCTCATAAACAATATCTTCTTCCAAACCCCATTTGATAAAGCGAGCTGGCATCTCATCTATGTCCACCTCCTCTTCTTCACTTTCGTCATCTTCAATGACGTTTACAGCAGATTCTAAACGCTTTTTCTTCTTTTCCGCATCCTCAACCTTTTGTCTTTCTTCTTCAACCTTGAACTTCTCATAATCAAAGATATCTGTGGATGAGAACATTGGTTGTATGTCTGCCTTGGTGCATATCTCTCTTATCATACGGTACATCTTTTCCATTCCATCCTGCTGAAATCGCATGAATCTTGTTTGTTCTTTGACATAAGTGTGGAGCTCTTTGTTTTTCTTTCTTTGCTCCCTTAGCTTTTCGCGAATTATGTTCGTGTTGCTCACTGATGTTTCAAAAGATAGATCTCTTGAGCTGGACCTTTCCCAATATCTTTCGCCAGTTTATCGTACAGATCCTGAAATGGGTGCGGTCTGCGAGGAGCTTGTTGGGGCATCTGCTTTGGTTGTGCTTCTGTCGACGGTCCTTCCCCTGTTTTCTTACGCTTCTGAGGGGGAGATAAACTGGGAGACTCTGGATCGACAATCAATTGATCAACAAACTCATCTAACTGTTCCTGCTCGGTAGTGACTGTCACTGGCGTTTTAGATTCTGTCATCTGTCGCCTCTTTCTTCTTGCTTCTCTTTTCTCTCTTTCTTCTACCTCGTGAATTGCATAGAGATTTTAATATGTTCACGATGTTCTCTTGTGCCTCCGGCCCTAAAGTTGCTTTCCATCAAACGCTCTTGAGAAGGGGTATCTTTTCTTTACTTTGATGAGGCCCCTTCTTTCATAAGTTGCTTTCCATTATTCTTTCGAATTAATTGCTCGGTTTCCTCTTCTTCCTCATCTACCTCCTCCTCAACATCTCCTTGTCTCTTTCTTTTAACACGTTCTCTATATTTCTCATAAGCGAATTTCACAACAGGAAATCTTTCTTCCCTATTCATCCACTGATGCAGCAACACCCATTCTTCAGCCTTTAGTTCTGTAATCTGGCGTCCTGTCGCAACTAAAACTTGTAAGTTTGCCATCATGTGGGAGATTTGGATGTTGGTCATTGATGAGGAGCTGAACAAACCGTGGGTACATGGCCCATGTGGAGGAATTTGCGCTCTCAACCATGCAGTAAAAGATAAGACCAGAGATATTGAATAGTTGTTTTGTGCAAAGGTTGAGCATAGCAGCCGACCATTCTAAGTTCAAGCCATCATATCCGCTCTTTCTGTGTGCCAAGCTCATAGCAAATACATGAAGAATGAATCTCCGATCCTTTGTAAGCCCCTTTCTTTTGATCTCGTTTTTCTCTCTGAAGTCTCCAACATACCTCATTCCTTTAAAGCCATCGAGAATGTCATCCTTGTAACTCTGAGCGGATCACTGTGGTTGTCTCCAAGACTGAGGACTCTACGTACATTGTCCTCTGTTACTATTATCTTCTTGTTCCATACTGTAGTACTGATTCTTTTAACTTCGTTGACTGTTGGCACCTTGGCTGTTTTTCAAAACTCGTCAATGTGGATGTTGTAAATGATCGGATCGGCTTGAACAGCATAGCTGTTTCTGCTTGAGTTTATCCATTCCGCTACATCTTCGAAATCACTTGGAGGTGGGACCAACTTGCATGGCTGATTGTGCTTTCGTGTTTACTCCAAATGATTCCTTCACCATTTCTGAAATCGAAAAAAGCTAGATTATATACATATATATATATATATACATATATATATATATGTAAGTACAACTATATAAATATATAATAAAAAAATTAAAAAATATACATACTAATTTACACATAAAATATATTTGGATAATAAATAAAAATAGAAAATAAATCTAAAATGAAATTTATAAATCCGCTATTATTTACGCTAGACATTGAAACCAATTACGCCGGACAGAAATAGGATTATATACGCTGCAATGATGTCGCGGATTTAGTCTTTGACCTGAGAGAGCATCCAGCGTAGATGCTTATCTACGCTTGTGGACCGGCGTGATTGTCAATTACGTTGCTTGCTTGAACTCACGTTCAAGACTTAAATCCGCTGACACTAGGGATTGTGATAACTACGCCACATTCAAATTATCTACGCTGTGTTCACAATAATACGCTGGCTTCAAGTTTTTCTTGATAAACCCATGAAAATTGGATGAGAACCAGATCAAAATGTTTATATGTAACACAACTGTATTCAAAATCGATGCATAAAATCAACAAACAATCAACATATGAAAGCCAAATTCATACCGAATCCATTTTAAAAGACTTCAATCAGATTACCAAATGAGGTTTGATTGTAGTAAGTGGGATTTCGGATGAAACAGAAGAAGGTGATGTTTGAATTTGAAAGAATTTACATATAGGAAAAAATAAAATTTATATACAAGAATACCTTCCAACGTATTAATAAATACGCTGGATCAATAAATACGCCGGGATGGGTTGTTTTGTGAGATAACTTTAAAGCTAAGAAATCTTAGAAACAAATGCGCTCGAATATTTTTAATTTTCTCGAAAAACGTGTCCATTTTAGTTAACAATAGTGCAAAACTTTAAGAATAAGTTTAAGAAAAGTGGAAAGTTGCAATTTGAATTCTGAAAATTATTTTTAGGGCCAGGAAGTTTCCTTTTTCACATAAAATTTATGCTTACTGATTCGAATCCTATGACTTTCCTGCAGAAGATCATACTTGTAACACTTCGTTAGTTTGATATAAAATATTAGATATTTTGAATAATTAAGGCACAAGAAAAACTGTCAGTATGTTTGTCCTTTCAAATCCATGCACCTATCTTTCAACATGCGATCAGAGAGCCGTTTATCATGTTGTAATAATATTGACAAGAAATTCGATGATCCCCCACTCATGCTGAGCTATTAGAATGTTGTGCCCGTGAGTCCCACATCAGGACATACCCCCGCGATCAAGGTATGCGCAAAGATTCCTCATAGCAGGTGAGTATATTGACCTCATTCGTTTTTGAAATTTCAACGTTAGACAATTGGTGTTCAGGTCAGTACTTTCGTACAGCAAAGAGACCAAAGTCTAACAAGGGCTATGACATATACGAAATAGAGTACTATTTAAGCACTTGAATGATTCTCAATGAGAGCCATATTTGTGTAGGGTTTTGGCTGCATTGGCTCTTTTGTAAAGATATCATAAATGTGTCTAGGTCAGCATATATCTGGATGCAGAAGAAGAGCAGCTATGATATCCCCGAATGATTAGTCAATATAAAGACCCAAAATCTCAGACTTTGGCAATCTATCAACGCAAGATTTAAGACCATTAAGCCATACGCCGCAATGTGTTAGCCACAAGTTGCACAACATTGTGGGTATCTAGAATTCTTGTGTGTTCATTAACTTTTGCCTCCTTTTCGCAGTTTACTTCAAAGTATTGCTGAATCTACTGACACATCATTGCTTGGGGCCTCAAACTATTTCTGTTTTAAGATCAAACTAGCAGTTTTTCTATCATTTCTCATACAGGAGTCAAACAAGGATTCTTGTTAACAATATTTTCTGGAATTACTTCCCCCCTTAAAATTTTATTTTCGAGAATTCATTGCTTGAAAAGAAATTTTAAATTTGCGGAAAATATTTTTGGTGGACACATTTTATGAGATTAAAAATTATTATATTTTTTTAATCACTTCCACTCAAGGAAGTTGACCATCTCCAACCAGGTTACCAACTGGTTGAAGCGAGTTTTATCGAAGGCTTTCGTGAATATATCAGCTTTCTGTTGCATCGTATCCACCAGCACCACTTGAATATATCCTTTCTCAAACGCATCTCTGATTGCATGAATGCGAATTTCGATGTGTTTAGCTCTGGAGTGGTGGATAGGGTTCTTCACAATTCCAAGACACGCTTCATTGTCGATGAATATAGGAGTCTTCATTACGTTGATTCCATAATCCAACAACTGATTTTGTATCCAGAGAACTTGAGAACAGCAACTGTAAGCTGTCGTGTATTCAGCTTGAGCAGTTGATGTGGAGACTGTTGTCTGCTTTTTGCTTTGCCACGAAATGAGACGATTTCCTAAAAATTGACAGCCTCCTGAGACAGACTTTCTGTCAACTTTACAACCTGCATGATCACTTTCAGAGTAAGCAATTAATCAAAATTACTATCTTTAGGATACCACAAACCAAGCTTGGAAGTTCCTTTCAGATAGCGAAATATTCTTTTAACAGCAGCTTCATGAGATTCTTTGGGATCCGTCTGAAATCGCGCACAGAGACAGACATCCAACATAATGTCAGGCCTACTTGCGGTCAGATACATTAACGAGCCTATCATAGAACGATAGAAAGATTTATTCATGGGTTTTCCTTGAAGATCCAAAGTAAGTTTCGTCTGAGCAACAAAGGGAGTACAGGCAGATTTGCAATCATTCATGTTGTACTTGGAGAGAATATCTCTGATATACTTAGCATGATGAATGAGTATGCCGTCTTCTCACTGCTTCACTTCTAATCCCAAGAAAAACGTAAGTTCTCCCATCATGCTCATCTCGAATTTTGCCTTCATAACTTGCTCGAAATCCCTGCAAAGAGCTTCATCAGTTGACCCAAATATGATATCGTCTACATAGATCTGCACCAGCATCACGTCATCTCCGATCCGCTTTGTGAAAAGAGTCATATCAATTTTCCCTCTTGAGTACCCACATTCCAGAAGATATGTTGACAAAGTCTTGTACCATGCTCGAGGAGCTTGATGAAGACCATAGAGAGCTTTGTCAAGCTTATAGTACTTCGCAGGGAAGTGAGGATCTTCAAAACTAGGAGGTTGACAGACGTAGACTTCTTCTTTCACTTTCCCATATAGAAATGCACTCTTTACATCCATCTGAAACACCTTAAAGTTTTTAACGAAGCGTAGGCTAAGAAGATTCTGATAGCTTCTAAGCGTGCAACTGGTGCAAAAACTTCCTCATAGTCAATCCCCTCCTCCTGTCGAAAACCTTGAACTACCAATCTTGCCTTATTTTTTATAACTACACCACGATCGTCCATCTTGTTTCGAAACACCCACTTGGTACCAATTGGATACTTTCCATCTAGTAAATCAACGAGTTCCCAGACTTTAAGTTTCCGAAATTGGGCTAATTCTTCTTGCATTGCTTGTACTCAGCTGGAGTCTTGAATTGCTTCTTCGAAATCTCTTGCGACAGACTGCGAGAGAAAAGCTGCATACAGTCCTGTGTCGATGGTATGTGTTTGTTCGTGTGTTCGAACTCCATCTTCAACAGAACCGATGACATTTTCAATTGGATGGTTTCGATTGGTCTTGTACCCTGCGTTGGTGTGAGTTTCCATTTATTGAGGCAGAATTAGTGAAATGTTCATCGACGTAGAGAATTGGAGTTCCGTCATCTTTAGGATGTTCATCCACAACCTGTTGTGAAGAAGAATCATCATGTGCGGATGCATTCTCAGTAGATGTGTCACCATTTACTTCGATAACAGGAAGAGTAGGAGAGGCAGAGGCTGGGATGAAACGGGTTGTAAAAGTAGTGAAACCAATGTCTGAAAGATCGAGCAATGGCTCTAATGGGGTGGATTCTGCAGGTTCGGATTCAGTGACAGGTTCAGCTGTCACACCCCAACCGATGGCGGAAACATCGGAGTGAGACGAAATAGATTGCTCATTGCTCACAACGCTAATAATGACAATATTTAATTAAAGCCGAATTTCATTTCAATAACGTTTGTCAAGTACAACATTGAAGCAAATTACAAATAACATAATATAACAAAAATTAATACAACAAATTTAGCCTAAACGTCTACTTGTGTGTATCTAAGTCCTTACTATTTGATTTCATAGCTTCCTCTTCATCAACCTGTAACATGTTTTAAAATACAATTCAATGCAAAAGCAAAGGCGAGTACACAAGTTTAAGCATAGTATACGTATACGATTAACGTTTAAAAGAATCCTCATGGCAACTATGATTTTACAAGAGTATATACAAGGCATGCAATACTACTAGTCAAACCCTTAACGCAAACATGTTGTTTTAACATGGCCTCAAGTTTATGCGATGGAGGGGGATGCGTGACTTCCTATAGCGCTATACATGTTAAACGAAGGCTTAAAACAAGTTAATGACTAAAGTGTCACATAAAGAATGTCCAAGATATAACTATCACGTAATCGTATCAAGTATTCATGTGTATAGGATTGTTTGTGCATTTCATAAAGTTTAAGTGTTGTTGTTTTGGTATAAGTAAACATGTTACACCCAAAAGTGTTGTAAACGAAAAGTGGGTCGAGTGTACTCACAGTTTTGCATAGTCTTCAAACTTGACGAGTTCGCGAAGTGGGTTGACGGGTGGGATGAGCGCCGAGTTATCCTACAAGAGGAGAACTTAGGTTGGTAAGTATTCGAACGATAATGGAGGATTTAGAAATAAAAGCAATAAAGTAGTTTATATGAGAAAGTAATCACTTAGACTTAATACTCGTTTTTTGACACTATAAGACCCATTCGGGTTGATGTGTTTTCATAGGTTAGGATACCCATTAGAATCATAACGAGGGATTAAGTACTTGGGTGATGGAACCTAGTACCATGACGAATAATCATTTGATTACCATCAAGTGTTTGGTTGGTATTCATGTATATATATATATATATATATTATAGTATAACAATCGGAAATTCATAAACATCATGTAATTTCATAGAAGTCATGCATGGAGGTAGGAGGAGAACCTTCCTTTTAAAACCTCTCGTATAGTATACCAATGCACAAGTCGTCACAAGGACGACAAGGATGGTCATGAATACGTTTGAACATATAAGTAAAAGACAAAAAGTAAATGAAAACATCAAGTGAGGTGGTGGATCGAAGTTTAGGATCGACAAGGCTTCCAAGTGATCACACTCTACCAACTCAAGTCTTGTTTCGAGAACAAGCTTGGAAGGATACAACACTTGTGGGTAAAACCCTAATAAAACCAAAAGAAAGTCGTTACCCTTGGGACCTTAGACATGGTGATGTTCCAAGCTAGTCTTCCATGGAAGACTTATGGAAAATTCCAATGGTATTTCCAAGTAGTAAGAAAAAGGAAAGATTGTCACACCCTCAATTTCCACTTGCGGAGTTTTACCGCGAGGCGTTTGAACAAACCAGAATCTGAAACACTAGTACGTCGAACGACTCTATATGATTTGATAATACGTTTCCAAAAATCATTTGTTTAACCATTCGTCGTAGATTTTATATTTTTCTTAGTTACCAATGTTTAGCGGAAGCAATAGTTTTTATGGTTGAGCGGAAGCATAGAATAAGTAGTGAAACGGGCGCCAACACAAACGCCAAAACAAATGAAAAACCCAAAATAATGTTTGTAAATGAGACTCGATAAAAGATGTCTTGATCAATGCAAGTGAGTGCACCTAGAGCTCCTAGCGTCCTGAGAAACATGTAAAGAAACAAGTGTCAACATTAAAGATGAGTGAGTTCACAGGTTTTCATAAATTCGTTTGTTCGGTTATGAGTTTGTTTCCCCTGTTATCCCTAACCCGGGATAACAATTTAGTCCATTATTCCCAACCCGGAATAATACCGATAGTTCCATTATTCCTTAACCGGAATAATAAAGATGTTGGTTCCATTATTCCAAACCCGGTATAATATAGTTGTTGTTTCCATTATCCTCAACCCGGGATAATATAGTTGTTGTTTCCATTATCCTCAACCCGGGATAATATAGTTGATTCGTAATTAAGTTCAATGTTAACATATATAGGTAGCTAGCCTAAAGTTATGTCACGTAAGTGTTCGCGATCGAAGCTGACTGTTGTGCCTCCGTGTTGCCAGGCCTATCACTGACCATGGCGAAGTTAGGCCAAATTATTCACCCGTTGACCATACCCGGTCGGCTAGCGCAACTAGCTCGGATGGGGCTTGTCGGGCCCAGTAGTACTACTTATAATTTTCCCCGCTATTAAAACCCAATACTAACGATCCGAGAGATTGTCGAGGACTTATGTGATATAGCTGCTTAGTGACCATAACATTACATTAACATCAACTTAGTTACCGAATAGTTATGTGACGTTAATTTCGTATAACGTAAAGAGATTGAGTTTGAAGAGTGTATACATGTTTCTCCCCCTGTTGTTTAAAAACCGGATAAAGTTAGGGGCCGTGAACTCACCTTTAGTTGCTCGGTTAGTGTAACACAGAAGTTGCAAATGATGGGACCGCTAATTGCGTCCTAATAAACCAATTGATTCCAAGTCAGTGTGTGAACACACTAATACAAATTCCACACATAATTTACGCACAAAGTGATACACACAATCAAAATTCCTAACACTCAAACATGCATGCAAGTATCCTCATGTGAACATAGTAATCAAAACAATTTATCATGAACGTAATCCAATCCATGCAACACTTTGGTGCACATATTCACAAGTTATCAAATTTCAGCTTACATACTCATAATTCGGCTGTTTTCTAGGATTTTTATAAAATAGTTCCAACGTTCCAAAAATTCCAATTATTTTACAGCAGGTGACAATTATACTGTAGAAATTTATATAAATTTTTCAAGTCCTAATAATTTACCAATTATCCATAAATATTAACATACTAGGCTGCAGTCAGATTCGTCGTTTTCTGACTGCAGTCCACGGAAGAATTTATTTAAAGCTCACTGATCGTCCAATCAACAAAATTCCAGTGGGAGTTGCCCGGAAATTTCCATACCTAGTTTCTGTACAAATTTCATGATTCGACTCCCTACAGATTATAAAATCCAACTCGATAAACAACTAACAAAATTTCAGGATTTTCACAGCTTTAGTTACTGAACTTAATTGGCCACTTAAAAATATCAAACGACTTCAGAAAAATATGAATCCAGCGCCATTAGATTCGTTATTCAAATCTCTACGTTTTAGACTTCAGAAAATCCTTTTTTCGACAACTAATGCCCGAGTTACAGCCAGATGAAGTCGGCTGTAACTATCACTCCGCAACCTGTTTCAGCATTTTATCACCACTAATTCGCCTAAACCGTCAATACAATGAACCTAGGCGATCAAGAACTGATTTTTCTAATCATAGATCAATACATATATCACATCCATGCAAATCCTAATCAATATCTCTAGTCTTTATAAACAAAACACACTTGCAAACTATGAGTTCCGAAAGCAATCATACATGCAAACTATGAGTTCCGAAAACAATCATACATGCAAACTATGATGAATCAGCCGATTAACAACATAATCACTACATTCAAACACATATATCGAACATGATCTTGTAACAATGATAAATCCTAACCTTTAATGACAAGGTAAATGAGCCGAGACTTGGATGGGAATGGATTCGGCTTGAAGGTAGATCGCGACCGAGAAGGGAGCTTGTTTGCGACCGTGAAGAAGAGTGGGGAGCGGCTGTTTGTGACCGAGATGATGAACAAGGGGCTGCTCGCAACCGAAGGGAGTATAGCAAGGCTGCCGTCGGCTTCTTAGATATTAGGGTTTTTGTGTTGTGAAGGAAACATGCATGTGTTTGTATATATAGGCGCAAGAGTAAGGAGAAGAGGGAATGGGTTTGCGGTTTGGATTGCACGCGGCCGAAGGGACTTGGGTTGGTTGGTTTGGGTTTAAAACTTGGTTCACTCCTAGAGTCACAAGGAATCGAGGTTGGTTCGTGTCACGGTTTGGTTTGGTTCGTGTACATATTTACTATAAATATTTTATAACTAAAACAATCACGTAATCGAACATCACATATTCACCAACTCATAAACGTTCAATACACATAGCACATACTTCATTTGACAAGTTCGCTAAATTATCGTAACTATTTCGAGCGTGCAAATTCAAGTCTCCGAATTAATAACCGTGAAGTAGTGCGTTTAAGTTATCCGAAAAACCGGGATGTCACATTATCCCCATGTTGAAAGAATTTTCGTCCCGAAAATTGAGTAAACGCGGTTTAGAATGCAGCGTACATGTTTAGAGTGCCACGCACAAAGAGTTAGTTCGTTAACGATGGTACGCGAAGTTACAAGAAGTTCCCAAGTGCCATGCACAAAGATTCCCAAGTGCCATGCACAAGGATTTAGTTAACAATGGTACGCGAAAGTATGAGAAGTTTCCAGGTTGTCACATCATCCCATGTTGAAAGAATTTTCGTCCCAAAAATTTAGTTGTTGGTATCGTTAGTTTGCTGCTCAGTTGCGAAGAGGTGTGGGTATTTGCTTTTCATTTGGTCCTCTCTTTCCCACGTGAACTCCGGTCCACGCTTAGAGTCCCAACGAACCTTAACGATCGGAATTTTGTTGTGCCTTCGAGTCTTGATCTCACGATCCATGATCTCGATAGGCTGTTCCACAAAGTGCAGTTGTTCATCCACTTGGATCTCATCCAATGGAATAACTAGGGTTTCATCTGATAGACACTTCTTCAGATTTGACACGTGAAAAACGTTGTGAACTCCACTGAGCTCGGCAGGAAGGTCTAATTGATAAGCTACGGGTCCAATACGTTTCAAGATCACAAACGGACCTACGTACCGTGGGTTTAGTTTGCCCCGTTTTCCGAAGCGGATTACACCCTTCCAGGGTGACACCTTTAGTAGGACGCGGTCGCCTACTTGAAATTCGAGCGGTTTGCGTCGTTGATCAGCGTAGCTTTTCTGTCGATCTCGTGCCGCCGCCATGCGGTTTCTGATTTGTACAATATTTTCAGTATCCTAAAGTATTAACTCAAGGCCTGTGAGTTGACTGTCACCGACTTCTGCCCAACAGACCGGTGATCTACATTTACGACCGTATAATGCCTCAAACGGTGCTGCCGAAATACTCGTATGATAACTGTTGTTATATGAGAATTCCACTAAAGGCAGGTGGATTTCCCAACTATTTCCGAAGTCTACTACGCATGCCCTAAGCATGTCTTCCAACGTCTGTATGGTCCTTTCGCTTTGACCATCAGTCTGAGGGTGATAGGTTGTGCTCATATCTAAGCGTGTTCCCAACGCTTTCTGAAGTGACTGCCAAAAGTTGGACGTGAAGCGAGCATCTCTGTCTGAGATGATGGACGTTGGCACTCCATGCCGAGAAACTACTTCCTTAATGTGGATGCGAGTCAACTTCTCCATCTTATCTGTTTCTTTAATAGATAGGAAGTGTGCGGACTTAGTTAAACGATCCACAATCACCCAGATGGTATCGCAACCACCCAAAGTTCGCAGGAGTTTAGTGATGAAGTCCATTGAGATCTGATCCCATTTCCACACTGGGATCTCAGGTTGTTGGAGTAGCCCCGATGGCTTTTGATACTCTACCTTGACTTTTGCACAAGTCAAACACTTACTCACGTAGGTGGCTATATCAGCTTTCATGTTGGGCCACCAATACGCAGCTTTAAGGTCTTGATACATCTTATCCGAACCAGGATGGACAGAGTATCGGGATTTGTGAGCTTCATCCATGACTAGCTCTCTGAGGTTTCCATAGAGAGGTACCCATATGCGATTCATGAAATGCCGGGCTCCATTGGGTTTTACTTCCCAATCGCGTTCCATTTTTCCCACCGATTCGGCCTTGATGTTTTCCTCCTTAACTGCTTCTAACTGGGCGTCGCGTATTTGTTCGGGTAGCCCCGAATGAATAGTGAGTTGTAATGCTCGTAAACGACGAGGTTTCAAGTGTTCCTTCCTACTGAGGGCATCCGCTACCACGTTAGCTTTACCCGGGTGATACCGAATGGCACACTCATAATCGTTTAAGAGTTCGACCCAGCGACGCTGTCGCATGTTCAACTCCTTCTGATCAAAGATGTGTTGGAGGCTCTTGTGGTCTGTAAAGATTGTGCACTTCGTTCCATAGAGGTAGTGTCTCCAAATCTTAAGTGCAAACACTACTGCTCCCAATTCCAGGTCATGCGTCGTGTAGTTTTTCTCGTGAACCTTCAGTTGTCGCGACGCATACGCGATGACCTTATCGCGTTGCATGAGTACGCATCCCAACCCCTGAATGGAAACATCACAATATACTACAAAGTCATCTGTCCCTTCCGGCAAGGTCAGAATGGCTGCACTGCAAAGTTTCTGTTTCAGCAATTGAAATGCCGCTTCCTGCTTGTCACCCCAAGCATACTTGATGCCTTTCTGGGTGAGGGTAGTAAGCGGTTGTGCGATCTTTGAAAATCCCTCGATGAAACGTCTGTAGTAACCAGCCAAGCCCAAAAATTGGCGGATCTCCGTCGGTGTCCTGGGTGCTTCCCAGTTTTTGATAGCTTCTATCTTGGCAGGGTCGACATGGATACCCTTTTCATTTACGATATGCCCGAGAAACTGAACTTCCCGAATCCAGAAATCACACTTCGAAAGCTTGGCATATAGCTTCTCCTGTTGAAGTAATCCTAGCAATAATCGTAGATGTTCAGCATGTTCTTCTTGACTTTTGGAGTAGATGAGTATGTCATCGATGAACACAATGACAAACTTGTCGAGATATAGTTTACACACACGGTTCATGAGGTCCATGAACACCGCGGGTGCGTTGGTGAGACCGAAGGGCATGACCAAGAACTCATAATGGCCATACCGAGTACGAAATGCCGTCTTAGCGATATCCTCCTCCCTGACGCGTAGCTGGTGGTAACCGGACCGTAGATCAATCTTGGAGTAGTAGCTTGACCCTTGAAGTTGGTCGAACAGATCGTCGATGCGAGGTAACGGGTATCGGTTCTTGACAGTAACCTTGTTGAGTTCCCTGTAGTCGATGCACATGCGGAAGGTCCCGTCCTTCTTCTTGACAAAAAGGACTGGAGCTCCCCATGGCGAAGCGCTTGGTCGGATAAATCCCTTTTCTAACAGCTCCTGAAGTTGGGTAGACAGCTCCTGCAGCTCGGCTGGAGCTAGGCGGTATGGAGCCTTGGCGATAGGAGTTGCATGGTTCGCCAATTCGATTTCAAACTCCAATTGTCGATGGGGTGAAGACCAGGTAATTCCTCTGGGAATACATCAGAAAAATCACGGACGACATGGATATCTTCTATACGTTTCTCGTCCTTAGGCTGTTCGGTAACCAGTGCGAGTAAAGCGAAGAAGTTCTTCCTCCGAAGATACTTCTGCGCTTGCATGTAAGAGATGATGTTGGTGACGGCGCTTGCCTTATCGCCTTGTACCGTCAAGATTTCGTCGTTAGAGAGCGGAATACGATAGATTTTTCAAAGCAGAGGACTTCAGCTCGGACAGTCGGATAGCCAGTCCATTCCGACTACCACGTCAAAACTACCCAGGGTAGTTGTCATCAGATCAATGGTAAAAGTGTGACCTGCGAGTTTGAGTTGACAGCCGGATACTATATGGGTCACGTCTACAGAATTACCATCGGCTAATTCTATAACATAAGGGGTCTCTAATGGTTAGGCGTGAGATTTAGGTTCTTCCTAAAAGACTCAGATATAAAGCTCCTATCTGCACCCGTATCAAAAAGCACAGTAGCAAAATGTTCATTAATGGGAAACTTACCGGTGACCACGTTCGAGTCGTTTCTGGCCTCTTCGTGGCCCAATGTAAATGCGCGACCTTTGGCACCTCCTGTGCCGCCATTTCCATTGTTGTTGTTGTGGTTATTGTGGTTGTGGTTGTTCCCACCATTGTTGTTGTTGTTACGGAGCTGTGGCAGTCTCTTTTGATGTGGGCAGTGCTACCACACTAATAGCATCCCCAGTTAACACCCTGTTGTGGGCCTTGGGGTTGATTTTGGTTCTGTCGGGACATGATTTCCCCACGACAATCCTTTGCCGCATGTCCCACCTTGCCACATCGTTGGCAGCGATTCCCGCACAAGGGCCGTGGTGATGAAGATTACAGCGATTGCACTGCGGCTTTCGACCTACATAGCCGCTTGCGTTCTGGTTGTTGTTGTTGTTGGCGGGCTGATTTTGGTGACCCCGGTGGCTGTTGTAATGATTGAACCGTTTCTGGTTCCCCTGTTTTGGCTGAGATGACGAAGACTGTCGAACAGACGAGTCTTCAAACTTTCTTTTATTATCAGGGGCAACTTCAGTTGTACCCCGAGCTGGCAACTTCTTTTGTTCCACCGCCTTATCGGTGAGTTTGTGCGCCAACCTGATTGCTTGATGTTCAGTTGAAGGGTTACTAGCCATTACCATACCCTAATCTCTGGAACCAGACCCCCAAGGTAAAACTCGAGTCGTTTCTCCACAGTGTTGGCCAGATCGGGACATAGAAATACCAAGTCATGATCTTTTGCTGTGTATGCTTCGATTTCAGATCCCACCATCTTGTGGTTCCATAAAGTTTGCTCCAACTGTTGCACTCTGTCTCACGGACAGTACTCTTCTTTGATTAGGGCCTTAAACTCGGCCCAGGCCATTGCATTTGCAGCAATAAGTCCACGCGTTTGGACTTGTGCATTCCACCAAGTTAGTGCCCCATCTTCCAGTGTTGAGGCTGCAAACTTGACCTTGTTGGCCTCTAGACAGTTGCACATTTCAAATACTGATTTAGATTTTTCGATCCAACGGACCAGTCCTATGGGCCCTTCTGCCCCCGAGAATTTGTTGGGTTTCGCGTCGAGGAACATCTTGTAGGGGTTAAAACCCCCTCCTGCTGACAGAGGATAGGTAGTCAGCGAGGAATTCTACTAGCCCAACTATTAGATTTTCACATGAAAATTTAATAATGGTTACCTGCCGGTTGGTTCTGAACACCCGCTAGAGCTGCGTTCACGTGCTCTTGTATCATGGCAGCTAGTTCTTCGGGCGTCATGTTAAGGTTTCCACGTCGTCCAGTTGCCATTTAGATCTTCGAAAAACAACATAAACACACCCCGATAAGTCTATATATCCAATATAGTTATCCTACTTCGTACTTTAATAATTCTAAAGTTATGTCAGCTCAAATATATTAAATAGTCAAAAGAAGTACTTGGTTAAATAAAGTTTCAACGTCTTACAAAGTGCCAACCAAACATATGAATTTACTATAAAGTCTCAAGTTTAAACACAAGTGGGAAAATAAATAGACTGAAGAAAAGTAAATAAAATAAGCGAGACGTGTTAGTCGTCTACGTCTCCATCCCCCAGATCACTATCGTTGTCGTCATCCTGCGCGGCATTTCCAGTTTCTACAGCTGGGTCCTCCTCCGGATCCTCCTCTGGGTCCTCTTCTGGATCCTCTTCAGGGTCCTTCTCTGGATCCTCTTCCGGATCCTCCTATACCGGCACTGGAGGGGCCGGTGCTGGTGCAGGTGCTTGATTTTGCTCTAGCTCCTGAATCCTCCAACTATTTTCCAGGACTCTGTCTTCGAGCCAGTCGGCTCTTATCTGCTCAGCACGCAGATCTCTGGCTAAGGTGTTACGAGCTATCTTACCCGTATGTTGCTCTTCCTCGAGCGAGTCGGTTTTACCTGTCAGTTGTCGGATCATCCATCCCTGTGCTAAGATGGTTTCCTACATTCTTTCTAATTGTTCTTGTTGTTTCTGTATCATGTTTCTAAGTAGGTCATTCCCTACTTCTACCGAGTTAACCGGTTTGACCGGCACAGCGATGATGGGGCGTGATGACGACTCCTCCCCCAGAGCGAGCCTTTTCCTCGCAGCTGAGCGTGTCTCCACGCCATAAGATGGTAAGGGTTCCACCATAGGTGCCTTTCCTGGCGCTCTTGGTGGCGTAAGTTTGTCGGATGATGATGACGATGATGATGATGACATTGCCTGTTAGGTTGTGTAGTTAGTTACGAGTTGTTTTCATTTCTTATTATGAAGTCATAATCTACATAACACAGTTGTGGTACATCGCATAACAAGATATAACAGTTCGGTGCAAACTACGTCTAGTGTCGTGTATTCAGCTATAGTTTAGGTCTACTTCTAATGCAAACCTGGTTCTCTATAGCTAGTGGCTCTGATACCAATCTGTCACACCCTCAATTTCCACTTGCGGAGTTTTACCGCAAGGCGTGTGAACAAACCAGAATCTGAAACACTAGTACGTCGAACGACTCTATATGATTTTATAATACGTTTTCCAAAAATCATTTGTTTAACCATTCGTCGTAGATTTTATATTTTTTGTTAGTTACCAATGTTTAGCGGAAGCAATAGTTTTTATGGTTGAGCGGAAGCATAGAATAAGTAGTGAAACGGGCGCCAACACAAACGCCAAAACAAATGAAAAACCCAAAATAATGTTTGTATATGAGACTCGATAAAAGATGTCTTGATCAATGCAAGTGAGTGCACCTAGAGCTCCTAGCGTCCTGAGAAACATGTAAAGAAACAAGTGTCAACATTAAAGATGAGTGAGTTCACAGGTTTTCATAAATTCGTTTGTTCGGTTATGAGTTTGTTTCCCCGTTATCCCTAACCCGGGATAACGATTTAGTCCATTATTCCCAACCCGGAATAATACCGATAGTTCCATTATTCCTTAACCGGAATAATAAAGATGTTGGTTCCATTATTCCAAACCCGGAATAATATAGTTGTTGTTTCATTATCCTCAACCCGGGATAATATAGTTGTTGTTTCCATTATCCTCAACCCGGGATAATATAGTTGATTCGTAATTAAGTTCAATGTTAACATATATAGGTAACTAGCCTAAAGTTATGTCACGTAAGTGTTCGCGATCGAAGCTGACTGTTGTGCCTCCGTGTTGCCAGGCCTATCACTGACCATGGCGAAGTTAGGCCAAATTATTCACCCGTTGACCATACCCGGTCGGCTAGCGCGACTAGCTCGGATGGGCTTGTCGGGCCCAGTAGTACTACTTATAATTTCCCCGCTATTAAAACCCAATACTAACGATCCGAGAGATTGTCGAGGACTTATGTGATATAGCTGCTTAGTGACCATAACATTACATTAACATCAACTTAGTTACCGAATAGTTATGTGACGTTAATTTCGTATAACGTAAAGAGATTGAGTTTGAAGAGTGTATACATGTTTCTCCCCCCTGTTGTTTAAAAACCGGATAAAGTTAGGGGCCGTGAACTCACCTTTAGTTGCTCGGTTAGTGTAACACAGAAGTTGCAAATGATGGGACCGCTAATTGCGTCCTAATAAACCAATTGATTCCAAGTCAGTGTGTGAACACACTAATACAAATTCCACACATAATTTACGCACAAAGTGATACACACAATCAAAATTCCTAACACTCAAACATGCATGCAAGTATCCTCATGTGAACATAGTAATCAAAACAATTTATCATGAACGTAATCCAATCCATGCAACACTTTGGTGCACATATTCACAAGTTATCAAATTTCAGCTTACATACTCATAATTCGGCTGTTTTCTAGGATTTTTATAAAATAGTTCCAACGTTCCAAAAATTCCAATTATTTTACAGCAGGTGACAATTATACTGTAGAAATTTATATAAATTTTTCAAGTCCTAATAATTTACCAATTATCCATAAATATTAACATACTAGGCTGCAGTCAGATTCGTCGTTTTCTGACTGCAGTCCACGGAAGAATTTATTTAAAGCTCACTGATCGTCCAATCAACAAAATTCCAGTGGGAGTTGCCCGGAAATTTCCATACCTAGTTTCTGTACAAATTTCATGATTCGACTCCCTACAGATTATAAAATCCAACTCGATAAACAACTAACAAAATTTCAGGATTTTCACAGCTTTAGTTACTGAACTTAATTGGCCACTTAAAAATATCAAACGACTTCAGAAAAATATGAATCCAGCGCCATTAGATTCGTTATTCAAATCTCTACGTTTTAGACTTCAGAAAATCCTTTTTCGACAACTAATGCCCGAGTTACAGCCAGATGAAGTCGGCTGTAACTATCACTCCGCAACCTGTTTCAGCATTTTATCACCACTAATTCGCCTAAACCGTCAATACAATGAACCTAGGCGATCAAGAACTGATTTTTCTAATCATAGATCAATACATATATCACATCCATGCAAACCCTAATCAATATCTCTAGTCTTTATAAACAAAACACACTTGCAAACTATGAGTTCCGAAAACAATCATACATGCAAACTATGATGAATCAGCCGATTAACAACATAATCACTACATTCAAACACATATATCCGAACATGATCTTGTAACAATGATAAATCCTAACCTTTAATGACAAGGTAAATGAGCCGAGACTTGGATGGGAATGGATTCGGCTTGAAGGTAGATCGCGACCGAGAAGGGGGCTTGTTTGCGACCGTGAAGAAGAGTGGGGAGCGGCTGTTTGTGACCGAGATGATGAACAAGGGGCTGCTCGCGACCGAAGGGAGTATAGCAAGGCTGCCGTCGGCTTCTTAGATATTAGGGTTTTTGTGTTGTGAAGGAAACATGCATGTGTTTGTATATATAGGCGCAAGAGTAAGGAGAAGAGGGAATGGGTTTGCGGTTTGGGTTGCACGCGGCCGAAGGGACTTGGGTTGGTTGGTTTGGGTTTAAAACTCGGTTCACTCCTAGAGTCACAAGGAATGAGGTTGGTTCTTGTCACGGTTTGGTTTGGTTCGTGTACATATTTACTATAAATATTTTATAACTAAAACAATCACGTAATCGAACATCACATATTCACCAACTCATAAACGTTCAATACACATAGCACATACTTCATTTGACAAGTTCGCTAAATTATCGTAACTATTTCGAGCGTGCAAATTCAAGTCTCCGAATTAATAACCGTGAAGTAGTGCATTTAAGTTATCCGAAAAACCGGGATGTCACAAAGATCAAAAGAGAGAGGTGAGTTAGAACTCACTTTTTAGGAGTTTTGATCTTTGAGAGAAGAAGAGAGCTCTTTAGAGCTTTTAGAGAAGAGAAAAGAAGATTTAGGTGTGAGTTGGGAGTGAAAGGGAGTGGGGTATTTATAGTTGAGGTTTGGGGGTTGGGTTAGGTGTGTATTAAATGCAAGAAACACAATCCAACAAACACACTTTTGCCCAATCCATGAGCTAGAAACAAGTTTCTCCGGATTATGCTATTTTTAGTCCTTGAACTTAGTTTATCTTTCATTTCATGCTAAAACTTGATATTTTCGCATGTTTTCAATATGTAAGTATATTTTAGGTATCAAATATGAACGTATGAGTATTTGCACATATAACAAGTATCGGTTTGTATGTAAACATGTATTTAACAATTAAATGCATGTAAGGCAAGTATGTATCAGGTATGAATTTTATTACGATCAAAGTTTCGTATTATAAGATTGGGAAATGAAATATGAATGCGATACGAATACAAGTTTCCATAAATAGAAATACGATTACACTTTCTAATTAAGGAAAGTACGAAAAAACGAGGCGTTACAGTCTCCCCTCCTTTAGGAAATTTCGTCCTGAAATTTATTCAAGAGGAAGACTTTGGAAAGATGTCATTTTGGTGAAAATGTTTGGCCAAAATCAAGATTTTGAAGTTTAGAGTTTTGCGGAGTTCATATATAAGTGTGTCAATATGTATCGAAATTTTGAAGGATAAAAATGGTAGGTTCGTGAAAGGAATTTGTTTGACTAAGGTGTTTTTGAGACACCAATCGTAAACGTGTATAAGGATAAGTAAAAACGTGTATGTGTGTGTATAAGCAAGTGAGTTTGACTGGGTCTGGACAACTTATTGGAAGGAATATTTTAAAAGAGTGCGACCTAAGAGAAAGGTTTTAGTATGACTATGGATGTATTTTGATTAAATGAGCAGTCCACACCGAAAGTTGTAAGAAAAGTTTTGTTAGCTCTAAGGTGTATTATTAAAATCACTTGTTGTAGAAAAATGTTTATTGGAGAGAGCTAGGATGGTAAATATTTATGGTTTCTAAAAGGTTTTAACGATAATAGACCGACTGGTTGAAGTTTGCGTGTAGATAAGAGTGAAAGATAGTTTTAAAAGAAAAGGAACATTTTGACCAAATTGAGCCAGTGGGGACGTTTATAAAAATGAATTGAACGTTTTAGGCTGATTTGCTGTAAATAAAGTTTGGATGAAAGATTAAGGGAAGAATTGGGAAAATTGTGGTATGGTAGTGAATGATTCGGTAGGTGTATGTGAGGGGTAAAAATGGTATGAATATCGGATAAAATGCAACATGGAATGTTGAGAGATGCTAGTGATAGTTATGGCGATTAAAACTAACGACTTTGAGAATGAAGCTTTGTCATGGGTAATCGAGTACTAATCATTTTGATGTGGGGTCACCAAAGTTTGTTATGAATGAAATGTATATAACAAGGTCCAGGAAAACACCGAATTTCTCATGGCACGTTTTACGAAAGTTTGGTAATATGGTAGGGACACTTATATATAGGAAGTACCAACGGTGTATCCACCATGTTCACACCATGTTACGTTGTTTCGCTATTCGGTGTCATGTTACGTTCCGTGTTGCGATACACAGTGGAACCCACTATGATTTTCATGTGCCTACCAATATAATCCCGTGTGCACCCGCGATTATTTTGGTTTGTGCATGATCCACGTAGTTTGTACTAGTAGTGTACGGGTCAGGTTACATCTAGTAAGCAAAGGGTATGTAAGATAGCGTATAAAAATTAAGTATGTAAGCATGATTGTATGTATGTGTCGAACGTAGGCGAAACCACTCGGGTTATGCCTACTTATAGATTTCAAGTATGACTACCAAGTAGTGCAAATGTATAAATTTTGAGTATGATTGAAGACAAATACGTATAATATTAGCATGTAGTATCGAGCATATAGGTGGCATAAAATGGGATTTAGCATATAAGTTACCATGAAGCTGCGAGTGTGTAAAATACGAAGTGTAATGGTGATATGCGTAATATTGTCATGTAATATTGACAATGTAAATAGAATCGTGTAAGGCGCTATGCATGTGTATGGTTCCTTGAGTCAAAACAATGAGTTGGTTGAAATAAAATAAGTCGGGTTTGTCGGGAATGAAGGACCAAAATTGTGAATGCCGGGTGAATATTGAGAACAATATTAATTTTTGATGTAAAATGTGGTTTGTAAAAAGAAATGCTACTTTTGTTTTAAAATTTGTATTTGCATATGAAATTGTCTTGCCCATGTGTTCAGATTTAGATTTGCATGTTTTGAAAAAGTTGTGAAATAGTGAGCTTACTTTATTTTATCTTATTGATGCAAGAAAAGTCGTGTTTTGAAAATTTTCATGTAAAACTAAAACTTTTGAAATGTATTTTAGCAAAGTAGTTATACGTATGTGAGAGAAAGTTTTCGTTGGTTTCTTGTTGGAAATAAAATGTCTTTAGAATGGTAGTATAAAGTGGGTGTGTTTTGGACGACTTGTGAAAATCGAGGGAAAGAGGTTCGTTTGACCGACTAAGTTGATGGGTAGCATTTTATAAAGTTTTTGAAAAATTGTGAAAGAAACGTTTAAAGTGTCATTAGGGGTTTCATGTATGTAATTTACGTAAATATGTTGTAGGGTGAGAAATCGTATGGAAAAAATAGTAAGGTTCGAGGTTTATGCATAAATGAGAAAAATCGAAACAATGATAAAAGGTTTAGGTATAAGTTTTGATATAGTGATTGTTATGAAAATAGTCGAGTTGGAGCTGGACTTTGACCCCAACTTAAGTTTTGCGGAAAAAGACATCTAGGTGATCGACAATAAAAATCACGTTTGAGCATGTAAGTATTGTATAACATGTATGAGTCACATAGGTGACATAAACATAACAAGTATTCAATAGTATAAACACGTATGATTGCATAAGGAGCATGAATTTAGTTTGTTTGTGAGAATTATTATTGTTTTTTATTGCGAAAGATGTGAGAATTGTGCATCGGGTTCGAAATGGAACGAGATAATAAGTATTAAAACACATAGAAATTGAGATAGCATAAAATATAGGCTTAATAAAATATTAGAGTGCTTTGGGATTGAGAAGCGCCGACTATTCCAAAGTGAATCGAAGATCCTTTTAAATTAGAGGAATGTGCTTTGGCCTATAGGTAAAATGCTCTCGTCGAGAAGTGATTAACGACATTATACCCTTCCAGTTACTACACGTCTCTAATTGATTGAAAAATCGAAACCTTGGCGAGATCCAAAAATCGAGGAGTGGGACTTGATTGACAAGGTGCGGGTTTCACCCCCTAACTTGACGATTTCGTACCCTTAGCGTGGTTGGTACTTACCAAACGAAGAGCATATTCCGATTCGTTGGTAAGGGTCCACTAGAGTTTGAATTGGAAATTTTTCCATCAAGATGTGGATTTCACTCCTAACTTGATGACGAAATTTCGTGCAAAAAGAATAAGAATAGCGGAATGAGAGTCGTTCACCAAATTGTGGGTTTCACGCCTATTTTAGTGAACTCGTCTCGTTTGTGTTACGAGTGTCTTCAAGTCTTCAAAGTGAGTAGTGTGTAAAAATGTCTTAGGAAAGACATCATGTATATGTGTTAAGGCCAAAAGAAAAGAGGAGAAGCAAGTAGGAAGCAAAAAGTTTTAAGCATAAACAAGAATGGTCAAAACAGGTACTTAGAACTATAGACTAGGTCGAACATGGCAATTATACCTAATTCCCTATAGTTATGGCTCTGATACCAATCTGTCTCACCCAACCGATGGCGAAAACATCGGAGTGAGACGAAATAGATTGCTCATTGCTCACAACGCTAATAATGACAATATTTAATTAAAGCCGAATTTCATTTCAATAACGTTTGTCAAGTACAACATTGAAGCAAATTAAAATAACATAATACAACAAAAATTGATACAACAAATTTAGCCTAAACGTCTACTTGTGTGTATCTAAGTCCTTACTATTTGATTTCATAGCTTCCTCTTCATCAACTTGTAACATGTTTTAAAATACAATTCAATGCAAAAGCAAAGGCGAGTACACAAGTTTAAGCATATTATACGTATACGATTAACGTTTAAACGAATCCTCATGGCAACTATGATTTTACGAGAGCATATACAAGGCATGCAATACTACTAGCCAAACCCGTATTGCAAACACGTTGTTTTAACATGGCCTCAAGTTTATGCAATGGAGGGGGATGCGTGACTTCCTATAGCGTTGTACATGTTGAACGAAGGCTTAAAACAAGTTAATGACTAAAGTATCACATAAAGAATGTCCAAGGTATAACTATCACGTAATTGTATCAAGTATTCATGTGTATAGGATTGTTTGTGCATTTCATAAAGTTTAAGTGTTTTGGTTTTGGTATAGTAAACATGTTACACCCAAAAGTGTTGTAAACGAAAAGTGGGTCGAATGTACTCACGGTTTTACGTAGTCTTCAAACTTGACGAGTTCACGAAGTGTTGATGGGTGGGATGAGCGCCGAGTTATCCTATAGGAGGAGAACTTAGGTTGGTAAGTATTCGAACGATAACGGAGGATTTAGGAATTAAAAGCAATAAAGTGATTTATACGAGAAAGTAATCACTTAGACTTAATACTCGTTTTTTGACACTATAAGACCCATTCGGGTTGATGTGTTTTCATGAGTTAGGATACCCATTAGAATCGTAACGTGAGATTAAGTTCTTAGGTGATGGAACCTAGTACCATGACGAATAATCATTTGATTACCATCAAGAGTTCGGTTGGTATTCATATATATATCTATATATATATATATATATAGCAATCGGTAATTCATAAACATCATGTAATTTCATAGAAGTCATGCATGGAGGTAGGAGGAGAACCTTCCTTTTAAAACCTCTCGTATAGTATACCAATGCACAAGTCGCCACAAGGACGACAAGGATGGTCATGAGTACGTTTGAACATATAAGTAAAAGACAAAAAGTAAATGAAAACATCAAGTGAGGTGGTGGATCGAAGTTTAGGATCGCCAAGGCTTCCAAGTGATCACACTCTACCAACTCAAGTCTTGTTTCGAGAACAAGCTTGGAAGGATACAACACTTGTGGGTAAAACCCTAATAAAACCAAAAGAAAGTTGTTACCCTTGGGACCTTAGACATGGTGATGATCCAAGATAGTCTTCCATGGAAGACTTATGGAAAATTCCAAAGGTATTTCCAAGTAGTAAGAAAAAGGAAAGATCAAAGAGAGGTGAGTTAGAACTCACTTTTTAGGAGCTTTGATCTTTGAGAGAAGAAGAGAGCTCTTTAGAGCTTTTATAGAAGAGAAAAGAAGATTTAGGTGTGAGTTGAGTGTGAAGGGGAGTGGGGTATTTATAGTTGAGGTTTGGGGGTTGAGTTAGGTGAGTACTAAATGCAAGAAACACAATCTAACAAACACACTTTTGTCCAATCCATGAGCTAGAAACAACTTTCTCCGGATTATGCTATTTTTAGTCCTTGAACTTAGTTTATCTTTCATTTCATGGTACAACTTGTTATTTTTGCATGTTTTCAAGTGTATAATGTATATGTAAGTATATTTTAGGTATCAAATATGAACGTATGAGTATTTTCACGTATAACAAGTATCGGTTTGTATGTAAACATGTATTTAACAATTAAATGCATGTAAGGCAAGTATGTATCAGGTATGAATTTTATTACGATCAAAGTCTCAGATTATAAGATTGGGAAATGAAATACGAATGCGATACGAATACAAGTTTCCATAAATAGAAATACGATTACACTTTCTAATTAAGGAAAGTACGAAAAAACGAGGCGTTACATCTGCAATGTCGAAAGTTTGAATACAATGTCTACGTCATAAAACCAATTTGGAGCGCTTCCAGTTTTAGTGGATTTTCCTTCTTGAAAATCGACGTAATACGATTCAATCACCATCTTTTTCCGTTTATTGTACACTCGATATGCCTTTTGAGAAGATGAGTAGCCCATGAAGTAGCATATGTCACCTACCGCTTTAAACTTGATGAGATTATCTTCAGTGTTGAGAAGTGTGCATGAACATCCGAACGGTCTGAAGAAATCTATCAGAAGCTTCCTTTTGAAAAGTAGTTCATAAGTTGTCTTTCCGTGAGGTTTGACAATGAGAACACGATTCAAAACATAGCATGTGTGTTGACCGCTTCAGCCCAGAAGATTATGGGAAGCTTGGAGTCGACAAGCATAGTTCTAGCAGCTTTGATGAGAGTTCTGTTCTTGCGTTCCGCTACACCATTTTGCTGAGGAGTTCTGGCAGCACTGTCTTGAAGACGAATTCCTTTTTCTTCACAGAAGGAGACAAACGTATGATTCTTGAATTCTGTAACGTTGTCGCTTCTTACGGATTTCACCTTCAGCTTGATTACGTTTTCAATCATAGGGATGAAGCTTTTCAGAACGGAAGTTGTCTCACTCTTAGCTTCGAGGAAATACACCCATGAGAACCTTGAAAAATCATCTGTAATTACCAACAATAAGATCTTTTAGCTAAACTTTTAACGCTTATAGGGCCGAAAAGATCCATGGGAAGTAATTGCAGTGGGGCAGAAATCATATCACTGCTTTGGACTTATGAGACTTTTTATGTTGCTTTCCTTGGGCACATTCGATGCATTTTTCAGAAAAAGGAAAATCTTTCATAGGTAAACCTCTTACTAGATTTAATTTAGAAAGCTTTTTATGTTTTTAAAGTTCACATGCCCAAAACACCTGTGCCACAGCAGTGATTCCGATTCAGATGCTCGTGAAATAAGACATGTCATTTGCTCATTTGATTTGGCATTTTTCATATTCAGCACATAGGTATTATTTTGACGGGAAGCTCTAAGCATGATCATTTCTACAGGGACCGAGTATTCGGGTTTGAGGAATAAGCACTCCGTGTCATTGAACAACACCGAAATTCCTTTGTCACAGACTTGTAATACACTCATAAGATTGTAACACAACTCTGGAACATAGTTTACATTCTCCAGAGTAAGTGCTTCCGACACGACGTCACCCATTCCGACGATCTTCCCTCCCTTTTCGTCTCCGGCAAAGGACACAAAATCACCATCGATAACTCGAAAGTTTTTAAGCAGATCCTTTAACCCGGTTATATGCCTAGAGCATCCGCTGTCAACATGCCAGATATATTCCATGAGCTCCGAAGCCATTTCTGAATTTTTTTCTGTTATACAACAAAAACAACAAAAGATATGTACAGGTTAGCTAGCTTTTGGAGCCCAGACTTGCTTTACATTAGTTCTATCATGATTTTGAGCAAGAGAGTTTTCTTTTCTTTTCCAAAAACAAGTTGAGTCAACTATGCATTTTACTGATTTCTTTAGATTGTCAAATTGATCAGTAAAACTCTTAACGAGATCTTGATTAGGTTTAGAAAATTTCTTGCTTTTGCAATGTTTCGCAGTATGTCCTAAATGACCACAGCGAAAGCATTGTTTGCAGTTCGATCTTTTCTTCCTGGTGTGTTGAGTGCGAAGATGATGTATGTGATGAGAATCCGGAGCTGCTTGAAGAATTTGATGACGTAACATGACTTGAATCTTTGACTTTCTTCAATTTCTTGTCAGGATGATGTTTATCTTCAATGTCGTCTTCACTGTGCTCACTGGCTGATGACGAGGTTGATTCTTGACTTTCATTTGACATTTCTACATCACTATCTGAAGTTGTTGTGCTTGAATCATCTCTATTGCTTTCTTCAGTAAAGTCTTTATCGGTCTCTGAAGTACCTGCAACTGATTGAACAAACTCGGGAATTTCCTCTGTAAGGAACTTTCCAAATATGTTTTTCTTCAATTCTGGCACAAAGACAGGAGATTCAATCATAACATTTTCATCATTAAAAACAGAGTTTAAGTCATGACTCTCAACCTCAGCATGCACTTGGTTGTGAGTCTTAAGTGTAGGCGTAAGGCCATTACAGTCATCCCAAATGTTCACTTTTGGCACAAAGCCCTTATAGTCATCCATCCTATATAAACTATTACAGTTATCCTGATAGAAATTTTGTTTGTCTTATTACAATTCCAGGCGAACCAGTTAACTGTTGAATAATTGTCGCCTGAGTCACTGATTCCTATTTTTGAACCTCCATAATCATCTTCCTCATCGCACACATCTTCTTGACCCTCACACAGATCCGCATTGCTTTCAGACATGTTAGTATTGTTTTGTGGTTTGTAAAAAGCATTTTGATCCAAAAGATCATTTTTATCGATTAAGTCATTTTTAGGATGAGGAGATGGCATAGGGACATAATTTTTGTTGTGCGAAGGAGGAAATAATTTTCTTTCGTTTTCGAATTTATCCTTATATCCAATTCCATCCTTTATGAATGTCGGTCGTTGACAATTTACAATATCAACCAGCGCTTTTTGACTAATTTCCATTTGTCAATAATGATTTGCAATTTGTTATTTTTGTTTTGCGATTTTTCTAGTTTTTAGGTCAAATCATTTATGATAAAATCTTTTCTAAAAACAAATTCTTTTAAAGTCTGCAATTCAGCTATGGTTGAATTCAACTTTCGTTGATATGCAGCTTCATTTTCTTTTAGTTCTTGATTAGTTTTCAAAATCTTTTCTTTTTCTTTAATTATGTCATGGTTGAGAAATTTGTAGTGTGCCACGACGTTCAAACATGGTTTGGAGCATAGCTTCGCTTAAATTCATATGGTATGCTATTAACCAAATCCTTATCCTCAATTTCTGACTTCATGGCGGTGGTAGAAGTTCCAACCGCTTCATTCTTGCTGCTACGGATGGCTTCTTGAACTGCAGGCTTTGACTCATTCATTTCAGCTTTCTGTTTTCCCTTCTCTGAAGTCTGTTCAGCAGGATTAATGATGCTTTTCAGACCCTTGTCATCTTGTGTAATCTTGGCAGTTTGCTTTTTAACACAATTTGAAGCTGACGTGACTTAAACAATGGAGATGTTTGCCATGAGGGCTTTGTTAACTTCACTTTTAGCCTCAGCTATTTCCTCTGACCAGTCATAATCTTCCACAACTAAAGCCTTTTGATTATTTTCAGCAATACTGTCACTCCCTTCAATAGTCACCGGCCTTCTTGTCTGGTTGAGTTCGGCATTTTCGTTCTTCAGCAACGGACACTCCCTCTTGAAATGGCCTAGATTTTTGCAATTGTAACATCTCAGCTTGGACATGTCAAATCCAGCTTTTCCAAGAGCCAGCCTTTTTCCTGTTTTATCTTGGAATTTCTTCAACCGAAGAGTGATCATTGCCATCCGCCACTTCAAATCCATCTCTTCCATGTCGTCAGGATCCACTTGATACATGTCCTCAGCTGTGAGGAAATCTCTCTTCAACCCTCTTGACTTGAGAGCCTCATAGCTGCTTAAGAAGGCATTAAACAGAGCGACATGTTCTGTGGATATTTTAAGTGCTTGAGCGTCGCTGGCCACGGTAGTCTTCTCGGAGGATGATGAGGCCTTCACAGAGCTTGCGGAAGCATTGTTATAAGATTCGACAGCACTTTGAGGATTCAATCCACATGAGGTGATAGGAGCAAGAAATGCCATATTCTTGGGAGCCGAGGTTGCAGCAGCTTGCTGAGTAAGCTTCTGAGAATACCCAGTTTGGTTCATTTCTCTCTTGACAATATCCATTTCAAAGGCTTTCAGAGTGTTGATCAGTTCCGAGAGTGTGACAGGAGTTGTGTTGGTCAAGAAAGTTCTCTTAATCATCATGCATTGAAGGCTCCATTCTTTAGGGAGAGAATCTAGCAGCTTCTTGATTGATGCATAATTTGCAACAGGATTTCCCACTTTCTTCATCATAGTCAGCACTCCCAAAAATCGACAGATGTGGTCGGATAAGCTTTCACCACGAACACTTCCAAACATGTCATACTCTTTCTGGACCATGTCTATTTTGTTGTCCATGAGCTCCTCGTTTCCTTCATAGTGGTCGATAAGAGCCAACCACAGTTCATGAGCGGAGGTGTACTCTTCGAACAAGTTGTTATCTGTAACATTTGTCAAAAACGGGTTTTTCCAAACCCGCTTCGTTTGTAATCGAATATCAAGTTATATATGTTTCATTGCGTATTTATGTTTATTTTTAATTTTAAGCGATGCATAATTAATAAACAAATAGAATTTAAAAACTATAATTAATAAAAAGTGAAAATAAAATAAAAAAAAAAGAAAACCGGCTGCCGGGATTCGAACCCGGGTCAGCCGGGTGAGTCAAAGCCTTAACTCGCGCACATATAACCACTCCGCCACTTGATCTTTTTGTGAGTTCTAGGAAGCAATTAAATCATATGTTCAACTGAGAATCAACCTGTTGCGCCAACTGAAACCGATATCGGCTTTCAAACCGTCCAAGACGTTTGATTGCTCGTGGAATCTTGATCATAACCGATAAACCGACTTTTTAAATCAATTCAGTCGTTAATGAACTTGAATTCAGGTGATGTTTGGTTTTATAACCGAAAACATTCATTTCTGGAATTACTTCAACAAAATCCTCATCTCGCGATTCAATTACATTCCCAGAGCTTCTAATTTCACGTTTACTCTATTTTCTGGTCGTCGGAATTACTTTCTGATCATCGCCGGAATTCTCTGCAAGTCGCCGGAAAACCGAGACTCACCTCAAAACGGTAAATACCTCGACTCTTTCTGTTCCATTCCATTGATAGACCATTACTAACATCAATCCATCACCCAGAATCAATCCCAGACGACGTTGTCGGAAATTCTGCTTTTGCCGGAAAACTTCTGAAATTTCCAGAATCACGCCGTGAGCCGGTACGATCATTTAAACCTACTGATAATCGTTGCTCAGTAGTTCAATTTCATATCTAATCAATCAAAATAGTTAATTGATCCTAACAGCCGAAGTTCACAAAACAGAGCCGACGAATCATTGCCGGAGTTCTGTGAAAGACACTTGTTCGGTACATCCTTTCCCAAACCCTCTCCGTTCATTACCTTTCAATTTCTTATAATGTTCATTACCGAATTAAACAAGAAACAGTTGGCTTAACCGTTGTCTGTGAATTGAACGAAGAAGATGAAGTCTATTATGATTATAATATTAACTAAAATCGGTATTATAAACGGGTTAGACACACAATCCAGTGGTGGACTGTGTGCAAACAATACGCATACGTCCCGAGTTCGATCCTTGACACACGCACACTCTCTGTAATAAAAATGTTTTTTTTAAACTGAACCGGATCCACTCGCAATTAATGTTAAGTATAATAAAAATCATATATTAACCAAGTTAGACACACAGTCCAGCGGTGGACTGTGTGCAACACTAAATCACAGGTCCCGGGTTCGAGACCTGTTGACGGCACCGGTTCGATAATTAAAATCCTTTTTAAAAATAAATGAATTTCGAATAAATTAAAATAGTATATAAATATAATTAAAAACAGAAATATTTCGGGTTAGACACGTAACTCAGTTGGTAGAGCTGCGTGCACGCGTACGGGACGTCTCGGGTTCGAGCCTTACCCGGCGCACACATGAACCGGTCAAACAGTCAACAGTCATGGTCAATGGTCAAAGGTCAACGCAAAAGTCAACATTTTTATATATTTTTATTTATTAATTTAATTTAAAAATCAATTAAAAATACTTAAAAATAATGTTTTTAAAGATAGAAAATAGCCTTAAAACTCACAAAAATATATCTAAAAATCCTATTAAAATTATTAATAAAATCCACTCATTTACCATACCTTTCGTTGTTATTTAGGTTAGTTAATTCTCGTCGATCAATCCTCTAAACTCGTGCGCATTTCATCATCTTCAACCGAACGCACCCAATGTGTGTGAATCTCTACAAATTCCCCGTTTTAAATCACGTTTTTGGGGTGTATCATGTGTCTTATTATTTATCACATTTAAACTATTGTGCATCTATCATATCCATGAACAAATGTGTATTCAACATGTATTAACTGGTTGTGTGGTTATTGTTTAGATTATATTTATCATTTTTCAGTACATACATTATCATAGGCCGCCGCTCCCCATTACATTATGAGCGTTGAGCTGTTCCCCATTACATTATGAGCGTGAACCAGGCGTTGCCAACATACGATCGGCTCCGTTTGATTGAGCCTTGATCGCACAGACATTCATCATAGGCCGTCCGTTCCCCATTACATTATGAGCGTGAACGTGACGTTGCCAACATATACAGTTTCATTCATGTTTTTATTCATGCAAGTTGGTTTGTTATTGTATGTTATTGTAAGTTATTGTTTGTTGTTGTTGTTGTTATTGTTATTGTATGATTTAATTACGTTTGCTCACATATGATTATTGCACAATTTTTCCTGATAAAGATAACAAGAGATCAATAATAAATGTTTTTCTAACAAGGTTCACTCGCCAACTTATGTTGACCCAAAAACCCCCATTTTTACACATGATACAGGTGATCCAGCTGCAGCAAGAAACACATAGGATGGCTTAGAAGAATAAACTGGTTTAGACTTTGGATTGTTTAGTTGATTATCTTTCTTTGTATTTGTATGAACATGTTTGAAATATTGAGGATGTAATTTTGAATTTAATAAATATGAAACATATTAGTAAATATCATGAGCTTTGGTGATAACCCAATTATGCCCCGACTCTTATTCCGCTGCGGGTGTGACATTATCGTCCTTAGACATGGCCATAGTAAGAGCAGCATGAGCCCTCTGGTCACGTTGAATGAGAGTTCTATTTTCTTCTGTGAACGTTGATGGATCTTCGTTAATTGTACGAATGTCGTCATGAATTATCATTGGAACGTGTGGACCCACTATGACTAACATCCATTGAGTATAGTCGGTAAACTCAAAGAAGGCTTTGATCCTGTTTTTCCAACTGCTGAAATCTTCAGATCCTTTCAACTTCGGTGGTCTTGTAGCAGTTCCAGTTTCCAACTCGGCTTGGGCAATCGGGTTGAGTTAATTGAGAGACATTATGGTTGATCAGTGATTAAATAAGCTGGAGAGTATTAAATCAGGAGACAATTACGCTGCAAGGGAGACAAATACGTTGCAGATGAGACAAATACGCTGAAAAGGAGACAACATGACTTATACAATACGCACTTGAGATCAAATACGCGGCACTTGAGATCAAATACGCTGATGATCTATGGCGACTTTATCCTGGGAAATCCGCTGGATAATGAAAACAAACAAATCGCTGAGGATTTTTATCACTGACTTCGAAGTCGCCTTCGATCAATTTCGCTGGCACTATTACGCTGAAACTCAACAAATCCGCTGGTTTAAACCCAGCGTATTTGTTAAATACGTGATATACAAGTTAAATACGCTGCATTCAAGATTATCTACGCCAACTTCAAAAACAAATACCCCCAGAAGGGTTTTAGTACGAACAAAAACTCTCTAATCACCCAAAAACGACTCAAAATTCATGTTCTTTGCTGCACAATGACCAAAATGTTTACCAAACCACTGATTAACAACAACCCAATGATTAAACACACCAGATCAAGCCATTTTAAGCCCAAAATTTTGAAAAACCTTAAAACTTTGAAAACTTTTGAAAAACCTTCAAAACTTGAAGAATCTTAACAAAAACTCAAACAATCAAGAGCACAAAGGCTCTGATACCAAATTGTGAGTCCCAAAACAGATTCGGATCACAGTGGTTGATTGTTATCACTCAAATAACTATGGATTAGTTGTTTGAATGTGTAAAAGTTATGAAAATCAAAACATGAAGATGAGGATTCTTGAATGGATCAAGCAACTAGTGTTGTATATGAAATCCCAAAACGATGTAATCAATAACAGCACCTGGATATTCGGATTAAGCACAATAACAAGAATCACAACACAAGAGTAATCACCAAAATCTATCCAAGAAGCTTTGATAAAACATTCATTCAAGAACATATATATACACAGTCTGACTACCCAGCGTATTTATCAAATACGCTGGGTTATTAATTAAGCCGCCAACATACAACTTTCACATAATTGCACTTTTGACCCTTTTAGATTACTTAACTATTACAAACCAGCTCAAACTATGAATACTCAAGTACCAATGGTCTCAAAAAGTCCTAACATGATGTAACCTAGTACCATGACAGACAATCATTTGATTACCATCAAGAGTTCGGTTCGTGAATATATACATATATTATATGGCGTATGTAATAAGTAAATCATAAACATCATGGAAGTTCATAGAAGTCATGCATGGAGGTAGGAGTATAACCTTCCTTTTAAAACCTCTCTCGTATAGTTTACCAATGCACAAGTCGTCGCAAGAACGACAAGGATGGTCATGAGTAACATAAAAGTAAATGACAAAAATTAAACAAAATCATCAAGTGAGGTGGTGGATTGAAAGTGGGATAGCCAAGGCTTCCAAGTGATCATACTCTACCAACTCAACTCTCGTTCCAAGAACAAGCTTGGAAGGATACAACACTTGTGGGTAAAACCTGTGACATCCCGGTTTTTCAGGTATCTTAAACGCACTACTTCACGGTTATTCATTCCTACGCTAAATTGATTTGGAGATTTAATTTACACGCTCGAAATAACTACGCTAACTTTGTGAACTTATCAAGTTGAATTACGTGCTATGTGTATTAGACGTTTATAAGTTTGGTGAGTTATTATGTCATGTTTTGATTTCGTGATTTTTAGTTATAAAAATATATATATAGTAAATAGATAGACGAACCGAACCGAGCCGCGAAACGAGTCGACCTCATTTCCTTGCGACTCAAGGAATTAATCAAAACTTGAGGCTCAAGTTAAAGACCCAAACCGCCCCACCCAAACCCTTTGCGGCCGCAAGCACAAACCCCAAACCCTTGATCCTTTTCTTTCTTTCCTTGCACTATATATAGACATGTATGCATGAGAGTTGTGTTAACAAAAAAAATAAGGAACCCTAGCTCCCAAGAACAGCCGACGGCAGCCCCTTCCCACTTTTTCTCTCGATCGCAACCTTCTCCAAGAACTAAAGTGATTCCAATCTCGTTCCCGGATCGTTAATCTTCATCGTTGCAAGGTTAGGGTTTCTATGGTTTCACAAATCACATTAGGGTTATGAACTATTGATCATGCTTGTATGTAATGGTAGAATCATGGTTATGAAAGTGTTATGATGTTTAGTTCGATTAATTGTGCAAGAATTGCGATTATGATGATTAGTTGAATACAAGAATCATAGGCTGCGTTTTGTGATAAAAACCATATTGTATGATTAGGGTTTGCATGAGTATGATGTACATGATGATATGTGACTAATAAATCTGTTCTTGATCATTTATATTTAACGTCTCAATTGTTTAAAGCGTGTTCTATTGCGATAAAGGTTGAAAACAGGATGCTGAATGGTGTTTACAGCCAACTTCAATTGGCTGTAACTTGGTTATTATTTATCGAAAAGCGGATTTTCTGAAGCCTAAAACGTATATTTTTGAAAACGCTTCTAATGGGACTGTATTCATATTTTTCTGAGGTCGTTTGATATTTTTAAGTGGTCAATTAAGTGCAGTAACTGAAGCTGTGTAAATTCTGAAAATTTGTTAGATGTTTATCGAGTCGGATCTCATAATCTGTAGAGGGTTGGGTCACGAAATTTGTACAGCAACTGGAGATGGAAATTTCCGGGAAACTCCCACTGGAATTTTGTTAATTGGATGAACGATGATTTTTAAATAAATTCTCCCGTGGACTGCAGTCAGAAAGCGACGAATCTGACTGCAGCCTAGTATATAAATATTTATGGATAATTGGTAAAGTGTTAGGACTTGAAAATTTTGCATAAAATTCTACAGTTTAGTTGACACCTTCTGTAAAAAAATTGGAATTTTTGGAACGTTGGAACTATTTTATAAAAATCCTCGAAAACAGCCTAGTTATGAGCATACAAGCTGAAACTTGATAACTTGCGAATGTGTGTACCAAAGTGTTGTATGAGTTGATTTGTGTTCATGATAAGTTGGTTTGATCACTATTTTGGTATGATAATGCTTTGCATGCATGATTGTGTTTTCGAATTTGTTATCATGTGTGCCGCATTGTGTGTTAGTTATGTGTAGGGTTTGTATCAGTGTGTTCACACACTAACTTTAAATCGATTGACTTTTTAGGACGCAATTAGCGGTCCCATCAATTGCTACTTCTGTGTTACACTAACCGAGCAATTAAAGGTGAGTTCACGGCCCCTAATTTTATCCGGTTTTAAACAACAGGGGGAGAAACATGTATACACTCTACAACTCTATCTCTTTACGTTATACGAAATTAACGTCGTTAAACTATTCGGTAACTAAGTTAATGTTAATGTACGTTATGGTCACTAAGCAGCTATATCACGGAAGTCCTCGACAAACTCTCGGATCGTTAGTATTGGGTTAGATAGCGGGGAAATTATAAGTAGTACTACTGGGCCCGACAAGCCCCACCCGAGCTAGTCGCTCTAGCCGACCGGGCATGGTCAGCGGGTGAATAATTTAGCCTAACTTTCGCCATGGTCAGTGATAGGCCTGGCAACACGAAGGCACAACAGTCAGCTTCGATCGCGAACACTTATGTGACATAACTTTAGGCTCGCTACCTACATGTTAACATTGAACTTAATTACGAAACCACAATATTATTCCGGGTTAGGAATAATGGAACAAACAACAATATTACTCCGGGTTAGGAATAATGGAACAAACCACAATATTATTCCGGGTTAGGAATAATGGAACAAACAACAATATTATTCCGGGTTAGGAATAATGGAACCAACATCATTATTATTCCGGGTTTGGAATAATGGAACTATATCGTTATTCCGGGTTAGGGATAACGGGGGAAACAAACTTATAACCGAACTAATGAACTTATGAAAACCTGTGAACTCACTCTTCTTTAATGTTGACACTTGTTTCTTTACATGTTTCTCAGGACGCTAGGAGCTCTAGGTGCACTCACTTGCATTGATCAAGACATCTTTTTATCGAGTCTCATTTACGAATATTGTTTGGGTTTTTCTTTAGTTTTGGCGTTTGTGTTGGCGCCCGTTCCTTTACTTTACTTTAATGCTTCCGCTCAACTTTAAAACTAATGCTTCCGCTAAACATTGAAACCAAACTAAGACAATTTAAAAATAACTATGAATGGTTAAACAAATGATTTTGGAAAACGTATAAACAAATCATATAGAGTCGTTCAATGTTACTAGTGTCTCGGATTCTCGTTTGTTCACACACCTCGCGGTAAAACTCGCAAGTGGAAATTGAGGGTGTGACAGATTGGTATCAGAGCCTCTAGCTATAGAGAACCAGGTTTGCATTAAAAGTAGACCTAAACTATAGCTGATTACACGACACTAGACTTAGTTTGGCACTGAACTGTGATATCTTGTTATGTGTTGTACTACAACTGTGTTATGTAAAATATAAATGCATATTGTGATGAACGCAACTCGTAACTAACTACACAACCCAACAGGCAATGTCATCATCATGATCCGACAAACCTTTACAACCAAGGGCGCCGGGGAGGGCACCTATGGTCGAACCCTCACCACCTCATGGCGTGGAGACAAGCTCAGCTGCTAGAAAAAGACTCGCTCTAGGAGAGGAGTCATCCTCACGCCCGACCATCGCTATGCCGGTCGAACTGGTTAACTCGTTAGAAGTAGGGAACGACCTACTTAAAGATATGATAAGAAAACAACAGGAACAACTAGAGAGAATGCAGGAAACTATCCTGGCACAGGGATGGATGATACGACAATTAACGGGTAAGACTGGAGAGCTCGAGGAAGAGCAATATGAGAATAAGATAGCTCGTAACACTTTAGCGAAAGATCTTCGTGCTGAGCAGCTGAGGGCTGACTGGCTCGAAGACAGAGTTCTTGAGTCCAGCTGGAGAATTCAAGAACTAGAACAGAATCAGGCACCTTACCAGTACCCGTACCAGCACCGGCCCCTCCAGTGCCGGTAGAGGAAGAAGAGGAGGATCCAGAGGAGGATCCGGAGGAAGACCCGGCTGTAGAAGCTGGAAACGCCGCGGAGGATGACGGCAACGATAGCGATTTGGGAGATGGAGACGTAGAAGACTGACTCGTCTTGCTTATCCCATTTGCTTCCTTCAGTCTATTTATTTTCTACTTATGTTTGAACTCGAAATTTTATAGTAAACTAATATGTTTGGTTGGCATTTTGTGAGACGTTGAAATTTTATTTAATCGAATATTCCTTTGATTGTTTAATTTATTTGGGTTGACATAATTTGAGGGATTATTTAAGTATGGAATAGGATAACTATATTGGATATATATACTTATCGGTGTGTGTTATGTTGTCTTGCGAAGATCTAAAATGGCAACTGGACGTCGCGGAAACCTCAACATGACACCCGAAGAACTGACCGTAATGATCCAAGAACACGTAAATGCTGCTCTGGCAGGTGTTCAAAACCCACCAGCAGCAGGAGGGGTTCTTAACCCCTACAAGATGTTCCTCGATGCGAAATCGAGCAAATTCACGGGTGCAGAAGGACCCATAGGACTGGTCCGTTGGATTGAAAAGTCCGAATCAGTGTTCGAGATGTGCAATTGTCTTGAGGCCAACAAGGTCAAGTATGCTGCCTCAACGTCGGAGGATGGGGCACTAACTTGGTGGAATGCACAAGTCCAAACGCGTGGACTTATTGCTGCAAACGCAATGGCCTGGGCCGAGTTTAAGGCCCTAATCAAGGAGGAGTACTGTCCGCGGGACAGGGTTCAGCAGTTGGAGTAAGCTTTATGGAACCACAAGATGGTGGGATCTGAAATTGAAGCATACACAGCGAAACATCATGACCTGCTATTTCTATGTCCCGATCTGGCCAACACCGCTGAGAAACGACTCGAGTTTTACCTTGGGGGTCTGGCCCCCGAGATCCAGGGCATGGTAATGGCTAGCAACCCTACGACTGAGCATCAAGCGATCAGGCTGGCGCACAAACTCACCGATAAGGCGGTGGAACAAAAGAAGTTGCCATCTCGGGGTGCAACTGAAGTGGTCCCTGATAATAAAAGAAAATTTGAAGACTCGTCTGCTCGACAGTCTTCGTCAGCCCAGCCGCAACCAGGGAACCAGAAACGGTTCAATAATTTCAACAGTAATCGGGGTCACAATAATCAGCCCGCCAACAACACCCAGAACACAAGCGGCTATGTGGGTCGAAAGCCACAATGTAATCGTTGTAACCTCCATCATCACGGCCCTTGTGCTGGAAATCGCTGCCAACGATGTGGCAAAGTGGGACACGCGGCAAAGGATTGTCGCGGGGAACTCATGTCCCGACAAAATCAGAATCAACACCAGGGTCAGCAGCAGGGTATTAACCGGGGGTGCTATCAGTGTGGTAGCACTGCCCACTTCAAACGAGACTGCCCACAGCTTCGCAACAACAACATCAATGGTGGGAACAACAAAAACCACAACAACAACAACCACAACAACCACAACAACAACAATAACAACAACAACAATGGAAATGGTGGCACAGGAGGTGCCAAAGGTCGTGCATTTACGCTAGGCCGCGGAGAGGCCAGAAACGACTCGAACATGGTCACCGGTAAGTTTCCCCTTAACGATTATTTTGCTACTATACTTTTTGATACGGGTGCGGATAGGAGTTTTATATTTGAGTCTTTTAGGAAGAACCTAAATCTCACGCCTAAACCCCTAGAGACCCCTTACGTCATAGAACTAGCCGATGGTATGTAGATGTGACCCATTTAGTATCCGGCTGTCAACTCAAACTCGCGGGTCACACCTTTACCATTGATCTGATGACAACTACCCTGGGTAGTTTTGACGTGGTAGCCAGAATGGACTGGCTATCCGACGTCCGAGCTGAAGTTCTCTGTTTCGAGAAAGCTATCCGTATTCCGCTCTCTAACGACGAAATCTTGACGGTACAAGGCGAGAAGGCAGGCGCCGTCATAAACATCATCTCTTACATGCAAGCACAGAAGTATCTTCGGAGGAAGAACTCCTTCGCTTTTCTCCCACTGGTCACCGAACAGCCTAAGGACGAGAAGCGTATAGAAGATATCCCCGTCGTCCGTGATTTTTCCGATGTATTTCCAGAGGAGTTACCTGGTCTTCCACCACATCGACAAGTGGAGTTTGAAATTGAATTGGCGAACCATGCAACTCCCATCGCCAAGGCCCCATACCGCCTAGCTCCAGCCGAGCTGCAAGAGCTGTCTACCCAACTTCAGAACTGCTAGAAAAAGGATTTATCCAACCCAGTACTTCGCCATGGGGAGCTCCGGTCCTTTTTGTCAAGAAGAAGGACGGGACCTTCCGCATGTGCATCGACTACAGGGAACTCAATAAGGTTACTGTCAAGAACCGATACCCATTACCTCGCATCGACGATCTCTTCGACCAACTTCAAGGGTCAAGCTACTACTCCAAGATTAATCTACGGTCCGGTTATCACCAGTTATGCGTCAGGGAGGAGGATATTGCTAAGACGGCATTTTGTACTCGGTATGGCCATTATGAGTTTTGGTCATGCCCTTCAGTCTCACCAACGCACCCGCGGTGTTCATGGACCTCATGAACCGCGTGTGTAAACCGTATCTCGACAAGTTTGTCATTGTGTTCATCGATGACATACTCATCTACTCTAAAGGTGAAGAAGAACATGCTGAACATCTACGATTACTGCTGGAATTACTTCAACAGGAGAAACTATATGCCAAGCTTTCAAAGTGTGATTTCTGGATTCGGGAAGTTCAGTTCCTCGGGCATATTGTGAAAGAAAAGGGTATCCACGTCGATCCCGCCAAGATCGATGCTATCAAGAACTGGGAAGCACCCAGGACACCGACAGAGATCCGCCAATTTTTGGGTTTGGCTGGTTACTACAGACGTTTTATCGAGGGATTTTCAAAGATCGCACAACCGCTCACCACCCTCACCCAGAAAGGCACCAAGTATGCTTGGGTGACAAACAGGAAGCGGCATTTCAATTGCTGAAACAGAAACTTTGCAGTGCACCCATTCTGTCCTTGCCGGAAGGGACTGATGATTTTGTGGTATATTGTGATGCTTCCATTCAGGGATTGGGATGCGTACTCATGCAACGTGATAAGGTCATCGCGTATGCGTCCCGACAATTGAAGGTTCACAAGAAAAACTACACAACACATGACCTGGAATTGGGAGCAGTAGTGTTTGCACTTAAGATTTGGAGAAACTACCTATATGGAACAAAGTGCACAATCTATACAGATCACAAGAGCCTCCAACACATCTTTGACCAGAAGGAGTTGAACATGCGACAGCGTCGCTGGGTCGAACTCCTGAATGATTATGAATGTGCCATTCGGTATCACCCGGGTAAAGCTAACGTGGTAGCTGATGCCCTCAGTAGGAAGGAGCACATGAAACCTCGTCGGGTACGAGCATTACAATTCACCATTCATTCGGGGTTACCCGAACAGATACGCGATGCGCAGCTAGAAGCAGTTAAGGAAGAAAACATCAAGGCCGAATCGGTGGGAAAAATGGAACGCGATTGGGAAGTAAAACCCAATGGAGCCCGGTATTTCATGAATCGCATATGGGTACCTCTCTACGGAGACCTTAGAAAGCTAGTCATGGACGAAGCTCACAAGTCCCGATACTCTGTCCATCCTGGTTCGGATAAGATGTATCAAGACCTTAAAGCCACGTACTGGTGGCCCAACATGAAAGCGGATATAGCCACCTACGTGAGCAAGTGTTTGACTTGTGCGAAAGTCAAGGTAGAGTATCAGAAGCCATCGGGGCTACTTCAACAACCTGAAATTCCGGTGTGGAAATGGGATCAGATCTCGTGGACTTCATCACTAAACTCCCGCGAACTTTGGGTGGTTGCGATACCATCTGGGTGATTGTGGATCGTTTAACTAAGTCCGCACACTTCCTAGCGATCAAAGAAACAGATAAGATGGATAAGTTGACTCGCATCTACATTAAGGAAGTAGTTTCTCGGCACGGAGTACCAATGTCCATCATCTCAGACAGAGATGCTCGTTTCATGTCCAACTTTTGACAGTCACTTCAGAAAGCGTTGGGTACACGCTTAGATATGAGCACAGCTTATCACCCTCAGACTGATGGTCAAAGCGAAATGACCATTCAGACCTTGGAAGACATGCTTAGCGCATACGTGGTAGACTTCGGGAATAGTTGGGAAATCCATCTGCCTTTAGTGGAATTCTCGTATAACAACAGTTACCATACGAGTATATCGGCAGAACCGTTTGAAGCATTATACGGTCGTAAATGTAGATCACCGGTCTGTTGGGCAGAAGCCGGTGACAGTCAACTCACAAGCCCTGAGTTGATACTTGAGGCTACAGAAAAGATTGTACAAATCAGAAACCGCATGGCAGCGGCACGAGATCGACAGAAAAGCTACGCTGATCAACGACGCAAACCGCTCGAATTTCAAGTAGGCGACCGCGTCCTACTGAAGGTGTCACCCTGGAAGGGTGTAATCCGTTTTGGGAAACGAGGCAAACTAAACCCACGGTACGTAGGCCCGTTTGTGATCTTGAAACGTACGGACCCGTAGCTTATCAATTAGACCTTCCTACCGAACTCAGTGGAGTTCACAACGTTATTCACGTGTCAAATCTGAAAAAGTGTCTATTAGATGAAACCCTAGTCATTCCATTGGATGAGATTCAAGTGGATGAACAACTGCATTTTGTGGAACAACCTATTGAGATCATGGATCGTGAGATCAAGACTCGAAGGCACAGCAAGATACCGATCGTCAAGGTTCGTTGGGTTTCTAAGCGTGGACCGGAGTTCACGTGGGAAAGAGAGGACCAAACGAAAAGCAAATACCCACACCTTTTTTCGGAGATTTAATTTACACGCTCGAAATAACTACGCTAACTTTGTGAACTTATCAAGTGAATTACGTGCTATGTGTATTAGACGTTTATAAGTTTGGTGAGTTATTATGTCATGTTTTGATTTCGTGATTTTTAGTTATAAATATATATAGTAAATAGATAGACGAACCGAACCGAGCCGCGAAACGAGTCGACCTCATTTCCTTGCGACTCAAGGAATTAATCAAAACTTGAGGCTGAAGTTAAAGACCCAAACCGCCCCACCCAAACCCTTTGCGCGCAAGCACAAACCCCAAACCCTTGATCCTTTTCTTTCTTTCCTTGCACTATATATAGACATGTATGCATGAGAGTTGTGTTAACAAAAAAAATAAGGAACCCTAGCTCCCAAGAACAGTCGACGGCAGCCCCTTCCCACTTTTTCTCTCGATCGCAACCTTCTCCAAGAACTAAAGTGATTCCAATCTCGTTCCCGGATCGTTAATCTTCATCGTTGCAAGGTTAGGGTTTCTATGGTTTCACAAATCACATTAGGGTTATGAACTATTGATCATGCTTGTATGTAATGGTAGAATCATGGTTATGAAAGTGTTATGATGTTTAGTTCGATTAATTGTGCAAGAATTGCGATTATGATGATTAGTTGAATACAAGAATCATAGGCTGCGTTTTGTGATAAAAAACCATATTGTATGATTAGGGTTTGCATGAGTATGATGTACATGATGATATGTGACTAATAAATCTGTTCTTGATCATTTATATTTAACGTCTCAATTGTTTAAAGCGTGTTCTATTGCGATAAAGGTTGAAAACAGGATGCTGAATGGTGTTTACAGCCAACTTCAATTGGCTGTAACTTAGTTATTATTTATCGAAAAGCGGATTTTCTGACGCCTAAAACGTATATTTTTGAAAAACGCTTCTAATGGGACTGTATTCATATTTTTCTGAGGTCGTTTGATATTTTTAAGTTGTCAATTAAGTGCAGTAACTGAAGCTGTGTAAATTCTGAAAATTTGTTAGATGTTTATCGAGTCGGATCTCATAATCTGTAGAGGGTTGGGTCACGAAATTTGTACAGCAACTGGAGATGAAATTTCCGGAAAACTCCCACTGGAATTTTGTTAATTGGATGAACGATGATTTTTAAATAAATTCTCCCGTGGACTGCAGTCAGAAAGCGACGAATCTGACTGCAGCCTAGTATACAAATATTTATGGATAATTGGTAAAGTGTTAGGACTTGAAAATTTACATAAAATTCTACAGTTTAGTTGACACTTCCTGTAAAAAAAGTTGGAATTTTTGGAACGTTGGAACTATTTTATAAAAATCCTCGAAAACAGCCTAGTTATGAGCATACAAGCTGAAACTTGATAACTTGCGAATGTGTGTACCAAAGTGTTGTATGAGTTGATTTGTGTTCATGATAAGTTGGTTTGATCACTATTTTGGTATGATAATGCTTTGCATGCATGATTGTGTTTTTGAATTTGTTATCATGTGTGCCGCATTGTGTGTTAGTTATGTGTAGGGTTTGTATCAGTGTGTTCACACACTAACTTTAAATCGATTGACTTTTTAGGACGCAATTAGCGGTCCCATCAATTGCTACTTCTGTGTTACACTAACCGAGCAATTAAAGGTGAGTTCACGGCCCCTAATTTTATCCGGTTTTAAACAACAGGGGGAGAAACATATATACACTCTACAACTCTATCTCTTTACGTTATACGAAATTAACGTCGTTAAACTATTCGGTAACTAAGTTAATGTTAATGTACGTTATGGTCACTAAGCAGCTATATCACGGAAGTCCTCGACAAACTCTCGGATCGTTAGTATTGGGTTAGATAGCGGGGAAATTATACGTAGTACTACTGGGCCCGACAAGCCCCACCCGAGCTAGTCGCGCTAGCCGACCGGGCATGGTCAGCGGGTGAATAATTTAGCCTAACTTTCGCCATGGTCAGTGATAGGCCTGGCAACACGGAGGCACAACAGTCAGCTTCGATCGCGAACACTTATGTGACATAACTTTAGGCTCGCTACCTACATGTTAACATTGAACTTAATTACGAAACCACAATATTATTCCGGGTTAGGAATAATGGAACAAACAACAATATTATTCCGGGTTAGGAATAATGGAACAAACCACAATATTATTCCCGGTTAGGAATAATGGAACAAACAACAATATTATTCCGGTTAGGAATAATGGAACCAACATCATTATTATTCCGGGTTTGGAATAATGGAACTATATCGTTATTCCGGGTTAGGGATAACGGGAAACAAACTTATAACCGAACTAATGAACTTATGAAAACCTGTGAACTCACTCTTCTTTAATGTTGACACTTGTTTCTTTACATGTTTCTCAGGACGCTAGGAGCTCTAGGTGCACTCACTTGCATTGATCAAGACATCTTTTTATCGAGTCTCATTTACGAATATTGTTTGGGTTTTTCTTTAGTTTTGGCGTTTGTGTTGGCGCCCGTTCCTTTACTTTACTTTAATGCTTCCGCTCAACTTTAAAACTAATGCTTCCGCTAAACATTGAAACCAAACTAAGACAATTTAAAAATAACTATGAATGGTTAAACAAATGATTTTGGAAAACGTATAAACAAATCATATAGAGTCGTTCGATGTTACTAGTGTGTCGGATTCTGGTTTGTTCACACGCCTCGTGTAAAACTCCGCAAGTGGAAATTGAGGGTGTGACAAAACCCTATTAAAACAAAAGACTCTTACACTTGGGACCTTAGACATGGTGATGTTCCAAGTTGGTCTTCCATGGAAGACTTATGGAGACATTCCAAAGGTGTTTCAAGTTGTAAGAAAGAAGAAAGATCAAAAGGAGATAGGTGAGTTAGAGCTCACTTTTTTGAAGCCTTGATCTTTTAGAGAAAGAGAGCTCTTAGAGCTTTTTAGAGAGAAGATATGATTTGAGGTGTGACTTGAGAGGAGGAGGAGTGGGGTATTTATAGGTGAGTTTTGGGAGGTTATTAGTTGAGGGTATTAAATGCAACAAACACAAAGTTAGCCAATCCATGAGCTTGAAACCAACATTTCCGGATTATGCCCCTCTCGCGGGCCGCGAGAGGGTGAAAAAGTTTCGGTCGCGGGCCGTTTGAGGGTCTGGCGGGGCGCGAGAAGGTTTAAGTGTTCGGTCGTGGGTGCGAGGTGGTTTATTCCAGAAGTTTCTTTATTTTTATCACTTTTAGTCCTTGTACTTGGTTTTAGTTGTCATTTTTCATGATTTAAGCATATAACGTGTATAAGTGTCGAGTGTGAATACATGAACCTTTGCACGTATAACAAGTATCAGTATGATTGAATGCATGCAAAACAAGTATGTATCAAATATCAATTTTATTATGATTCAAGTCTCGGGTTACAAGATTGGGAAAAGAAATACGAAAACGACACGAATACAAGTTCCAAAAATAGAAATACGATTATACTTTCTAATTAAGGAAAGTATGAAAAAGCGAGGCGTTACAGTCTCCCCTCCTTTAGGAAATTTCGTCCCGAAATTTATTCAGAGGAAGGTGTAACGAACAGGTGCGGATACTTAGTATTCATATCACTTTCGAGTTCCCAAGTAAATTCGGCGCCACGTTTACCTTCCCATCGAACCTTGACTATGGGAATTCGGCTGCGCCTCAATTGCTTGATTCATCGGTCCATGATTTCGACAGGTTTCTCCACAAAGTGCAAGGTTCCGTTGATTTGAAGATCTTCGAGTGGGACTTGAAGTCCTTCTTCGGCTAGACATTTCTTCATATTTGAAACGTGAAATACATGATGAACATTGCTGAGTGCTTGAGGTAGGTCCAGTCTATACGCTACCTTGCCAATCCTTTCGAGAATCTTGAAAGGACCCATGTAGCGAGGAGCGAGTTTGCCTTTCTTACCAAAACGAACAACACCCTTCTAAGGGGACACCTTGAGAAGCACATGATCACCCATGCTAAATTCCAAAGGCTTGCGTCTTTTATCAGCATAACTCTTTTGTCGGCTTTGAGCTATAAAGAGATCATTACGCATTTGTAGAATCTTGTCCGTCGTCTCTTGTATTAGTTCGGGACCGGTGAGTTGTACGTCTCCGATCCCGTGCCAACAAATAGGCGAACGGCACTTATGGCATAAGCCATGTGAATACTTGCGTGATAGTTGTTGTTGTACGTGAATTCTACCAAAGGTAAGTACGAATCTCAGTTGCCGCCAAAATCGATTACGCATGATCGAAGCATATCCTCTAGGGTTTGGATAGTACGCTTGGTTTGACCGTCAGATTGAGGATGAAAAATGGTACTAAGGTTCAAACGAGTGCCAAGGGCGGATTGAAAAGTTTGCCAAAGGCGGGAAGTGAAACGAGCGTCACAATCAGAAATGATGTCAATGGGCGTACCATGACGACTGATGATCTCACTCGTGTAGATACGAGCCAATTTCTCGACTTTGTAATCTTCACGAATGGAAAGGAAGTGAGCGGATTTGGTCAGACAACCGATGATAACCCAAATGCTATCATGACCCGAAGGAGTACGAGGTAATTTCATAATGAAATCCATGGCAATACTCTCCCATTTCCAGACAGGGATTTCAGGTTGTTCGAGTAGGCCAGAGGGACGTTGATGTTCTGCCTTGACTTTAGAACAGGTCAGACACTTTGACACGTAAAGAGCAATATCACATTTCATTCCAGGCCACCAGTAAGACATACGAAGATCATGGTACATCTTGTCAGTGCCAGGGTGCATGGAATATCGGGATTTATGAGCTTCATCCATCAGAGTGGTCCGTAGAGTACCATGATCAGGAATCCACATACGGCCACGGTAGTACAGGATACCATTGTTCTTCTGCTCAAGTGGTGTCTCGTTGCCGGTATTCAACTCAGTTTCAAGGTTGCCCTTATTTATGGTTGAATATTGCGCATCTCGAATCAGATGGTGGAAATTCCCCATGGTTTTGTGACAACAAGCACTATTCACATGAGTCTTACGACTAAGTGCATCGGCCACAACATTCGCCTTGCCAGGATGGTAGTGAATGTCACAGTCGTAGTCGTTTAACAATTCCACCCAACGAGGTTGCTGCATCTTGAGGTCTTTTTGGTCAAAGATAGGTTGTAGGCTTTTATGATCGGTGAAGATCGTACACTTTGTACCATAAAGGTAGTGTCGCCAAATCTTTAACGCAAAAATGACCGCACCAAGTTCAAGGTCGTGCGTAGTATAGTTCTTCTCATGTACCTTGAGTTGTCTCGATGCGTAAGCGATACCTTGTCCCGTTGCATGAGAACGCAACCAAGACCTTGGTTAGAAGAATCGCAATACACGACAAAGTCGTCATTTCCATCGGGAAGAGTAAGGATAGGAGCATTACAAAGCATGTCCTTGAGTGTTTGGAAAGACTCCTCTTGTTTGGGACCCCAAACAAAAGGTTTATCTTTTTGCGTTAAGGAGGTCAATGGAACGGCAATCTTTGAGAAGTTCGAAATGGAACGGCAATAATACCCAGCTAGGCCAAGAAACGAACGAATCTCAGAAGTTGATTTACGTGCAACCCAATTCTTAACAGCTTCTATCTTTGCGGGGTCAACATGAATACCGAGTTCATTGATGGTGTGACCCAATAATTGAACCTCTTTTAGCCAACATTCACACTTGGAGAATTGGCATAAAGACGTTCGGTGTGCAAAAGAGTAAGAATGAGGCGCAAATGCCGCCCATGTTCTTCTTTCGTCTTGGAGTAGATGAGAATATCGTCGATGAAGACAATAACAAAACGATCAAGAAACGGCTTACACACGCGGTTCATTAAATCCATGAACACGGCAGGCGCGTTAGTCAAACTAAAAGGCATGACCACGAACTCGTAGTGTCCATAATGTGTGCGGAATGCGGTTTTGGGTATATCTTCTTCTAGAACTCGAAGTTGATGATAACCAGAGCGGAGATCAATCTTTGAAAAGCACGTCGCGCTTTGTAATTGATCGAAGAGATCGTCAATGCAAGGAAGTGGATAGCGGTTCTTGACTGTGAGCTTAGTAAGGTCACGATAGTCAATACACATGCGGAATGATCCATCTTCCTTCTTGACGAAGAGTACAGGAGCGCCCCAAGGAGAAGTACTAGGGCGTACAAAGCCTTTACCAAGAAGTTCTTGAAGCTGGCTTGATAGCTCTTGCATCTTCGAAGGTGCTAATCGATACGTAGCCTTCGCAACAGGAGTTGCACCGGGAATGAGGTCAATACGAAAGTCGACAGCACGATGAGGAGGAAGACCAGGGAGGTCATCCGAAAAGACACCAGGGAACTCACAAACGACGGGAACATCACGTAGGCTTTGACTTTTGTCTTTCTTTTCCACAACATGGGCCAAAAAGGCAAAATATTCCTTGCGTAAGTATTTGTTCGCCTGAATACACGACATCAGCTTGAGACATTTGGAAGGTTTCTCACCATAGACGTGTAAGGCATCACCGCTAGGAAGAGGAAGGCAAAGAAATTTCTCTGAACAAACAACTTTAGCACGAACTCGCCGGAGCCAGTCCATGCCTACTATGACGTCAAAACTACCCATTCTCATAGGTATGAGATCAATTGAAAACGTATGACCGTTAAGATCCAAAGAACAATGAGAGAGGACAGAGTTAACAGGAACGGTCTTACCATTAGCGACTTCGACAACGAAAGGATCGGGCAGCTTAGATCGTTCGCACTTAAGCAAGTGTTCAAATTCAACAGATACAAAACTTCTATCTGCGCTAGTATCAAACAAACAAGAAGCATAAACATGGTTCACAAGGAACGTACCAGTAATAACATCGTTGGAGCTTTGGGCTTGAGCGGAGGTGAGCACGAAAGCTCGACCTTTAGCAGGCTCAGGTTGTTGCTGCTGACGTGCTGCTGGTAGTTGGCGCGCTTGGGGCAAACATTGGCGAAATGGCTAGGATCACCACAGTTGTAACACGCCCGAATGGGAGTGGCTTGGGCTTGAGGGTTAGGGTTAGGTGTAATGGCTAAGGGTTGTTGATTTTGGGGTGGAGGAAAGCTTCGGCAAAGGTTAGACAAATGCCCTAACCATTGACATTGGGCGCACTTTCGGCATGGAGTACCGACGGGATGATGGTAGAAACAGGTAGTACACTGTGGGTGAGAACCAGTGTAACCACGTTTGAGCTGGTCGGTGCTTTGGGTAGTGGCGATGGCGTTTAGTGGTGTAGGGGTAGGCGAAGTAACAACCACTTTGTTTTGGACAGAAGCCTTCCGCTTCTTGTTTTGGTTCTGGTTTTTCTTAGCTTGGGAGGGAGGAGTTTCGGTAGTGGTGGTGTCGGTGATGGCTTGGTGCGCATGCTTCATAGAGACCTTTTCATAGGCCCCCTGAAGGATGCAGTTGTGGTTAAGCTGAATGGCTATGCTAAAAGCTTCATCGAGGGTCTTAGGGTTGGCGGCGGCTACATGGTTCATGATCACAGGCGAGAGTGAACGAATTAGCTTGGCAATCGCCTTGGGAATAGTATCCACCTGTCTAAGACAGATGATACTCAATTGTTTGAAGCGCGCGATCAAACCTTCGGCATCGCTCCCCTGTGGGGTAAGATTCCAGAATTCGTTTTCGAGCTTCTGGTTCTCGTAGGGAGGACAGAATTGATCCTTCATGAGCTCCTTAAGCTTTTCCAAGGTAATGCGTGAGCCGCTTCGTTTCCAAGCTTGTTGCGCTCGGTAGTCCACCACTTGAGGGCTCTTTGGCAAAAGACCCCGGTAGCGTTAAGGGTTCGAAGGTCATCAGGGTACCCGCCCTGAAGAAAGGTAAGCTCCATTGCATCGAACCAGTTGATCATGGTTGTTACACCGTCCATGCAAGTGAACTCAACGGGTTTGCAAGCCATGAAGTGCTTGAACTGGTAAGACGTTTTGGGTGCATTGGTTTTTGAATTGGCGGAGGACTTAGGGGTGCCTTTGGTATGGATGGTTTGGAGTTGGCTAACAATATCAGGGATAACACGGGCCATTTGGTCAGCCATTTGCTCAGCCACTATGCCGACGAGATCTTCTTTCGACATAGAGTCACCGTTGTTGCTGGATCCCTTGTTGGACCTCTTTGACTTCTTAGAAGAGTTAGGAGAAAAAATCTAGAGGTTTGAAATAGAGCAAGGGATGAGACTTGATCATAATTTAAAAATAACAAGTTTTGCATGTATAAGTGTGTATAAAATTCACATAAGTCGCATGAGTTTAACAAGTATAGCATGTATGTTCACGTATGAATGCGGAAAAGAGTATAAATTTAGTTTGTTCACGAGGATAACATTGTTTTGGATTGCGATAAACGTGCGAATAGTGTAACGGTTCGAAATGAACGAGGAAGCAAGTATTAAAACACATAGAAATTGAATCACATAAAAAGAATGGGCTCATAAAATGTAGGAATGTTTCGGGTAGAGAAACGTCGACAATTCCAAAGTGAATCGAAGTTCTTTTCTAATTAGAGAAACGTGCTTTGGCCTATAGGTAAAATTCTCTCATCGAGAAGCGACTAATGACATTTCACCCTTCCAGTTACTACACGTCTCTAATCAATTGGAAAAATCAAAACTTTGGCGAGAGCGAAAATCAAGGAATGGGACTTAATCGACAAGGTGCGGGTTACACCCCTAACTTGACAATTTCGTACCCTAAGTGTGGTTGGTACTTACCAAACGAAGAGCAAACTCTGATTCGTTGGTAAGGGTCCACTAGACTTTGAATTGGAAATTTTCACATCAAGATGTGGATTTCATTCCTAACTTGATGACGAAATTTCATGCAAAAAGAATAAGAATAGCGGAATGAGAGTCGTTCACCAAATTGTGGGTTTCACGCCTATTTTAATGAACTCGTCTCATTTATGTTACGAGTGTCTTCAAGTCTTCAAAGTGTGTATTGTGTAAAAATGTCTTAGGAAAGACATCGTGTATATGTATTAAGACCAAAAGAAAAGAGGAGAAGCAAAGTAGGAAGCATAAACTTTTAAGCATAGACAAGAATGGTCAAAACGGGTACTTAGAACTATAGACTAGGTCGAACATGGCAATTCTACCTAATTCCCTATAGTTATGGCTCTCATACCAATCTGTCACACCCCAACCGATGGCGGAAACATCGGAGTGAGACGATAACGAGATTGCTCATTGCTCACAACGCTAATAATGACAATATTTAGTTTAAAGTCAAATTTCATTTCAAGAATAATTGTCAAGATACAACATTGAAACAAATACAACAATTAAACTTAACAAATACAACAAAATTAATACAACAATATTAACCTAAACGTCTAAATGTGTGCATCTAAGTCCATGCTATTTGATTTCATAGCATCCTCTTCATCAACCTGTAACATGTTTTAAAATAACAATTCAATGCAAAAGCAAAGGCGAGCACACAAGTTTAAGCATAGCATACGTATACGAATAAAGTTTAAACAAATCCTCATGGCAACTATGATTCTACAAGTGCATATACGAGGCATGCAATACTACTAGTCAAACCCTTAACGCAATCATGATGTTTTAACATGGCCTCAAGATTACACGATGGAGGGGGATGCTTACTTCCTAAAGCGCTTATACATGTCAAACGAAGGCTCAAACAAGTTAATGACTAAAGTATCACATAAAGAATGTCCAAGATATAAGCATCACGTAAGCGTATCAAGTATTCATGTGTATAGGATTGTTTATTCATTTCATAAAGTTTAAGTGTTGTGGTTTTGGTATAAGTAAACATGTTACACCCAAAAGTGTTGTAAACGAAAAGTGGGTCGAGTGTACTCACGGTCTTGCAAACGCTTCCACTTGTTACTTCGCGAAGGGTTGGAGAGAGAGTTTGGGGGAACACCGAGTTATCCTACAAGAGGAAAACAGAGGTTGGTAAGTATTCGAATGATGACGGAGGATTTAGGAACTTTAAATAGGCTAAAGTATGTTATACGAGAAAATAATCATCTAGACTTAATACTCGTTTTTGACACTATAAGACCCATTCGGGTTGATGTGTTTTCATGGGTTAGGTTACCCGTTAGAATCGTAATGAGAGATTAAGTACGTAGGTGATGTAACCTAGTACAATGACGGACAATCATTTGATTACCATCAAGAGTTCGGTTAGTGAATATATACATATATTATATGGCGTATGTAATAAGTAAATCATAAACATCATGGAAGTTCATAGAAGTCATGCATGGAGGTAGGAGTATAACCATCCTTTTAAAACCTCTCTCGTATAGTTTACCAATGCACAAGTCATCACAAGAACGACAAGGATGGTCATGAGTAACATAAAAGTAAAAGACAAAAAGTAAACAAAATCATCAAGTTAGGTGGTGGATCGAAAGTAGGATAGCCAAGGCTTCCAAGTGATCACACTCTACCAACTCAAGTCTCGTTTCAAGAACAAGCTTGGAAGGATACAACACTTGTGGGTAAAACCCTATTAAAACAAAAGACTCTTACACTTGGGACCTTAGACATGGTGATGTTCCAAGTTGGTCTTCCATGGAAGACTTATGGAGACATTCCAAAGGTGTTTCAAGTGGTAAGAAAGAAGAAAGATCAAAAAGAGAGAGTTGAGTTAAACTCACTTTTCTGAAGCCTTGATCTTTTAGAGAAAGGGAGCTCTTAGAGATTTTCAGAGAGAAGAGGTGATTTGAGATGAGGAGGAGTGGGGTATTTATAGGTGAGTTTTGGAGGTTGTTAGTTGAGGGTATTAAATGCAACAAACACAAAGTTGGCTAATCCATGAGCTTGAAACCAACTTTTTCGGATTATGCCCCTCTCGCGAGCCGTGAGAGGGTGAAGAAGTTTCGGTCGTGGGCTGCTAGAGGGTCTGGCGGGGCGCGAGAAGGTTTAAGTGTTCGGTCGCGGGCCGCAAGGTGGTTTTTCAAGAAGTTTCTTTATTTTTATCACTTTTAGTCCTTCTACTTAGTTTCAGTTGTCATTTTTGCATGATTTAAGCATATAACGTGTATAAGTGTCGAGTGTGAATGCATGAACCTTTGCACGTATAACAAGTATCAGCATGATTGAATGCATGTAAAAAAAGTATGTATCAAGTATCAATTTTATTATGATTCAAGTCTTGGGTTACATGATTGGGAAAAGAAATATGAAAACGACACGAATACAAGTTCCAATAATAGAAATACGATTATACTTTCTAATTAAGGAAAGTATGAAAGCGAGGCGTTACACTTGCCGTTGGGCAGAGTGCGCAAGGCTCGTTATGTGACCGGCATAGGTTGGTCTAACTTGCCGTTGCGCTAAGTGCGTAGGGTTCGTTGTGTGACCTGTATAGGTTGGTCTAAATTGCCGTTGCGCTGAGTGCGCAAGGCTCATTGTATGACTTGCATGGGTTGGTCTAACTTGCCGTTGTGCTTAGTGCGCAAGGGTCGTTGTATGACCTGTATGGGTTGGTCTAACTTGCCGTTGCACTGAGTACGCAAGGCTTGTTGTATGACCTGCATGTATCAAGGATACATTACCATTGCACATTGCGCGCAAGGTTGTTAGGCAACCTGTTGGTTTCAAGAATGGCACACCATTGCACATTGCGCGCAAGGTTATTCTTGTAATATGTTGTTGATGGTATGGTCCCTTGCGCAGGCGCAGGGTTTTCGGGACCATACCCCTCCACCACCTAAAACCACTTCACTTCCTACCATTTATCAACCACCATTCATCATAACTTTTGATGCCAAATATCCTCTTGAACTGATGGTTGTGCAAAAAGAAATTGAATCATTCTTCACAGCAGAGGATAATAGAAAACTTAACTTTCCATCTTTCTTTGGCTACAGAAAGCCAAGAAATTTTAAATGAATATCTAAAGTTAAAGGCTAGACAGGCTGAGAATATTACCAAAGAGAGGAGAAAAAGGAAAGATGACAAGACACTCAAGGTAATTTGTCTTATGAACTGAGCAAAGTAAGAAAGATTGAAGACTTTGCCAAAGAGATGAGTAAGTCTATGTCAGAAAGGCCTGTCAATGCTGAGCTTGATGAAGAACTGAAACAGGATTATCTTGACCATATAATGCAACACAAACTATACAAAGCAACAAGAGCACAATTCAAGGATTGGTCTGCAAATGAGCTTAAAGAAGAATTGATAGAATTCAGGCTATGCTCAAGGATCCATTACACAAGCTAACTCCACCTGTTTGGAAAAAGACTAAACATATTGATCAAAATCATGCCTTGAAGATTAAAAGGATGAAAGCTGAGCTAGTTGCTGCAAACTATGGCTCATCAAGGTCTGTTGCAAGATGGTCAGAGTCTAGGGTAGTTAATACCTACAAAAGACTTGAAGAGCTTAGAAAGTAAAATCCTTCAGTTCCAAGAAAGCCAGCATATCCACCAACAACAATCCCTCAACAGACCCAAGCCTCCAAAAAGCATACTTCAACCTCTATCTTACCCATACTTGCCTTAACCCAAGTAAAAATGGCAAAAGAAGATGGAAGAAGATGATGAGCAGAGGTTTGAAGAGCACTAGAAAAAGGGAATCAACAACCAATTGATTTACCATACAAATGATGCAAGTGATAAGCTTAAAAAAATTATCTCAAACGTTGTTAGCAGATCTCATTCGCGCAAACTCATCAAGATTAACTCTTCACCCACAAAAACCATCTGATCCAAAAATTCTAAAGTGGAAGCCATCCTCAGACACCCACGAATTGACCTTGCTCAGATCAGATGGTAAAGTTCAAAAGCTTACTATGGAGGATGCATATGGTCTGGATGCATCTGACCTCCAAGATCTGATGAACCTTGAACTTCAAAGGGATTTGGATGACATGATTTCCCTGGACTTTGAATTACAATTCAAATGACAGATAAGGGAAATGTTGATGAGAAAAAAGATCGGCAATAAAGAAGGTTTTTGCCATCATTTGTTCTAGGGGGAGATTGTTGGATCTATTAAACCCTATAAAAGAACAAATGATTAAAATCCAAAACAATCTACAACATCTGATCACTAATAAAGATCTGCTGCTCTAAACTCTGCTGATACTTAAAGACTGTTCACAAGATCTGTTGAAGACAAAGCTCTGCTAGAAGCAAAGGTCTGTTAGAGACAAACTCTGATAAATAACCAAAGCTCTGTTATGACAAAGGTCTGTTGATAAGAAGCTCTGCTAAAGATAAAGTCTGTTGAAGTAAAGTCTGCTGAAGACTAACAAAGGATGAAGCCCAACAGAGGATATCTCAACAGTTGTTATCATCAGAGTTTATATTGTATTTTAATGTAATAGTGTTTAGGTCTAGTAGAGGTTAGAGTTTGTTTAGTTTTTTAAAGGTCACTTTCATAGTGACGTCAGCCTAAGATGCTCAGTGGTTTGAAATGTACTATAAATAGAGCAGTGTCTGTACTATTCTATCTATCACTTCTACACATTATGTACGAACAAATTAGAGTGATCTTAGGCTGAGGGGGAGTTTATGTAATTGCATGCATCCGTGATTAATATTACAAAAGCATTGTCAATGGGAACATTCTTCGAATTATTGTGAATCAAAGTTTACATTTCCGCTGCATTTATCTTTGATTTATCATCATTCATTACTTTTCATCTTTAAACTTTCACAACATTTCAAACTCGGATCCTAACAATTGGTATCAGAGCTTGGTCATTCAAATTTGGTTTAACAATCAATTTGATATAAACTGGTCAGATCTCACTGCTAATTCGTTTGTTCGTTTGTATTGAAAACATGGTAAACGTTTATTTACGTTCAAAGTTTTAAATAAAACTCGTTTGTAAACAATCAGAATGTCTCAAAATCCACAAGATCTACACAACACTGGCACCATGTACAAACCTCCGATACTTGTCAGATCAGAGTACAAACAACGTCGAATGGGTCACATATTTGCACAACAGAACACGGGTTGCTGGAAATCGGTTATCTTCAGACCACATGTTCCGATGGTACCGAGTGCCGAAGACCCAAAAGTTCAAGTTCCAAAGAGACCTGAACATTACTCCGAGCAAGATTTTCAGAAAATTGAACTAGATGCAAAGGCATTTAGTATCGTGGCAATTGCTTTGCCTAATGATATCTATGTTGGCCTGTTGCACTACAACAGTGCAAAGAAATTATGGGATGCTCTAAAAGAATAATAGACTCTGTTGAACAACAACTGCTGAGGTATCCTCTCTTGGTCTTCAGCAAACCTTTGCTTCAATAGTATTTATACTTCATCAGAGTTTCTAGCAGACCTTTGCTTCCAGCAGAGCTTTGCCTTTAACAGATCTTGTGAACAGTCTTTAAGTATGAGCAGAGTTGAGAGTAGCAGATCTTCTAAGTATTATTATTAATGATCAGATGTTATAGATTGTTTTGGCTTTCCAATCATCTGTTCTTTTATAGGGTTCAATAGATTCAACAAACAAGCAAACATCTTATCAAAGCCTTGGAACTGTTGTTCAAGAAGAAACAACGTCTATTGAAGGCTAAAGTCTATTGAAGAGCAAAGGCCTGATGTAGAAGACCAAACAACTATCTAGCCAAGCAGATGTTTGGATCAAAGCAACAGTGGATAGTCTAAACATATATTTCCCAATGTAACAATACTTGTTTTGTATAAGTGTTTAGCATACCTAGATCAGATGTAAGATTTGCACAGATGTTTGCAACATATGTGCAATCGTTTTTTGTTAGAAATGTTAGATGTCACTATTAGGGTGATGTTAGCCAATCACAAATAGAGCTTTCGTACTTAGTATAAATAGATCTCACCTGTTAGAGATCTATCTATCACTACACATCACCTTTTCTTTTGTACGAACAGAATTGTTAAGTGATCGGCTGAGAGTGAGTCTGTAGAGTCAATCTTTTGTAAATTTGTAATCATTTGGATTATTAATGAAAAAAATTATTGACGATGACTTCTCGTTTGTGATTATTTATCCTTTCTTATACAATTCAATATTGTTTTGATCTTAACTGTTTTATAATCACAAACCTTGTAAATCCAGACCTAATAACAAAGTATATTTATTGAACCCTACTCGAACTCTAATATGTGTGGTTATGTGTATTTAAAAAAATCATATAGGCAATGGAGTGTAACCTTTTTTCTGACCCATGGTAAAGCAAGACTTATATAGCAACCCAGAAGACCTGTTGCTCCTGAATTAATCCCTTACTTCTAATCATTCAACGTTTGCTCTGTTTCATGTGTTAAATTGCCTAGATAACTTGTTTGTAGTTCGTTTGCTTTGCGCACTTTAGTTATAATTGCTTTTTTGTGTGTTTAGAATCAGTGAGCGTTACTAATACAAAGATAGTTCTTTGAACTATCAGAGAGAGATATTCCTAAGGAGAAAGTGTATTTCTAGGTGCAAGAGTTTTGTTCTCATAAGGACTACTCTTCAACGACCCTTAAAGCTCAACTACGATTGGTTATCTAATAACTTATGACTATTTATTGTCCTATTATTTTTAATATAGATATTTAGAGTGCCCTAAGCTGATTACATGTTTATGGTGCTCAAGGAAATCTTTCAATTTTTTTTCATATAATGCATAATAACCAAAAGATCTAACTAAAAACGAATTAGAGTATATTTATAACTCATAAATATACTTGAAATAATGTATTTGATATTAGTTAATATATATACTCTTTCTTTGCAAGTTATGTGTTTTTTTATAAATTTAACGACACAGAAATCTGTTTGGCATGTGAGTTAGTGAATTTCTTTGAAGGAGGTTTGGGTGTCTCTTTATATGGTTTTAATGAACTAACATTAAGTTTTTATAGATCAGTTAGTTGGTTATATCCTATGGCTTTTGAAATAATATTCTACTTTGAATTATTAATTGCTTTTGGTGTCATGATTACAATTATGAAACTGAACAATGGCATAAATTGCAACTCAAGTTATAGAATTGGAATCCCAGACAAACTATTTGGCATAATTCAAATCGGCTGCAGTTTCATAAGGTTTCTATCATCCTTCATTGCCCCCCCAGGCATATATTTAGCCAAGAGACACGTGATTTAACTGAAGATCCCTGCTTGCACTTGAATTATATGAAAAGCAAATGAGTTTGTGAAACTAGCAGACCGCATCATTTGCAATTCTTCTTATAAGATAGAGCCTGTGACATTTACAACATTATCAGAGATAATGCCAATGAGGCCCCCTATTGGCAAGCAATAGACTAGCTAAGCAAACTGACTACTTCTGGTAAAAGGACCTGGCATCCCTGATATGGCTTGACCAACAGCAACAGCCAGCACGCTCAGTAATCTATGTTGCATTTTGCAGCTTCACTTATGGACTATAACCAATTTATGAACTGCCACTGGGACTTCAACCAACCAACAGACCGTTTATGTGTGTCATACATGCTGACATGGTTGGAGAGATGAACAACAATTACCAAACAGGATATAAGAATAAATTCATGAGTGTGGGCGGATAGTTGGTTGGGGACCTCAACAACAGGAAAGGCATAATTCAAGTTATAAATCTAAAGTTGATGATGATCAAAGTAGTAAGAGCAAAGCATGCGTAAATCGAATTCAATGGGATTTGATTTAGAGTATGCAGATAAAAGTGACGATAAGTTTAAACCTCAAAGGTTTAAAAGTACACTTTCAAGGTTTGTGCAAATTTAAGAAGTTACATTGGGTATTAAGGTGGCCACCATATCCATTATTAATGATTTGTTCCACCGATCCTCATGTGGTTTTGATTATGTCCTGCAGAAACATTAGAGTTCCTTCTTCATAATCTTCCTTCCATTGACGTTATGTTGTTTCGATTCCATTTTAAACATTCAGTGTTAACCCTAAGGTGTCCGCTTTACTTGGTCGCATTTCATCCGTTGTTGGTCACTAGCCAACTTGGGCTACTGATCTTGGAGGCCTCCAATAACGTATTACCACAACTAAGAAAGGTTCAATTACATCTATTTCGTGCCTACTGATAATTTTTTGGATCCTGCTCCCGCCATCGCTTTTGCTGCCTCAATTGTGCTTTCTAGACATGTAATCTATTATCTTAATGATGGTTGTGTGTAGACCTAGCTTTCTAATGGGTTTGGGTTGAAACTGTTAGAAATGATGTTTAAACTTTTATGTTTATGATATTTATATGTAATAACCTATAACTTATATTCGGTACTTATGATAAGTGTGGGTGTCGATGATAAGCGGGTAATTTCAAAACTGCCATGACAGTTTTTTTCTTCCCGTCAATTATCAACCGCCATATACATACACATATATATATGTCTGGTCCGGCGACATATACCGGCACCAAGACAATTTGCCTTCATTCGAAATTGTCCATTCATTTACTTCCAGTTTACTTATTCAATATTATCTTCATTCACTCGTTGATCATAATCAACATCATGTCCATCGATTCCTCGATGCCTTGTTTATCCGCTGCAAGAATGGACGATGTCCAACAAAGTGGTATCAAAGCCACGTTAGGGACGAGTGAAGAAATCAGATCCATTTCAACAACATTACCCTGTCAACATTGCTTTGATGAACGGAATGAAAAGGAGAGAAGGACTCACCGGGTGAGATTATGCTATTATTGCCACCAGCCCAGACATCAAATATATGCGTGCAAATCCAAAGAAATTGACAAGGCAACACAACTGATAAACCAAGAGGTTAATGCCGGAATCCAGAATCAAAGGAGGGATGCAGACGATCGAGATGAAATGATCGTAATCGGCACAGAAGGCGGCCTGTGGGAAGATATATGGTATGTTAGTTCTGCATTCTCTCATCATTATGCCGGTAATTTAAATGTTTTCAAACAAATAAAACATTTAGTTGGTGTTGAGACAAAGTCTGGGGAAAACAATTTCCTCTTCATTCGGGGCATAGGGGCTGTTGAAATCAAATCAAATAACGAAAGGTTGAGAATTCAAAGTGTTTTTTATACACCGGAACTGGATCGAAATGTCTTAAGTATGAACCAATTAACCCTGCAAGGATTCACGGTTAATAAAGACGGAGATACTTGTAAGATTTTTCCGATGTTCTCGCCACCGGTGGTAAACACGGTAAATGAAATCTCTGGTTTATCAAAAGAAGAAGAGTTGGGTTTAAAGGAAAAACAGAGGGTGATGAATCTGAATGTGAATGAAAAACACAAAGAAAGTTATTTAAATTCGTATTTTGAGGATCTAAATGTATCCTCTCAAGAATCGAATTGGAGTGTGATGATAATAAGGGCAATGGAATTCAAAGATTTTACTGACTGTAAGGCATTGCTAGACATGATGGAAGACGGTAAATTCGTGTTCCAATATAAACATGAATTAGAAAAGAAATTCGAGGAGATGTTAAAGTGGTTCATCACCGTCAAACTGGGAATTACGACAAGGCCAATTCCTCCACAGATGGCTGATAACAAGAGGATAGATTTATTGGGCCTGTATATGATAGTTGAAAGAGATGGTGGATACCGGTGTGTAACTGATGATAATTTATGGCCGGTGATCGCAAAGGATATAGGTTACGAGTACCAAGACGGGGAATATATGAGAATAATCTATGCTATGTATCCCGATGTCTTGGTTTACTATTACAGGTTTAAAAATGTTCAAGGGAAGATGTTTGACAAAGAAATGGTGAAGGGAGGGGAACCCTCGTCGGAAGGTTGCCATGAACGGAGTGCAAGTGCCAAGGTTGTTAAAGATGAAGCTGCTATGGACCATTATGCTCTATACGTGGGCAGTGATTGGGAAGGAGCTTGGAAAATGCACAAGAGACGAAGGAAATTCGACTTCAAGGAGGCAAGGAAGGCCGTTGATGAAGCAAATAGAAGTGTGTTAATGTACGCAGCCAAACACAATTAAGTTTAGGGGAAAGTGTTAGAAATGATGTTTAAACTTAATTATGTTTATGATATTTATATGTAATAACCTATAACTTATATTCGGTACTTATGATAAGTGTGGGTGTCGATGATAAGCGGGTAATTTCAAAACTGCCATGACAGTTTTTTTTTCCCGTCAATTATCAACCGCCATATCCATACACATATATATATGTCTGGTCCGGCGACATATACCGGCACCAAGACAATTTGCCTTCATTCGAAATTGTCCATTCATTTACTTCCAATTTACTTATTCAATATTATCTCCATTCACTCGGTTGATCATAATCAACATCATGTCCATCGATTCCTGATGCCTTGTTTATCCGCTGCAAGAATGGACGATGTCCAACAGAAACTTATTGCTTCTGATACGGCTCAATTCTGGTAGTCATGTTGACCTGTTTATCTAATGATTGCCTTTGGCATAGCTATATAATTGTTATCACATTAAATAACGTTTTGCATTTGGTTCCGAAGGTGTAAGGTGCAGCAAAAGCAAATGATTACTTTGAATAATCCGTATAACGTATGAATAGTTAGACTAGTTTCTTCTCTATACAAATATCTATTGAATCAATAGAAGAAATTCACCTTCAGTAACAATTTCTTTAGAAGCATCATGGTCTCCAATTGCACAAAATTGTGAAATATTATTATCTTAAGAAAAAGTAGCATGCATCCAGAAAATACGTCGCATCTCAAATTACATATTTCAAGATCTTGAAATATGAACCTATGAAAGAAAAAAAAATTGTACGCCTCCTCACAAGCAACATATAATCATTAACGGTTTACAAAAGCAATACTTATGCAAAAATGATTATGACATGACTTAATAAAATTAAATAGTGTATGACTGTATTCTTCAATCCGATTCATTTGCCTCAAATTTGACGATAAATTTTCGTTATACCCTTAACATAGTAAATGGTGTACCGATGGGATGATTTTCAATTAATAAAGATAAATCTTTTAAACACTTGAGTTTTAAAGAGAAAGATTTTGAATTCAAATCCTACAAACACTCAGATTTAAAAGAAATTCACCATTAAAAAACATAGTAATTGGTAAGTCCACACCAATAATTTCTACGTGTCATATAATACTTGACTTATAGTTGCGTTACTTATGTACATCACACTCTAGTAATACAACATTTTCAAAAACCAACATTAGTAAGATATATATATATATATATATATGGGAATGTTCATTTGAGAAAAAATTTAATGTGAAAAGAAAAATAAGAAAGGACATAATTGTAAAACATTAAATAGTTTATAACTCCTCACATTAATTATGTTATCTCTCATTAAAAATACAAAAACATTTTATCCTATACATTTCAAAATTTATCATACATATGTCTTACACTTACCAGAATTTACCCTACACACATTTAAATTTACCCTACTCATTTCAAATTTATCCTACACATACTAAAATTTATCCTAAGCATGTCGAAAATTGTCCTTCATCATAAATTATTTTATCTTGAAAAGAGTATATTAAAAAAAATGAGTTACAAGTTTAATTAATTAGTTAATTAATGATAATTTAGATTTACCTATATGCTCTTTTTCATAACATTAAATACACACATTAAATGAAGTAAATGAAGAATTTCTGTTGGTTTAAAAGTTATTATTTTTATTCTTACAAAATTTTTCTTCTCACTCTACATATATATATATATATATATATATATAATATATATATAGGTTTGCCAATAGACATAATTTGAAAGGGCCACAACTCATCGTCTACACATGATATATACATAACTAGTTCCGTCACGTGTCACAACTATAGAAGGTGAAGATTCTTTTTCTCGTTTTTCTTGTATCACCCCTTTGTATTCTATTTATTATTTTAAATATTTTAGAAAGTTAATTTTAAAAAAAAATAGTAATAAAACATAATATCTCAAAATAATATTATATAACTCTTAGGTATTCATTACTTACTATTTAGTATTTTTTCTATTCAACTTATATGATACGAGTTTTTAATCATTCTTTATTATAAATTAATTAATAACAATCATATATATATATATATATATTAGTAATATACGCACATAAAAAATAAAAGTAATGATGGACTCTTAACTAACGAACCTAGAAGGCCATCTCCAGCTTGAGCTCTTCTACAAGTTAAACGTCTTAGTCCAGCTCAGCTTGAAAATCTGAACTTCTTGAAACTTGATTTGAACTCGACTCAAATATCTTTTTAAACGGCTATCATAGCTGGTTTTGAAGACACCCGCTAACTTCTTGAAACTTGATTTGAACTCGACTCAAATATCTTTTTAAACGGCTATCATAGCTGGTTTTGAAGACACCCGCTAACTCCCCCAAGACAAGCCCTTAAACCATGCCCCAAATTCAAATCCTTCTCAATGATGTAGGATGAGAACGAGCTCTTAAACCCTGCCCCAAGTTCAAATACTTCCTAGTGACATAGGACGAGAACAAGCTCTTAAACCCTGCCCCAAGTTCAAATACTTCACATTGACGTAGACGAGAACAAGCTCTTAAACTCTACCTAAGTTCAAATCCTTCCCAGTGATGCTTACTCCATTTATGTATATATCGCACTTGTTAGGGATTAGGTATGAGCATGGTGCTCGTTCGGTATCGGAAAACGGTAAAAGTGGGTACCAGTACCGATATCCAATATACCAGTTTGATACCAGTACCGTTATTTACTGATGTTTTACCAGTAAATACCGGTACCAAAAATCAGGAAAAGTGAATACCGATACCAAACATACCCAATACAGTATCAATAACTAATACCAAATGCTCATAGGGATTAAGCCCAAACACATTTACTTTCAAAATCCTTATTTTTGAAATATAACATTTTAACCCGTATTCCGACCCGTTTCACGTAAACCCCAAAGTCCCGCCCAACTCCTCCTAAGCGACATTCCCAAACCCCCACACTCTTGCTTTCTCCGCCATCTTCCTCATCAATCTCCGCCCTGTTTCACCTCAAATACCCCCAATTTCACTTTCGATCATCACTCTCCAATGGCGTCTTCATCTATCACTCACTCAATAATCTCCTCACAATCCCCAATTTCCAATCAAACCCAAACCCCCTCAATTAATCAACTCCGCATCCCCAAATCCCATGTTTTTTCAACCCAATTGAAGACCAATTCACCCCCAATTGTGCTTCATCCGCCATTGATGCCATCTCAACTGATGACACACCGATTGAACTAAGTAACCCTGTTTTTTCCCTTTTCTAATTTCATCTTTTGAGTTTCAATTTTGTGTCTTGTTTGGTGGTTTAATGTGGGTTTTTACAGAGTACCCTGCTTTTCCTACGGTTGTTGACATTAATCAGATTCGTGACATTTTACCACACAGGTTTGTGAATTGTGATTTGGGTTTTGTTTGTTTGATTGATTTGTGATTTGGGTTTGTGTTTTTGTTGCAGGTTTCCGTTTTTGTTGGTGGACAGGGTGATTGAGTATAACCCGGGAGTTTCAGCTGTTGGGATCAAGAATGTGACTATTAATGATAACTTTTTTCCTGGGCATTTTCCGGATAGACCGATTATGCCCGGTGTTCTTATGGTTGAGGTAATCTCTGTTCAAGTTTCTAGTTTTATGTGTGACAGATTTGTTTTCTTTTGAGTGTTTGTGTTTAAATCTATAATCCCTATTAGACCAATTTATGTTGTGTAACGGATCATTATTTTAAATGTTTCCACAAGTACGTGCATTTTAGACAAGTGTAGACACTTTGGTAATACCAAATTGGGTTGGACCTTTTTGTGTTATTATTAACATGTTTAGGGACTTCAGTATGGCAAAATTACGTTGAGGGACCTTTTCGTGCAAAACAAGAAAGTATGTTGCTTTTATATTGCAAAACTCTTGCCAAATTTACAGTTTTACTCATGATAGAATTGTTTTCTTTTAGGTGTTTGGTTTAGATCTATGATTGTTTGTATAATGGATGTAAGAACACATGATTGGCCTATAAAGATAATTGATTTGATACTTTTTGTGTAATTGTATTATGAGTTGTAGACTTTTGGTAAATTTTAGTTTGATAATCAAACCAATCATATAAAGTTGTAAAATCATAACTTTGAGGTTGGTGAAAATTGGTATTAAAAGTCAAAATGTGGGTGCATGTTTGAATTGAATGACCATGTCACAAGTATGTTTTCAACTCTCACCTACATTTCTTCTTGTCATTGTTTGGTATGAACTTTGCAAGCAATTAGTACTTTCATTTATAACTGCTAACCCTTTAAATAGCTCTCTCTCTCTCTCTCTCTCTCTCTCTCTCTCTGTGTGTGTACATATGTATATAGGTGAGGATTATAGAACACTAAAATATTGCGAGAACAAGAACAACATTTATAAATCGTTTGAATGTATTAGTAATTGGTTCACACCGCATACTTTTAAAATTTTGCTCTTTAGCCATATCTTATGTACATAAAAAAACCATCAAACTAATTTATTCATATATGTTTTAATTTTGTATGATTTACCTACACATGTGGAGGTTGGTTATGTCGCCTATGCATATGTAGGTTAGAGACATGAACAAACCATCAACTAATTTGTTGTATTTATTTAATTAATTCTATTTTTTGAATTTTAGGAGAGAGTAGTGAGAAACAGCCATTACATTTATACCATTTTCTTTTATTTTGAAATATTTTAGATTGGAAAAATGAATGGTTAGATTTGTTCTTGTTATAAAATGAATGCTAACTTGTATTCTTGTAATAATTTGTGTTCGTCCATCTAAAACAAACTTTAATACTTCCTTTTTTTCTCTCTAAAATTTTTCTTCTGCATGCTAGTAAACATTAGATAACATTGATTAATCATTATGGTTGTCAAGATGTCTAAACACTGCACTAGACAAGGATTCCATAGCATTGTGGCTGTCAAATGCCAGTGAAAACTATTGGGAATATTCCCTTCTGTACCTGCAATTATAAGTGTTATTAAACAAGGTGCATTTCATCTGTTGAAGCCCATGTTTTCTGTAATGAGAAAGTATGGTGGCAAAATTGCCGTTCTTGTACAGATCGTATCGTTATTTGTTGACCGATTTGATTGAGATTGTCGCGTGTATGAGATAGTTGTTGAAGTTCAAGTATGTTTTGTTGCAGGCAATGGCACAAGTTGGGGGTGTGGTAATGCTGCAACCAGAAGTGGGCGGGTCACGTGAAAATTTCGTCTTTGCTGGAGTAGACAAGGTTAGATTCAGGAAACCAGTGGTGGCCGGAGACACTTTGGTCATGCGAATGACACTCACAAAACTTCAAAAACGATTTGGAATTGCAAAGATGGACGGGAAGGCTTATGTTGGATGCGAGGTGGTTTGTGAGGGCGAGTTCATATTGGCCATGGGTAACACAGTAAACTAAGCTGATCCTTTTTCGGGTTTTTCTCTGTAGTATTTGCTAATGTAAGTTTTGCATATCTTCGACTTTCCATTCATTTGAGCCGTTTTCCTTGCATCGTGTGTGAACAAAATTGATTCTTGCTGTGTTAATTATATTTGGATGGGAGTTATTGATCTTTCGAAGCAAAATAGCTTGGTTGAGTTGAATTTCCAGGATGGATATCTTAGGAAGATGATACTAACACCAATTTGAATATATAGACATCTTTTGTTTACTGTCCCACAGGTCATGCGAAATGTTGAACATCAGATTTTCCAGGAAGGTTTTAATACTATGTAAGCGTTTATTGCGACTTAATCCAGTTCAGAAACACCAGTTAATCATCACTTTAGAAGTTAAGCGTCGTGCACCACTAATCATTTAAAAAACTTGGGCCATCTATCGACTTTACGCGATCCAGAAACATATATAAAACACGATATAATGAACCAAGCTTTGCTTTTTAAACGTTCCTCTAAATAAATTTACATGTTACATTAAACAATCACTTATAATCCAGGAGCACCAAGTGGTGTTTTCCCTTGCCCTGCCTCAAAGTAGAATATCAACATTGCCACCATTGCTAACCTTGCATGCTTAATCTCAGCCACCTTCAGCCTGTCAAGCTTCTTGGTATCCGGGACATAAACTCCGTTCTGGATCGTACCCGCAAAGCTTAACGGGTCGAAGAATTTGCCACCTGGATAACCTTGTTCTCCAGTGGCATTGGCAAAATTCTCTCGGTCTTTGACCATGGGGTGGCCCAGTCAACAGACTGGGACTCGGGGTTGAAAAAGTCAACCCACCGTTTGCTCTCAACCCAACCCATGAGAAGGAGCTGGGTCCCAAGCAGAGTCCCGAATGAAAACGGATGGCACCGGGTCGGCTCCGGCTCGAACCATGGGATGCCGCACCATGCCTGGCCCACAAAGATACCGAGAACCGCTGCCATGGCCCACCGCCCGTGGATCAGCTCGGCTTCTCGGTACCATTTTAGAAATGCCGGGTCCTTTCCTAGACCGAGCGGATCAAACCCAAAATCTCCTGGGAGCCTGTAGTTAATTAACCAAATTCAGTACTCTCTTTTAAAAAATTAAACATGCAGAGCCCTCGTGCATTGGGTATGCCTTTTTTTATATAAAACGCAACACAAAGGAGAAAACTTACGGCCATCAAGCCATTCGGGGTCGATCAAGTTGCCACCGCCTTTAACCGCGGGGATCCACGACTTCTTCGCAGCAACAGCGGATGTGATGACAAACCGCCTTGGAGCAGACTCCACGGTAGCACCGCCAACGGGTGCAGACAGCAGGGTCTGGCTCCTTTTTCCACCAGACAAGAAGGTTGAACCTAGCCCATTAACCACAGAAGTAGAGGAGGCAGCTGCCATCGTTTGTTTGCAAATAAGGTTGTTTGTGGTGGTGGTTTAGTGAATCCGAGTATGGAATTATATTCAGATGGTGATATCTAAAGAGAAGATGTGGATGGTGCCACGTAGGATGATGTTGAATCTTGGATAGATTTTTGACCAATCATATGTGAGAAGATGATATCCACCTATACCATCCATCCACTTGTGTTATAGTGTGGTGCCCACTTTCAAGTCATAATGGATTAGGTCCACTCAATTTTTAAAAACTGGTTTAAACCGGCTGGTTGAACGGTTAAACCGAATGCTTGGTCGGCACGAATCATACCAGTAAACTAAGAAAACGGCAAAGAAGTTGTACCGCCGGTAAATTGGGTTATACTGGTTTAAACCGGATACCGGTACCTTTTCATCCCAGGTCAAATGTCAAAATTTTTGGACTTTTAATTTGGAGTTAAAGGCTATTTTAGTCCATGTGGTTTGGGTCATTTTACCAGTTTAGTCCAAAGTTTTATTTTTCGCATGTAGGTCTAAAAAGGTTTCATCTTTGCCATTTTAGTCCACTGGGGTAACTTTATCCATTTTTTCTGTTAACGAGAAGGTCAATTAGGTCATTTTATATGTAATTCTGTTAACTAGAAGGGCAATTCGGCCATATAAAATGACCACAGTACAAAATGATGAAGTTAATCCAGCGGACTAAGATAGCAATGGTGAAACCTTTTTGGACCCACAGACAAAAAATGAAACATTTGGACTAAACTACCAAAATGGCACAAACCATAGGGACTAAAATGACATTTAACTCTTTAATTTTTAGGTGCTTAAAAAAGGTGACTATATACCTTCTTAGTTAAAGTGTAAAACTTAGTGCCCACAATTGACAATCCACATCAATCAAACTTCTACCTCACTCAAAGATAGAATATCATTGTTTTTTTTAAATTAAGTTCTTTAACCGAACATCCAAATTTACCTTCTTTTGACTTTGTTTAATCATTCATGTTGTTAATTGCTATAGTGTTTGCTAATTGCTATATAATAGGTATTTAATCATGAACTTTTGGATAATTTTTTTATTATAGATTAGCTTTTGGTATATTTTTTTTTATTATGGAATGATATAGTTTGGATTATGTTTTTAGTTGGAATTATATTTTATGGATTGATAGAGTTAATTAGTCAACACGGTTGAACCGCCCGGTACAATCCGGTTCAACCACTTGAACCCTTTTTAAGTCTATCTCAGTACAATTAAAATTACTGGTTTTTAAAACATTGGTCCATTAGATTCATGACATGCTAATTTTTTTTACGTGTCATAATGTGTGTGAATCCAAAATCAAATCCACCAACTAATCAACGGTGAAAAGATGTATGTCACAAGTTGTTTTTGTAAGGGTTTAAAGGTGGGTGGTTTGTATTGTTTTTTTGGGTTTTGGAAATGTTGGGCACAACATTTAAATATTTCTTTCATACAGGAGTAACAAGATGTAATAACACCATATTAAATTAATTGATAAAGGTAATACCACATATTTTTTTTTTTTTTTTTCTGTTTTATCATTTACTTTTTATTTTTTATGTTTTTTCTCTTTTTAAATGAATTACCTTTATCAATTAATTTAATATGGTGTTATTACATCTTGTAAGGGTTAAATGTGGTGGTTTGTATTGTTTTTGGGTTTTGGAAATGTTGGGCACAACATTTAAATATTTCTTTAATACAGGAGTAATAATATATATATATATATATATATATATATATATATATATATAAAGGATCCTATAAAAAGACCTTTTATGTGAGTCTTTTACACCCTTAGATCTAATTTTTAAAGGTGCATGTCATAATGGCAAAATGTAAATTTTGTTTGAATTTTTAATAATTGATTTGTCTTGATAGGTATATAAGTGTCAATAAACATCAATTAAATTAAGAAAGTATATAACTTCCCTCTCTAAATCATGATTTTCTCTCTCTCCTCAACACAAACCAGAGTTTATCTCTTTCTTCACTCTAATACGCCATTAATCATCATTATCTCCAGCCACCGCAAAAAAATTAAAAATAAAATAAAAATAACCTAAACATCCTTCTATAAACATCCACGATTTTTTTCTAACCATGACCTACTTGTTTCTTGCTTGATTGTGCTTGGGTACAAAACACCATGTGTTCATGCAAGTGTTACTTATTTGAAATCTGGAAGAAATAATTTAAGATTCAAGGTATGGTGTTTAATATCTGGAAACATTGTATGGTGATTCAGGGCATGGTGTTTAATATCTGGAAACATTGTATGGTGATTCAAGACATGGTGTTTAATTCTATTGCTATTTGACTTATGGTGTTTTAACATCTAAAAGAACTGTAATAAGATTCAAGCGTCGTGTTTTAAGCAGCAGGAACATTGTATTTGTGATTCAAGACATAGTGTTTTAACATCTAGAACGCAGGTTGTAAAAACACCATGGACTGAACTACGAATTAATTTAAAACACCATACTAGGAGCAACTTCTGGAACGCATGTTCTAAAAACACGAACTATGAATTTATTTAAAACACCATGTTATTCTAAAAACACCATGAATTGAACTATGAATTTATTTAAAACACAATATAAATGATGTTTGTAAATGATGGAAAACACCATACTATGAGCAGCTTCTGGAACGCATGTTCTAAAAACACGAACTATAAATTTATTTAGAACACCATGTTATTCTAAAAACACCATGAATTGAACTATGAATTTATTTAAAACACCATGTAAATGATCGAAAACACCGTACTATGAATAGCTTCTAGAACGCATGCTCTAAAAATATCATGAATTAAGCTATGAGTTTATATAAAACATCATGTTATGAATATGCTTTGATATTTGTGAATGATGCAAAAAAAACTTGAAATAAAGTAGGAATGATGTTATGGACGTTTATCAAGCGTTTAAATCAAAGATTTTCTCTCTCCAAATATTTATTACCATATTTGAATAGTTGATACAATTACAATTACCCTCAAGTATTAATTAATTAGTGTCACATGTCCTCACCATATCCCTTCTTACACTTTTCACACAAAATCCTCCTTTTATAATAACCCTACCCTATATATATATATATATATATATATAAGTTTTGTCAAAAAGGGTTTAATAAGGACATAACATCATAAACTTAGTTTATGGGAGATACATATGCAAAAATGGATGCTTATCATCAAGGATCTGGATAAGAAGTTGAATTTCAATGTAGTTTAAGTCATTGTTTAACGAAGAATGCTGGCTTTTGTGCTGATTTGTCAGACTTATTCAGCATGGAAATATACCTCTAGGCGGTAGTTGCTAGACATGGATTTTCAATTAGTTTCTCAAGGATTCTAGTTGTTTTTCTAAAGAAATTTTCAAGACAATCTGTGTAGCAACATGACCATGAGTACAAAGGAAAGACGGATTGATATATTGAGGGTACCGCCCCAGCCCAGCTAGGAATAACTGAATAAAAAATCGAAGGAAATAACTTGTAGAATTGAAATACTTGCTATCATATATTCTGGGAATTAGCCGCCAAAAATTAAAAGAAACCATAAAGCATCAAATTTCACGCAGCCCACATCCACTGTTAGAGTTGCACACAACAGGTTCCTACAGTATCATATCTCAAAGCAAGCTGTACTGTTGAGGTACAAAGCAGTGTAATTTCATGGTCGTTATTTAGGTGATTAAAAGCCTTTTGAAACGAAATAAACTTTACCAACTTTAATTTGGTCATAAAACTGATCAGCTACAGCATCGAAGCATGTTGCTCTTATTTCACCACCTTCAGAGTCAAGAATCACCGAGTAGATGGAAATGGTTTTGCATCACTGATAGATAATATCACAATCTGTGAGGATCACATCAAGATCAATGATTAAAATAATCCTGAAAAAAGTAACTCAGATCAAAAATTTTTGTGATGAAGACCCATCTGAAGTTATAAACAACGCTACTTTCTCCATGTATTCTAAAGTCAATTATTGGTTGGAATAACAAAAAACAAAACAGAGTTATCAATAAGTGGTCAATTATTCTTCACAACTATTGCTGCCTCTACAATCTTCATGTCGGATATCAGCTATAAGTTGTAATTTCTAGACAATGGTTAATACTAGAATTTAAACTTGCATAAACAGACTTATCATATATCACATGCATAAACATAATAAGAGAGAGCAAGTATCTGATACAATTCCTAAAGCACTACTAACATAACCTATCAAAAAGAAAAGAAAATTGTGTTGGTATAACAGCTAATAAATTAAAAGAAAATCTGAAACAGAAACAAAAGAAATAGTGAACCGGGCTTGTGTTTGAAACAATTCCATTAAACAGATTCGTCGTCTGTTCCCAGGGTACGTCGATCCGAAGCAGCAACATCGCACTGCTTGACTAGAACACTTGCCTGAAAAGAAATCAGGAGATGATGTTGCAGAGAAAACTAGAGAGGAAGAAGAGAGCTGTGTGTTTTGGTGTGTCTCAACTGATCTGCCTTGGTCTGTATTTATACTTGCAGAACCATAACCGAATTCTTGTCACACCCCGACCCGCAGCGGAAAAAGGTGATCGGGGCATGATTGGGTTTTCATCAAAGCTCATGACATTTATTATAATGTTTCATATTTATTATTACAATTTTAAAGAAGATCATACAATCAAATCATACAAGTACAACATGTTCTTTACATCTTTCTAGACTTCATTATTTTTCTTCTAAGGCACTTTCCTATGTGTTCCTTGCTTCATCCTGTCCACCTGTATCATGTGTAAAAATGGTTTTTTGGGTCAACAAAAAGTTGGCGAGTGAATCCTATGAAAAACATTTACAGGTGTTTATTGTATTGATTAAGAAAATAAAGTGCATAACCACATATGAGTAGATGTAGATGTAAATTTATTCACAAAACACATAATATTAAATATTGCACACACATACAACAATTGATTGTTTTGAGGCACGCGTTGTTCAACTCGTCTCCCACGAGGAACTGATGGGCCTAATGAATGAGTTTTGAGGCACGCGTTGTTCAACTCGTCTCCCACGAGGAACTGATGGGCCTAATAAATAATTTGCATACAACTTGACAATATGTAATACATAACAACAAACAATATTTACATTCTAAGTTTAGATCATATAATGGTATAGCACGAGTTTGAATAAGCGAATTAATTTAAGCGACACATGATACACCCCAAAACATGAATAAAAGGGGAATTTGTAAGAATTCACTCACTGTGGTTGCGTTTCTTGGATTGATGATGAACGCGCACGAATTTGGATTTAATCGGCAAGGAAAATTAACCTAAATAATAACATAATAGTTCGATAAATAAATGGATTTTATTTGAGATTAATAACTTTAATTCATAACCTTAATAGGATTTCTAGATTTATTTTTGTGAATTTAAGGACATTTTCTAACTTTAAAAATATTATTTTTAAGTATTTTTAAATAATTTTCTGATTAAATAAATAAATAAAAAAATATAAAAAGATGTTGACTTTTTGACTTTGACCGTTGACCGTTGACCGGTCGGACCGTGCGTTTGTATGTGATGAGTGAGGTTTGAACTCGTGACCTTCCGTACGCGTGCACGCAGCTCTACCAACTGAGCTATGTGTCTAACCCGAAATATTTCTGTTTTTAATTATACTTATATACTATTTAGATTTATCCAGAAATCATTTATTTTTAAAAAGAATTTTAATTATATCGAACCGGTGCACATAATAGGTCTCGAACCCGGGACCTGTTGTTTAACGTTGCACACAGTCCACCGCTGGACTGTGTGTCTAACCTGGTTAAAATACTTGTTTTTATTAATCTTATATACTAACTGAAGGGTTCCGTATTTGGGTTTTATAAAAAGTTTTGAATATTGTGACGAATCGGAACAAGGACAGACTCGAACTCGGTATCTATATGTTTCAAATGCACACAGTCCACCGCTGGACTGTGTGTCTAACCCGAGATATAACCCGCTTTATATTAAATATATACACAACCTAAACTTCATCTTCTTCGTTAAAACAACCCAGAACTCCCAATCCCGACTGTTAGCCCACATAATTTCGATTCCCAGTTTTAAACAAATGCATATAACAGTATTGAAGAAAGTTAAATGTTTGTACCGATTGGGCGAGGTGTTAGACTTTTCGGTTTAACTCCGACAGAAAATTCCGGTGACTGAAACTTTTTCGGCGACGTGTAACTTGCGACAGAGGATCTTCAGGAAGTTTGAGGTGAGTGTGGGTGACTTCTGTCGAAGCTCTAGAAGTCCTATTTATAGAGTAAGGCAAAAGAGATGAAATGGGTTCGGTTTTTCGGCGACTTGCAGAGAATTCCGGTGAAACAGAGACTGGTTTTCAAAATGCGGTGAGAGTGTGGTTATGAATTGAACGAGACTTACAATCTTCGGACTTGATATTTATAGCTAACATGTTCGACGGTTTTCGGTCAAGTGACTTAATCATCCTTCGGTTATGATTTTGACGAATTGAATGAGTGGCTTTAAGGTTTTCGGTTATAACTGACTTTAATCGTCAATTACACTTGCCTGATTCCGGAGTCAAAGGAAAACGGTCGCAAATTCGCGTATTTTCCGGCAACTGCGGATTTGGGCGCGCTGGTTACCTATCTTTGAGTTTCGAGTTTTATATTAAGTATTAATTGTTTCAGTATTATTCCAAACTAAGCGGGTGGCGGAGTGGTGTGTTGGCTGTTTGGTTAGCCGGCTGACCCGGGTTCGAAACCCGGCAGCCTCAATTGTTTTTTTATTCTTTTATTTTTGTTATTTATTAATTTTGGTTTAAACTTCTATCAATGTTTATTAATTATGTATCGTTTAAAATTAAAATAAACAATATATACGCGACGAAAATTTTGACTGACTATTCGGTAAATAAACGAAGCGGGTTTTGGAAACCCGGTTTTTTACGGATGTTACAATTCTGGTCATCATTGCAGCGATTTAATGACCTAATAATGGTCATTAGTTATCAGTTTCTAGACTGATAATAATAACCTTCAAAAAACTGTTTCGAAATTGAAAAACTGACTTAACGATCATCAGTTTCAAAATTCATTCAACAAAATCGGTTACGGGTGCAAAACCCATCCCACGCGGGCCCGGGTTCTCGGAATCGCATTCATGTCCGCGGACGTGCGGGCGTACACGAGTTCAACTAAATTCGGCTCAACTTTTGCAACCCCCCCCCCCCGCGCGCGCGCGCGTCCGCGTAGAGTTTTGGTAAAACATGGCACAAGGTTATGTTAGTTAGGTAAAACATTACCTTATAAACTAACTTCCACTTTGTTCCCACATCTATGTGGGGTAAAGTTTGAGACTTCATTCACACACACTCAAATATCCAACAATCCCCACATGAATGGATGTCGATCTCAAACAACATTATTCAAATTAGATTTCAGCAATTGAGTTTCGCATACGATAAGTAGGTGTTACCCTTTGAAACTTCGCTCATGAAATGCATTTAGCCCACTAGCTCAAAGTAGACATTGATGTCTTTGAACTCGTCTGTCGTCTATGTAGCCGACAATACATTTTATACAAGACTCTCCCTGACAAAGTCAAGTCCTCATAGTTATGTTCGTTATGGTCATGAACATGATGCCTGGTTCTGCGAGAGCCATTAAGTATTGTGCCCCAACAATACCCTTCGAAGCGACCCAACTTCTCTCTCACATAGGTGATTCACTAGGTATGGTTACCTTAGTCGAATCATTAAAAGCCATAGGCTCAGCCTCACACATGTCACTTTTAGGAATGACTAAGAGGTTTACTAAGCTTTATAATAAACTCCCTTTATATGCGTAGGGTTAACCCCCCCCCCCACACACACAGTGACATTACCAATTCATACAGTTAGTTTTTCCTGTTGAACTTAATTCTTATCTCCAGTCTATTAAGTTAGGTTTCCATTATATGAACTTCATTTTTCATGGGCTTCAGTCCCATTCCCATGGACGACTTCTAAACTAACTCTCTACTTAGGCCTTTTGTTAGCAGATCCGTGATATTATCCTTTGACCTAACGTAGTCAACAGTGATAATTCATGTAGAGATTAGTTCTCGTGTCGTATTATGTCTACGTCTGATATGTCTGTTTCTACCATCATACATTGTGCTACGATCTCTGCCAAGTGCCGATTGGCTATCACAATGTATACAAATGGTCGTTGCCGGCTTGGCCATCTTGGTATGTCCTCAACAATTGACGTAGCCATTCTGCTTCTTCCCATGCTTTATCTAAAGTGATGAACCGTTTGTTTTGATGATTTCCATGAATAGCAGCACCTCCAAGTGTGAATACATACCCACTTGTTGCTTTGGAATCATTCGTGTCAAATATCCAATTTGCATCGGTGTCCTTCTATAACTGCTGGATATCTGTTATAATGCAACCTGTATTCCCGATGTATCTTAAGTATTGAAACAACTGAGTAATACGTTCCAATGCATTAAATTTGGATTGCTCGTGTATCTACTTAGCTTGCTCACAGCATATGCTATGTCTGGTCTGGTACAACTCATAAGATACATCAAGCTACCAATAATTCTTGAGTATTCCAATTGGTTTACTGGTTCACCTCTATTTTTGGCTAGATGTTGACTCGTGTCAAGTGGAGTCCTAGCTACGTTGGAGTCATTTGCATTGAAATTCTCAAGAAGTTTGTCCACATAGTGGGATTGACTTAAAACAAGTCCAGTTTGGGTTCGTGTGATTTTAACTCCCAGAATCACATCCGCAAGACCCATGTCTTTCATGTCAAATCTTGCTTTTAGCCTGTTCTTTGTAGATTTTATGATTTTGTCATCACTTCCAGCAATGAGCATATCATCTACATATAGACACAAAATGACGTATCCATCAGATGGGTCCTTCACATATACACACTTGTCACATTCATTGATTTTGAACCCAGCATCAAGCATAACATGATCAAATTTTTGGTGCCATTGTTTTGGAGCTTGTTTCAATCCATATAAGATTTTACAAGTTTACACACTTCTTTTCTTGCCCAATGGCTGTGAATCCTTGGGGTTGCTCCATGTAAATTTCTTCCTCTAGATTGCCATTCAGGAAAGCTGTTTTCACATCCATTGGTGAACTTCCAAATTTCTAATGGTGGCAATGGCAAGCACCAACCTGATGGATGTTATTCGCATACTGGCGAATATGTATCAAAGTAATCTAAACCTTCTCGTTGTTTATATCCTTTGATCACCAACCTTGCTTTGTACTTATCGATGGTTCCATCAGGTCTCATCTTCTTCTTGAAGATCCATCGATATCCTAGTGGTTTACATCCTTGAGGAAGATCCACTAGCTCCCAAGTATGGTTTCTGTAAGATAGAGTCTATCTCACTTTTGATGGCCTCCTTCCACTGAGATCCATCTGAAGAATGTACCGCTTGTTGGTACGTTTAAGATTCATCTTCTACCATGTAGATAAGAAACTCAGGCCAAAGGATTTTTCGGTCCTTTGTCGTTTACTTTTTCTGATTTCAACTTCCTCAGTCTTAGATTGTTCTCGAGGTTCATTGTTTTCAACTTCGGGAACAGTTTCCTCGACCGGTCTAAAAGAACTCGATTTACTTCTACTTAAGTGTGGGAACACATGTTCAAACCATGATGCATCCTTGGATTCTATTATGGTGCCTTTGCATATTCCAGGGTTCTTAGAATCATGCACAAGAAAACGATAAGGACCTTAAGGACCGGTGTATCCAATAAATACACAATCTACTGTTTTGAGTCATATTAGTAGCCGCTTTGGTGGTGTGACCACCACCTTAGCTAGACACCCCCACACTTTCAAGTATTTATATGGTGGTTTCTTTCCCGTCCATAATTCATATGGCGTTACATCCTTTTTCTTATTGGGCATCATGTTCAACACATAATTTGCTGATAATATTGCTTCCCCCCACATGTTTTTGTTTATACAGAACTTATCATCATGGCATTCATCATTTTCTTTCAAGGTACAATTTGTCCGTTCCGCTATGCCATTCGATTGAGAGGAGTAAGGAGTCGTGAGTTCATGTATGATTCCATTTTTTGCACACACATCAATAAAAGTGAAACATATTCACCTCCTCGGTCGCCCCTTACAATTTTGATTTTACGATTTAGTTTATTTTCAACTTCGGCTTTGAACAAGATAAACTTGTCAATGGCCTCGTCCTTACTCTTAAGTAAGTACACATAGCAATACCATGTACTATCATCAATGAACATGATGAAGTACTTCTTCCCACCACGGATAAGAATTCCTTTAGATCACACACATCAGTGTGTATCATCTCGAGGGGTTCGGTGATTCATTCGACCTTTTTGAAGGACGATTTCATTTGTTTTACTTCTACACAAGTTTCACATTTATTATTTGAGTCGATATCGAATGTTGGTATGCAATTAAGTTTAATTAAACGACAAATTGAATTAAAATTAACATGACCTAGTCTACCATGCCAAATATTAGAAGACTCAATCAAGTAAGTAGAATTAGTAGCGTTTTCATTCATAGTTTTCACAACCATTACATTTAGTTTAAGCATTCCATTGAGGGCATAGCCCTTACCAACATACATACCATTTTTGGTCAACACGACCTTATCTGACTCAATCACCATTTTGAACCTAAACTTATTCAACTGCCACCCTGACACAAGGTTTTTCCTAATTTCTAGAACATACAGCACGTTGGACAAAGTGAGTTCCTTTCCAGAAGTCATCTTTAAGACCACGTCCCCTCGCCTTGATTTCGGCTGTGGCTGAATTTCCCATAAAAACCTTTTCGCCATTAGTCACCTCCTTGAAAGTGCTAAAAGATTTTTGTCGGAGCACACATGATGGGTAGCCCCCGTATCAACCCACCAATCCTTGTTGTTTTGACCAACGAAATTAACTTCGGTGACCAGAATTGAGAGGCCGTGACCATGGGAACAAGGTTATCGACTTCATGAACCATGTTCACTTGTCGAGCACCTTCCTTCTTTGGAAGCTTGCATTCGTTGGCCTTATGGCCTTGCTTTTGACAATTGTAGCAAGTTCCTTGGAACTTCTTTTTCCCAACACCTCCTTTCGGACCAAGGTTGGATCGTTTCCCATGACCTTTCTTTCCACCCTTTCTACTATTTTTTGACTTTGAAAATTGGCCATGCTAAACAAGATTGGCTTTTACAGTTTCAGGACCATCAATCCTTTTCAAACCCAATTTGTTATCTTCTACAATGCGAAGACGAACAACAAGATCTTCAATGGTCATCTCCTTTCGCTTATGTTTGAGATAGTTCTTGAAATCGACCCAACTTGATGGTAGCTTCTCAATCATTGTAGGACGTGCGGGCGTACATGAGTTCAACTAAATTCGGCTCAACTTTTGCACCCCCTGTGCTCCCGCGTAGGAGTTTTGGTAAAATATGGCACAAGGTTATGTTAGTTAGGTAAAATATTACCTTATAAACTAACTTCCACTTTGTTCCCACATCGATGTGGGACAAAGTTTGAGACTTCATTCACACACACTCAAATATCCAACAAATAGTGCGTACATGTGGTGACGGATGGTACTCATTGAGCCTCTCAGTAACCGCTAAGATCTGACGAAACATTGAACCAGCATCCCTTGCTGATCCGTCAGTCAGATACCTTTCCTTTCCGAAATCAAACACCTGACTGAACCACAGCTCTGACGTCCATCGCCTCCCATTTTCCTCTAGAATTCAGTTAGCCATCGGATGAACCCCAGAGTGAAAACGGGGAAAATTTCTTTTTGTGAGCGCCAAGTGTCATTTCTATCTCTCCTTTTTCGCACTTGTATCATCTTTTCTGGGGAATGAAATAACATACAGCGGAAAGAATTTATTTTTTTTAGAAAATTACTTTTTCAGTCCTTGTGTTTTAAGGGGAGTGGGGGCGCTCCGTGGTAGGTCGTTGTGGCCGGGTGACCATGCGTGGAACACCGCCGCCACCTAGACATGTACAAATCGGTTTTTTTTTAAACCGGTTTCGGTTTTTTGTTGTTTAAAAAAACCGTTATTGAATAACCGGTTTCGGTTAATAACCGGTTTTTTTTAATATACTAACCGGTAATAACCGTTGTAGCCGGTTATAAAAAACGATTTTATAAAAAACCGGTTAATTTGATTAAAAACCGGTTAAAAAACCGGTGGGCTGAAATTTTTTTTTATTTTCTTGGTTTATTTTTTTATGGCCGAAAATGAAGTATTGTAATATAAAAGTTAACTACGAAAATCTAAAAATTTAAATTATAATATGATTAACCTTTGAAACAAACGATTTTACATAACGTTGAACCGTGGAAGTACGAACGATTAACGAAAAAAATTAAGGGCGTACACATAAAATATTAATCCGCAAGAACGTCACACTATTATATATTATATATATATAATATATATATATATATATATATATATATATATAATTAATTTTAGTGGACTATAATAGAAATAATATATCTTGAGCTTCGTTTATTCTTCTTCGCTTGAACCCGAAGTTGAACTATTGCGAAGGAATTCATCCAATGCGGCTTCTCGTCGGTCATTGGGGTTGTCAATTCGGCTTGGAACTCGTCCTCGTACACTTCTCCTTCGTATTCCAATTCATCCTCGAGTGTGCGTATGTGTTGACATCTTTCCGCCGCATCCAATTAATCTTTCAAGCAAATCGACATCTCAACCGCCTTTTTTGTTAGTCGAGTCCTCCTTATCGAGATCACCGTGCCACTAATAGAAAAAGCACTTTCCGAAGCTACCGTGGAAGCTTGGACCGTTAGTAAATCTCGGGCCATTGTGGCTAAGATCGGAAATTGATCTTCCTTACTTTTCCACCAAGCCAACAAATCAAAATTTTTAAACTCGTGTGAAGTCATTGTTTGTAGAAAGTTCGACCCACCATACCGACCAAGTTCGCTACTAGTGGTGTTGCCACGGTACATTTGACTCGACTCATCAAACAATTGGTTATAAACATACAAATCTTGGTCTTCCATACTAGAAGAATCTTCGCCAAAAGCGGCATTTCTCATCGACTCGTGGATGTGTGACGTGGTTGCACCATATTTTGTTACATAAACGTCATACATTCTTGAAAGTTGATCGTTGAAACGAATTTTTGCGGCTTCACCAAAGCTAGGGTCTCGTCGGTGTTTAAATTCAACTCGTTTGCAATTTTTTCAATCAAAGACCCGTACCAAAAACGTTAAAGCAAGGGTTTAAACGGCGGCACAAGTGAAAACTGTCGGTGTTCGCTAAAATATTTAGTTTTTCCTTCATTGTTTCCGCCATATCACAATATGGCTTACCTCTAACCGCCATCTCGTTTAATTTTAAACACATTTTAAACAAATTGTGAAGCACCAAAGAACTTGTAGGATAATAGACACCCGATAAAGTTTTTATTGATGTTTTGAAAACTTGAAGCAATTGTGTAACCGTTTCAATAGTAGCCCAACCCGATGGGTGGTAAGGCGAAACCTTCCTACGACTAGACAAAGAGTTATGAAATTCTATTAAACTTTCTTTTTGTAAAATAGCATTTTCAAACATGGTGCAAGTCGAGTTCCATCTATGAGCAACGTCCCAATTAGGTCCTAAGCATATTCGACCCGCTTCCTTACACATTTTTTTATATTTTGAATGCCTACGTGTGTTACTATATATATGACGTAATATTTTTTTGAAAGCTTCCTTTTGTGGTTCAATAACCTTTAAACCGTCTTGAACGGCCAAATTAATTATTGTGCAATACATCGACTATGGAAAAAAATACATTCACAAATCGGTTTGTATTTTAATTTTAAATGCATTACCGAAACCGTATTGTTTGAGGCGTTGTCAAAAGATATTGAAAAAATCTTGTTTTCCAATTTGTATGTTGCAATACATTTGTCGATTGCCTTATAAATAGCTTCACCTGTGTAGGGTAATCAAATAATTTAAAAAAATTGTGCGTTTCATCATTTACCACGTCGACAGTTCAATCCAATAGGCAGTGACACAAATATATGAGTCGGGTGAACCGTGCGGTACGGACCAAACATCGCTAGTCAAGTTAACACCGGTTTCTAATTTTTCAAAATAAGAAATTAATTCTTGTTTAGCATTTTTCCACAATTTCAAACAATCTCTCCTAAGAGTAGCACGACTTACATGGGTGTATCGTGGTTGGAGAGTTCTTTGAACCATCTTTGTGTAGCGTTGTTTGTCGAAAGTTTGAACGGAAACTTTCTTGGATTACAAATTTCGTCATTTCCTCCATAGCCATTTCGTAATTGTAGGCGAACAAAAAAGCGCCTTCACTTGCCATGGAGGTTTGACCACTAGCGGGTTGTTGTTTCAACGCCCTGCAAAACAGTTTTTCGATGTGTTGTCTCAACGTGGTGTTTGCGGTTTCGGCGTAGAAACCATTACAATGGTGACAACGCGCTTTTTTTTCTCCCGTTGGCCATCTCGCACAAATCAAAATGTGCCCAAACTTCAGGGTTGCGCTTCGTTGGAATAACACGAACCACCGTGTCCGTTGTAGACTCGCCAATGTGGACCGAATCATGAGCACTAGAGCTTGCCATGCTTTTTCAAGAAATATCGAACAAGATTTTGAGCGTTTTTTAGAGTTTTTGGAGGTTTAGAGAATGGTGTGCTTGAACCCAAACACCCACAACCCTTATATACTAGTTGGGGATGATTTTTAGGCCAAAATAAGTCCAAAAAACGGCTAGGAGCCTCCCAAACGGTCATATGACCGTTACTATAATATTACCGTTTTTACCCGGTTTAACCGGTTTTAAAAACCGGTTTTTTATTAACGTTACCGGTTAACCGGTTTGAAAACCGGTTTTTTGGAATAACCGGTTTTAAAATTAACCGGTTTCTTAACCGGTTTTGGTTGTAAAAATCTGAACCGGTGGGTAACCGGTATAATCGGTTACTACCCGAACCGGTTTTGGTTTTTTTTCAGTTTCGGTTGCGTAACCGGTTTTTTTGAACACGTCTACGGCCACCCAAGGTGACCACGCGTGGTGGCCAAAACGCGTCGTCGTCATCACGCGTGAAAGGAAGCTCATGACCGTGGGAATGTCACCGTTGAGGGACCGTTGGGCATTTTAAATTTTTAAACAGCTTGGTCAGACCCCTTTTCCGGGAACAAGTGCGGCGAATTTGGAGTTACAGTCGTTGAAGGAAAAATAAAGAAAGAAGGTATAAGATGACCCAGGCGGGGCCATGTCTATTTTAAATGATAATTTATTTTCTTTTTTTAAAAATGCTGCTATTGGTTAAGTGGACTTTATGTACCATACAGTAACTTTTATCTTTAATTTATGTTTTAGTTTTTGTGTTTCTTTAGTGTATGACAGATATTATACTTATATTTTTCTAAATTACACCTTTACTTAATTTAATTTATTATTTTAAAAAAAACCATCATTAGTGATAGACACCCTACTAAAATCAATAACCAGTGATGAAATGATACTCGATAACGTGGCGAAACATGATTGGATGTGGTGAGTGATGGAAAGTGAAGCACCCCCACCCCCTAACGGTGTTAACCACTTGAGTTCAAAATCAAAATGTTTAATACTCTGAGTTTTAAGGGTTCTTTTGGTAACCCTTTGAGTCCAAATTTTTAATACCGTTAGAATTTTTTTGTTAAGTATGGTTATGTAAAAAAATAACAATTCTATTTCAAAAAAAAATATTGGATGTCTAGAGTTAAATGCAATAATTACTTTTGTCGACAAATCTTTAGTAAAGAATATAATTTTCTCAACCAACTCATTATGAAATATGGAGCCACATTGTAAAAAAAATACTACATGTTAGTTTAAACCAAAATAAGAAGAAGAATACCTAACTTCATATCAAACGAAACCACATCAAGTTTCTCACCCAAAGTAATACAAACTACAATTTGTCAAGAATGTTATGATTTTTACTACACCTCCACCGTCACAACCATCACTACACCTCCATCGTTACCACCACGTATACACCTCCACCGACAAAAACTCCTAACTATCACACATCAACCCCTAACCCTACGTCAGATCACGAATCTCCCATTTTAAACCAACCGCCATCATCAACACCTGACGATCCTATCAAAAGTCCTAATTTTCTTGAATACCCTACCCCTAATTTAGATCATGAATCTCCGTCTGAATCTTCTCCTACAGCCCTAAACCAAATCAAGGGTTGAACCCTAGTCTTTGCCGGTTGTCTTCACCATCAAAGAGAAGAGGTAGATGGTGTTGATTAGATTAGAGGTAGATGGTGTTGCTTAGATCAGAGGTAGATGGTGGTGTGGTGGGTGGTGACGGCGGCAATGGAGGTGGTAGTTTTCTAGATAGAGAGTGTGTTTGTGAAGAGAAAAGAGAGGGAGACAAGAGTTGGGTGTTGACGGGGGAGAGACATAGAACCTTTTTTGGTGTAAAAATATATATAAGAATGTGAAATAATACTTTGTGCATAAAGAGTTGTACTCTATGTGTAATTGACTAAAATGTGACACCCGACTATTTAGAGTGTGTATCGTACTAGTATGACACGTGTTATCAATGAACAAAGGCAATATTTAATGTAATTTGATGTTAATTGATGGTATTTTATGTGTTGGCAAGTCCAAACTTTGTTAAAAATTACGTTGGCAAAAATAAGATATACGTCTAACGCGTAACGAACAAAATGTGAATCGAATGTCGGTGACGGCCTGATTAATTTTAAAATCCTAAAAATATTTCATTATGATTAAAATACTATTTTTAATCATATCCATGAGGAAAATTAGGTGAAACACTTAAAAACATTATTTTGTGAATTTAAGCGCGAACTACGCGATACCGCGCGAATCTTATAGAATTTAAACGACGAAGCCAGTCAAGGCAAATAAAATATTTTTCAACAATATTATGGCAAGTTAATTTTTGTAGAATGATAAAAACATGAATAAAACGTGAGATAAAATACCTAGTAGTCAGTTAAATATTTGTTTTTGCTTAAATATACAATATATATGTATGAATAGGAAATGTGTGTGTGTGCATGAGTAGGTGGCGGCCCCATGGGGTGCCACCTCTTCTCTTTTGTGCCATGTGTTGGCCTAGGAAGAAATATAATCATTTCCAGATCTTTAACACTCCACACTTAACCTTTCCAAGAATCAAAAACCCTTCATCTTTCTCCCTCTCTCTTACTTATGGCCGAAACCACCAGCCACCACTTCCATTTTCAAATTTTGAACACTTCTTGAAGATTCAACTCCGTTAACTTTCAAGTTCATTCGAAAATCTAAGGGTGTTTCCAAGGTGATTTCAAGGAGGAACATGTGACATCCCGGGTTTTTCGGATAACTTAAACGCGACACTTGTCGAATAAAGTATATGCTAAGTATTAAACGTGTACGAGTTAATGAATACGTGATGTGTGTTTGTGTGATTGTTTTAGTTATAAAATAATTACGGTAGATATGTACACGAACCGAACCGAACCGCGACACGAACCAACTTTGGTTTCTTGTGACTCTAGAAATTAACCAAGTTTAGAACTCAAACCATTCTTGGCCGTGTGCAACCCAAACCGCAAACCCAAACCGAGATCAAACCAACCTTAAACATATCCCGGCCGCAAGATAAAACCCAAACCGACCCACCCAAGTTTCTCGGCCACAAGCTCAAGCCAAACCGTAACCCTTATCTTTCTTTGCGCCTATATATACTAACTCACATGCATGCCTTCATTCACAATTCCAAAACCCTAACAGGCAAAACAGCCGTCGGCTGCCTTCTCTTGCTCCATTGATCGCGAACAGCTGATTGTTCACCTCCATTCAGTCGCAAGATCAACCATTGTTCACCTCTATTCGATCACAAAACAGCCTCCTTGCACTCCCTGTTGATCACGAGCAGCCTCTCCTTCCAGTTCCTGTCAGCCTCGGTCGCAACAGCAGAGCTGTTCAACTCTTTCGGTCGTGATCTTGTTGAAACAGCCGGACCATTCTTGTCCAAGTCTCGACTTACTTACCTAGTTATTAAAGGTTAGGATTTATCTTTTGATTACAAGATTATGTTCAGATTTATGTGCTTGAATGAAGTGATTAGTTGTTTCGGATTATATGTGTTGAATGTAATCGGCTGATTGATCGTGTTTATATGCATGATTGTTTTCGGAAATTATAAGTTTGCAAATATGTTTTGTTTATAAAAAAACTAGAGTTATGAACTAGGGTTTGCATGGATATGTTATTAGTATTGATTATGACTAGGAAACCGGTTAAAGATCGCCTAGGTTAATCATACGGACGGGTTATGCGAATTCATGATAATGATATGCTGAAAACAGTTGCTGAGTAATAGTTACAGCCGACTTCATCTGGCTGTAACTCGGTCATTAGTTGTCGAAAAACGGATTTTCTGATGTCTAGAACGTAGAGATTTGAATAACGAATCTAAGGGCGCTGGATTCATAATTTTCTGAAGTCGTTTGATATTTTTAAAGGGCCAAATAAGTTCAGTAACTAAAGCTGTGAAAATCCTGAAATTTTGTTAGTCGTTTATCGAGTTGGATTTTAAAATCAGTAGGGAGTTGAGTCATGAATTTTGTACAGCAACTAGGTATGGAAATTTCCGGGCAACTCCAACTGGAATTTTGTTAATTGGACGATCGGTGATTTTTAAATAAATTCTTCCGTGGACTGCAGTCAGAAAGTGATAAATCAGACTGCAGCCTAGTATATTAATATTTATGGTTAATTGGTAAAGATTTAGGACTTGGAAAATTTATATAAATTTCTATGGTATAAATGTCACCTACTGTAAAAATATTGGAATTTTTGGAATGTTGGAACTATTTTATAAAAATCCTAGAAAACAGCTGAAGTATGAGTGTTAAGCTGAAATTTGATAACTTGTGATTGTGTGCACCAAATTGTGGCATGAATTTGTTTATGTTTATGATAAGTTGTTTTGATCACTAGGTTCACATGAGGATACTTGCATGCATGTTTGAGTGTTAAATTTGTTGTATGTGTGTATCATAGTGTGCGTAAATTACGTGTAGAATTTGTATTGGTGTGTTCACACGCTGACTTGGAATTAATTGGTTTGTTAGGACGCAACTAGCGGTCCCATCTCTTATAACTTCTTTGCTACACTAACCGAGCAAATAAAGGTGAGTTCACGGCCCCTAACTTTATCCGGTTTTTAAACAACAGGGGGAGAAACATGTATACACTCTCAAACTCAATCTCTTTACGTTATACGAATTTAACGTCACGTAACTATTCGGTAACTAAGTTAATGTTAATGTAATGTTATGGTCACTAAGCAGCTTTATCACTTAAGTCCTCGTCAATCTCTCGGATCGTTAGTATTGGGTTTAATAGCGGGGGAATTATAAGTCGTACTACTGGGCCCGACAAGCCCCATCCGAGCTAGTCGCGCTAGCCGACCGGGTATGGTCAACGGGTGAATAATTTGGCCTAACTTCGCCATGGTCAGTGATAGGCCTGGCAACACGGAGGCACAACAGTCAGCTTCGATCGCGAACTCTTACGTGACATAACTTTAGGCTAGCTACCTATATATGTTAACATTGAACTTAATTACGAAACAACTATATTATCCCGGGTTGGGGATAATGGAAACCACTTATTATTCCGGATTTGGAATAATGGAAACAACAACTATATTATCCCGGGTTGAGGATAATGGAAGCAACAACTTATTATTCCGGGTTGGAATAATGGAACCAATACGTTATCCCGGGTTAGGGATAACGGAGAAAACAAACTATAACCGAACAAACGAATTTATGAAAACCTGTGAACTCACTCATCTTTAATGTTGACACTTGTTTCTTTACATGTTTCTCAGGACGATAGGAGCTCTAGGTGCACGCACATGCATTGAACAAGACATATTTTATCGAGTCTTATTTATAAATATTGTTTTGGGGTTTTTCATTTGTTTTGGCGTTTGTGTTGGCGCCCGCTTCACTACTTATTTATGCTTCCGCTCAAACTATAAAAACTGATGCTTCTGCTAAATATTTGTAACTAATCAAGACAATATAAAATCTACGACAAATGATTTTTGAAAACGTATTATCAAATCATATAGAGTCGTTCGACGTACTAGTGTTTCAGATTCTGGTTTGTTCACACGCCTCGCGGTAAAACTCCGCAAGTGGAAATTAAGGGTGTGACAGAACAAGCATATCATCATCAAAACTCTCATCAAAACTCACTTATATTTTTTAAAGATATAAACTTATTTTTAAATTCATGTTCTTGTTTCTTGATGATAATGATGATGATGATAGAAGGTTTCTCAAACACATGGATTCTTCAGAACACTTGAACTCTAAACAACAAATGGTTTTAAATCAAATGAAAAAGGGAAGTATATGTGCGTGTATATATAGCTTTGAGTGTGTATGTATATGAGTTAGTGGTTATATTTTGATTCTTAGTTGGTTCTTAATTGATGTGATTCTTGAAAGATGATTGCATGCATAATCAAAATGGGTTTTGGTAAAAGTTCATATGATTAAAGGTGAATGTATGAAAAAATGAATCCTTGAAAGTGTATGTATGTGTCGTATATATATGTATAGGTAGAGGATCATGAGAAAACTACATATATATATATGAGAAAACTAAAAAACTAACTAAAAATGTGTACTGCACAATATTATATGCTTAAAGTTAGCATTTGAGTTTAGTTTAGCTTTTAGGTTTAGGTTTTTTGGAGGTTTAGGACTAGGATTAGGTTTTTGGGTGTGAGGGAGGGGATTTAGGTTTTTTTTTTTTTTGGGGGGGGGGGGGGGGGGGCAGGTGGGGGGGTTAGGTTTTTTTTATGGGTGTGGGTGGGAGGTTTGGTTTTTTTGGGGATTTATGTTTACGGTTTAGTTTTAGGGTTTTTTTGGGTGGAGGTGGGGGGTTTAGGTTTTGGCGGGTGGGGAATTTAGGCTTTTGGTGGGATAGTGAATTTAGTTTTTGGGGGTGGGTTGGGGGGTTTATATTTTTGGGGGGTGTCGGTGGGGGTGGGTTAGGTGGTTTAGGCTTTTCCGTATTATTACACATGTGCAGTACAACTTTTTTTTTTAAAAAAAAGCTTTTTTATATATTATTTATAGCGATTTTTAATAAAAAAATTAAAAAAATGGTATGTTTTTTAGGCTTTTTTAGTTAGTTTTTTGTTTTGCTCATTTAAAGTAGTTTTCTCATGATCCATCATCTATATGTATATGCACGAACATGTGGGTTCTTGTTTGATAGTTCATAAAAGTGTAAGAATGTTGCATGTAATGAAATCAAAATGATTAGATGAATGATCTAAGTGAAGTTGATATTTTGGATTAATTGATGATGTGATAAATGTATGTTGAATGTATTTAAGTTATTAAATGATGAAGATATGATGATCATGCACTAAGTGCTTGTACATAAGTGTAGATGATGATTAAATGATCATATGATGGTGAACTTGAAATGAATGAAATGATATGATAAAAGTGAGTTAAAACAGAATATAAGCATGCTAAATGATGTGTTATGTGTCATAAGTCTAGTAGCTTTGCAGGTTGTACATGAAGCTTAAAAAGTGGTAAAAATGGGTGAAAACGCATTATTTATAAGACTTACATGAGATGTGCACTAATATGAGTACTAGTACCATTCTATTCAGTAAATAACATGTATTATGTTAAAATATGAAGCTGTGACGATTTTGGATGATTATAGTAAAGTTCGGTACAAGACTATGCGTTAAAAACGGTAAAAATCGGCTTTTAAAGTGATTTTTGCAAAACTGATTTAGATCAAGTTATAAAATGATATTTTATGATAAATATAATTATTTAACTTATATTAAGTATCCATGGTGTTTGGCTAGACATACGTGACTTCCGACGCCTAAAAGCATTGACCAAACGTTAAAAATACGCATATATAGACGTACACGAAATCGGGTTGTTTAAGTGTGAACTTTGCATGTTGTGATATGATATGTGAATACGAGTATGTATAATGTGAAATGATAAGTGTTCTTGATAGTAGGAGGCAGGACTATGCATGTGCACTTGTACGGTTAAAATGATAATTTCGTTAAAAAGACACGTTAATATGCAACTTATTTATCAAACGTGAAATTAAATGATACAGAAGTTAACTTGTTAAGTTATTTCATTTGTAAATGCTATAAAAATAATGAAATATATAAGTTGATGTGTAATATCCACCAAAAACATATATTGGAAAAACCGAACCGTTTTAAAAATCGAATCCGAACCACTTGTAAACCGGTTCGAACCTTTATAAATAAAATATATTATATTTGATACTACTCCGATTTTTATGAAACTTATGTCATATTATCAAGAAAAATATACTCGTCCTAACGGTATATTCGTATTTTTATAAAATATTGTATGTATCGAGTTATACAAGAAAAACGAGTTAAGCAGTTGAATTAATTATATGAATAAAACAAATATATATTTATAATAATAAATATCTTTCATAAATGATCAATACTATTCGTAATTGATATATTGAGTAAAGCATGGATTTTGATTGCAATATTAAGAAAGTTATAATTGGAATTGGATCGTAACCGTTTATATTTTGATTGAATTTAATCAATGTTTTGCCATATATATATATATATATATGTTGGAAATTTATGTCCGGTTCGATAAGTCAACGCTATCGACCGGGTCTTGACCCGTAAGAGTTACACTGTGGACAACGAACTTAAATCCACTTAACTAGTTTAACTGGTAATTACGAACAATATGTGAAACGGATCATAATTATATTTATGATCAAGAGCGGGATTATTGTTGCGGGTATTTACTGAGAGACGGGTACATGGACCGAGTGAGACAAGAATGCTCACCCTACGCCACTTGTCGCGCATGCACCTTTGCTGCGCCACAGGTCGCACATGCATCCATCTACCGCCACTTGTCGCGCACCAAACTCTTGGCCAATTGCAACACATGCACTACGCATGTGTGCCACTTGGCGAGCATGCATGAACCTCCATCCATTATTTAAATGAGACTTGGTCTTTCATTTGGGGGGTTAGGAGAATTAGCACAAGACTCTTTAAAACACCCACAACTGCTACCGCCACCGACGCCGCCGCCGGACCCCTCCGCTGTCACCGTCGCCGGACACGTCTGCCGCCGCTATCACCGCCGTCCACCGACGCCGCTACCCGGCTTATACCCGCGTTCCGTTTTGTTTCGTTTCACTAGCACGTGTTCGTTGAACCTCAGTGTCTCGATCAGTTAGTCACTAACCGAGGTATATCTTTCTCATCGGTAGTTAGATGTTTTTATTACTGTACTCGCATTTGCATGTAACCGGATCCTGCCGGGTTTCGTTTTGGTTGATCACTTGTTTATATTTTCGCTGCGTTTTTATTAATTAACTCGCTTGATTAATTGACTATTATTTATTGAACTGGGTTTTGATAAATAAAATTTATAAATGATCACCATGGAAACCTATCAGTGGTATCAGAGCCTTGGTTACAACATACGAGTCGGTACTGGTCTTTTAACCGGAAATAGAACACAAACTTTATTTATTTAAAGTTTCTGATCTATATGTTTTTTAAGGGCAACTTTATTTTTGGTCAATATTTTACTTGTTTTGCTTGACCAAAACATTGCCCGGATTATTTTGTGATTGTTATGAAATATGTAAATCTGGCCCGACCTTGTTTTGTGGTTGTATATTTTATTGGTTTTGTAATTATATTTTATGGCCATCTAGATGGTTCAAAGTTGTAATAGATAGGGTTTCTTCCTTTATTGTATTTTGTAAAATATTGTAATAAACGAAGACCCGGAGACAAAACCGAGGACGCTAAACAGGAGTCATGAAGTCAGTGGGAGTTGCTCGAGACGACTGGATGCACTCAAGTCCATCCTTGTGGTTGTTTGTGTGTTGTGACCCCGTGACCCGTTTGATCTTGCTATTAGGCTCTAGAAAGATCGAACAATTTTTAGCCATATAGGTTTACATATTTATTTTGCTATTGTGGTTGCTTTTATCTTATAAGTTGTTATAACATAACCAACCTGAATACCAACATGATTTTAAAAGGAGTTTTAAAATATTAAAACAATCACATTATAACAAGTTCTAAATTGTTTTACAACTTGTTAAAAACTTTATTATAAAACAAAGGTTGTTTTAAACAAACACATAACTAATTAAGTTTTGCAAATTAAATTAGATTTAATTTTCCAAAACTATTAACTTAATAGTTTTCTATTAACTTAAAATTGGTTATTTCAAGTCGCGACAATTTAGTTTTAATAGGATATATAAAACTAAGTGTCCTGAGAGATGAAATGGTTCATCAAGATGTCACGACTAAAATACTAAAATTGGCTCTCACGACCCTATTTGGTAAAAAATTAAAATTAACCCATAATTAAAATCAATGGTCGATGCCATCCTACTACTAGTAACACTTGGGGCATAATGCGAACCATCATTGTTGGAGCCACAGCACAACCTTGGTGTCTAGTTTATCCTCCCAAGGTGCAAGGGCTTCGTCGACACATCCGACCCTTCCACATGTGACCGTTTTAGGACGACTATTACTTTTCTTCTCGTGTTACGTGCTACAGCTGTCTCGAGAACAAAAGTGGCATAGATGAGGCTAAACGTATCAATGCATAGACAAGAGTTGTCTTAGCGGCCTCATACCCGAGAGTTGTGCTCTTTTCATAATTGACAATCGTTGTCAGTCCGCTTGAACCCCTTGCTAATGTTGCGTGCTACAGCTGCCTTTAGAAAGAGCTTCTAACCGGATTCTCATTCCTTGTTCTAATTACTGTAATGGGTCATTAATTAAATAAGGAAATATACATCGAAAATACTAATTAAATTACTTGCTTATATAATAGATGTCTAAGGAAAACAACTCCTCCATTCTCAAGTTTGTACTTGAAAAAGAAAATTGAATAACACCAACTTTCTCGAATGGCACCGCAATCTGAGAATAGTTCTCAAGATGGCAAAAAGCAATGTATCTTAGATGGCCCAGTCCCTACCGAGCCTGAAAGTAACACTACTGCTGCTCGCAAGGCACTGGAAAAGCATAACGAGGATGCCGTTGAGGTAGCCAACCTTATGCATAGCCACCGTGTCTCCTGAACTTCAGAAGTACATGGAAGATAAAGATGCTTATGACATGATCTAGCGACTGAAAGGCATGTTTCAGAAACAAGCCTGACAGGAGCGATATGATACCATAAAATAGCTCATAAGCTGTAAAATGTTGGGAGGATCATGTGTCAGTACTCATGTGCTTAATATGAAAGGATACATTGACCAAATGAACAAACTTGGTTATCCCCTGCAAGAGAAATTGCAACAGACTTCATCTTGAACTCTCTCCCTAGCTCATATGACCAGTTCATTATGAACTATGATATGAATGCATGGGTAAAGACTGTCCTGAGCTACATGGTATGCTCAAAACGGCCAAGATGAACATACCACATAAAACCAACCAAGTTCTAATGGTCAAGTCTGGTGGTGTTAAGAAACCCAACAACAAGAAAAGAGATCATAAGAGCAAAGGCAAGAGAAAGGTTGTTGTTGCTGCCAGATATGCCACCAACAACGTTCTAGCCAAGCTGAAAATGAACAATGGCCAATATCATTGGCACTTCTTCTAGTATTCTCATTTATGTTATTGAACTTTTCACTGTTTCTAGCAACACATGGGTATTTGATACCAGATGTGGTTATCACATCGTTAATGTCTTGCAAGAACCTGAAAAGTGGAAGAAACTGAAACAAGGCGACATAGAATTCATAGTTGATGATGGAAAGAGAGTTCAAGTTTTGGCAACTGGAACATTTTGTTTTTCATGTCCTTCTGGCCTTGTAGTTACTTTAAATAACTGTTTGTTTGCATCTTGTTTAACCAGAAACACTATTTCATTTTCTTCACTGTTTGAACAAGGATTCAAGTACGTTCTAATGGAATTTCCATTTCTACCTACTTGAAGAATGTCTTTTATTTTGAGGCTAGACCTCGAAGTGGTATTGATGTTCAAATAAATAATAACATATATCATCTTTCTAAGCGTAACAAAGCTGGTATAAATGAAACATAATTTTGGCATTGTAGACTTGGCCACATAAGTAAGACACGCATAAAATAGGTCCAGTCCGAAGGGATTCTTGAATCCATTGGACATGACTCCTTTGATGATTGCGAATCTTGCTTAGCTGGCCAACTCACAAAGCACCCCTTCACCGGTGTTGGTGAACGGGCCAATGGTCTTCTAGTACTCACTCACACTGATGTATGTGGCCCTTGCAGAACCACGACTAGAAACCATGAAGGATACTTCGTTACTTTTATCGACGATTATAGTCGATATGCTTATGTTTACATTATGAAACATAAGCACGAGTTCAAAGAATTTCAAAACGAAGTAGTAAACCATCTTGCTAGAAAGATAAAAGTACTTCGATCAGATCGAGGTGGTGAATACCTCAGCTTAGAATTTCTCGATCATCTAAAGGAACGTGGAATAGTTTCACAACCCACTCCACCTGGCACACCCCACTTAATGGCGTGAGTGAAAGGAGAAATTGAACCCTAATTAATACGGTTTGATCGATGATGTGTAAAACTAACTTGCCTCACTTATTTTAAGGTCATGCTCTTATGATTGCTGCCCGCATTGTCAGTTCAGCTCCGACTAAAAGGGTAAACAAAACACCATATGAGATATGGCATGGGCGTAAACCCGATTTGGAATACCTTAGAGTATGGGGATATTAAGCATAAATCACAAGTGATTCGGATGATAAGCCCGATCCTCGAGGCGAAAAGTAGTTTTCATCAATACTATAAAAGACGGATATTATTTTTACCATCCTAATGCAAATGTGATTTCCATCAAACGGAAAGGACACTTTCTCGAGGAAAAACTCCTTAATCGAGAAACTGGAAATAATATTGTTGGTCTTGAAGAAATTTGAGAACCACAAACAACTGCTAATGACGTCGGACCGTCTGATCAACAAGTAGTTGTTGCCTATGAATCAGACATAAACACAAACGTTCGCAGAAGTAGTAGAATTCGCAAAGAACCTGATAGATACCTTTGGCATCTAAGTGGTCCCGAAGTCTTATTAGTAGCTGAGTCTAATGACGAACCTGCTAACTACAAATTGCTATCTCAGATCCAGAATCTGGGAAATGGCAAGAAGCCATGAACGTTGAGATGCAATCTATGCATAACAATCAAGTATGGTACTTGGTTAAGCTACCCCCCGATTGTCGGGCAATAGGGAGCAAATGGATTTTCAAGAGAAAAACCGATATGCATGGAAATGCCCACACCTATAAATCACGGCTAGTTTGAAGGATTTCACTCAAACTCAAGGTATTGACTTTGATGCGACCTGCTCGCCCGTTGGTATGATTAAATCAATTAGGATATTGCTTGCTATAGCTCCGTACTATGATTACGGAATATGGCAAATGGATGTCAAAACCGCTTTTCTTAATGGAATCTCTCTAAAGATGTCTGTATGGTTCAGCCTGAAGGTTCAGCTTCAGCGATTGGTTCTATGATGCATGTTATGTGTAACATCCGTCGAAAAACGGGTTTCCAAAACCCGCTTCGTTTATTAATCGAATATTTCAGTTATAATTTTCGTTGTGTATTTAATGTTCGTATTAATTTTAAACGATACATAACTAATAAACACTGTTAGAATTTTAAAACATAATTAATAAAAACAAAAAAATAAGTGAATAAAAAAATAAATAGGGCTGCCAGGTTTCGAACCCGGGTCAGCCGCTTCAACAAGCACACAACATACCACTCCGCCACTTGCCATCTTTGTGTATATTACGAAACAAATAATACATAAGATGAAATCCGAATTCAAAACCGGAAATGTCACCACGCTCAGAACTCGCAGTCACCGGGAAATCCGGCAATCCGCGACTTTGGCCAATTTCCTTTTGACCAAAACACGCTAACCGACTAAGACATCGGTTATAACCGATGTCTGACCCTTGATTTTAGTCATAACCGCCGGAGAAACCTTGACCACGAATCAAGACCAAATTCAGACTAAATACATGCTGTTTCTTCCCTATAAATACCCACCCAAACCTCTGGTAATCTTTTCGCTCAAAATCGCACAAACTCTCGAAGCTTTAGCACTCGCCGGAGATATTTTACAGTCGCCGGAATTTCACCGGAAAACCGAGACTTACTTCAAATCGGTAAAATTCTCAACTCTTTGTTTTCAATCCATTATTAGACAAGTATTAACATAAATCGTTCAACCAGAATCCGTCTTAGACAACGTTGATGTGAATTCCTACACTCGCCGGAAAATCACTGAAAATTCCGAAGTCTCGCTGTGAATCGGTACAATCATCTAAACCCCCTGATATCTCTTGTTTAGTACCTTAATTGCACAACTCATTGATCAAAACCTTTGATTGATTCACTCAGACGGAGATCACCAATCAGAGCCGACACCTCTTGCCGGAAATCTGAGAAAAAGCAAATGTTCGGTACAACAACCTTAAATCCTTTTCTGTTTAAATTATTTTCGTTATCATAATAATCAATCAACTAATTCAATAAGAATGATTGATTAAACAGTCGGGTTGATCCTCTGGTTTCATAAATTGAAGAAGATGAAGTTTGAAATGTATTTAAAGGAAATTAAAACCGGTAAATATACTGGGTAGTGGTGGATGGCAAATTTAAATCATGGTCCCGAGTTCGAGTCTTAACACGCTGCCCGATTCTTACAAATTTCCAACCATTTTTAATACTTATATATATTAAGACGCAGATAGTATATAAATGTAATTAAAATCGCATATCATTCGGGTTAGTCACACAGCCCAGTTGGTCGGGCTGTGTGCAATACAAGGCTATGGGCGCGGGTTCAAGTCCAGGCTCTCACACCGGTTCAATGATTTTAAAAACCTTTTTAATTAAATAGAATTCTGAATAATCTAAATAGTATATAAATATAATTAAAATCAGAAATATTTTGGGTTAGACACGTAGCTCAGTTGGTAGAGCTGCGTGCACGTATACGAGAGGTCTCGGGTTCGAACCTCACTCAGCGCATGAATAAACTGAATCCGACCGGTCAACGGTCAAAGTCAAAAAGTCAACATTTTATATATTTTTAATTTATTTAATCAGAAAATTATTTAAAAATACTTAAAAATAATATTTTTAAAGTTAGAAAATGTCCTTAAACTCACAAAAATAAATCTAAAAATCCTATTAAGATTATGAATTAAAAGAATTAATCTCAAATAAAATCCATTTATTTACCGAACCATTTCGTTATTATGTAGTTAGTTTTCCTCGTCGATCAAATCCCAAAACTCGTGCGCATCCAACGTCATCAAAAGAACGCACCCAAGGTGAGTGAATCTCTACAAATTCCCCGTTTTAATCACATTTTGGGGTGTATCATGTGTCGTTTAATTCCTTATTATATTTAAACACTTGTGCATCCATCATATCCGTGACCAAATGTGTATGTATCAATTGTTGTGTGAATTATGTTAGATTGAAGTTATCATTTTCAGTACATGCATTTCATTAGGCCCATCAGCTCCCCGTGGGATACGGGTTGAGTATCAGGTGCCTCATTCGATCGGCTCCGTTTGATTGAGCCTTGATCTCACATACATCATCATTCATGTCATTCGATCGGCTCCGTTTGATTGAGCCTTGATCTCAAATACATCATCATTTATGTCATTTACTCATCCAATGTGGTTTGTGTATTGTTTATTTATATATGTTTGCTCACATGTGATTATTGCACAAATTTTCAATATTAAATACAACAAGCAATTAATAACAATGTTTTATCAAGGTTCACTCGCCAACTTTTGTTGACCCAAAATATCCCCCGTTTTACACATGATACAGGTGATCCAGTTGAGGCAAGAAACACATAGGAGAACTTTGAAGAATAAATCAGCTTAAGCTTTCGATTGTTTTACTTAGTTTCATTTTCCTTGTAATTGTATGGATTTGATTTGAACATTTAAGTTGTAAGTTGAATTTAATACATATGAAACATGTTAGTAAACATCATGAGCTTTGGTGATAACCCAATTATGCCCCGACTCTTATTCCGCTGCGGGTCGGGGTGTGACATTATGTTATGTACTAGACCTGACGTCGAACATTCTAAGGTACTTGAGAAGAACCAAAGATATGTTCTTGGTGATTGGAGGAGTGGAAGAAGAGCTCACTGTAAGGTGTTACACTGATGCTAGCTTCCAAAGTGACTGAGGTGATGCTCGATCACAATCAGGATTCGTATTCACTCTTAATGGTGGAGCTGTTTGTTGGAAAAGCTCCAAACAGAGTGTAGTGGCGGGTTTAACCACTGAATCCGAATATATTGCTGCATCGGATGCTGCAAAAGAAGCTGCTTGGATGAAGGAGTTCATCACCGACCTTAATGTGGTTTCGAATATTCAAAAACAATCGAGGTGTCCTGTGATAACACAGAAGCTATTGCTCAAACCAAGGAGCCCATATCTCATCACAGGGCCAAGCACATTCTAAGAAAGTTCCACTATATATGGGAAATACTGGAACAATGAGACATCTTAATAAGCAAATTAGACACAGATCAAAACCTAGCAGACCGGTTCACTAAATCGATAACTCAGGACAAGCATAACCAACATAGGAATGCTATCGGTCTTAGATTAGCTAGCCATTTGTTTTGATTTAGTATTTGGATGTACGAACATTCAAACAGTTGTACCTTTTGAATTCACCTTTGATTTACCGGTTAAAGGCAAAGTTGAATCTTACAACTGTGTTCGATTTTAATACGTTTAATCCATGAATCTTGTATTCTAAATTATCCATAGTCGGTCAGTCTCGTGGGAACGACTCTGAATTAAGACTATTCTGACTTTGGACTCAAGGAGTTGACTTCCAAACTCACAGACCTCATTATGAATGACGTTGGATGTAACTCGCATCAAATCATCTTCATGGATCTTAGTCAAAAGATGTATTTGATTTTGGTATACTCATTTAGTATCCTCTGACCTGAGATACATATTAGAACTTTCATTTACTAAAGACTATTCTTTGATCAGTGTCAACCGCTGTCGCATAACTGCCAGTCATAAAGGCATTGGTTAGGAGTAGTTCTGAAGTTCAGAGGGAGTTGTATGTAGTCAAGATGGGATTCTGTACTCTTACAATTTACGTAACCGTTAGACATCCGGGCGCCCTCGTTGATTCAAACTGGTGAAGTGTAAGGCCTTACCCAAACTTACTGTGTGTTTGATTGGACTACTTTGATTCTTGAAAGAGAACGATAATGATTGACGTCATGTGAGATTGAATCTGATCCATTTCTCATTGTTCAATTGATGTCTTTTACGGAAAGGATAAATGACGATGATTACCATAAGTCTATTGTCTTCATGTAGCAAGCTGTTGCTAAAAGGAAGATACCTTGGTTAGTGACTTTAAAGTGTCATGACCTGTTGGGGGCAGCTATGTGTAGCTAGAGCACCGCTGGCTGTCTGCGTTGAGATCTTATCAGAGACTGTCCAAGTGGGAGCTGTTGGAAATTTATGTCCGGTTCGATAAGTCAACGCTACCGACCGGTCTTGACCCGTAAGAGTTACACCGTGGACAACGAACTTAAATCCACTTAACTAGTTTAACTGGTAATTACGAACAATATGCGAAACGGATCATAATTATATTTATGATCATGAGCGGGATTATTGTTGCGGGTATTAACTGAGAGACGGGTACATGGACCGAGTGAGACAAGAATGCTCACCCTACGCCACTTGTCGGGCATGCACCTTTGCTGCGCCACATGTCGCACATACATCCATCTACCGCCACTTTTCGCGCACCAAACTCTTGGCCAATTGCAACACATGCACTACGCATGTGTGCCACTTGGCGAGCATGCATGAACCTCCATCCACTATTTAAATGGGGTCTTTCATTTGGGGGGTTAGGAGAATTAGCACAAGACTCTTTAAAACACCCACAACTGCTACCGCCACCGCCGCCGGACCCCTCCACCGTCGCTGTCGCCGCCGCTATCACCGCCGCCAGTACCGCCGTCCACCGACGCCGCTACCCGGCTTATACTCGCATTCCGTTTTGTTCGTTTCACTAGCACGTGTTCGTTGAACCTCGGTGTCTTGACCGGTTAGTCACTAACCGAGGTATATCTTTCTCATCGGTAGTTACATGTTTTTATTACTGTACTCGCATTTGCATGTAACCGGATCCTGCCGGGTTTCGTTTTGGTTGATCACTTGTTTATTTTTCCGCTGCGTTTTTATTAATTAACTCGCTTGATTAATTGACATATTATTATATAACCGGATTTTGATAAATAAAATTTAAATGATCACCATGGAAACCCATAATATCAATTTAGCATGACATGTTTGACCAAGGGTCAACTTGGTCTCCTTCTCTTGCGTTCATAAAGTTTTCTTTCTTCCCGTAAAACTCGCTTGATTGAATTCTGTAATTAGTATCATTCAAAATCTACTATTTTTCAACATTATAAAATCCTACAACCAAAGAATGACGGACATGATTTTCCCTTTGTTATGATTTTCTAAGCTAAGAACCATAGTGAAAGGATAATGCACCGACAACACCAATGAAACTATTTTCTTAACTTCCTGATCACCGCAACACACCGTTCAATTTGGATCAACCGATTCGTTTTTCTTCTACCGGTCTCTATAGACGCTCAAGGTATAAATCTAGTACGATTAATGAACTTGACTGTTAAATATTCATATAATACACCCCAAATGGTAAATGATAAAAAAAGAATTTAGAAAGATTTACTCATAGTTTGGGTAGATGATTCTTTGATTAAACGCACGAAAATAAAACTCTAAATGATAAGATTATCCTAAAAATATGAAATACAAAAGTGCTAAACATCCAACAAAATATAATAAACTTTAAATCCTACGATTTGAAGAATTTAATATAACCTAAACATATAATAATAACAGAGATGGTGACCGGCTTTCTTTTGTTCCTTCAAAATTGGATGTCCGATGTAGGCATCTTTTTATGTTTTAATATGGTCACAATATGCTATATTATTTTACAAACCTATTCATTTTTAAATTTATATTCCTTAAACTATATTTACAATATGCAAGAAAAACATTGCAAGAATAGGTGTACGTTTTCTTTTACCACAACTGAATTTAAGTTGCAAATTTTTATTTTATACCTATAGAAACAAAGCTTTACAATTTTATAATTTGTAAGCGGTTGCCTTATATTTTAATATGTAACGTATTTTTAAATACAATGATGCAAGATAATAATAATTGTCTAGATATTAGATTTATTGGTTAATAACATAACTAATTTTATGTTATTATCACAGTGATACAGTTATATAATTAGTTTTTACTGTCACCATGGAGATTATTATATGTTTAGGTTATACTAAAGTCTTCAAATCGTAGGATTAAAGTTTGTTATGTTTTGTTGGATGTTTATAACTTTTGTATTTTAGATTTTTAGGATAATTTTATTTTTTGGAATTCTCATTTTCGTGTGTTTAATCAAGGAATCAATCTACACAAATTGTGAGCAAATCTTTTCAAATTCCCATTTTATCATTTAACCATTTTAGGGTGTATCATGTTAATATTTAACATTCAAGTTCATTATTCAATAACATGCAATGTTTATGGTGTAATTATGTGATGTTGTGTTTGGTGATTATTTGTAGAAGTTTAGTGTATTCAAGTTCATTTGTGTTCAAGTTCAATGTGTGCAATTCAAATTTTAGATGGATCGCTACCATCAACTGACTAGATTCTCCACGACCATGGGTTGTAATCTAGTATCGCCGCCACATTTAGATTCGCTCCTTGTGGGCGTGAGTCTCATATTCATTGTTCAGTATATTTACATTTACAGTAGTTACATTTACATTTACAATAGTTACATATTCAGTTGATTGTGTGTATGTTTCATTTGGTTACATGTTGTGTGCATTTTTATTCACTTAATTACCATTTGGGTTGCATGTTACTCATTTCAAAACAAATAAACTAAAACCGTGTTTCATTAAAACCTTTTTTGATTTGCTCATCAACTTTTGTTGACCCAAAAACCATTTTTTCCACATGATACAGGTATTACAGGTTTGAAGATTGGATAGGGATGATGCCTTAGAGAAATAACCGGATTTATGTTATATTACATTTATTGTTTGTATTTATGACTTGTTAAATTAAATTATTAATAATATCCAATCTTTAATGCTTTTCATAAGCTATGAACAATCAGATCATGCCCCGGTCACTTATTACGCTGCGGGTCGGGGTGTGACAGATTGGTATCAGAGCCTATGACTAGGAATTTAAGATAGGTTAGTATACCCATAGACCTAGACTATAGTTGATTACGTGATTATGTGCTATATGCTAAATTATGATGTTTATGACACTTATTTTGTTTTCGCATTTCCACACAAAACTACATGTGAGCACTTTAATAATAGCTATGTGTTACATCTCTTGATTTACATATTTACTCTAAATATAAATGTTATATATGCATAGTTATATCACATGATACATATTGCACGACATAAACATCAATACTTATAATATCCTTATTATAAGTGTTCAGTTAGTTACACTTTTTGAAGCATTCCAAATATTTTCAAAAATATTTTTCACTTAGTTTCATTTAATGTTGAGTTTTGTTTTTCGTTTTCCAATTTCCATCAAAGTAAGTTCACATAACGGATATGTAATAACGGGAAGGGTCTACGTACCGGTGAAATGGTTAATTTTATACCTTATTTGATATAATTTATATGTTGTATTTTGCAAATATCGTATATCTATTTGTATATATAAACATTAAGTTTTTAATTTGTATTTGTTTATTTATTAAAGTACTTTATATAAATATATGAAAAGGCTAAACTACCCTTGTGTGACTTGATGAAATGGCAACAAAACTGAAACCATAAGGATCCAGATTCAAAAGGTTTCAGTTTTGGATCAAATGACAAAAGTAACCAAAACTCAAAGATCATTTTAGCATTCAACTCTAAATTCTTAATCAAGATGATCAGTGTTACAAAAAGTTTTGAAGAAAATATTGTAAGCCAAGTTAACTTTCTTTGTAATCTTGTAAAAAATGTAATTTCCTACTCAACGAAGTGTGCTTATATACGATAAGCAGGGGCAGACTTATGAACAAGTATCGGGTTTTTTAGGAATTCATTGTATTTTTAGTTTTTAGTATAAATATATATAGTAAACTAAAAAGGAATCCAAAAATAAAATATAAGAGGAACCCATAAACAAACAGCTTCCGTGGTCCACTGGTTAATGCACGCCTATTTGTGCCACTGACACCAGGGTTCGAATCCCTTGTTGGGTGTTTTTAAGTTTTTATTTCGTTTTTTTATTATTTTCCTTCAATGAAATTAAGACCATCGTATTTTATATTATGTGTTTTTAAATTTCTAATGACAATTTCTTTTCATTATTGTATCGTACTTTTATTATGTGATGAACCTTACCCGATCCGAATTGTCGAACCGACCCGAAATTTTTTATGTTCAGTCATTTAAAATTGGAGTATCTAAAAAAGTGAACGTGTGGAAAAAAATCATGTATTCGCCACTGATGATAAGTAACCAAGTGCTCGAGATCGTTTCACTGAAACTTTGTTTGAATATATAGTTTTGATGTGCCCCGATTGATTACTCTATGATTATCGGTTCGTCGATACATACTTGTGGTGAAAATGTAACTTAGTATTTCTTCTTCTGATGTAAATGTGAACTGTTTGTTATGTATGTGGAAAGTAATATGTGTAATGGGAAAAGTAACTGAAGGTATGAAAAATGTACTGGTGAAACATGTTTTATTATGTGAAATAAGGTAACCAATAACGATGTTGATGAAATTGGAATTTAGAATCAGTAACTTTCTTGTAAAAAAGTTTAATTGGAAATGAAAATGTTTTGAAAAGTAAAAAAATCGGTTTAAAGATGACTTGACATGTAATTGTCATATTATATTAAAAGTTAATCGGTTACACGTGATTGTAATGTTTAACTGATAGAATTTAATGAAATAAAAGTGAGACCACATGATCGATTGTATGCATATAGCTAGGTGTTATATTTTGATGTTGATACATAATTTTTTCCTTAATTGTGCATCACTCACTACATGTCTTGGCACAAAGTATAAATTTTTCGTTGGTTGTGCATCACTCACTACATGTCTTAGCACCACGTATTTCTTACAAGATTAACTTAAAGGAACTTTTCTTGAAGCAATAAACAGAAAACACTAATTTCAAATAATTTATACAGCTTAAAATTCTCACGCACGTTAGAGCGGATATTCAATATATGCATAAACCAACAAAGTTACGTACCCTACGGTACTAGTATTGCAAAAATAACAAAACCGACTTATATAAAAACAAAAAAAAGCCATAAAAGTTTATACTAGTACTAATGTTGTTCAGTCAAAATCGAATCGATTAGGTATTTTAGCAGTACTCAATATAGTGAAAAATAATTTATTATTGTATTACTATTTTCATATGTAAATTTTAAATGTTTTTTTGGCTTCGATAAGAAAATGAATACATGTTACGATAATACCAATACCGATATGGTTTGATCTGTATGATTCGTTTCATCAAATAATACCGACACTAGTTATAGACTTATAACTTATGATAAAAAACACATTATTTTAGTTACAACATCGTTTCAAAAAATATATTACAGCGGAATGTCAAGTAAAAAATTTAAAAGCAATTTTGTGTACTCAACTTTTTAAAAAGCAAATATAGAGAAAAATTAAATAAGTCAAAATTCAAGAAAAAAAATTAAAAGCAATTTTGTGTACTCAACTTTTTAAAAAGCAAATATAGAGAAAAATTAAATAAGTCAAAAGTGTATAGGATGTCAAAGTACTAAAAACTTAAAAGATAATTAATTAATTACATATGAACCGTTCATACTTTTACATATATTTTGGATTTTACTTTAATTTTCGTATAAGCACGTCCATATATATATATATATGTTTTAGATTTTACTTCAGTTTTCAGATAAACACGTCCATATATATATATCCCATATATATATAGAGAGAGAGAGAGAGGTAAGGTTCTAGAGTGAACACTAGTGTATTTGCGAACTGAGCGAACTAATCCTGGCCATTGATTTACACACATGTAAGGCCAGAATTTGATCATCAAATCGTAAAATACACTAGTGTATTTCATTATCAAATCCTGGCCATTGATTTACACACGTGTAAGGCCAGGATTAGTTCACTCAGCTTGCAAATACACTTGTGTTCACTCTTGAACCTAATCATATATATATATGTGTGTGTGTGAGAGAGAGAGAGAGAGAGATCATGTAAGAAGCAGTAGACTAATTGAGAAACTTAATAAGCATTCTGCCTCACAAATTTTTGCTTAGAAAAAAGTTAAAAGAAAATGCAAAAAAAAGGTAAACATTTTTTTTTTTTAAATCAGAGCTTTTTCTATAAGAGATTTTTAGGCATTTATACAATATAAATATTGTTAAACTTTTAATTATACATATGTGTATATTGTCAATCTTTAAACTATACATATATATATATATACATGTTTAAAATTGAAAAATAAGTGTTGTACATCTATGATTGGGGTGAATGATTTCGTTTCCGATTTAGGGTTTAGCATTAGTATTTAGGGTTTAGCATTGGGGTTAGTTTTAGTGTTTAGTATTAGTATTAGTATTTAACATTAGTTTTAATATTTAGTATTAGTATGCAGGGTTTAGTTTTAGGGTTTAGCATTAGTGTTCAGGGTTTAGTATTAGGGGATAGGTTTAGGGTTTAGTTTTTAGCATCAGGTTTAGCCTTAAAGTTTAGGATTTAGTTTTCCTATTTAGAGTTTAGAGATTTTTTGTTGTTGTTCAATGGGTCGGTCCTAATGTTGCTTGAATGAGCTCAATCAGCATTCGTTTGACCCGGTTTCATACATTTCTTAGGTTAAGGATATATATTTTTCATAGTATACACATATGTATAGTTTAAAAATTACCTCTATACATATGTGTATAATTCAAAAATTGACAATATACATATATGTATATATGCAAAAAAAAAACCCTCTTAAAAATAAGCGATTAGAAGTAAAAAAAATTGCTTAGAGAAATCTATGGTTCAAAATGTTTCTCAAGTTTCTCAAACATAGTACTTTTCTCTTAGAATCCCTACCCTATCTATATCTATACACAATTTTAAAACAAAAACTTTACCGAATTTAACGCTAAACAACAGGTTTTAAAATTAATTTTAAATCTAATCTAATTTATAATATATGGTTCTAATTAAAGTCATTAGTAATTAGGAGTAATACTATTAGTATCTAATATTATTAAATATAAATTAATATCTAATTCAATATACAAATTTTTTGTTCATAAATTAATTCACATACTTCAAGTATCTAATCTAATAATAATAATAAAGGATTACGTGTAATGGTACATGCTATTCTCCAATAATAATAATAAAGGATTATATTTTCTACTTTAACCTATTTTCAATTAATGTCGTATGGCATTTTCATCTTTAATTCATTTATTAATAATATATAATAATTAATATCTAATTCTAAGTTATGATTAAAAAATCTATATAAATGATCTATAATTTTAAAAACTAGTACTTCCTAAAATAAAATAGTTTAAATTACAAAAAAAGCTTTATATATAAAATCGATATATGAGTTTTTCTAACATGTAAATAAAAGATAAAAAAAAGAGTAACTAACCAGAGAACTATCTCACAAAAAGACTAAAATTTTATTGAACTTTGTTTTAAAATTATAGACGGAGAGTGGAGGGGTATGGTTTCAAAAACTCTGCGCCTGCGTAAGGAACCATACACTCAATGACAACATATTACAAGAATAACCTTGCGCGCAACACGCAATGGTGCGTCATTCCTGAAACTAGCAGGTCGCACAACGAATCTTGCGCATACTGCACAACGGCAAGTTAAACCTGGAAGCGCAGAACCTTGGCCCTGCAAGCTCGATACTAGCAGGTTGCACAACGAACCTTGTGCATACTGCGCAACGGCAAGGTAAACCTGGAAGCGCAGGACCTTGACCCTGCAACCTTGATACATGCAGATCGCATAATGAACCTTGCGCAAACTGCGCAATGGCAAGTTAGACCTGGAAGCGCAGGACTTTGACCCTACGCGGATTAAACAACCCTCTAGCCACGAATTCCTATAGCCTTACACAAGGCCAAGACCAACATGAGAGCAACTCATAGTCTTGAGAAAAGAACTTAATCCCTACAACTCCGCGCTGGCCAGAAGGCACCGACAAAGCCACGTGGAAGGGAGAAGTACAAAGAGGCGTTGACCAAATACAGGGGTACAAAGTTGCAGAACTGTGACCCAATGGCCGCTCGGCAGGTTGTGTCAGACTGCGTCGCATGAACAGTAATGCAGAAGACAGACTGTATGCAAGGACGTACACGTGGCACCAACCAAACTCACGCCAGCGACTATCACACGATCTCCACTATCGGTTGATTACAGGTCTGACATCAGGGACAACTGCCATGACACGTGGCACCATTCACCATGCGATAAAGCGCACCTCCTGCCAGAGATCATTAATGGTCGATGCAGAGGAGATAGAACGGATATCCTTGGTCGTCGTGCCTGGGCTTAAGGCCCATCAGCCCATCTCTTGAACACCTATCTTCGGCTATAAAATAAGGATCGTCACACCCTCAATTTCCACTTGCGGAGTTTTACCGCTAGGCGTGTGAACAAACCAGAATCTGAAACACTAGTACGTCGAACGACTCTATATGATTTGATAATACGTTTTCCAAAATCATTTGTTGTAGATTTTATATTGTCTAAATTAATTACCAATATTTAGCAGAGCATTAGTTTTTAAAGTTTGAGCGGAAACCTAAATAAGTAGTGAAGCGGGCGCCAACACAAACGCCAAAACAAATGAAAAACCCCAAAACAATATTGATAAATAAGACTCGATAAAAGATGTCTTGTTCAATGCATGTGCGTGCACCTAGAGCTCCTAGCGTCCTGAGAAACATGTAAAGAAACAAGTGTCAACATTAAAGATGAGTGAGTTCACAGGTTTTCATAAATTCGTTTGTTCGGTTATAGTTTGTTTTCTCCGTTATCCCTAACCCGGGATAACGAATTGGTTCCATTATTCCAACCCAGAATAATAAGTTGTTGCTTCCAATATTCCAAACCCGGAATATTAAGTTGTTGCTTCCAATATTCCAAACCCGGAATATTAAGTTGTTGCTTCCAATATTCCAAACCCGGAATATTAAGTTGTTGTTTCCAATATTCCAAACCCGGAATATTAAGTTGTTGCTTCCAATATTCCAAACCCGGAATATTAAGTTGATTCGTAATTAAGTTCAATGTTAATATATATAGGTAGCTAGCCTAAAGTCATGTCACGTAAGAGTTCGCGATCGAAGCTGACTGTTGTGCCTCCGTTTTGCCAGGCCTATCACATGACCATGGCGAAGTTAGGCCAAATTATTCACCCGTTGACCATACCCGGTCGGCTAGCGCGACTAGCTCGGATGGGGCTTGTCGGGCCCAGTAGTACTACTTATAATTCCCCCGCTATTAAACCCAATACTAACGATCCGAGAGATTGAGGAGGACTTAAGTGATAAAGCTGCTTAGTGACCATAACATTACATTAACATTAACTTAGTTACCGAATAGTTAGGGGAAGTTAAATTCGTATAACGTAAAGAGATTGAGTTTGAGAGTGTATACATGTTTCTCCCCCTGTTGTTTAAAAACCGGATAAAGTTAGGGGCCGTGAACTCACCTTTATTTGCTCGGTTAGTGTAGCAAAGAAATTATAAGAGATGGGACCGCTAGTTGCGTCCTAACAAACCAATTAATTTCAAGTCAGTGTGTGAACACACCAATACAAATTCTACACGTAATTTACGCACAAAGTGATACACACAAACAACATATCTAACACTCAAACATGCATGCAAGTATCCTCATGTGATCCTAGTGATTAAAACAACTTATCATAACCATAAACCAATTCATGCCACAATTTGGTGCACACAATCACAAGTTCTCAAATTTCAGCTTAGCACTCATAATTCAGCTGTTTTCTAGGATTTTTATAAAATAGTTCTAACATTCCAAAAATTCCAATATTTTTACAGTAGGTGACATTTATACTATAGAAATTTATATAAATTTTCCAAGTCCTAAATCTTTACCAATTAACCATAAATATTAATATACTAGGCTGCAGTCAGATTTACCGCTTTCTGACTGCAGTCCACGAAAGAATTTATTTAAAAATCACTGATCGTCCAATTAACAAAATTCCAGTTGGAGTTGCCCGGAAATTTCCATACCTAGTTTCTGTACAAAATTCATGATTCAACTCTCTACTGATTTTAAAACCCAACTTGATAAACAACCAACAAAATTTCAGAATTTTTCACAGCTTTAGTTACTGAACTTATTTGGCCCTTTAAAAACATCAAACGACTTCAGAAAATTATAAATCCAGCGCCATTAGATTCCTTATTCAAATCTCTACGTTCTAGACATCAGAAAATCCGTTTTTAGACAACTAATGACCGAGTTACAGCTAGATGAAGTCGGCTGTAACTATTATTCAGCAAACTGTTTTCAGCATATCTTTATCATGAACTCGTATAACCCGTTCATGCGATTAACCTAGGCGATCAAGAACCGATTTCTAATCATAGATTAATACTAATAACATATCCATGCAAACCCTACTCAATAACTCTAGTCTTTATAAACAAATCACAGTCGCAAGCTATTAATTCCGAAAACGATCATGCATATAAACAACAATCAATTCAGCCGATTACTTACAAACACATATAATCCGAACAAACTAATCACTTCATTCAAGCACATAAATCTGAACATGATCTTGTAATCAAGAGATAAACCTAACCTTGAATAACTAGGTAAACAAGCCGAGATCTGGACAAAAACGACCCGGCTGTTCCAACAAGATCACGACCGCAAGAGGTGAACAGCTCTGCTGTTGCGACCGAGGCTGACAGGAGCTGGAAAGAGAGGCTGCTCGTGATCAACAAGGAGTGCAAAGGGGCTGTTTGCGGTCGAGGGGATGAAGATGGCGATGGCTGCTGCTGCTGCGCGACCGAGAAGAAAGCATGAGTAAGGCAGCCGACGGCTGTTTTGTTTGTTAGGGTTTTTGAAATTGTGAAGGAGTATGCATGGGTGGTATATGTAGGCGCAAAGAGATAAGGGTTGCGGTTTTGGTTAGAGCTTGTGGCCGAGGGACTTGGGTTGGTTTGGGTTTGATCTTGCGGTTTTGGGCTTGATCCTTGTTCTTGGCCGAAGACTTGGGTTGGTTTGGGTTTGAGTTTGATCTTGCGGCCAATAGTTTCAGTTTAAGGTTTAGGTTTGATCCTGGTTTGGGTTTGCGGTTTGGGTTGCACACGGCCGAGAATGGTTTGAGTTCTAAACTTGGTTAATTCCTAGAGTTACAAGGAATCAAAGTTGGAAAGTGTCGTGGTTTGGTTCGTGCACATATTTATTATATATACATATATTTTGTAATTAACACAATTCACGTAATCACACATCACGTATTCATTAACTCATACACGTTCATACACATAGCACGTAATTAGTTTGACAAGTATTACGTTTAAGTTATCTGAAAAACCCGGGATGTCACAGATCACACCACAAGGTAAAACACATGCTTTCTAACTCACCCACTAATTACTTGCTAATTGCTTATTACCTTGCAATCCCAAATACTTATTCTCACGCCACAGTGTGGTCACGGAAAAAACCCTCCCCCTTTTTCTCGTGACGAGGCTAATGGCGTTGCTAGTTTTGAAGATAGCTCGAAGTGAGATCACCCAGAAGAGCAAACGAGAGATAACCTTTCATGCAGAGACATTGAGTTGTAACAAAGATACCCACGGATATTCTCCTTGTTAAACCAGTGTTTCTTCATTGGCGCCATCCGTGGGTTACTCACTCTTGCATCCGTTTTCTCGTTTCATTTTTTTCTCAAACCTCACTTTCAAATGGCTGATTTTCCATCAAACACACAACGAGGTCCTCGAGCTGTGGGCAAGAACCCAGTTCATGCCCCTCGACCCGACGAACAAGTGGAAGAAGGTTCTTCCGAGAATGCTGGTGTTCATCACAACTCATGTCGTGTGAATGTCGTCGCAGGCACAAACGGCTCTGAATGTCGTCTATGCGCAATTTTGTGCACAAACAAATGCATCTGTTGCGCCGGCGCAGGCACCTACTACTCATGTGCATGCCTCGACTACACCATGAGTACTAAGCTATGACTAGCCGGCTGGAGCGAGTGTCCCATCACACCTCCGTACTAGGGATACGGAGTATTCTCAATCGCTGCCTAAACATGAGTCTCATACTCATAAGCATAAGCGAGCGTCCATCCACTCACGGCTGGGCTCGCGTCCTCTAGAGGGGCGAGACACCCAGTGTGTTTCACCGGCTACCCAAAGATCATGCTGCTTACAAGTCTGCGCCACGGGTTGTATTCAACACGGAGGCGAAGTACAATTATAACCTGATCTACAGGCCGGCTGAAGTAGCCGAACACTCAAAGTTCATAAAGGCAATCGCACTCGCACCACTGGAGCGCGTGAAACTACACTCCAACGTGGGTAAGTTTAATGGGTTGACAGACCCAGATGATCACATGCGCCTGTTCACAGGCTCAGGTCTAATCGGAAGCTGGATGCTGCCCATGTGGTGCCACTTGTTTGTTCAAACTCTTACAGGCGCTGCACACCTATGGTTTGACAACTTGCCCACGGGTAAGCTCACGTCATGGAATGACCTCAAAGACAAGTTCCTGACGCACTTCAGCCAACAACAGCGGTACGTTAGAGATTCCTTTGACGTCATGAACATATGGAGGCGGGATGATGAAAGTCTCGAAGATTTCATCAGCCAATACAATAAAGAGGTGGTGGATATTGGAGACGTGCATGAAGACTTGATTCGCGCACAATTCAAATACGATGTCGCTGCGACGAGATGATCAAAGTTTGTCGGGAACTATTGGACTCCCAAAAAGCTAGGAGAAACTAATGGCAGCAGCAAAGGTCTACGCGCAACCTAAACTCTAGCAGACCTCCCCTACCCCAATACCGTCCGCAAGACTTGAGTAAGAGTTTTCCGAAGAAGAATAAGAAGAGTTGGAGGGAATCCAACCAAAACCCCTCCTACTCACCAATCGACGCTCGCGCGACTATTAATAAGATTGCTACCCAAAGAACAATCAAGCAAGATAATCGCGATCGTCAGTGGACACCACTTACGAAAAGCCCGGCGGAGGTGCTCAGCACAGAAGATCACCAATTCAAACAACCACCGCCGATGTGCAACAAAAAAGGTCAAGACCCTAACCTTTTTGCGATTATCACAAGGATATAGGGCATATAACCGAAAACTGCATCTCCTTGCGCACGGAGATCGAGAAGGCGCTAAAAAGTGGGAAGCTCACCCACTTACTTCAAAACGTGCGCAAGGAGGTGCGCCAGATTACTCGAGGCGAAGAAGGCCCGAGTAACAAGAAGATGAAAGCATTTGTTCATATGATCTAAGGTGGTCCATCGTGCAAGCGCGGCCACCAGAAGAGTTGTACGCCACACTAGTGTGAACAACAGGTCATTTTCCCCATAGTTCCCGGGGGTCCACAAGAAGAACGTCCGGTCGTGATAACTGGCATCTTTGGTCATTATCGCACCGACTACATGTTCATAGACCCGGGAAGCTCCATGGACATCATATATGAAAATGCTTCCAACAGTTGGACCCAGAGGACAAGGCGCGCTTAGAGCTGGTCGATATTCCACTGACGGGTTTCTGCAACGAAGCCGTCTTTCCACTCGGTCAGATCTCATTCCCGGTAACTCTTTCCGATGGGCGACACTCGTGCATAGTCTCAGTCAACTTCATGGTCATGCCCGCTACGTCGCGCCATGACATGTTGCTGGGCCGGCGCGCCCAAAGAAAGTTCAGCATGATCACTTCCACTTCTCATGCTGCCTGTGGTTTTCCAACAGAAACCGGGGTGGCCATCATGTATGTGAGGAAGGAGATGATGTCCATCGAAGAAGAACCACCGACGAAGATAACGAAGTCATCATCCAATGGCGAGCTGGAGAAATAGGTACTAAACAACAAGTACCAGGAGTGCTGTTAGGACCCGCCATGACCCCTACAGTCAAAGCGCGGTTAAAACAACTTTTGTTCTACAATATAGATATTTTCGCTTGGTCGCCAGCGGATATGACAGGGGTACCGAGGGAAATTGCTGAACACGCGCTGCACACATTCCCTTCAGTTCAGCCTATCGTTCAAAAAAAGCGTAGTTTCGGTCCATAAAAAACTCGCGCATTGAACGAGCAAGTTTCAGAACTCCTTCAAGCCGGCATCATCAGAGAAGTACGCCATTAGACATGGGTAGCCAACCTAGTCATGGTCCAGAAGCACAACGGCAGTTGGCGTATGTGCGTCGATTTCAAAGATCTGAACAAAGCATGTCCCAAAGACTGCTATTCTTTACCCGAAATCGACAAAAAGGTGGACTTCCTCACTTCATTCAGGTGGAAATGCTTTCTTGACTGCTACAAAGCCTACCACCAGATACAAATGAAGAAACAGGACGAAGACAAAACAACATTCCACACTGACAAGGGAATCTTTTGCTATACAAAGATGCCCTTCGGATTGCGCAATGCAGGAGCCACATACCAGCTTTTGATGGACCATGTCTTCGGAGACGACATTGTCGAAACCGTAGAAGTGTACAGATGACCTTGTCATCATGAGCTCGGATGAGGAGAAAATGGCTGACAAACGTTCAGAAAACGTTTGCATCCTTACGCAAGGCAAATCTAAAGCTGAACCCCAGTAAGTGCTCGTTTGGAATGGAAGAAGGAAAATTTTAGGGATTCATCGTCATGCACGACGATTTCAAAGTCAATCCCGAGAAAGTGGAAGCAATTCAGCCTATGCCTTCCCCCTCGACCATCAAAGAAATGCAACGGTTGGCAGGGCGATTGGGTGCGCTGAATAGGTTCTTGGCCAACCACGCGATGAAGTCCTTCCCATTCACCAGCACTTTGAGGAACTGTGTAAAGCAAAATAAGTTATAGTGGACTCCAGATGCAGAGAAAGCCTTCAAATAAATGAAGGAGTGCTTGATTCAGCTGCATGTCACACCCCGACCCGCAGCGGAAAAGGTGATCGGGGCATGATTGGGTTATCATCAAAGCTCATGACATTTATTAAGCGTTTCATATTCATTAATACAAATTAAATGGAAATTTACAATAAATGTTACAACATGATCTAACTAACAATCTAAACTTCTTTGTTCTCTTCTAAGGCATATCCTATGTTTTCCTTGCTTCAACCTGTTCACCTGTATCATGTGTAAAAGGGTTTTTGGATCAACATAATGTTGGCGAGTGAATCCTATGGAAAACATTTGAACAAATTTATTTAAATTGATTATGAAATATGTGCACAACCAAACATGAGTAAAATTAGATGTAACTTAATCAACAATCATAAGATATTAAATGAAACACTCATGAACAATAATGGACCAATTAGAGGCACGCGATGCTCAACTCGTCTCTCACGAGGAACTGAGGGGCCTGATGAATGAATTGCATAAACATGATAATATGAATGACACAACTACAAACAATATAAACTCAATGATACACACATGAACAATAATGAATTTGATTTGAAGCACGCAATGTTCTACTCGTCTCCCACGAGGAACTGATGGGCTTAATGTATGAGTTTCATATAATTTGACAAAAGGAAATAAGTAAATCACAACAATAAAACAATCTAAGTTTAAGTCATGATGTGGTATGGCACAAGTTTAAATAAATAAATTAATTATTTTCATAACACATGACACACCCCAAAACGTGTAATTTAAAAGGGGGAGTTGTAAGATTCACTCACAGTGGGTGCGTTCGGTTGATGACGTTGAATGCACGCGAAGTGGTTTTAACCACGAGTGAGATTTAACCTAGATAAATCGCATTATGGTTTGGTAAGTAAACGGGTTTTATTAATCTATTTTAGTAGGATTGTTGGGTGTATTTTTGTGAGTTTGAGGCTATTTTCTAACCTTAAAAAATGTTATTTTTAAGTATTTTTAATTGATTTTTAATTAAAATAATTAAAAAAAAATAATAAAAAAATTGATTTTTTTCTGACCGTTGACCAGCCCTTTGACCGTTGACCTGACCGTTGACCGGTTTGAATGCGGAACACAAGTGCGCTGAGTGAGGCTCGAACCCGAGACCTCCCGTACGCGTGCACGCAGCTCTACCAACTGAGCTACGTGTCTAACCCGTTATAAATCTGATTTTAATTATATATATATATTAATTAGTTTAAACCGAAAATCATTTTATTTTAAAAATAGTTTTAAGCGAATCGGACATGCACTCCACAGGTCTCGAACCCGGGACCTGTGGTTTAATCTAACACACAGTCCACCGCTGGACTGTGTGTTCAACATGTTATATAATTTGATTTTTATTATACTTAAATACTAATTAGTTATTTCCTTTTCTGCCTTATTTAAAAAGAAGAGATAATTGTCCGAGTCGGTGCAGAAGACCGGACTCGAACTCGTGACCAGTGATATAAATAAACACACAGTCCACCGCTGGACTGTGTGTCTAACTTGGTTATTATTCCGGTTATCAATATACTTAACATATAACTGTGGCGACTCCGGTTCAGTTTAACAAAAAAATGATTTTTATTAAGGCAGTGTGTGTGAAACGGGAATCGAACTCGTGACCTTTGCGTTATATGTGCACACAGTCCACCGCTGGACTGTGTGTCTAACCCGATTAATAAGTTGATTTTAATTATACTTATAATATAACGAATACATCGTCTTCTTCATCAAGGTTTAACCAGAGAAAGACGACTGACTGGTTCAAGGTTTTTATCGGTTTATTAGTGTGTTTCAGATCATTACGGTGAGATAAATGTGAAAAGAAAAAGAAATTGGGCGGAGAGGTATACCGACTGGACCCTCTGTTTTCCGGCAGAACTCCGGCGACAGCAATCAACTCCGGCGTCAGGTGTCTTGCAGCAGCAAGTCTCCGGAAAGCTTGGAAAAAGTATGGGTATCTCCGGTATAAGCTTCAGGGGCTCAGTGAGGTTCAGAAATAAGAAAATCGGTTTTCCGGCGACGAACAGAAAAGTTCCGGCGAGGGAGTTTTCGCCGAGAAAGAGTGTGGTTTTGAGCGAAAAGGTTTTCAATGGGTTGAGGGTGAATTTATAGGGGAAAATCGAGATGTATTTGGTCTGATTTCCGACTGGATTCGTAAATCATAAAAACTCCGGCGGTTATGGTTTGGTCGCGGACTTCAAACATCGGTTATAACCGATGTCTTGTTAATGGTTTACGTTATAACTGAAAATGGTGTTAAAAACTCGCGAGGTTTCCGGGATTCCGACGACTGAACTGATGGGCGCCGATTTTGAATTCGTAACGTTACTTTATGATTTAAATGATTTCAATATTTACCAAACAGAACAAGTGGCGCAGTGGTTTGTGTGTGTGAGATAAGTCGCTGAGTGACTCGGCGAGTGACCCGGGTTCGAAACCCGGCTGGATCATTTCATTTTTATCTTGCGATTTTCAACAGTTTTTCAAAAACTAAATATATAGTCCCGTATAATAATTGATTACGTATCGTTTAAAAATATTTTGGGCATTTAATTCGCAACGAAATTTTTGACTGACTGTTCGGTTGATAAACGGAGCGGGTTTGGTAAATCCGTTTTTTGACGGATGTTACAGTATCCCCTGCTTTTTAGAAATTTCGTCCCGAAATTTAAATAATGATATATTTTGACTAAAAGGATGGTGATGTTTTGTTTGACAGTTGTATGCTCAGAAAAATGAGGGTTTAAGTTTTTGTTCGAGGCGGTAACGTTCCTTGTAAGGGTTAAGTACCCTATTCAGGAATCGCTTTTTGTTGCCTACTGTATAAGTGTTGATAAGCAGAAATGATTTGCTAAAAATGATATCATGCATAAGAATTTAGATACGTTTGGGAAAGTATGGTTATATCCTAAGGCAAAACTTCTAACACTACAACCTATATGGAACATAAATAAAAACACACCAACTGATATTTGAACATAAGTAAACACAACAGCTAATATTTGAACATGAATAAACACATCAGCAAATATTTGAACATGAATAAACACATCAGCAAATGAATAAACACATCAGCAAATATTTGAATCCACATTCTGATAGCATATATGTTTGAATGATGGAAGTTCCTCTCTCGTTTGTTATGATGGAGAGGTTAGTTTATGTAGAAATGGATCACAATCCAATCTCTTTAAATAACATGATGATATAAATGTTACACAAATTCCAACCAAGGCAATACTAAATCCTACATGGAACTTCTCATAACCGCCTGATAATGCCTCTGATCCTTTGGCAAGAATACTTATATATAGGAAGTACCAGCGGCGTATCCACCATATTCTTGCCAAATTTTCATTAGTTTTATCCACAAGTTATGATTGGTTACCAAGAAACTAATAAATCCTACATAGAACTTCTCATAACCGTCCGATAATGCCTCTGATCCTTTGACAAGAATACTTATATATAGGAAGTACCAGCGGCGTATCCACCATATTCTTATCAAATTTTCATTGGTTTTATCAGTGAATTATGATTAGTCCTATAACTCTACAACCAATACAACAAACATAAAATACTGAAATGAAATATAACTGTGCGATCAAGGCTCAATCGAACGGAGCCGACCGTATTGCATGTACTGAAAATGAAATGGATGTGCGCTCAAGGCTCAATCAAACGGAGCCGAACGTATTGAATGTACTGAAATTGAAATTGTGTGCTCAAGGCTCAATCAAACGGAGCCGAGCGTATTGCATGTACTGAAAATGAATAACTTAACCACACAAACAGCCTATGCATGGAACCTCTCATAACCGCCTGATAATGCCTCCGATCATTTGACAAGAATACTTATATATAGGAAGTACCATCGGCGTATCCACCATATCCTTGTCAAATTTTCATTGACTTTATCCGCAAGTTATGGTTAGTTCGATGCGACTCTACTACAAACACCACAACCACAAGATACTGATAATGAAACTGTCTGTGCGCTCAAGGCTCAATCAAACGGAGCCGAACGTATTGAATGAAATTGTATGTGCGCTCAAGGCTCAATCAAACGGAGCCGAACGTATTGAATGTACTGAAATTGAACAACTTAATCTAAACAACCATCACACAATCAGCCTATGCATGGAACCTCTCATAACCGCCTGATAATGCCTCCGATCATTTGACAAGAATACTTATATATAGGAAGTACCAGCGGCGTATCCACCATATCCTTGTCAAATTTTCATTAACTTTATCCGCAAGTTATGGTTAGTTCGATGCGACTCTACTACAAACACCACAACCACAAGATACTGATAATGAAATTGTATGTGCGCTCAAGGCTCAATCGAACGGAGCCGAACGTATTGCATGAACTGGAAATGTAAATTGAAATGTGCGCTCAAGGCTCAATCAAACGGAGCCGAACGTATTGCATGAACTGGAAATGTAAATTGATATATGCGCTCAAGGCTCAATCAAACGGAGCCGAACGTATTGCATGTATTGAAATGTAAAATGAAATAACCGATCAAGGCTCAAACAAACGGAGCCGATCGTGCGGGCACGCCCTGATCAACCGCATAATAAAATGGGGATCAAACTCAACCTCGATGGATGGGGAGCTACGGCCTCGGCAAATGCATATACTGAAAACAATATATAATATACAATAATTACTCTAGCAGTCTACACATGGAACCTCTCATAACCGCCAGATAATGCTTCTGATCCTTTGACAAGAATACTTATATATAGGAAGTACCATCGGCGTATCCACCGTATTCTCGTCAAAGTTTCATTGGCTTTATCCTTAAGTTATGTTCGGTTATATGTGATAAAGAAAAACATAAAACTAAACGATAGGAGTTGAGTCTGGATCTTCGGCGAAGAGGACTAGCTGAGTATCTTCGTTTGGGCCGTCATTATCTTCGACAGGATTGGCGTTGATATTGAAGATTCTTCCTCTTGCTGGTGGCATAGTGTTTGGGTTTTCTTGGTTTACTTGGTTAACTGGGTTTGATTTGGCTTGAGTGTTGATAACGTTAACCAATTGAGGGCATGTGTTTCTAAAGTGGGTAGGGTCGCCACAATTGAAACAAGCTCGAGTATATGGGAACACGGGGTATTGGGGTTGATAATAAGTTTGGGTCATGTTTTGAGTAGGGAAAAGGTTTGGTTTTGAAAGGTGCGACAAACATTGCTCAAATGACCATAGCGTCCACAAGTTGCACATAGACGACAAGGTAGGGTATGGGGATGGTGATAAAAACAGTTGTTGCATCGAGGGTGAGGTCCAAGATATGGTTTCTTATCTGGGTAAGCTGAGTTGGGTGCCACTTGGGTGATTGGGATAGCTCGGATGGGTATAGCGTGTAAAACTGGTTGATTCCGTTGGGTAGCAGCGAAAAGTCGCCCGACTCTTCTTCTCTTAGGATTGGGTTGAGAAGGGGATTCGGTTTGAGTGGAGTCGGAGGTTTCAGTCGATTCTTTATCCTTCTTCTTCTCCTCCTTGAAGTCTTTGTTTCGGATTCGGTTCTCGGTGAGCTCTGTTGCTAGCTCCATTGCTGCTTCCAAAGTTGCAGGCTTGGTACTTATCACAGGGTCTTGAATCTTTGACGGAAGACCACGAATGTAGTGCTCGATCAAACGGTAGAGGGGAGTGAACATGTTGGGAACCATTTGATGTAACTCGAGGAATCTTTTGTTGTAGGTGATGTGGTCTCCTTCCATTTGCTTTAATGAGTAAAATTCATCTTCTAACTTCTTGATTTCGCTCCTTGGGCAAAATCGTCTGGTCATGATTTCCTTCAATTCGTTCCAAGTTAAGGACATAGCATCTTCCACACCTCGTTTGGCCTTCTCTGTGTTCCACCAAGTAAGTGCTATCCCATATAATCGACCGGTAGCATATCGCACTTTGCGATCGTCAGGGCAATCGCAATTTAGAAATGTGTTCTCCATTTCTTTAAACCAATGGAGGAGAGCGGTGACGCCTTCAGTCCCTTTGTATTTCGGAGGGTCGCATGATTTGAAATGCTTGTAGGTGCATTTAGTGGTATTTGGGGAAGAGTTGAAAATGTTTTGGTTTGCTTGATTGACAGGATTATCGGTAAGTGCTTGCTGAACTTGGATTACAATATTGGGTATTACGGCAGCCATTTGTTGAGCGATTAAGGCAGCCATGCGTTCGCGGGCTTTTCTTGCTCTCGTCTTCCTACGGGCGAAGTTAGAAGACATCTACAAGGAATACATGACAAGAGTATGAGTTGGATGCTTTTGGGTTCATGGGTCGCATTAGGAATGAACATTCATAAAATAATTATAGATAAATAAATTACTACATCCATTGGATGTCTTGGGTTTTGCTCGCTGTTAGGCCCTACATGCCGCCATACTTTACCTGTGTAATCATGTGGGCCCCCATGAATACCGGTTTTTCATATGGTTCGCACGGTTTCTGCCAGGTTGCATACACAAAAACCCGGAGAAAATCGAGAAATATGTATACAACGTGTGATATTCGGAATGTGTCCAGGTGTAGACACGGTGACACCTCAAAGTAGGTTAGTTCGAACGACGTTTGATGTGGCATGCTTTGGCCTAATAGGTCCTTCGTACTCTCATCGTTGGTCCCCAGGTAGGCAAACTGGTCCGTTATATTGGATTTATACGAATGCCAGCCTAGACAGGACGTCCCGACTACCGGTACTTGTACCCTTCCAGTTACTACATGCCCGTCGCAGAACTTACTTTGATGAGATTTGAAAATTGCACAAAATCTTTGGATAATGAGAGTATGAAAATAAATTGAATACATGAACATCGATATATGTATAATGAATATGTATATATGTATAATGAATATGTATATAAGCATGTATGTTTGACTGAAATGTAAACAAATATGAAACAAATAAATATCACAAGTTTGTATGTAACCACCTAATCAATTAAAATTTAGGCAGACTATAGTATAGGCTCTAAGGGTCTAATAACCTATCCTATATCCCTATAGTCATGGCTCTGATACCAATCTGTCACACCCCGACCCGCAGCGGAAAAGGTGATCGGGGCATGATTGGGTTATCATCAAAGCTCATGACATTTATTAAGCGTTTCATATTCATTAATACAAATTAAATGGAAATTTACAATAAATGTTACAACATGATCTAACTAACAATCTAAACTTCTTTGTTCTCTTCTAAGGCATATCCTATGTTTTCCTTGCTTCAACCTGTTCACCTATATCATGTGTAAAAGGGTTTTTGGATCAACATAATGTTGGCGAGTGAATCCTATGGAAAACATTTGAACAAATTTATTTAAATTGATTATGAAATATGTGCACAACCAAACATGAGTAAAATTAGATGTAACTTAATCAACAATCATAAGATATTAAATGAAACACTCATGAACAATAATGGAACAATTATAGACACGCGATGCTCAACTCGTCTCTCACGAGGAACTGAGGGGCCTGATGAATGAATTGCATAAACATGATAATATGAATGACACAACTACAAACAATATAAACTCAATGATACACACATGAACAATAATGAATTTGATTTGAAGCACGCGATGTTCTACTCGTCTCCCACGAGGAACTGATGGGCTTAATGTATGAGTTTCATATAATTTGACAAAAGGAAATAAGTAAATCACAACAATAAAACAATCTAAGTTTAAGTCATGATGTGGTATGGCACAAGTTTAAATAAATAAATTAATTATTTTCATAACACATGACACACCCCAAAACGTGTAATTTAAAAGGGGGAGTTGTAAGATTCACTCACAGTGGGTGCGTTCGGTTGATGACGTTGAATGCACGCGAAGTGGTTTTAACCACGAGTGAGATTTAACCTAGATAAATCGCATTATGGTTTGGTAAGTAAACGGGTTTTATTAATCTATTTTAGTAGGATTGTTGGGTGTATTTTTGTGAGTTTGAGGCTATTTTCTAACCTTAAAAAATGTTATTTTTAAGTATTTTTAATTGATTTTTAATTAAAATAATTAAATAAAAATAATAAAAAAATTGATTTTTTTCTGACCGTTGACCAGCCCTTTGACCGTTGACCTGACCGTTGACCGGTTCGAATGCGGAACACAAGTGCGCTGAGTGAGGCTCGAACCCGAGACCTCCCGTACGCGTGCACGCAGCTCTACCAACTGAGCTACGTGTCTAACCCGTTATAAATCTGATTTTAATTATATATATATATTAATTAGTTTAAACCGAAAATCATTTTATTTTAAAAATAGTTTTAAGCGAATCGGACATGCACTCCACAGGTCTCGAACCCGGGACCTGTGGTTTAATCTAACACACAGTCCACCGCTGGACTGTGTGTTCAACATGTTATATAATTTGATTTTTATTATACTTAAATACTAATTAGTTATTTCCTTTTCTGCCTTATTTAAAAAGAAGAGATAATTGTCCGAGTCGGTGCAGAAGACCGGACTCGAACTCGTGACCAGTGATATAAACAAACACACAGTCCACCGCTGGACTGTGTGTCTAACTTGGTTATTATTCCGGTTATCAATATACTTAACATATAACTGTGGCGACTCCGGTTCAGTTTAACAAAAAAATGATTTTTATTAAGGCAGTGTGTGTGAAACGGGAATCGAACTCGTGACCTTTGCGTTATATGTGCACACAGTCCACCGCTGGACTGTGTGTCTAACCCGATTAATAAGTTGATTTTAATTATACTTATAATATAACGAATACATCGTCTTCTTCATCAAGGTTTAACCAGAGAAAGACGACTGACTGGTTCAAGGTTTTTATCGGTTTATTAGTGTGTTTCAGATCATTACGGTGAGATAAATGTGAAAAGAAAAAGAAATTGGGCGGAGAGGTATACCGACTGGACCCTCTGTTTTCCGGCAGAACTCCGGCGACAGCAATCAACTCCGGCGTCAGGTGTCTTGCAGCAGCAAGTCTCCGGAAAGCTTGGAAAAAGTATGGGTATCTCCGGTATAAGCTTCAGGGGCTCAGTGAGGTTCAGAAATAAGAAAATCGGTTTTCCGGCGACGAACAGAAAAGTTCCGGCGAGGGAGTTTTCGCCGAGAAAGAGTGTGGTTTTGAGCGAAAAGGTTTTCAATGGGTTGAGGGTGAATTTATAGGGGAAAATCGAGATGTATTTGGTCTGATTTCCGACTGGATTCGTAAATCATAAAAACTCCGGCGGTTATGGTTTGGTCGGGACTTCAAACATCGGTTATAACCGATGTCTTGTTAATGGTTTACGTTATAACTGAAAATGGTGTTAAAAACTCGCGAGGTTTCCGGGATTCCGACGACTGAACTGATGGGCGCCGATTTTGAATTCGTAACGTTACTTTATGATTTAAATGATTTCAATATTTACCAAACAGAACAAGTGGCGCAGTGGTTTGTGTGTGTGAGATAAGTCGCTGAGTGACTCGGCGAGTGACCCGGGTTCGAAACCCGGCTGGATCATTTCATTTTTATCTTGCGATTTTCAACAGTTTTTCAAAAACTAAATATATAGTCCCGTATAATAATTGATTACGTATCGTTTAAAAATATTTTGGGCATTTAATTCGCAACAAAATTTTTGACTGACTGTTCGGTTGATAAACGGAGCGGGTTTGGTAAATCCGTTTTTTGACGGATGTTACACTGCGCACGCTCATGGCACCGCAAAAGAACGAGCCACTGATGTAACATTCGTTGAAAAACCGGGTTTCAAAACCCGCTTCGTTTGTTAATCAAATATTCAGTTATAAGTTCGTTGCGTATTTATTGTTCAGATTAATTTTAAACAATACATAATTAATAAATATTTAGAATTTAAAAACCATAATTTATAACTAATAATAATAAGTATAAAAAAATAAATAATAGGGTAGCCGAGTTTCGAACCCGGGTCTCCCGCAAAGACAAACACACACCACACCACTCCGCCACACACTTCTTTTGTGATAAATACTGAAGCAAATAACACTTATTATAAAAACCAAAAGTCAAACCTGCAAGGCCGCGCATTCAGAACTCGAAATCACCAGAGAAAAACCGAAACTCCGCAATTGTGGCTATTTTCCTTTGACTAAAACGTATAAACTGAAATCGACATCAGTTATAACCGTTGCATAACATCCAATTGGGTCAAGAACCGTTTCTGTCGATAATTGAAATCTTGACCGTAAATTTTTGGTCTCCAAAAACCGAAATCTAATCGGTCTGTTCATCCTATAAATACCCACACAAAATCCTTGTAAACATTTCGCTTAGAACCGTACTCTCATCCTGAAGCTTTAGTCCTTTCAGAGCACGTCGCCGGAAGTCCTCGCATTCGCCGGAATATCACCGGAAAACCGAAGCTTTACTCCTAATCGGTATAATTCTCAACTCTTTTTGGTAATCCATTATTTAGCATGTATTAATCTTAATCAGACAACCAGATTCTGTTTTGAACAATTTCCGGTCAGATATATGTTCTGTATTTTTGTAAGTGAAGAAGATGAAGTTGAATATGTGTATTAATATAATTAAAATCGGATATTTAACCTGGTTAGACACACAGTCCAGCGGTGGACTGTGTGCAAATACAATACACACGTCCCGAGTTCGAATCACGCATGTTACCGACTTTCTGAAATAAAATCAACATTTTTAAAACCTATTCAGACCAACCCACTGTATGTATATATGAGGAATATAATCTAGTAGTTAAGCAGATTAGACACACAGCCCAACTGGTTAGGCTGTGTGCACTCGAACCGAAGGTCCCGAGTTCGAGTCTGGGTTTCTGTAACCGGTTCGGCCTTATTAAATCATTTTTAATAAAAAAACTAAACAAGGTTAAAGTTAGTTAGTATATATATAATTAAAACAGAGAATATTTCGGGTTAGACACGTAGCTCAGTTGGTAGAGCTGCGTGCACACAAACGAAAGGTCCCGAGTTCGATCCCGCGCACCGCCTGAAATACACTGTCTGACCGGTCAGACCTGACAGAAAGTCAACCCATTTTTTTATATTTTTACTTATTTATAATTGAAAAATCTTTTAAAAATACTTAAAAAGAAGATTCTTAAAGTTCGAAAATTTCATTAAACTCACAAAAATAAATCTAAAAATCTCATTAAGAGCACTAATTAAAAACATTAATCTCAAATAAAATTTATTTATTTATCGAATCATTTCGTTATTATTTAGGTTAGTTTTTCCCTCGTCGGTTGAATCGTAAACTCGTGCGCATTCATCATCATCAAAGAACGCTCCCACTGTGAGTGAATCTCTACCAATTCCCCGTTTTAATCATATTTTGGGGTGTATCATGTGTCGTACTATTCTTTTATTTTATGTAAACACTTGTGCATACATCATATCCGTGATCAAATGTGTATCAATTGTTGTGTGAATTATATGTAGATTGAATTTATCATTTCAGTGCACGCATTTCATTAGACCCATCAGTTCCCCGTGGGATACGGGTTGAGCATCATGAGCCTCATTAGATCGGCTCCGTTAGATTGAGCCTTGATCTCAAATACATCATCATTCATGTCATATACTCATCATTCATGGATTTAATGAATAGGGTATGCAAACCCTACCTCGACCGTTTTGTCATAGTCTTCATCGACGACATCCTTATTTACTCCAAGTCTAAATCCGATCTTGAGAGACACCTTCGACTCATCCTTACACTCTTAAGGACTGAAAAGCTTTACGCTAAGTTCTCAAAATGCGAATTCTGGTTAGGAGAAGTACAATTCCTTGGACATGTCGTCAATAACAAGGGAATTCATGTCGATCCTTCAAAAATCAAGGCAGTATAAGAATGGCAAGCGCCACATACCCTACTGAAGTTAGGTCATTTCTTGGTTTGGCTGGTTACTATTGACGCTTCATTGCCAATTTTTCCCGTATCGCGGTACCACTCACGGCCTTGACTCATAAAGGAAAACCCTTCATTAGGGACCTAAGCAAGAAGAGGCCTTCCAAACTCTAAAGCAAAAACTCTGTGATGCACCTATCCTCACACTCCCTGAGGGTTGCGATGACTTTGTGGTATATTGCGACGCATCAGGGCAAGGGCTAGGCTGTGTATTGATGCAAAGAGGAAAAGTGATAGCCTATGCCTCTAGGCAACTCAAAGTTCATGAGAAGAATTACACCACCCACGACCTGGAACTTGGAGCCGTTGTGTTCGCTCTCAAGATATGGAGACATTACCTCTACGGTACCAAGTGTGAAATATACACTGACCACAAAAGTCTCCAACATATATTCAACCAGAAGGAGTTAAATATGAGGCAACGAAGATGGGTCGAACTTCTCAACGACTACGACTGTGAAATTCGGTATCATCCTGGCAAGGCAAACGTAATGGCCGATGCGCTCAGTTGAAAAGGTTATGCGAACTCCATTCGTCTTCTCTGTTTGCAAATCATAACCGACATCAAAGATCGAATCCGAGCAGCTCAACATGTTTCTGTAACAGAAAATGATGTACGCGATGAGCTGTCATGTGGAGCTGAACTCAAAATCGAAACCAAATCCGACGGCATTCTATACTATTTAAACCGCATATGGATTCCTGATCGCGATAACCTTCGTGATTTCCTTCATGAATGAGGCCACAAAACACGATACTCTGTACACCCAGGAGCCGACAAGATGTATCAAGACCTACGATACACCTACTGGTGGCCTGGCATGAAAAAGGATATCGCTGTTTTTGTTTCCAAGTGCCTTACCTGTTCCAAAGTAAAAGCTGAACATCAAAGACCTTCAGGACTTCTAGTCCAACCCGAAATACCTGTATGGAAGTGGGAAAACATAACCATGGATTTCATTACCGGGTTACCTCGCACCTCCAGTGGGTATGACACCATATGGGTAATAATCGATCGTCTTACAAAGTCATCTCACTTCATTCCGATTCGCGAGGACTTCAAGAACTATAAGTTAGCTCGTATCTACATCAGCGAGATCGTAAGCCGTCATGGTGTACCTTTAAGCATCATTTCAGACCGTGATGGTCGTTTCACTTCATGAACATGGCGAGCCGTACAAACCGCCTTGGGTACACGATTACCGCTTTTCATCCTCAAACTGATGGTCAATCTGAACGCACCATCCAAACTCTTGAAGACATGCTTCGAGCATGTGTCATAGACTTCAAGGGAACTGGGACGCTCAACTACCATTAGTTGAATTTTCGTACAACAATAGCTATCATTCAAGTATCGGCATGGCTCCTTTCGAAGCTTTATATGGTCGTAAGTGCCGATCTCCAGTATGTTGGCAGGAGATTGGGGAAGCGCAAATCACCGGTCCAGAATTAATTCAAGAAACAACCGACAAGATCCTTCAAATTCGAAACAATCTTCTAGCGGCTCAAAGTCGTCAAAAGAGTTATGCTGACAAACGACGAAAGCCCTTGGAGTTTGTCATTGGTGATCAAGTACTTTTAAAAGTATCACCGTGGAAGGGAGTGGTTCGTTTTGGCCAGAAGGGCAAGCTAGCACCACGCTACGTAGGACCTTTCAAGATACTCGAGAGAGTAGGTCCTGTAGCATACAAGCTTGACCTACCAGAAGAGCTCAACAGAATTCATCCCACATTCCACGTATCAAACTTGAAAAAGTGCCTCGCCGATGAAAACCTCCATATTCCTCTAGAAGACATTCAAGTCGATGAATCGATGCACTTCGTTGAAAGACCAGTACAAATCATGGATTTCGGAGAGAAGGGTTTAAGGCGAAGTCGTATTCCAATTGTCAGGGTACGTTGGGAGTCAAAACGAGGACCCGAGTTTACTTGGGAACGTGAAGACTCAATGCGCGAAAAATACCCGCATCTTTTTCCAGTTACCACTACTACTTAAATTTCGGACAAAATTTCTAAAAGTATGGGATACTGTAACATTCGTTGAAAAACGGGTTTCAAAACCGCTTCGTTTGTTAATCAAATATTCAGTTATAAGTTCGTTGCGTATTTATTGTTCAGATTAATTTTAAACAATACATAATTAATAAATATTTTAGAATTTAAAAACCATAATTTATAACTAATAATAATAAGTATAAAAAAATAAATAATAGGGTAGCCGGTTTCGAACCCGGGTCTGCCGCAAAGACAAACACACACCACACCACTCCGCCACACACTTCTTTTGTGATAAATACTGAAGCAAATAACACATATAGTAAAAACCAAAAGTCAAACCTGCAAGGCCGCGCATTCAGAACTCGAAATCACCGGAGAAAAACCGAAACTCCGCAATTGTGGCTATTTTCCTTTGACTGAAACGTATAAACTGAAATCGACATCAGTTATAACCGTTGCATAACATCCAATTGGGTCAAGAACCGTTTCTGTCGATAATTGAAATCTTGACCGTAAATTTTTGGACTCCAAAAATCGAAATCCAATCGGTCTGTTCATCCTATAAATACCCACACAAAATCCTTGTAAACATTTCGCTCAGAACCGCACTCTCATCCTGAAGCTTTAGTCCTTTCAGAGCACGTCGCCGGAAGTCCTCGCACTCGCCGAAATATCACCGGAAAACCGAAGCTTTACTCTTAATCGTATAATTCTCAACTCTTTTTGGTAATCCATTATTTAGCATGTATTAATCTTAATCAGACAACCAGATTCTGTTTTGAACAATTTCCGGTCAGATATATGTTCTGTATTTTTGTAAGTGAAGAAGATGAAGTTGAATATGTGTATTAATATAATTAAAATCGGATATTTAACCGGGTTAGACACACAGTCCAGCGGTGGACTGTGTGCAAATACAATACACACGTCCCGAGTTCGAATCACGCATGTACCGACTTTCTGAAATAAAATCAACATTTTTAGAACCTATTCAGACCAACCCACAGTATGTATATATGAGGAATATAATCCACTAGTTAAGCAGATTAGACACACAGCCCAACTGGTTGGGCTGTGTGCACTCGAACCGAAGGTCCCGAGTTTGAGTCCGGGTTTCTGTAACCGGTTTGGCCTTATTAAATCATTTTTAATAAAAAACTAAACAAGGTTAAACTTAGTTAGTATATATATATAATTAAAACAGAGAATATTTTGGGTTAGACACGTAACTCAGTTGGTAGAGCTGCGTGCACACAAACGAAAGGTCCCGAGTTCGATCCCGCGCACCGCCTGAAATACACTGTCTGACCGGTCAGACCTGACAGAAAGTCAACCCATTTTTTTATATTTTACTTATTTATAATTGAAAAATCTTTTAAAAATACTTAAAAAGAAGATTCTTAAAGTTAGAAAATTTCATTAAACTCACAAAAATAAATCTAAAAATCTCATTAAGAGCACTAATTAAAAACATTAATCTCAAACTAAAATTTATTTATTTATCGAATCATTTCGTTATTATTTAGGTTAGTTTTTCCCTCGTCGGTTGAATCGTAAACTCGTGCGCATTCATCATCATCAAAGAACGCTCCCACTGTGAGTGAATCTCTACCAATTCCCCGTTTTAATCATATTTTGGGGTGTATCATGTGTCGTACTATTCTTTTATTTTATGTAAACACTTGTGCATACATCATATCCGTGATCAAATGTGTATCAATTGTTGTGTGAATTATATGTAGATTGAATTTATCATTTCAGTGCACACATTTCATTAGACCCATCAGTTCCCCGTGGGATACGGTTGAGCATCATGAGCCTCATTAGATCGGCTCCGTTAGATTGAGCCTTGATCTCAAATACATCATCATTCATGTCATATACTCATCCAAAGTGGTTTGTGATTGTTTACATATATATGTTTGCTCACATGTGATTAATGCACGAATTTTCTTTGATAAATAAAACAAGAAATTAGTAAAAAAATTTTATCAAGGTTCACTCGCCAACTTTTGTTGACCCAAAATCTCCCCCGTTTTACACATGATACAGGTGATCCAGCTGAGACAGGAAACACTTAGGATGGCCTAGAAGAATAAACAAGTTTATGATTTGGAATAAATATATAGTTTCATTTTCCTTTGTAATTGTATGGATTTTGTTTTTGGATATTTAAGTTTGTAATTTGAATTTAATAAATATGAAACATCTTAGTAAATATCATAGCTTTGGTGATAACCAATTATGCCCCGACTTCTATTCCGCTGCGGGTCGGGGTATGACAACTGATACTTTACCTTTCCGCATCAGATATCGCTATGGGCGCAGTCCTACTAGTAGAGTGCGCAGGAGTCTAGACTCCAATCTACTACGTCAGAAAATGCTAACTGACCAAGAGACACGATATCCTATGATGAAAACGCTTGCTCTAGCTTTAGTCTAAGCATCCCGCAGGTTGCGTCGGTATTTTTCCGGCCATGTGATAACAGTTCTCACGAACTATCACTTAGGCCAAATTTTGTCCAAACCAGACATATTTATGGCCGTCTAGCAAAATGGGGATTGAGCTTGGTGGACACAACATCGTGTACAAACCATGCCCAGCAATAAAAGGCCAGATATTAGCGGATTTTGTCACATAAGTACCAATGAATAAAGTGCAAGAGTGTGAAGCTGTACAGAACCCAGCGCTGGTTACAGACGACCGCGCATGGACACTTCACACAGAAGGCGCATCCAATGATGATGGCACAGGGGCAGGTCTCCGCCTAATAAACCCCGATAATCAAGAGTTCACTTACACCATCAGGTTGGATTTAAAAGCACGAATAACGAAGCTGAGTATGAAGTGTTCCTGGCAGGCCTTCGGTTAGCCATCAAAATGGGCCACGAATTTGGAAGCGCACGCCGACTCCCTTTTGGACCAGGATAGTTCAACGGCCTATACGACGCAAAAGGCGAAACGATGGCCCTATATCTTGAACAGGCGCAAGCCTTAATAACCAAATTCCAAAGTTTCAAAATAACCCATGTCAACCAAAGCGAGAATAAATATGCCGACGCGCTCAGCAAATTGGCTGCTATAAGCTTCAAGCACCTTGCTGAGAAGTGCACATCGAGGTGCTCAAGAACCCTTCAATTCCTTTGCGTCAAGTAAACATCATCGAAATGGGGACTCCTTCCTAGATGTCTCCCATAATCATGTTCTTGCAGTACGGGACCCTCCCCGAAAACAAGGCGGAAGCAAGAAAGGTCCAGAACAAGGCACTCAACTATGAAATGGCGGACGATATCCGTTTACCGGAAGTCATACCTCGGACCACTTCTCTGCTGCGTTGTCCCGCAAGATGCACAATACTTGATCTACGAAATACATGAAGGGTTATGCGGAATTCACACCAGTCCACGCATGGTCGTTGCAAAGATCATGAACGCCGATTACTATTGGCCTGGCATGAACTTAGATGCAGTTAAACGACATGCGCTGAAGACATTGCGCCCCAAGAATCCCTTGATCCCTGTGACAACAGCATGGCCCTTCCAGCAATGGGCAGTCGATATGGTGGGACCTTTCCCAGATGCTCCAGGCGCAGTGAAGTTCATATTCGTAGTCGTCGATTACTTCACCAAGTGGGTAGAAGCAAAACCCCGTGCATCCACCACAACAATTGTAGTGCGCAAATTCATTTGGAGCATATCATTTGTCATTTCGGGCTACCCCTGCGCGTTGTCAGTGACAACGGCCCCAATTTTGCCGCGACGAACTACAATGATGGATGGAGGAAATGCATATCGAACATGTGTTCACTTTGGTCGGCATCCCCAAGGGAACGGCCCAGTGGAAAGCATAAACAAGAGTATCGTCGAAGGGACCAAGACGAGATTGGGGACGGCACGGAGAGGCTGGGTAGATGAGTTGCCAAGTATCCTTTGGGCTCATCGAACCATGCCAAAAACCAGAACCGGCGAAACACCATTCAACCTGGTGTATGGGACGGAGGCAGTGATTCCCGCGGAAATAGGCCTCCCATTACCCGCTGGCTGTGCAAAACAAGAATAATGAAGACAAGCGCAGACTCGACTTGGATCTCCTAGAAGAAAGGTGTGAAAACGCTGCAATCAATGATGCAAAGTACAAGTCCAAGCTTGAAAAATACTACACGCGTGATTCCGCATATGTACCTTCCTACCTGGCGATTTCGTTCTACGAGATAATGAAGAGTCCAACGCTGGAAAAGTCCTGGAAAACGCGCACCTAAGTGGGAACACGTAATCCATGAAGTCCTAGGGAAGGGTACATACACCCTCAAATGTTTGGACGGCACAAACATTCCTAGGACTGGAATGCACAACAGCTAGGCGATGCTACACGTAAACTAGCAAACATTATGATCTAATTGTCTATTCTGTACATGGCTCTTATGCCTTATTGTAAATAAAGACAATGGATACATGAATTTCTTTATCTACATGTTTTGTTACAAATGCGCGAAACTACTTTGGGTCTACGCGAAAACACCATGGTACACAATGACTCATGAACAGAATTCACTACCTACTGCATGCGCGTGGGATGTAACGTTCATACACGAGTTCATTACCAGTTTTATTTGCTCTACCTACACAAAGTCGTTATCTTCACGCATATATTGTAACTTCATATAAAAACATCCATTTCATTAAAAGAAAAATATGTACATCAAAGTGCCACACGCAGTTATATAGAACATCCCATATCCTACTCTTCACTCCCTTCGGCCTCGGCTACATCCAGAAATATATCTTTTAGGCGATCTACGTAGTCGTCATGTTGGAGTGCCTCGCTCACCAAATCCATAATCGGGAGTTGAAGACGGTCATACTCGCGCTTTGGCCTGGGAGAAGGCAGCTTCGGTATCAACTCCACGAGTGGAACCATGGCTGGCATCCCATTGAATCGTCCAGCGCATGAGTGACATGGTGTGCACCACTCAGCGTAGCCTTGCGGTATCCTCATGGCGCGCAGTGACCATCAGCTTGGCCACTGCACCGTCCAACTGTACCGAGTTGAGGATAGAGTTCACGATCTGTAATACAAATAAACAGGATGAGAATAAGACAAAGTGATCAAAATAACAACAGAGAACTTACATTGACAACTCCATGTTGTTGCATCCACAGCATGTTGTTGGTCAGCGACTCCACCAGACTCTCAGAGATGGCGCGGGCGGCTTCAGAATCCTCAAGTTTTTTCTCGCCCGTGCCCACCTTAACATCCGCAAGGCGGAGCTTCTTAACATCCTCCAGGTGCCTGCGCTGTATTTCAGCCTTTTCAACCAAGCCCACCTAGAGATCCTTCTTGGCGCTCTCAAGCGCAGCGCAAGCCTCCACCTAGGTACAAACAAAAAAGTTAGTCTAACAATCTTTTGATCCTTAAGTAAAGGAGGGAAAATTTTTTACCTCCTTTTGCTCACTGCGCTCGCGGTGCACCCGGCCTCACTGGCCGCAGCATCCATTGCCTCCTTTTCCTTCTTCAAACGTGCAACCTCTGCACACAGGCTCATGATTTCCTCCCCTTTTAAAGATTTTTTTCTCGTTGTTATCCCTTTCACAAGCCTCCCTCCACAGCTTGCGCTCCTCTGCAAGCGTGGCAGCGGAGCTTTCCGCTTTTTTCCTCCACCTCAGCACGGACTATTCTTCAGTCCGTTGAGCTTCGGCAAATTTAGCTTTGTCCGCCTATAGCTCTGATTTTTGCGCAGCCACTTGGGCTCGCTCTTGGACTAGGTCCTTCTTCGCAGCTTCAAATTTCTCTTGTCCTTGTGCATGCTCCGCCATTCTCTTATGATCTTGTGTGTGTTCGAGGCAGAGCTAGTAGCTGCCTGGAGGTACGCACTATACGTCTGTTCATGGCTTTGTTCCGCACGCACGTGCACCTCTGCTTGGGGGGAAGTGCCCTTGAACCACTCATGGCACGCCGGCCAGTTAGTGAGATCATCACTCTTTTTTAGCTTCCACACAGGGGTGTGGATCTCATCAGCGTGACCTTCATTACAAGAACTGTAATAATAATCACCCGGGTTTTGTCCAGGGGAATCGGGGACTCTTCGGTAGAAGGGCTCTCCCTAGATCCTCCGACCTCACCCCCGGGCGCCGGCTCTGCTGCATGAGCCCCCAGCAGAGCATCTTCATCAACCACCACATCACCTTCAACCACCACTCCTTCCACCTCCACCACTTTCTCAGACTCAATAGCCTCAACCTCCACTTGCACCTCCGCCGCCCCGACAGTTGTTTCCCCACCCTATGCACTTGACGCTTGCGCTATCTCATCCATAGATGGGGGCATAGGAATCTCGACGGCGCAGCCGGAGCAGTGGGAGCAACAAAAACAGCCTCACTTTTCCCTACAGGATAATAAAAGGTTAGACAAGTGCAACAAGAAGAGTGGTGTAAAACACAAGTTGAAAGGTGTTTACCTAAGGAAAGTTTAGTAGCAAGCTGCGCCTAAACTCCCACGCTTCCCTATAAGCTTCCGCGCAGCCTTTTTGGAGGGCTGCGCAGAGATGTCACTTTTTGGAGCCCTTTTCCTCTTGAAGGGCTCCGGGTTAGACTCTATGTCTATCGGCTCGTCTGGGTTGGCAGCCGGGATATCCGCCGTCTCTCGTGGCTCCAGTTTTGGCTTCCGCAGACCTACAGGCGCAAGACCCTCCAAGGAATCAGAGACTACTACATAGTCATTCCAAGTGTCTGGGACAGAAAACATACCTTTGGGCGGGTCTACCCTGGGCTGAGCCACCTTTTTCTCTACCACCACGCTTGGCCCCGTGCGCCTCTTCTTCTTGGGGTCCGGGCCAATGCCCAAATTTTTCAATGCGCCTGCATCAACGCACAACACAGTAAGTAGTCTGAAAATATGTGAACACTTAAAACTATGGAAGCTTACCACTCTCAGGCGCGGGGTCGCCAAATCCTCATTCCTTGAGAGTTCAAAATTCCCAAGGATTTGCGCGTAACACGTTGGCTCCTCAGGCCAAGGGCGATGTTCTCAATCCACCCCTGCTCCCTTTGGAACACCACCACATACAATGCCACCCCTGCAAAAAAACACGCATACAGTTAGTCTGGCACAAAGAGAACTCAGGAAATAATGAAATGAGACAAAGGTACTTACTTTTCTCCCCCTCCATATACACCGGTTTCTCCTGGCGGTTGGGCTTCTAAACCAAACTCATGCCTGCAGCCACCAGCGCCCTCTTAGGCAACTGAATCGCCGGGATCTCCTTGATGTCCTTATACCAGGACTCCACCACTAGTATAGGAGAGGTCTCGACAGCAATGTCCTCCACCCACTGGAAGTGCATCCGGATGGGTATAGCGCCGGCCTTCACATAAAAAACTTTGTCTTCCAGTTATGGTAAGACTTTGGAGGAGAGAGCAAAATCTTCTTGGCCTGGGTACGGTGCTGAAAGAATAAAACCCCATGGAACAGTGTAATTGGTAAAAAACCCTAAACCGGTGAACGGTTGGGGTAATACCCATCGACCTTCATAAAAACTCAAAATGTTTGATCCTCAACATCCCCATTGGATTGAGCAGGGAGATGTGGAATCTGTAGTATTCAAGAATATCAAGAAAAAATTTGGTTACCGGTAACCGAAAGTTACCATCGGCGAAAAAATCAAAACATAAAGTAATGTAGCCGGCCGGAGCATCGGCAGCGGTCTATCCCTCAGCCGGAAACTGGGCATCCCAGTCCCTAGGGAACTGGAAGCTAGAGACCAAATGTTAGAAACTCCTAGAGGACCACTTCAACATAGGCAAAGATGTCGACGCTTCCATGGCAGATACACTCTCTGGACCCTTAGTTGCCATGAGAGATTGCCAGAGAGAAAAGAAGAAGAAGATTGAAGAAAACAAGAACTCAGAGAACTCAAGAATTCAGAGGATTTCAAAGAAGAAGTTTTGAAGGCGTGAATGGAAACCCTAGACGGTTCCTTCATTTGTACCCATCGCATTTAATACGATGCGGAAATGTGAAGCACGCGCAGAATCAACAACCAATTAGCGCACGACGTGTGTAGGGCAAGTGGAAACTGACAGTCGTCACGCGCGCGTGGTTGGTACTTACTTTGCCAATTCATTAATGAAAGAGAGGCTGCACTGTTGACAGCATGCCAGAACTGTCAACAGTCACTTCCACCTCACCTTTTTTCTCACCAACTTGCCTGCAACATCAGCATGACGAATATTCAAATTTCAAAGACCTCATCATGAGCAAAGTTTTCCCTCACATGAAGGTTTTCTCCATCCCTTATTGAATTTTTGCCATTGAAATAAGCGCGCATACATGAATTCTTATAGTCCAGCACTCCACCTACTTGCCAATATGCGCATAGAAGCACCACTGGACTAGGGGGAATTGGGGGGTATGGTCCCAAAAACTCTGTGCCTGCGCAAGGAACCATACCCTCAATGATAAGATATTACAAGAATAACCTTGCGCGCAACGCACAACAGTGCGCCATTTTTGAAACTAGCAGGTTGCACAACAAACCTTGCGCATACTGCGCAACGGAAAGTTAAACCTGGAAGCGCAGTACCTTAACCTTGCAAGCTTAATACTAGCAGGTTGCACAATGAACCTTGCGCATACTTCGCAACGGTAAGTTAAACCTGGAAGCGCAAGACCTTGACCCTGCAGGCTTAATACTAGCAGGTTGCACAACGAACCTTGCGCAACTTCGCAACGGCAAGTTAAACCTGAAGCGCAGGACCTTGACCCTATAACCTTGATACATCAGGTCGCACAAGAACCTTGCGCACACTGCGCAATGGCAAGTAGACCTGGAAGCGCAGGACCTTGACCCTGCGCGGATCAAAAAACCCTCTGGCCGCGAAGTCTTACAACGTTGAACAAGGTCAAGACCAACATGAGAGCAACTCATCGTCTTGAGAAAAGGACTTTAATCCCTACAACTCCGCGCTGGCCAGAAGGCACCAACAAAGCCACGTGGAAGGGAGAAGCACAAAGAGGCGTTGACCAAATACAAGGGTACAAAGTTGCAGAGCTGTGACCCAATGGTCACTCGGCAAGTTATGTAAGACTGCGTCACAAGAACAGTAGTGCAGAAGACAGACTGTATGCAAGGACGTACACGTGGCACCAACTAAACTCACGCCAGCGACTGTCACATGATCTCCACTATCAGCTGATTACAGGTCCTGACACCAGGGACAACTGCAATGACATGTGGCACCGTTCACCATGCGACAAAGCGCACCTCATGCCAGAGATCATTAATGGTCGATGCAGAGGAGACAGAACGGATATCCCTGGTCGTCGTGCCTAGGCTGAAGACCCATCAGCCCATCTCCTTAACACCTATATTCAGCTATAAAATAAGGATCACACCACAAGGTAAAACACATGCTTTCTAGCTCACCCACTAATTACTTGCTAATTGCTTATTACCTTGCAATCCTAAATACTTATTCTCACGCCAGAGTGTGGTCATGGAGAAAACCCTCCCCCTTTTTCTCGTGACGAGGCTAACAGCGTTGCTAGTTTTGCAGATAGCTCGAAGGGATATCACCCAGAAGAGCGAACGAAGATAACCTTTCATGAAGAGACATTGAGCTGTAACAAAGATATCCCCGGATATTTGCTTGTTAAACCAGTGTTTCTTCATAGAGAACTTAACGTTTTGAAGTTTTATAGATGAGATAATATTAAAGTTTGTAGCTACACCGATTTATGATCAACAAATGTGTTTTCACTTTAATAAAGCTAAGAAAATATTAATTTCATTTTATGTCCATTTGTGACATAGTCAGTTAATCTTTAATAATGAAAAGATTTTATTTATCATATATAAACCTTTAACTTATATCATAACTTAAGAATAACTATTTATTAATTAAATCTGCATAACATTTATTAGTAAGAATAACAAATCTAATTTATGTCATACTAATAAATTGGCTTTCTACCAATAAAGAGAAAAAGAACAACTTAAATAATGAATTTTGTAAACATAATTGAGGTCTTAGAGATTTATTTTAAATAAAAGTTATCTTTAAAAGATAAACAATGATAAAAATAAATTGTTACTTTTATGCATTGTTATATGTAACGCAATACGTAATTCATTCATATTAATAATATATAAATTTGTGTATTACATTTTTTTCAGTATTCAACCTTAGTAATACTCGACTGTTGTCACACCCCGACCCGCAGCGGAAATAAAAGCCGGGACATTATTAGGTTATCATTAAAGCTCATGACATTTACTAATAAGTTTCATATTTATTAAATTTAAATTAAAACTTCAAATAGTCAAACACAAAGAATCATACAAGCACAAGAAAATCTAAACATTGTTCAAAACATAATATATTTGATTAATCTTCTAAGACCATTCACCTGTATCATGCGTAAAACAAAGGATTAGGTCAACAAAAGTTGGCGAGTGAATCTAAGAAAACATTTAAACAGTTGTTATATATTGGTGAATTAAATAAAAATTGTGCATAGACCATAAGTGAGCATATGTATATATATAAACAATCACAATCCACGTAGTAATCACAATGAACATATGAACATGATGCATGATGAACTTGAGATCAAGGCTCAATCAAACGGAGCCGATCTTATGAGGCACATGATGCTCAACTCGTATCCCACGAGGAACTGATGGGCCTTAAATGAATGATTGCACTGAAATGATAAAATGAATCCACACATAACCACACAAACAGAAATACACATTTGATTATGTATTAATGTTAGCACAAGTGTTTGAATAAATAAAACATGTACGACACATGATACACCCCAAAACATGATTAAAAAGGGGAATTTGTAAGGATTCACTCACTGTGGGTGCGTTTCCTTGATTTATGAAGAGTGCGCACGAATTGAGGATTTAACCGACGAAGGAGGCTAACCTAAATAATAACGTAATATCTCGATAAATATATATAAAATTAATATTTTGATTTACTATTTTTTGTTAGATTTTTAGGTTATTTTTGCAGTATTTATTGGGATTTTAAACCAATAAAAATTGTATTTTTATGTGTTTTAAATTAATTTTTAGATACAAAAATAATATTAATTAAAAATAAAACGATATATAAAAATTTATTTTCCTGTCAGACTAACAGGAGCTGACCGGTTCGCTAGGATTTTAGGCGTCGTGGGTGAGATTCGAACTTGAGAAGTCCCGTTCACGTGCACGCAGCTCTTCTAACTGAGCTACGTGGCTAACCCGTTAGAATCATGATTTTTATTATACTTATGTTTGTCACACCCCGACCCGCAGCGGAATAAGAGTCGGGGCATAATTGGTTTATCACCAAAGCTCATGACATTTACTATTATGTTTCATATTTAATAAAGTCAAAGTTACATTTTCAAATATCCAAACATGTTCATTCAATACAAAGGAAATAAACCAAACATAACAATCCCAACTCTAAAACGTTTTATTCTTCTAGTCCAAGTCCTATGTGTTCCTAGCTGCTGCTGGTTCACCTGTATCATGTGTAAAATGGGAGTTTTTGGGTCAACATAAGTTGGTGAGTGAACCTTATTAGATAAACATTTATTAATAAATTAATTGTTAGTTTATCAATGAAAATTTATGCATAATCATAGATGAGCAAATGTAAATAATCAAGCAATGGCAAATAGCAGTCACAACTATAACATACAATAACACATGGCAGCATACATGAACATACCAACACCTTACTGTAAATAACATAAATGAAACTGTGCGATCAAGGCTCAATCAAACGGAGCCGATCGTATTGCATGTACTGAAAATGAAAATGTCTGTGCGATCAAGGCTCAATCAAACGGAGCCGATCGTATGTGGGCACGCCAGGTTCAACCGCATAATAAAATGGGGAACATGCTCAACGCTCATAATGTAATGGGGAGCGGCGGCCTATGAAATTGCATGTACTGAATAATAAATTGCATCCAATGATAACTACTTAACAGCAACAAACTGAATACACAAGTTCATGATATGATGTATGCACAATGGTTTAGTAATAATATATATATACAAAGACACATGATACACCCCAAAACGTGATTAAAACGGGGAATTTATAAGATTCACTCACATTGGGTGCGTTGGATTGGAGATGGTGAGATGCGCACGAATTAGATGAGCGGATCAACGAGGAATACTAACCTAAATAATAATGGAAAAATATATTAAATGGGTGGATTTTATTAAGGATTTTAATGAAATTTTTAGATGAATTTTTGTGAGTTTATGGCTATTTTCTATCTTTAAAAATGTTATTTTTAAGTATTTTTAATTGATTTTTAAATTAAATTAAATAATTAAAAATATAAAAAATTTGTTTATTTAACGTTGACCGTTGACCGTTGACCGGTTCGGTCAGCGAATTAATCTGCGCCGGGTGAGGCTCGAACCGGCGACCTCCCGTACGCGTGCACGCAGCTCTACCAACTGAGCTACGTGTCTAACCCGAAATAATCTTGTTTTTATTTATATTTATACACTTATTCAATTTAACCGAATTTCCTTTATTTGCAAAAACATTTTAATTCAATCGGACCGGTGCTCGTGACGGGTTTCGAACGCGAGACGTGTGGTTCATGTTGCACACAGTCCACCGCTGGACTGTGTGTCTAACCTGGTTATTATCTCAGTTTTTATTATACTTAACAACTAACTGGGTTATCCCGATTTAGTTTAAACAAAAAAAAAACCTTTTATTATACAAGGAGTGCGTGGAGCAGGGATCGAACTCGGGACGTGCGTATGTATTTTGCACACAGTCCACCGCTGGACTGTGTGTCTAACCCGTTTATAATTCCGATTTTAATTAACCTTATGTTATGTTGCGTCTTCATCTTCTTCGTTGATTTTACACAGACAAACATATTCAGACTGTTATGACCGATTCTTGACTTATACGCTTTTCAGACATTACAAGTAATTTAAAAGTAAAGAATGGAGAGAGTTTGGGGAAAAAGATGTACCGATTGAGGTTGTTCACAGAATTCCGGCGGAGGTTCGTCGGTACTGAAAGTGAACTCCGGCTGTTGAAACCAATTAACAGCTGTGTTCGATTATTTAAGAAGTTGAGTCACTTAAACAAGGTTTAACAGAAGTTTGGGAGATCATACCTGTTCACAGTGTGATTCCGGCAGTTTCAGGAGTTTTCCGGCGAAGGTAAGATTTTCGATAAACGTTGACTAGGATCGATTCTGATGGTGGAGTTGTGTTAGTGACTGATTAATCACATGATTGAAACAGAAAGAGTCGGAGAAAATACCGTGCGGATGTGAGTCCCGGTTTTCCGGCGATTAGATTTAAGCTTCTCCGGTGGACTGTAAGGTTGCGGAAATGCAATTGGAAGCTTTGCGGAGTGTTTTTAGTCGCAGGAAGAGGCTAGGATTGAAGTAATCCAAGAATTGAAGATTTTCGGTTATTAAACCGATCTACTTCCGAATTCAAGTTATAATCATGGCAGCATTGTCCGTTTATCGGTTATACTCGCTGAATCGCGAATATCCAAATCGACTTTGGGTGATTGATAACCGGTTTCAGTTACAATGTGTAAAATCGATTAATTTACCTTAGACCATAAAAACTATTTGTTTCCCAAACATGACAGAAAACAAACAAGTGGCAGAGTGGTCTTGGGAGTGAGTGTTAAGTTGTTGAAGGGTGTCTTGGCTGACCCGGGTTCGAGTCCCGGCAGCGTTATAATTTTTTTTATTTATTTTATTTTAACTTTTCATCAAATATAATTTTTATAGTTTAGTTTATTTATTAATTATGTATTGTTTTAAATCAAAAGAATCATAATTATTCGACATAACTTTTATAACTTGATATTCGATTACAAAACGGAGCGGGTTTTGAAAACCCGATTTTTACAAATGTTACAATGTTCTTGTTATATTAATCCAGAATTAATTTTCTTAAAAAGGTTTTAAAATCAATCAAACCGGCACCCCAGACATGATTCGAACTCATGACCTTAACATTGCTTTGCACCCAGCCCAACCAGTTGGGCTGGGTGACTAACCCGTTTATATGAGGATTTTTATTATATTCATACACAACACCCACTTCACCGTCTTCCCAAACACTTTACCCGCCTACTGAACTTTTAAGTTTATTTAACAATTAACAAAATTTAACCTTAGCTACGAGAGAGAAAAAGGTTTGGGATACTTGTACCGAATTGAGACGAAAGCTAGGCTCTCCGGTTGACTTCTGATGTTGAACGGAGTTTTCCGGCGAAGGTGAAATAAGCCGAAAGTTTGAACAGTGGAAAGTGCGTGCGAAGTTTTGAATTTTGTGAGCGAGTTAGGATCTGAACCTCATTGGATATATATAGGCTGACACTGTGAGGTTTATTTTCGGTTTCAAGATTGGCAGTTACGGTCAATGATTTGTAGTAACGACTGGGTTTAATTTGCTTTTGGTTAAGAGTGTAATGATATTCATCGGTTATTCTCAGTTACTCGCAGGATTGAAACGAATCTTCCAAGAATCGAATCTTTAATTCAGAGGCGGTTACATTCTTGATGAACTTGCAGGTTATGCGGTTATTTAGCATATAAATAAAATGTTTTCATTTTATCACCAGTGTGTGTGTAGTGCAGTGGTGTTTCTGGTGTGTGTTTATATGAAAGACCCGGTTCGATTCGGTTAACGACTATATATATATATATATATATTCTTTTGCTTTTAATAATTTTCTTTTATTCTTTTATTAAATTTAATTAAATTTATTATTATTATTATTAGTATTACATGCCGCTTATTACATAACTAATGCCAATAAAAACATAACGAACATTTAAAAAGAAAATCTTATTAATAAATGAGGCGGGTTTTGAAATCCGATTTACACGAATGTTACAGTATCCCTACTTTTAGAAATTTTGTCCCGAAATTTAAGTAGTAGCTGCAACTGGAAAAAGATGCGGGTATTTCTCATGCATTGAGTCTTCACGTTCCCAAGTAAACTCAGGTCCTCGCTTTGACTCCCAACGTACCCTGACTATTGAAATACGACTTCGTCTTAAACGCTTTCACCGTAATCCATGATCTCTAAAGGTCTTTCAACGAAGTGCATTGATTCATCGATTTGAATATCTTTTAAAGGAATACAGAGATTTTCGTCGGCGAGACACTTTTTCAAGTTTGATATGTGAAATGTGGGATGAATTCTGTTGAGTTCTTCTGGTAGATCAAGCTTGTATGCTACAGGGCCTACTCTTTCGAGTATCTTGAATGGTCCCACATAGCGTGGTGCTAGCTTGCCCTTTTGACCAAAACGAACTACTCCCTTCCACGGTGATACTTTCAAAAGTACTTGATCATCAACACAAAACTCCAGTGGCTTTCGCCGTTTGTCAGCGTAACTTTTTTGACGACTTCGAGCTGCTAGAAGATTATTGCAAATCTGAAGAATTTTGTCAGTCGTTTCTTGGATCAGTTCAGGTCCAGTGACTTGCGCTTCACCAATTTTTGCCAACATACATGAGTTCGATATTTACGACCATAAAAGGCTTCAAAAGGAGCCATACCGATGCTTGAATGATAGCTATTGTTGTACGAAAATTCCAATAACGCTAGGTGAGTGTCCCAATTACCTTTGAAGTCTATGACACGTGCTCGCAACATGTCTTCAAGGGTTTGTATGGTGCGCTCAGCTTGACCATCAGTTTGAGGGTGAAAGGCAGTGCTGAGATCTAAACGTGTACCCGAAGCGGATTGTACGGCTTGCCATTCGTGAAGTAAAACGGTCGTCTCGATCTGAAATGATACTTAAGGGTACACCATGATGGCTTACAATTTCATTGATATAGATACGGGCTAACTTCTCATTCTTGAAATCTTCGCGGATTGGAATGAAGTGAGCTGATTTGGTGAGACGCTCAATGATAACCCAAATGGTGTCATACCCACTGGAGGTGCGAGGCAACCCGATAACGAAATCCATGGTTATATTTTCCCACTTCCATACAAGTATTTTGGGCTGGACGAGTAACCCTGAAGGTCGTTGATGTTCAGCTTTAACCTTAAAACACGTGAGGCACTTTGAAACAAATATCACAATATCCTTCTTCATGCCAGGCCACCAGTAGGAGTATCCTGTAGATCTTGATACATCTTATCGGCTCCTAGATGCATAATGATCGCGTTTTGTGCACCTTGGTCATGAGAAAAGCACGAAGATTGTCACGATCAGGTATCCAAATATGATTCAAGTAGTAGAGAATACCATCCGACTTGGATTCTAGTTTGGTTTCAGCTCCACAAGACAATTCATCTCGTACATCATTTTCCTTGAATGAAATATGTTGAGCTGCTCTAATTCGGTTTTGAAGATCGTTCACAATTTGGGAACACAAAAGACGGATAGAGTTTGCATACTCCTTTCGACTGAGGGCGTCGGCCACCACGTTAGCCTTGCCAGGATGATATCGAATTTCGCAATCATAATCATTTGGGAGTTCGACCCAACGTCGTTGCCTCATGTTCAACTCTTTTTTATTGAAGATATGTTGTAGTCTCTTGTGGTCAGTGTAAATTTCACACTTGGTTCCATAGAGATAATGTTTCCATATCTTAAGAGCGAACACGACTGCTCCAAGTTCTAGGTCGTGAGTGGTATAATTCTTTTCATGCACTTTGAGTTGCCTTGAGGCATAGGCTATCACTTTTTCTCTTTGCATTAGAACACAACCTAAGCCTTGCCCTGACGCGTCACAATAAACCACAAAGTCTTCACAACCATTAGGAAGTGTGAGGATAGGTGCATCAAAAGTTTTTGCTTCAAAGTTTGGAAAGCCTCTTCTTGTTTGGGTCCCCAAATAAAGGGTTTTCCCTTGTGAGTCAAGGCTGTGAGGGGAACGGCGATACGAGAGAAATTTGCAATGAAACGTCGATAATAACCAGCAAGACCAAGAAATGACCTAACTTCAGTAGGAGTACGTGGGCTTGCCACTCTTGTACCGCTTTGATCTTTGCAGGGTCAACATGAATCCCTTTGTCGTTAACGACATGACCAAGAAATTGTACTTCATTTAACCAGAACTCGCATTTCGAGAACTTAGCATAAAGCTTTTCAGTTCTCAAGAGTGTTAGAATAAGTCGAAGATGACGCTCACGATCGGATTTGGTCTTGGAGTAGATAAGAATGTCATCAATGAAAACTATGACAAAACGATCGAGATAAGGTTTGCACACCCTATCCATCAAACCCATGAAGATAGCAGGGGCATTGGTCAACCCAAAAGGCATAACCATAAATTCATAACGACCATAACGAGTTCGAAAAGCAGTTTTGGGAATATCTTCTTTTCGTACTCTAAGTTGATGATACCCAGAACGAAGGTCGATCTTTGAAAAGCAGGTGGCACCTTGAAGTTGATCTAGAAGATCATCAATACTAGGTAATGGATAGCGATTCTTGATGGTCAGCTTGTTGAGCTCTCTATAATCGATGCACATACGAAAAGTTCCATCTTTCTTCTTTACAAAAAGAATAGGCGCACCCCAAGGTGATGAGCTAGGACGTATAAATCCCTTGTCAGTCAACTCTTGCAACTGACTAGCTAACTCTTGCATCTCAGACGGGGCTAACCTATAGGGAGATTTTGCGACTGGTGTGGCACCAGGTACAAGATCGATTCGGAATTCGACTTCTCGCACAGGAGGATGTCCTAAAACATCGTTGGGAAAAACTTAAGGAAATTCTTTAATGATTGGAATATCTTTGAGCTTCCTTTCATTGCCTTCCTTCTTGACGATATGAGCTAGTAACGTGACATAGTTTTTGTGAAGATATCTTCGAGCTTGGAGACAAGACATCAACTTGAGCCCTTTAGAAGGAGTTTCTCCAAAGATACGTAGAGTTTGACCATCAGCAAGAGGAATTCGAATAAACTTCTCGTGGCAAACAACTTCGGCGTGATGTTGACTAAGCCAGTCCATACCGATAATAATGTCGAAACTACCCAACTTCATAGGAATCAGATCAATAGAGAAATTGCGATCATTAAGAGTAAGAGTACAATCACGAACAATCGAGTCTAACGAAATAGGTTCACCATCAGCAACTTCCACCGTGAACGGTTCAGCGAGACTAACGCGAGGTAGATCAAGAATGGATTCGAACTCCAAAGACACGAAACTCTTGTCCGCACCAGTATCAAATAGTATGGATGCATAACTACCGATAATAAGAAACGTACCGTTGACCACATTATTATCAGCCCTAGCTTGGTTGGCGTTGATGTTGAAAGCCCTTCCTCTAGCAGGTGGATTAGCTTGGTTGGCTTGATTCACTGGATTGGCTTGAGCTTGGGCATTTATGATGTTCACCAAGCGTGGGCATGTGTTACGAAAATGGGTTGGATCGCCACAGTTGAAGCATGCTCTGACAGGTTGCATCATTGGGTAATTGGGTTAGTAGTAGGGTTGAGCCATGGGTTGAGCAGGTGGTAAGAGTAAAGGTTGCTGGGGTTGGGCTTGGCCTACCACTTGGTTGTTGGTTTGAGCTTGAGGTTGGTTGCATTTGGCTTTTTGGAGGATATGGCAAGTTTGAATCGTGTGACCTGCACGGCCACAACTTGTGCTGTATTGGTAGGGGTTCTCAGGAGGATGGTGATATTGGCATCGGTTGCATTTTGGGTGAGGACCAATGTATGGTTTCTTTAATGGGGCGACTTGTGTTATTGGGGTAGCAGTGATAGGGGAATTAGTTTGGGTAACGGTGAAATTCTTCCCATTGTGCTTCCTTTTGCCAGCAAATTTTGAAGACAAACCTACTAGAGTTGGGGTTGGAGTTTCAGCAGGTACCTTATATTTCTTTTTCTCATCTTTAAAATCGCCATTTCGAATGCAATTTTCTGTAAGTTCGGTAGCCAGCTCCATGGCAGCTTTGAGTGTTGCAGGTGAAGTACTTAACATAGAATTTTGAATTTTTGAGGGAAGACCTCGAATGTAATGCTCGATTAGATGATAGAGAGGAGTGAACAGATTGGGGACCATCTGATTCAACTCGAGAAATCTTTTGTTGTAGGTGGTGTGGTCTCCCTCCTTTTGTTTCAAAGCATAAAACTCATCTTCTAATTTCTTGATTTCGCTTCTTGGACAGAAGCGTGTTGTCATGATTTCCCTCAACTCATCCCAAGTCAAGGCCATAACAGCTTCATCACCTCGCTTACCCTTTTCTGTGTTCCACCAGGTAAGTGCTACTCTAAACAACCAACTAGTAGCATAGCGCACCTTGTGATCATCAAGACAATCACAATTGAGAAAAGTGCTTTCCATCTCCTCAAACCAGTGGAGGAGAGCAGTGACACCTTCAGTCCCTTCGTATTTTGGGGAATCGTAGGATTTGAAGTGCTTGTAGGTACATTTGGTGGTGTTGGGAGGAGGATTGGTGATATTTTGCCCTTCTTGGTTAGTGGGGTTGATGGATTGGCGGCAAGTGCTTGTTGAACTTGCACAACGATATCAGGAAGTATGCCAGCCATCTGTTGAACGATTTGAGTGGCCATACGTTCACTAGATCTTCCTGACCTTCTACCGCCTCGAGAGTGTCTAGTAGACATCTACAGGAAATACATAGCGATATTATGATTTGAACGTTTTTAGGTGTCATGTGTCGTAAAAAGTGAAAACATCATTCAAAATAAATGAAAACAATAAATTAACTACATCCATAGGATGTCTTGGGCTTGCTTAAGATCGGGCCTCCAAATGTCTCCCATACTTCGGCCTTGGTAGTCACGTGGGCCCCCATGACTACTGGGCTTGGTAGGGTTTACATTGGTGTTGGCCTGTTAATGCTTGCATCACCCGAATGGAAATCGTAAAACATAATTGTAAAGTATAAGGTCAGAATGTGTCCAGGTATAGACACAATGACAACTCAAAGGGGGGTTAGTTCACACGACGTTTGGTGTGACATGCTTTGGCCTAATAGGTCCTTTGTACTCTCATCGTTAGTCCCCAGGTAGGCAAACTGGTCCATTATTTTTGGATTTATATGAATGCCAAGCCTAGACAGGACGTTCCAAATACCGGTACTCGTACCCTTCCAGTTACTACATGCCTGTCGTAGAACTCACTTTGATTCGATTGAAAAACATGAAAACATTGCAACATATTTGAGAAGAAATCATGAAAATTGTGAAATCATGATGTGTGTGCTTGCATAGGCATGATATGTTAACAACATATAAACTATAATGAACATCACATATTAGCATGTAGTAGTGAAAGTGCTTGCATGTATTTGTGTGTGAAAATAAACATGAAACATATAAACCTCATGAGTTTTGCATGTAACACATAAACAATTAAAATCTAATCAACTATAGTATAGGCTCTAAGGGTCTAATAACCTATCCTATATCCCTATAGTCACAAGCTCTAATACCAATCTGTCACACCCCAACCCGCAGCGGAAATAAAAGTCGGGGCATTATTAGGTTATCATCAAAGCTCATGACATTTACTAATAAGTTTCATATTTATTAAATTGAAATTAAAATTTCAAATATTCAAACACAAAGAATCATACAAGCACAAGAAAATCAAAACATTGTTCAAAACATAATATATTTGATTAATCTTCTAAGGCATTCCTATGTGTTTCTCTCCTCAGCCTGTTCACCTGTATCACGCGTAAAACAAAGGATTGGGTCAAAAAAGTTGGCGAGTGAATCTAAGAAAACATTTAAACAGTTGTTATATATTGGTGATTTAAATAAAAATTGTACATAGACCATAAGTGAGCATATGTATATGTATAAACAATCACATGATGAACTTGAGATCAAGGCTCAATCAAACGAAGCCGATCTTATGAGGCACCTGATACTTAACTCGTATCCCACGAGGAACTGAAGGGCCTTAAATATGATTGCACTGAAATGATAAAATGGATCCACATAACCAAACAAACAAATATACACATTTGATCACGTAATGATGTTAGCACAAGTGTTTGAATAAATAAAACATGTACGAAACATGATACACCCCAAAACATGATTAAAAAGGGGAATTTGTAAGGATTCACTCACCGTGGGTGCGTTTCCTTGATTTATGAAGAGTGCGCACGAATTGAGGATTTAACCGACGGAGGAGGCTAACCTAAATAATAACGTAATAGCTCGATATATATATATATATATATATAATATATATATATATATTATATATATATTATATTATAATAATATATATATATATATAAATAATATTCTGTTTAATATTTTTTAATTTAGTTATTTTGCAGTATTTATTGGGATATTAAACCTATAAAAATTGTATTTTTATGTGTTTTAAATTAATTTTTAGATACAAAAATAATATTAATTAAAATTAAACAATATATAAAAAAATTATTTTCCTGTCAGACTGACAGGAGCTGACCGGTTCGCTAGGATTTTAGGGTCGTGGGTGAGATTCGAACTTGAGACGTCCCGTTCACGTGCACACAGCTCTTCCAACTGAGCTACATGTCTAACCCATTAGAATCATGATTTTTATTATACTTATGTACTTGTTATATTAATCCAGAATTAATTTTATTAAAAAGGTTTTAAAATCAATCAAACCGGCACCCCAGACATGATTCGAACTCAGACCTTAACATTGCTTTGCACCCAGCCCAACCAGTTGGGTTGCGTGACTAACCCGTTTATATGAGGATTTTTATTATATTCATACACAACACCCACTTCATCGTCTTCCCAAACACTTTACCGTCTACTGAGCTTTTAAGTTTATTTAACAATTAACAAAATTTAACCTTAGCTACAGATAGAAAAAGGTTGGGATACTTGTACCGAATTGAGACGAAAGCTAGGCTCTCCGGTTGACTTCTGATGTTGAACGGAGTTTCCGGCGAAGGTGAAATGAACCGAAAGTTTGAACAGTGGAGAGTGCGTGCGAAGTTTTGAATTTTGTGAGCGAGTTTGGACTAAACCTCATTGGATATATATAGGCTGATACGGTGAGGTTTATTTTCGATTTCAAGATTGGCAGTTACGGTCAATGATTTGTAGTAACGACTGAATTTAATTTGGTTTTGATTAAGAGCGTAATGATATCCATCGGTTATTCTCAGTTACTCGCAGGATTGAACGGATTTTCCAATAATCGAATCTTTGATTCAGAGACGGTTACATTCTTGATGAACTTGTAGGTTATGCGGTTACTTAGCATATAAATAAAATGTTTTCATTTTTATCACCAGTGTGTGTAGTGTAGTGGTGTTTCTGGTGTGTGTTTATATGAAAGACCCGGGTTCGATTCGGTTAACACTGTATATATATATATATATATATATATATATATTTCTTTTGCTTTTAATAATTTTCTTTTATTCTTTTATTAAATTTAATTTTCTTTATTATTATTATTATTACATGCCGCTTATTACATAACTAATGCCAATAAAAACATAACGAACATTTAAAAAGAAAACCTTATTAATAAATGAGGGGTTTTGAAATCCGATTTATACGAATGTTATAACTGTTATGGTATTTTCAAAGGTTACTAATTAAGATGTGCCAATTTTTATGATAAATTCAAATTAGTTGTGTGAACTATCAATGGTAATAAAAATTCGTTTATATAAAGTTTTGTTACTAACATAGGCCTTAATTATATAAAGTTTTTTTAAATATTATATAATTATATTGTTCATATTGTACAAATTCATGTAATACGTGGGCCTATAACCTAGTAAACTAATATTTTATGCAAAAACGTACTTATCATTATCCATTATATAAATATGTTTATTCTAAATTCAGATATATCTATCATACCTTCGCATACTTCAAATACCTTAACAATCCTCATATATATATACATACACACACTTCTAATAAAAGATTCCACTTATAACCACACAACACTCTCTTCTTCAATTTATTAATAACATTATTAATATATAATCTAATATCAATAATATCTAATCAAATTTTATTAATCTTCTTATAGTTTTTATACTAATAAATCAAATATTTTTAAACACATGTCTCTCTGATGTCTCCTTGATTTTAAATAATAATATTATTTATACACGTTATTAGATATATACATGTCTCTTCTCTCCTATCAAACAATAATAATAAAAAATAACTTAACTAAATCTATTTATATTTCATAAACGATTTAAATAGTTTTTATCCTCATCGTTTAAAAAAAGGTTTATATTGTATTGCAATTTGTTTATTAGACATTTTTAGTCTCGAACATAAACTTTTACATTATGAATGTAAATTAATATGATTACAATACGACTTAATCATGTCATATTTAAGTAAGATTGTATTATTAATTTTGTGATTAAAATAGGGTTCAAATACGTCTTAATCTTCTCAATGGTTAAATTATACATCAATTTTTTTTATATATCTAAACAATTATATTTGTTAACCAATTATATTATATTTATTCAACATATGTAGTGCACGGGTTTATTTGACTCATGCAGCGTAAAACATAGGTTGTTTTTTAAAGATATAAGTTTTTTATTACCTAGTATACAAAATTGTATTTATTCAACCCGTGTAATATATAGGATTCTAACCTTTATATATATATATATATATATATATATATAATAGATACGAACGTGTTTTCCATAATACATTGTTCATAATGATATAGGTGTCAAGATTATAATACTCTTATATTTTACGTTAAACATTCATTTTATAGAGAAATAATGTAAAATGAATGTTTGACGTAAGATATAAGAGTATTATAATGTTGACATCTATATCATTATGAACGGTGTATTATGGAAAACACGTTCTCATCGTTAGAAAGATATTTTTCATGATTCTAGTGCTGATGACACATGTTATGATGCATAAAATTCTCACAATACATCACCAGTGACAATATCAAGATGGTACTCTTTCCGTATAACCGTAAAAATATTATGACCATATACATGTTATGTAGTGGTATTGTTAAAAGAAATAACCTTAATACCATATAGTGTGGGTGTGAAAACATGGTGGTGTTGTCGGTTCACGCTCATAAAATCACTCTGTGTCTCGCGTTGTGAACGGTGTTGTATTTGGGGTATGAGTATTTTCACCGACGTGGGGGCAAATGTGTGAGTGAGGTGGAAGCTCTTGATTGGTGGGTGTAGTTTAAGTTTGTTTTGATTGATTGATATTTATTTTTATTTATTTTTTTATTCTCTTCTACGCCACTTTTCCACCTCATACTTTTTTCTCCATACCACTATGCTGATGTGGTTGACGCGTATCATTGCACGCCTTTCCTTCAAGCCCATCCACACCACGTAGTCTAACGTCATTTTTCAGCTTTTAATCATTATGTAAATGACTAGTTTTGATGAGGCAACATCATTAAGCGTATTAAAGAATAGTACTCCATCATGTGGATAGTCAAGGGGAGTGTTATGAATGCATCCATTATGTAGTGATTTTCCACATGTATAACCCTATCTATGAATGCATCCATTATGTAGTGACTTTCACATGTATAACCCATTTCTCTTATTTACTATTGTACTAATGTGAGTGCCTATATATAATGACATTTGTATATGATGTTAGATCAATGAGTAAGAATTCTCTATGTTCTATTCTCTACATGATTTCATATTCTAACTCTCATGTTTACATAATATATATTAGTTGCTAATAGACCCATTGTTTCACAACAAAAATTATATTATTATTTTTATAATTAAAACGTCAATATCAGATCATCCACTACGACCGTTTCAAACCAAACCAAACGTCACATCTAAAGTCCACGTATAGTGATTTACAAAGTACGTTAAGAACCTATGATAAAGAATTGGTCTCCCCTTTAAATGTATATACACACCTTGAATATATTTATTTTTTAATAAGTACCATCCTTGTTTTTTTTATTAAACTATAAGTATGCATATTTGTGCCGCCCTGGACACAACGAGGGAAGAACAATGCGTTTAATCTTATAAGTATATTTTGTTTTTGTTTTAATTAAACTATAAGTATGCATGTTTTGTTTGTTTCTACAATAAATGTTTCAAAAAATGTAACAATAATCAAATAAGATGTTTTACTATTTGAGATAGTCTGTGACAAATTTTGTATTTTGTTTTACATTGTGCCAATTTTGTGTTGAAAATTAGTACAAAATGATTTTAGATTGGGATGGACAGGCTCTAGACACCCGGTCATCATCATCATCGAGAAAAGCCAGGGCATCCAACAAAATTGTTCCACGTGAAGAAAGGTGTTGCAGGAGCTCGAGATGTTGCAAGAGTTGAAGGTCGAGCTGGGAGAAAGATATGTGCGATAGCAAGGAAAAAACGATTCAGGAGTGTGTGCGAACACCGCCTCGCCACGTGGTAGATGCAGCTGGTTTTTCTGAGAGGAGACTCCCCGTGCCCACTTCTTCCACCCTCATAAAGGGTTACATATAGTGAAAGGATGAGCAATTTAAGTGTGAGTCTTAAACTAAATAAAAAAGGCCTGGATTTTCAAATTTTAATAAATATTGTGTGTTAAAACACGTTATAACAGTGCATCAAATATATACAATATGGACGCACTTATTATAAATGTTTGAGATACCATTACAAAATTCCGCATTAAGTAACACCCCAAATTTTTATATGTTCTATTATGATACTATATGTATGATGTCGTAATGGGTAGATGGTGATTTTAGACTAATTCAATAATAATAGTCGGTTAATTATGCTAGTAAGGTTAATAAAGCTAATCAAGAGATAAGTACTCTAGATAATAGTTAGGTAATTAAGTGACATGTTCTAAAAACATGAGGGCTGAATGTGACACTTTAGAAAGTGAGAGTTTAAGAAAGAAAAAAATGCAGAAATTGTGGTTATGTATGTATGTGTCGACCAGAGGGGGGAGAGAGGGAAGAAGAACAAGACTAAGATCTGAGATTATAACAAATTGAAGGACGAAATTGATGTTAATCTTATGCATGTGCCCTAATAAGTGATCCTCTATGCTTGTCTAACAAGTGGTAAGTTGAAATTCTTGATTTGATGATTTGTAGAAAGTGAGTCTTAACCCATCCATGAGTTCATATGAAAAATTATGCAATTGTGAGTGAGGATCATACCATAGAACATGAATTATGCTTGAAATTGGGTATAGATCATTTAATGTGGAAACCCACTTGAAATGGGGATGTTGTGAATTGTAGTGATGAATTATGTACAAGTTAATTTAATGATTATGTAGGAAGTTACTTACAATGAGTATTTGATAGATGAAATTTGAATATGAATGAATGTTAAATGAAATTAGTTGAATTTGATGATCTAGATATGAATAAGTGACGAAATACATAAGATACTTGTACTTTATGCTTTGTTAGTGGTATGCACTCCAGGTGTTCGATGAAATGCTTGGATATTGGTTTTAAGTAATAAAGATGATTTCATATGCATATGATAGTAATCGTTTAGAATTGGTGAAATGATGAGTTGTTAGATCACAATGTTAATGTAAACGTGAGATGAAAGCATGAGATTGAAAGAATGTTGAATATGAAATTGTAGGCGTGAAGGAAGAAGGTACAAGTCAATCCGGTTTGCAAGCAACGCAAAGCAAAAATAAGTTCTTAGGAACTTCGTCGTATACTATTTTGATGTAAATGGGTCAAACAAATATTTTTGGGATGTAAATGTTGTTTTAAAATACTTTTGTCTTTGTGTGTAAACTTAAAGTTTTAATTTGATACGGTTGTTTAGGCAAATGTACCCTTAAGCGTTAAAATGTGTGTTTTCTTCATAAAAATGGAAGGGGTATTTTGGTCGAAGTTTCACATTACATTATGAAAGTTTAAATTATATGTCTTTTTTGACCTTCCGACGAAATGGGTGTTACAAGTTGGTATCAGAGCGTAGATTTGAGGGATTCGAGCACGAGATAAAGTGCTCGAACTCAAACCGAAAGCTCTCGAAGAGGTGTATGTTCGCTTCAAGACGCAACAGAAAGGTAGGCATTTAGTTATTCCTTTATAGATTTAAATACGATCTGGTCATATTATGGGAAGATTAGTAAGAGGTGAAAACAAGTTAATGGTATGTTTGGAGACCTTGGGGACTGGTTTAATCAAGTAAATTCTGATATGGATTGAATAAAAAGGAAGATTAAATCTGCAGAGGATAACCGTAAGCCACGGTAAGTTCACAGTAGCTTACGGTGAAGTACAATAGTTGTATAATCCACAGCAAATACTGGCCGTAACCTACGGCTAATTGGCTGTAGGCTACGGTGACAATGATCTGATAGTTTTGTTTGGCTGAGTATCACTACCGTAAGCTACAGTAGACGTACCGTAGCTTACGGCGAGTATGAAGTGCAAGGATTGAAGGTGCCGTAGGCTACGGCAGGTGGCCGAACCTACGGTCAACGGTTTCTGGTTAAAGAATCTAATGACCATCGTAAGTTACAATGGTGGAACCGTAGCTTACGGTGGGCCCTGCCAAATGATAAAAACTTGATTTTGGGTACCCTATTTCGTCCCGAAACTTCGTAAATCCCCTAAGACCTATGCTAGGGCCACAATAAACTTTCAAAAGTAACTTAATCTATAAGAAACTAATACGAATTAATTATGTTACATAATTGCGTTTTGCAAAATACGTGATGTGAATACATAAATAAGAAGGGATAAGGATTCTTGATCCGTGCAATTAGAATGTATGCATAGTACGATCCGCCATGATTGTTGATGATAATAGTAAATAAGAATCCAAAGTCGATAGAAAGCAATAGCGATGGCATGAGTTAATGTATGATGAAGTAAAGTATGTAAATTAACGAATGAAATGCATGTTCAGGTAAAGATGGCAGACGAATTAAATATAAGAATTGACGCGGTAGCACAACAAGAAGCAATGAACGATAAAATTTCGGAAGAAGTAGGGAAGGCCATTCAAGCCAACCTTCCTCATATGGCTCAAGAAATCGAAAGTCGTGTTCTAGAAGTAGTTGAAGCTATGTTGGAAAGTAAGATGGAAGAATTAAAAGATATGATCTGTGAATCCCAAAGCAAGAAGGGAACTCGTAGGTGTACGTATCGGGATTTTATGGCGTGCAACCCCGTGTCATATAACGGTGAAATCAATCCAATAAAATGCCAAAGATGGATCGCTAACGTGGAGGCCGTCTTTGTTCGTAGTCGATGCGAAAAGGAAGATCAAGTGATGTTTGCTACGGGCCAACTTCAACTTCAGGCCAAGGATTGGTGGGATGCCCATTGTAAGGAGCTAGGTGAGGATAAGCTTCAAACCTTAACATGGCAAGAGTTTAAAGAGGCGTTCTTAAAATATCAGTGCCCACGGTCAGCGATTGATAGAATTCAAGAAGACTTCCTACATCTTTGACAAAAGGAGGAATTAATCGATGAGATTACAAATATATTTCTTGACAAGTTGAAGTTTTGTCAAGATTTTGTGAAGTCGGAAAGAATGAAGATAAATCGATACCACGACATGTTGAAGGCTGCGTTTAGAGAATTCATGACCCCATCAAATTGTGAAACCCTGAACGAGCTCATCAATTGGGCCTGGGATAGTGAGATCGAACTGAAAGGACAAGTGGAAAGGGGTGATAAAAGATTAACTGAGAAGTTCACCAGCTCAAGTCCGTCAAAGAAGCAGAAGTTTCAAGATCATGGTAAGAAGGATAAAGCGAAAGGAGGTATTCCCAAATGCAAGACTTGCAGAAAGCTACATACGGGGGAGTGTCTAATGGGTAAGAAGGATGTTACAACTGTGGTCAAGAAGGACACTCGTACTACAAGTGTCCTAATCCCTCGAGAACTTGCTTCAGTTGTTTTCAACCGTGTCATATCAAGGATGAATGTCCAAAGCTTCAACAGAAGACGGGCAAAGAAGGAAGAAGTCCCAAAGGCTCGGGGCAGAATGTTTCAGATGTCATCTGAAGAAGCCAAGACTCTCCCCTACGTCGTATCAGGTATATTTTTACGAAATTCAATGCCCATGTATGTATTATTTGATACCGGGGCTAGTAAGTCATTTGTATCAAGTGATATTATATCTCACCCCTCATTCAGAATAGAAAAGATGTCGATACCCTTAGAAGTAGAAATAGCCGATAGCAAAAGCTATCTATTACATGAAATATGTAGGGGTTGCAAGATAACAATTGAAGACAAAGAATTCGATATTGACCTCATTCCCATGATCTTGGGGGAATTCAAGGTAGTGGTTGGTATGGATTGGTTGTCTCGGCATCATGCCAAATCCAATGTGAAAGCAAGACCATCTACATGACGACGCCTAGTGGCAAAGAGATAACCGTACATGGGGAAAGAGAAATAAAACCTACATTGTAGTGGTTGGTATGGATTGGTTGTCTCGGCATCATGCTGAAATCCAATGTGAAAGCAAGACCATCCACGTGACGACGCCTAGTGGCAAACAGATAACTGTACATGGGGAAAGAGAAATAAAACCTACATTGTGCACCCTTATTCAAGCGGTCAAATACGTCTGAAATGGGAGTAAGGCATACTTAGCCTGTGTGGTGGATACCCACCATGGGGCCCCAAGATTTGAGGAGGTAAAAATTGTAAATGAATATCCTGATGTGTTCCCGGACGATTTACCAGGGCTTCCACCTGACGCAATGTAGAATTTCAGATTGAATTAAATCTGGGTGCAAAGCTGGTGGCTAAAGCACCCTATCGATTTGCTCCTACCGAGATGCGAGAATTGATGAACCAACTACAAGAATTACTCGACAAGGGTTTCATACGCCCAAGTGTATCACCATGGGGTGCACCCATGCTTTTCGTGAAAAAGAAAGATGGCGCGATGCGAATGTGCATCGATTACCGAGAATTAAACAAATTGACAGTTAAGAACCCTTATCCCTTGCCTAGAATTGATGATTTATTCCACCAGTTGCAAGGAGCGAGTTGGTTCTCAAAAATCGATTTACGATCGGGGTATCACCAACTTCGGGTACGTGAGCAAGATATAGCCAAGACTGTGTTTAGGACCCGCTATGGACATTACGAGTTCTTGATAATGTCCTTTGGGTTGACAAATACACCAACTGCGTTCATGGATTTAATGAATCGAGTATGTCAGAATATGTTACACAAGTCTGTGATAGTCTTCATAGATGATATACTGGTATACTCCCGAAGTGAATCCGATCATGCCTGCCATTTACGTGAGGTGTTAGAAACGCTTCGTAATAAAAAGTTGTATGCTAAATTTTCCAAGTGCGCATTTTGGCTAAGAGAAGTGCAATTTCTCGGCCATGTGATAAATGAAGAAGGTATTCAAGCAGACCCTTCTAAGGTCGAGGCCATATGAAATGGGTTCCTCTAAGGAACCCAAGTGAATTAAGAAGTTTCTTGGGCTTAGTCGGTTACTATAGGAGATTCGTTCAAGATTTTTCTAAGATAGCTTTGCCCATGACTAAGCTAACGAAGAAGAATGAAAAGTTTCGATTGGGGTACGGATCAAGAGAAGGCCTTTCAGACCTTTTTCAAGTTCGTCGGTGCTAGTATTACCTGATGGTGTGGAAGATTTGGTTGTGTACACGGATGCTTAGCATCAAGGTTGGGATGCGTCTTGATGCAAAGGGGCAAGGTCATTGCCTATGCCTCTAGACAACTAAAACAGCATGAGGGTAACTACCCGACGCACGATTTGGAGTTGGCAGCGGTAGTTTTCGCCCTTAAGATATGGAGGCATTACTTGTATGGAACGAAGTGCACGATCTACTTAAATCATAAAAGCCTCAAATACTTCTTCGAGCAGAAAGATCTTAATATGAGGCAACGAAGATGGCTAAAACTTATTAAAGTTACGATTGTGACATCCACTATCATCCCGGTAAGGCTAATGTCGGGGCAGACGCTCTAAGTCGAAAGGAATACCCGCCTCCAATTCAGGTAAAATCAATGAAAATGATTGTTACACCTAATCTCCTCGAAAGTATACGAGAAGCTCAAATCAAGTCGTTAAATGCGGATGATCCAAGAAAAGAAAGAACTAAAGGATTCGCACACAAGTTAGAAGAGAATGCGAATGGGATTAAAACAAGGTACGGCCGAATCTGGGTACCTTGGCGTTGTGATGTAAAGGAATTGCTTTTGGGGAAGCTCATAAGTCACGATACTCGGTTCACCTGGGAGTCACGAAAATGTATCGATATTTAAGAAAGAATTATAGGTGGCCGAGAATAAGCGTGACATTGTTAATTATGTCGTGAAATGTTTGGCATGTTCTCAAGTAAATGCGGAACATAAAAAACCGTACGGGAAGTTACAACCTTTGGAAATCCCGGTGTGGAAGTGGGAGGACGCGACCATGGACCTCGTAACTAAGCTCCCAAGAACGAGGAAGGAGCATAATGCTATATGGGTCATTGTTGACCGTGTCACTAAAAGTGCCCATTTTCTACCTATTCGTGAAATTTATCCCTCAGAAAAGATGGCGAAAATATTTGTGAATGAAATTATATCACGTCACGGAGTGCCTGTGTCCATTGTGTCAGACTTGGATACCGGTTTACTTCTCGTTATTGGAAAAAGTTCCACGTAAGGATGGGTACTAAATTGCACTTAAATACCGCTTATCATCCCTAAACGGATGGTCAGTCAGAAAGGACCATCCAAACGCTTGTGGATATATTAAGAGCATGCGTTATAGATTTTGGGGGAAATTAGGATGAACATCTACCATTAGTGGAATTCTCGTACAACAACAGCTAACACCATAGCATCCAAATGGAACCATACGAGATGTTGTGCAGACGAAAATGTAGAACTCCTGTGTGTTGGAGAGGGGTTGGGCAAAGGGAGCTTGCACCAAAGGATGTGGTAGCTAAAACAAATGAAAAGATTGACCTTGTACGAGCACGTTTAAAGGCGACACAAGACCGGAAGAAAACATACGCGGACAATAGGAGGCATCCTATTGAATTTCAAGTGGGAGACCGTGTTTTCCTGAAAGTCTCCACTTGGATGGGTATAATTCGTTTTCGCAAACAGGGAAAGTTGGGAGCACGTTATATAGGACCTTTCAAGGTCCTAGCACGGGTCGGGAGAGTAGCTTACCGGATCGAATTGCCTCCATCGTTAGATGGAATACACGACACATTTCACATGTCACAATTAAGAAAGTGTCTTGCGGATGAAACGTCTCATGTACTTCTAGATGATGTTGAGGTAGACGAACGGATGAATTATATTGAAAAGCCGATAGCCATTAAAGACTCCAGGGTGAAGTACCTACGTAATAAAGCTATTAAGCAAGTGTTAGTACAATGGCAACATAGAAAGGGATCCGACCTTACATGGGAGTTAGAGGAAGAAATGCGAGAACAGTACCCGTCATCATTTGGTAAGTATCCAGGTTTCGGGGACGAAACCTTCTTTAAGGGGGGATGCACTTGTAACACCCCAAATTTTTATATGTTCTATTATGATATTATATGTATGATGTCGTAATGGGTAGATGGTGATTTTAGACTAATTCAATAATAATAGTCGGTTAATTATGCTTGTAAGGTTAATAAAGCTAATCAAGAGATAAGTAGTCTAGATAATAGTTAGGTAATTAAGTGACATGTTCTAAAAACATGAGGGCTGAATGTGACACTTTGAAAAGTGAGAGTTTAAGAAAGAAAAAAATGCAGAAATTGTGGTTATGTATGTATGTGTCGACCAGAGGGGGAGAGAGAGGGAAGAAGAACAAGACTAAGATGAGATTCTAACAAATTGAAGGACGAAATTGATGTCTGTAACATTTGTGTAAATCGGGTTTCGAAAACCCGCCCCAAATTATCAATCAAAGTGTATTTTTTTATGTCGTTCGGTTATTTTATTATTGTTTAAACTATTAAAATATTTCATATATAAATGATAAATGTTTAAAATAACCTTAATGAAATAATATAATAAATAAACAATTAAATAATTAATATTTATAATTAATAACTAATAAAAAATAATGAAATAAAAAGGGTGAACCGGGAATCGAACCCGGGTTCCCCGGGTTAACACACACCGCAAACACCACCAAGCCACACGCACTTATTGGTTAGGATTAGAAAACAAATTAGTTTTATATGCAGAACTCGGACGAATGCCGGCGGGTTCAAATCAGCGAACCCGCCAATCTTGCCTGTCTAGACCATATTCTGGAATCCGGCTGGCAATCCATGTAGAAGCTTTCCAAAAATCGGAATCAATCCATCTTAATTAGGCGAAATCAATCAGTTTTGTTTCCAAAACAAACCGAAATCAACACTCCCTGTTTCGCCTATAAATACCGATCCCCAATCCACACTCAAACTCGCTCCACCCTTCTTAGCAAGCTTTCTCTGCTCAAAACCACCCCTCTGTTCCACCGAAAAACCACGGCTATCGTCGGTTTTAATTCGCCGGAGAACTCCCTGCTAACCGGTAACCGTCTCTAGTTTTAGTTCAGTTCATATATATTATTTTCTTATATCATGTGGGTCTAGCTATCAAGATTAGTCGAGTTTTGAAAACTGGAACGGGTAAATATTTTTGGGTAAAAATGTTTAAATCAGGAAGATGAAGTGCTGTACGTATATATATATATATTATATATTATATATATATTATTTTGGATTACAATCGGGTTAAGCACCCAGCCCAACCGGGTGCAAACCGTACCCAAGATCGCCGGTTCGAATCCCATCACACAGGCCGGTCTGACCACTTTAAAACCTTTTTAAATTAACCATTTCTGTACCAACATAATTAGTGTATAATTAAAAACCAAGCTTTAACGGGTTAGACACCCAGCCCAGTTGGTTGGGCTGGGTGCGAAACACAACCAAGGTCTCGGGTTCGAGTCCTTTGGATTACACCGGTTTGATCATTTAAAATCCTTTTTTAAATTTAATCAAATTTGAATTAACCTAAAATGTGTATAAGAATAATTAAAATCCTGTTTCCTTCGGGTTAGACACGTAGCTCAGTTGGAAGAGCTGCGTGCACGCAACCGAGAGGTCACGGGTTCGAGTCTCAACACACGCATGCTAAAACCTTCCATCGAACCGGTCTGACAGTTGTCAGAACTGACAATTTTTTTTATTATTTTATTTTTTTTATTTTATTATTCTATTCCATGGCTTTATATTAAATGAAAAATCAATTCAATGTTTAAAAATATATATTTTTCAAAGGGTTTAAAATATCAATAAAATCCACAAAAATAACCTAAAAATCTAAACAAAGGTTTTTAACCTAATATATTAAATTATTTATTTATCGAATTATCGCGTTATTATTTTAGGTTAGTACTCTTTGATCGGTCAAAATCTCAACTCGTGCGCTCTCATCTTCAATCAAGAATACGCAACCACAATGAGTGAATCTCTACAAATTCCCCGTTTTAATCATGTTTTGAGGTGTATCATGTGTCGTACATTTTCTTTTATTTTATTTAAACACTTGTGCTAATATCATCTCGTGATCAAATGTGTATAGTTGTTATGTGGTTTATATGTGGTTACATTTTATCATTTCAGTGAAATCATTTCATTAGGCCCATCAGTTCCTCATGGGATACGGGTTGAGCATCAGGTGCCTCATTAGATCGGCTACGTTTGATTGAGCCTTGATCTCAAATACATCATTCATCATGTCATGTGTTTCATTGTGGATATAATGTGGTTTGTGGTTGGTTATATATATACATCTGCTCACATATAATTCATGCATAATTTTTATTTAACAACAATATAATTCAACTATTTAAATGTTTTATCAAGGTTCACTCGCCAACTTTTTGTTGACCCAAATCTTCTGTATTTACGCATGATACAGGTGAACAAGCTGAGGAAAGAAATACATAGGAATGGCCTTAGAAGAATAAACAAGTTATTACGTTGGAAAAATCTTTTGGCTTATGTTTGTGTTTGTATGAATTTTGTGTTGAATATTTGAAGTTTTAATTTCAATTTAATAAATATGAAACTTATTAGTAAATATCATGAGCTTTGGTGATAACCCAATCATGCGCCGACTTTTTATTCTGCTGCGGGTCGGGGTGTGGACAATGTCAATCTTATGCATGTGCCCTAATAAGTGATCATTTATGCTTGTCTAACAAGTGGTAAGTCGAAATTCTTGATTTGATGATTTGTAGAAAGTGGGTCTCAACCCATCCATGTGTTCATATGAAAATTTATGCAATTGTGAGTGAGGATCATACCATAGAACATGAATTATGCTTGAAATTGGGTAAATAGATGATTTAATGTGGAAACTCACTTGAAATGAGGATGTTGTGAATTGTAGTGATGAATTATGTACAAATTAATTTAATGATTATGTAGGAAGTTACTTACAATGAGTATTTGATAGATGAAATTTGAATATGAATGAAAGTTAAATGAAATTAGTTGAATTTGATGATCTAGATATGAATAAGTGAGGAAATGCATAAGATACTTGTACTTTATGCTTTGTTAGTGGTATGCACTCCAGGTGTTCGATGAAATGCTTGGATATTGGTTTTAAGTAATAAAAACGATTTCATATGCATATGATAGTAATCGTTTAGAATTGGTGAAATGATGAGTTGTTAGATCACAATGTTAATGTAAACGTGAGATGAAAGCATGAGATTGAAAGAATGTTGAATATAAAATTGTAGGCGTGAAGGAAGAAGGTACAAGTCAATCCGGTTTGCAATCAACGCAAAGCAAAGATAAGTTCTTAGGAACTTCGTCGTATACTATTTTTAGTTCGTTAGTTATTCTTTATGGTATGGAAATATGAAATGATGAATATAGAAGGAAATTGTTAGATAACGGTATTGTAAAGTATGTGCATTGCCCCATTTCAAATGGGTCAAAGTGAATGGTTAGTAAGGTGATAAAATTATGAACATGATGACTCGTTGTAAACGTGTCAATAAGGATGAAATGTTCGTTGTATGGACCCGTATGGTCGGGTCGGATGAATTGTGTTTTTGATGTTATAAGAATGAAAACAACGATTTCGTTGTAGGAAAAATTCTTACAAGTAAAGTTGTAAGCAGGAAGGATGTTATAACACTATAACCGTGTTTACGGGTCAATTAAGGGAGTAAAGGAAGGATGAGATATTCTTTTATGTTAGCAATCTTGATAATGGCGTGCTTGGAAGGAACGCACCGCATCACCCTTTACGCGCTTCCGTCTCAAGTTTTGATGTAAATGGGTCAAACAAATATTTTTGGGATGTAAATGTTGTTTTAAAATACTTTTGTCTTTGTGTGTAAACTTAAAGTTTTAATTTGATACGGTTGTTTAGGCAAATGTACCCTTAAGCGTTAAAATGTCGTGTTTGCTTCATAAAAATGGAAGGGGCATTTTGGTCGAAGTTTCACATTACATTATGAAAGTTTAAATTATATGTCTTTTTTGACCTTCCGACGAAATAGGTGTTACACATCAAAACTAATATAATAACACATTAAACTTAAAAGGCCTTATACACACTATTGCAAGGTCTGGATGCATCATTGAATTGATATGTGTTACAAATTGCAATACATTCATTTTGACTGAACGTTCATAAATTTTAACGCAATGATAATGATGAACGATGCATCAGACACTAGTAAAACATGTTTTATTTTGGTTGTTGAATTTATGAGGGGGTTGGAGCATCGTGACGTAAACCTGGAAGAAGAAAGAGTAATCAGGGGGATGCGTGGCTATGAAAACGTGTACTCTGATGAAATAAACACTTAAAGCCTACCCGACTAGTCTACTATACTACTATTCACAACGTTTCTTCTTTGATGGATAATGGATAATAATAGATATATAATGATGATACAAAAGACTTATTAAAAACTAATGCATATATTAAGGTTATTTAAGATTTTATTGAACCGTAAATGAAAAATAAATATATGTACCGTATCAAGCATACATATTTATGTGCGGCTCAACAAATAGAATATTAGTTAGAAATTTGGACTCCTAATATTTTTAAACTCTTGATTATGTCTGATTATTGGGAGATTCTCTTATCACAACTATGTGAGTCTCTTAAATTTTTTATTTAGAATTGTGTGATTTTGCATTGTTTAAAAATCATATAAAAATATTCTCAGGTGTTGAGAGTTTAAGCATCTTTTTACAAAAAAAAAGGTTTTGGCTTTAGAATCCGCTTTAAGCCAAAAAAAGGTTAAGTAGGGTAGAGGTGTAAATGTGAAGTCGCTCGTGAGCTACTCGAGATCAGTTCGTTAAAAGATGAAATCGATCTGAGTTTAAACAAACATGAATGCGAACCAAAAATTAAACTTGTTGAATAAACGAGTTTGAACCCAAACTTCATTTATGAAGTCGAGTAGGCCCACAAGCATATTATTTATATAATTTACAATATATGTACTAAATCTGTATTTTTATGATAGTTATTGTTATATTAGTTGTATAATTTATAATATATGTACTAAATCTATATTCTTATAATAGTTATTGTTATATCTATATAAACTATATAATAAAGTAAACTTACAAGAACACGTGTTGTATTACTATGCATCCTTGTAATTATTTTCCCACCATTTTTGTTTATCTAAATTAGTTAATATCTTTTAGGTTTGAATATTTATTTATATATTTCCTAACTGATAAGTGATAGACATAATTATAGATATGTTTTATTTTTTTATTTTACGTATTCTTTAGGTTTAAATATTATTTATATATTCTAACTGATAAAAGATAAGCCATAATCATAGATAAGTTTTTCTTTCTATTTTACGTATTTTTAGGTTCAAATATTATTTATATATTTTTAATTGAATTCATTTTATTACTTTACAAATTTCATAATATTATTAAAATTCTTAAGATTATGTTTTTCCTTGGTATTCTAACTAAAGAAAATTTAATTCATTTATTTATAATTTATTATTATTATTATTTGGTTTTATAATCAGGATGTTACACAAATGAAACTATATTAAAGAAAATTTGTTTAATCTAGTGCTATCATGACGTGTGATAAATGTGTTCATACAAATTATTTATCAAACTTCATAAGGCACTTTTATAATTATTATTAATTAATTGTTGTTGTTATTGTTGTTAGTATTATCATATTACGTCATATATTATAATTTAGTGAGCCAAAAATTTATTCCCCTCTTATCTGAGTCTCTTTCAGATTTTATAATTTAATATTTTATTTAAAAAATCAATAATATCTTATCACAAAAACTGTTTTAATATAATTTAAATTTCACTATTAAGTATATTTATTGTATTTATCCTGTGTAATATACGGAGTTTTAACCTAGTGTATTTATAAGTAAATACAAGTTGATTAGCTAATAATACTTCAGCAAAGCCTAAGTCGTTTTCAAATCTTAAAAAGCTGCTTATTGGCCGAGCTAAGCTCGAACTTTGGAAAATAAAGTTCGAGACTTGAGAAATGGAGAGCTCGTGCTCTTACATCCATTCATCCTTTGGGCAGCGTGGTATGTGCCAAAAATCAAAAGATATTGCCCATAGATATTAAATTCTTATTTCTTTTAATAATCAATCAAACACATACATGTGCCAAAAATGGAATCATGCGAAAACAAGCATAAGGTCACCACAGACTGAGCAAGTAACATTTCTGAATCCGGTGCTTTGATGTTGACGTCCACCTAAAGCTATCCCTGTATTCACTCTCTAAATCCTAATTCTCCTCTCTCAATCTCCTTTCTATCAGGTAGTTACTTTGTGTTACACCTTCCGATTCGATTCTAGGGTTTCTTTTACGATTCAATTGCTCTTTTTTGAAGCAATTTTGTTGCGAATTTCACCAGATCTGTGTTTATGCATGTGTTTGTTTAACTACGATTCAAATTCTCCCATGTTTTGTGTTTATGGATTTGACTTCGTGTTTTCTGCTGTGAATTACTGAATTTTGTTGTTTATGATGTGTTGTGCGTTATTTGCTTTTCTGTTGATCATTTGTTAGGTTTTGTGCTGCGGGTTAGAATAGGTGAATGTTAGTTGTTTGCAATTTATGATTTGTACATCAGGTATAACTATCTGATTATTATTTCTGCACAATTGTTAGGTCACTAGATTTAGATTTTGTGGTAGTTAGGATTTCTCTAACAAGCATGGTTGAAAAAATTGCTAGGCCCTTGTTGTCAGGCCGAGGGGTACCGACTAGGGATTGATCAGATTGGAACTTTATATGTAATTTTCAAACATATATATGTATGCGCACACATACACACAATTTTTTTCAAAACCAGATAGGATTAATAAGTATAAGTTTTCAAACACTTTAAAAGATTTTGACCGATTTTGACAAATTTTGACTGTTTTTGACTCTTTGACCGATTACCAATTTTAGGTCCGACTAGGTAAAACTTAATTGGTAAACTAGCGATTCCCAGTTAATCGGAGATTAATCCCAATTTATACAACACTGCGTAAGAAGCAATGAAATATGACTGAGATTTCAGTATCTGACTCTAATGCTGTGCTTGCCATTTCAGGCCAGCTTTTATGGTCGAATATCGATTAAATTATCATTTTATATCATCATCTTGATAAACACAAGGAATACTTTGATGGGAGGTTTATTAAGCAAAAACAGCTGTAAACCAACTGAGACTTTACATGTTCCACATGGTGAGTCTTGCAAGAGACAGAAAACGTTATCGGGCTTATGGGATGATAAGCCTCGATTGATTCCAAACCTTCCTGATGAAATTTCACTCGAAATTTTTGCTAGACTTCCGAGAATCTGCTATTTAAATGTGAAAGGTGTATCGCGAAGCTGGAAAGCTGCGGTAACAAGTTCTGAAATTTACAAGGTTAGGAGAGAATTGGGCACCACAGAAGAATGGCTCTACATTTTGACCAAAAATCATGGCGACAAACTATTTTGGCATGCATTGGACCCGGTTTCTAAAAGATGGCAAAGATTGCCACCTGTTCCTAATGTGCATTTAGAAGACGATTATAAAAGTGGGTTATCTGGTTCTCGTATGTGGAATATGGTAGGATCAAGTATCAGAATTGCAGATGCTGTGAGGGGATGGCTTGGACGAAAGGACGCTTCAGATCAAATCCGGTTTTGTGGGTGTGCTATTGGAGCCTTTGATGGCTATCTCTACATGTTAGGAGGGTTCAACAGAGCTTCTGCCATGAACTGTGTTTGGAAGTATGATCCAGTTTCAAATTCTTGGAGTGAAGCGAATCCCATGTCTGTTGGTAGAGCTTATTGCAAAACCGGAGTGTAGAACAATAAGTTATATGTCGTTGGCGGTGTTAGCAGGGGTCGTGGCGGTTTAACACCACTACAATCTGCAGAGGTTTATGATCCCCAAACTGGGTTATGGTCGGAAATACCAAGTATGCCGTTCTCAAAAGCACAAGTATTACCAACTGCGTTTTTAGCAGATTTGCTTAAACCGATTGCAACAGGATTGACGTCTTATAGAGGGAAACTATATGTTCCTCAAAGTTTATATTGCTGGCCTTTTTTCGTTGATGTTGGTGGTGAAGTTTACGATCCTGAAACAAATTCATGGGCGGATATGCCTACTGGTATGGGCGAAGGTTGGCCAGCTAAGCAAGCTGGAACCAAATTGAGTGATTGTTGATGGTGATCTTTACGCGTTGGACCCTTCCAGTTCTTTAGAAAGTGCTAAAATAAAAGTTTATGATCATCAAGATGATTCTTGGAAAGTCGTTGATGGAGACATACCGATTTGCGACTTTGCTGAGTCGGAATCCCCATATTTACTTGCGGGTTTACTAGGGAAGCTTCATGTCATCACTAAAGATGGTAACCATAATATTGCAGTAATGCAGGCTGATAAACAAAATGATTTGATGACATCATCAGGAGAAGAAGGAGGAGGTTCTGTATCAGTAAGAGCATCTGAACCAAACATCTGGAATGTGATTGCTGTCAGGAACTCGGGTTCTACCGAGCTTGTGAGCTGTCAAAATCTTGATATATAGTCGAGTCGCGTATGATAATGCTTGTATGCTGCTGTCATTGCAGGTATGTTTTACTATGTGAAAAATGTTGTAAATAATAACGAGAAACATTGTTGTACTAGTTTACTGTTCTATTTGAGACCTTTATAAACTTTAAATTTTCTTACATACAATCTTCATATTTACTGAAAGAAATATATTGTTCACAGTGATCTGATCTTATAAATTTTTTTATTTGTATGTTTTAATACCTCTTATGCTCTTGAGTTACCTCAATATTTATAGTTTTGATAAGTTTAACTAGTATAAAAAGTTGTAGAATAAGAAAATTCTCATAATTTGCAAGAATATGCCAATCTGTTTGAAAGATGAGAAAAATAAAATTAAAATTATAATTAAAATGTTTGGATGTGTTTTAAATCTCAAACCTGATTGTTAGGACTTATGATAAGGATACTCGGCTTTGTAATGTTTAATGAATTTGTTTTTCTTTTCTGATGATTAAATTTAGCAGCGTAATTGCTAACTAAGGTTTCGAGAAACAACAAATCAAAGTTGTTGAGTTGGTTGTGTTGGCTGGACCTACTAGTTTTATCGTTTAGCGGTTTGGCTTTGATGGTTTAGTGGTTTATATTGATGGTTTCTAAATTGTTATTTTGAGAATTTGGGTGTCCTGACTAGAAAAAATGGGTCCTTAAATCAAATATAAATCATATAATCCAAATATCTGATTTTATAATCTATTGATCCACTAATCAATAATCAGATGTGGTTTCAATAATTAATTGTTGGCCAAAAGAAAGGAACTTAAAGAGAAATTTAGAGAGGATGTGAGACTGAAATTTAGAGAGGATGAGAGACTAGTTTTGTGCATATTCATTATTAAAGAGAAAAAAATGTTTAAATAATACAATGCAAAACCAAAACAAACCACGGAAGAGAAACAATGTTTAAATAATACAATGCAAAACCAAAATAAACCACTACTAACCATACAGACACATCACGGGTCATCCTCACATCACCCTTCATTTAACCCACATGACATGACATATTAAAACAAACAAGAAGTAAATAACAACAGTTATTATGTGAAAATACGGATGAGTCTTCACAATGAACCATGATGGACGTCACCCTTTTCACCCGGTGGCTCACGAATAAGTCTTAGCGGAGCACCATGGTCGACGCAACTCGCGTATATGTGATGCCCAATTGATCGTTGGTATATGTGATGCCCAATTGATCGTTGGTTCGTTGTACACATGGTAGCTTCTAGGAGTGTTCACTACTCGGTTATAACCGAATCAACCGAAAACCAAACTGAATTTAAACTGAAAAAAGAAACGAATTGAATAAAAATTCAGTTATTTGGTTTAGTTTGTAACCGAATTCAAATTTGGTTATTTGGTTTGATTTTTATTTAAATTCGGGCAATTCGATTTAACTGAATTAACCATTATTTATTAATTTTATATATATTTATATATTAATTATATATATATATATATATATTATGATATATTAGTATATATATATAATAATATATATGTATGTATATATAGGTAGATGATCCTGTAAAAAGGGCCCAAAGTGTGAGAAATATTGTGGAGATGACATGTGTCCTCAATCTAAATTAATTCAAAAGGGCAAACAAGTAATTTTCTCATTGATTCAATTAATTGATAACCTTCCATAACTGCCACCCATTATTATAGGAATACGAATTTGTAAAGTGTTATATTTCATGTAATAGGTCTATGATTGATGTATAGTGTTATTTTCTCTGTAACAGGTCTATGATAGATGTATAATGTCATATAGTGTTATGTATTCTGTAACATGTTTATGATGGATGTATAGTGTTATATATTTTCTAGCAGGTCTATGATGGATGTATAGTGTTATAGTGTTATATATTTCTGGTAGCAGGTCATTATTTGCAATGCTATGGTGTTTTATTTTTCCGTTCATGATGTTTTACTGTAAAAACACCATGGACTAAAAATCCAATCGAAACGTAATTTTTTTTCTTTACATAAGTATAACAATATGGTACTCATATTAAAGATAAAAAAACACTCGTTATTATGGTGTAATTTAAAAAAAAAGAGTTACGTATAAAAAGTTATTGACGTTTAAAAAAGAAGTGAGAACTTACATGTGCATTGCATGTGACTTTCTAAACTTAAAATGTTAAATTTACATTTATACTCTTACTCTAGAAATTAATTATTTTAATGGTAAATACTATTTATAAGATTGTCATCAAGATCTCAACTATTAGATTAAAGATCTAATAGTTTAGATTCTTTCTTACCATTCTCACAAAAACAACTTTTTTTTACAATAACTATACCTTATATATATATATGTGTGTGTGTTTAATTTAATAGCCCAACCCAAGACCCAAATCCATTAGAACAAATGCACAATTATCAAGTCCAAACCTTATAGCCTAAATTGTCTCATAGTAACTCAAAAAACTATACTATTTGACTATTACATCTGTTTTAGACTAGTTTAATTTAGTCCTTTTGTCTTAGATTACTTCGGGTTGTGCATGCTTTGGGAGGATTTTTTTAACTTTTGGTATTAGTATGTTTTAATATTGTGTTAAATGATGTGTTTGTAGTTGTGTATAATCAAGTACATGTTTCACCAAACAATGGAAAAAATAATTTGGTTGAGTTCATTTAGTCTGGATAAATTCGGTTAAATTCGGTTCGGTTCGGTTCGGTGCCACGAATTCGGTTATAACAAAAAATCAAACCGAATAGTTGCCACGAATTTGGTTCAGTGTTTGGTTATAACCTCAAAAAAACTGAATTAACCAAATTAACCGTATACAACACCGTTGAATAGGGATAAGATCGGTACCGACCGGTACCGGTACCGAAAATCCCCAAAAGTGGGTACCGGTACCAAATATACCCTGTACGGTACCGGTATTTGAGGGTAAAAACCGGTACTGAAAATATCAAAAGTTGGTACCGAATCTGTACCGAAAATATACCCGGTTCGGTAAACTCGATAGTGGTACCAGGTACCATTTGCTCCTCCCTACCATTGAACACCCCTAGCTTCGTTTGGCGTGCTCGTAAGGTGGCGGGACGAAAACAACCTTAATAGTAGTCGGTTGGAGCCGTGAAGTCGAGAAGTGTCGTGGAGGGTGCATATAGGTACGGTGACGTGTTGGTGCAAACAACATTGCGGGGTTGTTTGTTTGGGGTCTGGGTTCTGTGTAGGTGCTGAATTTGGTGCGAACATGGTGGTTAAGGTTGTCAGAGTTTTCCCATGCGGTTTGGATCGATTAGAGCCCATTGAAGATGGTTTGAAACCGAGACTCGGATCTCACAAAGGATTCATTCACACAATGACAGAACTTGATTTCGGATAGAGTTTGAGCGATCACAGCGCACGGTGTATCACAACTGGTTTGATATCACTGACTTTGGTTCCAAGAGTTAATCGTTGGCCAAAAAGAAAATTGAAAGGTGAATCACGACCACTCTGATATCACTTTCCAAGAATTAATCGTTGGCCAAAAAGAAAACTCAAACGAACATGAGAGAAATTTAGTATTAAGACTAATTTTCTACGATTTATTATCAAAGAGAAAAAAAACTGTTAAATAATACAAGGCAAATCCAAAATAAACGACTACGTCCTAACAATACGGACACATGGGATCATAGGTGATGCCCACATCACCCTTTATATAATAATAATAATAATAATAATAATAATAATAATAATAATAATAATAATAATAATAATAATAATAATAATAATAATAATAATAATAATAATAATAATAATAATAATAATAATAATAATAATAATAATAAAACAAACTAGAATTCAATAACTAAACAATTAGAAACTGAACTTAAGCAATCGTATACATGAATAAAAAGATAGACGTGTCGACTTGAATACTATCTAGTGTAAAGCAATTATCAATAAGTTTGGGCATTGGATAAAATGATAAACTTGTCGACTTGATTGCTTCAAGAGTAGAATAGTTGTGCCGATTTGAATGAGATTAATAGAATACTAGATTACACGAACAATGTCATCAGTTAATCAGCTAATCAAGCAATAATAATAGGACGAAGTGACAAACTCACAAACCGATAGACTTGAATAGCGGGACAGTTAGAATGCCAATTTGAATAAAATAAATAGAATACTTCGTTACTCGAACACTCTTTTTTAATCAATTAATCCAATCAATAATATACTAATCAAGTAATAGTCAATTGGACAAAGTAACAATCTCACAAACTTATTACTCAACTGCTCAATTGAACAAAATACTCGATTGAATGCCCTATATTTCTTCCCTTGATTGTTGATAACTGAGGACGATTGAAATCTTGAATGTCGTGATTTGCCCTATCACCCTGATCACAGATTACTAGATTGTATGCCTATTGTAATCAATTGAAATATGTCACGACTACATGAATATATAATAACTCGTACATCCATTTCAAATGCATATCCCAACCAAAGGATGCTTTGTGTGAACTGAATCGACAATAATGGTCCTCCATTTATTTTTTCCCTTTTTTTATTAATTGGGTTGATCTGGCTTAGATGGTTAATGGCAAATGAGTTAATACTTTCTGAGTTAAAACAAAAAAAAAACAGATTATTGAGTTTGTTTAATTGAGTGATCTTTTTAAAAAGGTTAACGAGTTTTAAAATGTTATTGGGTTTTAAACTTTATAGTATCTTTTTTAAATAATTATATATAAAAAATATATGCATCTTTTTAAAAGTTTTTGGCTACCAAGATCATGAGCCATGTGCGATTGTACCTCCGGCACATGTCATCATGCAATCCTGGTTATTAAGTATTTTTAAATGATGCTGAATTCATATATATTCGTGTATTCCAAAAATAATAAATAGTATCGGTTAAACATGAGTTCCAAACCGTAAAACCGTTCTATATTAATATTGATCTGGCTGGCTGATAATTTACGGGTTTATGATTTACAAATTATGAACACATCAAAATAACTAAAATTTTAAAAGCAAGTAACTAAGCTCTAATGGGTGATTCTGTTTATTTCTTATTATGTTTTCGTATGATAGATAAACGATATTGCCTTTCAAGTGATCGCATAAAAAGAAATGCTTTCGGTTATATGGTAGCTTGAGAAAAGGGCTGGCCCAAGCCCAATTATTTTAAGGCTTGGACTTTAGGCCTTCAAATCAATAGGTCCTTCAACTTATATATATAATATATATAATATATATATATATATATATATATATATATATAATAATATATATATATATATATATATATATATGATATTTGGGCCGGGTTGAACTAATTTTTACACATACAAAAAATTATATAAAAATACAAAAAAATTAATTAAGTTCGCCAACAATAAAGCTTTTAGTTTATTTTGCCGGTCCAAGCCTGGGTAAAGAAGGTTTTTCTCAAATAGTTTTTTTTAAGGTCTCGAGTTTTTAATTCCCTTTAAGCTATCAAAATAGTTGAGCTAGCCCTTGAGACTGAGACTTAATAACAAGTTTGAGAGTTGCTTATTTAATATATTTGCTATTATATTAAACAGGCATGGGTATAAGAAAGATAAATAGATGCATGTGTTAGGTAAATATTAAATATCTGTTTGGTATGAACTCATGGAATATACAAGAGAATGAAATAAACAACATAATGAAATGGATCATTCAATTTCATTGTGATATTTGGTTACCCATATCTAAATAGAATGAATTATTACTTTGTGTAGTTTTATAGAAAAAAAAAGACGAGTAACGAAATTCAATTTAAAAAAGTCAAAAACCATAATTTGTTTCATTAATAATAAAAAGAATAACAATAGAAATATACTAATAGTAAAAGAATTATTAATAAAAATAAGAAATTATTATTATTATTATTATTATTATTATTATTATTATTATTATTATTATTACTATATGTCTTTTGTTCTTTGAAAAAAGAAAAAAAACAACTCTTTACCAAGCAAAAAAATCTTTGTATTTGAAAGGAATTCCATTCTTATGGAATGATATTTCGCCGAAAAAAGGAGAAAAAGGATTAAAATCGGGAAATGGGCGAGACGGATTTTTTGCGGCTATCCGAAATTTCAATGTTTGAATTGAAGGTTCATACTGTCAGACTTATTTGATCTTCTCGATTGTTATCATTTTTATCGAAAAAATAATGAATTTTCTAGGATACTATTAAAGATCTTATCGAAAACTTACAGTATTACATTCCACATGATAACCAAACATATATTTTTTTCATTCCATTTGAATAATACGTTCCGCATTCAATTACTTATACCAAACACTATCTAAGTGAGTTAAAGCAAGAATTAAGCTTCATATTATGAAATTACACGAAGTTTACCTCTTTGAAATTAAAATAGTTTAGCCCGCCTTTACTCAACTCATTTATTATACCAGTTTTGTGGTTTGAAATGGTTGTGTATAATCTTTGAATCATATGCATATCACTATACTATTAACTATACTATTAGAGTATAGTATTTCGATTGTATTATAAAATCTTTAATCATATAATTCAAGGACAAACAAGAGTGCGTATATAACATCCTAAGTAAACCTGTCAAGATATTGCCTATTTTGCCCTCGATAGTCTAGATTGCCATCTAGGAACTAACAATTTTGTATTCACCCGATAAATTGTTCGCCCAGGTAAAACCCATTGTAATAGTATGGTTTCCATCCCTTTATAAGGAAGATTTCATCCTACTTTTTATCATGTAGCTAATAATCACCCATTGGGATGCCTGTTACCGATAACTCGATCTTAAACTCCCAAAAACCCGATTTGAATATAAATATTTTTTTTGACTTCTACCAGTTTTAACAATTTCAACTTTCTATAAATTTAATATTATTACTTTTTATACTTTTATAATTCTATATGTTATCATATTCAATTTTAATGGGCGTAAACCAGTTGGTGTGTCTCATAATACCATACTTATGAAAGTTTATAAAACTAACACATCTCCAATCACATACTCGAATACCTGTCCATCAAAAGACCCTAATGGGCTTGTAGTCTCAACTCTCTCGTATGATAAAAGCCCAAAACCTTAACCAATTCCTCCAAATTCCTCTTCCCTCTTTCCTTTTCAAACACAGACACACACACACACCATATTCATTCATTCTTCAACGCTTTAAACTTCATCTTCTTAGGTTGAAGAATTAGGGTTAACATCAATTTTCTTCAACAGTACTTTTAAATTTCGATCAAATGTCAACATTCGGCGTTGCTTCTGCGTCCAATACTAATCCAAACAAGTCCACTGAGGTTAACCATAACTTTATACGCTTTAGTTTCGTCTCGAAATCTTACGATTTTACGGCTTATTTGTGTAATCCTTCACGTGTTTTGTGATTTTACTGTTGTTATGTTTTTGATTTCTCTGTTTGATATGGATTGTGGTTATTAATTTGAAGCATGACTCATTGGATTAAGGGTTTTGGGGCTTAAATTGGAATGCTTTTGGGTTTTGTGTTGTGATTGTGAGTATTGGTGGTTTTATGTAGGTTGTGTCGCCTCCTACTGATGCTGTATCAAGCCTTTGTTTCAGTCCTAAAACGAATCATCTTGTTGCAACTTCATGGGATAACCAGGTTTGCATACTGTTAACCGGTTCGATTGGAAGTATTATTTATGAATTTTTGCGCATTTTGTCCACCTGATGTGCGCATTTTTAAACCAAGCATCCACATATTTTAAGGTTTTTTGATGACTATCATATGAAGGGAACATGATTAGGCAAGTATCTTTTCCATCTTTTCATTGAATTAAAACTGTTGCAGGTGAGGTGTTGGGAAGTGACAAAAAACGGAACTTCAGTTACCACTGTGGCAAAGACATCCATGGCCCATGAGCAACCAGTAATTCCACTAGTTTTATACTTTAATTTTATGTCTTTTTTTGGATTTTAATGATTAATATTTTGTTTTGAAGGTTTTATGCTCATCATGGAAAGATGATGGAACAACGGTCTTCTCTGGAGGCTGTGATAAGCAAGTGAAGATGTGGCCATTATTGTCTGGTGGCCAACCAACAACTGTAGCAATGCATGATGGCCCCGTGACTCAGGTTGCTTGGATTCCAGAGATGAATCTTTTGGTTTCAGGAAGCTGGGATAAAACTCTTAGGTATGCAATTAGTTAGGTGTAGTTGGTATTTATATAAGATTTTGTTAACGTGTGGTGCATGGTTTCTTGTGTTTAGTATCTCTTTATATTACTTCACCCGTGATTTGATTATCAAACTTAATTTTTTTAGGTACTGGGACTTGAGACAATCGAATCCAGTCCACACACAACAACTTCCAGACCGTTGCTATTCACTTTCAGTGAGACATCCCCTACTGGTTGTTGCCACCGCTGATAGAAATCTTATCGCATTCAACTTGCAAAATCCTCAGGTAAATTGTGTTATGTCATCCATACCCTGATATATTTCAATTTTGAGAAAGTTGGTTACGGTTTATAACAAAATTGTAGTCTTGTTGGAGTTGAATCTTTATAAAAATGGCAAATTTGACAATCTACGAATGAATGGGTCAATTTGGGTTTTGTCCATCTCAAATGGTTACTGGCATAAATAAATTAGCTCAAAGGGGTACATGTTAGTTGAGTTGAACGTGTGAAAGTGTCCTATATTTTTTTTTCTAATGCATACAATCTTATAAACTGTGTTATTTAAAGAATAAAGATTTAAATTATTATTGTTGTATTTGAAATTTATTTTAAATGAGTGATTTAGTGGATTTTTTTATATCAAACAGGCAGAGTTTAAGAGAATTGTGTCTCCCTTGAAATACCAAACAAGATGTGTTGCTGCCTTTCCTGACCAGACTGGTTTCTTGGTATGTGTTATTTGCCTGATCATTTCTCAAACACTCTTTCAAACAATTTCTTATGTAATGATGATAAGTTTTGGCTTATAGGTTGGATCAATTGAAGGAAGGGTTGGTGTGCATCATATTGATGAACAACAACAAAGTAAAAATTTCACATTTAAATGCCACAGAGAGGGAAATGAAATCTATGCAGTCAATTCTCTTAACTTCCATCCTGTAAGATGTCTTATTATTTCGACTTATGGTTATGAACAATGATACCAGTTTGAAAACCTAGTCCGTTGGTTTGCAACTTATTTGTTTGCTGAAAGCTCAGTGTTTCAAATATTTGAACTTGACCTTTCAGTTCTAAAGAATAAAGGTGACAAAATGTCGGGTCTGGCTGCTTGAGCAATGGATCAAAATGGCTCATTTTTAAACCATGTCTAGGTTTTTTACAAACACTTTTTTGTCCATTTTGATTTTATTTTTAAAACAATGTTTAATTATGATTACGTCTATAGTGCAAGAATAATCTTTTTTTCCTTTTTCTAAATAAGATAATTACTAGGTTGTATGTGACTATGGTTGAAATTATGACTTTGGATGACTTTTGACCAGCTTGGCCGTTAAGCCAGCAGCTACTTTTTACCCATTTGACCTGAGAGATGTAGCGTAACCTAAATCAACATATTTGGTCAAACTTTCCACCCCTACTGTACATCCAACTTTCAAAAATGGTAATCACCACGTACTTGAATGTTTAAATGTACAACTCTTTAATCATCTTTTTGTTCTTGTCAGGTTCATCATACATTTGCAACTGCAGGATCTGACGGTGCTTTTAACTTCTGGGACAAGGATAGCAAGCAAAGATTAAAGGTATCTATGCAAATTATTTGTAATGCTGATTCTGAATCTCAATTTGAAAATTCAATTTCCTAAATCAAGGGAGTATTGAAGATTTAAAATTAACCCAAGCAAAAAGTTGAATCTTAAGTATCTGATGTTTGCTTATCCAATGGTCATGCAGGCAATGTCAAGGTGCAATCAACCTATACCTTGCAGTAGCTTTAACAATGACGGATCTATATATGCTTACGCGGTATACATCTATTAGCGCACATGTAATTTTGATTGAAGTTTGTCTGACAGCAGAGTTTGATATATACGTGTTATATGTAGGTGTGTTATGACTGGAGCAAGGGTGCTGAAAATCATAATCCATCCACAGCAAAAACCTCAATTTACTTGCACTTGCCTCAGGTATGCTCGAAATAATGACCAGTAGGACCCGGATTTTTATTAAAAAGAAAACGAAATTATGAGATGGATTGTGGTTTTTAATCTAACTTATAATAAAAGACTTCAAACAAGGCTACATGGCATCCTCTCCTTCAACCTCATAAATTTTATTTAGATTTGCTTGATAAATTTCTTTTAATATTAATATTAATAACTAATATATAGATATCACTTATTTTTATCCTTATCTTTGTCTAAGATTAATAAATAACTTCAATTTTGTAATTTAGAAAGTTTTTCATCTTTTGCAATTTAATACCACCTCTTTTTTATTTTTAATTTGGGCCACTATGCTTTTCATCTTTCCCATGTTTTTCGTTTTCTTCTAGTTTTGCGAGTTAATGCACCGCAACGTGCGTGTGGGGTTCAACATTTTTTTCGTATATTTTTACCCGTTTGACTGGCCCGTCGCAACACATCTATTTTTCTCCGTTTGAAAAGTTCGTCCAACGCGTGGGTCCTGGATTGACTTACTTATTTTTTCTATGTTTTACGTTTCGGTTTAATTTCTCTGCAACGAGCTGCGTGATTCAAAGATTTTACGTCTGCTTTTCGCTCGGCGTTATTTTTTTACGTTTTTATTTATTTTGTTTTTACGAGCTTTCTCGGTGTTGGTGGTCGCTGACAGTGGTATAGCATTGTTACTACTTGACACAGTTTTACGTCAATCGCTGAAACAAAGGGGCTTAATAATAGTAATTAATATGTTCCTTGTGCGTGTTAGGAGTCCGAGGTTAAAGCCAAGCCACGTGCTGGGGCGGTTGGAAGGAAATGAAGACGTGTTTTTGATCTTTTTCAGATACCTGTTTCATTGTTTGTCATTCAACATTTTTTGGTGGGTCTCATCATTGTAGGGATTTGTTGAAAATGAAGAAAGTAAGACATAAAAGTGTAATATTCTTTTGATATTAATCGTTCAAAGACGATATTAGTTGTTTTAGGGGTTGCAATTTGACCAAGTTAAAACCAATTTTTAACCGGCCAATCGGCTGTCTTAGCGGTTGGACTGAAGGATGATTTTCAACTTGGTCACAAAAATGTTAAATCTATTTGTTTGATTGAATTATAAATTCAAATATTTGTCATTAGTTATTTGAATGAATGAAACAGATACGATACCATTTAGTATTAGATGGGTGCAATGTGTAATTATGTATTTTATTTATAAGGAAAGATCAAATAAGAAATTTAATCTTGCCACAGCAAGGATAGGAAATAATCTTAGCATCTGGTATTTTGGCCCAACCTCTTTCAATACTATCTAGCATCCACCCTCCCGCACACCAATATTTCTCTCTAGAACCTCAAATTGATCCAATCTTTCTCTCTCTAGAACTCATCTCTCCATCTCTTTCTCTACCATCTGGTAGCACTACCGTCGTTGAACCACTACCCACCACCCTGACCACCACATATCATTACCTACTTATGTTTTACCCATCCCAATCTCCGATAGCAAACCATCTCAGCCACCACGCCACCTGAAAGCACTATTCACCATTCTCCTTTTCTCTGTCAGATCTTGACAATACACGGTGGACCATTCCTTTTCGCAACGATGTTAAACACGCCATGCAATCTCCTCGACAGTTGTATGTGTACGGCGGCGAACGCCGGAGTTCCGAAAGACGGTGTCTTTGGTTGACGACGGCGGACTTGTGGGGAGCTCCGACGGTGGGATTATTTTTGTTACAAAAAGCAAGGATATTTGATGGTGGCAACGGGTTTCCGGCGACAATGCGTTTATTTTTATTGCGTTTTAGGGTTGTATTGTGTTTTATGTTGGGCTTGTTGTGTCCTTTTGCTTTTAGAGGATATATTGCGTTTTAACAGATCAATACTACTATTGGAATACTGATTCATAATAGTCAACAAAATTTAATTTTTTATTAAGTTATATAATAAAGGAGTGCAATCAAATAAAATATATTATTTTTATTGTGTTTTTTAGTTTTCGAATCGAGTAAGAGCATTCACATCCCTTCTCTTATTTTCATTTTTATAATTATACTAAAATTCATAATATTATCTCTCTTTTTAATTAAATAATATTATTTTTCTGCCTTTATCATTACTTTCTCTTCCTACACTCACAACTATTTTTAAAAAATATTAAAAAACTATAGGGGTGAACAATATTCCTCCAAATTTACAGATGAACACTAACATTTTCTCTCTACTCTTACTCACAACCCTCTCATAATCACTTTTTATAACATATAGAACTCTCTCACGTAAAGACAGGAAGGGATGTGAATGCTACAAGGATAAAACGTGACTTAAAGATAAAAAAAGGCAAAATGCATGAAAAGTTGTTTGTTCGCGTTCTCTGAGATCAATAAGTTGTTTGTTTGATATTTTGTTTTTTAAGTGAATTGCAAGTTTTATTCTTTATCTTTATACCAGTTTCAGGCGGTGTCCTTTCATCTTTAAAATTGACGAGTTTTGTACTTAATGTTTGAGAATCATGTACGTTATGTCCTTTAACCTTAACCCAGTTAGGTTGTGCTTTCTTTTTGTTAAGAACTATTAATCTTTACCTGAATGATGCTGTGAAAATGTTTAATTGGTGGAGCTACAAGCTGTCAAGTTAGATACTAATTGGATGATAAAAGAAATAGTTTTATTGGTATGGCGATGGTAGTGGTTCTGGTGGCTGGTGCGACAGGGGTAACTGAAGGGGGGGGGGGGGGGGAGATAGAGGTGGGTTTTGGTGGCTGGTGTGATGGTGGTGGTTGGGGTTCGGATACTGGGTGTGTTGCGGTGCGATAGTGGTGGTTAGGGTTAAGATGGTGTGGGTGGTGCGGTGGAAGAGGTGGTGGTAGGTGTAACAGGTGGTGTCTGACGGTGGTGATAAAAAGAGAGAGAGAGAGATAACGTAGAGGTATATATATTTTATTAATGTTATATTATTTTTTAATTTAATTTGTTTTTTGTTTAATAAAATATTTTTAAGAAAATTGGTAAAAAGACTAAAACACTCTTGTGTTTTGTTATTTAACTAGAAAAATCTAACTTGGTTAAGGTTAAAGGACATAACGGGCAGGATTCTCAAACATTAAGTACAAAACTCGTCAATTTTAAAGATAAAGGACAACGCCTGAAATCGAGTATAAAGATAAAGGATAACGCCTGATATTGGTATAAAGATAAAGGACAACACCTGAAATTTGAGTATAATGATAAAGGACAACGCCTGAAATTTGAGTATAATGATAAAGGATAAAACTTGAAAGATCTAATTTGGTTAAGGTTAAAGAACATAACGTTCAGGATTCTTAAACATTAAGTATAAAACTTATCAATTTTAAAGATAAAAGACTCTGAAATATAGTATAAAGATAAAGGATAAAACTTGAAATTTATTTTTTTTATTTGAAATCACAATGCATAATATATTTTGTTTATATTGCCAGATACTTTTATATATGAAATTGGTATGTAGTTTGATAAGAAACAAAATGTCAACATAATTGAACAGTTGACTTTAGATTATGTTATGCATTGCGTTTTAGCATTTTTGAGTTTTATAATATAATAGAAAAAAATATTTTTATTATGTTTTTAGTTAATTGTGTTTTAAAAAAAACATTTTATTTTTGTTTTGTTTTTAGTTTATTGCATTTTAAAAACTACATATTTTTTGTGTTTTTAGAGTATTTCATTTTAGAAAAGACATTTATTTGTGTTTGTAGTTCATTGCGTTTTAGAAAAAAGACATTTTTTCTGTTTTCTGTCCATTGCGTTTTAGAAAAAAGTCATTTTTGTGTGCTTTTAGTCCATTACGTTTTAGAAACAACACATTTTTTTGTATTTTTAGTCTATTGTGTTTTAATAAAAAGACAAATTTTTATGTTTTTTTGTCACATCCTCACCCGCAACGGATTAAGTAGTCGGGGCATGGTTGGGTTTTCATCAAAGCTCATGACATTTACTATTATAAAGGTTTAACATTTATTATTCCAAGCTTAGTTAAAATATTCCAATAACATATAATTCACGCAAACACAATATTGTTCCAAACAGACTTGCAAATAACGTTTTAATTCTTCTAAGGCCCATATCCTATGTGATCCATGCTCAAACTTGCTCACCTGTATCATGTGTAAAACAAAGTTTTGGGTCAACATAAGTTGTCGAGTGAATCCCTTTTTTTATCATTAAGAAAAATGATATATTTATTTATAAAAAAATGTGCATTAACCAAATATGAGAATGTCGTGTATGTTATCTAAATCACAAAAACTCTCATCAATCATCAACTAATAATGTACTTGTATGCATGATAAGCGATGTGATGCAAGATCAAGGCTCAAGCAAACGGAGCCGATCTCGTATATTAGGCTACGCGACGCTCCACCCGTAGGCAACGGGAAACAAAGGGCCTAATGTGAGAAATTGACAACAATGAGAATATAAACACTAAATGGCAATAAACAAAACAATATCACATAACACGTTAGATCACATAATAGCACGAGATTTAAATAATGAGATAACAATATATATAGCGACACATGATACACCCCAAAAAACGTATAAATAAAAGGAAAAATGGGAGTTGTAAGATTCACTCACAGTGGGTGCGATTAAGATTTGTTGGAGATTGCGCATGATTGAGTGGTTAAGATACATGTGACGAAACGACTAACCTAAATATTTACATAACAATTTAGCTAAAAATATATTCCTTTGGTTGAATTTAATATTTTTAATTAACTTATTATTTATTAGATAAATCAAATTACTTTTTATTGTTTTTATCACTATATTTTTTTGCTTGCTCTTTTATTTTTAAATAAGATTAATTTGGTTATAAAAATAATTTATTTTTGGGAGAGTAATTAAAGGTTTAATTAATTAAAATTTTTTTTTCTGAATAAATCGGATAAAATCGCTCAAGAACCGGCTACGTGCCTTCCGTGCGTGGCACGCAGCCCGGCCAACTGGTGTGTGTCTATCCCATTTACTAACCGGTTTTAATTCTTTTATACACTTATTACATGGTTGAATAATAGGCTTTTATAAAAAGGGTGTGAGATTTCAGTGGACCGGTACGCGTACAAGGCTCGAACTTGTGACTTTAGCTTCGTGTGTGCACACAGCCCGACCAATTGGGCTGTGTCTCTAACCCGTTTAGTATCAAATTTTTATTCCTTATATATACTTACTGCGGTGTTTCATGATTTGCTTTTTATAAAAAAGTTTTGTTAAATGCAGCGGTCGGATCACAACAAGACTTGAACCCGGGACCTTTGACTTATATGCACACAGCCCAACCAACTGGGCTGTGTGACTCACCCGGTTAATATACGATTTTTAAATCTGTTAAATGCTATCTCGGTTTCGTCTTCTTCATCAAAAGAAACTGAATGAAGAAAACCCGATTAAATTGATTTATTAAGCAATTCATTTGTTAAATTCTAAATGTCTACACATGCGATTAATGAGAATGAAAGGAAATAGGTGAAATGTATACTAAACAGGGGTTTTCTCCGATTTTCCGGCGAAGTTCCGACGTGTAGCAGATTATTCCGGCGAAGTGTTCTGATGAACAGAGATTTGTAGGAAGGTTAGAGAGAGTGTGTGCGCATTCCAATGGGTTCCAGAGCTCTCTATTTATAGTTGAAGGAGGTCACTTGGATTGGGTTCCGGTTTTAGGAGTTTCGGTCAAAAATGGGTATGGCGAGTTGTTTGCAAATCTCAATTGAATGCGGGTTGACTCGGTTTTGTGTCCAGATTCATGATTGGAAGTAAATTCGCTAGTCAATTGCGAAGAACCAAAGATTTGGTGATTGCCGGATTAAACGCGGCCGTTACAGGGCGGCATCTTTGAATTAAGTTCAAGGGGGTTAATATGATATAAAAGATTATTTGATTGGAACATTTCAGATGTAGAGTGGGTGGTGTAGTGGTTTGTTGGTTGAAGTGTAAGTGTGCTACCCGGGTTCGAGTCTCGCGGTCAGCACATATATATGTTTTTATTTTTATTTATAATTTCCCTTTATTTTTTACTAATACATACATACATACATACATACATACATATATATATATATATATACATATATATATATGTATATATATATATTATGTTATTATTATTATTATCTTCATTATAATTTATAACAAATCTCTTATACGATTTTTAAGAAAAACATAACAAAATAATAAACTCGATTACAAAATGGTGCGGGTATTTGAACCCGTTTTTCGACGAATGTTAAAGTATCCCCTACTTTTAGAAATTTCGTTCCGAAATTTAGGCGGTAGTAGGTTTGTCTTGAAAAAGATGAGGGTATTTTTCGCGCATTGAGTCTTCACGTTCCCAAGTAAACTCGGGTACTCGTTTCGACTCCCATTGAACCCTAACTATAGGAATTCGACTTCATCTTAAGCGTTTTTCACCGAAGTCCATGACTTCTACGGGTCGCTCTACAAAATGCATCATTTCGTCGATTTGAATATCCTCTAGCGGTATATGAAGGTTTTTGTCGGCAAGGCACTTTTTCAAATTAGAAACATGGAATGTTGGATGGATCTTGCTGAGTTCTTCAGGTAAGTCAAGCTTGTAGGCTACAGGACCAACTCTCTCAAGTATTTTAAAAGGCCCAATATAGCGAGGTGCTAGCTTGCCTTTTTGTCCAAACCGAACAACTCCTTTCCATGGTGACACTTTCAAAAGTACTTGATCACCAACACTCAATTCGAGCGGTTTTCGTCGTTTGTCTACGTAACTCTTTTGACGACTCTGAGCTGCTAGAAGATTGTTGCGGATTTGGAGAATCTTATCGGTTGTTTCTTGGATTAATTATGGTCCGGTGATCTGTGCTTCACCAATTTCATGCCAACATACGGGTGATCGGCACTTACGACCGTATAGTGCTTCAAAATGAGCCATACCGATGCTAGAGTGACAGCTGTTATTGTATGAGAGTTCGACCAATAGTAGATGAGCATCCTAATTGTCACACCCTCAATTTCCACTTGCGGAGTTTTACCGCGAGGCGTGTGAACAAACCAGAATCTGAGACACTAGTACGTCGAACGACTCTATATGATTTGATAATACGTTTTCCAAAATCATTTGTTTAACCATTCATTGTAGATTTTATATTGTCTTAGTTAGTTTCCAATGTTTAGCGGAAGCATTAGTTTTTAAGGTTGAGCGGAAGCATAAAAATAAGTAGAGAGACGGGCGCCAACACAAACGCCAAAACTAAAGAAAAACCCAAAACAATGTTTGTAAATGAGACTCGATAAAAGGTCTTGATCAATGCAAGTGAGTGCACCTAGAGCTCCTAGCGTCCTGAGAAACATGTAAAGAAACAAGTGTCAACATTAAAGATGAGTGAGTTCACAGGTTTTCGAAAGTTCATTTGTTCGGTTATAGTTTGTTTCCCCCGTTAACCCTAACCCGGGATAACGATTTAGTTCCATTATTCCCAACCCGGAATAATACTGATGGTTCCATTATTCCTTACTCGGAATAATAATGATGTTCCATTATTCCTAACCCGGAATAATAAAGTTGTTGTTTCCATTATCCCTAACCCGGAATAATATAGTTGATTCGTTCCATTATCCCTAACCCGGGATAATATTGTTGATTCGTAATTAAGTTCAATGTTAATATATATAGGTAGCTAGCCTAAAGTTATGTCACGTAAGTGTTCGCGATCGAAGCTGACTGTTGTGCCTCCGTGTTGCCAGGCCTATCACTGACCATGGCGAAGTTAGGCCAAATTATTCACCCGTTGACCATACCCGGTCGGCTAGCGCGACTAGCTCGGATGGGGCTTGTCGGGCCCAGTAGTACTACTTATAATTTCCCCGCTATCTAAACCCAATACTAACGATCCGAGAGATTGTCGAGGACTTGTGTGATATAGCTGCTTAGTGACCATAACGTACATTAACATTAACTTAGTTACCGAATAGTTATGTGACGTTAATTTCGTATAACGTAAAGAGATAGAGTTGTAGAGTGTATACATGTTTCTCCCCCTGTTGTTTAAAACCGGATAAAGTTAGGGGCCGTGAACTCACCTTTAGTTGCTCGGTTAGTGTAAGACAGAAGTTGCAAATGATGGGACCGCTAATTGCGTCCTAACAAGTCAATTGATTTCAAGTTAGTGTGTGAACACACCAATACAAATCCTACACATAATTAACGCACAAAGCGGTACACACAATCACAATTCCTAACACTCAAACATGCATGCAAGTATCCTCATATGAACATAGTGATCAAAACAATTTATCATGAACACAATCCAATCCATGCAACACTTTGGTGCACACATTCGCAAGTTATCAAGTTTCAGCTTATATACTCATAATTCGGCTGTTTTCGAGGATTTTTATAAAATAGTTCCAACGTTCCAAAAATTCCAATTATTTTACAGAAGGTGAAAACTATACTGTAGAATTTTATATAAAATTTTCAAGTCCTAACACTTTACCAATTATTCGTAAATATTAATATGCTAGGCTGCAGTCAGATTCGTCGCTTTCTGACTGCAGTCCACGGAAGAATTCATTTAAAAATCACCGTTCGTCCAACTAACAAAATTCCAGTGGGAGTTTCCCGGAAATTTCCATATCTAGTTTCTGTACAAATTTCATGATTCGACTCCCTACAGATTATTAGATCCGACTTGATAAACAACTAACAAATTTTTCAGGATTTTCACAGCTTTAGTTACTGAACTTAATTGGCCGCTTAAAAATATCAAACGACTTCAAAAAAATATGAATCCAGCGCCATTAGAATCGTTTTTCAAAACTCTACGTTTTAGACTTCAGAAAATCCGTTTTTCGATAAATAATAACCAAGTTACAGCCAGTTGAAGTTGGCTGTAACTACCATTCAGCATCCTGATTCAGCACTTTATCACAATCTAACCCGCTTAAACCATCGATACATTGAACATATGCGATCAAGAACAGAATTTCCAATCATATACTATCATATATATCATACCAATGCAAACCCTAATCATAACCTATAGTTTTTATCAAACAAAACGCAGCCTAATGTTTCTAGATTCCGCTAATCATCTTAACCACAACTAGTATAAATAAATCGGCTGACATAACACTACATTCAAACATATAAATCCGAATATGATCTCGCAAACAATGATAAATCCTAACCTTTAATAACAAGATCAATGAGCCGAGACTTGGACAAGAGCCGATTCGGATATGATGAAGGTGATCGCGACCGAGAGCAAGGAGTGAGGAAGACTTGTCGCGACCGAGAGGGATGTAGCAAGGCTGTTTGCGACCGGGATGATGAAGGAAAGGCTGCCGTCGGCTGTTTTCACAACTAGGGTTTGTATGTTTTTGTTTTGTGAAACCAAACTCATGCATGTATGTGTATATATAGCGCAAGGGATGAAGGGAAAGGGAAGGGTTTACGGTTTGGGGTGCTCGCGGCCGCAAAGGGGTTCGGGTGGGTTGGTTTGGGTCTAACACTTGGTCCTCAAGTTTGGTTAACTCCTTGAGTCGCAAGGGAATGAGGCCGGCTCGTGTCGCGGTTCGGTTCGATTCGTCTATATATTTACTATATATATTTCATAACTAAAACAAATCACGAAATCGAAACATCACATAATCACTCACCAACTTATAAACGTTTAACACGTAGTACGTAATTCATTTGACGAGTACACGAAATTATCGTAATTATTTCGAGCGTGCAATTTAAGTCTCCGAACCAAATTAACGTAGGAACGAATAACCGTGAAGTAGTGCGTTTAAGATATCTGAAAAACCGGGATGTCACATTATCCCCATGTTGAAAGAATTTTCATCCCGAAAATTGAGTAAACGCGGTTTAGAATGCAGCGTACATGTTTAGAGTGCCACGCACAAAGATTTAGTTCGTTAACAATGGTACGCGAAATTACAAGAAATTCCCAAGTGCCATGCACAAAGATTCCCAAGTGCCATGCACAAGGATTTAGTTAACAATGGTACGCGAAATTATGAGAAATTCCCAGGTTGTCACATCATCCCCATGTTGAAAGAATTTTCGTCCCGAAAATTTAGTTGCTGGTATCGTTAGTTTGCTGCTCAGCTGCGAAGAGGTGTGGGTATTTGATTTTCATTTGGTCCTCTCTTTCCCACGTGAACTCCGGTCCACGCTTAGAGTCCCAACGAACCTTAACGATCGGAATCTTGCTGTGCCTTCGAGTCTTGATCTCACGATCCATGATCTCGATAGGTTGTTCCACAAAGTGCAGTTGTTCATCCACTTGAATCTCATCCAATGGAATGACTAGAGTTTCATCTGATAGACACTTCTTCAGATTTGACACGTGAAAAACTTTGTGAACTTCACTGAGTTCGGCAGGAAGGTCTAATTGATAAGCTACGGGTCCAATACGTTTCAAGATCACAAACGGACCTACGTACCGTGGGTTTAGTTTGCCTCGTTTTCCAAAGCGGATTACACCCTTCCAGGGTGACACCTTCAGTAGGACGCGGTCGCCTACTTGAAATTCGAGCGGTTTGCGTCGTTGATCAGCGTAGCTTTTCTGTCGATCTCGTGCCGCCGCCATGCGGTTTCTGATTTGTACAACCTTTTCAGTAGCCTCAAGTATCAACTCAGGGCCTGTGAGTTGACTGTCACCGACTTCTGCCCAACAGACCGGTGATCTACATTTACGACCGTATAATGCCTCAAACGGTGCTGCCGATATACTCGTATGGTAACTGTTGTTCTACGAGAATTCCACTAAAGGCAGGTGGATTTCCCAACTATTTCCGAAGTCTACTACGCATGTCTTCCAAGGTCTGTATGGTCCTTTCGCTTTGACCATCAGTCTGAGGGTGATAAGCTGTGCTCATATCTCAGCGTGTGCCCAACGCTTTCTGAAGTGACTGCCAAAAGTTGGACGTGAAGCGAGCATCTCTGTCTGAGATGATGGACGTTGGCACTCCGTGCCGAGAAACTATTTCCTTAATGTAGATGCGAGTCAACTTCTCCATCTTATCTGTTTCTTTAATAGCTAGGAAGTGTGCGGACTTAGTTAAACGATCCACGATTACCCAGATGGTATCGCAACCACCCAAAGTTCGCGGGAGTTTAGTGATGAAGTCCATCGAGATCTGATCCCATTTCCACACTGGGATCTCAGGTTGTTAGAGTAGTCCCGATGGCTTTTGATACTCTACCTTGACTTTTGCACAAGTCAAACACTTACTCACGTAGGTGGCTATATCAGCTTTCATGTTGGGCCACCAATACGCAGCTTTAAGGTCTTGATACATCTTATCCGAACCAGGATGGACAGAGTATCGGGATTTGTGAGCTTCGTCCATGACTAGCTCTCTGAGGTTTCCGTAGAGAGGTACCCATATGCGATTCATGAAATACCGGGCTCCATTGGGTTTTACTTCCCAATCGCGTTCCATTTTTCCCACCGATTCGGCCTTGATGTTTTCTTCCTTAACTGCTTCTAACTGCGCATCGCGTATCTGTTCGGGTAACCCCGAATGAATGGTGAGCTGTAATGCTCGTACCCGACGAGGTTTCAAGTGTTCCTTCCTACTGAGGGCATCAGCTACCACGTTAGCTTTACCCGGGTGATACCGAATGGCACATTCATAATCGTTCAAGAGTTCGACCCAGCGACGCTGTCGCATGTTCAACTCCTTCTGATCAAAGATGTGTTGGAGGCTCTTGTGGTCTGTAAAGATTGTGCACTTCGTTCCATAGAGGTAGTGTCTCCAAATCTTAAGTGCAAACACTACTGCTCCCAATTCCAGGTCATGTGTTGTGTAGTTTTTCTCGTGAACCTTCAATTGTCGGGATGCATACGCGATGACCTTATCGCGTTGCATGAGTACGCATCCCAACCCCTGAATGGAAGCATCAGAATATACTACAAAGTCATCTGTCCCTTCCGGCAAGGACGGAATGGGTGCACTGCAAAGTTTCTGTTTCAGCAATTGAAATGCCGCTTCCTGCTTGTCACCCCAAGCATACTTGATGCCTTTCTGGGTGAGGGTAGTAAGCGGTTGCGCGATCTTTGAAAATCCCTCGATGAAACGTCTGTAGTAACCAGCCAAACCCAAAAATTGACGGATCTCCGTCGGTGTCCTGGGTGCTTCCCAGTTTTTGATAGCTTCAATCTTGGCAGGGTCGACGTGGATACCCTTTTCATTTACGATATGCCCGAGGAACGAACTTCCCGAATCCAGAAATCACACTTTGAAAGCTTGGCATATAGTTTCTCCTGTTGAAGTAATCCCAGCAGTAATCATAGATGTTCAGCATGTTCTTCTTCACCTTTTGAGTAGATGAGTATGTCATCGATGAACACAATGACAAACTTGTCGAGGTATGGTTTACACACACGGTTCATGAGGTCCATGAACACCGCGGGTGCGTTGGTGAGACCGAAGGGCATGACCAAGAACTCATAATGGCCATACCAAGTACGAAATGCCGTCTTAGCGATATCCTCCTCCCTGACGCGTAGTTGGTGGTAACCGGACCGTAGATCAATCTTGGAGTAGTAGCTTGACCCTTGAAGTTGGTCGAAGAGATCGTCGATGCGAGGTAACGGGTATCGGTTCTTGACAGTAACCTTGTTGAGTTCCCTGTAGTCGATGCACATGCGGAAGGTCCCGTCCTTCTTCTTGACAAAAAGGACTGGAGCTCCCCATGGCGAAGCGCTTGGTCGGATAAATCCCTTTTCTAACAGCTCCTGAAGTTGGGTAGACAGCTCCTGCAGCTCGGCTGGAGCTAGGCGGTATGGGGCCTTGGCGATAGGAGTTGCATGGTTCGCCAATTCAATTTCAAACTCTAATTGTCGATGGGGTGGGAGACCAGGTAACTCCTCTGGGAATACATCAGAAAAATCACGGACGACGGGGATGTCTTCTATACGTTTCTCGTCCTTAGGCTGTTCGGTAACCAGTGCGAGTAAAGCGAAAGAGTTCTTCCTCCGAAGATACTTCTGCGCTTGAATGTAAGAGATGATGTTTGTGACGGCGCCTGTCTTCTCGCCTTGCACCGTCAAGATTTCGTCGTTAGTGAGCGGAATACGGATAGATTTTTCGAAACAGAGAACTTCAGCTCGGACGTCGGATAGCCAGTCCATTCCGACTACCACGTCAAAACTTCCCAGGGTAGTTGTCATCAGATCAATGGTAAAGGTGTGACCCGCGAGTTTGAGTTGACAGCCGGATACTATATGGGTCACGTCTACAGATTTACCATCGGCTAGTTCTATGATATATGGGATCTCTAAGGGTTTAGGCGGGAGATTTAGGTTCTTCCTAAAAGACTCAGATATAAAACTCCTATCCGCACCCGTATCAAAAAGCACAGTAGCAAAATGTTCATTAAGGGGAAACTTACCGGTGACCACGTTCGAGTCGTTTCTGGCCTCTCCGCGGCCCAACGTAAATGCGCGACCTTTGGCACCTCCTGTGCCACCATTTCCATTATTGTTGTTGTGGTTATTGTGGTTGTGGTTGTTCCCACCATTGTTGTTGTTGTTACGCAGCTGTGGGCAGTCTCTTTTGAAGTGGGCAGTGCTACCACACTGATAGCATCCCCGGTTAACACCCTGTTGCTGACCCTGTGGTTGATTTTGGTTTTGTCGGGACATGATTTCCCCGCGACAATCCTTTGCCGCATGTCCCACTTTGCCACATCGTTGGCAGCGATTCCCGGCACAAGGGCCGTGATGATGAAGATTACAGCGATTGCACTGCGGCTTTCGACCTACATAGCCGCTTGCGTTCTGGTTGTTGTTGGCGGGCTGATTTTGGTGACCCCGGTGGCTGTTGTAATTATTGAACCGTTTCTGGTTCCCCTGTTGTTGCTGGGACGACGAAGACTGTCGAACAAACGAGTCTTCAAACTTTCTTTTATTATCAGGGGCAACTTCAGTTGTACCCCGAGTTGGCAACTTCTTTTGTTCTACCGCCTTATCGGTGAGTTTGTGCGCCAACCTGATTGCTTGATGTTCAGTTGCAGGGTTGCTAGCCATTACCATACCCTGAATCTCAGGGACCAGACCCCCAAGGTAGAACTCGAGTCTTTTCTCCATAGTGTTGGCCAGATCGGGACATAGAAATACCAGGTCGTGATGTTTTGCTGTGTATGCTTCGATTTCAGATCCCACCATCTTGTGGTTCCATAATGTTTGCTCCAACTGTTGAACTCTGTCTCGCGGACAGTACTCTTCTTTGATTAGGGCCTTAAACTCGGCCCAGGCCATTGCATTTGCAGCAATAAGTCCACGCGTTTGGACTTGTGCATTCCACCAAGTTAGTGCCCCATCTTCCAGTGTTGAGGCTGCATACTTGACCTTGTTGGCCTCCAGACAGTTGCACATTTCAAACACTGATTCAGATTTTTCGATCCAGCGCACCAGTCCTATGGGTCCTTCTGCCCCCGTGAATTTGCTCGGCTTCGCGTCGAGGAACATCTTGTAGGGGTTAAGACCCCCTCCTGCTGACAGAGGACAGGTAGTCAGCGAGGAATTCTACTAGCCCAACTATTAGATTTTCACATGAAAATTTAATAATGGTTACCTGCCGGTTGGTTTTGAACACCCGCTAGAGCTGCATTCACGTGCTCTTGGATCATTGCAGCTAATTCTTCGGGCGTCATGTTAAGGTTTCCGCGACGTCCAGTTGCCATTTAGATCTTCGTAAGACAACATAAACACACACCGATAAGTCTATATATCCAATATAGTTATCCTATTCCATACTTAAATAATTCCTCAGATTATGACAACCCAAATAAATTAAACAGTCAAAAGAAATATCCAATTAAATAAAGTTTCAACGTCTTACAAAGTGCCAACCAAACATATCAGTTTACTATAAAGTCTCAAGTTTAAACATAAGTAGGAAAATAAATAGATGGAAAGAAAGTAAATAAAATAAGCGAGACGTGTCAGTCTTCTACGTCTCCATCCCCCAAATCACTATCGTTACCGTCATCCTCCGCGGCGTTTCCAGCTTCTACAGCTGGGTCTTCTTCCGGATCCTCCTCTGGATCCTCCTCTACCGGCACTGGAGGGGCCGGTGCTGGTGCGGGTACTGGTGCAGGTGCCTGATTTTGTTCTAGTTCTTGAATTCTCCAGTTAGATTCAAGGACTCTGTCTTCGAGCCAGTCAGCCCTTATCTGCTCAGCACGAAGATCTCTAGCTAAAGTGTTACGAGCTATCTTACTCGTATGTTGCTCTTCCTCGAGCGATCCAGTCTTACCTGTCAATTGTCGTATCATCCATCCCTGTGCTAGGATGGTTTCATGCATTCTTTCTAATTGTTCTTGTTGTTTCCGTATCATATCTCTAAGTAGGTCGTTCCCTACTTCTACCGAGTTAACTGGTTCGACCGGCACAGCGATGGTTGGGCGTGATGACGACTCCTCCCCTAGAGCGAGCCTTTTTCTCGCAGCTGAGTGTGTCTCCACGCCATAAGATGGTAAGGGTTCCACCATAGGTGCCTTTCCTGGCGCCCTTGATTGCGAAAGTTTGTCGGATGATGATGATGATGACATTGCCTGTTAGGTTGTGTAGTTAGTTATGAGTTGCATTCATTTCTTACTATGCATTCACATTTTACATAGCACAGTTGTGGTACATCACATAACAAGATATAACAATTCGGTGCCAAACTACGTCTAGTGTCGTGTAATCAGCTATAGTTTAGGTCTACTTTTAATGCAAACCTGGTTCTCTATAGCTAGTGGCTCTGATACCAATCTGTCACACCCTCAATTTCCACTTGCGGAGTTTTACCGCGAGGCGTGTGAACAAACCAGAATCTGAGACACTAGTACGTCGAACGACTCTATATGATTTGATAATACGTTTTCCAAAATCATTTGTTTAACCATTCATTGTAGATTTTATATTGTCTTAGTTAGTTTCCAATGTTTAGCGGAAGCATTAGTTTTTAAGGTTGAGCGGAAGCATAAAAATAAGTAGAGAGACGGGCGCCAACACAAACGCCAAAACTAAAGAAAAACCCAAAACAATGTTTGTAAATGAGACTCGATAAAAGGTGTCTTGATCAGTGCAAGTGAGTGCACCTAGAGCTCCTAGCGTCCTGAGAAACATGTAAAGAAACAAGTGTCAACATTAAAGATGAGTGAGTTCACAGGTTTTCGAAAGTTCATTTGTTCGGTTATAGTTTGTTTCCCCGTTAACCCTAACCCGGGATAACGATTTAGTTCCATTATTCCCAACCCGGAATAATACTGATGGTTCCATTATTCCTTACTCGGAATAATAATGATGTTCCATTATCCCTAACCCGGAATAATAAAGTTGTTGTTTCCATTATCCCTAACCCGGAATAATATAGTTGATTCGTTCCATTATCCCTAACCCGGGATAATATTGTTGATTCGTAATTAAGTTCAATGTTAATATATATAGGTAGCTAGCCTAAAGTTATGTCACGTAAGTGTTCGCGATCGAAGCTGACTGTTGTGCCTCCGTGTTGCCAGGCCTATCACTGACCATGGCGAAGTTAGGCCAAATTATTCACCCGTTGACCATACCCGGTCGGCTAGCGCGACTAGCTCGGATGGGGCTTGTCGGGCCCAGTAGTACTACTTATAATTTCCCCGCTATCTAAACCCAATACTAACGATCCAAGATATTGTTGAGGACTTGTGTGATATAGCTGCTTAGTGACCATAACGTACATTAACATTAACTTAGTTACCGAATAGTTATGTGACGTTAATTTCGTATAACGTAAAGAGATAGAGTTGTAGAGTGTATACATGTTTCTCCCCTGTTGTTCAAAACCGGATAAAGTTAGGGGCCGTGAACTCACCTTTAGTTGCTCGGTTAGTGTAAGACAGAAGTTGCAAATGATGGGACCGCTAATTGCGTCCTAACAAGTCAATTGATTTCAAGTTAGTGTGTGAACACACCAATACAAATCCTACACATAATTAACGCACAAAGCGGTACACACAATCACAATTCCTAACACTCAAACATGCATGCAAGTATCCTCATATGAACATAGTGATCAAAACAATTTATCATGAACACAATCCAATCCATGCAACACTTTGGTGCACACATTCGCAAGTTATCAAGTTTCAGCTTATATACTCATAATTCGGCTGTTTTCGAGGATTTTTATAAAATAGTTCCAACGTTCCAAAAATTCCAATTATTTTACAGAAGGTGACAACTATACTGTAGAATTTTATATAAAATTTTCAAGTCCTAACACTTTACCAATTATTCGTAAATATTAATATGCTAGGCTGCAGTCAGATTCGTCGCTTTCTGACTGCAGTCCACGGAAGAATTCATTTAAAAATCACCGTTCGTCCAACTAACAAAATTCCAGTGGGAGTTTCCCGGAAATTTCCATATCTAGTTTCTGTACAAATTTCATGATTCGACTCCCTACAGATTATTAGATCCGACTTGATAAACAACTAACAAATTTTTCAGGATTTTCACAGCTTTAGTTACTGAACTTAATTGGCCGCTTAAAAATATCAAACGACTTCAAAAAAATATGAATCCAGCGCCATTAGAATCGTTTTTTCAAAACTCTACGTTTTAGACTTCAGAAAATCCGTTTTTCGATAAATAATAACCAAGTTACAGCCAGTTGAAGTTGGCTGTAACTACCATTCAGCATCCTGATTCAGCACTTTATCACAATCTAACCCGCTTAAACCATCGATACATTGAACATATGCGATCAAGAACAGAATTTCCAATCATATACTATCATATATATCATACCAATGCAAACCCTAATCATAACCTATAGTTTTTATCAAACAAAACGCAGCCTAATGTTTCTAGATTCCGCTAATCATCTTAACCACAACTAGTATAAATAAATCGGCTGACATAACACTACATTCAAACATATAAATCCGAATATGATCTCGCAAACAATGATAAATCCTAACCTTTAATAACAAGATCAATGAGCCGAGACTTGGACAAGAGCCGATTCGGATATGATGAAGGTGATCGCGACCGAGAGCAAGGAGTGAGGAAGACTTGTCGCGACCGAGAGGGATGTAGCAAGGCTGTTTGCGACCGGGATGATGAAGGAAAGGCTGCCGTCGGCTGTTTTCACAACTAGGGTTTGTATGTTTTTGTTTTGTGAAACCAAACTCATGCATGTATGTGTATATATAGCGCAAGGGATGAAGGGAAAGGGAAGGGTTTACGGTTTGGGGTGCTCGCGGCCGCAAAGGGGTTCGGGTGGGTTGGTTTGGGTCTAACACTTGGTCCTCAAGTTTGGTTAACTCCTTGAGTCGCAAGGGAATGAGGCCGGCTCGTGTCGCGGTTCGGTTCGATTCGTCTATATATTTACTATATATATTTCATAACTAAAACAAATCACGAAATCGAAACATCACATAATCACTCACCAACTTATAAACGTTTAACACGTAGTACGTAATTCATTTGACGAGTACACGAAATTATCGTAATTATTTCGAGCGTGCAATTTAAGTCTCCGAACCAAATTAACGTAGGAACGAATAACCGTGAAGTAGTGCGTTTAAGATATCTGAAAAACCGGGATGTCACACTAATTGCCCTTGAAGTCGATAACGCATGATCGTAATATGTCTTCAAGAGTCTTAATTGTGCGCTCGGATTGACCATCAGTTTGAGGATGAAAGGCGGTGCTGAGGTCTAGTCGAGTGCCTAATGCTGATTGCACGGCTTGCCATGTTCGTGAAGTAAAACATCCATCTCAATCCGAGATGATGCTCAGAGGCACACCGTGTCGACTTACAATTTCATCGATGTAAATACGAGCTAACTTCTCGTTTTTTAAATCTTCGCGGATCGGGATGATATGAGCGGATTTGTTAAGGCGATCGGCAATAACCCAAATCATATCATGCCCACTGGAGGTGCGAGGTAACCCGGTGCTAAAATCCATAGTTATATGTTCCCACTTCCAAACGGGTATTTCGGGTTGAACAAGTAAGCCTGAGGGTCTTTGATGCTCGGCTTTAACTTTCGAACAGGTGAGGCATTTGGAGACAAAAACAGCGATATCCTTTTTCATTCCAGGCCACCCATAAGAGTATCGTAGATCTTGATACATCGTATCAGCCCCTGGATGTGTGGAGTATCGTGTTTTGTGGGTCTCGTTCATGAGGAATGTGCGAAGATTGTCACGATCAGGTACCCAAATACAATTTAGGTAATAGAGAATGCCATCGGATTTTGATTCCAACTTAGTTTCAGCTCCACAAGATAATTCGTCTCGCAAATCATTTTCTGTAACTGAAGTATGCTGCGCTTCGCGAATGCGTCTTTGAAGGTCAGTTACGATTGAGAACACAACAGGTGGATGGAGTTAGCATATTCTCTCCGACTAAGAGCATCTGCTACGACATTGGCTTTGCCTGGGTGATAACGGATTTCACAATCATAATCATTCAGGAGTTCGACCCATCATCGTTGCCTCATGTTTAACTCCTTCTGGTTGAAGATATGTTGGAGGCTCTTATGGTCAGTGTAGATCTTACACTTTGTGCTATAGAGATAATGTCTCCATATCTTCAGAGCGAACACGACTGCTTCGAGTTCAAGGTCATGAGTGGCGTAACGCTTCTCGTGGACTTTGAGTTGTCTTGAGGCGTAGGCTATCACCTTACCCCTTTGCATTAAGACACACCCTAGTCCTTGCCCTGATGCGTCATAATAGACCACAAAGTCATCACAACCGTTAGGGAGAGTGAGAATTGGTGCATCACAAAGTCTTTGTTTCAAGGTTTGGAAAGCCTCCTCCTGTTTGGGCCCCCAATCGAAGGGCTTGCCCTTATGAGTCAAGGCTGTGAGCGGTAAGGCAATGCAGGCGAAATTGGCGGTAAAACGTCGATAATAATAACCCGCTAAGCCGAGGAATGATCTGACTTCGGTAGAGTGCGTGGAGCCTGCCATTCTTGCACTGCTTTGATCGTTGCTGGGTCAACATGAATTCGCTTGTCGTTGACAACGTGACCAAGGAATTGAACTTCCTTTAACCAGAATTCACATTTTGAAAACTTAGCGTAAAGCTTTTCGGTATTCAGAAGTGTTAGGATAAGCCGAAGATGTTGTTCATGGTATGACCTAGTCTTGGAATAAATAAGAATATAATGTATGAATACAATGACAAATCGACCGAGGTAAGGTTTGCACACCATATTCAGTAGATCCATGAAAACAACTGGGGCATTGGTCAACCCAAAGGGTATGACCATGAATTCGTAGTGACCGTAGCGAGTTCGAAATGCGGTCTTTGGAATGTCTTCTTCACGTACTCTAAGCTGATGATAGCCAGAACAAAGATCAATTTTCGAGAAACAGGTTGCACCCTGAAGTTGGTCTAGGAGATCATCGATGCGAGGTAAAGGATAACAGTTCTTGATGGTCAGCTTGTTGAGTTCTCGATAATCTATGCACATTCGGAAAGTTCCATCCTTCTTCTTGACGAAAAGAACCGGCGCACCCCAAGGTGATGAGCTGGGGCGCACGAACCCTTTGTCAGTTAGCTCTTGTAACTGACTAGCTAACTCTTGCATTTCGGATGGGGCTAACCGACACGGGGATTTTGCAACTAGGGTGGCACCAGGTACAAGATCGATTTGAAATTCGACTTCTCGCATAGGAGGAAGTCCCGAGACGTCGTCTGGAAAGACTTGAGGAAAATCTCTAACGATTCAGATATCTTCGAGCTTCTTCTCCTTACCTTCTTTCTTGACAATATGGGCTAGAAACGCCATGTAGTCCTTGCGAAGATACTTTCGAGCTTGTAGACACGACATCAACTTAAGTCCTTTGGGTGGGGTTTCACCAAAAATACGAAGGGTTTGGCCGTTGGCGAGTGGAATTCGAATGTATTTTTCATAGCATACAACTTCGGCATGATGTTGACTGAGTTAGTCCATACCAATGATGATGTCGAAGCTTCCCAATTTCATGGGAATGAGATCGATTGGAAAATCATGCTCGTTAAGAGTAAGAGTGCAGTCACGAATGCTAGAATCCAACGTAATTGGTTCACCGTCTGCTACTTCCATAGTGAATGATTCGGCTAGACTAACGCGAGGTAAACCAAGAATAGACTCGAACTCTAGGGACACAAGCTCTTATCCGTGCCCGTGTCAAATAGAATAGATGCGTAGCTATCATTAATGAGAAACGTACCGTTGATCACGTTATTATTCGCTTTGGCCTGATTGGCGTTTATATTAAATGCTCTTCCTCTTGCTGGTGGATTGACTTGATTGGCTTGGTTCACAGGGTTAGCTTGGGCCTGCACATTGATGATGTTCACTAAACGTGGGCATGTGTTGTCACACCCCGACCCGCAGCGGAATAAAAGTCGGGGCATAATTGGGTTATCACCAAAGCTCATGATGCTTACTAAGATGTTTCATATTTATTAAATTCAAATTACAAACTTAAATATCCAAAACAAAATTCATACAATTACAAGAAAATGAAACTACATAATTATTCCAAAGCATAAACTTGTTTATTCTTCTAGGCCTTCCTAAGTGTTTCCTGTCTCACTGGATCACCTGTATCATGTGTAAAACGGGGGAGATTTTGGGTCAACAAAAGTTGGCGAGTGAACCTTGATAAAACATTTTTACTAATTTCTTGTTTTATTTAATAAAGAAAATTCGTGCAATAATCACATGTGAGCAAACATATATAGATAAACAATCACAAACCACTTTGGATGAGTATATGACATGAATGATGATGCATGTGAGATCAAGGCTCAATCAAACGAAGCCGATCTAACGAGGCTCCTGATGCTCAACCCGTATCCCACGGGGAACTGATGGGCCTAATGAAATGCGTGCACTGAAAATGATAAATCCAATCTATATATAATTCACACAACAACCGATACACATTTGATCACGGATATGATGTATGCACAAGTGTTTAAATAAAATAAAAGAATTGTACGACACATGATACACCCCAAAACATGATTAAAACGGGGAATTGGTAGAGATTCACTCACAGTGGGTGCGTTCTTTGATGACGATGAATGCGCACGAATTTATGATTCAATCGACGAGGGAAAAACTAACCTAGATAATAACGAAATGATTCGATAAATAAATAAATTTTATTTGAGATTAATATTTTTAATTAGTGCTCTTAATGGGATTTTTAGATTTATTTTTGTGAGTTTAAGGAAATTTTCTAACTTTAAAAATCTTATTTTTAAGTATTTTTAAATGATTTTTTTCAATTAAATAAATAAGTAAAAATAATAATAAAAAAATGGGTTGACTTTCTGACAGTTGACCGGGTCTGACCGGTCAGACTGTGTTTATTCTATGCGGCGCGCGGGATCGAACTCGGGACCTTTCGTTTGTGTGCACGCAGCTCTACCAACTGAGCTACGTGTCTAACCCGAAATATTCTCTGTTTTAATTATATATATATATACTAATTCACTTTAACCTTATTTAGTTTTTATTAAAAATGATTTAATATGGCCGAACCGGTTGCAGAGACCCGGAGTCGAACTCGGAACCTCTGGTTCGAGTGCGCACAGCCCAACCAGTTGGGCTGTGTGTCTAATCCGCTTAACTACTGGATTATATTCCTCTTATATACATTCTGTGGATTGATCTGAATAGGTTTTAAAAACGTTGGTTTTATTTCAGAAAGTCGGTAACATGTGCGATTCGAACTCGGGACGTGTGTATTGTATTTGCACACAGTCCACCGCTGGACTGTGTGTCTAACCCGGTTAAATATCCGTTTTTAATTATACTAATACACATTTTCATCTTCATCTTCTTCACTTACAAAAATACAGAACAGTGAAATCCGACTGTTCTGTTTAATCGACCACAACTTATACTTGATTGAAATGGAAAGAAGATTAAGTGATATGGTATACCAAAACAGCGAGTTTGCTTCAGATTTCCGGCAAGATTTCGTCGGCTCTGATTTGCGATTTCCGGCTGAGTGAATTGTTTAACAGTTTCGATTATTGTGTTGGGCAATTAGATTACTAATCAAGAGATAGCAAGAAAGGTTTAGATGATTGTACCGATTAGGAGTAAGGCTTCGGTTCTCCGGTGATATTCCGGCGAGTGCGAGAATTTCCGGCGACGTGTTCTGAGTGGACTAAAGCTTCAGGAAGTGAGCGCGGTTCTGAGCGAAAGGTTTACAGGAGGTTGGAGTGGGTATTTATAAGGAGGAACAGTTGATTTGGGTTTGAATTAAGGTCAACAATCGCGATTAAAGATTTCCAACGATTTTTGACTAAATTGATTGCCGGCAACGGTTATAACTGATGTCGAAATCAGTTTATCCGTTTCAGTCAAAGGAAAAACAGCCAAAATCACGGAGTTTAGGTTATTCCTGTGATTGCGAGTTCTGGCGCGCTGTTTTACAGATTTGACTTTCGGTTTTTATTATAAATGTTATTTGTTTCGGTATTAAACACAAAAGAAGTGTGTGGCGGAGCGGTGTGGTGTGTGTTTGTCTTTGTGGGCGACCCGGGTTCGAAACCCGGCAGCTCCATTTTATTTTTTATTCACATGTTATTATTATTTATCAATTATGGTTTTTAAATTCTAAAATGTTATATTAATTATGTACTATTTAAAATAATCTGAACAATAAATACGCAATACTTGATTATTAAACGAAGCGGGTTTGGAAAACCGTTTTCGACGAATGTTACATGTGTTGCGGAAATGAGTTGGATCAACGCAATTAAAACAAGCCCTAATGTGTGGCATCATAGGGTAGTTAGGTTGGTAAAAGGGTTGGGCTATGGGCTGAGTAGGTGGTAACAGTAATGGTGGTTGGTAAGGAACTTGGCCCACCATTTGGTTGTTGGGTTGGGCTTGAGGTTGGTTGCGGGTTTGTCTTTGGAGGGTTCGACATGTTTGGATTGTATGGCCTACTCGGCCATGTAAGTCCCGTGTAAGGGATCAAACAGGTATCGCTATCCTAATCAATTGCGGAAATAATGATCAGGATGAAGAACAACTTGAATATAATAACTTGCATACACCAGAGGATGTCAGATACACGTTTTGTAATCAACTCTCTAACCCCTAACAAGTGCCCTAAACCCTCTATTTATAGACATGACAAAGCCCAAATATACAACCCTAGGCCCACTTGGCATTAGGAAGCCCAAACTAACCCAAAAGCCCATAATACAATATAAATGAATAAACCTTTAAGCTCCAAGCCCAACAATCTCCCCCTAGGTTTCTTCATTTATCCTTCGGCACCGCATCCACTCCCAAACGTCCAACAATAATTCTGCAACTGCAGCTGTCCAATCTTTGGCACATGCCTCATATAGTTCAGCAGTACGTATTTGATTAGAAGCTAAAACTTGTAAATCTTTATCATGGAAGCTGACCAAATCCACAACATCATTCACCCTGAAAGCCTTCTCTTTCGTCACTATCGCAACACTTCCGACCTTTGGATCGCATAACCAGAAGTTAAAGTTCTTCAAAACCTCTTGGAAAGGTAGGGGCAACTGGAATCACCAACTCTTTATCTGTAGGAGGCCACATCACAGATTTAAACCGTTTGCCTGTGTGTGCATCACGAACTCTTTTGGCTGCTCTCAGATACGGTTCGGCGATCTTCATACTCTTAAACCCCGTCCTAACCTCCCGTTCAAGCTTTTTAAAGAACCTCCAACCTGGTCCACGCTTGGTCGTATCGTCGTCAGTGTACGGAGCTCTTAACAGATCTGTCAATGCGACCTTCGTCCAAGTCTCAAACTGTGACTCTTTCGAATAATATTCTCTTGTTCCATCTTGACGTACAATGATCCACATGTTCTTGATATGGTCATACATCCAGCTCAGCACTTTAGACTTGTTGCCACCTTGCTGTAATAACTCGACCCCAACTCCATGACGTATCTATCAGATTGATTTGTAGGATCTTTCAGCTGGAAGTTTTCATCCAGAGGATTCACATTCACATTCTTCATCAATACCATCTGCTTCTTCTTCCTCGGATCTGCAGTGCGTTTCTGATTAACAGTGAACTTCTTGCGTGGATCATTCAAGTAATCATCAATACCAGCTTGAAGTTCGGCTGCTAATTTCTCGGCCGCCAACCTCTGCTCTTCGGTTTCTTCAGCCAGACGTTGCTGTGCTGCACGATGACGGGTTTCAACATTCATAGGATCGTTGGTCGGATCACTAAACTCTTTGCCGAACTTGTTCTCTAACTTGCCCCTCAAATAAAAAACAATAGTCATCAGCATAGTCACATCCCCCTGCAGCTGTTCGATAGTTTGATCTCGAACATCTAAACGATTCTGCAGGGAGGCAATCTGCGCATCCTTTAACATGGCCTCCTGTTCCAGTACCACAACCCGTTTCTTTAACTCAACAACATCCACCTCAGTATCATCATCATCACTGTCCAAACCCCCAAACTCAAATGCCCGCTTCTCAGATCTGCGTATATAATCGTCATCAATATCATCAGAATGACCAGCACCACTACCACCCGCTTCTGAACCTCCAGCACCCGACGAACTGCCTCCAAATTCCATCATTTGTAATGCTGTGGCAGCAGGAATCGATACAACTGTAGATTGCGTAATGACAGGAACTGTGGGCTGTGTAGAAACTATAGGCGTGTCAACCATCAGAGTACAAGCAACCGATTCTATAATAATAACCTCATCAGCAGTGCTCTTGACAACAGTAGATGTAATCAACTTAGAAGTAGCAACTGTAACAGCAACTGGAGCCTCAGATGTACTCGCTGAAATGCTCGGCTCAGTTCTGTGTCTCTTGGTCAACGGAACTTCATCTTCGTCATCTTCATCAGGCTGAACAGTAGTAGCAATGACAGACGAAATGTCAAGTGGGGGATCACCTTGTTTCTCTTGAATGTCCTTCAGTTGAGCAATCAGAGCAGCTAGATTCTCAGATGATAACTCTGGTAGAACAGGAGTTAATGTAGCATTGAATGCATCAAGATCATTCAGAAAGGCTTGTCCAACATCGTCTTCATCATCTGTAACCAAATCCTCGACTTCTATCTCTTTTTCCTTTGCTGGTATATCATGTTCCTTGGCTACAATCGCATTTACCGGAGGTGTAGGTGGAGGAGCATGCATACTTACAACTTCAGAAAACTTGCCAAACTTCTTCAGAGGGAACCAACCTACAAATACCGTCTTCGAAGTAGAACGGTTCTTCTTCATAGTTGCAAAAATGGTAGGCCCCATTGGCTTCATATTCAGTAAATTCGAGTCTGTAGCATCCTTAGCTAAGTCGGGGTAACGAGCATCGAGAATCAGTTGGATAAACCGTGGATACAACAAAAACATCCGTTTCTTGGACTGCTCTAATATCTTCCTCATGTTTTCGAAAATATAACCAGAGTAGTTATATTTCCAGTCCATAACCAATGAAACGATCGCCGAAGTCTGAGCCTGATTAGGCTGATCCAATCCACCTTTATTCTCCGACACACATTGCATAAACGTGTGTATAAGTAGTCTCCAGTATGCCGGAAACATCTTCTTTAGCAATGGCGGATAAGAACCTTCGTACCCCATATCCATCAGTACCGGCAACACCTTTTCTTTGACATACGTGGTTGGATCACCGTAAGTATCTGAGTGATGTATAAGAATTTATACATCTTTAAAACGTCAAATAGACCCCGTTTACGTGAGAACTTGTCGTATTTTCATTGATTTAGATACTCATTTGAGTTATTTGTGAAAATGCAGGTCCGGGCTTCGACCCGGTAAAGAAACAAAGGCTTTTGGAGCAAATTGGAGCAAAAATGGAACATTTCTGCCAAATTGCCAGATATGGCACGACCGTGCCAAACATCAAGAAGTCGGCACTATCACAAGCACTATCATAAGACTGCACAATCCGAGCCAAATCAACACTTGGCACGACCGTGCCAACCCTAAGCACGACCGTGCGCGTGCAATCACAGGCTCTGATTAGCTAGTTTCCGAGTTCAACTTAGTCATTCCCGAGTGCGATATCGATAAGCACGACCGTGCCAAATGGTGGCACGGTCGTGCCACCTCGGGGAAATTTTAGTGGGATCTTTCCGGATTTGGCATTAAACTTGGTCAACAACTCAGAAAGGCACCTGACACTTACCAAGCACGACCGTGCCAAATGGTGGCACGGTCGTGCCAAATGCCCAGTAGCTTAAATACGTGAATTCAGCTCATTTGAAAGAGAGTTGGAGCATTTGGGTGGATTTCTCTCTCAAGAAGCTGATATTGAAAGCTTGGAGATTGAAGAAGGAGCCTTTAGGAGGTTGTATCACTTGATAATCCAACTCATTTAGCTAATTACCTTGTCTTAAACACTAGTATTTCACTTGTTATTCATGCACAATCCATATTACTTTATGTTTGTCTTAGTTATCATGAGCCTTGTAGGCTAAACATTTGGTGTTGTCTAAACTAGTTGAAGCTTATAAATATGTGATAATCATGGAAGTTGATGTGGTGATTGTTTTTGTTAATCTTCATAGTAGTGCTTGAATCTTGTTCTTGGAGTTCTTATACATGCTTAAAGTCCTTGTTCTTCAATGTTTGGTCATAAGTATTTACATGTTGTGTTGGAAAGCCCATGTAAAGATTATGACTATTGAATCTTAGTAACTTGTTAGCATGATTCATAACACGAAACTAGGAATGGTAATTGTTAACATGACTTGAATGATGATTTGAACATGTGTAGGAATTCTTGCGTTTAGATTTGGAAAAATCATAATAATGTTTACTTGGATTCTATAGTTGTGCTTGTGTTAGATTGATGATTTTTGGCAAAGATTGTTATCTAGAATGACCATGCTTGTGGTTTTTTGTCAAGAACATGATCATAGTGCTACTTACTTGAAAGCAAGTTAGGGTGATTGTTATGTTGTTCATGGTAATTTTCCCAAACTTGTAGAGTTAGGAGTTTTGACAAACAAATAACTCTTGTTTAAAGGTTAACATTAAATAAGCAAGTGAGCTTCAAATAATAATCTTTAGGTGATTAGAGTGATTATTTCATTTTAGTTTTCCTAAGGTTTATTAAACTAGGAAACCTTGATTGGAGACTTAGTTAACTTAGAGCTTGCATCACCATCGATCCTCCACTTAGTTGTCACATGTTTGTTTGTGGATACTTAGTTTAGGCAACCCTTTCTTAGATATTGTCATTCTCTAGTTTAGTAGTAGTTTATTATTTTGCATGATAAATTAGGAACAAAACCAACTCATCAATTGGAAAGGTTTAAAAGTAACAAAAATTTAGTACTGAGACACCGAGTCCACGGATTGATATTCGGTTCTTACCAGCGAACTATACTACCACCTGACGGTACACTTGCCCTATGTGTGTGTAGTTGGTTTTAAGTAAAAACTATTTTAAAACCTAATCTGTGTGAACGAAAATTATAATAATAAAAGTATATTTAATTCACGCACATCAAAGTTTTGGCACCGTTGCCGGGGACTCGGTCTTCTCAAGAATGGTTGGAGTTACTTGTTAAATCATTGTGAAAAGTGTACAAAATTTTGTCTAGTTTTTTTTATTTGTCTCACATGATTAATTGAAAAAAAAATTATGTTGATGTACAACTCGCGTCTCAAGCTGTTCCCTGGCAAGCTTAAATCTCGTTGGTCAGGACCTTACACGATGCGGTCTGTGTTTCCATACGGAACAGTGGAAATAGGCCATGAGGATGGCCGTTGTCACCCTCCACCCCAAGAACAAAGAATGCGGGGTGGTGAGTCTAGCTGAAGACTCGTAAAAAACTTAGCCCGTTTTTGTATATATATTGTGTCAGTTGTTTGTTTTTCTTTTTTAGGTTGCGGTTCGTTCTGGTCGCGAGGGATGTTAGTGCTTGTTGCCGGCTCTCAGATATGTTAGTTCGGATATTTTCTTGGTAGGAGATGCTTCGTGAGTGTCCCGGGTTCAAGGAGTCAGTTTAATTCTCATTTTTATTTCCACCCTTTAGTTTCTAAATTAATTTTTGTACAAACTATGTTTTTCAAAAAAAAAAAAAATTCGAAAATCGAGCACTATCAACCGAAAAATCTGGCACTACCAGACCTACTAGTGTCAGCCCCTTTGTAGAACCAATAATAGCACCCACCAATAATACATTTAACCACTTTCCTTTAACCTCTCATTCTTACTCTCTTGAACCCATTCAAAGCACTCACGAATCCCTTGCATCTCCTAGCTTCCTCCAAGATTACTAGTTTCTTTCATCCCAACAATCATTCCAGGTACGAATCCTTCTCCTTCTTTGTTAAGTTCTTTAGTCTTAGGGTTTGTTCTTCATGGTAGTTTATGTTTTATTTTTAGGGCTTGGTCTAGATCACCCGATTCAAGCCCGTTTTTAGTGTTTTATGTGTATTGTTATTGACCATAAGTGACCGATTTACAAAACCCCTAAGCAAAAAGAAAAATCGGGTTTTTGGGTGCGTTTTGAGCGATTTCGAGAATCTGGGTTACGTCACGAACGACCGTGCCAAGGGTTGGCACCATCGTGCCGTTCATAATTTTGTGACTGTCTTCATAATTTGCCCAGAAAATCGGTCAAGCACGACCGTGCCAAGGCCTGGCACGATCGTGCCCTTAATAAAAAATTCCAGATCTTCAACACTCGCCTAGAAATTGGTCAGAATCAGGTCAAGCACGATCGTTCCAAACCCAGGCACGACCATGCCACTTGAAGAATAAACCCAGAACTTCATAATTTTCCAGAAACTTCATAAAATCTGCTGTTGTTCATCCACGCACGACCGTGCCAAACCCAGGCACGACCGTGCCAAACCGAGGCACGACCGTGCCAACTGTCCAGAGGTCCGTTTTTGTTTTAATTTTGTTGCTGATTTTCTGGTTGTCTTGCAGATGGTTCACCGTTCATGCGGTTTAGCAACAATGCCAAGGAAGGGCACTGTATACAGAAAGCGAAGCGGTTATGGGCTCGGAGGAACCAAATCGAGCCCATGAGGAGGCTTCAAAAAGTAGACTTGGATTTGCTCGGTCAATCCGAGCGGTTCGAGGACTTGATGACACCTCTATGGAACCGCCTGTTTGACATTGTTGAGCCAGCAGGAGACGAGACGGGATGTCGGTCTGATTTGCATGGAGGTACATAGGCAGGGTAATTTTCTGGAGGACATGTATGAGCAAAGCCAGCGGAGCTTTGACTGGCTCTTCAGTTCGCAGCAGCACATAGCGAACTCAATGAATACTCCATACACGCAGCCGTCTCCCCATTTCACGCGCAGATCACGATTCGACCGCAGAGACGACACCGGTCCTTCTGGACCAAGTGACAGGTCTTAGCCCCATCTCCATTTTGTACTTTACTATTTCGTGTTTGAGGGGTGTGCCATTTTGCACCGTCCGTACACCCCTCCGTTGTGATCTTTTATTTCTTTTTATTATGATTAGTGGTTTAAATAAACAAGGCAAGGGTACATAGGTTGGGTTATCTTTTGTGTATTTGATCTTGTTTGCTAGTGTGTAGTTGCTTGGTTGAGAGGTTGGTTTGTTGGTTGCTTGGCGGTTCGTTGCGGTTGCTCCTTACTTGTCACTTCGCTCCATTCATGCCGTTTCATTTAAGGGGAGTTTTCGTGTTCCCATTTTCCTTCGCTTTCATTATATATGTTTTCATATATTTGTTTTTGTGTACATCGAGGGCGATGTACATTTCAAGTGTGGGGAGGTGGTTTAGCGCTTGAGCTTTGTTGTCATGTTAAAAAAAAAGAAAAAAAGAATTAAAAAAATAAAAATAAATAAATAAATAAATAAATAAAAATAAAATAAAATAAAGCTCTCTTGAATGAAATTTTGTGGCTTAATAATCAACCCAACATAAGTTTTTATAAAAGCACTAATTTTTGAGAAATATACAAAGGGTGAATGCAAAAGGGCTCGCTCGCGTGAGGTGTCACACCCTCAATTTCCACTTGCGGAGTTTTACCGCTAGGCGTGTGAACAAACCAGAATCTGAAACACTAGTACGTCGAACGACTCTATATGATTTGATAATACGTTTTCAAAAATCATTTGTCGTAGATTTTATATTGTCTTGATTAGTTACCAATATTTAGCAGATGCATCAGTTTTTAAAGTTTGAGCGGAAGCATAAATAAATAGTGAAGCGGGCGCCAACACAAACGCCAAAGCAAATGAAAAACCTCAAAACAATGTTGATAAATAAGACTCGATAAAAGATGTCTTGTTCAATGCATGTGCGTGCACCTAGAGCTCCTAGCGTCCTGAGAAACATGTAAAGAAACAAGTGTCAACATTAAAGATGAGTGAGTTCACAGGTTTTCATAAATTCGTTTGTTCGGTTATAATTTGTTTTCTCTGTTATCCCTAACCCGGGATAACGTATTGGTTCCATTATTCCAACCCGGAATAATAAGTTGTTGCTTCCAATATTCCAAACCCGGAATATTAAGTTGTTGTTTCCAATATTCCATACTAGGAATATTAAGTTGTTGTTTCCATTATCCCCAACCCGGGATAATATCGTAGTTTCGTAATTAAGTTCAATGTTAACATATATAGGTAGCTAACCTAAAGTCATGTCACGTAAGTGTTCGCGATCGAAGCTGACTGTTGTGCCTCCGTGTTGCCAGGCCTATCACTGACCATGGCGAAGTTAGGCCAAATTATTCACCCGTTGACCATACCAGGTCGGCTAGCGCGACTAGCTCGGATGGGGCTCGTCGGGCCCAGTAGTACTACTTATAATTCCCCCCGCTATTAAACCCAATATTAACGATCCGAGAGATTGACGAGGACTTAAGTGATAAAGCTGCTTAGTGACCATAACATTACATTAACATTAACTTAGTTACCGAGTAGTTATGTGACGTTAAATTTGTATAACGTAAAGAGTTTGAGTTTGAGAGTGTATACATGTTTCTCCCCCTGTTGTTTAAAAACCGTATAAAGTTAGGGGCCGTGAACTCACCTTTATTTGCTCGGTTAGTGTAGCAAAGATGTTATAAGAGATGGGACCGTTAGTTGCGTCCTAACAAACCAATTAATTCCACGTCAGTGTGTGAACACACCAATACAAATTCTACACGTAATTTACTCACAAAGTGATACACACAAACAACATATCTAACACTCAAACATGCATGCAAGTATCCTCATGTGATCATAGTAATCAAAACAACTTATCATAAACATAAACCAATTCATGCCACAATTTGGTGCACACAATCACAAGTTATCAATTTCAGCTTAACACTCATAATTCAGCTGTTTTCTAGGATTTTTATAAAATAGTTCTAACATTCCAAAAATTCCAATATTTTTACAGTAGGTGATATTTATACCATAGAAATTTATATAAATTTTCCAAGTCCTAAATCTTTACCAATTAACCATAAATATTAATATACCAGGCTGCAGTCAGATTTATCACTTTCTGACTGCAGTCCATGGAAGAATTTATTTAAAAATCACTGATTGTCCAATTAATAAAATTCCAGTTGGAGTTGCCCGGAAATTTCCATACCTAGTTGCTGTACAAAATTTATGACTCGACTCCCTACTGATTTTAAAATCCAACTTGATAAACAACCAACAAAATTTCAGGATTTTCACAGTTTTAGTTACTGAACTTATTTGGCCCTTTAAAAATATCAAACGACTTCAGAAAATGATGAATCCAGCGCCATTAGATTCCTTATTCAAATCTCTACGTTCTAGACATCAAAAAGTCCGTTTTTCGACTACTAATGACCGAGTTACAGCCAGATGAAGTCGGCTATAACTATTATTCAGCAGACTGTTTTCAGCATATCTTTATCATAAACTCGTATAACCCGTTCATGCGATTAACCTAGGCGATCAAGAACCGATTTTTAATCATAGTTTACTACCAATAACTTATCCATGCAAACCCTAGTTCTTACTTCTAGTTTTTATAAACGATCCTAGTCGCAAACTCACAAGTTCCGCAAACAATTATTCATGTAACCAATGGATAGTTCAGCCGATTATTCACAACACTTATAATCCGAAAACAACACAATCAAAACACATGTATCCCGAAGCAAACTAATCAATTCATTCAAACATATATATCCAAAACAAACTAATCAATTCATTTAAGCATATATATCCGAACATGATTTCATAATCAAAGATAATTCTGACCTTGAATAACTAGGCAAACAAGCCGAGATTTGGACAAGAACGACTCGGCTGATCCAACTAGATTGCGACCGAGGGGATGATGATAAAGTGGGCTGTTTAGTTGATTGAATAGAGGTGAAGATGGCGATGATTGCTGCTGCTGCGGCCGAGAGGAAGAAACGAACATGGAAAGCAGCTGTTTGCGATCACAAGGGGCGAGAACAAGCTGCCGACGGCAATTTTCTGTTTAGGGTTTTTGGAATCGTGAAGGATACATGCATGTGAGTCGTATATATAGGCGCAAAGGGAATAGTGGTTACGGTTTGGATAAGCATTCGTGGCCGAGGATCCTAGGTTGGTTCGGTTTGGGTTTGGGCTTGATCTCGCGGCCAAGGACTAGGGTGAGTTGGTTTGGTTTTGATCTTGGCCGAATAGTTTTAGGTTTTGCATGCAATGGGTTTTTGGTTTGGGTTGTTCTCGGCTGAGTAGTTAGAGTTTAAGTCTAGGTTTGATCTCGGTTTGGGTTTGATTCTTGTTCTCGGCCGAATACTTGAGTTAAAGTTTAAAACTTTGTTAACTCCTAGAGTCACAATGAATCAAAGCTGGTTCGTGTCGCGGTTCGGTTCAGTTCGTGTACATATCTACCATACTTACTCTATAACTAAAACAATCACACAACACACAACACACATCACGTATTCATTTAACTCGTGCACGTTTAATACTTAGCTTATACATTATTCGACAAGTGTCGCGTTTAAGTTATCCGAAAAACCCGGGATATCACTTGAGGATTACCACAAATTTTTTTTGTATACACTTGAGCATGAGAAATCAAGCGATTGACCTACTTGTTTGCCTTGCATATTTTCCCAATACGCCCGTTTCCGTGTGTTATTTTTGAGCCTTTGTAGCTTTAGAATTAATTTTACTCATGTTTTTGCGGGCAAAGATTGAGTGAGCCGGATGACTTTTGTGATTTAGAACTTGTGTTAGGTATATATTTCGAGGCCGCAAGGCGAATATATAGCATGAAAATGATTGAGGCACTAGGAAACCTTTTGTTTTTAACCAGTTTTTATGTAGTCCCTCACCCAAATCATTCCCTTAGTTAAACCAATTTGAGTCTTCCCCTTTCATTTCTTTTAAACCACTAAATAATAGCCACTTAGCCAAATTACCCTTTTATATTTTAACCCATTTTTGTTTGGAAGCCCGGTTTGGTTAGCGATTAACTTGTTACTTTTGTATAGTATCTTAGGTTGTAGTTGCAACATCATGGGGTAGAGTTTTTACCTAAGTAGACGTACTTAGTTTCCCTCTCAAGCATGTGCAAAAAAAAAAAAAAAAAACTGAGAAAAACGATTATAGTTAAAAAAGCCTTACCAAGTGGCTTCATTAGAGCAATTTTGGAGTGGAAAAGCTAAATCCGTTGATTAGCTCTCGGTTAGATAATATTAAATTGTATAGTTCTTATTTTCTTTTGTTTCAAGTTAGTCGAACCGTCGGGTTATAAACTTTTTAGCCACTTTAAATATCTACTTCCATACCCTTGACCCTAGCCAAGTTACAACCCGAATAAGACCTCATGATTCATGTTATGTTTTTGTCGAGTGATTAAATTTGATCCTTTCACAAGCTTATGATATCACATAGTCATCGTCGTGGCATCGAGTGTTTAACACATACTCCATAAATTGTATGTGCACCCATATATTAGCCGAGTGTGTGTGAACATTGTGAGGATGTGAGGTAGACTTGTAGGGATTTCCAAGATGGACCATTGCTCATAAACTTATTTTATATACCTTTTTGTTTTTTTTTCCATCATGTCGAGTAGTCCTTGATTGTTATAGCCCGAATAATTTGTCTGTGCGTATAAAATGATAGTTGAGGTTATTGCCATTTAGAGAGTTTTAGTTTGTTTTAGTTTGCTTGAGGACAAGCAAAGTTCAAGTGTGGGGATGTTTGATGTATAAGAATTTATACATCTTTAAAACGTCAAATAGACCCCGTTTACGCGAGAACTTGTCGTATTTTCATTGATTTAGATACTCATTTGAGTTATTTGTGAAAATGCAGGTCCGGGCTTCGGCCCGGTAAAGAAACAAAGGCTTTTGGAGCAAATTGGAGCAAAAATGGAACATTTTGCCAAATTGCCAGATATGGCACAACCGTGCCAACCATTGGCACGACCGTGCCAAGCATCAAGAAGTCGGCACTATCACAAGCACTATCATAAGACTGCACAATCCGAACCAAATCAACACTTGGCACGACCGTGCTAACCCCAAGCACGACCGTGCGCGTGCAATCACAGGCTCTGATTAGCTAGTTGCCGAGTTCAACTTAGTCATTTCCGAGTGCGATATCGATAAGCACGACCGTGCCAAATGGTGGCACGGTCGTGCCACCTCGGGGAAATTTTAGTGGCATCTTTCCGGATTTGGCATCAAACTTGGTCAACAACTCAGAAAGGCACCTGACACTTACCAAGCACGACCGTGCCAAATGGTGGCACGGTCGTGCCAAATGCCCAGTAGCTTAAATACGTGAATTCAGCTCATGTGAAAGAGAGTTGGAGCATTTGGGTGGATTTCTCTCTCAAGAAGCTGATCTTGGAAGCTTGGAGATTGAAGAAGGAGCCTTTTGGAGGTTGTATCGCTTGATAATCCAACTCATTTAGCTAATTACCTTGTCTTAAACACTAGTATTTCACTTGTTATTCATGCACAATCCATATTACTTTATGTTTGTCTTAGTTACCATGAGCCTTGTAGGCTAAACATTTGGTGTTGTCTAAACTAGTTGAAGCTTATGAATATGTGATAATCATGGAAGTTGATGTGGTTATTGTTTTTGTTAATCTTCATAGTAGTGCTTGAATCTTGTTCTTGGAGTTCTTATACATGCTTAAAGTCCTTGTTCTTCAATGTTTGGTCATAAGTATTTACATGTTGTGTTGGAAGGCCCATGTAAAGATTATGATTATTGAATCTTAGTAACTTGTTAGCATGATTCATAACATGAAACTAGAATGGTAATTGTTAATATGACTTGAATGATGATTTGAACATGTGTAGGAATTCTTGTATTTAGATTTGGAAAAATCATAATAATGTTTACTTGGATTCTATAGTTGTGTTTGTGTTAGATTGATGATTTTTGGCCAAGATTGTTATCTAACATGACCATGCTTGTGGTTTTTTGTCAAGAACATGATGATAGTGCTACTTACTTGAAAGCAAGTTAGGGTGATTGTTATGTTGTTCATGGTAATTTTCCCAAATTTGTAGAGTTAGGAGTTTTGACAAACAAATAACTCTTGTTTAAAGGTTAACATTAACTAAGCACGTGAGCTTCAAATAATAATTTTTAGGTGATTAGAGTGATTATTTCTTTTTAGTTTTCCTAAGGTTTATTAAACTAGGAAACCTTGATTGGAGAATTAGTTAACTTAGAGCTTGCATCACCATTGATCCTCCACTTAGTTGTCACATGTTTATTTGTGGATACTTAGTTTAGGCAACCCTTTCTTAGATATTGTCATTCTCTAGTTTAGTAGTAGTTTATTATTTTGCATGATAAATTAGGAACAAAACAACTCATCAATTGGAAAGGTTTAAAAGTAACAGAAATTTAGTTCTGAGACACCGAGTCCACGTATTGATATCCGGTTCTTACCAGCGAACTATACTACCACCTGACGGGTACACTTGCCCTATGTGTGTGTAGTTGGTTTTAAGTAAAAACTATTTTAAAACCTAATGTGTGAACGAAAATTATAATAATAAACATATATTTAATTCACGCACATCAGTTAGCTGCAGCACTTCCCTCACACAAGCCTCATTAACTACAATCTCCATCCCCTAATCTGTGATCGAATGAAAGGTCTGCCATCTTCACCTCTTGGCTGTATCCGCGCTCTCTTCCAAATGAATGAACCAAATCTCTGTATATCACGGGATTTGCACGAAGAGCGTAGGCAATCCGACAACTGTTAAGCCCCACAATCATTACCTGAAACTCCTAAAAGTACTCAGCCGGTGGATCTGAAAGATATCCAGCCTGATTGTGAAACTGTTCTTCAACAAGCATCATGGCATCGAAAGCTTCCTCCACCATGTCTGTCAAAAATCAACCGAGTTAGAAACCAACTAACAGAAGCAAACTGAGTAAACTGATTTAACTGAGTTAACTAAGTTAACTGAGTTAACTGAGTTAACTCTAACTGAACAGGTTAACAGAGGCCAAGGTTCAAATTAAAGGCAGTTCAAATTAGTTAACGGGTTCAACAATTCAAAAGGTCCAAACATAGTTAAGGGGTTCAAACTTAGAATCAATCCGAAATACTCTTATCAGTCCGGATTAAGCATCTCGGATAGACATCTCGGGTGAAGATTAATCCGAAAAGAGATCCGAGTTCATCATTTCAAATGAATATCCATCCGAAATGGGCACTATTATCAATCCGAAATGCTAATTCTTTGAAGATCAATCGGAATGCACATGTACCTGATCCGGAATGGCAGTCCGAATATTCAGTTTGAGAGAGAATCAGAGAGAACAAACAGTAACTCGGATTTTGAATAATCCGAAATGAGAATAGAGATGACAATATAGTTATTCGAAATGGGCTTAGGCCTGATATTTGAGTCCGGATTGGGCTTGTAACAGGCCCAATCCGGAACAGTAACACATTAGGCCTGTTCAAAATGACTTAAATGGGCCATTCCGGACAGGTCCAATTGAGCCCAATCCGGAACAGTAACCTTAATTTTGATTTTTAGACTTAAAACCAATTTCATCAGGCTGGCTCAAATCCTAAAGCACACTGGGCCAGTCCAATATCTCTTGACAGAAAACCATCCCACCAAAATTCATCAAGTAAACTAACCAAGCATCCAACCATCACAAGGAGAACTTATTAAAACAGACATAAGCAATTAACACAACATTGCTCAGGGATCAAATCGTTTCAAACGCTGACCAAAGAACATTTTTGATATGAGCAGGTTCGGTTGGTTAAGCGATTGTCAGTATACTTGTCCACTTAAATCCAAAACTCAACCCTTGTAGATTAGACTTTATGATATGCTTAAGGTAATTTTATACTAAGATACTCGTGTGTCCCATACCATGACATACCCCCACGATCAAGGTAAGCACAACTGTTCATCGTAGCAGGTGAGTATATCGTGATCATCCTTTATTGTACAACGTCAGGCTATTGGTGAAACAGTCAGTACTTCCGTACAGAGAGAGACCAATAGTGACTGACGAGGGTTAGGTAAATACCTTATGAGGTACGTAAGAACTTAGAAAGAAACTTTTGTTCTTTTAGGTTTTGGCCTTTCCATTTTGGCTCTTTTATAAAGATATCCTGACTGTGCCTAGGTCTGCATATAATCTGGATGCAACAGAAGGGCAGTCAAGATATCCCTGAATGACTCAGCAGCATAAAGACCCGAAACCTCAGATGTTGGCTATCTATCAACGCAAGATTTAAGACCAAAAAATCATATGCCTATAGTAAGTGACTCACTGAGTACAAAGTTTGTTATGTTTATATCATTTGACTTTTCCCATCCCGTTGAGTTTTAGACCTACCGACACATCACTTTCGATCCAAATCTTTCCGCTTCTATAACTTACATGTGTTAGTCAAACATTTTATCACGAATATTCATTTCATTTCCCTATCATTGCAAAAATTAATTTTTTTTTAACTTTTTCTCCCCCTAAAATTTGTGCATAGAGATATGAACAAATTTATGAAGCGATGAAAAGAAATGAAAAGTAGTAAATAAACACGAAGATAGTAGATGCCTAGGAAGAAAACCGAATCATTTTGAGAAGATCCACAAGCACTTGAAAACATGCATTGCTAACAGGTTTCGTAAACAAATCCGCCACATTTCATCAGTATGGATTTGCTCAAGTTTTACGAGACTTTCGTAGCAATCGCGTATAAAATGAACTTTAATGTTAATGTTCTTGGTTTTGGAGTGGAAAAAGGGTTTTTAACTATTTGGATTGCGGCGTCATTATCACAATAAATCGTGGTGTTTAGATAAGTCAAACCGTAATCTGCAAGCTGATGTTGCATCCATAAAACCTGGGAAGCAGCAAGCAGATGCTGCGACATATTCTGCCTCTACAGTGGAAAGCGAAACCGTCTGCTGTCTTCTTGCATTGCCACGAAATGAGGCGATCTCCCAGAAATTGGCAACCAGCCGACTTTGAGCGCATTCCCTATCTGTATCTCCGAGATTACTGCCAGAGAAAGCAATCAGTTCAAATTCAGAATTTTTAGGATACCAGAGGCCCAAAGATGAGCCCCTTTGAGGTACCTAAAAATTCGTTTAACAGCATGTAAATGAGAAAGTTTAGGATAGTCTGATAACGAGCACACTGCAGACGGAAAACATGATATCCGGCCGACTAGCAGTGAGATACATGAGGAATCCAATTTATAGAGTGATACATGGTAGGGTTAACAGGCGTTCCTTCAGCATCTTCATTTAACAGAGGCCGTTCTGCAATAGGTGAAGCCATTGGCTTGGAATCTGTAAGCTTGAACTTGGAAAGAACGTCGTGTACGTATTTTCCTTGATGAATGAGTATACCCTGTGGGCTCTGACGAACTTGAAGTCCTAAAAACATGGTCATCTCTCCCAATGAGCTCATCTCAAATTTTATCTTCATGATTTCTTCGAACTCGCGGCACAAACCATCATTGGTGGAACCAAAAATAATATCATCAACATAGATTTGGACGAGAATAATGTCCTTATCAACGCGTTTGATAAACAAAGTTTGGTCAATAGTTCCACGTGTGTGTCATGAGCAAGCAGATGCTCCGTAAGAGTAGCATACCATGCGCGAAGTGCTTGATGCAACCCGTACATACGCTTTGTCTAATTTATAAGCATAATCTGGCTTGTCAGGATCAGTAAAGCCCGGTGTTGTGCCACGTAAATTTCCTCTTTCACCTTGCCGTATAGAAACGCAGTCTTGACATCCATTTGATAGACAGTAAAGTCCATATAAGAGGCATATGCCAAGAAGATACGTATAGCTTCCAAGCGCGCGACAGGTGCATAAACGTCATCATAATCCAGTCCTTCAATCTGTCGAAACCCTTGAACCACCAGTCTAGCTTTATTTCGAACAATAACTCCAATGTCATACTGCTTGTTGCGGAAGACCCAGCGAGTTTCAAGAGCGCGCTTTCCCTGAGGTAGTTTCACCAGTTGCCAAACGCCAAGTTTTTCATATTGATTGAGTTCTTCGTGCATGGCATCCACCCAGCCTGGTTCCTGCAAGGCAACATCAATACTTTTAGGTTAAATTTGGGAGATAAAGCAAGAATAAAGACATGTATTGATATCCCCAGATTGACTGCGGGTGCGAACGACTTGCGTTTACAGGACCAATGATATTTTCAATGGGATGATCACGCTTAACGTTGTGGTATTTGTGTAGCAGGAACCAAAACATCGGTTGGCAAGTTGGTGACACTAGCTGAAGCAACTCCAGATGCCTCCCCCTCAACTGAGGCACATGTAGGGGTGTGTGGTGAAGAATCCACCACACAACGAGGGGAGTAGGCTCGGGAAACACGGAGGAGCCCAAAACATCAGGAGGAAGTCCTTCATCTGCTGTAGGTGGCTCTGGGGGAAAGAAACTACATCCTCGGTAAGAGTAGGCTGAACATGCGAAGAGATGGATGGGGCTTGAGATGGTGAAGCTGTCGAGGATGTGAGACAGTGTCATTGAATCTAGGAGGATCTACACTTAGCTGCTTTAGTGTGTCATTTAGTGCGGCAGCGTCAGCGTCATCGTCGGAAGGAATGGGCACCGTTGGAGGGAAAGATGTTGAACTATCTCCTGTAGACATATTAGAAGACACATCAAAATGATTAAATAAGGTAGAGTAGTCATACAACCAATTAGGACCAATGCGTTTGTCCTTGGGATTTTCCTCCAGCCAACCCACATTGTAGGTTTCAACCACCATCTTCTTGATCTTTTATAAACGCGATATGTCGTATTTTTAGAATAACCAACGAAAATACAAGGATCTCCGCGTGCTTCGAACTTTCCTTTAGCATCCATGAGCAGGAGTACACAGGGACATCCAAATTTGCGGAAATCTTGACCGAAGGTTTGCGACCTTCAACCACTTCGTATGGAGTCTTCATGTGGCGTTTGTTATCAGGGCACTGATTCTGAATGTAGCACGCAGTGTTGATTGCTTCGGCCCAGAAGATGAGAGGTAGCTCGGATTCAACAAGCAAGTTCGTGCCGCCTTGATGAGTGTGCGATTTTTACGTTCGGCAACCCCGTTTTGCTGTGGGGTTCTGGCTGCACTGAACTGTCTGTCAATTCCCGTGGAGGAGCAGAAAGAGTTTAAGGTAAGATTCTTAAACTCTGTCGCATTGTCACACCGAATAGCCTTTACCTTCGAATCTGTCTGGTTTTCCATAAGCGTGACAAATTGTTTCACTATCTCTACGGTTTCACTTTTATGTGTAAGAAAGAAAACCCAGGTGAAACGAGAGTAGTCATCAATAATAACCAGACAGTAAGCCTTCCCTCCAATGCTATGAATGTCTGTTGGACCGAAGAGATCCATGTGGAGCAGTTCTAAGACCTGAGAAGTGGAGGGTATGGCTTTGGTTTTATGCGGCTGACGGTGTTGCTTCCCACGAGCACATGATTCACATTTTTCCATCTGCATGAAGTCACGAACTGGTAGATCTCTGACCAAACCACCTTTAGCGAGACGATTTAAATTCTTCATGTCGATGTGACCCTGTCTGCAATGCCATAGCATGGCGTCATGTTCGGCTGTCGAAGAAAAAAGGCATGTGAGCTTGTCAGAAGGAGCTTGGTTCATATCGATGACGTAGGCGTTTCCTTTTCTTGCAGCTTTCAGAAGAATCTAATCATCTGGAATGATTAAGCCTGGTTTGAGACATAGCATCCTTTCTTTGTGAAGAGAACATCCAGATGATTGTCGCAGAGTTGAGACACACTCAACAGACTGTGCTTCAATTCTGGTACATAGTTGACATTTTTAAAACTCAGGGCTCCATTGCAAACAGTTCCTCTCATCGTGATTTTCCTGGTTTCTCCACTTGCGAAGGAGACAAACCCGCCATCGAAAAACTGAATGTCCATTCCACTGCGAGATGTCTCCTGTCATGTGCCTGGAACAGCCGCTTTCAATATACCATAATCGAACAAGAGCGTGCTAGAGCTGTTCCTGCACATTTCAACAGGTTTAGTTAGAAACGGGAACCCAGGCCATAGAGGATCTGGGTTTTCCTGTTGCATCAACATAAGTAACCTCACGAAAGACCAAATTAGTTGAGGATGAGGTTGATGATTCTTTTGATTTACTAGACAAGGGGTTGGTAGACTGAGTCTTGGCCACTGACTTAGGCCTCCAGGTCACCGAATCAGACCTCTGCACATTCCTAGGAGTGCTAGAGGGATTCTTGGAAATCGAAGGTCTCAAGGGGATAACATTTTGTTTCTTGGACAAGTTCCAGTCTTGATCAGAAGACTTAGCCACAAATCGAGCCTTATATTGACGATTAGGCATAGCCTTCTGATGTCTGGAGTACAAAGTATGGAAAGAGGTAAAGGTCCTTTGACAGTTTCGAGCAATGTGCCTGGGAGATCCACAGTTGAAACAGGTCTGCCTCTTCTGGAAGAAAACAATCCGTTCAGCTTGGGAAATTCTGGGCAATTTGTCGGTCAATTTCTTGCTGGCGTTTACTGACGGCTGTTGCACGGTCTTTGGCTTGGCGGTGTCCTGCGCACAACCATCAGCCCACTTGTTAGATTTGGGATTTGAATTACAGGATTTTGAACATGAAGATTCTTTCAAAACAGATGAAACGGGCGACTGCTGATTAATTCCACAGTTTGACGAGAGGACTCAGCGGTTGCCTTTGCATCGTTTGAAGACGCTTCTTTGGTTTTCTTCTTTTTAGATCTACGTGTTCTTTTCTTTTTAGGCTTATTCTTCAAATCACATTTTGAGACAGATTTTGTAGAGGACACGAGTGACTCTATAGGAACCTCATGTTCAGAAATTTTAGCAGATGATGATGGAACCTCACAATTTAGAGAAATTTTAGATTCCGATTCACTATCAGATTTAACGGTTGCAGTTGAATCAATTTTAGATTTGTGTTCATCTGCTTTCATTTCCGAATCAGTCCCTTGTATTGGGTCGCCCAAATCTTCTAGAATAATGTCACCATTAACATTGACAGAAACAGTTGGTTGGTCATCGTTAACACTGTCATTCCTATGAGATGCATCAAAAGATGCAGCCTCTGAAGGTGAACATTTGATATCCTCTGCTGAAGTGAACTTTCGGTATCCTCGGCTGAAGATGAACCTTCGGTATCCTCAGCTGAAGCTGATGAGGCCGAGTCATCTGTTGATGTAGATCCTGTAGCTAAATTCATTTTCTCATCGCACAAATTGTTACAGCTATTATCATCATTCAAAACATCAGTATCAGAATTTAAACTGTCTAAATGTTCAACACAACCAACACTATTTGAGCATGTAAATTGTTCAGCAAGAAAGTGATTTAAAATGTCAAAGGCAGGTCTATAAAAAGCATAATCATCAGCTGAATTGTCTGAATGTATATTCAGACATTCTTCCTCATCATCCTGTGTGATGTCCTCAACTAATTTTTTTTTGCACATGAATTAGACACATTAGTATCGTTCACACATTTAGTTTGAGCATCAGAAGATTCCTTTTCATTAAGTTTTGTAGAGGACGTGGAGGGTTCTGCCTCAGGCACTTCTGTCTCCAATTCCACCGTACTCTCAGATGGATGATTACTAGTTTCACTAGGAGGTGATGTAGAAGCCACAAACACATCATCCTTCTTGAGTTAAGTGGGTTTGGAGAACTTAGGATAATAGGGCGTCCATGATTTAGATAAATAATCTGACGGTTTACCATACATCATTTTTTCAGCATTTTTGGTTTCTTCCCTCAGTTTCAGGCATTCTATGTAGTTATGATTATATGGTGGAGGTGCCCTATTGTACCCAAGACACTTAGTGAAATTCTTTTGGTAATTAAGCTGGAGGTCACATAAGTCCTTGACTAATTTGCTGGAAGTTTCAAATTTCTTAATATTTATTTCATTTTCATGAAGCTTCCCTGTCAAGGAATTCAGCTTAGCTAAGGCTGCTTGAAGTTCTACGTCATTTTCAGCTAATTTTAGCTTGTAGTCGTAGACCCAACATTGCTGTTGGTTCAAGTCTAGCTTTAGCTGAGCTACATCTTGTTTCTGCGCTTCGACCTTCTCCATAAGAAGCTTGTTCTTATGTTTAAGGCCGATGTTCTGTGACGCAGCTTGTTGATATTCAGCCACAAGAGTTAAATTGTGGGCACGCATTTGGGATAATTTAAAACGACAACTATCAGAACAAAGTATTCGATTTACCGTTTCCGAAAGATCGGGTGTCTCAGTTGTCTACGCCATCATGCAGTGGTTGTTATTCTTGGATAGATTCAAGGTTTCCATTTGAGTTGCAGCATCTGGCCGGTTGAAGCCCTCATGCTGTTGGGCCACAAGTGCTTGGACTTCCCGCCTGAGCTGCCAGATGGACTCGTAGTTGACTTGAAAAAGAGAGACAGGAACCAACTGTCTGTCACTGCTCTGTTTGTCGGCTACCCTGGATGATACATAGCCTGATGGTGGCTTCTTGCATTCCCTAGCGAAATGGCCTGGTTCATGACATTGGTAGCACATGAGTTTGTCCTTTGTGAGACCAGTCTTCAGGTTGGACAAAGGTGGCCTTCCATACTTTTTCTGAAATTTGTTGACCCGAAATCAGCCATTGCTAAGTTCCAGGAGACATCGATCTCATCCAGGTCTTCCTCCATGATTTGATCAACTTCTGTTGGCAGAATAAATGGAGGGGTCAGATCGCCTGCTAGAAAGGCGTTCAAGCTCTTGATCATAGATGCAGCAATCGCCAGCTTCTCTTCGTTCTCCTTAGTGAGAAATGCAGAGTTGGGAGCGGGATGTGCAGAGCCAGGGATAGGTGCGCCCTTTGAGGAATAACGCCTTGTTGCACGGTTTGAGGAGTTGCAGGACTGAAAACCACATTAGGATACTGAGCATGGAACTGTGTATGGACTTGAGCCGCTGAGACCGTCATAGGATTGGAGATTGATACCCATACATATACTGAGTGTTTTGAGGCATGACAACAGACTATACACCACATTTGATCCACCTGGTGCTTGTGTAGTTCCTTGCATAGGCTATAGACGAGATTCTGTGACATTAACGCTGCGTTCTGACCTGTAATCCCTGCCGCCATTTAGACTACTCTGATGATTGATCTCCCTTTGTTTGTTATCAATTTCACATGATTTGATAGTAGCAATCATCTCAGTGAGAGTGAGGTCGTTCAGGTTCTTTGTCTTTTTGATCATGCCCACGTCTGCATCCCAACTTTTGGGCAGTGAATTCAACAACTGTCGGTTCATGGCGCTGTTGGTGAGGGTGATCTCAACTGAAATCATCTGGGAAACCAGTTTGACATAGCGGCGTATCTGATTCTTGATGGTTTCCCCATATATGTGATTGAACGAGCTGAATTGCTGATTCAGCTGGTTCACTCTACTTGCTTTCAAGTCAGCGTTCCCTTCGTAGAGATTTTGCAACTCACTCCAAACCTCTTTAGCATTTTTACAGTTCCTGACCGCGATAGAGATATTGGGTCCTAGAGCCATGGTTAGTGTTGCGAAGCTTCTCATCTTCCTCTATGATTTTGATGTCCTCTGGAGTCCATAAGTGCATAGGCTTGGGAATTTTTGTTTCAGGATCTTGCTCTATGCTATACACTATGGTTCTTGGACCATTCATGATGCATCTCCACACGCCGGGCTCCTTTGCCTTGCAATACTGTTCAAAGCGGAACTTCCACTCATAATATTCATCACCGTATAACAAACGGACACTTTGGTGGAAGTGCCAATCACCTAATCCAGCTCTTGGTGGAGAGCTAAAGTTTGCGATTGCAGGGCTGCCAATGTGGCATTGGTCAGGTCCTGTGCGGTCATGAATCCAGCCATTAAATTAATTGAAATTTACCAAATTTGATTTAAAGTTTAATTAATTTAAGTGATTCTGATGAACATTGCCCAATCCGAAAAGTCAATTCTGTAGTCAATATGGTCAACTCGGAAGGTTTAGCAATCCGGAAGTCAACGATGGTCAAACTGGATGAAATATCCGAAATAAGCAATCCGGAATTTGGAATCCGGAATGAAGAATCCGGATTTAAGAATCCGATTTGAAGATCTGAAATGACAAATCCGATAAGAAATCCGAGAAGAAATCCGAAATAGAAATCGAAAAGCAGATCCGGAATAAAGTTCGTAATGCAGATCCAGAATAATCACCTCTGAAATGAAATCCGAAATCAAGAATCTGGAACGAAGAATCCGAAATGCCTGACTTATCTCCTATAAATCCGAAACAGTTACTCCGCCTTTTATGTAACCGTATTCCGGAATTCAAGGAATTCAAAACAACTACAGTAACTCGGATCCAATCCGGAATAAAGCAACAGTCTGGGATAATCCGGAATAGACGTATCTCCTTCGTGTTCTTCGGAATCCGGAACAGTATCAAATCCGAATTATGAAGACCTTCTTCGTGTTCTTCGGGATCTGGAACAGTGTCAAATCCGAAATCTGCAGAGCTTCTTCGAGTTCTTCGGAACAGTAACCCTCGTCGATGAACAGTGATCCGGAATGTCGAAATCGACATTCAAAACCAAGCAATACCCGGAGCCTGTATTAGAATAGCATGCTCTGATACCAATTGTAAGTCCCGTGTAATGGATCAAACAGGTATCGCTATCCTAATCAATTGCAGAAATAATGATCAGGATGAAGAACAACTTGAATAACTTGAATATAATAACTTGCATACACTAGAGGGTCAGATACAAGTTTTTGTAATCAACTCTCTAACCCCTAACAAGTGCCCTAACCCCTCTATTTATAGACATGACAAAGCCCAAATATACAATCCTAGGCCCACTTGGCACTAGGAAGCCCAAACTAACCCAAAAGCCAAAATACAATATAAATGAATAAACCTTTAAGCTCCAAGCCCAACAGGCCACACCCTGTGCAATGGGGACATGGGTTCTCAAGGGGGGGGGGTGATGGTATTGGCATCAATTGCACTTCGGGTGAGGTCCTGTGTATTGCCTCTTGAATGGTGAGGTAAGGGGAGCGACGTGGGTGATTGGGGCGGCTGGAAGTGGGTTGGTTTTATAGAGTTGGCTACTGGTTTGAGTGACAACAAAATTTTTCCCGTTTCGCTTTCTCTTGGCATGAATCGAGAAGAGGATCCGGTTTGGGTTGGGTTGGGGGTTTTAGCCGGTGTTTTGCTACTTGCATCCTTCTTCTTCTCATCCTTGAAATCCCCATTTCTAATGTGATTTTTAGTGAGCTCAGTGGCTAGCTCCATTGTTGCTTCCAGGGTTGCAGGCACGGTACTCATCACAGAATCCTGAATCTTCGAAGGAAGACCCCGAATGTAATGCTCGATAAGACGATAGAGAGGAGTGAACAGATTCGGAACCATTTGGTTTAGCTCGAGAAACCTTTTGTTGTGGTTATATGATCCCCCTCCTTTTGCTTTAGGTAGTAGATCTCATCTTCCAGCTTCTTAATTTCGCTTCTTGGGTAGAAACACCTTGTCATGAGTTCTCTAAGCTGTTTCCCAAGTTAGCGCTACTGCGCTTCAGCGCCTCTTCTGCCCTTTTCGGCATTCCACCAAGTTAGTGCTACCCCAAAAAGACGACCAGTAGCATAATAACCTTACGGTCGTTGGGGCAGTCACAGTTGAGAAAAGTGCTCTCCATTTCTTCAAACCACCGAAGGAGGGCAGTGACCCCTTCAGTTCCCTCGTATTTTGGAGGGTCGTAGGAGTTGAAGTGCTTGTAGGTGCACTTGGTGGTGTTTGTAGGAGGATTGGCAAGCATTTTGCTCATCTTGATTGATTGGATTAATGGGGTTAGCGGCGAGAGCTTGTTGAACTTGGATTACGATATCGGGAATCATGGCGACCATTTGTTTGGCTATTTGGGAAGCCATGACGTTCACCGGACTTTCCAGATCTCCTACCTCCACGAAGGTGCCTAGAAGACATCTACAGGAAATACGTAACGAGATTATGAGTTTGGCATATATGTTTCAGTGTGTCGCATAGGGTTTAGAAATGAAATTAAACATCCACAAAATAAATGAGAAATATAAATCCTTTACATCCATAGGATGCCTTGGCTTTGCTCATGTTTGGGCCCTCATATGTCCCTATACTTGGCCTAAGTAGTCATGTGGGCCCCCATGACTACTGGGCTTCGTAGAGTTCACATTGGTTTTGGCCAGTTAACACACGCACAACCCGAATGAAAATCATAAAACATGATTGCGAGGTGTAAGGTCGGAAGGTGCCTAGTGTGGACACGGTGACAACTCAAAGTGGGTTTAGTTCACACGACGTTTGGTGTGGCATGCTTTGGCCTAATAGGTCCTTTGTACTCTCATCGTTAGTCCCCTGGTAGGCAAACTGGTCCGTTACTTTGGATTTATACGAATGCCAATCCTAGACAGGAGTTCCGACTACCGATACTTGTACCCTTCCATTTACTACATGCCGTCGTAAGAATTCACTTTGATGAGATTTGAAAATAAAAACACCACATATTTTTGAAAAGAAAAAAAAAAGAAAATGATTAAGTATGTGAGATCGTGACGTGCGTTATGACGGTAACATATGCGTATATACATGTTATATTGGGAAAATTTATAACACGTTGAATGTCACACAAAATCAAGTAGCAATTAAAGTGCTTGCATGTAATTGTGTGTGAGAGAGTGTAAAATAAGTAAATGTCATAAGTTTGCATGTAACCAACTTAACATGTAAGCAATTAAATTCTAATTAACTATAGTATAGGCTCTAAGGGTCTAATAACCTATCCATATCCCTATAGTCACTCGCTCTGATACCAATCTATCACACCCTGACCCGCAGCGGATAAGGTAGTCGGGGCATGGTTGAGTTTTCATCAAAGCTCATGACATTTACTATTATAAATGTTTAACATTTATTATTCCAAACTTAGTTAAAATATTCCAATAACACATAATTCACGCAAACACAATATTGTTTTAAACATACTTGCAAATAACATTTTAATTCTTCTAAGGCCCACATCCTATGTGATCCATGCTTCAAACCTGCTCACCTGTATCATGTGTAAAAAAAGTTTTGGGTCAACATAAGTTGTGAGTGAATCCCTTTTATTATCATTAAGAAAAATGATATATTTAGTATTTTATAAAAAATGTGCATTAACCAAATATGGGAACGTCGTGTATGTTATCTAAATCACAAACCATCTCATCAATCATCAACTAATAATGTACTTGTGTGCACGATAAGCGATGTGCTGCAAGATCAAGGCTCAATCAAAGAGCCGATCTCGTATATTAGGCTACACGACGCTCCACCCGTAGGTAACAGGAACAAAGGGCCTAATGTGAGAAATTGACTGCAATGAGAATATAAACACTAAATGGCAATAAACAAAACAATATCACATAACACGTTAGATCACATAATGGTAATAGCACGAGATTTTAAATAACGAGATAATAATATATATAGCGACACATGATACAGTATAAATAAAAGGAAAAAAGGGGAGTTTTAAGATTCACTCACAGTGGGTGCGATAAGATTTGTTGGAGATTGCGTACAATTGAGAGGTTGAGATACCAAGTGACGAAACGACTAACCTAAATATTTACATAACAATTTAGCTAAAAATATATTCCTTTGGTTGAATTTAATATTTTTAATTAACTTATTATTTATTAGATAAATCAAATTACTTTTTATTGTTTTTATTACTATATTTTTATTTGCTTAAACTTTTATTTGTAAATAAGGTTAATTTGGTTATAAAATAATATATTTTGGGGAGAGTAATAAAGGTTTAATTAATTAAAAAAATATGTTTTTCTGAATAAATCGGATAAATCGCTCAAGAACCGGCTACGTGTGAGGATCGAACCCGTGACCTTCCAGTTCGTGTGGACGCAGCTCGACCAACTGGGCTACGTGTTCTAACCCAGTTACTATCCGGTTTTTAATTATTTTATACACTTATTACATGGTTCAGTAATAGGCTTTTATAAAAAGGGTGTGATATTTCAGTGGACAGGTACGCGTACAAGGCTCGAACTCGTGACCTTAGCTTCGTGTGTGCACACAGCCCGACCAATTGGGCTAGTGTTTAACCCGTTTGTTATCAAATTTTTATTCCTTATATATACTTACTGCGGTGTTTCATGATTTGGGTTTTAAAAAAGGTTTTGTTAATGTAGTGGTCGGATCACAACAAGACTCGAACCCGGGACCTTTGACTTCATATGCACACAGCCCAACCAACTGGGCTGTGTGACTAACCCGGTTAATATATGATTTTTAAATCTGTTAAATGCTATCTCGGTTTTGTCTTCTTCATCAAAATAATCTGAATGAATAAAACCCGATTGAATTGATTTATTAAGCAATTTATTTGTTAAATTCTAAATGTCTACACATGCGATTAATGAGAATGAAAGGAAATAGGTGAAATGTATACCGAACAGGGGTTTCTCTGATTTTCCGGCGAAGTTTCGACGTGTAGTAGATTATTCCGGCGAAGTGTTCGATGAACAGAGATTTGTAGGAAGGTTAGAGAGAGTGTGTGCGTATTCCAATGGATTCCAGAGCTCTCTATTTATAGTTGAAGGAGGTCGCTTGGATTGGGTTTCGGTTTTAGGAGTTTCGGTCAAAAATGGGTATGGCGAGTTGTTTGCAAATCTCAAATGAATGCGAGTTGACTCGGTTTTGTGTCCAGATTCATGATTGGAAGTAAATTCGCCAGTCAATTGCGAAGAACCAATGATTTTGTGACTGCCGGATTGAACGCGGCCGTTAGAGGGCAGCATCTTTGAATTCAGTTCAAGGGGTTAATATGATATAAAAGATTATTTGATTGGAACATTTAAGATGTAGAGTGGGTGGTGTAGTGGTTTGCTGGTTTAAGTGTAAGTGTGCGACCCTGGTTCAAGTCCCGCGGTCAACACATATATGTTTTTATTTTTATTTATAATTTCCCTTTATTTTTTACTGATACACACACACACACACACAATATATATATATATATATATATATATTATTTTGTTATTATTATTATCTTCATTATAATTTATAACAAATCTCTTATACGATTTATAAGAAAAACGTAACAAAATAATAAACTTGATTACAAAATGTTGCGGGTTTTTGAACTTGTTTTTCGACGATGTTACATTTTTAGTCCATTGCATTTTAGAAACAACATATTTTTTTATGTTTTTTGTCAATTGCATTTTAGAAACAAGATATTTTGTTTGCGTTTTAGAAAAAAAGACATTTCTTTGTGTTATTAGTCTATTGCATTTTACAAAAAAAAATATTTCTTTATATTTTAAGGTCATTGCGTTTTAGAAACAACATATTTCTTTTGCGTTTTTTGTGCATTGCAATTTAGAAACAAGATATCTCTTTGTATTTTTTCAGTTGCGTTTTAGAAAAAAATATTTTTTTTTATGTTTTTTGTCCATTGTGTTTAACGTATCTGGTTTTTGGAAAAAAAATTTCAAAAATATAGCAATAGTATACTTGTTTTAAAGATAAAAAACGCTCGATTTTTTGGTGCAATTTTCATAAAAAAATAATGTGGTATGAAAAAGTTATTAACGTTTTAAAAGGGGGGGGGGAGAATTGGAGAAGAGAGAAAACTATTGCTTTGGATGGACTAGAATACCCCTTAAGAAACTCACGCGCCCTCATTTTCTTGTTCAATTTCACACATATAATCTTAGCCCTTAATTAGTAAATAGATGGTCAAGATTACTTTCTAACCTTACTACCCAAATAAACTTCCTAGTATATCCTAACCCTTCTATTTATATCCAATGTATTGTGATATATACAATTACAATCACATTACCAAGTTTAATTTGGTATCACCCTAGCCCTAGTTGCTGTCACAAAAATTCTAAAGCCCTCTTTCTTTTTGATAAGCTCTTCCCTGGCTAACAATGGCCTTACTTGCTGCTTTCTCAATAACTAAGAAAACCTCTCACAACCCAACTATGGATTTTGAAAGACGATTACCCCTTCCCCAAACAAACAATGTAATTGGCTATGTTGATGGAACTATTACTTGTTCATCACAAATCATCGATCAATCAGTGCCCTCATTAGGGACTAGGGTACCTCAACCCAACCCCAACTATGCGACATGGGTGGCTAATGACGTTCATGTTGCTTATCTAGACCATATCAGAAGCACTCAAGGTACCACATCTCAAGACATCTGGCTTTCACTAGAACATGCCTACCCATCATGCACGTCTTCTATGAAAGACAACCTCAAAACTTAGCTGTTAAAATTGAGATGAAGGGTGATGAAACCTCATCCTCATATCTTAACAAAGCACAAGAATATGTTGACGCTCTCGCTAATATTGGTGAAGTTTTGAAGGACAAAGACATAGTCATGCTTGTGATATCAGGTCTTCGAGAAGTATGCAACGGTTTGAAATCCGCTCTTCTTACTCGACTCCCAACAACCTTTACAAAAGTTCATGAGATTCTCTCTGATCATGACTAGATGGTGAAGAAATCGGCCGCGGTTGTTTTGCCACCACAAGCGTTTGCGGCTATTGCTACTAACAGTCATCACCCACATCTGGAAACACCACAAGCTCTCCATCAGTGTAACATTCGTAAAAAAAATGAATCCTAAAACCCGACCCGTTTTTGTAACTCGATCCGTTTTCATATTCCACGTAATTTTGTTTAATGTTTAAGCAATAAAATGTCTTGGATTCTATGTTTTGACCATACATGTTATCATATCTGGTGATTTATAGCCTTATAACATATTTTAGACAACCTTGTAAATTCATTTCCATGTATTTTGAAGCAACCCTCCATATCTCTAAGGTTTAAAACTAAGGTTTTCCTTAAGTTAATCAAAAACTTTGGAGACTTCGTGAACATACCTAGCACATCATATCCTAACCTTCTTATCATCCAAACTTCATTATATACATGCCTTAAGATAAGACATTGTGTTTTGGAGGGTTTATATGTAAATGATAGCAAGTAAGAAGCTCTACATGTCGTATTCTTAGTTTTGTCATAGGATGACTTTCGGGTGACTTTCTTGCCAACTTTTCTCCATCCTTGAGCTATCATTCTGGTCCATTCAAAGCTCCAAGATATACTTGGTATAGTAAGGATCAAGTAGGTTCAAATAGTGCATAAAACTGACCTCAAGCGTAACGGGAATCACAAACACAAGTTTTAAAACATAACCCTCGACCCGCATAAAGACCCAAGGTTTAAGCCCAATTCTTGACACCATGGATGTTGGATTACTCTCTTCCATATGATAGTACTCTGAAAATAATGAACATAGGCGAAAACCGTGCGCGAAACGGAGTTATAACGAAGCAGGAATCGCGAAAACAAGTTTGGTGTTTGTTGCTGATTTGAAAGACGTAAAAATCTTGTTTTAAGGTCATCCCACATCGTCCCAATCACCATTTTGTGATCCATTTCACACCTATAAATAACCTTGCTTGGTTCCTTATAGCTTGCAACTCCTAGTTTTAGTATAAACAAGTGGAATAACCAAATTTGGTGGCTCCACAAGCACAATACCCCTTTGGGTGTGATGTGTAGTAGTTTTTATTTCCGCTTTCCGACGAGGAGGTGCTGCCCTTCAAGCTCTTCTCATTTTGTAAAGTTCTTCTTCGAGGTAATATTTCCTTTCTTTGTTATTTTTTTTCTTTTTTTATATTTATTTATTTATTGCTTTCTTAGTTTAATTAGTTTTGGTTCTTAGTTAAGGAGCATTAGGCTCGTTAAGGTAGCCTAGTTTAGGCTCGCCTTTAGGCTTGTTGGAGCCTTGTAGAGGCTCGTTAGGCTCAACAAGTCTAACATATCATGTTCGTTCATTTAGCTATGCCTAGCATAACGTTTACTTTTTTTTTCTTGTTGCATTCGTTGTCTAGTTAAATCACGCTTATAAATTTGGATTTTCTCCTTATTCTCGTGTGGTTTTCCACTAAGGACTAAAACGCAAACACTGTGAGTGAATCCTTACAAATTCCCCCTTTTTATTCATGTTTTGGGGTGTATATGTGTTGTTTCATATATTCGTTTATTCAAACACTTGTGCTATTACCATTATATGATCTAACGTGTGATGTAAATGTTATTTGTTGTATTGTGTGTTTACATTTGTTTCAGTGGCATGCATCATTCACTTAGGCCCATCAGTTCCTCGTTGGAGATGAGTTGAGCATCAGGTGCCTCATTAGATCGACTTCGTTTGATTGAGCCTTGATCTCATTGTTCATCATTTGTCATGCTTGTGTGTACATTGATTGATAATATGTGGTTTGTGGTTAGATTTACATATGCATTTACTCATATTTGGTTTATGCACATTTTATTTAAATTAATCAACATATTATTTCATTCTACTGTTTAAACAAAATTCACTCGCCAACCTTTGTTGACCCAAAAACCATTTTTACACATGATACAGGATAGGTTATGTGATTTCATGTGATTGGTATCAGAGCTATTGACTTTAGGGATATAGGATAGGTTATTAGACCCTTAGAACCTATACTTTAGTCAACTAGGACCTATGTGCTTATGTGATTTCATGTTTTGTTTGACTTATGATTTGCTATTGCTCACCACATTTAAATTCCTTTCATTTCATACATAAACGTATGCAAACACTCTATTTGTTACTTGATTATTTGATACGTGCAATGTGTTATAATTATGTCATGAAGTCTACATATATGTTACATATATACATATCACTCCACCTGAAATGTACCATACGAAACTTATAAAACCCTTATTTATAAGTTCTCGATTTCCTTTAAATTTTCAAAGTATTTCCTCCATTTTCCAAATACTTATTTTATGTTATTCAAACTTTTGTGATATATATTTTTTTTCGTTTTCAAATCTCATCGAGGTGAGTTCTTGTGACGGGCATGTAGTAACTAGAAGGGTTCGAGTACCGGTAGTCGGGACGTCCTGTCTAGGATTGGCATTCGTTAAATCCTGGATTAACGGACCAGTTTGCCTACCTGGGGACATATGATGAGAGTACGAAGGACCTACTAGGCCAAAGCATGCCACACCATACATCGTGTGAATTAACCGCACTTTGAGTTGTCACCGTGTCCACACCTGGATGCACTTTGACTTTCATACGTTACATTTATATTTCTCGATTTTCTCCGGGTTTTAGTGTACGTTACCAGGCTACCACATGCGAACCATACGAAAACCCGTAATCATGGGGGCCCACATGATTACGAACATGAAGTATGGCGGCATGGAAGCCCAATTACGAGCAAAGCCCAAGAACACTTTAAAAGTGTTGTATTATAATAAGTTATTGTTTTCAATTACACCCCAAAAGTTTTCATTTTATCATATGTTTATATTTTTCGCATCTCCGTAGCAAATCCATAAAAATCTCACAATCTTGTTTGCGTAAATTCCTGTAGATGTCCTCTAGGCACCTTCGCGGAGGAAAAAGAATCGGAAACTCCGGTCAACGCATGGCTGCCCAAATCGCCAAGCAAATGGCTGCCATGATTCCTAACATTGTGATCCAAGTTAACAAGCCCTTGCTAACAACCAAGTCAATCAAGTCGAACCAAACGATGTAAATGCTCCCGCAACTACATCCAAGTGCTCCTATAAGCACTTCAAGTCTTGTGATCCCCCAAAATATGAGGGAACAGAAGGGGTCACTGCACTTCTTTGATGGTTCGAGGAAATGGAAAGCACCTTCCTAAATTGTGATTGCCCTAATGATCGTAAGGTTCGTTATGCTACCGATCGCCTCGTTGGAACAACTTTAACCTGGTGGAACGCTGAAAAGGGTCGAAGAGGGGATGAGGCTGCGTGCCCTAACTTGGGAACAACTCAAGGAACTAATGACTAAATCGGTTTTGTCCTAGGTTTGAGATCAAGAAGTTGGAGGACGAATTCTACCGCTTAAAGCAAAAATGATGGAGACCATTATGGCCTATAACAAGCATTTCCTCGAGCTGAACCAAATCGTCCCTAAATATGTTCACTCATCCTTACCGTCTCATTGAACATTACATTAGGGGTCTTCCTTCTGGTATCTAGGATTCCGTGATGAGCACTGTACCCGCAACATTGGAAGCTGCAATAAAATTAGCCACCGAACTCACCGAAAACCATATCCGAAATGGAGACTTTAAAAAGAAGGGCACAACTGACAAGGTTTTAATGGAAGAGCCAAAGACAACCAAGATTTGAAACATTCTCCCGTTCTAATACCAAACGAAAGCGTGACGGTAAAAATTACGCTATTGCCTCGACTAATCCAACTTCACATGCCGTACCACTCCAAGCCATCCCAATCACCCAAGTGGCACCCAATCCAGCTTACCCAAACAAGAAACCCTACACTAGTCCCCACCCTCAATGCAACACCTGCCATTATCACCACCAACCCACTGTACCTTGCCGACTGTGTGCCAATTGTGGGTGTTATGGTCATCTGAGTAACACATTTCGTACTCCTCAAAACCAAGCTTCACTTTCTGCCCAAAACATGATCCGACCCTATCAACAACCTCATTATCCCATGGTTCCATATGTTCGAACTTGCTTTAATTGTGGTGATCCTACTGATTTCAGAAACACATACCCTAGGCTGGTTAACATCATCAACGTTCAAGCCCAAGCAAATCCAGTTAACCAAGCGAACCAGGCAAACCCAGCACCCCCACAGCAAGAGGGAGAGCCTACAACATCAACGTAAACCCAGTTGAGGTCAACGATGGTGCGAACGAACAACCTAACTAGCCTTTCTCCCATCATGAGACTCAAGACTCTGCTCCAGTTGTTTATTTTATTTTTATTCCCAATCCAAGCTTTAATAAATTATATTCTTGTCCTGACTATTCAAGTTACCATTGTTTTCAATTTGGGTAATAATGTTTCAAGATTTCATTATTTCAAATTAATGCCATTAATGCAATTTATATACCGCTATGCCAATTTGTTTCATTACATGTTTCTATACATCGATTAAATTTCATGTCATTCATGTCATCATACATCACGACGAACCCTGTCTCATCATTTAGGGAAGTTGGGTCGTGTCTCACTTTTTCATAGACTGACCACTTCCTCATAACACACGAGAGACGTACCACCGTCATTTAGTCTTGCTTTCTTCGAATTTGAGACTCACGCATGGGTTGTTGTGTTTGTTTATGTTTGGTAGATTTTAGGACGAGTCACATAGAACTAATCGTGACTTAATAACAAGGCCAATGAAAATTTGACAAGGACATGGTAGATACGCCGTAGGTACTTCCTATATATAAGTGTTCTTGTCAGGTGATCAAAAGCACTGTTAGACGGTTATGGGAAATTCTGTGTAAGTAGTGTCAATCTCAATTTGGATAACGACGTGTTTGATGATTTCGTTTTGTGAGGTAACTTTATCATTATGACGCTCTGATTTTCTCAAAACCCCTTATCATGAGACAATATCCGGTTAGCCATCTCCGTGTTACAATGCTTTTCACTTCTACACCTCAGGCATAAAAAAGTGATTCATGTAGCAGGGTATTCAACCCTTCTAGGAACGTTACTGCCTCAATCAAAATCCAAACTTCACACTCACCTAGTTATGTATATCCTTCGCATCATCGAGATTTTTATTACCTAGCATACTCGAGATCCAAGCTATAAGAAACCCTATTAACTAACCCTCAAGGACGGTTCCCTCCTAATTTTGGAACAAATTCCTAAAAGTAGGGGAGACTATAACATCCGCCAAAAACAGGTATCCAGAAGTCCGACCCACTTTGAAATCCGGATCCTAACCTTTAAACCTCGGAAATTTTCGCGAAATAAATAACCGTTGAAAGATTTTACTCTTAAATTAAGATTCATTTATCGATTTATTTATTTATTAATTTAATATAATTAATATCACAATTAAAATCATTAATAAAATCTAGTTAGTTTTTGTTAGGTTTTAAAGTGAGTTTTAAGGTAATATGAGTTGGTAGCCAAGTTAGTTCGGATAGTAGAGTTAAGGGGTCTGATTTGTAAAATTTCAAAACTTTAGATTTAAAAAAAATATATATAAAATAATGGACCAGGGATTCAAACCCGGGTCTCGCCAACAAACGAAACACTTGAGCCACTCCACCACGTCAAACCTTTGTTAAAATTTCCATTTACAAAATCCTTAAACACTGCAATCCCTTTTGAATTACCTTTACCACCCAAATGTTAAATAGCTAAATGGTTACCTCCTAATTTCGGGACGAAACTTCCAAAAGTAGGGGAGACTGTAACATTTAGTAGAGTTAAGGGGTCTGGTTTGTAAAATTTCAAAACTTTAGATTTAAAAAAAATATATAAAATAGTGGACCAGGGATTCGAACCCGGGTCTCGCCAACAAACGAAACACTAGAGCCACTCCACCACATCAAACTTTTGTTAAAATTTCCATTTCCAAAATCCTTAAACACTGCAATCCCTTTTGAATTACCTTTACCACCCAAATGTTAAATAGCTAAATGGTTACCTCCTAATTTTGGGACGAAATTCCAAAAGTAGGGGAGACTGTAACATTCGTAAAAAAATGAATCCTAAAACCCGACCCGTTTTGTAACTCGATCCGTTTTCATATTCCACGTAATCTTGTAATGTTTAAGCAATAAAATGTCTTGGATTCTATGTTTTGATCATACATATTATCATATCTGGTGATTTATAGTCTTATAACATATTTTAGACAACCTTGTAAATTCATTTCCATGTATTTTGAAGCAACCTTCCATATCTCAAAGGTCTAAAACTAAGGTTTTCCTTAAGATAATCAAAAACTTTGGAGACTTCTCGAACATACCTAGCACACATCTGGATACACCACAAGCTCTCCATCAGTGTAACATTCGTAAAAAAAATGAATCCTAAAACCCGACCCGTTTTTGTAACTCGATCCGTCATATTCCACGTAATTTGTTTAATGTTTAAGCAATAAAATGTCTTGGATTCTATGTTTTGATCATACATGTTATCATATCTGGTGATTTATAGCCTTATAACATATTTTAGACAACCTTGTAAATTCATTTCCATGTATTTTGAAGCAACCCTCCATATCTCTAAGGTTTAAAGCTAAGGTTTTCCTTAAGTTAATCAAAAACTTTGGAGACTTCGTGAACATACCTAGCACATCATATCCTAACCTTCTTATCATCCAAACTTCATTATATACATGCCTTAAGATAAGACATTATGTTTTGGAGGGTTTATATGTAAATGATAACAAGTAAGAAGCCTCTACATGTCGTATTCTTAGTTTTGTCATAGGATGACTTTCGGGTGACTTTCTTGCCAACTTTTCTCCATCCTTGAGCTATCATTCTGGTCCATTCAAAGCTCCAAGATATACTTGGTATACTAAGGATCAAGTAGGTTCAAATGGTGCATAAAACTGAGCTCCAGCGTAACGGGAATCACAAACACAAGTTTTAAAACATAACCCTCGACCCGCATCAAGACCCATGGTTTAAGCCCAATTCTTGACACCATGGATGTTGGATTACTCTCTTCCATATGATAGTACTCTGAAAATAATGAACATAGGCGAAAACCGTGCACGAAACGGAGTTATAACGAAGCAGGAATCGCGAAAACAAGTTTGGTGTTTGTTGCTGATTTGAAAGACGTAAAAATCTTGTTTTAAGGTCATCCCACATCGTCCCAATCACCATTTTGTGATCCATTTCACACCTATAAATAACCTTGCTTGGTTCCTTATAGCTTGCAACTCCTAGTTTTAGTATAAACAAGCGGAATAACCAAATTTGGTGGCTCCACAAGCACAATACCCCTTTGGGTGTGATGTGTAGTAGTTTTTATTTCCGCTTCCGACGAGGAGGTGCTGCCCTTCAAGCTCTTCTCATTTTGTAAAGTTCTTCTTCGAGGTAATCTTCCTTTCTTTGTTCTTTTTTTCTTTTTTTTTAATATTTATTTATTTATTGCTTTCTTAGTTTAATTAGTTTTGGTTCTTAGTTAAGGAGCATTAGGCTCGTTAAGGTAGCCTAGTTTAGGCTCGCCTTTAGGCTTGTCGTAGCCTTGTAGAGGCTCATTAGGCTCAACGAGTCTAACATATCATGTTCGTTCATTTAGCTATGCCTAGCATAACGTTTACTTTTTTTCTTGTTGCATTCGTTGTCTAGCTTAAATCACGCTTATCAATTGGATTTTCTCCTTATTCTCGTGCGGTTTTCCACTAAGGACTAAAAACGCAAACACTGTGAGTGAATCCTTACAAATTCCCCCTTTTTATTCATGTTTTGGGGTGTATTATGTGTCGTTTCATATATTTCGTTTATTCAAACACTTGTGCTATTACCATTATATGATCTAACGTGTGATGTAAATGTTATTTGTTGTAATGTGTGTTTACATTTTTGTCAGTTGCGTGCAATCATTCACATTAGGCCCATCAGTTCCTCGTTGTAGACGAGTTGAGCATCAGGTGCCTCATTAGATCGGCTCCGTTTGATTGAGCCTTGATCTCGTTGTTCATCATTTGTCATGCTTGTGTATACATTGATTGATAATATGTGGTTTGTGGTTAGATTTACATATGCGTTTACTCATATTTGGTTTATGCACATTTTATTTAAATTAATCAACATATTATTTCATTCAACTGTTTAAACAGGATTCACTCGCCAACCTTTGTTGACCCAAAAACCATTTTTACACATGATACAGGTGAACGCGTACGAAGTGAAGATTGGACATAGGATGGGCCTTAGTTAACAAGAAACAGATTAGTGCAATATACTTGTTATAAACATCGTCTTGCGTTTGTAATTGTTTATGTGAATTATTTGTATTGTGAGACACTTGATATGAATTAATCAATATTTAAAACAAGTAATAGCAAGTCATAAGCTCTCGAGTTAACCCAATCATGCCCCGATCACCTATTCCGCTGCGGGTCGGGGTGTGACACTCAGCTTGTCTCACAAATTAGTTTTCAATTTCATAATATGACTCAGCAATCACAAGCATTTTTTACTTCTTACTCCCAGAATTCCCACGGGCATGGCGGTGCCTCCAACAACCGTCATGGTCGTGGTTCGACAAATATTTTTCCAGGGTAATAGAAGTGAGTTCAACTGGGCATCAAATTAAACACAGTTTATGCCTTTATGGTACGTGAGCGGTGCGACATTGGGCACGTTCCATAATAACCGTGACCCTGCCACCATTAGACCGCGACCACAACCTTTGGCCAATTATGCTAGTTATCACTCCCAAGCATCCACTTCATGGCTCTCCGACATCAGTTCTAATAGCCATGTAGCACCAGATCTCTCTAGCATTGACCATGCTTGTTGAAACAACAAGAATAAGGTTAGGGGAAGGTATGAATGTTCCTTGGGTCAGCCTTGTAACCTCCTACCTTGTACCTACAACACAAAAGAACTCGTTAGAAATGGCTAGAGACCGGGGCCTCTGGACCACCCTCCAAATAAGAATGTATAACAGAGATAAAGAATGCTAAGGGAGGTTGTGGTCGAGATCCATCAGTTAGCTAGCAGCTGTGGTGATTCCAGATTGCATAGCTCGTGGCTGGAAGCTGTTGATACAATACCTCAGGAGCTTGTGAGCTTAGCAGCTTAGATGGTTAGCAACTCAACTCATGGAATGATACGTAATTGTATTTTAGACAGAGAATTTTATTGTAGATGGCTGGAATGTCTAGGCCAAAGTAGATTGAATGAAATAAAGAGTGGACCTTTTATTTATAGGCATGTTACTCTTAACCCTAATGGGCTTGGTTGTGATGGGTCAGCCTGGCCCACTAAGCTTGTTCTCATGTTTGGGCGATTAAGCTCCCAGCTTCCTGCTCCTAACTTACTGCTTCCAGCTTCCTGTGTTTTGCTTCCCAGCTTTGCTGAGTGGGAGCCTCTGGGCACCCACGTCATAAGCCCCCAGTCATAAGTAGTCATTGTCACACCCCAAAAACATCGTAGCAGAAATACAATCGTGGCGGTGACGGAGGTTGGTACCCATAAGTGTCTTAGTGGACGATGCAATATAATTTTGGACATACAACTTAACTAAAACATAAGTTTAAAGTTAAAGAGTTTTAAACACAAACCACAACCACCAACTATAGTACACTTGGTACCAAATAGTTTTAAAAGTTGTCCAAAACATTATTTAATAAGACTTGCATCAACTACCACAAGATATGCCAAAATCCCGAAGCCGAACTCAGGTATCTAAAGAACACGTAAAAATCAAGTGTCAACACAAAGGCTGGCGAGTTCACATATTCAAATTGTAAACAATTTGTTTTAGGAAAAAATTCTTATTATGAATTTTATATCAAAACATATGTATATATTAAGAAAGTCAAATTAATAATCTTATTAAAAATCCAAGAGTCAGCTCTCTGTTCGCAAGCGTTTTCTCTAGAAACCTTCGACACAAATCACCTTCCAAGATTTATTTATATATTAAATTTTTAGCATCAAGTTTTCAGATCCATAGGTTTGCAAGGCCTACGAGTTATATTAATAACAAGGATATAATCAACACTAGACAATCATAGAATATCAATTCGTCGTTTGACTTGAACAGAGCTACCAGTCATGACGGGGTGGTCAACCCACTAGATCTATCAACAATTCTACCCATACTGATATTAATGATTAAACGACTAAATTTGCGCAAAGTGCCATATAATGGGTCACTTATAGTGTCTGCCTCGTGAAAATATATATATTATATATATCTTACTAAAATGATAAATCTAATATTGTATTGTACAATCCCCGAAGTCCCCACCGAGACGTTAAGCCAATACTTACTCTCTTGAGATCAAGCAAATTCGTCACAACTTTAGATTTAAACTTTTTTAAATCTATACGGTCCTTTTACCCCAAACACCGCAATCCTCTCCGTTTCTCCCCGAAACAAACATATTTATATCATTCATATCTCCAAAACCATGTTTTTCCTAAATAACATAACATATCATTTCCAAACCATATTTTCCACGAAAATATATTTTATAATTTATTCAAAGGCATGTTTTATACAAAAACGTATAATTATCCTTTTTAAGGTGTGTTCTTCTCCCAAAACGTTATATAAAACAGTAAAAAGAGGGGTTAGTGACACTCATCTTTGGGTGTGTTTTTATAATAGCGCAATCCCGCAAATTAGTCTATACGTCCTAATTTAACTAGGAACGATTTAATAAACAATTATTCTACAAATCCCTAAGTTTCTCCAATACTTAGAATTTTTACACAACTTGGAGATTTTCTCAAAAGTCTTTATTTTGGTTATGTTGGCGTATTTATATATATGTGTTAGTATACAAATATATATTTTAAGATTTTCATGACTTGAACGATTTTATTGGTGACCCTCATTATGTTATACCGTTATCACACCCGTTTATGTACAATATATATATGATTTGCACTTCCTAACATACTAACATAAACATGAACATATCATCGAATATCGTAAAATATGTATCCCGTCAACTTATATATTTTATAATTTTTATAGCATTTATACATGAAATAACTCATCAAGTTAACCTATGTATTAATTTCATGTTCAACAAATAAGTTGCACATTAACGAGATATTTAACGTAATTATCGTTTTAACCGTACAAGTGTACATACATAGTCTTAACTCTTACTATCATGTCAACACTTAACATATCACATAACACAGACTCATATCCACATATCATATTATAACATACAAAGTTCACCCTTGAACAACCCGTTTTCATGTAAGTTGAAATATGCGTATTTTAACGTTTCGGTAACGTTTTCGGACGTCGGAAGTCATGTATGACTAGCCAAACACCACGGATACTTAATATAACTTAAAATACTTATATTTATCATAAAAATATCAGTTTAAAACCTGATCTAAAACAGTTTTGCAAAAATCACTTTAAAAGCCGATTTTACCGTTTTTAACGCATAGTCTTGTACCGAACTTTACTATAATCATCCTAAGTCGTCACGACTTCATATTTTAACACAACACATGTTATTTACTGAATAAAATGTTACTAATATCCATGTTAGTAAAGACTTCATGTAAGTCACATAAATCATGCAATTTCACCCATTTTACTACTTTTTAAGCTTCACGTACAACATGCAAAGCTACCAAACTTATAACATAACTTCATATCATCAAATCATTCATAGCATTAATGCATGTAACATTCTCATGCTTTTATGAACTAACCAACAAAACCCATGTGCATGCATACATATATACATATACACAACAAAATATATATACTTATATACTTCTAAAAACCCACTTTTTATATAATCATCATCCATCATATGACTTTTTTCAAAAACCCTTTTTGTTCATGCCTACATCAATCTTTCAAGAATCACATCAACTAAAAGTCAAATATCAACCAAAACACAAACTCAATCCCACATATACATACATTTCGGCCATACACACATATGCATACACTTCCATTTTTATTTTGTTTAAACCCATTTATTAGTTTTCAAGTTTGTAAAGAACTCCAAGTTTATGAGAAACTTTCCATCATCATCATCATCATCATCATCATCATCACCAAGAATCAAGAGTAAGATTTTAAAAGTATGTTTATACCTTTCAAAAATTTTGTGGGTTTTGATAAGATTTTGATGATATGGAGCTTGTTCATTTTCTAAATCACCTTGGAAACTCCCCTAGATCTTCAAACCAACTTGGGATGGACTTGATCTTCAAGAACAAGATTCAAAATTTTGAAATGGAAGTGGTAGTGGTGGTGTACGGTTTTGAGTGAGAGAGAGAGAGAATGTGGAAGAATTGTGATTTTGGTTCTTGAAAATTGAGTAAAATGAAGTTTACATGCAAATATACTGATTGCAAGTTCTCCCACCCTTGACACTTGGCAACCTGGAATAAAAGGTGGGCACTCAATATGCCGCCACCTATCCCCATACACACACATTTCTCATATATACATGGATTATATATATTATATATAATATATATATATATATATATATATATATATATAATACATATTAGGTAATACCAGTATTTAACTGACTACTGGGTATTTTATCTCATGTTTTAATCACGTTTTAAGGCATTTTAAATTATTTTTATCATTCTATAAAAATTAACTCGCACTACATAATATTAGCGAACTATATATTATTTGCCTCGCAAAATAGTGTTTTTAAGTGTTTTGCATAATTTCTTCTCACAAATATGATTAAAAATAGAATTTTAATCATAACAGAATATTTTTAGGATTTTAACATTAATCGAGCGGTCACTGACGTTCGTTTCGCATTTTTGTTCATTACGCGATAAACGTTTATCTTATTTTTCCCAACGTAATTTTTAACAAAGTTTGGATTTATCAACACATCAATTACCATAGATTAACATCAAATTTAATATAATATTGCCTTTATTTATACATAACACGTCACACTAGTACGCTACAGACTCAAAATAGCCAGGAGTCACAGTCATGACGTAGTTATGGTGCTTGTGACTTATAAGTTATGTGGTCAAGGATATGGCTTCCAATGATAAGCCGTGTTGGCATAATGCTCATTGAAAGAAGCTAATGTCTGAATTTGGTCTCTCGACCAACTTTGAAGTTTATTATGAGAAGTGATCATATGTGAAGCGTATCGGGACAAGCTATCATATTTGAAGCCTATTGAGCGAAGTTATCATATGTGAAGCTTATTCGAAAGCTATCATATGTGAAGCTTATCGAGAGAAGCTATCGTATAAATCTTTTGTCTTGTATGAAGCTTCTATGCTTCTTTTGGGGCTTATTGCTTGTAAACTTTTTAGTTTGCTATGAAGCTTGTAAGCCTTTCGGCTTCTTTTGGTGTTTTAAATTTTAAGCTTCTATCTTCTGGTTTCCACATGAGTTTATTTACTTGTCTTAAAAAATATGGTGTGGCTGGTTGCTTGATTTTATCTTGATGGGACAACGTAGTAGGGAAGCTACTATCTCTTCGGAGTAGCATGTGAGCTTTCTTCCATAGAAAGGACGTTTCTAACTTACAGGGAGTGGTTATTTATACTTCTAAACTGCCCATCCTTGGTGAAGGGTGTCTAAATGTCCATGCATAAATGGAATTATCATGTTAGTGGACTTTACTATAGGCAAGTAGTGGCCTTGAACATAAGTTCTAATAGTTCACTATGTTTCTTGTATGTTGTTGATTCCGCAATCCCAATGTTCATGGTAAGCCATATCTATGTGAGCGTCTTGATTGCGTATCCTAATAACCTTTGGAGCTTTTGTTCTATCCCTTTTCTTTTTGCTAGACAGAGTGTTGGTCCCGGTGACGTCGGTTCTAGATGAATGTTTGGGCGAAATAGTACCGATTCGGTAGAACGTTATTAAGAAGGGAGTAGGAACAGAATCAGCAGAAGCATTCATTCATTCATTCATACTGAAAGAGTATACATCTTGTCTGGCTGGTGGAATTCCTGGAGAGAATCCGCCAGCGTTTCCCCTCGGGAACTTTCAAAACTTAACAAACAATGAACACACAACACATATATATAGACATGAGCAGCTTGTGCGAATGGTTGCTCGTACGAGTGACAAGATGTCACTCATACGAACCACATAAGCTCACTCGTACGAGTCACTTTGTCACTCGTACGAGCTAGTTCTCGTTTGCACTTGGGTCGTGTGTTCGTATCTAATCTATACAATATCCAATACACACTCTTTCTAGTCTATTCGCACAGTGATGGACATAAAGTGCATCAACAAATTCCCCCTTGGACGTCACTGTTTAAGCTTGATCTTGATCATGAAATCTGAGAGCCGTGTTTGAATATTCTGCAACTTCAATCAGTATCTGTCGATGTCGTAAAACACGCCAACAAATTCCCCCTTGATTAATGATTCGGGGTTGCATTATATAATTTAAGCAACATTCCCCCTGAAATAATTTTCTCCAGAAATTAATCTTCAGGTCTTTGTTTGCACGATTCAAGACCTCCTCTGATTTGCTTGATCTACAAATTTTCTCGAACAATCACCAACTTGAAATTAATCAATGCAGCTTCTCCATTTCGACTTTAAGCACATCCGCGTTTGGTTTAGCGCACTCCTCCAATACTCGATCCTCTGATCTTCAAAACCCAACCGGCAATTGATAGAAACTTTGAATTACCACAACGATAAACTTCATATCAATAAATATCCCTATAAATTTGAAATCCCGATTTCTGTAATCACGATTAATCAGCAAATCGATAATCTTCTCAATCAGCAAATCATCATCGGAATCATATTATCTTGTAACATATCGAATCTGAGAAACATTCTTTGATAATCAAAATCACATCCTTCCTTTTTAGTCACAACAGCAGATGTATAGCTATCTTCGCTGGAATGGGGCAACTGAAACTACAAAAGATCCTCATTTCCTGGCGGTTAGTCCTGAAAACAGTTCATTTGCCTTAGAGATTTAAAGATAAGCAGTCATATGTGCATCCAATTCCACATCGAGGATCAGGTATTTAACCCTTAAGCATCAATCTGTATCATGAACTGAAAATTCTGAACATCCTTTGATCACGAAAATCCAAATGTATAGTCTATTTCGTGAGCAGCTGATACGCAATTTTTGTCTAAAAGATTTATTATATCGTCTTCTTTAGTCATGAATTGCAAGTATATAGCCTTCCTCGTTAGTCTCGGTGACAACTGAAACCACAAAGCATCCTTATATTCTGTCGGTTAGTCCGGAAAATAGTTCATTTGCCCTACGGAGTTAAATTGGATACTTTGTACCACTAAGCAGTCGTGTGTGCAACCAGCTTGTATGAAGACTTAGGCAACAACATGACCACAAGCTACTGAATCCGATGAACAACTCCTCCAATACTCAGTAATGCAACCCCACTTTACGAAAAAATAGACTTCAACTTTATCTCATCACTAATGAATATTTGATGCTCTGTGTTTCCCTGATAATCTGCAGTCGGAACAACCCGGATACTGTTGCATGGTCACGAATTTCAAAAATGCCGGAATATTAACATAAACGTGAAAATTTTTGTCACAGCCCGGCTTTCCGCAGCCAATCCAAACACCGGTGAGCCCGGGTGGGGAATATCGTGACGTAAGTTGATATCATCATAGTCAATTAAACACATCACAACGGAAGTCTTGGAGTTAAATTACTATTACAAACCAAATGTTCAAAGTATAAAAATATTGTATAGACGGCGCGTAATAGAAGATCCACAGGCGGATCGTAAATTGTACATAAAGAATGTAAAACAGACTTTGGGCAGATCTAGGATTTGCAAGATCCTCTTAACACTACCGAGCACTTCCAGCCTATTTTTGTATTGTACCTGCAAGCTTAGTGTTTTGAAAACACGTTAGCTTTCGCTGGTAAATACACCCAACTGACTCATTTTGAAAACATTTTAAAAATGTTTTAAGTGCACATTTGCACAAAATCTTTTATAACATGGGAAAGTTGACCTTCCAACCTTGTTAACAGATTCACATGTTTGTCCATACATACAGGGCCCGGTACGGTAAAACCGAGACATGATTAACGTACTCACCACTTTGAACTCACGAAGGAGTAATTCTCCCAACCTTGTGGGTAGTGCATTTTGAGCGTCTATCGGGTGTATGCCTACACCCGCGCTAAGGTCGTGGCCATTATCTAATGTAATGAGCGAGGATATCCACGACACGGTAGTTAACCGGCATTCGAACAAAACTGATTAAAACAGAATATTCGGATTTACTAGCCACAATCCGGCATTCGATTGATCCCATTTCCGACGAAGCGGTAATAATTTACCGTAACCCAAGCCCGTATAGGGGAAATAAGTCGAGAGTATTTACCTGAGCTAGTCTTCGTTTAAACGCAAGATTTTAATAACTCATCCGTACACAAAAGTACTAAGTGCAGATAGCATTTACCAGCAAGTCTCTAGTCTGGATATGGCATAAATTAACCAATTAAATACTAACTGTCTTATTTAAGTCATAGACTTAGACCGAATAGCGTACAAGATCAAAATGTGTAACTCTAGATTAAACGATGATCGGATAGAATGTAGTTTAATCCCAACAAGCACTCTGACTTGTATAATATGGATAAACTATAAACATTATGGATTTTGGAATTTAAATGACAAGGTTAGACCCATTTCAGTTAATATTAGTAAACTAGTTACATATACTTAACCGTGCGCATATCAACGATATCGGGTAACTGGATAAGTCATGGACAATTTCTATATGCCATTAGTAGGATATCAACTTTCATGCCCGTTAAGGTTTTAAAATGAAACTATGCCTCATAAGGGCATTTTTGTAATTTCATATCATGTAAAAGGAACTTGAATATAATTAAATGTTATGACCATAAGTATTTTGGAAAAATGACTTATTTATGATATATTATCAGTAGGATATTAATTATATGTGTAATTTATCTTTTATGACCAAGCTATGCACCGAAAGGGAATTTTGGTCATTTTACACATAGTTTATAAATTATTTGGGATTTTGAGTTTATATCATCTACCTACTGTAATCTATATTTAAAATAAGTTTTAAAATCAGTAGGTAACAAGTCTTGGTTGGTAAATATGGTTTAAAACCATACTGCGCCGAAACGATGCTTATGTCGTAAAATGACGATTTGTGTGATGTTTAATGAAAACTAATGTTAAGGTCCGCTTACATGTCTTAGATATGTTATTTAATATAACATATCAGTAGGTAAAAGATTTACTTTGAAAAGATGTGACTAAAACCATTTTATAAGCCACAAGGACCTTATCGTCATTTATCGACATAATACAAGGACTTGTTCATAAACTCAGCTTATAATCTGGTTTGACATCCAAATAATCCTACTTATAATCTTACATCAGTAGGAAACTCATTTTCAAGTTCATTATCATTTAACCCTCTTTTTATGCAAAAAGGGCATTTTAGTCAAAATGGCATAATTACGGAAATTATGCATAAACTCAGATTCTGATTAGGATCATGTAATATAACTTAGAGGGCTATGCTACATTATATTACAATCATAATGCAACTTTAGATCAGTAGCTAACTAATCTGAATCGGGTCAGAATCGAAAGTCAAAGCAGAAGTCAAACTTCGCGACTTTCGGTTGCGAACCGACCCTAGAATTGAAATTGACGAGCCGAACATGTTCTAATAATAATTAATTTAAGTGTCAAAACATGTTTCATAACATATATAAGCTCAAATTATAACATTTCCAAAAAATGGTCTGTTTGAGTTTTTAATATAATAACTTTGACCCGTCAATTGGTCTAGCAAACGTGATCTTCAGGAGGAGCCCATTATGGGGACTAACACCTACCTTATTAGATCAGTTAGCCATGTTCATTATGAACAATGGTTGGACCATAATGGTCTTAACCGAAAGTCAAGGCGTTTTCCGTAAAACGCTTGACTTTTGGCTATAAAAGCCTATAAATGAAAATGTAAGAGGAAGGAACACTTACAAGTGATTCCTAGGATGCAATAGAACTAAGTTGGATGCTCCTTTCAGTTAGGAACTTCCAGAGGAGGGAGATAGAGTTGTGAATGAGAAATGTGCAAGTTCAAATGGTGAACCTTGACACCTATTTATAGTTGGAGAGGTTGAAGGAGGTTATTCCAGGTGCGAAGGGGTGTAAGAGGGAGCAAACAGTGTCCTAAAACGTGGCATAGCTGTTTGGAAGACCATGGTTTTGAAACAATGGTTTTTGGCAACTTGTGTGGAGCCCAAGGCAAATTCTCTGCAGACATAGCCTTCTGGCGGGCCGCGAGAGGCACAGGCATGGCCTCTCGTGCCCCGCGAGCGCCCCTAAGCCACATTCAAAGTTTGACACTTTTAGCCCCTCAACTTCTAAAACTTTCTAAAACACCTTTTTAGCATATTTAGCCCTCCGTAACCAATATTTGGCATACCCGGGAGTATGCCCGGACTTTGTCGAGCTCTCGGTTTATTAAAAGGTCACTCAGAGGTATAAATTAACATGCTGACACTTTTAACCCCTCCATTATCCAACTTTCACATATTTACAAAATTGAACCCTCTCGTTCAACCAGTGGCACGTATGAGAGTTAGGACTTCACAAAGGATCACTCAGAGGCTCACTATAAGCACGTTGACTCCGATGTCACTCAGAGGCTATTGTTTATGCTTGTTGACATCAGAAAGTCACTTAGAGGCTCAGTTTGGCATGTTGACACCTTTAGTCCCTATTAGTGTTTAATAGACTAAAATAAAAATATAACACGTGTCACTATACTATTGGACACTATTTTACGAGGTGTTACATTTTTATTCCCCCTCATTTTTCAAATTCTGAGATCTTGAGCATCTTCTCACAAAAACCAAATTTTGCGGAAAATATCCCAAAACAGCAGTTTTTAATCAAATGCGGATTTAACGTTAAGGCCCATTAAAAGTCACTATACTAGATGATCAATCTTTTGTACAGGTATTAGTGACTATCCCAATATCTTCAACATTTTGTGACCGTATCATCAAAACTATACTCTGAAGCTCTAGACGGTGTCCCCGAACAACCCGAATTAGACGTTAAAAACTCGACAAAATTTGTAATCACCAAATTATTTCTGGGCACTCGTCTCGTTGATACGATCAAAAAATCCCTTTTTTTGGTCACCACTTCGTACAAGGTGGGCTTCGTATGAGTGGTTCTTCGCACGAGTGGAGCTTCGTACGAGTGACAAATTGTCACTCCTACGAGCCACAGAGGCTCTCGTACAAACGAGTCTAATTACGTTTTTTCAATCTAGAATCTTTATTTCTTTGAATTTCAAGACGATTTTTGCACAGATCTGGTCGAAAATCAGTTTCTAACAATCCTAAGGTTTCAATTTAACGTTATGTATGTGGATTTTCCGACTATTTGTTGTTTTACGTCTAAAACCCCTTATACGTCCAAAATTCATGAGCGTAGGTGATTCATCAACAGTTAGATTGAATAAATCGTTACCATAGCTCTGATACCAGTTGTTGGTCTCGATGACGGCGGTTCTAAACGGAAGTTTGGGCGAATGATAGTACCGATTCGGTAGAACGTTACGAGTAGAAACAGAATCAGCGGAAGCATTCATTCATTCATTCATTCATACCGAAAGAGTTTACATCTTGTCTGGCTAGCAGAATTCCTGGAAAGAATCCGCCAGCATTTCCCCTCAGGGAACTTCCAAAACTTAACAAACAATGAACACACAACACACACACACATATATATAGACATGAGCAGCTTGTGCGAATGGTTGCTTGTACGAGTGACAAGATGTCACTCATATGAACCACATAAGCTCACTCGTACGAGTGAGATGTTTATCACTCGTACGAGTCACATCGTCACTCGTACGAGTCACATCGTCACTCGTACGAGCCAGTTCTCGTTCGCACTTGGGTCGTGTGTTTGTATCTAATCTATACAATATCCAACACACACTCTTTCTAGCCTATTCGCACAGTGACGAACATAAAGTGCATCAACAAAGAGCTCACATATTTTGTTTATAAAATGAAGTAGCTTACCTTCCCCAAAATCTTTGGGTATTTGAAGTTTTGTGATGCTGATACAAGCAATGTGCCAAGCAGGTAGAAGTGAAGTGTGTATAAGAATGAGCTTCTTGTGTGTGCCTGGTGCATGTCGGTGATCATCTTTTATTCAGTTGTGAGCTTCTTTCTTATAAAGGTGAGCTTCTTGTTCTTGGAAGCGAGCTCCTTTTATGCAAAGGTAAGTTGCAATATGCTGAGCTTCTTTTGCGTAAATGAGAGCTTATAGTGAATGTTGCTGAGCTTCTAGCGCTTGAAGGTGAGCTTCTTTTTTGTAAAGGTGAGTTGCATGCTTCTGAGCTTCTCATAGATGCTAGCTTATGTTACATGTTTATGAGCTTCTTTTATACAAGGATAAGCTTCTTATTGATGGAGGTTAATTTCTTCCGATACCTACATGAGAGGTTTCCTTCGTTGAAGTGTGAGAATGAGTCTCTATCTTCTTTTTATATACAAGTTGTCTAGATATGTGGATAAGCTCCATGTTTTGGAAGCTTATGCCTAATTATAGTTGTTTGATACGAGAAGGTCGAGCTTGGCTTGAGAAAGGTATTGCTCATTATGCTTGCATATGTCTCTATTTGATGACATCTTTGTTGATGAGGGTGTATATGTTTCTATTATGGCTAAAACCCTGCTCGAATGTGTTGACTTCGAATTGATTTGTTGTTTTTCTACTGAGAGAGATCCACGTTATGTTTTTTGGAAGCCTTGTAGGGTTCTATTTGATGTTATGTAAGCTTAGGTAAGCCTTTTGTGACAAGACTTCTATTTTTTCAATGAATGAACTTCCTTTGGGATGTTTCAATGTTTAGTTCACTTCTTTTTTTCCAAAGAATAAGCCTTGGTTTTTGTGTTATTTTTTTTCGTAAAGAAACTGGAAGTATCTTCCTTTTAAACATATTTTTTATCTTTGCTGTGTTTGCAATGTCTCGTCTACCAAATCGAAGCTAGATGCTGCAGTCATCTTGCTTCAAATATGTTAGAAAAGAACTGATGCAATTACCTTATCCTATCACTTTTCTAGTCCACGACTTATAAATTCTTTTTGCATGGTATATTGAACACAAGCCTCAAGCTTCTCGCTTTGTGCTTGTGGAGCAAATTTGATGTGAGGTGCTCACCCTCTTTCATGGAGTTATGTTTTAGTTTTTCGATCCATGGAGTAGTATTGTTTTTGTCACTCAACCTTTATACCGAAAGGTATAGCGCCTTATTTTCTGCTAAGCGATATGACCTAGGAGCTCATCCCCTTTTCATGGGTAGATATATCGTCAGATCCCTTGGAGCCTAGTTAGGAGGGGTTCACCCTTATGATAGGATAGTGTTTCATTTCTATTTTCACTAAGTATATGAATGATTACTTGGTCAAGGAAACTTTAAGCAAAGGGAAGTTTCCATTTATGTTTGCCATATGTTGAATTGACAAAATGATACTAGGAGGAAGAAAAAGAAGCTTCTTTTTTATTTCAGTAGGGCTTCTTATGCAAGAATGCCAGCTGCTCGTGCTAAATGGTCAGCTTTTTAGTAAGACGGACAACTTTTTATGTTCGAAGGTCACCTTCTCTACTGACAATGTCAGATTCTCAAGTATGAGGACAATTTGTTTCTTATTAGTCCTAGTTATTATCAATAGAGAAGGTGACCTTTCTTAGATATGGGTCTTCCCGGAAATAGTGTTTCACATCTTCGAAAAATTTATTTTGCTGATAATAAGATAACCCTTTGATCATAGTGCCACTAGCTAAGCAATTAGCAAAATCTGCGTACCAAGGTTCTTATTTGAATTCTACCATTTCTAAGGATTATGTGGGGAATTTTTCGTTGATGAGTTCTTTTCGAGTTCTTTCCAAGGTAGGGTCTTCAAGATGAGACAGGTGGTCAGCAATAGTGTTTTCCGCACCTCGTTTATCTTTTTTTTCTATGTCGAATTCTTGAAGGAGAAGAATCCATCTTATGAGACGTGGCTTTGCGTCTTGCTTTTTGAAAAGGTATCGAATGGCAGTGTGATCTGTATATCCTATAGTTTTTGAAAGCACGAAATAGGAACGGAATTTATCAAATGCAAATACTATAGCTAGTAGCTCTTTTTTAGTGGTTGTGTAATTTTCTTGTGCATTGTTAAGAGTTTTGCTAGCATAATATATGGGATGAAAATGTTTTTCTTTTTGTTATCCCAAGACCGCTCCAACTGCGTAGTCACTTGCATCACACATGATTTCAAATGGTAATTTTCTGTCTGGTGTGATCATGATTGGTGCTTTGACTAGCATATCTTTAAGGCCAAGAAATGCTGTCGTGCAATCCTTGTCAAAGAGTAAAAGGGGCTCTTTTTCAAGTAGCTTAGTTAGAGGTCGAGAGATTTTTGAAAAGTCTTTGATAAATCGCCTATAGAATCCGGCATGTCCTAGAAAACTTTGAATGACTCAAATGGATGAAGGAGGATGAAGTCAAGAAATAGAATCAATTTTAGCGTGGTCGACTTCCATTCCTGCATTAGAGATTTTTGACCGAGTACTATCCCCTAGGTGACCATGAAATGGCATTTTTCCCAATTAAGGGCGAGGTTAGTCTCTTCACATCCTGCCAATATTCGTTAAAGGTTGTCGAGGCATTGGTCAAATGAGTCGCCAAAGATAGAAAAATCATCCATGAAGACTTCCATGGTTTTTTCTATCATGTCGTGAAAAATGGCTACCATGCAACGTTGGAATGTTGCAGGTGCGTTACATAGACTAAATGGAATGCGTCGATATGCAAAGTTTCCGCAGGGACAAGTGAAAGTAGTTTTCTCTTGGTCCTCATGGGAGATGGGGATTTGAAAATACCCCGAAAAACAATCTAGAAAACAATGAAATTTATGACCGGATAATTGTTCTAACATTTGATCAATGATGGGTAAAGGAAAGTGGTATTTTCTTGTAGCTTCATTGAGTTTTCTATAGTCGATGCAAATCTCCATCCGGTGATGGTTCGTGTTGGTATGAGCTCGTTATTTTCGTTGGTTACGATCGTCATACCTCCCTTTTTGGCACAACTTGGAAAAGGGCTAACCCATGGACTATCGTAAATTGGATAGACGAGTCCGGCATCTAAGAGTTTTATTACTTCTTTTTTTACAACTTCTTGTACGTTAGGATTAACTCTTTTTTGTGGTTGAATTACCGCTTTGTAATCATCTTCCATTAAAATTTCATGTACACATAGAAGGATTTATTCCTTTTATATCCATAACTTCCATGCAATTACCGTTTTATGTTTTTTAAGCAAATTAAGAAAATTTTCTTTTTCTTTACAAGTGAGATACGATGCAATGATTATGGAGAGTTTACCTTGGTTGTCGAGAATGCATATTCTAAGCCTTTTGGAAGTTCTTTAAGTTCTAAAGAAGGCAATTCTTCAATAGACGGCTTAGTTTTTGGTTTGTCACTATGGTCGATGGACGAAAATGTTTGGTTAGTGGCGATTTCCTCTTCAACAAATTGATCATTTTGTCCTCCGTATCGGGTGGCTCAACTTCATCTTCCAACAAGTGGTTGTCATTGCCGATTGGGTATTTCATTGATTTATTTGTATTAAAACTTTTCTTGTCGGCCCCAAGTTTAGTGGGAAGATTTTGATGTTTTTATTTGAGCAATGCTTGAAGGGTTTTGAGAAAAGGTTGTCCCAACACGAGTGGAGCATCATCTAAGATGACGAAGTCGGTTGGAACAATTGTTTGATTTGTTTAAATGAGAACGTCTTCAACCGTTCCTGAAGCATGTTTAATTTTTTGATTAGCCAAAATTATAGGAATTTTTATTGGAAGAAAGTCACCAATATCAAATCTTTCAAAAACATAGCTTGGCATTATGTTAACACAAATATCTTTGCCGATTGAGATGTTACTAATATAGATGTTTTGAATAAAACATATTACCGGTTTTATGTTTAATCCAATTTGTTCATCTTGTATTAGTGAAAGGCTTGATCTTTAGTTAAGATAATACTTACCATTTCTAGGATATTAAGATAAGTGGTTACCTCTTTTAGAAACTTATCATGAGATGGGACCAAGCTATGATTTTTTAAGGAAGGTTGTAGGATGTACTTCTTGGAGGTCTTTTTGTTCCCCATCGAAACTTACCTTTGAGAACTTACCTTCTGAATTGCTTGGTTCGGATTTTTCATCTTCATGTATTGGTTTTTCTTTAAGTGGTTCCTTCGTTGTTGGCTCTTGATGTTTACTTCTTCTATGATTACCTCTTTGGTACAAATGATCTCTTCCTTTGCATGAGATTGCTTAATTAAGAATTCTAGGTTCTTGAGACCTTGTATGAGACTTTTTGCTTCAGGTACAATTGTAGGTGTCTCGTATGTTTCAAACACGGGAGTATCTGTAACACCTCGTAAATTTGTGTCCAGTAATATACTGACACGTGTCCAAACTCTCAATTGTACCTAATATTGGCTGAGAGGGACTATTTTTGAAAAGATGAATGGGAGGGACTAAAGGTGTTAACATGCTGAAATTATGCCTCTGAGTGACCCTTTACAGTGTCCATACCCTCAAAATGAGCCACTTGTTGGATGAGAGGGACAATTTGTGGATTTAAATATAAGATAAACTTTACAAGGTCTGATGATAATTCTCTAATAGACTTCAGCAGAACTTAGCTTAGCAGACCTTGAACATTTAAACTCTGCTGAAACACTGATGATAACCACTGCTAGGCTAACCACTGTTGTACGATAAGCATTACAAGGTCTGATGATACATCATCTGTAGACTTCAACAGAGCTTTATCTTAAACAGAACTTAGATGTAGCAGGCTTTGGACTTTTAGACTCTATTGATAGAAAACACTGGATATTAACCACTGATAAGCCAACCACTGCTGAGCTAACCACTGCTGATAGAAAACACTGATAATAACCACTGCTAAGCCAACCACTGCTAATAGAAAACACTAATGATAACCATCCTAAGTTGATCTCTAGCAGAGCTTGTCTTCAGCAGAGCAATGACTTCAGCAGAGCTTTGACTTCAGCAGAGCTTTGTCTTCAGCAGAACTTTGACTTTAGTAGAGCTTTGCTATAACAGACCTTGGATATTTAGACTTCAGCAGAGGTTGTAGTATCTTTTGGCTTGTTGCCCACACAAAGCTGACAAAAACCATTAACACAAAACCAGGGGCTTCAAAACTGCTATGCCACGTTCTAGGACACTTGTTCTAACATCTGATAACACTTGGAACCACCTCCTTCAATCTCCAACATTATAAATAGAAGTGTTTTGCAACACTTTAAACTTGCACATTCTTAAAATACCCCTCTTATTACTCTTGGAGGTTCATGGTTCATTAAAAGCTTCTGATTCCAGCTTATTTTCATCCAAGGATCACTTGTAAGTGCTCCTTTCAGTTACATTTCGTTTATTAAGCTTTTGAAGCCAAAAGTCAAACAATTTCGATAATTGCTTTGACTTTCGGGTTAGACCCATTTGAGATTAGTTTCCTAATGGATTCAAGGTTCATTATGATTGTAATTTAATGTATCATAACCCTCTGAGGTTACAATACGTGATCATAATCATATTCTGAGTTTTTGTACAAGCATCAATATTATGCCATACTTTGACCAAAATGCCCTTTTTGCAAAAAAAAAAAAAAGGTTTTAATCAATTAGGAACTTACAAATGACTTGCGTACTGATGTGTTAATGTAATTAACATATTTTGATGTTATTAAGCTGATCATAAACTGCGTTTTCATATAAGATCGTAAACTATGTCACTTAATGACTAAAATGCCCTTTTGGCACATATTTTAATTTTAAAACCTTAATAATCATATAAGTTGATAACCTACTGATGTTACAACTTATTTAAAGTAAAATGGCATATAGAACTTGTTTATAACTCATCCGACTACCCGGTAGCGCTTATATGCGTACGGTTAGGCTTATGCAACTAATTTACGTAAGTTTACCGAAACAGGTCAAAATCTTATCATTTTTACTTCAAATTCCAGAATGTATATTGCTTACCCATATTATACAAGTCCTAGTACTTGTTGGGTTTAAACTACATTCCATTCTGGTCATCGCTTAATCAAGCATATCGTATCGTTTTCATTAATTTAAGTTAACCGGTCCAAGTCTATGACTTACAAAGGACCCGTTGACATTCTAATTGGTTATTTAAACCATTCATTCCAGACTAGGGACTTCTGGTAAATTGCAACCTTGTTAGTTGTCTTGTTTGAACAGATATGCTTATATTATCCTTGGATTTTAAAGATTTAAGCCAGGTAAATACTCTTAACTTGTTTTCCCTATAAGGGTTTGGGATACGGTAAATTATTACCGCTTGGTCGGGTATGGGATCATATGTTGGATTGTGACTAGAAAATCCGCATAACCTGTTTTAGTCTATTTTGTCTGATAATTAAACATTGGGGGTTAACACGACCGTGTCCTAGATATCCTCTGCTAATTTAAGTTGCCAATAGCCACGACTAAGCACGGGGTGTAGGCATACACCTGAAAGATGTAAAGCTATTTAAAATGTTTTCTTACCCATATTGGGGATACCCCTTCATGGGTTAAAGTGGTGTGTTGGTTAATCATGTTATTCGGTTTCTGCACCGGACCCCATATGTATTGACATGCATGTAAAACTGTATACAAGATTATTATAACTGTCCCAAGTTATTTATGAAATTACACGTGCGTTGTGCACTTTAATAAATTTTGAAATATTTTCAAAATGTGTTGGTTATTTGTATTTACCAGTGTAAATTGACGTATCTTCAAAAGAATAAGTGATAGGTTGCAAAGAACGAAACAGGCTGGAAGCTGCCCGATAAATGCTTAAATGGAATTTGCAACTCCATTGCATAGAAGCCTATAGTCTGTTATTTCATTTTGTAACTTTTGGATCCGTCTGTGGATCTTTTCATATACTATCCGTTTGTATAATATTTTAAACATTCAGACTTATTATTGTAAGTATTTAAATCCAAGACTTTTGTTGTGCTATAATGTGTATTGATATCAATCTTACGTCATGATACTCCCCACCGAGCCCACCTGGATTTGATGTGAAATCTGGGGGTGTGACAGGATGGTATCAGAGCCAACGTTTGACAGAATTAACCTAGCCTTTTTGTGTTTAATCTCAAACAACACAATAGCACATTTCTTAGACTTTACGAGTCTAGGCATTGACCTAGGATCACTCATATCCTTATTAAGTTATTATTATTATTATTATTATTATTGTTTTTGCTTTTGATATTTAACATATAGCATGCTGCCAAGATTTAGAGGAAAAGGAAATGGCCCTATGAGGGGAGGACCGTCTAGACAGATACCCTCTGATTCTCACAAGGATCTTTAGCAAGATTTGGGAAATTCTTACTCAACTCAACCTGCGAGACATTCTATTTCACATCATTCTTCTCACCATTCGCACCATTCTTCCCACTCACACCATTCCCATCATTCACATTCCCATTCATTTCATGGGTTGTTTAACCCTAACCAATATATAAACATACCACCCGTTGGTCAAGATCAGCAGGATGATGACTCTGATCCTGAAATGCCACCATCAGGATCCAACATCCATCCGATTGAGATATCAAGTGGGACTCCATCCTATGCAGGATCTCCTTATCAAGGTCCCTATGAATGGGACCAATATTTTAACCAATTTACCTTTGTAAATACACCTCCCTATCATTCTCTGACACTGCCTCCGCCGTCTTCACAAGAAGATGTGCAAATGGAACCGGTGGAGCAACCACAGCCGCCTCCAGAAACACCAAAGAAGAAACATGGAGCACGCATGTCTGTGTGCATGGGATGATGGTCGAGCTCGCTACCACCATTGCCCCAAACATACCCCACTATTCCAAGGACCCACAAATGGGTGGACCCTCGAATATTATGCCCGTAGTTGACACAAAACCACAAACTTTTGTTCAACTACCGCCATCAGGTTTTGATAACCCAATCCCTACGTATCCAGATACATCTGGGTACAATCTTTTAAACCCATCTACACCGATGGATTATGACTATCAGGCACCATCGTATCACCCATATATGCAAGCAGTTGTACATAATACTTTATACCGTCTCTATTTCCTCCCACATTTCCACTACGGGATATCCAAGTTATGGGTACCCGTATCCTACGGTGCCACAACCACTGCCACAACTACAGGCCATTAATCAGGCAGAGCACAACAAATTCAGCATCAGGCTGAAAGGACGGAGAGGAAGACAAAAAAGTTCTTTAAAAGGCTCTCTAAACTGGCCAGGGGAAAGAAAGATGAGTGAAAGCCTTCTTCTAATTATCATATATTAATTTCCTCTTAAGTCCCTGCGTGGACAAGTATTTCCCCTTTAGTCCCTACATGGACAAGTATTTCTTTTAGACCCTATGTGGACAAGTATCCTATTTTATTTTAAGTCCTGTTTAAGGCGAAGTATTGTAGTCTTTTTATCATTTAATGATAATTTTGGATTTATTAATAAAAATTTTATTGATCCGCTGCATATTGCAAAAATATCATCTTAATAGTTTTTGACCAGCCAAATGGCAAAGTCCATGATATCTGGCAAACATAAATGACAGTTAAGGATGACTAGCCCTTCTGTCCAGAAGTTGTGAACTATGTTCACGCCTCATAAGCCTTATGATAAAATGCGACCATGGCTACATATAGATATTTGTCAAACTATTAAGACAACTATTCAGTATTAACATTCAAGTAATGTTAATACTCTCATCAGTGTTAAATGAGGAACCATGCTAGCCGTCCAGGTGATGGACTACGTCTAAGTCTTATAGCCTATATGATCAAATTTGATCATGGCTAATATCATCAATTACGATGATAATTTGTATTAACATCCTTAGTGATGATCTGCCTACGGGTTATATTTTTATTTTCAACTAAGACAATGACAGTTGTGACCTTATGATCTACTGTCCAACAGGTGATGGACAATGTCCTCAAATGCCCTTGATGGTTCTTTGAGACCTAGCTAATTATATATAGTTACTTTATTCAACATTTACTTTGAAATGTTAAAATTATAAATTTTTGGTAGTTGTGATGTTATGCATACTGACCCAAACGGGTGAAGGATTATATATATATATATATATATATATATATATATATATATAACATAGTCTATATGGTTTAATACCATGACTGATGAAACTACTAAATCATCAGATTTGATGATCAATTAATATATTGCCACTGAACAATTATTTAATCAGTCTTTTTAGACCAAGCTAATTTACATGGCGAATCCACATTCTGATGGAGCCAATAGCGGACAAAATAAAGATATTAATGCGAGAGTTAACCGCAATGGCGAGGGAGTTGATCTCCAAGCCATGATAGCCGCAGAAGTCGGCAAGGCTATTAATAATTTTATAGCTAACTTTAAGGGATCGAGTACCCTCGTTCTAAGTCCCATTCAAATCCACATTCATCTGCCCATAAGGAAAGCTCGCATTACTCTTCAACTACGACGAGCAAGCCAAAGCGAGATTATAAGGAAAAGCCTCGTTCTTCAAAGGACGGTTGTACTTACAAGTACTTTGTCTCGTGCAAGCCCCGAGATTTCAACGGTGAAAAGGGAGCTATTGATCCATGAAGTGGCTAGACGACATGGAGACTGTGTGGATATCAGTGGATGTGCTGATAAAGATTTTTGTGAAGTACGTCTCACAATCATTTAAAGGCGAAGCCTTAACTTGGTGGAAGGCAATGATACAATCGACAGGGAAAATACTCCTATATAATTTGGAATGGTCCAAGTTTGTGGACCTCATCAAGGAAACATACTATCTACCACATGAGGTGAAAAGGCGGAGTCAGACTTTCTAACTCTCACCATGAAGAACCTAGACTGTCAGAAATTTGTAACCGATTTTAACTCTTAATCTAGATTAGTGCCCTATTTGATTACTCCAGAACCTAAGCGCATTGCGCAATTTATTGGGGGTCTAGCACCTAAAATCAAGAGTATGGTGAAGGCTTCAAGGCGTACCTCATATAGATCTGCTGCAAACCTATCCCTTTTCCTCACTTTGGATGCAGTGAGGCAGAAGTCGGTCAAGATTGAGACCGACAGGAAAAGGAAACGGGAGGATAATTACTCCCAAAAGTCAAAGAAGGGAATTATGGGTTCAAAAGGAACCAACAAAGGTCCACTGAGAGGCCTGTGTGCAAGACATGCAACAAACGACATTGGGGACAATGTCGTTCAGATCAGCAGGCAAAACCCTGCATATCAAAGAAATCGGGGCATAGGTCCTTGGATTGTAAGGATTTAAAGAACGCCGTCTGTCAGGGTTGTGGCGAGAAGGGCCACATCAAGACTAACTGCCCCAAGGCTGCCAAAGAGGGTACTACAAAACCTGGAGAGCCGAAATAAGGAAATGCCCGAGCCTTCCAGATGAATGTAAGGGAAGCATTTAATGACACAAATGTCATAACATGTATGTTCCTCATTAACGATATCTTTGCTAGAGTTCTTTTCGATTCCGGAGCTGATAAGTCTTTTGTAGACCATAAGTTTAGTAAGCTATAAGTCAACCTATAAGAACCCTAGATATACCCTATGAAGTAGAATTAGCCGACGGTACATTAGAAACCGCGATGGATGCTCTACATCCATTATGAATCATTCAATCCCCATGTCTCGTTTGCCAATGAAATTGGCGGGGTTTGATGTAGTCTTAGGCATGGATTGGTAATCCGATAACCAAGCCCGCATTGTCTGCGATAAGAAACTCATCGAAGTTAAAACCCCATCTGGTGAAATGCTAACCATCCATGGAGATCTACACTACGGATTACTTGAGAAAGTGTCACTCCTTAAGGCATTCAAATGTCTAAAGAGTGGGTGTGTCATTTACATGGCACATGTTACAATAGACGAGCCAAAGCCCAAGGTTAAAGATATTCCAGTCATCTCTGAATACCCTGATGTATTTCCTGAAGATCTACCTAACCTACCTCTAGAAAGACAAGTGGAGTTTGGGATTGATATTATACCAGGAGCTGCACCAGTTGCAAGGGCGTCATATCGGAAGGTGCCGATGGAGATGAAAGAATTAAAAACTCAGCTTGAAGAACTTTTGGAGAAAGGCTTTATTCAGCCTAGTTCTTCACCCGGGGAGCTCCTATCTTATTTGTTAAGAAAAGGGACGGATCAATGCGGATGTGCATTGACTATCGTGAACTAAAAAAGACAACAATCAAGAACCGTTATCCTCTGTCTAGAATGATGACCTGTTCGACCAACTTGAAGGGGCCAGTTACTTCTCGAAGATCGACTTGAGATCAGGATATCACCAACTGAAAATTTGGAACGAGGATGTTCCAAAGACTGCTTTGGGACCAAATACGGCCACTATGAGTTTCTAGTGATGCCTTTTGGGCTCACTAATGCACCTGCAGCATTCATGGATCTAATGAATAGAGTCTGCAAGCCGTATTTAGACAAGTTTGTCATAGTCTTTATAGATGACATACTTATCTACTCTCGTAACCAGAATGATCATGAGAAACATCTTTGATGCATCTTAGAGTTGTTAAGACAAGAGAAGCTCTATGCAAAGTTCTCTAAATGTGAATTTTCGCTTAGAAAAGTCCAATTCCTTGGACACATGATAAGTGAGCATGGTATCCAAGTGGATCCCGCCAAGATTGAAGTGATTATGAACTGGGAAGCACCAAAGACTCCATCGGAGATTCGTAGTTTCTTAGGATTGGCCGGTTATTGTAGGAGATTCATTGAGAACTTTTCAAGGATAGTCACTCCTTTAACTACCTTAACCCGTAAGAATGTCAAGTTTGACTGGGGTCCAAAGCAACAAGAATCTTTTCAAATTCTAAAACACAAGTTGAGTAATGCTCCTGTGTTATCTCTACTCGAGGGTATTGAGGATTTTTTTTGTTTATTGTGATGCCTCGCACAATGGCATAGGTTGTGTGCTAATGCAAAAAGATAGAGTGATTGTTTATGCATCACGACAATTAAAGGTGCATGAAAGGAATTACACCACCCATGACTTGGAATTAGGTGTTGTTATATTTGCACTTAAGTTGTGGAGTGACATTACTTATATGGCACAAAGTGTATTATATACACTGACCATAAAAGTCTCCAACATCCGTTCAATCAAAAGGATTTGAACATGCGACAGCGCCGCTGGATGGAAACACTTAATGATCATGATTGCGAAATTCGCTATCATCCCGGCACGGAAAATGTCATTGCTGACGCTTTAAGTCACAAGAAAAGGATTAAGCCTATTAGGATTAACGCCAAGAGCATTGAGCTGAGAAATAGCTTGAATGAAAAGCAATTAGATGCACAAAATCAAGCCCTATTAGAGGCTTATATTTTTAATGAAGAATTTGGCGGAACTATTGATCAGTTAATACCTGGAAAAGATAGGATCCTTAAATTTAATGGCAGAATTTGGGTTCCAATCTTTGAAGAAATCCATAGCCACTTACGTAGCTAAGTGTCTGACGTGTCCGCAGGTTAAAGCCGAACATAAAAACCGCCTGGACTTCTACAACAACTTGAATTCCCACATGGAAATGGAAATGGTAACTATGGATTTGATTACCAAGTTACCTAAGACCAAACATGGTAATGACACGATTTGGATCATTGTGGATAGGCTGACTTAGTCAGCACATTTCTTGTCAATTAAGGAAACTTATAGTTCCAATAAGTTGGCCAAGTTATATGTGGACGAGATTGTGTCCTTGAATGGCGTGCCAGTATCTATAGTATTTGATAGAGATACTAGATATACATAACACTTTTGGAAAAGTTTTCAACAAGCATTAGGCCGAGATTGAATTTCAGTACGGCTTACCACCCTCAGACCAATGGACAGAGTGAGCGTACTATCCAGACTTTGGAAGACATGCTGAGAGCATGCGTGATTGATTTAGGAGCTAGTTGGGATAATCATCTACCCCTAATTGAATTCTCCTACAATAACAGTTATCATACAAGCATCAAGGCTGCTCTTTTTAGGCCTTGTATGGGAGAAAATGTCGAACACCCATTTGTTGGGCCGAAGTTGGGGAAGTTCAATTATCAGGACCTGAGATTGTCTTGGAAACCAAGGAAAAGATTGTATAAATCCGTGATCGTCTAAAAGCTACCAGGGATAGGTAGAAGAGTTATGCAGATAAGAGGCGTAAACCTCTTAAGTTCCAAGTAGGGGACAAGGACAGGCTAAAAGTATCACCCTGGAAGGGTGTAATACGCTTTGGAAAAGGGGCAAGTTGAGCCCAAGATATATCGGACCATTCGACATAACTGAATGTGTCGGATCTGTGGCCTATAAACTTAAGCTACCTGAGGAGCTCAGTGGAATTCACAATGTGTTCCACATTAGTAATTTGAGAAATGTCTAGCCGATGAGTCGCTAGCAATGTCACATCATGATGTGCAAATTAATGAAAACATAGTGTTTGATGAAAAACCGATCTCGATCAAGGATCAACAGGTTAGGAAGCTCCGAAAGAAAAGGATTCCAATTGTAAGAGTTAAATGGGATGCCCATCGAGGCCCCGAATATACATGGGAGACCGAGTCCATTGTACGATAAAAGTACCCCTATCTTTTTGAATAAAATCTCAAGGTCGAGATTTCTTTTAAGGGGGTGAGGATGTAACACCTCATAAATTTGTGTCCAGTAATATACTGACACGTATCCATACTCTCAATTGTGCCTAATATTGGCTAAGAGTGACTGTTTTTGAAAAGATGAATGTGGAGGGACTAAAGGTGTCAACATGCTGAAATATGCCTCTGAGTGACTCTTTACAGTGTCCATACTCTCAAAATGAGCAACTTGTTGGATGAGAGGGACCATTTGTGAATATAAATATAAGATAAACTTTACAAGGTCTGATGATAATTCCTCTGATAGACTTCAGCAGAGCTTAGCTTAGCAGACCTTGAACATTTAAACTCTGCTGAAACACTGATGATAACCACTGCTAGGCTAACCACTGCTATACGTTAAGCATTACAAGGTCTGATGATACATCCTCTGTAGACTTCAACAGAGCTTTATCTTAAACAGGAACTTAGATGTAGCAGGCTTTGGACTTTTAGACTCTACTGATAGAAAACACTGGATAATAACCACTGATAAGCCAACCACTGCTGAGCTAACCACTGCTGATAGAAAACACTGATAATAACCACTGCTAAGCCAACCACTGCTGATCTAACCACTGCTAATAGAAAACACTGATGATAACCATCCTAAGTTGATCTTTAGCAGAGCTTGTCTTCAGCAGAGCAATGACTTCAGCAGAGCTTTGTCTTCAGCAGAACTTTGCTATAACAGACCTTGGATATTTAGACTTCAGCAGAGGTTGTAGTATCTTTTGGCTTGTTGCCCACACAAAGCTGACAAAAACCATTCACACAAAACTAGGGGCTTCAAAACTACTATGCCACGTTCTAGGACACTTGTTCTAGCATCTGATAACACTTGGAACCACCTCCTTCAATCTCCAACATTATAAATAGAAGTGTTTTGCAACACTTTAAACTTGCACATTCTTAAAATACCCCTCTTATTACTCTTGGAGGTTCATGGTTCGTTAAAAGCTTCTGATTCCAGTTTATTTTCATCCAAGGATCACTTGTAAGTGCTCCTTTCAGTTACATTTCGTTTATTAAGCTTTTGAAGCAAAAAGTCAAACAATTTCGATAATTGCTTTGACCTTCGGGTTAGATCCGATTGAGATTAGTTTCCTATGGATTTAAGGTTCATTATGATTGTAATTTAATGTATCATAACCCTTTGAGGTTATAATACGTGATCATAATCATATCCTGAGTTTTTGTACAAGTATCAATATTATGCCATATTTGACCAAAATGCCCGTTTTAACAAAAAAAATAAGGTTTTAATCAATAAGGAACTTACAACTGACTTGTGTACTGATGTGTTAATGTAAGTAACATATTTTGATGTTATTAAACTGATCATAAACTGAGTTTTCATATAAGATCGTAAACTATGTCACTCAATCACTAAAATGCCCCTGTGGCACATATTTTAATTTTAAAACCTTAATAATCATATAAGTTGATAACCTACTGATGTTACAACTTATTTAAAGTAAAATGGCATATAGAACTGTTTATAACTCATCCGACTACCCGGTAGCCCTTATATGCGTACGGTTAAGCTTATGCAACTAATTTACGTAAGTTTACCGAAACAGGTCAAATCTTATCATTTTTACTTCAAATTCTAGAATGTATATTGCTTACCCATATTATACAAGTCCTAGTACTTGTTGGGTTTAAACTACATTCCATTCTGGTCATCCCTTAATCAAGCATATCGTACCGTTTTCATTAATTTAAGTTAACCGGTCCAAGTCTATGACTTAAAAAGGACCCGTTGACATTCTAACTGGTTATTTAAACCATTCATTCCAGACTAGGGACTTCCGGTAAATTGCAACCTTGTTAGTTGTCTTGTTTGAACGGATGTGCTTATATTATCCTTGGATTTTAAAGATTTAAGCCATGTAAATACTCTTAACTTGTTTTCCCTATAAGGGTTTGGGATACGGTAAATTATTACCTCTTGATCGGGTATGAGATCATATGTTGGATTGTGACTAGAAAATCCGCATAACCCGTTTTAATCTATTTTGTCTGATAACTTAAACATTGGGGGTTAACACGACCGTGTCCTAGATATCCTCGCTAATTTAATTGCCAATAGCCACGACTAAGCACGGGGTGTAGGCATACACCTGAAAGATGTAAAGCTATTTAAAATGTTTTCTTACCCATATTGGGGATACCCCTTCGTGGGTTAAAGTGGTGTGTTGGTTAATCATGTTATTCGGTTTCTGCGCCGGACCCCATATGTATTGACATGCATGTAAAATTGTATACAAGATTATTATAATTGTCCCAAGTTATTTATGAAATTACATGTGCCTTGTGCACTCTAATAGATTTTGAAATATTTTCAAAATGTGTTGGTTATTTGTATTTACCAGTGTAAATTGAGGTATCTTCAAAAGAATAAGTGACAGGATGCAAAGAACGTAAACAGGTTGGAAGCTGCCCGATAAATGCTTAACTGGAATTTGCAACTCCATTGCATAGAAGCCTATAGTCTGTTATTTCATTTTGTAACTTTTGGATCCGTCTGTGGATTTTCATATACTATCCGTCTGTATAATACTTCTAACATTCAGACATTTTATTGTAATAATTTAAATCCAAGACTTCCGCTGTGCTATAATGTGTACTAATATCAGTCTTGCGTCACGATACTCCCCACCCGGGCCCACCGGGATTTGGTGTGAAATCTGGGGGTGTGATGGTATCCCATTCAAAGCTTGATTTTGGAAGCTCAAAACCATGGTTCCTCATATGTTGTGTATGAGGTTGATGGTTGAAAAAGGTAACAATTTTGTACCGAATGGGATTCACCACGTATGGTACAATATGGTTCCTCATAATCATCATCATCATCATCATCGTAATAGTTTTTAATCTCCCATGTAACAATCCATTGTTTGGATAGTACCCAGAAGATCACAACTCTCGGAAACCGAAAAAATATGAAAACAGAAGGTTTACACGGCCCCGTGTCCAGGACTGTAATTTATTCGGTATCGGGCGTTTTTTACACGACTCCGTGTAGAATAAGCACATCCCCATGTGAGCCTTCTGTGAAAAAGTTTCGTTTGGTTTTCAGTTACTGCAGATTGGACACGGCCCCGTGTTAAACTAGTTTAACTGAATTTTTTTGGAAAACGAACAGAAATCTGAAAAGAAAATTAAAGAAAATGATTATGCTATTGATTTTAAGCTTTTTAAAATTCTTATGTCCTCGGCAATGGCGCCAAAACTTGACGTGGTTGATTGTGATTATGATTTTTAGATATACTTTTCACTCGTTTATTCAAGTTTTAAATTTATAAAACACAATATAACACTATCACTCTCTACAACACGTTAAGGCAAGTGCACCCATTGTTAGTGTAGTATAGTGATGGTAAGATACCGATATCGTCCAAGGACACAAGAGCTTTTAATACCGGATTATTATCAACGTCTAATCGAGCCAAACTTTGATGCAAAATGGACATGTCTCTCTTTTGGAGGCAACGCTACCCTCAGCCATATTAGTTTGAGTCACCAAGATATAGTCCCACAAGGCCGGTATAAAGTTTTAATAATAGTTCATAAATAAGGTTCAAGCCATTTTACTTCCCTCGATTTGATGCTATCATGCCTCAGAGGAAGTCCTAACAAGCTTGAACAAAGTCCTCACAGGATCTATACACTGAACGAAGCAAGAGTTTTACCCAAACCACCCTTCTAATCCCCTTCCAGGCAGTTAACGTGCTTTATATTGACCGTAAAGACACGAATGAGTGAATCACGAAACATGAAGGAATGATAGAATAAAACTCACTTTCAATATAAAGAAACTAGTTATTAAAGTAATTAATACAAACCCAGTTAAAAAGTTAACCAAAGATTAGAAATCAAAAGTGATACATAAAAGATTTCGTCTTCACCAAGTGATGTAAGAGATTAGCCAAGCATGGCCATGGTTGAAAAAGACTCTTACGATCGATCTTGCATCCTGAGACTACTACACACTCTAAACTTTAAAGATTGTGGTGGAAGATGATGGTTGAGTGGTGGCAGGTGTGAAAGAAATGGTTTGCCAAGGGATGAGTTGAAATGAAACCAAGCACCCTTAGCCATAGTTTGACGAAGACTCTTACGATCGATCTTGGATCCCGAGACTACTACATACTCTAAACTCTAAACATTGTGGTGGAAGATGATGGCAGAGTGCTGGCAGGTGTGAGAGAAATGGTTTGCCAAGGGATGAGTTGAAATGAAACCAAGCACCCCTATTTATAGCTGGAAACAGTGGCCTCACATGGCCCCGTGCCCGCAGGGCACGACCCCATGTCTTCCTTCTTCTTTGTCTTATTTAATTCGTATGTCAGATCAGTCTGTTACACGGCCCCGTGTGTCAACAGCACAGCCCCGCTCTATTGTACTTGTTGTACTATCCCAGATATGCAAATCTGGAAGTTGACCAGACTCGTGCCTAAGGGGACACGACACCCGTGTCTTTTTTCTACTTTTGTTTGTCTTCTTCTTATCTAGAATCGAAGGGGCATGGCCCCGTGCCAGACTTCTGATTCATTGTTTTTAGTCTTGGAGTGAAGCTAGGAAGGCTGGTATAATGTGTTGTCTTTCCATCTACTGTACTTATGCTGGATTTTGTCGTTAATTTGTTCGTTTTGTACGTTTAAGCTCTTTTAATCCTGAAAATCAAAGTATACAAAGAAACATACTTTTTCCAACATTAGTACTAAAAAGGGTTGAATTTATACCATATTTGATACAATTTATATGCTGCATTTGACGCATATCAATTGACCTCATACGTTTAGCTTATACTAGTTTTTTTTGTAGAAGGTCTAGCAGGTGTTGCTTTTTAGCTAGCCTTATAGCAAATTCTGCTGCCTTCTAATTTTAGGAAGCAACATTCATGTTAGAGAGAAGCATATGTGTTGTTCTGTTTAATGATTCTGTTTGAGGTTTCTTTGGTTCTCCGAGAGGCGAACTATGTTTGCTTCTTTGTTCTTGCTCCCCCTTGAATGGGGTGTATGGAATCACATACGCAATGAGATGCTTGGACTGTATCAGTTGTCAAGCAGAAGCCTCGACATGTGTAGCTGCTCAACTTCTCGTCTTTAGCTTCAGCTTCTTAGCTTCCCGGCTTCTTGACTAGTTGTCTTTGTCGATGTTGTTTGTGAAGCCGAGTATGTTCATCCTTTTAAAGACAACTTTTATGCATTGCTTTTTCATGTGAAATTCTTTGAGAAGCTTTCATTTAGGAGTTTGTACTATTTTATGTAAACCGTTGGCCATGTTGATCATGCTCCTGAAGTGTGACGACATTCTAGGTTGAAGCTTCGTTGGTTATAGGCCGATTTACTTGCTTGGATGTTCTTCTTGCCAAGGGTAGCTATTTAAAGGCCTTATGAAGGTAGCAGGAGGCTTCGCAGCTTCGATGCTTCTTGGTTTAGTGAGTTGCGACGATTCTTTAAATGGTGTGCCACTAATCTTTCGAGTTCACGTTCCTTTCTTGATGGCTTGCCCATGAGCTTTCAAGGTTTTGTCAACTCCTCGATGTTGTGCTTGTGAGCTTTCGAGGTCACAATAAGTGAAAACCTTCGAGGCTAGATACCTTCCCAATGTATGGTTCTATCTTCCCTTACCATGTAGAGAGGGCAGCTTGTCTTGGAAGTGCCTTAGATATAAAGCTGTGCTAAATGGGTAATGTGAGAACCGCCATGTTCAATTTGAATTCCATACACGTTCATAATTTATATTCATATGTGTGATGCATGCTAGACTTAGTTTTATACGAATCGGCCGGGATACATGAAAACATGCATACATTAGGACCATCCTTTAAAATTAGTAAAACTAATTATAACCACAAACATAAGAAACCAATAGAATGCATATGTATGTATGCGTGCATATGTATGTACGCGTTCATATGTACGCATGGAGGTGTATGATATATACATATCTAATTTAAAACACAAGCCTACACTACAGACAACAATATGATATATATGTATGTTAAAATGCATTTTTTTGTTATATATTTCCATAACCACCACCTTCCCACGTTCACTTTTGTCAAGCAAGATAAATTAAATAACATGAAGTCAAACAATTCAAAAAATTTGAAGCAAGCTTTTATATAACACTCCTTCCAACACTTGTTGACCAACCCAAATTAACGACCCCAACCGTCAAATCCCAAACCCAACCCCTCACCTTGTTCTCGACCCTCACCATCATCCTTAACTACACATTAACTCAAAAACTAACCCAAGGTTATCTCCCCTACACTACAAATAAAGGGTTTTGGTCAGCATTTCAACCTACACTAAATCCACCTTCCTCTCTAAACCTTTGGTAATCCTTTCTGCACCATCTCTAAAACCATAGCACACACACGCACTTCACATTCAAACATTTAAGTTGCTTTCAAATAAATTATTGTTATACATTTTCTAAAGCTCTAGTATTTTGCACACACAATCAAGTGTTCTTGGTGTTCGTATGAGCTTATAAATCTGAAATGCTTCATTCACCAAACACTTAAACAAGTTTCTATGACCAAAAGTGAGAAATAAGTTCAATGAACACATTAATCATTTTCAACCTTGCCATAGTTTATATATTTATTTGAACTTAGGAACTAATTTCTTAGGAATTTCATGCTTAGACTTTGGCTTCATAACACAAAGGTTCGTGTGTTCGAGACCATCATATGACATGAAAAATGTAAAGATAAATGATGTTCCGGGATCGGACCTATGCACGAGCATACCTTCAAACTAAAGATCTGGCATAAAAATCTTATACTTTGAAACTTGAGTCACAAAATACGTGTATGCCGGGGGATGATATGTCCTCAATCCCTTCCGGGATGTTCGTTTAATTAAGCTTGGTGACGGATATTCTATATAAAAAACTCAGTTAAAGAAAATAATAAACTAAAACCGAGCACTTAGTGGTAAAAGTATACATCAAAATGGGAAGACTTATACATTTTTGATGGATCTACTATTATACATCATAAATCAAGTAAAAATAGTGTTATATGAGAAACTTGGAAGTTGGTAGAATTATTTTAGATCTTTTGTAACGAAAAAAAAAGTTGTTATTATACTTTGAGATCCTAAAAATTTCAAAACTTTACTGTAACTTTTTATGTATCGAAAAGGACTCACAAACCTTTTTCATGATATTTAAAGTTGTGTAGCTATACTTTTAATTTTTGGCCTTATAAATACCAATATATTGGCGAAAGTCGAAAGATCTACAACAATTATTCTAAGGGCTTATGAGATATATTTATTCCAGTATCATATGAGCCTAAATCTGAATTTTTTATATAAGTATTTCATGGAATAATTAGTTATTTTGATAATCATTGGTTATTTTTACAAGTTTACAAATAATAAAAATCCTATTTAGGTCAAAATCAAAGGCTTCAACTTTTATAACAAGAACTACAACGACATTATTTTCATCAAGTTTACCATCACCAACTCCAATTTCATCAAAATACAATATACTTGATTTGTCTTGAAAACATTTGGGCGAGGCTTGTATAATTTCTTAACAAGCCGAAATGTCGTCCGTTTGACGTCTTACACATTATTTTAACACCATTTTTAGTGCATTGTAAACATCTAAACTTAAATGGTAGCACACATAGAGGTCTATATCACTTAGTTGGCTCTTAAGATCTCATTAGTGTTTACTCGCATCGTAGGACTCGACTAGAACGCATGCGCAAGCCAACCCGTGGATTTTGTGAAGTCATGACCTTTCATCAATGAGTGAGTCTCACGGCCCCTTTTTACTTGTTTACTTTTGGGGGGAAACATGTGATTACATTTTTTATACACATATCTTGACTACAATCTATGTTACATGAGTTAGACATCATCATCACATCTAAGTCCCCAGACAACATAACTATTAACTTAGAAAAGCCGTGGAATATATGAATAGTACTATTTGGATCGACACCCCCTTTCATCGTTAGCCGCGCAAACCTCGACCATTATGTGAAATGATTGCATATTATCCATGTTACTTGAAATGTTTTGTGATGAAGCATTTTAAGGGGTGTACAAGGACGTCGGGTTTGGTTATGGGCTCATGGTGACTATATATATGTTACATGTGTTAAGACAACACACTGTTTACATAAGAATACAAACCTGCAAACTCACCAACTCGTTTAGTTGACATTTTAAGCATGTTTTTCAGGAAATGAAATTAGCCAGGAAATGGACTCTTTCACTTTTGAACATGCATGCTTAGGATTGCAACATGAGAATTATCCATTTTGTTATATACTAGAGCCCTAGTTTATAAAACATTTATTTGTGGAATTGTAATCCCGCACTAAAGACGTCTATGTAATTCTCTATCTTATGAATACATTTTAGTTATTTTCTTTTACCATGTGTTCGTATGATATCTGGTTCGTCGCTCCCCTGTGTTTGCGCATTTGGCGGGGGTGTGAGAAATTGGTATCAGAGCTATTGGTTATAGAGAATCAGGTTGTCTTAATAAATGTGGACTATAACCTTAAGACATGCATTCAGATTTCGTGCATCGCATAACTTAGCTACACAACTTTGTATGGTTGAGTTGTCACAGACATATCGTCCTCTCCAACACGCCCACACTATGTCATACGTAGTGAAGAATACAAGTCCGAGCACTTTAGTCATGACTACGATGCTGACAGTGACATATCAAGTTATGCACTCGCAAGGGACTTCGACGAATGGTCAGGTGACTCATCAGGATTTTTTCGTAAAGAAATGTCACACCCCGTATTTCCAATCAAATCTCGGTGGGCCCGAGTGGGGATATCGTGACTTAAGTTGATCTCATCATAGTCAATTAACCCAACACAGCGGAAGTCTTGGAGTTTAAAATACTATTACAAACCAAAATGTCCAAAGTTAGAAAATAATATACAGACGGTTTGTAACGAAACAACCACAGTCGGATCGTAAAATATACAAAAGATGTACAACAGACTTTAGGCAGATCTAAGGAATTGCAAGATCCTCTTATATCACTACCAAGCAGCTCCTAGCCTATTTCGTATTGTACCTGCAACTTAGTCTTTTGAAAATACATAAGCTTTCACTGGTAAATACAATTAACTGACTCATTTTGAAAACATTTCAAAAATTGATTTAGGTGCACAAGGCTCATGAAAATCTTTTGTAACTTGGGAAATTTGAGATTTTAACCTTGTATACAGATTCACATGTTTGTCAATACATATGGGGCCTAGTATAGAAACCAAGACATGATTAACTGACACACCACTTATGAACCCACGAAGGAGTTATCCCCAACTTGTGGGTAAAATATATTTTAGCATTCACATCTGTCAGGTGTATGCCTACACCCTGTGAATTGGTCGTGGCCTTTAGTAACCCTTAAATGAGCCGAGGATAAACAGGACACGGTCGTTAACCCCCAATGTTTAAGTTATCAAACAAAACTGATCAAAACGGGATATGCGGATTTACTAGCCACAAGCCGGCATTCGATTGATCCCATTTTCGACCAAGCGGTAATAATTATCGTATCCCAAGCCCGTATAGGGAAAATAAGTTAAGAGTATTTACCTGAGCTATCACTTGACTTTAAATGCAAAGTGTATATTAACTCAGTCGTTTAATCAATACTTAAGTGCAGATAGCTTTTACTGGAAGGCTTCTAGTCTGGAATGATGGCATAAGCTAACTAATTAGAATGCTAACGGTCCTATTTAAGTCATAGACTTAGACCGACTAGCTTAAAGGATCAAAACGGTACGATACACCAGATTAAGCAATGACCGGATAGAATGTAGTTTAAACCCAATAAGTACTAAGACTTGTATGACATGGGTAAACAATTAACATTATGGAAATTGAGATTAAAATGATAAGATTAAACCCGTTTCGGTAAATTTTCATAAACTAGTTACATATATACTTAACCGTACGCATATAAGCGATATCGGGTAACCGGGTGAGTCATGAACAAGTTCTATATGTCATTGTACTTTAAATAAGTTGTAATATTAGTATGATATCAACTTATATACCCGTTTAAAGTTTTAAAACGAGACAATGCCTTATAAGGCGTTTTTTATTATTTATATGACATAAAAAGGAGCTTGCATATATATATTCTGATGCTATGATCATAAATATTTTAAAAATACTTAATTGTTTATACATTATCAGTAAAATATCACACATAAGTGTGGTTTATGGTTTAGGACCAAATTATGCGCCGAAAGAGCATTTTGGTCTTTTAAAAGCATAAATTACGATATTACAATAAAACTTTTTTGTGATCAGAATAATAACATCATAATATATTAATTATATTAACATATCAGTAGGTGATTCATTTGCAAGTCCGTTGTTGATTAAAACCTTGTTTTATGTAAAAAAGGCATTTTGGTCAAAGTTTGACAGATTAGCGGAACTTGTGCATAAACTCAGATTATAATTATGATCATGTATTATCAATAAAATATCACACATAAGTGTGGTTTATGGTTTAGGACCAAATTATGCGCCGAAAGGGCATTTTGGTCTTTTAAAAGCATAAATTACGATATTACAATAAAACTGTGTTTATGATCAGAATAATAACATCATAATACGTTAAATATATTAACACATCAGTAGGTGATTCATTTGCAAGTTGTTGTTGATTAAAGCCTTGTTTTATGTAAAAAGGGCATTTTGGTCAAAGTTTGACATTTTAGCGGAACTTGTGCATAAACTCAGATTATGATAATGATTATATATTATAACCTCAAAGGGTTATGATATACAATATTACGATCATAATGCAACCTTAAATCAGTAGTAAACTAATCTAAGTCGGGCCAGAATCGAAAGCTAAAGCAGAAGTCAAACTTTGTGACTTTCGGTTGCGAACCGACCCTAGGAGTGGAATTGACGGGCCGAACATGTTCCCACATGTTCTAATAATTATTATCATCTTGTTTAAGTGTTAAAAACATATTTATAACATATATAAACTCAGACTATAATATTTATAAAATCTGACCCGTTTGACTTTTTACAACATAAACTTTGACTCGTCAATTGACCTAGTAAACGTGATTTTTAGGAGGTACCATTTTAAGGGATTAATACCTATCTAATTACGATCATTAGCCATGTTCTTTTCGAACAATGGCTAGACCATAATGGTCTTGACCGAAAGTCAAAGCATTTATCGAAAATGCTTGACTTTTGGCTATTAAAAACCTATAAAAGAAAAGAGTAGAGATGGAAGCCAGGTGTTAGAGGTGTGTGAGGATGAAGGCAGGTGATAGAGGTGTTGTAGGATTATTACAAGTGGCTAGCTAGGTGTCAAGAGCTGCAAGAGGGTGGCAATTTGCAAGATAGGTGGCATCTTGATAGAAATTTGGAGGTTTGACACATTTAGTCCCTCAATTATAGTTTTATTAAATGTCATGAATTGTCCCTTGACTTATATTTAATGACATAATGATATAACTTGTTCTTTTTGTTCAACACTTGGTATATTGAAGAAGAGTGTGAATAACCGAACGTTAACGTGTGTTATACTATGTGCTTTAGTGACTTATAATTGGTTCGAATACGAGTTCTTATGGTTTTATAGGCTAAATTACCTAAATTATTAAGGTTAGAGGCTCGGTGATGATGCAGAATACTCAAGGATAGTAAATCAAGAGATATCATCTTAACCGGGAGTTGTTAGGATCGAAAGGTGGCTTGATTATGCAAGAAACATGATAATAATAAAGTCTAGGGGCCTCCGGGTCATTCTTTGAAAATCAAAATAATGAAAAATAAAGGCTTCTGAGCCTCGCTGTAGGCTACGGTCACCAGACCGTAGCTTACAGTTAGTTATAAAATCCATCAGCATGTTTAGACCGTAACTTACGGTCCTTGACCGTAGGTTACGGTTAGGTTTAAGTTTTGGTTAGAAATGCTGAACCGTAGCTTATGGTTCTAAACCGTAGCTTATGGTCCGGTATAGGAACAGTTTGTGATTTGGACATGCTTGAGCGAGTTGAGTGGCTAACTCATTTGACGCTTTATCCGAGGGTATGTACACGTGTCGGTATATTATCGGACGCGAATTTTACGAGGTGTTACATCCTCACCCCCTTAAAAGAAATCTCGACCTCGAGATCTTATTCAAAAAGATGGGGGTACTTTTGTCGCATAGTGGACTCAACCTCCCATGTAAATTCGGGGCCTCGAAAGGCATTCCACTTAACCTTTACAATAGGTATAAACTTCCTTCGGAGCTTTTTAACCTGTCGATCCTCTATCGAAATTGTTTCTCACTGAACCTCATGTTTTTATCAATTTGCACACCTTGATGTGACATTGGTAGCGACTCATCGGCTAGACATTTCTTCAGATGAGATATGTGGAACACATCATGGATTCCATTGAGCTCCTCAGGCATCTTAAGCTTATAAGCTACAAAACCGACACATTCGATTTCCTCAAATGGTTCAATATATCTCGGGCTTAACTTGCCCCTCTTTCCGAAGCGCATCACGCCTTTCCACGGTGATACCTTCAACATGACTTTGTCCCCTATTTGGAACTTAAGAGGTTTTTGCCTCTTGTCTGCATAACTTTTCTGCCTATCATGGGCAGCTTTGAGACAATCACAGATTTGTATTATCTTATCCGTGGTCTCTAGGACAATTTCTGGTCTAGACAGTTGAGCTTCCCCAACTTCGGCCCAACAAACAGGCGTTCTACATTTCTTCCCATACAAGGCTTCAAAAGGAGCAGCCTTGATGCTTGTATGATAGTTATTATTATAGAAGAATTCAATTAGGGGTAAGTGGTCATCCCAACTTCCGCCTAAATCAATCACACATGCTCTAAGCATGTCTTCCAAAGTCTATATAGTACGCTCAATCTGTCCATCAGTCTATGGATGGTAAGCCGTACTAAAGTTTAATTTTGTGCCTAATGACTGTTGAAAACTTTTCCAAAAGTGAGATGTATATCTAGTATCTCTATCAGATACAATAGATACCGGCACACCATGTAGGGACAAAATCATGTCCACATATAGCTTTGCCAACTTGTCAGAATTATAAGTCTCTTTAAGTGGCAAGAAGTGTGCTGACTTAGTCAGCCTATCAACAATGACCCAAATCGTGTCATTACCACGTTTGGTCTTAGGTAACTTGGTAATTAAATCCATAGTTACAATTTCCCATTTCCAAGTGGGAATTTCAAGATGTTGTAGAAGCCCTGACGATTTCTGATGTTTGGCTTTAACTTGCGAGCACGTCAGACACTTAGCTACGTAAGTGGCTATAGATTTCTTCAAACCCATCCACCAATAATTCTTCTTCAGATCTTGATACATTTTGTCACCAACCGGATGAATTGAGTATCTTGAATTATGCGTTTCTTGGAGATTAGATCCCTAAGTCCTCCAAAGATTGAAACCAAATTCTGCCATTAAATCTAAGGATTCCATCTTTTCCATGCACTAACTGATCAACAGTTTTGCCTAATCCCTCATTAGAAACATCTGTCTCTAACAGAGCTTGCTTTTGTGCATTTAATAGCTTCTCATTCAAGCTATTTCTAAGCTCAATGCTCTTGGCATTAATCCTAATAGGCTTAATTCTTTCCTTGTGACTCAAGGCATTAGCAACGACATTTGCCTTGCCGGGATGATAGCGAATTTCGCAATCATAATCATTAAGCGTTTCCATCCAATGGCGCTGTCGCATGTTCAAATCCTTTTGACTGAACAAATGTTGGAGACTCTTGTGGTCAGTGTATATAATACACTTTGTGACATATAAGTAATTGTCTCCACAACTTAAGTGCAAATACAACAACACCCAATTCCAAGTCATGGGTGGTGTAACTACTTTAGTGCACCTTTAATTGTCGTGATGCATAGACAATCACTTTGCCTCTTTGCATTAGCACACAGCCCATGCCAGTGTGCGAGGCATCACAATAGACAACAAAATCCTCAATACCCTCCGGTAGAGATAACATAGGAGCATTGCTAAACTTGTGTTTAATATTTCAAAAGATTCTTGTTGTTTTGGACCCCAGTCAAACTTAACATTCTTACGGGCCAAGGTAGTTAAAGGAGTGGCTATCCTTGAATAGTTCTCAATGAACCTCCTATTATAACCGGCCAATCCTAAGAAATTACGAATCTTTGATGGAGTTTTGGGTACTCCCCAATTCATTGTGGCTTCAATCTTGGCGGGGTCCACTTGGATACCACGCTCACTTACAATACGTCCAAGAAACTGGACTTCTCTTAGCCAAAACTCGCACGTAGAGAACTTAGCATAAAGCTTCTTTTGTCTTAGCAATTCTAGGATGCACCGAAGGTGTTTTTCGTGATCAACTTGATTACGAGAGTAAATTAGTATGTCGTCTATGAAGACAATGACAAACTTATCCAAATATGGTTTGTAGACTCTGTTCATGAGATCCATGAAAGATGCAGGTGCATTTGTGAGCCCAAAAGGCATCACCAGAAATATATAATGACCATAACGAGTCCTGAAGGCAGTCTTGGGAACATCCTCATTTCTAACCTTCAGTTGATGATACCCTGATCTTAAGTCAATTTTAGAAAAATAACTAGCCCCTTGGAGTTGATTGAATAAGTCATCGATCTTGGGCAGAGGATAACGATTCTTGATCATTATCTTGTTTAGTTCATGGTAATCAATGCACATCCACATTGAACCATCCTTTTTCTTAACGGAAAGGGTAGGAGCTCCCAAGGTGAGGAACTAGGCTGAATGAAGCATTTCTCTAAAAGTTTGTCTAATTGTATTCTCAATTCCTTCATTTATGTCGGTGCTAGCCGATACAGAGCTCTTGCAACAGGTGTCACTCCTAGTAGGATGTCAATCCTAAACTCCACTTGTCTATCTGGAGGCAGACCCAGTAATTCTTCAGGGAAAACATCGGGATATTCTGAGATGACTGGAAGGTCTTCAATATTTGGCTTTGGCTCATTAATAGTTACTTGTGCCATGTAAATGACACAACCTCTCCCCAGACACTTGGATGCCTTAAAAATGACACTTTGTCTGGCAACCCATAGTGCAAATCTCTAAGAATGGTAAGCATTTCACCAGATGGGGTTTCAACTTCGATGAGTTTCTTATCACAGGCAATGTGGGCTTGGTTATGAGATAACCAATCCATGCCTAAGACTACATCGAACTCCGCCAATTTCATTGGCAGAAGAGGATAGGGATAGAATGATTTTTAATGGATATTAAACATCCTTCAAGAATGGAAGTTGTTGTGTCTATTGTTCCGTCAGCAAGTTCTACCTCATAAGTTATGTCTAGGGTTCTTATGGGTAAGTTTAATAGTTTGCTAAACTTATGGTCTACAAAGGACTTATCCGCACCCGAATCAGAAAGAACTCTAGCATATACGTCACTGATGAGGAATGTAACTGTTATGACATTGTTGTCGTTAACAGCCTCCATAGCATTCATCTGAAAGGCACGTGCATTTCCTTTCTTAGCCTCTCCAGGTTTTGCATTGTTACTCTTGGGATTCTTATGCTAGTTAGTCTTAATATGCCCTTTTTCATTACAGCCATAGAAGACAGCATCCTTAAGATCCTTGCATTATAGGGTCTTATGCCCCTTTTTCTTGCAGATACCAGAAGGTTTAACCTGTGGGTCAGAATTGCAGTGTCCCTAGTGCCTGCGGTTGCAAGTTCTGCATGTCGGCTTCCCGTCCGACCTATCTTGATTCCTTCTGAACCCAAATCCTCCCTTACTCTTCTTGTTTGATCTTTGGGAGTTACTATCCTCTCTCTTCCTCTTCTCGTCAGTCTCAGTCTTGATTAACTTTTGTCTCACCAAATCTAAGATAAGAGAGAGATAGGTCAACAACAGACCTATAAGTAGTAGGCTGTGCAGCCTTCACCACGCCTTTAATCTCAAGCGTTAGCCCATTTAGAAAACGTGAAATGCGTTTGAGTTCATGAGAAATTAAATAAGATACCAATCTAGATATGGAACTAAAGTCGATAGCATACTTCTGACAGTCCAGATTTTTCAATGTAAGAGTCAGAAAATCTGACTCTATCTTCTCCACCTCGTAAGGTGGGCAGTAAGTTTCCTTGACAAGGTCCGCAAACTTGGACCATCCCAAGTTATACAGGTGTACCTTTCCTATTGATTGGACCATAGCCTTCCACCATATTAGGGAATCGCCCTTAAAGGATTGGGATACAAACTTCACCACATCCTTATCAGCACAACCGCTGATATCTACAATAGTTTCCAATTCGTCAAGCCATCTCAAGGCTTCTATAGCCCCTTTTTCTCCGTTAAAGTCTTGGGGCTTGCAGGAGACAAAGTATTTATAGGTACATCCATCTTTGGAAGAACGGGACCTATCATAAAAAGTTTCTTTGGTTCACTCTTAGCATTTGATGAGTGAACAGAGCTCTCCTTTCAAGCTGAAGATGGTGGAATAGATAAAGGTTTGGAGCGAGTAGCGCTCGATTCCTTAAATTTTTCTATGGCCTTTCCAACAGCTGCATCAATGCGAGCTTGGAAATCATCAGCATTGATGGCTATGTTATCAGCATTGTCAGTATTATTATCACGGCGGCTACTTTGAACCTCATCTGAATTAGCCACCTCTGATGTTTTGGTATTAAATACCAAATTAAACTTACATCAGCCATGGCATTAATAACCATATAGGCTGTAAAGTTTGGATACATATAAATCCATTGCCTATTTGATCCAGCGTGCACAGAGTCATAACTGTCAGGCTTAATATTTTAAATGATTATTCCTTAAGATATTTAGGTATAACTGGCACAAGTCCCAAAGGGACCATAAAAAGGCTTTCTAATTTTGGACGTAGTCCATATATTACTGGACAGTGGATCATAAAGTCACAACTGTCATTGTCATATTTGACAATATAATATGGCCGATAGGCAATTCAATTAACATTATCTAAAATGTTAAAATAGATAATCATCACACTGATGATATTAGTCATGATCTTATTGATCATATAGATTATGAGACTTGAGCATAGCTCACCACCTTGGACATGGAACCATAAGGTTACAACTGTCATTGTCTTAATTGACAATATAGTATTGCTCGTAGGCAAATCATCGCTGATGGATATTAAATCATAGCTCGTAGGCACTTCAACACTAATGGATGTTAAATCATAGGCCGTAGACATTTCATCACTAATGGATGCTTAATCATAGCCCGTAGGAACTACATCACTAATGGATGTTAAATTATAGCCCGTAGGCACTTCATCACTAATGGATGTTTAATCATAGCCCGTAGGCACTTATGTTTAATTATAGCCCGTAGGCACTTCATCACTAATGGATGTTTAATTTATTATCATCGCATTGATGATATTAGCCGGGATCAAATTTAATCACATAGGCTATAAGGTTAGGACGTAGTCCTTCACCTAGACGGTTAGTGTGGTTCCTCAAGTCACACTACCAGGAGTATTAACATTGCTTGAATGCTAAAATAGAATTATCTTAATGGATGATTAATAATAGTCATGGTCGCATTTGACCTTAACGACTTGGAAGCTTGAACATAACTACCACCTCTGAATATTCTTCCTTAACTATCATGATAGAAGGGCTATTTGTCCTTAACTATATTTTATAATTTGCCAATTATATGGACTTTGCCAATTGGCTAATTAAAACCATTAAAAAGATTTCGAGTTAAAATCGAGACGATTGCTTGAAGCGGATGTATTAACTCTATATATATATATATATATATATATATAATTCCAAATATTTCATTAAATAACAATAGAAAACTACAATACTTGAAATAAATTAGACTGATTGCCCCTGCATGGACTAAAAAAACATGTCCACATAAGGACTAAAGGGAAAATTACAAATCATAGAAATAGAAGAAATTTCACTCGTCCTTCTTTCCTTTGTCTAACTTGGAAAGTTTCTTGAAGAATTTATTTGTCTTCTTCTCTGTCTTCTCAGCCTGTTGTTGCATTTCTTTCATCCGCTTCAAGGCCTCATTAATGGTTCCAAGAGATGGCGGAGGTTGTGGTTGTGGTTTAGGCACGACAGGGTACTGGTACCCATAACTTGGGTATCCAGTAGGTGGATAAGCAGATGGTAAAGGAGACGGGTAAAGTGCATTATGCATGACCGCTTGCATATATGGGTCATGTGATAGTGCCTGATAGTCTAAGTTTGTTGGCGTAGTCGGGTTAAAAGGATTATATTCAGATTTGTTTGATATGTAGTGATAGGGTTATTAAAACCCAACGGTGGTGGTTGAACCACAGGTGGTGGTGTTGGTTCCACCACAGGTGTAGTATTTGAGGGTCCAACCATTTGTGGGTCCTCAAGGATGGTAAGGTATGTTTTGGGCAATAGTGGTAGTGAACCCGACCGTTGACCCACACGCACCGACATACGTGCTCCATGTTTCCTCCTTGGTGGCTCAAGTGGTGGCTGAGGTTGTTCCACCGGTTCCATTTGGACGTCTTCCTACGTAGGTTGCGGTGTTGGAGAGTGGTACTAAGGAGTGTTAATAAAAGTAAATTGACTCTAATACTGGTCCCATTTATGAGGACCTTGATAAGGTGATCCTACAGAAGAGTTAGAGCCACTAGAAATATCAATAGGGTGTCCGTGTGATCCTGACGGTGGCATATCCGGATCAGAGTCCTTGTCCATAGCATTTGGTTGATCCAGCTGATTCTGATCAGCTGAAGGTAGGTTAAAATAAAGATCTAGTTTAAATTTTTCATGATATGAATGTGAATGGGAAGGATGGGAGTGGTGAGAATGGTGTGAATGATGGGAGTGGTGAGAGTGGTGTGAATGGTAAGCATTTTGGGTGTGTGGGGGAAAATGTTTATGGAGATAGAGTGTCTTGCTAGTTCCCAAGGAGATGAATCTCCCGAGTCTTTAAGAGAATTTGAGTTGTGAGGTTGTGAAGGAATGCGCCTCGATGGTCCTCCCCTCATTGGACCTTTTCCTCTTCCACGTTGTCCTCTGAATCTTGGCGGCATTTTTCTGTTAAAATCAGGTCAATGCCTAGACTCGGAAGTCTAAGGAATGTGCTATTTGTGTAATTTTAAGATTAAACATAAATGGCTAGTGTTTAATTCTCTCAAACCTTGGCTCTGATACCAACCTGTCACACCCCGTATTTCCAACCAAATCTCGGTGGGCCCGAGTGGGGAATATCGTGACGTAAGTTGATCTCATCATAGTTAATTAACCCAACACAGCGGAAGTCTTGGAGTTTAAAATACTATTACAAACCAAAATGTCCAAAGTTAGAAAATAATATACAGACGGTTTGTAACGAAACAACCACAGTCGGATCGTAAAATATACAAAAGATGTACAACAGACTTTAGGCAGATCTAAGGATTTGCAAGATCCTCTTATATCACTACCAAGCAGCTCCTAGCCTATTTCGTATTGTACCTGCAACTTAGTCTTTTGAAAATACATAAGCTTTCACTAGTAAATACAATTAACTAACTCATTTTGAAAACATTTCAAAAATTGATTTAGGTGCACAAGGCACATGAAAATCTTTTGTAACTTGGGAAAGTTAAGATTTTAACCTTGTATACAGATTCCCATGTTTGTCAATACATATGGGGCCTAGTATAGAAACCAAGACATGATTAACTGACACACCACTTATGAACCCACGAAGGAGTTATCCCCAACTTGTGGGTAAAATATATTTTTGCATTCGCACCTGTAAGGTGTATGCCTACACCCTGTGATTGGTCGTGGCCATTAGTAACCCTCAAACAAAACTGATCAAAACAGGATATGCGGATTTACTAGCCACAATCTGGCATTCGATTAATCACATTCCCGACCAAGTGGTAATAATTTACCGTATCCCAAGCCCGTATAGGGAAAATAAGTTAAGAGTATTTACCTGAGCTATCACTTGACTTTAAATGCAAAGTTTGTATTAACTCAGCTGTTTAATCAATAGACAAGTGCAGATAGCATTTACTGGAAGGCTTCTAGTCTGGAATGAAGGCATAAGCTAACCAATGAGAATGCTAAGGGTCCTATTTAAGTCATAGACTTAGACCGACTAGCTTAATGGATCAAAACGGTATGATACGCTAGATTAAGCGATGACCGGATAGAATGTAGTTTAAACCCAACAAGTACTAAGACTTGTATGACATGGGTAAACAATTAACATTCTGGAAATTGAGATTAAAATGATAAGATTAAACCCATTTCGGTAAATTTTTGTAAACTAGTTACATATACTTAACCGTACGCATATAAGCGATATCTGGTAACCGGGTGAGTCATGAACATGTTCTATATGTTATTGTACTTTAAATGAGTTGTAATATTAGTAGGATGTCAACTTATATGCCCGTTTAAAGTTTTAAAACGAGACTATGCCTTATAAGGCGTTTTTGATAATTTATATGACATAAAAGGACCTTGCATATATATATATATATATATTCTGATGTTATGATCATAAAAATTTTAAAAATACATAATTGTTGATATATTATCAGTAAAATATCACACATAAGTGTGGTTTATGGTTTAGGACCAAATTATGCGTCGAAAGGGCATTTTGGTCTTTTAAAAGCATAAATTACGATATTACAATAAAAATTTGATTTATGATCAGAATAATAACATCATAATATGTTAATTATATTAACACATCAGTAGGTGAATCATTTGCAAGTTGTTGTTGATTAAAGCCTTGTTTTATGTAAAAAGGACATTTTGGTCAAAGTTTGACATATTAGCGGAACTTGTGCATAAACTCAGATTATGATAATGATCATGTATTATAACCTCATAGGGTTATGCTATACTATATTACGATCATAATGCAACCTTAAATCAGTAGTAAACTAATCTAAGTCGGGCCAGAATCGAAAGTTAAAGTAGAAATCAAACATTGCGACTTTCGGTTGCGAACCGACCCTAGGACTGGAATTGACGGGCCGAACATGTTCCCACATGTTCTAATAATTATTATCATCTTGTTTAAGTGTCAAAAACATATTTATCATATATATAAACTCAGATTAAAATATTTATAAAATCTGACCCGTTTAACTTTTTAAAATATAAACTTTGACCCGTCAATTGACCCAGTAAACGTGATTCTTAGGAGGTGCCCTTTTAAGGGATTAATACCTATCTAATTATGATCATTAGCCATGTTCTTTTTGAACAATGGCTAGACCATAATGGTCTTGACCGAAAGTCAAAGAATTTATCGAAAATGTTTGAGTTTTCGTTATTAAAAGCCTATAAAAGACAAGAGTAGAGATGGACACTTACAAGTGATCCAAGAGGAAGTTTAGAACTTAAAGGGATGCTCCTAGATGACCAGGATCTTCCAAGAGTGTATTAGAGAGAAGAAATGGAAATGAGCAAGGAATGAAGTGAACTTAGTGGCCTATTTATAGTGCATGAGGGTGTGTGAGGATGAAGCCAGGTGTAGAGGTGTTGTAGGATTATTACAAGTGCTAGATAGATGTCAAGAGCTGCAAGAGGGTGGCAATTTGAAGGATAGGAGGCATCTTGACATAAATTTGGAGTTTTGACACATTTAGTCCCTCAATTATAGTTTTATTAAATGTCATGAATTATCCTTGCCTTAAATTCAATGACATAATGATATAACTTGTTCTTTCATTCAACACTTGGTGTATTGAAGAAGAGTGTGAATAATCGAACGTTAACGTGTGTTATACTATGTGATTTAGTGGCTTATAATTGGTTACTAACTTAGAACGCGACGAATACGAGTTCTTATGGTTTTATAGGCTAAATTACCTAAATTGGTAAGGTTAAAGGCTCGGTGATGATGCAGAATACTCAAGGATGGTAAATCAAGAGATATCACCTTAACCATGAGTTGTTCGGATCGAAAGGTGGCTTGATTATGCAAGAAACATGAAAATAATAAAGTCTAGGGGCCTCCAGGTCATTCTTTGAAAATCAAAATAATGAAAAATAAAGGCTTCTGAGCCTCGCCGTAGGCTACGGTCACCAGACCGTAGTCTACGGTTAGTTATAAAATCCATCAGCTTAAATAAGATTAATCAATTATTATGGGTTGATTGTTTGAAAGGGATTCGAAAATCCCATGATTTACATAGTTGCGATGTTAGAAATGGAATACAAGGTCGCAATTGATCGGAAGTTTAGTAAACAAGAGATCATGATTGGTTAACATTCCATAAAAATGACTATTATATATATATATATATACATATAATATAGTATTATTTTTCATCACAAGAGTAGGTGAACATTTGAGAGTCCAGGATCCGGCGGTTCTAGACGGAAGTTTAGGTAGAAAAGAACTAATTCGGTAGAATGTTATTAAGAAAGAAGTCTAATGATTCATTCATACCGAAAGAGTATACATCTTTACAAGCTGGCGAAATTCTGTAGAAATTTCGCCAGTGTTTCCCTACTGGGAACTCCAAAACTTACAAAACTATGACCACATGACGCTATTTATAGACAATTACCCTCGTGCGAAAGAGCTTTTAACTTCGTACGGGGTAACCTCTAAATTCCTATCTCATTCGCACTAGAGTCATGTGTTCGTATCTAATCTATACAATATCAACACAACTCTATCTTGCCTATTCATACAGTGACGAACATAATATGCACCAACTAATTTCTCCCTTAGACGACACTGTCAAGCTTGAACTTGATCTTCAAATATGAGAGTCGTGTTTGAATATTCTACAACTTCAATTAGACATTTGTCGATGTCGTAAATCACATCAACAAATTCCCCTTTGATTGATGATTCGGGCTTGCAATTACTTCAATAAATTCCCCCTGAAATAATTCTTTAGGTCTTTGTTTGCACAGTTCCCGACCTTCTCTGTTTTGCTTAACTGTAATCTTCACAAATAATCATGAACTCGAAACTAATAATGCAGCATCTCTTGTTTCTACGTTAACCACATATGTGTTTGGTTTTAGCGCACTTCTATGCTCGATCTTCTGATCTTAAAAACCCAAACAACAATTGAAAGAAACTTCGAATCACCACACTAGTAAACTTCAAGTTTGTGAATACTCGCGAAAATCTGAAATCCTGTTTTCCGTAATCACGTTTAAGCATACTCCGAAATGATTGATCAGCAAAATGGTAATCTCTGAAATCAACAAGTAAATCTTCATGAGAATCAAATCCATCTAGTAACATTTAAATCTGAGAAATATTCTTCCACGATCAGAATCACATTCTTCATCTCTAGTCACAATAACAAATATATAGTTTTCTCCGTTAGTTCGACAGCAACTTAATCAATAAACATCGTCATTTCCCGGCGGTTAGTTCGAAAAACATTTTCGTCGCTTGAAGACTGAACATCCTGACACCTTAGACTATCATCAAGCATTCGGATGCAATATAAATTGAACACCCTCTCGATATATTATACGTGCCGACAATACAAGTTGCATCTCCTAATGCTAATCCTGCTAACCAAATTGACAAAGACTCGGGACTCAAATCACAAGACATCAATCTGTATCATGACGAAGACTCTGAACTTGCTGTGATCACGAACTAACGAATCTATCAAATGCATCCTCGGATGATCAAAGTCAAAACCACCTGAATACTTTTGCATAGTCACGAATTTCAAAAATGCAGGAATTTCAATATATTCTCTGAAAATTTTCCCCTCATTTTTGCAACTTCTGACATCTCTAAACTCTTCACTGAAAAACTCCACTATGCGAAAATATGTCACTTTGGTCCAAAAGTGCATTTTTCATCAATGCGGATCTTACGTTAAGGCCCATTTATAGTCATTTATACCAAATGATAATATTTCTACACAGGTATCCATTACAACTCCATTATCTTCAACCCTCTATGATCGTGTCATCAAATTTGTTCTCTAACTCTCGATGGTGTCCTCGAACAGCCTGTATTTGATGTTAAAATCTCGAAAAAATTTCAATCACCAATTTTTTTCTAAACACTCGTCTCATCGTAACGATCAAAAAATTTTCAATCACCAATTTTCTTTTAGTCATTTTGAGTTACCTTCGTACGAGGTAACTACCTTCGTGCGAAGTGGCCTCTCTTTGTGCGAAGGTAACTATCTTCTGCGAATTAGTACATCGTGTGAAGATAATTCCACGATGAACCCAATTTTAGATCCAAAATCTTTATTTCTGCGAATTTCAAGATGATTCTTTCGCAGATCTGGTCGAATTTCATTTCTAAACAATCATGTGGTTTCAATTTTATTTTTTGTCAATGGATTGTCCGTTTATTTAATGATTAACGTCTAAAACCCTCTAAAGTCCATAATTCATGAGCGTTGGTGATTCAATCAATTGTTAGATCAATTGAATCGGTACTGTAGCTCTGATACCAATTGAGAGTCCAGTATCCGGCGGTTCTAGACGGAAGTTTGAGTAAAAAGAACTAATTCGGTAGAATGTTATTAAGAAAGGAATAGAAGCAACGGAAGTCTAATGATTCATTCATACCGAAATAGTATACATCTTTACAAGCTGGCGAAATTCTCCCAGCATTTTCCCACTAGGAACTCCAAAACTTACAAAACTATGAACACATGACGCCATATATAGACAATTACCCTTGTGCGAAGAGAGCTTTTAACTTCGTATGAAGTGAATTACCTTAGTACGAAGTGACTCATCTTCGTGACCTCTAAACTCCTATCTCGTTCACACTTGAGTCATCTGTTTCTATCTAATCTATACAATATTCAACACACGCTCTATCTAGCCTATTCGTACAGTGACATACATAATATGCAAAAACGACATTTATATGATATCATTTGGGTGGTGGATGCCATAAAGATGTATAACATCATTTAGGGGATATCGTCACTTGAAAACAAATGTATGTCGACAAACCATGCGTAATTAATTATCTTGGAAATAACAAAATATTAAGTAAAACGTAATAGTAATCTACCTCCTTATTTATTAGGATTCAAAATCTGAGTTACAAACGGTTTGGTTTTAATTTTCTTTCTATGACCCATTTTTTCGTGGATGTTACACTAATCTCTTTAGGCTAGTACCTTCCGGGCTTATAGCTTTTTGGCTTGTAGCTTCTGAGTCTGAGCTTACACCCTCTGAGTATGAGCTTATAGCTTCTTAGCCTACAACTTTAAACGTGTGGCTTGTAGCTTGAAGCTTATAGCTTCCGGCTTCTAGTTTATACCTTCTGAGCCTGATCGTTATAGCTTTAGCTTGTTGCTTGTTAGCTTCTTGACTATTGGCTATGCAAGAAGCTGTTATTTTGTATGCTTTATTATTTTGACCAGGTTTGCGTACCTACTTTCATTGTCAATACTCAATCAAAGGTGTTTATGGCGATAGGTGCTTCTAGCTTCCTTTTAGCTTAGTTGCCCTGGTCACTGACTTAATTAGTTTACCGTTACAACTATCAAAGTTGCTTAAAGGTGTGGTTGTCATGCTAAAATTGATGTGAATTGTAGGCCCATCCACTTTATAGATTAATAGTTGTAACGTTGATGTTGTGTCTTTTTTTTTCAAAAAGTCACATGACTTTTTAAGGATATTGAAGATTTTTGACCTTGAAAAAATATTTGAGGAAAATATGATATATATTATATATCCCTTTTTTAAGACTGTCACTATTGGGGCAGAGGGTTAGGGGGTACGGAGGAGGAGCTGAGATCGATTATCCTGGGAGAGGGTGAAAGGAAGTCAATTAGATGAATTTCTTGTCGTTAAATTGTCAGGGGATTGGTAAAAGAATTGTGGATAAAATCAACTTGATTAGAAAATTGGTGAGGTCTCATAACATTAGCATGTTTTGTGGGCAAGAGTCTCATTAGTTGAACCCTAAAGATATACCGCTAGGGAGAATCTAGGGAAATGATTCTTTTGACTCGGTGGCGGTGGGAGCTTCGGGGAGATCGGGCGGATTTTTTGCATCTGGGATCCCCGGGTCTTCGTGAAATCTGGAGAAGTATTGCACTCGAATTGCATTGCTCTGACGGGTAAGTGGAAAGGCGTAGACAAGGTTATCAATTTTGTTAATGTTTATGCGAGCACGTGCGCGGTGGAGAGAAAGGCCCTCTGGTCGGAGCTGCTTGTTCTAATAAGTAGAGGGTCAGGGTTATGGGTTTTTCTTGGTGATTTCAAGGACATAAGGCGCAAAGAAGATCGTATTCCAGCCTCAGGTATGGACTCCAGTGTAGCTGAATTTAACAGTTTTATTTCGACTGCGGGCTTGCTGGAATATAACTTGGGAGGTCGTAAATTCACGTGGATGAGCGACGACGGGAGAAGACTTAGCAAGATCGATCGTATTTTGGTTTGTAAGGATTTCATGGATTTACTTTCGCTAACATCACTGCTCTTCCTCGTTACCTTTCTGACCATTTCCCGATTGTTTTCGAACGTAAAGAGCATAGGTTTGGGCTGATTCCTTTTAAGTTCTTTAACTCTTGGCTTTTGTTCAATGACCTCAAGCAAGTGGTTGAATTATCTTGGGCCGGTGTTGTTTCTTGTGGTCCACCTGAAGTGATTGTTATGGGGAAACTTAAGCGGCTGAAAGAAGACATTAAAAGTTGGAGGAAATCTTCTGTGGACAAAGAGGAAGCGGAAAAATCTAGGCTGGAAAATGTTATTTCGGGTTGGAGCTAAAGGCTGAAGGCGGGGTGCTTTCGGATAGTGAAAGGGTGGAGCGGATAATGCCAAAAAGAGATTAAAATAGCTGATAGAGGTTAAGCACCTTGATCTGATACAAAAGGCGAAGGTTAAATGGGAAGTGGTGGGTGACGAGAATAGTAGATTCTTTCATGGGACGCTGAAGGGTAATTTGGCGAGATCTAGAATTAATGGTCTCTCCATAGAAGGTCAGTGGGAAATGGATCCGTGGAGGATTAAAAGAGAAGTGTTTAACTTTTTTGATGAGAAGTTTAAAGAGACCTGGATACGAAGGCCGAAGCTGTTAGATCTCGTTTGTGCTCTCTATCTACGGAGGACTCGTCTAGTATAGAGTCTCCTTTTACGATTGATGAAGTTAAAAGAGCCGTTTAGGCTTGCAGCAATGATAAGGCTCCGGGTCCCGACGACTTCACTTTTAAATTCCTAAAAGTTTTTTGGAATGTGTGTCGAACATGATTTTATGAACTTCGTGAAGGACTTTAGATTAACGGCCTTCTTTCTGATGGTTGCAATTCTTCGTTCATCTCTTTATTACCGAAGGTGTTGGACCCGAATTCTTTGAAGGAGTTTAGACCCATCAATTTAATGGGATGTTTATCCAAAGTGGTGTCCAAGCTCCTTGCTTTAAGAATTAAACAGGTGATGGGTAAATTAGTTGGTCCGGAGCAGTCGGTATATCTGGAGGGCAGAATTCTTGGATGGCAATTCGGTTATTAGTGAGACTATTGATTGGGTCAAAGCAAAGAAAAGGAAATGTTTGCTTTTAAAGTCGAATTCGATAAAGCGTTCGATTCAGTGAACTGGGAGTATCTCAATGAGATTATGGGTATCATGGGTTTTGGTGCGAAATGGAGGTTGTGGATCTCAAGCATTTTATCCTCTGGTAAAGCTTCTATTTTCGTTAACGGGTCGCCTACTAAGGAGTTCTATTTCAAGCGTGGAGACCCTCTATCACCGTATCTTTTCCTAATCGCCATGCAGGGTCTTAATGCTATGCTCAAGAAGGCGATTAGTAACACTATTTTTAAAGGTATCGTTTTACCCAATAAGGGCTCTATTGTCTCGCATGTACTTTATGCAGATGACTCCTTGTTTATAGGCCAGTGGGATATGGGGAATGTCTTGAATCTTGCTAGGATCCTTAGGTGCTTTCACCTAGCGTCCGGTTTGAAAGTTCACTTTTTCAAAAGCAAGCTTTTTGGGGGTGGGGGTCTGGTTGTCGGAGGTTAAGACGTTGGCGAACATTCAAAATGTGATCCGGGATCTTTTTCGTTTAGTTTTATGGTTTACCCATTGTTGCTAATATGGGTAAATCGGTAAATTGGAACTCGGTTCTAGAGAGGTTGAAGAACAGGCTTAACTCTTGGAAAGCCTCTTGTCTTTCGTTTGGAGGCAGGCTTACATTAATCAAGGCGGTGTTAGGTTCACTGACGTTGTACTATCTTTCTATGTTCAAGGCCTCTAAGAATGTGATTGACGAGATGGAAAAAATCCATAGGCGCTTTCTTTGGGGAGGTTTTGTGAAACTCATAAAATTAATTGGACGGCTTGGAGGAAGGTGATTATGCCTAGAAAGTTCGGTGGTTTGGCGTGGGCTGTCTGAGGTTGCAAAACTTGGGCTTATTGCCAAGTGGTGGTGGACATGGAGACTAGAACTAGCGGCTCTTTAGGTTAGATTTATGTGTGCCATTCATCAGTCAAGCAATTATGAGGATCATTTAGAAGCAAACAAGAGTGGGGTTGGACCTTGGGCTCATTTTATCAAGGCAGGGGCAGATATGAAGCGATATGGTTAATTTAAATGACCATATTGTGAGGGAGGTTGGGGCGAGAACAACACGAGATTATGGAAAGAAGCTTGGTTTGGGATAATATTCCGTTTTGCTATTTGTTTCCCCGGCTTTACGAATTAGAGAACTAAGTCTTTTCATAAAGGAGGGGGTCTTTAGCGATGGCTCGGGCTTAGTCCAAGTGTCTAGGAATTGGAGAAAAAAGAAGCTTTCTTCATCGAAAGAGGCGGATGTGGCAGATCTGCTTTCGATGGTTTCCTCGTTTGGTTTCAAGTCAAACAAGGACAAGTGGAAATGGGTTGGGTTTGGGGACGAGGGATTCTCTGTCAAAGCCGTTAGAAATTTACTGAAACACAGTTCATTCGGGTCGTCGGGTCAGCTCTGCCACTGAGTGAATTCGGTGCCCATAAGGTTAATTGTTTCGTTTGGCGGGCCTTCTAGAATCGTATTCCGGTTTCCGATAATCTTAGAGCGAGGGGGGTGAATCTGGTGTCTACCGATTGTGCTCGTTGCCTTAATTCGTTGGAGACGGTTCAACATGTTTTTGTCGATTGTAGCGTTGCTAGACAGATTTGGCGGAGGATCGAGACAGTTTTGGCGTTATGTCGGAAAACCCTTCTGGGTATAGCATACACAACTATGTGACGCATTTGGAATTCAAGGAACGAGATGATTTTTAAAGGCCTTACCAGAGGAGTTGATTTGATTCTAGAAGAGATAGTGACTACCCTTTTCGGCTGGGTAAACAACCAGAGTAAGAAGCTAAAGTGCGACTGGGAAGTTTGGAAAGTGAATCCTTGTTCTAGTATTTCTGCTTGTTATATGTAGGCTGTATCTTTTGGGCTGATTGCAGCCTTGGTTTTTTTTCTGTGTATCCAGCTTTTCGCTGGAATGTTTCCTTTCTAATTTATGCTGCCCTTCAAAAAAAATATATTTCCTTTTTTTTTTCGACGTCACCCCCTTTTGAATTAATAACCAAATCCTAACTTACGCCCAAACTCTTCGTTTATAGTTCAAGTAAATGATCCACTCAAATTGTCATAACCAGCTCCAATTCAGTTGACGTTGATCAGCCAATTATTATTTTTTAAACACGATTTGCGACCTAATACCCGTCGCTTTTCCTTGGAAAGATTATTATCATAATGAATTTTCTTTTTAAGATTTTTTTGAAGCCACTTATCATGCAATAATTTGCATGTAAACTTATGGCAAAAACTATGCCAAGTGACTCATATATTTTGATAGTAGATATACATGAGCTAAACCGTAGACTGTTATCGACTATTCGGGTGCTAACTAAGTAATTGTTGCCTACAAGGACGTGAATGTTGTTTTATGGAGCGATGCTTATGAAGAGTAGTTAGGCGATAAACTTTTGAGCATGACATTTACACGCAATCGTGTGTAAGTTATCATCTTTTGGAATGTCCCTGTAACGACTGGTGATTCGTTTTGGGTCATAATGTGTGAGCTTGAGTTTAGTGTACAAGCTTTTTCCTTTGTTGCTTACAAACATGATTTGAGAAGCCGAGAGATAGCTTGTTGTATCTTCAAATAGTATATGTGTTATGTATCTTTTTGCCGAATTGTATTGGTCGAGAGTCGAGATTTCACTTAAAGGAGATGACCAGAACTATTTCAATAATGGAGGTGGTAGGTGTCGTGTGCCGCGATGATGAATATCTGACTAGGATGGATGCTATCTGCGGGCGACTTGCCACTTGTTGGTGTGGTCTATTATGAACGTTGGTATGGATATAGGTGATCTAATATCAGTGATTATCAAAGACCACTCGTAGAATTTTGTAGCAGGAAATTGTAGATAGTTACTTCCATCTAATCTCGGAGAGGCCTTAGCCGTCGTTCCTATGATGTCCGAGCAGATTTAATACCAATGTTCAGAACAATGTTTAGCGTCGTTTGTTAATTGTTTACAAGTGAACCAGTGTGGTTTGCCTTGTTATTCTGTAAAAATCGCGACTAGGCGGCCACTAGTCGGTGATTAATCGCTAGTCAGCCAGTAACTGAGTAATTTTTCGTTAATCAGTCCATTAATTACTAGTCGGCCAGCAAAAAATTGGCGATTCCAACCAGATTCTGGCAAAAAACCTGTATATTCCGGCTGAAACCTCTAAATTCCGGACAGCTTCCAACCAAACCATTTGAATTCCAACAATTAATCTTGTATACTTAAAAAAAATGAGTTGAGTAAGAGTAAAACCTAGCTACTTATAATAATTACCTATAAAAATGTGTATATGTATACATAAAACTTAAAGTTACATATAAAAAACCCCACCTCACCGGCTGATTAGCAACTATCAAGTTCTCCAACCTGATTACTCTCAATTTTATTTTTGTTGAATTTATCTTCATCAAAAGTATAAGTATTCATATCTTCTATATTTTACATTACAAAACCCATGAGGGGCAATAGTGCTCCACAATTATTGGTAGGTTTTAGCGGCCAACTTTTTTTTTTTTTTTAATTATAATATTTCATTTTATTTTATTTATATATCTACAAATGTTACGAAGGGGAATAATGTTAGACAACTACCTAACATTGTAATATTTCATTATATTATATTATATATACCAACAAATGCCATGAGGGGAATAGTGTCAGGCAACTACCTGGCACTCTTCCTATTTGCCCGAATAAATTACGATTTTACCTCAATTTTTTTTACGAATTTGCCCCTAATTTAAATTTACGTTTTTGTCCCAAGTTGTAAATAAAATTATGTTTTTGCCCCTATCTCAAAATTACGATTTTGCACTCAGTTCAAAGTTATGATTTTGCCCCAGTTGTAAATAAAATTATGATTTTGCTCCCAACTAAAAATTACGATTTTACCCTTAGTTCTAACTTATGATTTTGCCCCATTCAATGACTACAATTTTGCCCCCAGCTAAAAATTGTGATCTTGCCATCATTTTTTTGCAAAATTATAGTAATATTTTATTTTACTTGGTTGACTCAATGCAACTTTTAATTGTGTTAACCAACTATCTAGCACTCGCTTATTGGTACTGACAAATTAATATTTTACCCTCATCTCAAAATTACAACTTTGACATCATTTTTGTATTTTAGCAGAACTATGGCAGTGTTTTTTTTAATTTGTTGACTCAATGCATTTTTTATTAAGATGTGTTATAAGTAGTATGTAAAAGTAACCGAAATACATGCGTACATATTATGAAACTAAGAAATATTCGGTTTTATGTATCACAACACTGGCGTGGCATAACACTAGTTAATAACAAATATTGAAATTGAGATCTGAGAATCTATGTACATATGTATGCATCGATATATGCATTTTTTGAAACCATGTGTTTTGGCTAAACCTTTGTATAGATTTGTTCATGTATGAAATACATGCTACATCCTTAGCATATGAGCAATAAATATGCATGTTAAGTATAGTCGAGTCAAGTGATCTAATATAAATTTTGTGTGGGACATGATGCAAATGAACAAAGATGTCTACATATTTACCTTGTCTTGTACTTTTTGTGCTTGCATCATTTAATATTATGTAAGAAACCGAGAACTGAAAATATATAGAAACATAGTATGCCCTTAACAGAGTATGCACTTGTGTTATCAATATATCCAAGAATCTTGATATCTTTTGTTAAGAAAAGAAAACGTTTCAAACCCACAATGTTTGACTTTCGAAAAGTAACATCACAAAGAAAATGGCAGTTTACGTTAAAAGGAAATAAATTCTTTGTTTTATTTCCTTGTTTTCCTTTTTCACCAAAGGATATGTGATGGAACTTGTTCACATGTTTTCTGACACATGAAAACCCAGTTTCTTATGGAAATGAAAATTTTGTCATGCTTATCAAAACTTGTACAGTTCTAGTTGAGCACATGTGCGGTATATGGATACCTTTTGTGTAGAAGGCTTTGTAAAGAAAAATAACCCTTAACATTTAGAGCATTCAGATTTCTTCCACTAAAAATACTATATTTTCACACTCATTTCAATTAAAAAATACTATTTTTATATTTTTATTATTACTTTTTTTCTATTCTCACTCACAATCAATTTTAAAATATATTAAAAAATTATAGAATATGAACAGTGTCCCTTTAAATTTACAAATTAACAGTAACAATTTTTCTTTCCTCTACTTACAACTATTTTCAACCACCTACAATCACTTTTTACAATAAAAAAAGTTCTCTTACAGAATTCGAAGAACAGATCGAAAATGCTCTTACATGCTTTGAATTGTGTGCTAAAAAGTAATCCCACATGCTTTGCTAGATAGAAACAGGATTCTATTCGCACAAAAGGGAATCTATGCCCATATTTTGATAATTTAATACGGATCGTATAGGGCTATACGATCCATATTTGATAAAGTTAAGACATGGCAGACTCACAAGTTTAGGGGATGTCTGGCGGCTGACTTATACGGATCGTATAGGCCTATACGATTCTTATTGAGGCCCTGGTTTTTTTTTTAAGTTTGAATTTTGGTATTTTGGGTTGTTTATTGGTGTTTATTGTTGATATTTTTGTTTTAATAAGTTTCAAAATCTTTAAAAAATTTTTATCTTTACATATCGTATCACATTTTTAAATTTTTAATATTTTATAGTGATGTGTCGTATGATATCGTATCATCCTTGTATCGTACCGTGTCGTTACGTATTGTATTATAGCGTATCGTGGCGTATCATATCACATTTTTAACTTTTTAATATTATATCTTGACGTGTCGTATGATATCGTATTATAACATTATACATTATACGTAACCAAGCAATACAATCTAAACAGTCAAAATAAACAATCACAGATATAAATAAACTGAAACTGCAAATTTAACTACATAATAAGTTTGTATATATACATGACATCGTCCAAAATACATAACCAGTCAAAATACAAAAAAAGTACCACAATCTAAACCGCTGGATCCGCATCCTGAGTCGTGCAAGAGAGCCCCGCCCCTGAATCGCGCCTAACGACCCCAAATCCTCTCTAGGGCCAGGCGGCAACGTCGGTATCTGCAGTGGAGTATGACCGCGCTCAATAGCCGCCTGTATATCGCCCGCATGAAAAGGGCCTCAGTACGGGAATGACGGGTGTCTATCCGCGCCTGCATCCGCCCCTCAATCTGCTTTAATGCAAGCGCCATATCTGGTGGGAGCTGGTCGTACAGAACAAGCTGGGGGTACTGAGGCACCCAGTATGGCTGCAGTGGCGGTGGCGGAGGTGGTGGGTGAGCCTAGTCACTAGCGGCGTTAGTGTCATCGTCGTCGGCATCACCACCTGCCGGCTCTGGCAGTTTCTCTAGTAACTCGTCTTGGAGGGCGGTGGGGACAAATAGCTGGTCGTACTCCCCTATAAACCGAAGCCCGAGCCCTGCGAAGTCACACGTAATGTGCATGCCAATCAGCGTGTGCCGTGTCAACCTCGTCGGCTCAGCCGTGCCCCCTCGTTGAACAGTGGGTCCTGCTGGGGAACAAGGCCCAACGACATGGCAATGCGCGTGATGTACGCCCCCGTACAATAAAGACCTGTCGGGCCGGTGGTACGCCGCCGCGAACCACTGGGTCAGGCAGTGATGGAGGGCGCACGTCTCCCCCCATATAAGACAATACATATAAAACAGATCCCCCTGATTGCACCACCCGTAACTCTGCTCGCGCGATGCAATAGATGTCGCAATAAACCTATGCAGTTAACGGAAAAGGGGGTCTGTGATATATGAAACCCTCGGCTTCGAACGACCAAAGCGACCCCTATCAATCACTTGCAAGAACCTAGCAAGTGTCGAACGGGGTAACACATGGACGCCCTCGGTGTAGAGGGGTACTGTCTCCTCTAACGTATAAAAGCCACAATGAACGACAAACTCTCTCAGCGACATGTCATGCCACTGATCCCCTAAACGAAAGCTAACCTCGCTCCACGGATCCTCGGGGTCGTCATCCTCCTTTGGCTGGCCTGTAGGCCTGGGAGCGAACTCGAATAATGCCAAGAACTCGCACATCATCACCCGATAAGACGACAAGTATGCCAGCTCGAACAACCTGTCACAAAGTTTGGTTAGTATCGATTTCATATACATCACAAATAAAACAGAGTAACATAGTACATCTGGACCATGGAGTATCATGCCCAATGTAATATCGGGCTCTCGCCGCCTCGTCCACCTTCTCAAAGGTCGTCTAATCAACGGCCGCATGACCGCCAATCTCCATCCGGCGAAACTTTTCACATCTCTGAAAAGCCTCGGACCCATCGAACGCTAGAAAACGAATTATCTAGAAACGGGTCAACATCTGGGCCACCGCGCCCACACCCCCGTTCACGCCCACGCCCATGTACACTACCACCAGCCTTGCATGTCCTCCACCACCCTGCCTGACACCGCCACCTCTACCACATCCTCCACCAACACGTCCGCCACTTCCACCTCCACCACCCCGGCCCCGCCCTCGCCCGACAATCTCAGCATATCAAACAAAACAAAATATAACAATTTTTAATATTAAATAAAACCTTTTTATTATATTTCTAAAAAATATAATAATTTTTAATATTTTTAAAGAAATGTGACCATATTTTTAATATTAAATTAAAATTTTTTATTATATTTTAAAAAATTAACAATTTTTAATATTTTTTTAAAAAACATGACAATAATTTTCCATTTTTAATATTAAATAAAACCTTTTTATTATATATTTAAAAATATATAACAATTTTGATATTTTTATTTTTAATATTAAATAAAACGTTTTTGTCATATTCTACAAAAAAAAGATTTTAAAATTATTTTGTATTTTAAAAAACAGAAAAGAAAAATAATTGTTTTTGGGCCCACGCATCGTATAGGCCCATACATAGCGTATAACCCCATACATTTCAAACAAAAGCTTGAATTAGAAAGTAATACGAGGCGTATATGCCCATACACATCGTATTACTTCATCGTTCGACGAAAAGACTCCTAAACTATCGGCCTTTAATCCCAAATACAAACAATTATACAATCAAAATCATAAATTGAATACGTATAAACGATGAGGGTTCGGAGATACATACCTTATATGTATTTGAACTTGAAATCAACACCGTATCTTGACCATATGTGTGTGTATTGTATGTGTGTGTAGTTTGAGTTTTTGGTTCGTATTGGAATAATAACCCCTGTTAATCAGGGGGTTTGTAACACCTCAAAAATATTAAATTATATAAATAATTATGCGCATTTAACCTAGTTATTGGAACCCCTTTAAGGGGATGGACTTATAACGTCCCTAAATATATCAAATATTTAATAATAATATTTAGCTTAATGGTAAATATTATACACATGATTATTATTACGAATTTACCTTGATTAGTTACTTGTTGATAACTAATAAAACACTTGGATAGTGCCTTTGTATAATAAACAAAACATAGAGGACTAAATTGGACACTTAGTAAACTAGTAGTAATAAAAAAAGAAATTAAAAACTCAAAACACACACTAAAACCTTAAGAGCCCTAAAATCAAAAGGGAAATCGGGCCTAAAATTCTTGCATGAGCATAAATTAACGATCACCTAGACAAAGGAATCATAAGGTACGTCGAATTTTGATGTTTGGTGATATTATGAAACTACATGAACACCACAAGTTCTATATTGAGTATAATTATGAATGCTATGACAAAATTTGAGATGTATATGAGTCTAGGAACAAATCCTTGATGAAGAATTAGTGATCAAATGCTATGATTCGAGTGTTTGGATGATTAACAATGTTTGTGCCAAATGGATTTTCTTAAATATGATGAACACATGAATTGTGATAGTGAGATTATAGTATTTGATGTTAATATGTTAGATTTTAGATGTTAATTGCACATTATAGACATAGAGACTTGAAAGGATGTTAATACATGGTTGATAGCTAAATTGTAGACTTGATAAGAGTAGTAAGAAAATCTTGCCCACAAGGTGCTTGATGTAATGCCTAAATGATCATGGATTGTTGAAAAGTATGAAATAATCGTGTAAATGAGATTTTGACAAGTTACATGTCATATGTTGTATTATGGATTCTAAACAATAAATCGGATTGAAGTCTATATGAAAATTGGATGAAACATGAAGTGACCAAGTCGAGGCGGATACACGTTTGAAGGGAAAGCTCTAAGGTACGTGGTTTTGCGCTTCGTAGTATTTTAACATATATAAATTTTTGTTTTGATGTATGATAGATGAGAAGATAAAGAATATCGACGAGTTTCGTTAGTTCATAAGGGATGTATTTCGCTAAAACAACCAAACGGATCAAAATGATAAAATAGATAAAGGTTTGGTTGAATAAAGCGATGGATTTCGCTTAAGCAACCAAACGGGTCAAAATGATAAGATAGATAAAGGTTTGGTTGAATAAAGCGATGGACTTCGCTAAGGCAACCAAACGGGTCAAATGGAGTTTTAATGCATACCGGAATGGATGCTAGGATGCTTATTTTGTTTTAAATGCGGTTAAAGGGTAAAATAAAAAAAATATGCGTAAAACCGAGTAACGGATGCGCAAATCATAAGTAGTTATCCCGAACATGGGGTATATGTTTATATAATTAATAATTTTGTAAAGATTTATAAAGTATATCAAGTTCATTTGCTCAAATGTGCAAAGAGGTCAAAACTAGGAGATTTATGAAATTACAACCATGTAGCGTAAACATTCATAACAAAAGTACTATAGTAATGAAAATAGGAAATAATATTTTTCGGACTGATTTCTGCAAATCCCGAGTCATGATTTGATGTACGAAACTTAATCATCACAACAGCAAAACTGCTGCAGTAGGTGGTGTCACTGACGCAGCAATGTTGTTCGACTTCTTATGCTACTACCTACGGTGGTTCAGTTCCAACGCTATAATTGACACGGCGTCGCCAAAATGGCATATAGCCGTCGCCGACGCCATCCCGGAAATTTTAGAATTTTGATTTTATTATTTGTAAAATTAGTTATGATGTATTTATTCATCAAATATGACACTAACAAATTTTTTAGCTGAAAGGGAATCGTTATCCAAAATCACGAAAGATTATCAAGCCATGGTGAAGAATCGAACACCTCTGAACTCCAAGATTCCATTTAGTTTTTTCCTTTTTATGTATCAACACTAAATTTAATGTTGTAAGATGTTTTGAATATTTCTAACTTTTAATAATTTAGTACTTTAAATTCAAGAACAAAATTTGCATTTCGTAAAAAGTAATGCATAGTTTTGTACAAATTTACACAAGTAAGTATGGGTCTTACAAATTGGTAATCAGAGCTTAAGGTTAAAAATGAAATGTGTTTGGTTCAAGGCTTGATGAAGACATCCGGTGAGAACTAGTTATTAAATGAGTTTCAATAGAAAATAATAGAAAAGAAGATGATTGAAAGTGTATGGGAGGAGTGTATTAATACACTCGAACCTGGGAAATATACTAAGTATAAATGGTTGAGATAAGTTATATACTTAGTCAAACCGAAAAAGAATGATACATCATGAGTAATATTGAATGATGAGTATATAGTTCCATATATTATAATGGAAATGATTAAATAAGTTATTTACAAAATTGTTGTGGATGATTTCAGTTAAAGTGATGTCGGACGGAACTGGTGATGATACACTATCCCTCGTTACGGAGGAGATACGAGAAAAGATTTATGAGGAAGTCGGAAAAGCCCTAGAGGCTAGTTTACCCCAGTTTATGGATAGACTACAAACCACAATTCTATCAGTGGTAGAAGAAAATATAAACAAGTTAAAGAAAGTCTTGTACAAGAAAAAGACAAGACTAAAGATTTCCGAGGAAGTTGGAAAGGCTCTAGAGGCTAGTTTACCCCAGTTTTATGAAGTATACCTTCGATACGCGTCGTTTCGGTGACGTTCGGTTGCGTTTAATTATCATATTCTATGATTACGTATAATTTTTTTGGAATACACATATATTGTTAAGTGTCGTGTTATATGTATACGCGTCTTAGAATATCATTACTTTCGTATTTTAGCGTATTCTGACGTATTTTAGCGTATTTTGACGTATGTTGACGTATTTTAGACGCATTTTAACGTATTTTAGCGTATTTTGAGGTGTTTTAACGTATTTTAGTGTATGTTTGATGTATTTTGACGTATTTTAGCGTATGTTTGACGTACTTTAATATATTTAGCGTATTTTATCGTATTGTACCATATTTTAGCGTATTTTAACGAATTTAGCGTATTTTATCGTAATTTAGGGTCTTTTAGCGTATTTTAGCGATTTTAGCATATTTTAACGTAATTATCATATTTTAGCGTATTTTAACGTAATTTAGCATATTTTAATGTAATTTAACGTAATTTAGCGTATTTAGGCATAATTTAGTGTATTTTGACGTATTTTAGCAAAATTAATACAAATGTAATACATTATACAAATAAATTATTTATTAAAATTACAAATTAATCACGATAATGAAGTGTCTTGTCAATATTAGGCTTCATTATCGTTTCATACTACGCTATGCGTTCCGTGTAGTCTTGCGTCCAAAGTGCTGCTTCTTCGCCTCGGTGTCTTAACGAGAGATAGTTTGGTGACGGCATTGGATAGTCCTCGTCAAGTTTGACATGGATGAAATGACCATTGTTAACGTATACAAGTGTAACCACCTGATAGGGGACATGTGCGCGCTCTAGATGATAGAAGAGGAATAAAGTTGAACAACCTCTCATGTCCAATATGTGAACAACCACACCAAAATTATGGGCAAGAATTAGTCCTGCCTGAGGCATCTCCATCCAATGCTCAATGGGCGCTCTCCCAACTTCGGTAAAATTTATTCTTCTTTAGTTGCGTGTCGTAGTCTCCTAGTAAATTACTGTCTAAAATGTACTTCCACATATCTTTGTTCTCACCTGTCAACTCTTCAACTAGTTAACTCCGAATAAACCCAAATTAGTCTTGTTCCAACCCTAAACCCACAGTCATAGCCCGAAACCCATAGTGTCCATCCGGCGTGACACCTTTTATTCTTGAAATGTGGGGGAGGAACACTTTTGGAATTTGTTTTTTTAATCTGATAACATATTCAAGCGTTCCATCATCGGTGATTAATGGAAACCCATGGTTCTCGCGAGGCTCTTTTTCCGTGAAGCCGTTGAACGACTCCGTCACATAAACGACCTTTGGGACTTTTGAAATATTGCAGTTGTAGACAGTATTAGAGAATCTTGCGACTGTGCATACGAACTGTGTCGAGGAGGGTCACACCTACTTTGTTCGGAAGGCCCAACTGAGCTATGTCTAGCAGGTTGTTCTCTTAGTTGTTGTTGGACCTTGGACGTTGGCCTCCCGCGAGTGTTTTTCTTGTATGAGAGGCGGTTTTTTGTCGCTTATAAATGGGTTCGTTACCGCCTTGATCTTGGGGATGATGCTTTTCTTCACTTTCGGGCGTTGGGTACACATTTTCTGTTTCACATCTTCGAATTCTTTGTCTACATCAACCTCTTCATTGTCAACTTTTGATGGATTGAGGTCAAGTTTTCTCCAGAAAATGTCTATATCATCAAGCTGAATAATGCGTTCTATAGAACAAAAAAAAGCATTACACAAGATATTAAATTAATACAATAAAACATTTTTATAAGTCTATAAGTACCTCTACTTTCAATTTCTCCTGATGACAGGCACATAACCACCCGCAACCCGTGTACAGCTGGCAGCCACATGTTGATCCAAATGACAGACACATAACAACCCGCAACCTGCGTACTTTGTAGGTCGCGTTGACCATAAGCACATGTGGGAATGCCCGCCACATTTCAAAGGACTTGTCGTGACAGAAAACTATACTCTGAACGACATTGGTGGAAGGTTCTGCTTGTATGTAATAGGCCATCCTTTTTTCCTGAAGGATTTGTTCCAGTCTCTGTATGGGAGTCGTTTTTGCATCAAACTTTGAGGCCCTAATCTTTTGGCGAGCGTTGTGTATGTCCTTCCGAACACATTTATTTTCAGGGTTCTGTTCGGTTATGGCTTTCCAGATTGTATGGGGCTGTATGTCTTGATCTGTCAGCTCTTACACCAGTCTAAACTCATTAGGAGTAAGTCTCCTAGCATACGCGTAAGACTCCAGATGTCAGCAGTGCCGTGGTTATGCTTCTCGTTAAAATTTTTGTGTAGATAATCTATCCGCCAAGCTCGACGACTTTGGTCAAGACGACCTATCACCATAAAAGGGCATGCATATTTTTTGGTGCCGGTTTTCCTAATAGCAGCCTTACTAGATGCTCGCCACCACGACAACATTGGAGGCATGTCCAATGATTTTTGGACCGTCTAGTATCAATAATGTATCCATTGGCTAAACCCCTTCTTTTTACCTAACCTTCCAAATCATTGCGGTATATAAAATCCTAAGTGAAAGATATATATAACATTTATAATAATTTTTTAACAAAACAAATATAACATTATAATACATTTTAAAAAATATATAACATGTGAATAGTTTTAACAAAATCTATATCATTCGTACCTGATCAGTTTTGTACGGAACATCAGGGTAAGCGGGTTCCTTGTCACCCAATGACTCTTGCGCGTAAGAAGGCTCACTGACGTTTTGTTGTACGCCCGAGGCACCGGTAACGAAAAAAGTTATTGTCATGGTCTTCTTGTCCGTAAGAGGCATCGTAACTGGCTTCATAATCTGAACCCCCATAACCATGATCATAGCTAGGCACAATAACCTAAAAAAACCAACGGTTAAATGATAATGGCACATCTAAAAGCCTTTTTAATAATAAGTAAATTTATTTTTACCTCGTTAAGATTTAGCAACAACGGTTGGCGGGGCACATCAGACTAAAATAAACCAACGGGTAAAAGGTAATGGTAAATTTAACACCGAATATAAAAAATAAATAAATATTTACCTTGTTAAGGTCTGGCAACAATGATTGATTATCATGGGGACGAAAGCCGGACACGACCTCATCCGCATGATCATCATTTCCTCTCCCATCGTAAGAATCAGGGAGAACTGCCCCTACTAATACATACGGTGGGCTAAGTATTTCATAAACAAATCAAGTTAAAAAAATGTTATACCACATTACTTCCCGGAATAAACGTGCTCGTGTTTGTGTCGGACGACTCGCCAAAAATGTAACTAAGATTGAACCAAGACATGGTGGAATCTCGAATGTAAAGAAAAAACGAAAAGAAATGAATGATTTTGATGAATCGTCTTCGTCTTCCTCTATAATAAACACTAAAGAGAGAAAATTTACAGACCAATACGGGTCGTATAGGCCTATACGACCCATATAGGGTTGATGTAATGTTCCTGTCAATTGCTTTATGTTACGGTTGAGTGACATAAAGGAACCTCATACTTAATACATATCGTATAGGCATATACGATCCGTATAGGGTTTGCATATGAACCCTATCTGTCAAGTTGACAGACAACCTTTTACCTATACACATCGTATTGGCATATACGATGCGTATTAAGAGCGTATGTGAAGATAGTGTCAGCCTTTGACTTATCTTGGAAATAGAATTTACATAAATATGGGTCGTATAGGCCTATACGACCCATATTGATGGTGTCGATTTAATTTTGCAAAGTGTGACAATAATACTACCCTTATATTAAATCATGTGATTTGTCATAAAAGAAAGTAATGGTTATTTCCTTTGTTTTCATTTTTTCCACAGATACACAGGTATGGATCGTGACAACGCTTTGAAGCGTGTACAGCTTATACATACAAGATCCAGTACTATTTCATATTTCCATTTTCGTCACTTTTTCAAAGCTTTGACTTTTTATTTTTGTTATGCACACGATATTTCGAAGGTGTTAGCTGTACATAGCAAGTATATTTTTAACAAGATTATAGTGTAAAGAGAAAAGGGATGCAGAACCTGGCAACCGGAGTTATGAGCATGAATCCATGTATCATGTGCAACATACGAGAGGATGTAAATGTGTGTAGGAGGTTTAGAAGTTATCTCTTCAAGAACATTCTTTCCCAACCTTAGAACTTAGGAACATCTTCAGCTAAACATACAACGAGTTTCATGTTCTAAGCAATGTAACCCTACGGTGGGCGCCACTTGTTGAAACAACAAGAGTAAGGTTAGGGGAAGGTATGAACATTCCTTAGGTCAGCCTCATCACCTTCTAGCTTGTACCTACAACACGAAAGAACCCGTTAGAATGGGCCAAAGACCGGGGTCTCTGGACTACCGTTCGACGCTCAACATTAGTAATTTATCTCATAAGAATGTATAAACATAAAACATAGATATATAAAAGAGATAGAGAATGCTTAGGGAGGTTGTGGTCGAGATCCATCAGTTAGCTGCTAGCAGCTGTGGTGATTCTAGGTTGCGTAGCTTGTGAATTTAGCAGTTTAGAGGGTTAGCGGCTCAACTAAGGAAAGATATGTAATTGTATTTTAGAGAGAGAATTGTATTGTAGAGAGAGAGGGAGAGAGATCACATGGCTAGAATGTTCAGGCCAAAATAGGTTGAATGAAATAGAGGGCGGACCCTCTATTTATAGGCATGTTACTGTTAACTCTAATGGGTTTAGTTGTGATGAGAGACTAGCCCACTAAGCTTGTTCTCCTGCGTGGACTATTAAGCTCCAAGCTATTATTGTAAGGATGCACTTCATGTTCCCAATGGTAATGGTTTAGCCATTCTAGGGTTGGTACTACTTGGTTTTACTTACCAATCAAAACCTTTTCACTTTCTAATATTCTTGCCCCACAAATAAAAAGAATATTCTTTCCATTAAAAAAGTTTGCTATGATAATTATGTCTTTTTTGAGTTTTATGACAACTTTTTTCTTTTCTTTTTTTTTTCTTTCTGTTTTTGAACAAATTTACAGCATTACCCTTCTTACGAATGCCAATGAACGTGGGCTCTATTCTGTTCGTCTTTCTCGAGTTTAACCAATTTCTAAAGTTTCCTTCACTACCGTTTGTGCTCGTGTCCACAAATGGCATCAATGACTTAGTCATCCTAATTCACAACTTTTCCATGATAATCGAATATTGTCTTCCTTTCATTGTGATTATTATCACATAGGGAAATCATCGAAACTACTAATTTGTAATCTTTATTAATTTTTAGAAGTACTCCTATTTTAGATTTGGTTTTTTGTTTGGGGTCCTACTTTTTATGATACCTATGATTATTATTTACTTTATGTTGACCATTTTTTACGCTATATGTGGATTTTCACTTGAAATAAAAATCAAATGTGTACGCTGTTTTTAAATATATATATATATATATATATTTTCTTTGTTATGGTTGAATGCCAATTCAAATCAAACTCAAATATGTCCGGTTTAGTTGGGGAGGAGAATTCAGGAACCTCTTCCCTCGGGATCATCCACTATCGCTCCTGCCCCCACACTAGTGAGTAAAATGGCTTTGTTATCAACTGTTCATTCTCGTTTTTGACACTCTGCCTACGATACAAGTGTACTTAATCAACCGAATGCCATCTCGCACATCCTCAAAACATCTCTCTTTTGAGCATGTCTTTAAACACAAGCCAGGTTACTCCTCAAAACCCCTTGACATAGTTACATTAACCAAGTCGCGGTGCTATCATCTTGGACCTGATAAATGGTCGTTGCTTGGGTTGTATGAATCTGAGTTAACATAATAGGGATATCGAATATGTGTGTGGTTCAATTCTTGACGTGAAAGCTTCTTGCTGCCATTCCTCCCATCGATCGTTAAACATTCGCCTTCAAGCATCATGACTACATCTGATCATCGGTTGATCCAATGCTTCTGTGTGCACAATATAGCTACTTGTATCAGTTTTTCCAACTCCATCATTCACATAATTAACTTCTAAATCTGCATCCACTAGTGTCTCCAACTTCACATCCTTGAAAAGTCGTTTAACCTTTATAAAATTTCGAACTCGATTATTAAGCTACAAAAATATGGTGTAAATAAGCAGAGCCGCTTGTGAGTTACTCAAGAATGGTTCATTAAAAGCTCGAATCAAGCCGAGCTTGAAAAGGATTGCGCCTGAACAGGCTTATTATATATAAAAACGTAACAAATTAAATTTAATATGATAAATCTACATTCACATAATAAATATTATGTGTGTAAGATTATGGTAAAATAACCAAAGAATATTATATGTTATATGTATAAAACTAGCTAGAAGGTGTCACCAACTCACCACATGTTGCTGTGGAGATTTCGTGCAAGACCAGTGCAAACACAAGAAGCTACGATGATGTAAAATAAACCATAAGCAAAATGACATAGCAATGTCTGTTTATGTCTCAGAGCCGTCCCTGAAAACGTTCAAAAATTTTGGGCCCCGGGCGATAAAAGGAATTGGATCCAAAATTATGCTTAAAGGAAAATGAATTAAAAAATTAAAACCTTAGTAGTTGAGCCAAGACTTGAACTTGAGACCTATCACCTTGAGATGGTTTTTTTCACTCCATCACTAATGCTTTTTTACATAATAAATGGATGCATACACTAAATATATAATTTTATATATATGTAAAAGCTTATAAAAACTTTTCGGGCCCTTTGAAAATTTGGGCCTCGGACGACGACACGGTTTGCCCGTCCCAAGAGCCGGCCTATGTCTTTAACATTAACATTGATAGTGCACTTTTCCAGTAAACTAAGTGCCACCAAAAATAAATACCGACACGTGTCTTATTTCGATTGAAACCATAAAAATGCCCTGGTATCGATACCAAAAATTACATGAATACCGGTCTCGGTATCAATGATGTTCCGACGGTGTCAGTTCAGTTTGTTAAATATTTATGTGTATCACAAAATAAAAGAAAAGTTTATTTACAATGGCTTAATTACCCAACAGTTTTCTTGTGTAACTTGAAAAGTCAAAGTTGTAATGCCTAAAAGGATATGGACACCTGTTTTACAGAGCGAAAACCATAGAACGGTTCTGAGAATGATACCTGAGCAGAGCTCAAAAACTACTCACGAGCCGAGCTTAAGGTCTATTAAGTTAAATGCTCGAGCTTAGGTGGTCGGCTCGGGTCGTTTATGCCCCTACTAAAAAATTGTACAAGGAAGATGGTTTCGTATGGACCCGAACCAAGAAATATCTGCAGTCAATGCACAAGAAATGAAGAAACACATGGTGATGTTGGAGGATGCTTACCGAATCGAGCAGCATTACCTCATTATCATTCTCAAGGCGGGCTAGATCATAGGCCTGTTGGCCTGTGACAAGTTCTAGAAGCATCACACCATACCCAAAAACATCGGTTTTTTCTGATGATCTCCCAGTGGCCAGATACTCAGGGGCTATGTGTCCAATGGTACCACAAACTGCAGTCGTAACATGAGTATCTTTATAGCCAACCCAAAGTCTCCACAACCGCTTCAAACTCATCATCCAGCAATATATTTGCAGCTTTCATACCACGGTGAATGATCTTTGGGTGACTTTGTTCATGCAAATAAGCTAGACCCCTTGTGGACCCAAGCGCGATTCGTTCCCTTGTGGCCAAGCAAGCACAGCTTGTGTACCACATCGATCTGAAGTAATTATTGATTTTGAACTTCAGTCCTATAGTTAAATGACATATCCATTTGCTTCTATGTTGATAAAAAAATGTCATGCATTTGTCAAAGAAATGCCATAAAGATGGTAGTGAAAATACCTCGCAGATGTGATGCAACGCTACCATTGACCATGTAGGGATAAACGAGCAATCGTTCAGTTGGTGTCATGCAAAATCCTTTCAACCGGGGTAGATTCCGATGCACCGCCATTCTGATCACTTTAACCTCAGTTTGAAACTGAAATTCGCCGCCTTGAGTCCAGTCCTTTTGGAGTCTTTTTACCGGCACCAGACCACCATCAGCTAACTGACCTTTGTAAACTTTACTAGATCTACCATGCCCAAGAATGTTCTTGTTGCTAAAATTTCCGGTTGCAACTTGTAGTTCATGCAGATAATACCTCTTTAGTCGTCCCAGGTGAACCGTGGGGGCTGTAAATATCAGAGAATTAATTAGGGAGCAAGAAAAGAACATTAGGAACCAAAATCAGACATATTGTTAAATTTGTCAACCTGGTATATCAAAGGTATGACCTTGTGGCTTTCTACTACACCACCAAGCAAGTGCAATTGTGAGACCAAAGAGGGCGCCAACAGCAACTCCACCAGCAAGAGCTATGATGACACTGATGCTGCCTGAAATAACACCTGCATATATGATTAGAATAAAGGAGATTGTATGCATATCTTTTATTCTTTTCAGTTGATATGTTTTTATTTAGTTTCTTGTTTTGCAAGATTATGCTTTTGTATTTAAACTCTTCTTTGGTTCTAAGAAAGATTAATTTGCTCCCAATACCGTATCCTTTATGGTATCAGAGCGGTTGCCTCAAAACACAAAACCTAATATTCAATCATCGCCGTCACCATGGTCAGGAAAGATGACGACAAGAACAACAGCGTAGCATTGAACCCAAACCCATCGATTCTAATTCTCCGTACTACATCCATGCTTTCGACTATCCGAGACAGATGCAAGTGAATGGGCCTCTCATCAAAAGCAACTTTATCGATTGGGCCAAAGAGATGATGAACTTCTAGTTTTGCTAAAAACAATATGGGACTCGTTGATGGCTCAATCATTATGCCAGAAAAAAACGGAAGACTTGTACATGGCATGGACGCATTGCGAACCGATAACCGAATCGATTTCTTTGACTCCAAGAAGGACTTGGAGAACCAATAGTTTTCATATGTGCAAGTCCCGAAAACCGGATCTACAATATCACACTAAGCTTGTCGGTGGCGGAATCACACAAACAAGCTATGGATTCGAGATTGGTAGAAATAAGATGAAGTAGAATAGATTAATGATTAACTTGCATACAAATTGGATTTGTCTAATACAAGCTAATGAGAGCCACCAAAGAAGCACTAACCCTAATACATCATTTACTATTTATAGCAAGGAATTAGTGCATAATTACCCCAAAACCCTAGGCCCATAAGCATTTCCCAAGCCCAAAACTACAAGCTAGCCCAAACATACTAAGTGACTAATGCATAAACCTTAAGGGCCTAACAATCTCTCCCTAGGTTTACTACATTAGTGTTGCATTCAGCTTGAAGAACCGCAAGCTCTACTGCCTCCAAATAGTGGACTTGCATCCACATACAATCTGCTTCCAATCACATTAGCGACTACACTCATCTATGACTTAGCACAAGCTTCCTATTTATCAATCATTCGAATCTGATGCTGCCCCAAGATCTTGATGTCTTCCTCGTGAAAGCTTATGAGATCAAGAGTGTCTGCTAATCTGAATGAGCTTTCTTTAGTCACGATCACTGCTTCAGCCATTCTTGGATCGTAGGCCCAAAACTGGAAGTTTTTGAGCACGCCTTTTGGAAATTTTGGTACAGCAGGAATGATCTTTTCTTTGTCAGTTGGCGGCCACATCACGTTTTGGATCGTTCGTTTAGTGTGTGGATCATGAACTACTGGTTTCTTCTTCATATATGACTCAGCGGTTTTTATCGTTGGAAAGTTATTCTTCACTTCCTTTTCGAGCCTGTTATGGAATGCCCAACCTTTTCCTTGCTGATTTGGATCAGCATCATGATAAGGAGCACTAAGCAAATTCTGCAAGTCAATCTTTGTCCAAGACTCAAATTATGACTTCTTCGAGTAATACTTTCGGTGTCCACTCTCTCGTGTAATTAGCCACATATCTTTGTCATGATTGAACCTCCAACTAGCCACCTTTGACTTGTTTCTGATCTTATCATAAATGCTCGATCCTAGCTCCATCACATACCGATCAGATGTTTTCGTTGGATCTTTCAATTGGAAGTTTTCATCAAGCGGGTTCACATCTTGATTCTTCATGATTAGCATTTTCTTGTTGCTTTGTTTCTTTTGCGTTAGCTTTCTCTTCTTCTTTTGTCCAGTATCTAGATAAGCATTCATACTAGCTTCTCGTTCAGCATCAGCAGCTGCCTAGTTCTTTCATGATGAGCAACATTTAATGGATCATCATCTTTATCAGCAAATTCATCACCGAACTCCTTTTCTAACTTCACGTTTAAATTAAACACCACTTCCATCAATTAGTTCACATCGCCTTGAAGCTTTTCAATTGTCTGATCTTTGTCGAATACTTGGACTTGTAATGAAGCGAATTGAGCATCCTTTAAAGCAGAATCTTGTTCCATCACAATTACTCTTTTCTGTAGGTTCTTAACATTCACATCTTCATCATTGTCACTTTCTGATTCAATTAACTTCTCTTCTCTACAACATATCGCATAGCAACTTCATCATGTTCTGTAAACCCACCACTGGAACTGCCGGCTTCAAATTAAACACCGCTAGAACTTCCAGGCTGTGATCCAGTGGTTGCTTTGAAGATAGAAGTATCTGGCATGTTTGTAACAAGGGCATCTTGCATAAATGGCTCATTACTTGAACTTGTGGGCTTGGGTCAACATGGGTTTCTGGTTCAGTTCTCTGCTTCTTTCGAGATTCTTGCTCTCTGACAGTATCTGGCATGTTTGTAACAAGGGCATCTTGCATAAATGGCTCATTACTTGAACTTGTAAGAAAGATACCCTACCCTTGATCATGGAATCACAACGCATCCATGCCATGTACAAGTCTTCCGTTTTTTTCTGGCACAATGATTAAGCCATCAACGAGTCCCATCTTGTTTTTAGAAAAACTAGAAGTTCATCATCTCTTTGGCCTAATCGATATAGTTACTATTGATGAGAGGCCCATTCACTTGCATCTGTCTTGGATAGTCGAAAGCATGGATGTAGTATGGAGAATTAGAATCGAAAGGTTTGGGTTTGATACTACCGCTGTTGTTCTTGTCGTCATCTTCATCATGTTCTGTAAACCCACCATTGGAACTGCCGGCTTCAAATTAAACACCGCTAGAACTTCCAGGCTGTGATACAGTGGTTGCTTTGAAGATAGAAGTATCTGGCATGTTTGTAACAAGGGCATCTTGCATAAATGGCTCATTACTTGAACTTGTGGGCTTGGGGTCAACATGGGTTTCTGGTTCAGTTCTCTGCTTCTTTCGAGATTCTTGCTCTCTGCATTCTGCTTTAGATGCAAAGTATACTGAATTGCTGTACAGGTGTCAGTTGCAATTTCTCTTGCAGATTAAGATTCGAATGATTTGGGAAGAAGGATCCCAGAATTGCCATGTAACGAGGCAAGCAACGCTGCAAGATTCTCGACAGATATCAGGTTCAGATCTCTAACGATCTCCTCAACTTTCTCTACTTGCACATGATCCAACTCAACTTCATCTTCTTCGTCATCAGTTACTAGATCCTCTGTCTCTATTACCGGCTTTACACCAACTCCAACAATCCGTACATCATGTTCTTCAGCCACTATAGCGTTTATCGGTATAGGTGCAGGTACAACCGTCCGAACTTTCCATGATTTACCAAACCAAACTTTCCAGTAAAATTGATCTTTGTAGTATCTCGACGTTTGCAGGTTACTTCAAAACAACCTTGACCCATTGGCTTCAGATTCAGAAAATTGTTACTCTTTGCCAGATCTGGATATTTTTCGTCAAGGATCATCTGAATAAATCTTGGGTAGAGCAGGAAGAGCTTCTTCTTGGAATTCTCCAACATATTCTTCATGTTGTCAAAAATAAAAATGGAGAAGTTGTAATCCCAGTTATTCACCAATGCAACTAACGCAGACGTCTGGGTCTGATTTAGCTGATCCAATCCGCATTTGTTCTCATTAATGCATTGCAGGAAGATATGTGCTAGAAATCTCCAATACGGCGGGAACATCTTCTTCAAAACTGTTGGATAAGCACCCTTTTAGCTCATGCGTTGCAAAGCTTTAATGACATTATCTCTATCATATAATGTTGGGTAGTGATCTTGATCATCAAACTTTAATACCTCACGCACCACTGCTTCCGAAATAATACCATCCTTTCCTTGGATCTTGGATTCAATGGTTCCTTTCTCGTCAGCTCCACATCTCTTTGCTTTTGCGTTCAACCAGAAATCCTGAACCATATCTTCACAAATAACCGGTTTATCTTCAGGGCATGTGTGATGCGGCAGGATTTCAAACCTATGATCATGGAGTGGAACATCTCGTAATAGTTTACCGGAGGATCCGATAAATAGCATGCTTGGTTGTGAAATGCTTCCACGTCGAGTTTATGTTTTTCCATCATCTTTTGAGCCAACTTTGTTGACCTTGTCGACCGTTCAATCTTATTTCAAACGGGTCAACAAGTCAATAAGTCAACATGGTTCAAAAAGGAGGGTCAAGGGGTCAATCAAACAGGTCAAAAGTTCAAGAGGTTCAAAAATAATTTGAACTTGTCAATTATTCAAAAAGGTTCAAAAATACTTTGAACTTGTTAATCATTAAAAAGGTTCAAAAGTAGTTTGAACTGGTCAAAATGATTCGGAATGGACTGGGTCAACAGTGTTTCGGATGGACAAGGGTTCACAGATAATTCAGATGAACCCTTGTCAGGCATCCGAGATGGCCTGACATTTCGGATGGACATCCAGATTTCGGATAAACAAGATGTTTATCTGAAATGCATGTTTAAGATCCGAGATCCATCCGAAATGCATGGCAATCATCCGAAATACATATGAAATGCTATGAAGGTCATCCGAAATCCATCTGAAATGCAAGGAATCTTCAAACCTTTGAATTCGAGTTGGTTAGTCTGAGAGAGATCCGAAATGTTCAGGTGTTCGAAATGATTCGAAATGCCCATATATATAGATTTGAAGTGGGCCTGTTCGAGACACTGGGTCTGGCCCATTTCGGAACAGTGGACCATCCGAGTTGATGGGCCTGTCCGAAATGGTGGGCCCAATTCAAATCCATCCGAGGTAGGTGGGCCCAACCGAAACAGTAATTCATTCGAAATGCTGTGGGTCTACTCGTTTCCTTGTTCTGAACAGTAACACCTGTTCAAATCAATGATCCAACCAACCGAGAAACCCTTTGGCATCCAAATATATATAATATATTAATAACAGAAAATAATAATAAAATAATGAATGAGGAAAGTTGTCATGGGATCAAACTGTTCTTGAACTGATTTAGGGACAATTTTCAGTTCTTACCTAATTAGACAGGTCCATGCGATTGTCAATATATTTTTCCTCTTAAACTTATTGCTTCAACCTTCAATTTTTATCCTCGTGACTATGACGTCCGTGTGTCCCGTATCTTGACATACCCCTGCGATCAAGGTAAGCGCATATAGTTGATCGTAGCGAGTGAGTATACTGAGATCATCCTTTGATTTTTACAACGTCACACTTGTTGGTGTACAGGTCAGTACATCGTACCACAAAGTGACCAATCAACACCCGACGAGGGTTAGGATTTATAGCTTATATGGTATTTTTGATGATCTTGTGTTAATTGATTCCATATTATTTGATACAAGTTTTATGTTTTTATTGCTTACTTTGTGTTTGTGAACAGAACTTGTGGTTTCTTGTCTTAGATAACTAGAGGGGTATGTTCCCAAAAACTTTGCGCCTGCACAAGGCACCATACCCTCATAGTGATAATAGGTCACAAGGATAACCTTGCGTGCAACGCGCAAAGGTACGTCATTCTTGAAACCAGCAGGTTGCCTAACAAACCTTGCGCACCCTGCGCAACGGCAAGTTAAACCTGGAAGCGCAGGTCCATGACCCTGCGCTGATTGATCAAACCTCTAGCCGCAAATTCCTAGAACCTTGCACAAGGCCAAGACAAAGATGAGAGCAACTCGTACTTAGCCTTCAGAACACTGATAAGGCCACGTGGAAGGGAGAAGCGCAAAGAGGTACTGATCAAGTACAAGGGTACAAAGTGGCAGAGCTATGACCCAATAACCGCTCGGATCCATAACTTAGATATCTCCGGATACCTTTTGGGACCAGTGTTTCTTCATCGGCGCCATCCCATTTTTTGATTCTTGTATCTGTCTCTCATTCGTTTTCTCTATATCACATTTTCAAATGGCTGATATTCCATCAAGCGTACCACGAGATCCTCGGGCCGAGGGCAAGAACCCAGTTCATGCCCCTCGAACTGACGGACAAGTGGAAGAAGGTTCTTCTGGAAACGCCGGTGTGCACCACGAATCAGGTCGTGTGAATATCTCGGTAACTCCTGGAATTCAAGTGGAAACCCCCTTTGTACCAATCACATCAATTTTACCTCCGGGTGAAACTCCGATGTCTTGGTACATCAAATCTCAAATGACCCTGAATGCCGTTTATGCACAACTTTGTGCGCAAACTAATGCATCTGCTACGCTTGCGCAGCCGCCCACAACTCACGTGCATGCCTCGCCTGGACTGCGAGTACTAAGTTACGATTCGTCGGCTGTAGCGAGTGTTCCCTCACACCTCCGTCCTAGGGAAACAGAATATTCCCAGTCCCTGCCGAAATATGAGTCAAACACTCATAGACGAGCGTCTATTCATTCACGGCTAGGCCCGAACCCACTAGAGAGGCGGGACACCCAGCGTGAAGAAGTAGATGGAACACATGGCGAGGGTGACAACGCCAGTGTGTTCCACCAGCTGCCTAAATATCACGCCGCGTACAAGCCTACGCCATGGGCTGTGTACAACTGGAGGCGGAGTATAATTATAATATGATTTACAGGCCAGCTGAAGCAGCCGAACACACAAAGTTCGTGAAGGAAAGCGTGTTAGCCCCACTTGAACGCGTAAAACTACCATCAAAAGTGGGAAAGTTTAATGGGTTGACATACACAGACTACCACATGCGCTTGTTCACTGGCGCGGGGCTCATCGGAGGTTGGACGCTGCCTATGTGGTGTCACCTGTTTGTTCAAACTCTTATAGGCGTTGCGCGCCTATGGTTTGACAACTTACCCACGGGTAAGCTCAGCTCGTGGAACGATCTCAAAGATAAGTTCCTGACGCATTTCAGCCAACAAAGATGATACGTCAGAGATTCTTCTGAAGTCATGAATATTTGGCCGCGGGATGATGAAAGTCTAGAAGATTTCATCACCCGCTACAACAAGGAGGTGTTAGAAATCGGTGACGTGCACGAAGACTTGATGGGTGCACAGTTCAAATATGTTGTCCGCTGCGATGAGATGATAAAAGTCTTGTATGAACCTCAATGCCTCCCAAAAAGCTGGGAGAAACTAATGGCGGCAGCCAAGGTCTACGGTCCTCTACCTCAATACCGTCCGCAAGACATGAGCAGGAGTTTTGCGAAGAAAACCAAGAAGAGTTGGAAGGAGTCCAAGTAGAACCCTTCTTACTCACCGATCGATGCACGCGCGACGATAAATAAGATTGCTACTCAAAGAGCAATCAAACAAGGATCGACAGTGGACGCTACTGACGAAGACCCTGGTGGAAGTGCTCAGCACAAAGATCATCAGTTCAGACAGCCGCTGCTGATGAGAAAGAAAAAAGGTCAAGACCCTAACCTTTTTTTTGCGATTATCACAAAGATACAGGGCACACGACCGACAACTGCATCAGCTTGTGCCTAAAAATAGTGAAGGCACTGAAGAGTGGGAAGCTCACCCACCTTCTTCAAAACGTGCGCAAGGAGGTGCGCCAAATTACTCGCGGCGAAGAGGGCCCGAGTAACAAGAAAATGAAACAAGGATTCGTTCATATGATACAGGGTGGCCCAACGCACAAGCGCAGCCATCAGAAGAGTTGTACGCCACATTGGCGTGAACAACAGGTCATCTTCCCCATAGTTCCCGGGGGCCCCAGGAGGAACGTCCGGTTGTGATAACTGGCATCTTTGGCCACTATCACATCGACTACATGTTTTATCGACCCGGAAGCTCTATGGATATTATCTATGAAAATGCTTTCAACAGTTAGACCCGGTGGATAAAACGCACTTGGAACCGGTCGATTTTCCATTAACGGGTTTCTACAACGAAGTCGTTTTTCCGCTGGGACAGATTTCTTTCCCGGTAACTCTTTCTGATGGATGAAACTCGCGCACGGTCTCTGTCAACTTTATGGTAATGATAGCAACGTCGCACCATGACGTATTACTAGGCCGTCGTGCCCAAAGAGAGTTCAGCATGATCACCTCCACTCCTCGCGCTGCTTTCGGGTTTCCAACAGAAACCGGAGTAACAATCATGTATTCGAGAAAAGAGGTCATGTCCATAGAAGAGGAACCACTGGTGAAGGTACCGAAGTCATCCTCAAATGGTGAGCCGGAAAAATGGGTACTCAACAACAGTACCCGGAACCAACGGTGTTATTAGGTCCCGCCATGACCCGTGCGGTCAAGGCGTGACTTAAGCAACTCCTGTTCTCCAATCTAGACAATTTTACATGGTCACCGACATATATGACAGGGTTACCAAGATAGATTGCAGAGCATGCGCTTCACACTTTCCCTTCAGTTGAGCCGGTCGTTCAGAAAAAGCGTAGTTTTGGACCTGAAAAACTCACGCAATGAACGAGAAAGTTCAGAGGTCTTCCAGGCCGGCATCCTCAGAGAAGTGCAGTACCAAACATAGGTAGCCAATCCAGTCATGGTCCAGAAGCACAACGGCGGTTGGCGCATGTGCGTTGATTTCAAAGACATAAACAAAGCATGTCCAAAAGACTGCTACTCTTTGCTGGAAATCGACAAGAAGGTGGACTCCCTCACTTCATTCAGGTGGAATGTTTTCTGGATTGCTACAAAGGCTACCACCAGATTCAGATGAAGAAAGAGGACGAAGAAAAACCGCATTCCGCACGGACAAGGGAATCTTTTGCTACACAAAGATGCCCTTTGGGTTGCGCAACGTGGGAGCCACCTACCAGAGTTTGATGGACCATGTCTTCAGAGATGACCTTGGGGAAACCATGGAAGTGTACATCGATGACATAGTCATCATGAGCCTGTATGAGGAGAGGATGCTGACAAACATTCAGAAAACTTTCGCATCCTTGCGCAAGGCCAACTTGAAGTTGAACCCCGGGAAGTGCTCGTTTGGAATGGAAGAAGGTAAAATTTTGGGATTCATTGTCACGCGCGATGGTTTCAAAGTCAACCCTGAGAAGGTGCAAGCAATTCAGCGTATATCTTCCCCTTCGACCATCAAGGAAATGCAACAACTGGATGGGCGACTAGCTGCGCTGAATAGGTTCTTAGCCAACCACGCAATGAAATCCTTCCCATTCATCAGCACCCTGAGAAATTATGTAAAGCAAAACAAGTTTCAGTGGACTCTGGATGCGGAGAAAGCCTTCCAACAGATGAAGGAATGCTTGATTCAGCTGCCTACGCTCACGGTACCGCAAAAGAATGAGCCACTGATCCTTTACATTTCCACATCGGATATCGCTCTGCGCGCAGTCTTGTTAGGAGAGCACGTATGAGTCCAAACTCCAATCTACTACATCAGCAAGATGTTAACTGACCCGGAGACAAGATACCCAGTGATGGAGAAGCTTTCTCTAACTTTAGTCCACGCATCCCACAGGCTGCGTCTATATTTTTCAGGCCACGTGATCACGGTTCTCACAAACTATCACCTGGGCCAAGTTTTGTCCAAACCGGACATATCTGGCCGTTTAGCGAAATGCGCTATCGAGCTAGGTGGACATAATATCGTGTACAAACCACGCCCAGCTATTAAAGGCAAGATACTAGCCGATTTTGTCACGGAAGTGCCGAGTAATAAAGTGCAGGAGTGTGAAGCTGTACAGAATCCAACGCCTGTCACAGACGACCGCGCATGGTTACTTCACACTGACGGCGCATCCAATGATGATGGCGTAGGGGCTGGTCTCTGTCTAATAAGCCCTGATAACCAGGAGTTCACCTACGCCATCAAATTGGACTTCAAAAGCACAAATAACGAAGCCGAATATGAAGCGTTTCTGGCAGGCCTTTGGTTAGCCTTCAAACTAGCTGCTACAAGCTTCAACACTCGTGCGAGAGGTGGCCATTGAGGTACTCAAAAACCCTTCCATTCTGTTGCGTCAAGTAAACGTCATAGAAATGGGAAATCCTTCCTGGATATCTCCCATCATCAGGTTCTTGCAGTTTGGGATACTCCCAGAAAACAAGGCGGAAGCAAGAAAGGTCCTGAACAAGGCCTGAACAATGAAATGGCTGATGATATACTTTACCGAAAGTCATACCTGGGATCACTCCTCCGCCGTGTAGATCTGCAAGACGCACAATACTTGATCCGCGAAATACACGAAGGGTTGTGCAGAATTCATGCTGGTCCGCGCATGGTAGTGGCGAAGATCATGAATGCTGGCCACTATTGGCTCGTCATGCACCTAGATGCAGTTGAAACACTGCGGAAATGTGCATCATGTCAGCGACACACGCCTAAGACGTTGCGCCCCAAAAATCCCTTGATCCAGTAACAATAGCATGGCCCTTTCAGTAACGGGCAATCGATATGGTGGGACCATTCCCTGATGCCCCAGGTGCCGTAAAGTTCATAATCATTGCCGTCGATTACTTTACCAATTGGTAGAAGCAAAGCCCCTCGCATCCACCATAGCAACGGTAGTTCATAAATTCATTTGGGAGCACATCATTTGCTACTTTGGGTTACCCCTGCGCATTGTCAGTGATAATGGTCCCAATTTTGTTGCTGAAGAGCTACAACAGTGGATGAAGGAAATGCATATCGAACATGTGTTCACTTCGGTCGCGCATTCCCACGGGAACGACCAGGTGGAAAGCATAAACAAAAGTAGTCGAAGGGATCAAGGCGAAACTGAAGACGGCGCATAGAGGTTGAGTAGATGAGTTGCCAAGTATCCTTTGGGCTCATCGAACCATGCCAAAAACCAGCACTTGCGAGACACCATTCAGCCTAGTTTATGGGACGGAGGCAGTAATTCCCGCTGAAATAGGCCTCCCGTCACCGCGCATGGTCGCTATGCAAAGCCAAAATAATGAAGAAGAGCGCAGAATCGACTTGAACCTCCTAGAAGAAAGGCGTGAAAATGCCTCAATCAATGAAGCAAAGTACAAGTCCAAGCTCGAAAAATACTACAATGCGGAGTATGCATTTGTACCTTCCTACCTGGTGATTTCATTTTAAAAGAAAATGAAGTGTCCAACGCTGAGAGTCCAAGAAAACTCGCGCCTAAGTGGGAAGGCCCATACATAATCCATGAAGTCCTAAGAAAGGGTGCATACACCCTCAAACGTTTGGACGACACATACATTCCTGGGACCTGGAATGGGCAACAACTAAGGTGGTGCTATATGTAATCCAGACATGTTCAAACGCCAAGGCTTTATGACCTATCAATTTTGCGCAACAAGCTAGTGAAGCTATAATCTCATATTATCGATTTTGTACATGGCTCTTATCGCCTTATTGTTAATACAAGACACAAAATCGATGCATGGTTTTCATTATTTAGACAATTTCTTACAAATGCGCGTAACCACTTTGGGTATATGCGAAAACACCATGGTGCAACATGACTTATGAACAAAATTCACTACCTTTATGCGCATGGGATGTGAAGTTCATACACGAGTTCATTACCAGTTTTATTCGCTCTACCTATACAAAGCTGTTATGTTCACGCAAATATTGTAACTTCAAATAAACTTCATTTCATCAAAAGAAGAGTACAACCATCAAGCGTGATGCGCAATTGTATACAAGAACATAAGCCTACAAACATTCAACACTATCCTATCCTTCACTCTCTTCTATCTCTGCGGCATCTTGAAATATATCTTTCAAACGATCCACATAATAGTCATGCTAGAGCGCCTCGTTCACTAGATCCATCTTGGGCAGTTGAAGACGATGGTACTCGCGCTTCGCCTTGGAGAAGGCTGCCTCAGTATCGACCCCATGAGTGGAAGCACGACTTGTATCCCTTTGAACGTCCAATGCACGTGTCACATGGTGTGCACACTTGGCGTAGCCCTGCGCGTATCCATCATAGCGCTGTGACCATCAGCTTTGCCACAACACTGTCCAACTCCACCGAGTTCAGGATGGAGTTTGGGATCTGCACAATGCAAGGAAAATAGAATGAGAATCAAGATAAAGTGATCAAAATAACAACGGAGAAGTTATATTGACGACCCCATGCTGCTGCATCCAGAGCATGTTGCTCGTAAGGGGCTCCAGCAGACTCTCCGAGGTGGCACGGGTTACCTCAGAATTATCTAATTTTTCCTCGCCCACGCAAACCTTTGCCTCTTCCAAGCGCAACTATCCATATCCTCCTAACTACCAGCGCTGCAGTTCGGCTTTTCCAACCAAGGCAGCTTGGAGATCTTTCTTTGCACTCTCCAGTGCGCGCAAGCCTCCACCTGGTTAAACACAACACGGTTAGTCTGGCAATCTCTTGATCCTGTAAAATAAGGAAGGGCAGAAGTTTTTGCCTTCTTCTGTTCGCTGCCGCCTCCTTCTCCTTCTTTAAGCGTGCCGCTTCAGCGCGCAAGCTTACAATCTCATCCCTCAAAGAATTTTTCTCGTTATTATCCCGCTCGCTGGTGTCCCTCCACAACTTGCGCTCCTTAGCAAGTGTGGCAGCGGAGCCTTCTGCCTTTTTCTTCCACCCTAGCACGGACCACTCCTCGGTCCGTTGAGCTTCTGTGAATTTGGCTCTCTCAGCCTCAAACTCTGAGTTTTGCGCAGCTACTTGGGCTCGCTCAAGGACCATTTCCTTCTTGGCCGCCTCGAACCTTTATTGGTCATGGTGCATGTTGCGCCACTCCTTATGATTTTATGCGTGTAGGAGGCGGAGCTAGCAGCTGACTGCAGGTACGCGCTTTATGTTTGCTCATAGCTCTGTTCCGCGCTCACACGTACCTCTGCTGGGGGGAAGGCACACTTAAACCACTCACGGCACGCCTTCCGGTGGCTAAACTTATCTCCTTGCCTTAACTTCCACACGGGTGTGGATCTCAGTAGAGCGGCCTTCAGAATAGGACTTGTAGTAGTAGTCACCCAGGGTCTCGTTCGGGCGAATCGGGACCCTTCGTCAGAAGGGCGATCCCCAGATCCCCCAGCTTCACCCCCTGAGGCGCATCTTCCACATGTTCACCACCCTCAACCACAACTTCTTCTTCAGGCACAACGACCTCTACATCCACCTCCACCTCCGCTGCCCCGACACTAGTCTCACCACCTTTTACACCTGACGCTTGCGTCATCTCAAAAATGGGTGGTGGCATGGAGATCTCGATCGATATGGCCGGAGTAGACAGAGGGACAAAAGCTGTCTCACCTTTCCTTACAGAATAATAGAAAATTAAACATGTGAAACATGAAAAAAATGAAGCACAAAGGAAAGTGTTTACATGGGGAAAGTTTGGCTGCAAGCGCATCCAAATTCCCGCGCTTCCCTATCATCTTCTTCTGCACAGCCTTTTTGGGAGGCTGCGCGGCGGTATCACCCTTAGAAGGAGCCCTCTTCCTCTTGAGCGGCTCAGGCTAGACTCCACATCAATGGTGTCATCCAGGTTGGCAACCGAATCTCCACCATCTCTTGCACAAAACACGTACCAACAGGCGCAAGACCCTCCAAGGAATCAGAGACTACTACATAGTCATTCCAAGAATCAGGCACAAAACACGTACCTTTGGCAGGTCTGCCCTGGGTTGTTCCAGTTTCCTCATGGCCACCACGCTTGGCCCCGCGCGCTTTTTTTTCTTAGAATCCGGGGCAACAGTCAAATTCTTTAGCGCACCTGCATAATGGCACAACATAGTAAGTATGTTGAAAAGATGTGAAAAAGTAAATAATGAAGGATTACCACTTTCAGGCGCAGGGGCCGCCAAATCTGCGCTCCTTGGCAACTCAAAATTCCCAAGGATCTGGGAGTGCCATGAGGGCTCCTCTAGACTAAGGGGGACATTCTCCATCCGCCCCTCTCTCTTCGAAAGGCTGCTATATACAACGTCACCCCTGCAAAAGCACGCATAATTTGTCCGCGCATAAGGAGGAATAATGAAATAATGAACTAAGGGTACTTACTCTTATCCTTCTCCATATACACTGGCTTCTCCCAACGGTTAGGCTTCCATAATAGGCTCATACCAGCAGCCATTAACGCCCTCTCTAGCAACTGGACCGCCGGAATCTCCTTATGTCCTAATACCAGGACTCCTCCGCGGGTATGGATAGGGTCTCAACAGGGATGTCTTCCACTCCCTGGAAGTGCATCCAGAACGGTATCATGCCGGCCTTTACATAAAAGAACTTCTGCTTCATGTTAGGACTTCGGTGGAGAATGAGGATCTTCTTGGCTTAAATCCTGTGTTGGAAGGAGTACAAGCCCAAAGAACAATGTAACTGGTAGAACACCCAGAACCGATTGACGATCGGGTGAATACCCATAGGTCGGCACAAGAAACTCGAAGTGCCTTATTCGCACCATCCCCATTGGATTGAGTTGGGAGATGTGGAAGTGGTAGTGGTCAAGAACATCAAGAAAAAACTTTGTTGCTGGCAACCGAAAGTTGCCATCAGCAAAGAAATAAAAAAACATAGTGATATAGTTGGCCTGAGCGTTGGCGGTGGTTTCCCCCTCGGAGGGGTACCGTGCATCCCACTCTTTGGGGAACTGGAAACCAGACACCAGACGTTGGAAGCTGGTTGTAGACCATGTCAAAGTCAGCAACAAAGTGGAAGCCTCACTGGCAGTAGCACTCTTTGGTCCTCTGGTAGCCATCTTGCCTGTAAGAAGAAAGAGAAAAACAAGAAGAAAGAGAAGAAACAAGATGGTTTGATAGAGGAGATAAGAAGATATGAAAGCGTGCTTGTAATCCTAGGTGGTCCATTTATTTATACCCATCGCATTTAATGCGATGCGGAAACATGACGCATCCGCATGGCCCAACAACCAATCCGCTGGTGACGCGTGGAGGGCAAGTGGGTAACTAACAATCGCCACGGGCGCGTGATTGGTACTTTCTCTGCCATTCATTAATGAAAAGGAAGCTGCACTGTTGACAGCATGCTACAGCTGTCAGAGGTCACTTCTGCCTCACCTTTTTTCTCACCAACTCGCCTACAACATCAGCATGATAAAAATTCAAATTTCAAAGACCTCATCATGAACAAAGGTTTCCCCCACACAAAGGTTTTCTTTATCCCTTGTAGTTAGTGAATTCTTGCCTCTAAAATAAGCGCGCATACATGAATTCTTATAGTCCAACACTCCACCTACTTGCCAATCTGCGCATATGTGCACCACTGGACTGGGGACTAGGAGGGGTATGGTCCAAAAACTCTACGCCTGCGCAAGGCACCATACCTTCATAATGATAACAGGTCACAAGGATAACCTTGCGCGCAACACGCAATGGTACGCCATTCTTGAAACTAGCAGGTTGCCTAACAAACCTTGCGCACCCTGCTCAACGGCTAGTTAAACCTAGAAGCGCAGGTCCATACCCTGCGTTGATTGATCAAACCTCTAGCCGCAAATTCCTAAACCTTGTACAAGGCCAAGACTAAGATGAGAGCAACTCATACTTAGCCTTGAGAACAAAAGGACTTGATCCCTACAAGCCCGCGCTGGCAAGAAAGCACAGATAAGGTCACGTGGAAGGGAGAAGCACAAAGAGGTACTGATCAAGTACAAGGGTACAAAGTGGCATTGCTGTGACCCAATAACCGCTCGGCAGGTTATGCCAGACCACGTCGCATGATAAACAGTCATGCAGAGGGCAGAAAGTACGCAAGGACGTACACGTCGCACCAACCAACTCACGCCAGCGACTGTCACACGATCTCCACTACCGGTTATGACAGGTCCGACAACAAGGACAACTGCCAGGACATGTGGCTCCATCCACCATGCGCCAAGTGCACCTCCTGCTAGAGACCATTAACGGTCGTTACAGAGGAGACAAAATGGATATTCCTGGTTGTCGGTTCCAGGCCCAAGGCCCATCAGCCTATCTTTTACACACCTCTCTTCGGCTATAAAATAAGGATCACACCCCAAGGTAAGACACACTATTTGAGCTCACTCACTAATTACTTGCTTATTAATTGCAATCCCCGATACTTATTCTCACGCCGTAGTGTGGTCACGGAGAAAACCCTCCCCCTTCTCCCGTGACGAGGCTAACAACGTTTCTAGGTTTGCAGTGAGCTTGAAGCAAGATAATTCCGACGAGCAAACGAGAGATAACCTTTTATGCTAGAACTCTGATCCATAACCCAGATATCTCTGGATACCTTTTGGAACCGGTGTTTCTTCAATAACCCTGAGAACAAGTATTATCCTTGCTAAAACAAGTAATCTGTTACCCTTGATAGTGTGAGGAGATAGGGTATTGGTTTGTCTAGTCTTTTGCTGATGGGTTTTTGGTGAGACCAGGAGGAGATCCATAGACAATAGCCTTTAGATCCTAGCAATCCAAGTTAAAACCGTAAATAGATAGATTACCCATTTTCATCATCGGGTAAATTGTGATTATTGAGACCGAAGGAGATCTTTTCCTGGTTACCTTACCGTATTAGTAGGTGAGGCCGGGAGGTGAACCGAAATTATAAAAACCATTATATTTTACACACTTAGTTTGGGATTATCGGGTAGCATTAGTGAGACCGGAAGGAGATCTAGTGTGTCTTAGTAAATCCTTATTAGACGTATCATTAGAAAACCGGCTAAAACTAAATATCCAATTCCGAGAATGTGCGAGTTCACTAGTAGGATCCTATACCTAGGTAGTTGCTTTCCTACCTTTGATTTTCGACCAAGTATTTGTTCATTGTTTTTGTTCAGCTTTCTTAGTTAATTTAGTAGTTAGATAAAAACCCCAAAAATTATATTTTAAAATTGACTTATATTCGGTAAAGGTTATTTGTTAAAATGTTTCTTAAAGAAAAGCAAAGTCTCTAGGGTTTGATATCGGGTCTTATCGAGTATACTATACTACAATCGATACACTTGCCGTACGTGTATGGTTTAGTGGAGAGTCTGAATTTAAACTTGCTGAAATATATTTAATACACTTTGAACACATTACTACCGTTTGTGTTGTTGTTTCTCAAGACCTGGCATGAGCGTATAGGTCATCCGGGGGTTTTCCTTTTTTATTTTCTTGTTCCAAATAAATTTATCTATGTAATAAGCATATAAACACTTTGGTATGCAACTCGCGTCACTTAACCAAACACAAATGGGTAACACTTTCAATTTCTAATTCAACTAGTATTTAACCATTTGACATAGTGCATTTTGACTTGTAGACTTCACCAATCTGAGCAAAACGGGCTACAAATATTATATAGTACCCGTAGATGATTTCATCAAAACACGTGGGTATTTCTATTAAAATTCAAATTCGACACTTTCACAAAACTTTCCCAATTCCACACCTATATTCACACACAATTTAACATAACCATAAAATCTTTTTAGTGTAATATAAGGGGTGAATTCGATAACCATCAACTTTAAATCTTTTTCAAATTTATTATAAGGACTTCAATTCTAATTCGCATGTCCTGAAACATCTCAACAAAATGTTAAGTCGGAAATCATGATTTGCCGGCTCAATAAAGTCATGCTCGCACTTCTTACACACTACTTGCTACCTTCATGACTGTGGTCTTTTGGACAACCGGTAAGTGCGTTAAAATGATATATATTCCATGCTTAAAAGTTTATTTGTTACAAATTGATGTCTATGGTGCGTTTGGCTTTTTAGGTGCCGAAGAGCATAATGAGGGAGCTTATACATGTTTTAACGGGTATTTGCAAGAGCCTAATTGAGATGGGACTTACGAGATTGAACGGAGGAAAAAATGGAAAAATCAAGTTGACCACCGTAAGATACGGTGGAGTCCACCCTCAATTGTGACCGTAGGACAGACCCTCATCACCGTAAAGGAAATTCTGCCCACCGTAAGCTACGATGGGCACCGTAGCTTATGGTGGTGAGCTACGGGAAATGTGTAACGCCCAATTTAAGCTGAGTTATGGTGTCCTTTCACATTATCAATCATTGGAACGAGCTCACGAGCAAAGAAGAGGCGATTTGGAGTGTTTTTCATTGATTCTAACAAGTTCTAAACAATTTTTTGGTGTGTTTGATTTGTATGAACAAGACAATTGAAGTTTGTTTGATTGTGAGAACATGAGTGGCTAAACATTTCGGTGATCATCTTGTGTGGAAGGTTCGGTAAACAATTGTGTTTCAATTTACTTATTTCTAGAATAATTGCTATGTTATTGTGATTATGGTGTTGATTGATTGTTTGTAAGTTGTTTTTGATATTGTGCTTATTGCCTATTTCGTATGTTCTTGGGGTCGTTGACAATCAAGATACCACGGGAAGGTTTACGGGTTGGGTATTTATCAATTGGTCATCGGGTAACGACCTCACATTTCAATCTGAGTACTTTGTTCCCTTTTATCACAAATAGTTAATCAAACACGAGTCATGTCTATGTGACTCTTTCTAGTAAAATTGAACACATGCGTTTTGAACCAGAAACCCAAGATGTTCATTTTTTTATTAATCTGTTAACAAACTAATTTTTGAATTGTTAAGTAGTTAAAGTCTAAATCCATCATTCAAAATCTGAAATTAAATAATTGCAAATTAGGTAATTAGTTGTAGTAGCACAACCTTTTGATAGCATTAGTTCCACTAATCCTTATGTTCGATACCCACTTACCGCTAGCTAGTAGCAGTTTTGGGATTAAATTTGCGTGTGACAACGACCTCACGTCAAATTTTGGCGCCGTTGCCGGGGATTTGTGCGCAACGTGTGTTATTGTGTGTTAGTATAGTTTGTTATTTTTCCAGGTTTACGCTGGTTGTGTGAGTGTGCAGGTTCTCACAGGTGTATGCATACTAGAGGATCCAACAAGCTATCACCATTAGTATTTGATCCGGAAATTGAACGGACTTTACAACGCAACATGGTTTCGCTAAGGGAGAATAAAATCAGTGGTTCCCCAACAACACCTATTTCACCACTCCACACCATGGAAAATTTACCTACCACTACAAATCAAACTTCACCATCTACCCCTCCACCAAATTCACCACTCACCCAACTTCGACATATGAAGTTGACCCATCTAACGCCGCATCACTAGTACCACCATTCTCATCTTTCTTTCCTACATCCGGTCAATCCTCATCCACCCAATACCCTTTACCAAATCAACCTTTACCTAGTTCCACCATTATCCATACTTCACCTACATTTCAACCATCAAACCAACCGGGTTCCCATAATCCCTCTTCACAGTTTGTGCAAACATCAGGTGTAGGAGGAGACGGGTATGAAGAGAAATTCGGAGGTTATGAAGATGAAGGTTATTATTATGGGGGTGATGGAGGTCACTTGGGATCACAAGGGGGAATGGGTTATCCGCCAAGGCAACCTACGGGGTGCAACAAGTTCGTCCTCAAGGGTCACCATTTCAACAACCAATGCCTCTACAACAAATTCAAGTTCAACATCAACAACCACAATTCCAAAGACCGATGCATCAACCTCCACCTCAACAACACTTTGTGCCTCAAGGGTTAAGACAAGGTCCTGTGGGCCGACCAAGAGTACCATTAGGTGCCCCACGTCGACATCATCGAGAAGTAGTGCAGGGGGTTGAAGCGCATTTTTGTCCGGTTATTACCAATAATCCTTCTCCGGTAGTAATACCTCAACGCCCGGAGGAAGGACATTTGAAGTTAGGACGACTGCATTGAAAAGCTTGCCGAAGTATAAGGGTCTAGCAACGAAGGAACCGTACTTCCATTTGGAAACTTATGATTCCATTTGCAACACTATTGGGGGGCAAGGATTCTCATCAGATGATGTTAAGTTGGTGTTGTTTCAATTTTTGTTGGAAGACAAAGCGAAAGGTGGTTTCATACTTTACCGTCCGCATCTATCTATAATTGAGCCGACATGCAACAACGATTTCTCGAAGAATTTTTTTCAGCCTAAAAGACAAATGAAGCAAGGCGGAGCTTACGAAGTTTTCAACAACAACCGGCTGAAATGTTCCATGAAGCATTTGAAAGGTTTAATATGTTGCTAAAAATTGTCCTCATCATGGCATTGCACTATGGGAGTTGTTGAATGCTTTTCACGAGGGGTTGAGTTCAGAAGATGCTCGTGATTTGATGTCCATCACTAATGGTACTTTTGGTACAAACTATGAGCATGACGATTGGGCATTCTTAGAACAAATGGCGGTCACATCAAAAAGGAAAGCTCAATCTTCATGGCAGGCTAGGCATGTAATCACAAGATCTCAAGTGTATGCGGTAGATGATGGAGGGGTACAAGCCACGAATAAGTATATGACGTTTGTACGAATTGTAATGAATTGGGTCATGCGGCGGATGTGTGTTTGATGGGTGTGCTTAAAGGTCAAGTAGAAGAGGTAAATGCTATTCAAGGGGGTGGTCATAATTTCAATATGAACTCCAACACATACCACCCCGGGTTACGAAATCATCCAAATTTTCGCTATGGGAACTCGGCGAATCAAGCCAATCCAAATTTCCAAGGAGCTCAAAGAAATTTTGTTCCACACCAACAATTCAATCAAGGTCAAATTTCATCAAGCGGTAACGAGGTTATGGATATGCTCCGGATGATGCGACAAAATATGCAAAGGAGAAATCAATTGGATAACGCTCGGGCACAAAAGGATGAGATTCGGGACAAATCCATTCAATCATTAACCACACAGATGGGGTAGCTGGCTAGTGAGGTAGCAGCATTGAAGCAAGAGAATGGGAAACTTCCCAGTGATAAGCAAACTAACCCAAAGAACACAAAGAACATACAGATCAGCGGGGTAAGTTTCGTTCCTAAAAATGATACATGTTTAACTACTTCTGTTGTTCATGTGAGTGCAGGTGTGAATGAAACAAGTGTCAAGAGAAGTGGAAGTGATGCATGGGAACCAGTTATCCCGATTCAAGTTGGGAAGTTCAAGATACACAAAGCATTGTTGGATTATAGAGCAGGGATGAATGTTCTCCCGGGTAGCCTGTACGACCAGTATAACTTTGGTTCGTTACATGAAATTGATAGCATGGCGGTGTTCGCGGATGCGAGTTGGAAGCAACCCCGAGGGGTTGTAAAAGGCGTAGTGATACAATTGGGCGAGTTTTACTACTCGGTGGATTTTATGGTGATTGACTACGCACCATTGAAGACTTATGAGCAGCCGCAGGTAGTGTTGGGTCATCCGTTCTTGTATACGGCAAACGCTCAAATCGATTGCAGAAACGGAATGGTCACCATGAACTACGAGAATCGTAAGTTGTACTTTAATGTGTTTTTAAAAGCAATTCATTACGATCTTGTTAATGACTTGAGTCACACAGGTGCTACTGACGAACATGTTTCAAGTGTTAGCACAGTCATGTCAATTGCAAGTGGTGTTGATGTGTATAGGTCTGAGTCGAAGAATGGTGAAAATCAGGCAAGGAAGAAGGCTAGTGTGAGCAGGAAAGGGGCAAAGGAAAACCACCCGATGGTGGGATTAGATGGGGTGTTGAGGCTGAATTTGACCCCAATTGGCGTGAAACTGCAAACTTTCCAAGAAATTGGATGGAATATGGAGAGAAATGGGGAAGCAAGGGTTCATTTGAAACACCTTGAGTACGTCAGGTGGTGTTCTTTCCTTGTATATTATTGCAGACATTATTTGGTTTTGTTTATGGTTGGCCCGGAAGGGTGGCGTATTGTGTTTGATATTCATGTTATGGGTTGGTGGTATATTGGTGGTGTTTACATGTTTCATAAAAAAAAAAAAAAAAAGAAATTTGGGATTTGAGAGTTGAGCTGTAGGTGAAGTTGAGGTAGCTTTAGTGATCATTTCCTTCAAAACCATACATTGGGGTAAATGTATCTCAAGTGTGGGGATGGGGGAAATTTTTGGGATTTTGAAAATTTTTAAACCAAGCCAACCAATTGTCAAATTTGAATATGTTACCTTAATCCGCATGACACATCGTTATCCCTTTTTATCCTTTCTTGGTGAGTTTTTGAGCCACATTAATGCTTTCTAGAAATTAATTCTTTGGTTGAGTGGCAGTGTGTGATTTGTGTTAATAGAACTTGGATAATATATGCTTGTCAAAACCTAAGTTTACGTGCTTGTGAATAAGATGAGGGCATTTAGGTAGCCTCGTCTGGATGTGTGTTGAGTGTGGGTTTGGGGGGTTGGACCTCATAAGTTATGAATATGAGCTTGGTAGTGAGCGGGACGGGGGGTTGGACATTAGTAGCCAAATTTGAGCTCATAGCCTTTCAGTTGTTACCCGAACCTATGTCCTAAAATTCTACCTTTTAATCGACCCGGTTTAGATAGTTTTTCTCGTTATGTTAAGTATGTTCTCTTTCAATAGTGTAATGCAATGTGAAAAAAAAGAAGAAGAAATGAAGAAAACATAAAAAAAGAAGGAAGATTAGTTGTACAATTTAAGTGTGTTATTTATATTGATGTTATAATAAATCGGGTCGATTAAGCAAGCTACATGAATATTTCCCACCAATTCCCACCTATACACCTAGCCTCGTTACAACCCGAAAGTCCTTCTGATTCACGAGCATGTTAGACGATTAGTAGGTAAAGACTCGATTGTTATCCACGCTTATTGTCGCACATGTGCACACTTATATATTGAGTGATTTAGCACCATCTTGCTAGTGCTACTTTGTCGCCGAGAAAAGAGTGTAGTGAGGGATGTGTTGTGTGTTATGATGGTAAAAGTGATAACGGGGCAACTTGTTTGTGTTTGGTTTATATGATGATCATTTGTTTGTCTAAAACTTTTGTGAAATGGTTGCTTGGGGCAAGCAATGTTTAAGTGTGGGGATGTGACGGATGGTCTTTTGGACAACCCGTAAGTGCGTTGAAATGATATATATTCCATGCTTAAAACGTTTATTTGTTACAAATTGATGTCTATGGTGCGTTTGGCTTTTTAGGTACCGAAGAGCATAATGAGGGAGCTTATATGTGCTTTAACGGGTATTTGCAAGAGCCTAATTGAGATGGGACTTAAGTGATTGAACGGAGGAAAAAAATGGAAAAATCAAGCTGACCACCGTAAACTACAGTGGCCACCGTAGCTTACGGTGGAGTCCACCCTCAATTGTCACCGTAGGACAGACCCTCATCACGTAAAGGAAATTCTGCCCACCGTAAGCTACGGTGGGCACCGTAGCTTACGGTGGTGAGCTACGGGAAATGTGTAACTGAAAAATTTAAGCTGAGTTATGGTGTCCTTTCACATTATCAATCATTGGAACGAGTTGCAAAGCAAAGAAGAGGCGATTTGGAGTGTTTTTCATTGATTCTAACAAGTTCTAAACAATATTTTGGTGTGTTTGATTCGTATGAACAAGACAATTAAAGTTTGTTTGATTGTGAGAACATGAGTGGCTAAACATTTCGATGATCATCTTGTGTGGAAAGTTCGGTAAACAATTGTGTTTAAATTTACTTATTTCTAGAATAATTGCTATGTTATTGTGATTATGGTGTTGATTGATTGTTTGTAAGTTGTTGGTTGATATTGTGCTTATTGCCTATGTCGTACGTTCTTGGTGTCGTTGACAATCAAGATATCACAGGAAGGTTTACGGGTTGGGTATTTCAATTGGTCATCGGGTAACGACCTCGCATTTCAATCCGAGTACTTTGTTCCCTTTTATCACAAATAGTTAATCAAACACGAGTCATGTCTATGTGACTCTTTCTAGTAAAATTGAACACATGCGTTTTGAACCAGAAACCCAAGATGATCATTTTTTTATTAATCTGTTAACAAACCAATTTTTGAATTGTTAAGTAGTTAAAGTCTAAATCCATCACTCAAAATCTGAAATTAAATTATTGCAAATTAGGTAATTAGTTGTAGTAGCAAAACCTTTTGATAGCATTAGTTCCACTAATCCTTGTGTTCGATACCCACTTACCGCTAGCTAGTAGCAGTTTTGGGATTAAATTTGCGTGTGACAACGACCTCGCGTCATTTCACAACATCTTGCTAGCTAAACTTCTTCGTTTTAGCACACCCACATCACCCTCTACCTAAGAGAGCCATTATATGATCATCTAAAAACGTTTGGGTGTGCATGTTATCCAAATGCAAGTTCCACCCAGTTTCCCTATGATAATCTAAACATGTGTTTTTAGGTTACCTGGCCGACTATAGGGGATGCCGATGTCTCGACACTACCTCCAAAAAGTAAACTTTTCCTGATACGTCACTTTTGACGAGTCATCTTTCCCATTCTCATCCATTATATCCAAACCTTCCCATGATTACTTGTTTCTCGATGACACCGTATCACCTATAATTTACCAACCCACTTTTCAAAATAATCCCATGCATCACCTGGAACCCATACAGACCAATCACATACTAATGCAATCCAGACCACATAAAGTTTCCCTATGATCATCTAAACATGTGTTTTTAGGTTACCTGGCCGACTATAGGGGATGCCGATGTCTCGACACTGCCTCTAAAAAGTAAACTTTTCCTGATACGTCACTTTTGACGAGTCATCTTTCCCATTCTCATCCATTATATCCAAACCTTCCCATGATTACTTGTTTCTCGATGACACCGTATCACCTATAATTTACCAACCCACTTTTCAAAATAATCCATGCATCACCTGGAACCCATACAGACCAATCACATACTAATGCAATCCAGACCATCCCTACCATTTTTTCCTCTCCATCTACGTCACCAAATGTCCATACCCATCCCATGATAATATGCCTTCTCCACCTACACCCTCCTCTACAACTGCTACCAACGCACCCAACTATCCCCCATATTACCCTACACTCAAACATCAAACCCAAACACCTCTGCATCGACCCACCTCCCCGCCGTGGTCCATCATAGCATTCCACCAATGACATCCACACATAATGCTTCAAGCCAACTCATGACACCTCGATCAAAGGTCGGCGTAGTTTACCCACGTCAACCATTGAAACTTACCTACATCGACACAACTATCTCTCACATACCGACATCCCATTTAAAGGCCCTTACCGATCCAAATTGGCATGCCGCCATGACTAGAGAATTTAATACCTTGATGGGTAACAAAACATGGGTTCTTGTACCGCGACCGACGGACACATACATCATACGGTGCACATGGATTTTTTTTGCCACAAATTCAATGTAAACAGTTCTCTTCAAAGGTACAATGCAAGGTTAGTCGTCAATAGAAAAAGTCAACAAATAGGCATTGAGTCTATTCACACACCTCTGTTTACCCCTTGTAGGTTAACTTCGGTGTGCATCACCTCAACACTCCAACTCAACAACTCGCGGATTTCTGGGAAGCTTACAAAACCATGAGTATACTCGACCCGTTTACTTTTACCACTTTTGGGTGCAGTACGTGCAACTATCAAAATCACATAAACATGCTTATACTTAATCACAAACAATCCTTATCCATGCTTACGTGACAAACTTGAATTCATACATGCTTATACTTAATATGCTTATGCCATGTCATTAATTTCGATCAAGCCTCCCTTAACATGTATAGAGCTATAGGATTAACACACCCCCTGTATTCGTGAGGTCATGTTAAATAAACAAAACGGTCTTATCATTGCTATAATTAGATTATGCTAACGGTAAACTTTTGGTTGACTAGTATAATTGAATGATAGTTTTTCCATGTTAGTCTTGAGTTTACATTTATGCATGAGGATTTGCTAAACTTTTATATTATGCTTTTAGTCAAACTTGTATACTCGCCAGTGCCTTGTGTGTTGAACTATATTCTAACATGTATTGTAGGTTGATGACGATGACGAACCCTGGAATCTAGTAGGATGGACATAGAAACTCATCTTAGTTTAGATTTATGTAGGATCGTGTTTCTTAATTGAAATGTTGTACTCTTGTTGTACTTGTACGTGAAATTGATGTTGAGTTTGTTTCCGAGCAATGTACCTGAATTTCTAGTAAAGAAATGAAATATTGTTCCTTTAAATACTTGTCACAGTTTGGCGTCATGTTGTCTCGAGCAATACATTTACGTCCGCCCCGATGATTCCACCATCGGTTAGAGTGTGATATGTAGGTATACGGCTTGATTAGCCTAATTTGAATTTGGGGTGCTAGAGGCCCAAGGCCAACTTACATTTTTAAAGTTTAATCACAATTAGATTTTTGGATTAGATTAGAAGTCGGCAAAAAACCAATTTCTTAACCGAAACCGGTACATCAATAAGCAATTAAGAGTTTAAAAACAGGTGGTTTGTAAGTTGTGAGAAAAACTAAAATAACCGGTTAAAGCAAAAATAATTGTCTAAACCGGTTAACCAAACCGGATAGGAAAATTAGCTGATTTATGTACCTCTAAATTGGATTTGTAAACCACACCAAAAAGAATTTCATAATTTAAGAAAGTTGACTGACATAAGAAAACTGATAGTGAGACTTTACTTTTTTTAAGCGGTGAACACAAACATTCCCTGTAGTTAACCACAATCTAAAATGATAAAACTAATACATCCAAAACACGATTAATGCATCAAAAACACGTAAATAGAGCAACCCAATTAAAACAGTGGAACCCAACATATAATTCAATTTGCTAACATTATAGGCTCACGTGACAACTCCTAGAAGCCTGAGTGGACTTCATAAGCTACTTAATACTTGAAATTTGCGAATTGAATGAGATATGAGATATAGCAAATTAATAGTGTCTTAATTTTAGATCTATCTCAGATGGTTAACTTAATATTTCTGGACTAACAAACATCAACACCTGTTAATGCTTTGCAAAGCTAAAAAATGATCCTCATGAGCCAGAAAACACGCGAAAGTATAAACCATGATATTATAATGCCTTGCTTTCTACTCTTAAATGCCAATTTCATATAAATACTTTATATGTCGATATAGTAGAGTATTCAATTTTTTATACAGATTCATTCATTCAAAAGGAACCAACTCATAAAAAAACATAACTACAGAAGTAAAATTCAGTATCCATCTAAAAGTTCCATCTTCAGACAAATCACTTAAAAAAACTTTTTAAGTGAGCATTCTTAAATTATGAAATTCTTTTACTTAGCCGGGCCAAACTTTTACATTTTCGTCTCGCTAGTAAACCTAGGTCCACCATTGTAAAACATACAAATAATACCACTGGCCTTTATTCAAAAAAAAATAGTAATACATCTTAAATTTTCTTAACATAATAACTTTTGTAACTTAGTATATGCAGCAAAATCTAGTATAGGCAGCAAAATCTGAAGCTACCAAAAGAATATAATCTTTTTGCTATGCTATCCAACTTAAATTAATTTGCATTTGATTAAAGGTAAAAAAACACCAAGCATCAACTTTGGGCCTTACTATTGCATCTTTGTATATATAGGTTGCTTCTTGCATCAAAGTAGCTTCCATTTAGCAATTTACATCTTGGCTTTCCCAATGGATGGGTAGAAAGGTAATCATCCAAAGCCAAATCATCCACTTTTTGACCCATCTTTTTAAATACCTTTGGTGCGACCCGTGAATCATATCCAGCAGAAGCCATCAATAGCACCCCTATGTGATCAGCTTCAATATCCATCCCACACATAACACCTTTTTTCATCACATACACATATAATCAACCACCTATCTAATACACGGTTTTCAAAGACCCCATGAACTTTTTACATACCTTCGCGAGAAAAGAAGGTTTAGCAGAAAAGTAGACGATAAGTTGACAAGATCTGGCCTAGTAAACTCATACAAAATTAGCTTGCCGAGTGCATGCAAGATATTCTTTGTAAACCTCTCAGCTTCATGTCTTGCCAAAACATGTGCAACCTACAATCATATATTCATGTTTAGCCCACACATCTACATGTCGTCGTCGTCATCATCATCATCAATACTCAGTAAATCCCACCAATTGGTAAAGCTAGGGTAGGGTCTAAGGAGGGTAAGATGTAAACAACCTTACCTCTACCCTGTTGGAATAGAGAAGTTGCTTCCAGTGAGACCTCTGGCTCGATAGTAGTTTTGCATCAAGCCTTGGACATAAGACACATAATACTCAGGGGACAAGGCCGATTAGTGCGTGTACCCTTTTGTCTTTTCGGCTATTAATGCCGCCACATGATGCATGATTAACTGTCCGCCGCTTTTAACATTATTTTTACGAAATTAGAAAAATAACGTTAAAATTAGTAAAATTTTATAACCTTTAAAAATATAGATAGGTCGTGTGGGTTGTTAAAATGATAAAATCTTAAATTAATTTTATATTTATAAGTTTAGATATTAATATTGTTTTAATTTGTGTATTTTGTTAATTGTGAGGTATGGGCCTTATACATATGGAGCAGACTTAGAAAGGAGTTGGGCTTCGTAGTTGTTGGCATATGTGGGCTCATGGACTCAAAGGATTATAAGTGGCAATGCTGAATTAGAAGATTCTTGAAGGTCCTATAAAGTGGTTATACAGTTCATTGTCTATAGGGGCACCAATAATTCACAGTTCTCTCTTTCCAAGATTCTCTAGGGTTTGTATACAGATTTCACACCTTCTTCGTGAAATTTAGTTGTATATGTTTGTTATCCAATAGAGTATAATTGATTTGTCTTTGTTAGATCTGTGAGTTAGTTATGTATCTTTGTATTAGTTGTAGAAAAGTGTAATAAGATTGTTGTATCTACATTTATGACATTTTATTAGAGCCTTGGCTCTTATTCGTGTTCGCTTCTGCAATTGTTGGTGGTTCGATCAAGTTAGGGTTTCAAGAAAGTTGGGGCTCCAATATTCGGGCTCTAACGTTGTACATCTTGATCGTTTGACAGATCGTGAAGATGATATGAAAGGATCTTGCGACTTCGAAGTCTAGAGTTTGGAATAAAACAAACTTTGGTGGAAAAACTCACCAGGAAGTTGTTGTTCTTGATTGTGTTCAACCCTAAGCGGAGGTTGTAAAACCCAAAGAAGAACCAGAGAAAACTCTAACGGGGTTTTTTTTGCAAACTAGTACTATCCTTCCTCTTTCTTGTTTTTTTCTTTTATGCATTAGGCATATGTTGCCGGATTAGTCTGGACGGTTTTGATTTTTAGGATATGGAGAGGGTCCACTCTGTTTTGCATATTGCATATTCTAAGTCACTTTGTTTGATTTGCATATTATTTGTTTGATTGTGATACTTTTTTATAGTTGTTGTTGTACATTGATTAAATTGTTTGTGGTTGTTATAAGTTGACTTTCAATCTAGTGTGCGTACTAACTCTTTGATTCTACTTTTTAGGGACTTCTACAATAAGACATGCGGGGGCACCTTAAGTGATAATCACCTGATCTTGACACTGTTGTAGTTTCGTCCAGTGTTGATTAATAAGGTGTTTGAATCTTCTTGATTGTGTAGCAAAATGGGTGATGGTCCTAGTGAAACTCTTGTGAGTAAGTTAGATGCTAGTGATCCCTTGTATCTACATGCTAGTGATTCTATTTAACAATTATAAGTATTAAACCGAAGGGAACTAAAAATTATGCAATATGGTCTAATGCTATGAAACTTGCCTTGATGGCTAAAAACAAGTTAGGTTTTATTGACAAATCATGTGTTAAAAAGGAAGATAATCAAGTATTAGCTAATCAATGGGAAAGATGTAAGTTGCTAGGTTTGTTGAATGACAAAAAGGGTGAAGACACATTTAAGTCAAATGTAGGAGGTAATGATTTTTCTTCGTTTGGTTGGTATAATAATGTGTATTGTTTTAACTCAAATGGTTTGTCTGAATTTGAAAGTGGTTGGATAGTTGACTCAGGGCTAACCAACACATGGTTATGTCTGATAAAATATGTTCAGTATAACAAATGTGTTAGAATTCAATATTAGTGTTAAACATCCTAATCGGATAGATGCTAAACTCACTAAGATAGGTTGTTTGAAAATAAGTGAAAGTGTGATTTTAAAAGATGTTTTTGATGTCCTAGAGTATTGTGTAAACCTTATTTCTGTATATAAACTTACTAAAGACAAAAAAGTGAGAGTTGTATTTGATGAGTCAAACTGTTATATCCAGTATTTGTCTTCAAAGAAAACCCTGGTGACCGATAGATAAACTGATGGCTTGTATTTATGTGGTAATTCTTATAGTTCTATTATATGTTGCTTGAATAAAACTAAACAAGTAAAGCTTTGGCATACTAGGTTAGGGCATACATCACATCAAGTTATAAAAGTTTTAAAAATGGATACTAGTCATGTAGAGTCTGAGTTGTGACATTTGTCACCAGGCTAAACAATATAGGGTTCTTTTTCCATTTAGGGATCACAAATCTAAAATGTTAGGATGTTCATCTTGATGTTTGGGGTCTACATAAAGTAACAAGTTTAGAAGGCTATAAGAATTTTTTAACTATTGTAGATGACTATACTAGAGCTATTTGGGTTTATATAATGAAATCTAAAACTGAGGGGTATGACAATATAGTAATTTTTATAAGTTTAATAGATACTCAATTTAAAACTAAAGTGAAGGTTATTAGAAGTGACAATGGGACTAAGTTTGTTAACTAAAAAATGACAAGTTTTACTAATCCCTTAGGAATAATTCATCAAACTTCTTTATACACCACAACAAAATGGTGTGGTGGAACAAAAGCATAGACATTTGCTTAATATTGCCAAAGCTTTTCTGTTCCAGGCAAATGTGCCTTTAAGATTTTGGTCTGAATGTGTATTAACTGCTTTATACTTGATTAACAGGACACCCTCTTATGTGCTAATTGGTAGATCTCCATATGAAATTTTATTTGGTTTTAAAACCTCTCTAGGTCACTTAAGAGTCTTGGATGCTTGTGTTTTTGTACAGTGTTAGCAACTTGTGATAAATTTGAAGAAAGAGATGAAAAATGTGTTTTTATCGGTTACTCAAATTTTTAAAAAAAGGATATAAATTATGGAGTATTGATAAGAAAAAAATTATATTCTCTAGAGATGTAAATTATTATGAGTCAGATTTTCCTTATAAACAACAAAAATATGAACTAACTCTTTTCAAAACTGACAATGTTGTCAACACTTTAATTTTTTTTGACTTGTATGACTCTATTAGTGACCAACCACCCAATGATGAAAGGAGGGTTACAAATGATTTTGGTAGTAGTGATAGTCAGCAACCAGATATGTTATCTAGGACTGTAGACATTGCTGATGCACAACAGCCAACTACTGGTGAAGGCATGGTAGAGCAACAACAAAGTGTTGAGTCTGATGAAACATTTGTGAGGGTTGACAATCCTATTCCTTAAAATGAAGAATCAAACATGTCTGAGGGTATCACTAGTAGAGATCAAAGTGTTAGAAAGTCAACTAGAGTAACTAGCATCCCAAAGAGGTTTAGTGATTATATAGTTGAGGGTAAGGTTAAATTTGTTATGAAAAGGTTGTGAATTATGTGAATATGTCTGGTGATAGTCTATGCTTTGCAAGTAATATAAATAAAATTGTTGGACTAAAAGCATACAAAGAAGAAATTGGTGATATAAATTGGGATAATGCAATGAATGGTGAACTTCCTGCATTATATAGAAATAATAATTGGGAAGTGGTTTAGTTGCCTAAGTATAGAACTCCTATGTGATGTAAGTGGATTTTTAAAGTAAAGCACAAAGCAAATGGTGATGTTGAAATATACAAAGCCAGATTAGTGGCTAAAGGTTTTAATCAAAGAGAAGGGTTGGATTTTGATAAAACCTTCTCACCTATTGCAAAAATGATAACAGTTAGATGTGTCATAACTATTGCATTTCTAAATAGTTGGACATTGTACCAACTTGATGTGAATAATTCCCTTCCTATATGGAGATTTACAGGAAGATGTATATATGAAAATACCTGAGGGATTATATAAAGGAAATTCTAACCTCGTGTTCAAATTAACCAAGTCATTGTATGGCTTGAAACAAGCCCTTAAAATGTGGAATAAGAAACTTGTAGACGTGTTACTTAAAATTGGTTTTTGTCAATCTAAGTGTTATTATTCTTTATCTGTAAAGCATGTTAATAACAGCTTGGTGATTTTGCTTATCTATGTTGATAACATGGTGTTAACTAGTAATGATGAATATGAGATAAACACTATTAAACGCATGTTACAGTCTGAGTTTAGATTAAGATCTAGGGAAATTAAAGTATTTCCTAGGTATAGAAGTCATTTATAATAATTAAGATGTTTGTTTAACTCAAAGAAAATATTGCATGGATATGCTCAATCAATATGGTTTAAGTGGTTGTAAACCGATAAGCTGTCCAACTAAGCAAAATCATGTGGTTACTAAAGTATGTGAAGAAGATGAGGAGTTGATACCTAATGTAGTAGAGTATCAAAAGTTGGTTGGTAAACTAATTTACTTTTCATATACACGACCTGGCATTGCATATAGTGTGCATTTTTAAGTAAGTTTATGCATAAACCCTTGAAAGGTCACGTGCAATTGGCCTTAAAAGTACTAAGGTATTTGAAAAAGGTTCCTAGTATGGGTGTTCAAATAAAACTAGTAATTAGTTTCAGCATTGTGCTTTCGCTGATTCTGATTGGACAAAGATTGGTTCAGATAGAAGGTCTGTCACGGGGTACTATATTTTTTTTAGAAGAAACACTTGTTTCTTGGGAAAGTAAGAACATAGTGTTGTGGCAAGATCTTCTACTGAAGCAGAATATAGATCTATGTGTGATGTACGTATGAAGTGCTTTGGTTGATTAACGTTTTGAGAGAACTGCAAGTAAACTTGAAAGTTCCATTTGTGTTAAATGTGACAATACAACAGCTTTGTCTATAGCTGCTAACCCTAACCAATGGCGAAAATATCGGGGCAGGACAAAATAGATTGCTCGAGACTTCATAACGCTAATTTGCGACAAGTATTTAATAATAAAAATTGTAGGTCCATATCCCTTGGATCATAACGATATTGACAATCAATAAAGGGTGCGGAATCCCCTTGATGGATCAATGAACACAAAAACAAGTTAAGATGAAGAACACACAAATACTTTGAATCGATCTTCTATGTTATCAAACACAGCGTTTTACAATCACTCATGATCACAAGAGCTCACTATCACAAACTCTCTCAAACTATCTAACCTCTAACCCTAATACATGAACCGTTTATATAACCACAACTATGCAAACTGGGCTAGACCCACATACACAATAACACATATTCGAACTGGACTAATACAAAGACACAAACTCAAACTTGATTTGATTACATCATAAACTCGGAATCTCTTGAAGTCTTCATATCCAAGTCTTGTTCAATATCCAAAGACCAAGTCAAAGTTGTTATCACATAACATGCACCAACAAACCCCCCCTTGACAATAGCTTGCAAAGGTAAACTTTAGTCTTCAGAATATTGCAATATTTGGTCTTTAGATAGCGTCAACTTCAACATGAATTCTGTCAGCAACGGACTCCCCCTAAGCGGATGCATCCAATCACCAATTCTTCCAAGTTTTAAGCTAGCAATCCAAGTATGACTTCATATCTTCCATTCTGCATTGTAGAAGGAGGATTCTACCAAGCAGCAACAAACTATCATCTCTTCACATCAACTTCTCAGTAACACGTTGCTTCAATCTGTATACTATAAAACAAATATCTTGAGAAACCATAAGAATTTTTCAACAAAGTTAAACAAATTATTATTAATCAAGAGATGGTTAAACTTTGTCACAGATTAAGCAAGTTACAACACTCATAAACTTTCCAACACTAGAACCTGAAAGGTTAAAAATTTTGAACTCATCTTCTAACATATGTTCCCCCTATCTGTAACAACTCCTCCATGAACAACCATTTTCCGTATGTTAAACAAAGTTAAACACTCTATTTTTTGGGAGAATCACTGGTTAAGAAGATCATATTAGCCAAATCAAACTGTTTCACACTTCGGCTTATTCTTTCTTTTAATTTTCATGACAAACAGTTCAAGACGATTACTAGTATTGTTTATCCACTTAAACACAACACATGAAAATTTCAAGTACCTTTGCTTGGCGATACAATTAAGGTAATTATATATTGAGGTACTAGTGTGTCCCACTTCAGGACATATTGTCAAACCCCCTGTAATCCCTTCACATTAGAGCTGGGTGTGAACTAAACTGGTATCTTCATTGCACAGCGGAAGTAATGTGAGTGCTAAGACTCTTAAACAGTGAACGCTCGCTAAGTACTCGAATCCCCATGGGTTCTCCTATTCCAACTGTGCCATACTTGAAATTATAACCTGAGAAAGAACATTCGAAAAATCAACATAAAGTTGGCGAGTTCATAGTTTGTTTATATTCGTTTCAAATGAATCTTAAAACAACATTTAAAATCTCATACTCGAAAACCGGTTTGTGGGATCATAGTATCCCAAAACATTTGAAATGTCGTATCTATATGCATGTATTGAAATGTTTTCCATGCTGTTTGTAAACCAATGCGTATAACAGTTGTGTCTCAAAACCGGTTATAAAATGTTTTCAATCATATCTGTAAGTAAACCGGTATTGAAATGTTTTTTGTTATCTACCGGTATTGAAATGTTTTATGTTATCTTTGTAAACCGGTATTGAAATGTTTTCCGATATATTTGTAAACCGGTATTGAAATCGTAGTATGTAGTATACCTATGGAATCTAAGGATATGTCAGTGTGTAGCTAATACACTGACCTATGTGCCATAAGTAAGTAACTAACCCGAGACAACTCTGACATTATTGGGATCACAAAGGCACTCCTAACCGGTTAACAAACCAGGAGTGGAGCGTGTCTCAATCTCGATAGATCTATACCTTTTGCACCTTGGTCACTACTTGATTAATGGTTACTATTGTCATCATCCTACTTACGCACAGTGATCTGTTATCATCTAATCCTACAGCTACATACCAATTATTATAAATCTGTATTATTAGGTCACGCCCATGTCATTTATGTTACTGCACCTCGTCCATGTTATCCATGATATTGGGCCTAGCCCATGTTTTCTTGTCATTGGGTGTATCCCATGTTATAAATAAAATTTGGGACCTCGCCCCCTAGTTGTGACTATGACAATCCCGTCACTGGTCATAAAACTCATGCATGTTTCGAAAAGCTTGGTATAGCTGTGAAAACCGGTAATTTTAGCATAAACCTTTCGTAAACCATTTGAGTTCATTGAAATCTGTTTGTAACATGGCTTAGAAATATATGATTTTCATTCATCGAAACATTGTGTACTTTTGTAAAACTTGCATGTCTTTCCACCTCGAAAACATTTATAAAAATGTGAAACTGTAAAAAAAAGTGGGGGTTATGAACTCACATTGATATCCTTGTGCAAAGCTAGCTTAATGTGATTCCATAGTGTTGTCTCCACAACTTGACTTGCTACCATGCAATCTAAGGTATTCCTAAAACGGAATAACTTGTAAGTTTCTAGATATAACGTAGCTAAACTACGTGTCACCGAGCTCTACCAAATCGTTAATCATATGATTCTATAAAAGTGTCATTGTCTTAACTCGGAATAACCAATCTATGGTTTTCTTAGAAACGATTTAGTTTTCGAGCGATTTGAAATATATGTTTACATATAAACATAGCTATATTACATGAAATCGTATTTAGTCGTCGCATACATTAATGGATAATAGTACGACTCTTTGTAGTTTTCGTAAGATATAATGTATATATACTTGTAAATATAACCGTATAGATAATACATTTCGTATCCGAGCAAGAGTCTGGCGTATCGTTTATAATAAATAACGATGTCATCGTACGCTTGTTATAGTCTTGCGGAGTTGCGTCGTACTTCGTTTAGGCGTTTGAAATAAATATAACTATATTTATTTTATAAAAGTATTCAACGTCTCGACATTCGAATATATTTATTTTATAAAAGTGTTATACAATTTCCGAATTCTAGACGTCTTTAATATATAATTTCTGAATTCTAGACGTCTTTAATATATGATTTCCGAATTCTAGACATCTTTAATATTTGATTTCTGAATTCTGTCGTTTGAAATATTACGCGCATTGTACTTATCTTGTAAAAGCGTTCGGAAATCTTGGCGTTCAAAATAAATATAAACACTATACTTATTTTTATATCATGGTTCGAATAAATTATCGATGTTTGAAATCTAGTTTCCGAGTTTCGACTTTGAATTAAACATAAATAAATATTATTTATTTTATAGTCGATTACCGAATCTTGTTATCTTGTAATCGCGCTCGTTGAAATGTTATCGGCTCGATGTTGAAAGTTTTAATAGCATCGGCAAAATAAATATATCTATATTTATTTTATAACAATCGTTTGAATTCGGACGTTTTGTCTTTGAAATGTAACGCGTTTCATATTGCGTATTTTACGAAAATCGGGCAGTGTTTCCTCTGTTTTGTTGATACACTTTTCCGTCTGTCGCTTGTTCTTAGTTACATTTGTAATTGTAAGGTCTTTGCTCAAGTGTCTATATAAGTTTGGTCGTGTCGACCAAATCCAGATATCCTTCTATCTTGGTTTCGTACGACATCTTAGTTAGTCTATGTTAACAGTTGCATGTGTGCATACTGTTAAGTCTTGTGTAAGTTATGTCTGCGACACGCTCTCTGAAGAAAGCATTCTGTGCGAGTATGAATGCTCCGTACGAGCAAGGTGTCGCTCGTACGAGTCACAAGCTTCGTACGAAGGAAACAATGTAAACAACTGGCTTACTTGTTTTGTACGAAGAAGGGAAGGCTTATTTCGAACCAACTAGTTCGTACAAGCATCCTTGGAGCAGTTCGTTGTGTAATAGAGTGTTCCGTATGTCTGGCAACGTGCTTCATACGAATGACCAACATGGACACTATATAAGTAGACCTGCACCTCTCAGTAAGTGTCGGTTGGTCAAACTTGCTAGCAAACTGATCTTTTGGTGGGATCTCTCTGTTGGCATTTCTAGAGTAGACAAAGACACAAGAATACAGGCAGTTTGTTGAGTTGTATGAGCATTGTGTGTATATGTTTGTACTAGTTCTCATCTCTTAATCAAGATAGTGAATCTTTGGTTACCCTATGTTCTTACTTTGCTTTGGTTTGCATGCATACTTGGATTCCGCACTCGTATGTGTGTTACATGAACAAGCAATAGGTTTAACTTTCTCCTCAGGTGGACCTACAAGTGGTATCTGAGCTTTGGCTCTTTCCTTGTTCAAAACCAAGCTTAGTTGTGTCTGAGCTAGTTTGAAGATTTCTGAAGTGTTCTTGAATCTCCAGCAGAAAACTTAAGTTTTGAATAGATATCTAAATTAAAACTTGGTTAAAATCTATTGCATGCAGAAAATTTCATGGTAAATTTTTTTTTCTGAAGAACACATTTGAAGAAGAAATTCTGCAGAAAATTTCAAAACATATTAGTTTGGTAGGGTTGACAAATCTTTCTGACATTGTTGGACTTGGACTTAGACTGTTGTGACTGAAAGAATTTTTGTGTTTTAACTAAATTTGGGTAAGAAAACAGGGTATTTTCGAAAAGCAGGTTTGTACAAGAAAGGAAATTTTTCACCAAACCAACTCTGCAAAGATTCCTCTGAGAAACACTGACAAAACAGTCTGTGCGAATATTTGGTTCGTACGAGGGATAGGTTGCTTGTACGAAGGACCATTTATCCGCACGAAACAATCTTGTTTCGCACGAAGGACTTGCTCGTACAAAGCATAGTGTTGCTCGTACGAAAGAGATTTTATCCGCACGAACATTGGTTCGTACGAATAACCTTCGTTACTGTTTGTTTTTCGTGTTTCAGTTTTTCAAGCTTTGTGCTTTTCAGAATTTGTAAAAACTTTAAACCTTTAATTTTTTCATAAATCAAGAAACTATAATGAGTTCTAACCCGTGGGATTGGAGTAGTTCAAGCTCAAATCAGGAGTCTTCGCAAAGCTCCGCAACATCATGGGTTAAGTCTTTGATGCCTCAACATACATCTATAATCTCTGCAAATCAGTGGGCGTGTGTTGCGAATCAGAATCAAAGCATCCAAACTCTGTTAATGAGCGAAAGTGAAATTGGGAGTAATAACCGTCCGCCGAAGCTAAACCACATGAACGATTATACTTCATGGAAAAGTCGTTTTCATACGTATGTTCTTGGACAGAACACATAATTGTGGACGTGTTTTACTACACCCTATAAGGAATCACTTGAAGAAGCCGGATCAAATCCAATCTCCTTGGCCAATCTAGATGAAAGTGACAAGAAAGCATATGATCTAAAGAAAAAAGGCTTTTGCTATCCTAACACAAGCTCTTCATAAAGATACTTATCATCAGTTTGTGTATTGTACAACCACGAAAAATTTGTGGGACACTTTGGAAGCAAAAGGTGAAGGTAATGCCGCTACTAGAAAGATTCGGCATGATTTGCTCAAGAAGGAGTTTTAAGTTTCATGTTCATGGAAAATGAAACATTGAATAATATGACCACACGGTTTTATCACCTGCTCAGCGAGATGTACTCGTAAAAAGTGTTAGCAGCACCACAAGAAATTGTGATGCGATTTGTTGATGCTTTACCACCGAAATGGGGTCAATTTATTGATCTATTAAAACATACAAGTGTTTTGGACTCAATTAGTATTTATGAATTTGTGCAGGAAACTGGAGAACAAGAATGAAGAAGAACTTCGGAAAGCACAACGAGTCACTGTTCCACAAAACCCTGAGATGTACTTCGGAGGTATTAATGCAGGTACAAACTCAAGCCAACAACCGAAGCTGCAAACCGCGTTTGTGTCAAACATGAACCCCTTCCTACCACAACCTGTTCAATCAAGTCAGTCTGCGGGCTCAAGTACTCAAGCTTATGGACAAGCCTTTGATCCGAAAGCCTTCCTTCCACAGCCAAGAGATTTAGCATCTCAAGTTCCACAGCAAGCTCCTCAACAAGCTTTCTATGGAAATAACTATCAATCTGCAATTCCTAACACTGTCAAGCTTGACACGTCACATCTCTCCAAAGTCAGCGTAGAAGTTGCACAGGAACATATGGAACTTATAAACACCATGGTCAGTGCTTATTGTTGTTTAGTTGCAGGTCAAATAGGAAATATCAATTTGATAAACGAATACTACCAACAAATTGACCGAGATGAAATGGAGTTGATGGACATCAAGTGGGCATTTGCAAGTGCTGTGAGAAAAGCAAATGATTACATGCGGAGAACAGGAAGAACCAGTTTAGAGAGCAAGAAGGATACAAAATACGACTTTGCTAAAACTGTCGTTACAAGGCCCAGCAAGGAAGGAAATCACAACCCCTTTCGAAATCAGTCTCAACCACCCAACACAGCTCAGTTCAACAATGAGAGAAGAATGGTAGCTGTTGGCAACTCTAACAGTACCAATCAACCAGGACCTTCAAACACACATAGAGCTTTGGTAGTTCATTCTGATGAAGGATGCGATTGGTCAGTACAGTTGGGAACTGAGAACAACGGAAGAACTGCATGTTATGCAAAGATCGTCGATCAAATCAAACATGTTCACAGCATCAATACTCCAGAAAATGATGATACTTCTGGGTATGCTGGTAGTTCTGATAAAGAGTGTTCAAGTCAGGTGGTTATGGATCTGATTCTGATATCAGAAACGAGAGTGATGATGAGGTTAACAAGTTGCTGAGTGAAGTTGAGATGATGAATTGTGAAAAGGTGGGTATGATGAAGAATGCAGAAGCTACAGTGAAGGAGACAGAGACACTCTTTACAGATGATGCAGTCCTTCCCTCATCACACTGCCTTCATGGCAAATGTTGCAGGTTCTACAAGTCAGGTAAATTCTAACCCTCTTACTGTTTGCAATGATTGTGCTGAATTGAAAATAAGGTATGAAAACGTCAACAGTCATAATCAAAATTGAGTTCTTGAACTATCAAAGTACAAAGAGGTGAATTTGGCTCTAACCCGAAATGAAAAAGAATTCAAATATGTAATAGAAACCCTTAAGAAAAGCGTTTCTGAATTGACAAAAACAATTTTGAAAAAACAGACAGGAATTAACAACTATATTAATCTCCTGGAAGAAACTAAGAAAGAGTTAGCCATCGCCAAATGCGAATATGATTCGATCAAGCTCAAATTGGAAAGTTACTCTTGTCACACCCCAACCGATGGCGGAAACATCAGAGTGAGACGACTAGATTGCTCGAGACATCATAACACTATTTAGGACAATATTTAATTAAAAATCTCATATCATTCAAAACATCAATTTTCATATTACAACAAAATCCAAATAAAAGTAACATCAACGAAATAAGTTCAACAATAACATAATGATTAACTTAGTATTCTACGCGTGTTTCTATGCCATTCCTACTAAGTTCCATCATAACAACTTCATCAACCTGCAACATGTTAAAAAGTATAGTTCAATAACAAAGTATTGGCGAGTACACAGGTTTAATATCATAGCATAAGTAAAAAATCGATTTAAGAATCCGCATGAATAGCTAGCATACAAGATAAGTGTAAACAAGGCATGTGAATCTACAAGTCAATCCTCTAGTGTACCACAAAATAGATTTCAACTTGACATTCACCACAAGAATACGGGCGGTGCGTTACTCCTATAGCGCTATACATGTTAAGGGAGGCTCGATCAAAGTTAATGACATTTAGATCACATAAGAATATACAAAGTAACAATTCAAGTAGCATAAGGCTAAATCATATTGATGGATTGTTTGTGTATAGAATAAAGTGTGAATTAGTGTAGTTTTTGTAGATTAATCATGTTGCACCCAAATAGTGGAAAACATAAAAAGGGGTCGAGTGTACTCACGGTTTTGCAAAGTAATATCCGTAAGAAAGTTAGGTTGATTTTAGGGGATGAAACACCAAGTTTATCCTACACAAGGCAACGAAGGTGTATGAGTATTAGGTTGACGAGCGAGTTTAATGAGTTTAGGAATTTAAAATGCGCAAAGAAAGTATATATAAACGAAAGTATTTATCTAGACATTAACGCTCGTTTTTGACACTAATAAGCCTCGAAGGGTGTGTGTGTTTTTATGGGTCATGCCCAATAGAATCGTAACGATTGTTAAGTCTAAGATAAAATAACCTACTTTAAGACAATTAACCATTTGGTCATGGTCAAAGGTTTGGTTATATTAAGTATTTACATATAGTTATGTTATTACTAATTAATCATATAATTCACGTGTTTCATGGATATCATGTAAGTCATATAAGTCATGCATGGAGGAAGGAGGATAACCATCCTAATCCTCGTTCATAAGATTCACAATTACACAAGATTGACACAAGGACAATCGGATGGTCAAGAATTTTGGAAATCATCAAGTGAGGGGTGGATTGAATAGTTGAATGGCCAAGGCCTTCATGTAATCACACCTACACCAACACAAGCTTGAAAGCTTGGATGGCTCAACACTTGTGGGTTTGAAACCCTGAAAAAAACCACAAGTTTAGAGACATGTTATGCCTCTTGATTGTATGTGAACAAGTCTAGCTTAACACACTAACCATAAGCTTGGTTAGTGGCATATGTAGCATAGATTTGTTATGTTAAAAATAAGTTCGAAAAAGGTTTTATAAGTTATCATCCAAAACAGAAAGTTTGGCCCCAAAAATGGTGTGATTCCGCCTTGTTTTTTCATGGAAAACCTATGATAACATCTATAGGGCTTATCAAACAATGTGAGGAAGAAAACAAAGTGAAAACATTGAAAAACTTGATGTTTGAAAGATAAAAATTTGGGCAGAAAGTTTGTACACTTTTGGACCTCAAAATGGTGTGGTTTCACCTTTGTTTGCCCAAGCAAACTTCTGAGAACCTTCCTAGAGGTTATCCAAGAGTGCTAGAAAGAAAAATAAGGTAAAAAGAAGAAGAAAAGTGAGTCGAAACTCACTTGAAAGCTGCTGAGTTTTAGCAGAGAATTTCTAAAGTTAGGGACTTGTTTGAGGAGTATGGAGGCTTGTAAAAGTGGGAAAGGGGTGGAGGAACTTATGTTTATATAGGGGAAGGATTAGGGTTAGGATTAGGGTTGTATTTATTGTGGTTTGGTGGAGTTTTGAATAAAAAAAGAAGAGGGAAATCCCCTTTGAGTTGCGGCCGCAAGGGCTGGCTGGATTTTTTTTTGTTCTTTCAAATAATAAGTGCATGTATCTAGGGTTTAAAGTTTTCATTTTATGTGTGTGACAAGTATGGGTCTTGAAATGGCCTAATGTGATGCATATTATTGTTTTAAAAACCCTAAAAATACAACTAAGGACAAGTATTTTCTTGAACATAATGTGACATGATTTTATGATAATGGAAGCTTGAATTCTTTGAATAACATCACTAATTGTCTTGCTTGAGTTTAGTATAAAGTTTATAAACATGCATCAAACATATACACGTTCTCTTGAATTGATTTATGAAGAAATAAAGTATCGCATGCTCATAAGTTTAAACATGAATATAGTTTGCGAATTTAGCATAACTGATTAATTTTGATTACAATCAAAGCCTTAGAATACAATGAATTGAAAACTAGACATACGATTACAAGGTTTGGACTTTCCAAAAATAGAAACACGAAGCGGACTTGGCAAAAAATGGAAAGATACAAATGGGAAGCGTTACAGTCTCCCCTCCTTAGGAATTTCGTCCCAAAATTTAGGAAGATGTAACGAACAAATGCGGATGCTTAGACTTTATGTCGCTTTCAAGTTCCCAAGTAATTTCAGCGCCACATTTTCCTACCCATCGAACCTTCACGATAGGAATTCGACTGCGCCTTAGTTGCTTAGTACCTCGGTCCATGATTTCGACTGGTTTTTCCACGAAGTGCAAAGTCTCACTGATTTGAAGATCTTCAAGCGGAACTTGGAGTCCTTCTTCAGCGAGACATCTTTTTAAGTTTGAGACGTGGAAGGTAAGATGAACGTTGTTGAGCTCTTGTGGTAGTTCCAATCGGTAGGCTACCTTGCCAATCCTTTTGAGAATCTTGAAAGGACCTACGTAGAAAGGAGCGAGCTTTCCCTTTTTCCTGAAACGAACCACACCCTTCCAAGGGGATACCTTGAGAAGTACAAAAGTCACCAACATGGAATTCCAAGGGCTTGCGTCTTTTATCTGTGTAGCTCTTTTGTCGGCTTCTAGCTTTCAGTAAGTTGTCCCGAATATGCAAAATCTTGTCCGTCTTCTGTTGTATAAGCTCGGGACCGGTGATTTAAGTTTCCCCGATCTCGTGCCAACAAATAGGCGATCGGCACTTGCGTCTATACAATGCCTCGAATGGTCCCATTTGAATACTCGCGTGGTAACTGTTATTGTACGAGAATTCGACCAAAGGCAAGTGCATGTCCCAGTTGCCACCAAAATCAATTACGCAAGAATGAAGCATGTCCTCTAGAGTTTGGATAGTATGCTCGGTTTGACCATCAGACTGAGGATGGAAAAGCAGTACTAAGATTGAGTTGAGTACCAAGGGCTATTTGAAATGTTTGCCAAAGGCGAGAAGTGAAGCGACCATCACGGTTGGAGATAATGTCAACGGGGACACCGTGACGACAGATGATTTCATCCGTGTAGATACGAGCCAATTTCTCAACTTGGTAGTCTTCACATATGGGGAGGAAATGAGCAGACTTGGTCAAACGGTCGATGATTACCCAAATACTATCGTGACCAGAGAATGTACGAGGGAGCTTGGTTATGAAATCCATAGCAATACTCTCCCATTTCCAAACAGGAATTTCTGGTTGTTCGAGTAAGCCAGAGGGTCTTTGATGCTCGGCCTTTACCTTTGAGCAAGTAAGGCACTTCCAAACATAGCATGCGATATCTTTCTTCATTCCAGGCCACCAGTATGATGCTCGGAGGTTGTGATACATCTTATCGGTGCCAGGGTGAATTGAATATCGAGATTTATGAGCTTCATTCATCAAGAGATCACGAAGATATCACGATTAGGAATCCAAATACGGTCGAGATGGCACATGATGCCATCGGGTTTGGTCACGAGTTGGGTTTCAGCACCACACTTCAACTCATTATCGAGGTTGCCCTTATTAACGGTCGATTATTGTGCCTCACGAATCATCTCTTGAAGCTTTCCCAAAGTTTGGTTGCAACGTAGACTCTTAACATGAGTTTTCCGACTAAGTGCATCTGCCACGACATTCGCTTTACCAGGGTGGTAGCGGATATCGCAGTCGTAGTCGTTTAATAGCTCTACCCAACGACGCTGACGCATGTTGAGTTCTTTTTTATTAAAGATGTGTTGTAGGCTCTTATGGTCGGTGAAGGCCGTACACTTTGTACCATAAAGGCAGTGTCGCCATATCTTTAACGCAAAAACAACTGCACCAAGTTCAAGGTCGTGTGTAGTATAATTTTTCTCATGAATTTTGAGTTGACGTGACGCGTAAGCGATAACCTTGTCTCATTGCATAAGAACGCAACCAAGACCTTGTCTTGAGGCATCGCAATACACGACAAAATCGTTGTTACCATCGGGAAGGGTTAGGATAGGAGCATTGCAAAGCATGCCCTTGAGCGTTTGAAAGGACTCCTCTTGTTCGGAACCCCAAACAAAAGGTTTATCCTTCTGAGTCAAGGAAGTGAGAGGCACGACAATTTTTGAAAAATTCAGAATGAAGCAACGGTAATAACCGGCTAACCGAGAAACGAACGAATTTCGGACGGAGTCTTAGAAGGAATCCAATTTTTCACCGCCTCGATTTTCGCAGGGTCAACGTGAATACCAAGTTCGATGACGACATGACCAAGAAATTGAACCACTTTCAACCAAAATTCACACTTGGAGAACTTGGCGTAGAGACGTCGGGTTCGCAACAGCTGAAGGATATAGACGCAAGTGTCGCTCATGCTCTTCTCGCGTCTTGGAATAGATCAGGATATGGTCAATAAAGATGATCACGAATCGGTCAAGATAAGGCTTACACACGCAATTCATCAAATCCATAAACATGGCGGGTGCGTTGGTCAAACCGAATGGCATGACTACGAACTCGTAGTGCCCATAACGTGTGCAAAACACAGTTTTGGGTATATCTTCTTCGAGGACTCGAAGTTGATGATAACCAGAGCGAAGGTCAATTTTAGAGAAGCGAGTTGCACCTTGAAGCTGATCAAAAAGGTCGTCGATGTGAGGAAGAGGGTATCGGTTCTTGACTGTAAGCTTGTTGAGCTCACGATAATCAATGCACATGCGAAAGGATCCGTCTTTCTTTTTGACGAACAGAACGAGAGCGCCCCAAGGAGATGTGCTAGGGCGTATGAAGCCCTTCTCAAGAAGCTCTTGAAGTTGACAAGACAGTTCCTGCATCTCCGAGGGTGCTAGACGATAGGGGGATTTTGCAACCGGAGTTGCACTAGGGATGAGGTTGATACGAAAATCAATAGAACGAGCAGGAGGAGGACCAGGAAGATCCTCAGGAAAGACATTGGGGAATTCACGCACAACGGGAACTTCACTCATGCTTGGACCCTTCTCCTTCTTTTCCACAAAGTGGGCAAGAAAGCCGAAGTATTCCTTACGCAAGTACTTGTTCGCTTGAATACACGACATAAGCTTGAGACCTTTGGAAGGTTTCTCGCCATAGACGTGCAAGGAATCATCATTGGGGAGGGGAAGGCGAATGCATTTTTTCGAACAAACAACTTCAGCACGAACTCGCCCTAGCCAATCCATGCCTACTATGATATCAAAACTACCCATCGGCATGGGTATGAGGTCAATAGAAAACATATGATCATTGAGGTTTAAAGAACAATTAGAGAGAACAAAATCGACGGTGACAGATTTTCCGTCGGTGACTTCGACTTCGAATGGTTTAGGCAACTTAGAACGACTACACATAAGCAAAGGTTCGAATTCAACGGATACAAAACTTTTATCCGCACTAGTATCAAATAAACACGTAGCGTAAACATTGTTAACAAGGAACGTACCCGATATGATGTTGTTTGAGTTTTGAGCTTGAGCAGCCATGATGACAAAGGCTCAGCCGCGAGCTTGCTGCTGCTGCTGATTGTTGTTGTTGTTACGCCGCAGGCAGTTGTTGGCGAAGTAATTTGGGTCTCTGCATCTGAAGCAGGCATGAGCGACAGGAGCTAGGGGTCGGTTTTGATTGCCGGTAGGGTTTTGAGGAGGTGTGGTGGTCACGGCTCGGGCTTGGTTGATTGGGGCTAGAGGAGCATTCCGGCATTGTTGGGTAAGGTGCCCATACCTATTGCAGATCGTGCATAGGCGGCACGTGGCGGTAACCGAGTGATGGAAGGGGCATGTATTGCACTTGGGATGGGGTCCGGTGTACGCTTTCTAGATGGATTCGGGTGCGGGCAAAGCTGGCTGGTGGGGGTTTGGCGGAGTGACTACCGCGCAAATTGGGCTCGAAGCCTTCCGCTTCTTGCCCTTGGTGTTGCTTCTTGGGGGTTTGGGCGAGGCAGGTTCGGTAATGGATTCGGTGGTTGCTTGGTGGGCTTTCCTCGGTGGAGCCTTGGCGGCTTCACGAAGGACCTGGCGGTTGTTCAAGCGAGCAGCCAGCCGAAAGGCTTCCTCGAGGGTGTTGGGGAGGTGGCATCGACCAGGTCAGTGAGGTTAGGAGGAAGGCAACGTATGTATTTAGCGACTGCTTTCTCAGTAGTGTCAACTTGACTTGGTCAAATCGAGCTCAGTTGCTTAAAACGGGCCGTGAGGCCAGAGTTGTCATTCCCCACTTGCCGGAGGTTCCAAAACTCAGTCTCGAGTCGTTGGAGTTCGTGAGGGGGGCAAAACTCACTTTCCATTAACTTCTTGAGCTCGACCCAAAGGAGGGCGTGGGCGACCTCGTTGCCACGAGCGCTACGCTCGAAAGTCCACCAATCAAGGGCTCTCGATCGGAACACTCCCGTGGCGTTCAAGGTGCTCAAGTGGTCGGGGCAACCACTTTGGATGAAGGTGAGTTCAATGGCGTCGAACCATTGTAGCAGTTTAGTGGCGTCCCCCTCGCCGGTGAAGGGTAAGGGATTGCAGGAACATAATTGCTTATGGGTGAAGGTGGCTTTGGGTGGTTCGGCTTTGGAGTCTACAAAGGTATGAGGTCAGTCGGTGTTTGGCAGAGGCTGGACCTTACTGACTATTTCGGGGATGACCTTAGCCATGTGTTCAGCCATTTGCTCAGCCATGAATTTCATGCAGTCCTTCTTCGACATGGAGTCGGATTGGGACTTTGACTAGGACTTTAACCTCCTTCTTCCCATAACGCTTTGAGAAAAAGACATCTAAAAGGGTCGACAATAAAAGATAGATTTAGGTTTTGATCGTAAAGTGTTGTTATAAAGAAAAGTATCCGTTTTGAGCACATAAGTATCATGTAACACGTATAATTTCACATAGATAGCATAAACATGTTGGCATTCAAAAGCATAAACACGTATGATTTGCTTAAAGGAGTATAAATTTAATTGGTTCACGAGAATTGTTATTATTGTTTTTGGTTACGAAGGGCGTGCGAATCGTGCATCGGGTTCGAAATGAACGAGATAACAAGTATTAAAAACGCATAGAAATTGAGATAGAATAAAAGATAGGCTCAATAAAATATTGGAGTGTTGCGGGTTGAGAAACGTTTGACTACTCCAAAGTGACTCGAGATCCTTTCAAATTAGAGAAACGTGTTTTGGCCTATAGGTAAAGTGCTCTCGTCGAGAAGCGATTAACGGCACTTTACCCTTCCAGTTACTTCACGTCTCTAACCGATCGAAAAATTGAAACTTTTGCGAGATTGAAAATCGAGGAATGAGACTAGTTGACAAGGTGCGGGTTTCACCCCTAACTTGACAACATTGTACCCTAGGTGTGGTTGGTACTTACCAAACGAGGAGTGTATTCCGACTCGTTGGTAAGGGTCCACTAGAGTTTGAAACGGAAATTTCCAACAAGATGTGGATTCACTCCTAACTTGATGGTATAATTTCGTGCAAAAATCGAATTCGTGGATTGAGAGTGATCACCAAAGTGCGGGTTTCACCCCTATTTTGCTGAGATCGTCTCGTTTGTAGTTTGAGTGTCTTCAAGTCTTCAAGTGTGTAAATTGTGTAAGTGTCTTAGGAAAGACACATGCATATATTTAAGACAAAGGAATAGGAAGAAGCAAATTGGAAGAATTAACATTTTAATCATAAAGCAAGAATGGTCAAGTTGGTCACTTAAACTATCGACTAGGTCGAACATGACAATTCTACCTAATTCCCTATAGTTATGGCTCTGATACCAATCTGTCACACCCCAACCGATGGCGGAAACATAGGAGTGAGACGGCTAGATTGCTCGAGACATCATAACACTATTTGCGACAATATTTAATTAAACATCTCATTTCATTCAAAACATCAACTGTCATATTACAAAAAAATCCAACTAAAAGTAACATCAACGAAATAAGTTCAACAATAACATAATGATTAACTAAGTATTCTACGCGTGTTTCTATGCCATTCCTACTAAGTTCCATCATAACAACTTCATTAACCTGCAACATGTTAAAAAGTATAGTTCAATAACAAAGTATTGACGAGTACACAAGTTTAATATCATAGCATAAGTATAATATCCGAATTAACAATCCGCATGAATAGCTAGCATACAAGATAAGTGTAAACAAGGCATGTGAATCTACAAGTCAATCCTCTAGTGTACCGCAAAACAGATTTCAACTTAACATTCACCACAAGAATACGTTACTCCTATAGCGCTATACATGTTAAGGGAGGCTCGATCAAAGTTAATGACATTTAGATCACATAAGAATATACCAAGTAACAATTCAAGTAGCATAAGACTAAAGCATGTTGATGGATTGTTTGTGTATAGAATAAAGTGTGAATTAGTGTAGTTTTTGTAGATTAATCATGTTGCATCCAAATAGTGGAAAACATAAAAAAGGGGTCGAGTGTACTCACGGTTTTGCAAAGTAATATCCGTAAGAGAGTTAGGTTGATTTTAGGGGATGAAACACCAAGTTTATCCTACACAAGGCAACGAAGGTGTATGAGTATTAGGTTGACGGGGGAGTTTAATGAGTTTAGGAATTTAAAATGCGCAAAGAAAGTATATATAAACGAAAGTATTTATCTAGACATTAACGCTCGTTTTTGACACTAATAAGCCTCGAAGGGTGTTTGTGTTTTTATGGGTCATGCCCAATAGAATCGTAACGATTGTTAAGTCTAAGATAAAATAACCTACTTTTAAGACAATTAACCATTTGGTCATGGTCAAAGGTTTGGTAATATTAAGTATTTACATGTAGTTATGTTATTACTAATTAATCATATAATTCATGCGTTTCATGGATATCATGTAAGTCATATAAGTCATGCATGGAGGAAGGAGGATAACCATCCTAAATCTCGTTCATAAGATTCACCATTACACAAGATTGACACAAGGACAATCTAGATGGTCAAGAATTTTGGAAATCATCAAGTGAGGGGTGGATTGAATAGTTGAATGGCCAAGGCCATCATGTAATCACACCTACACCAACACAAGCTTGAAAGCTTGGATGGCTCAACACTTGTGGGTTTGAAACCCTGAAAAAAACCACAAGTTTAGAGACATGTTATGCCTCTTGATTGTATGTGAACAAGTCTAGCTTAACACACTAACCATAAGCTTGGTTAGTGGCATATGTAGCATAGATTTGTTATGTTAAAAATAAGTTCGAAAAAGTATAGTTCAATAACAAAGTATTGGCGAGTACACAAGTTTAATATCATAGCATAAGTATAAAATCCGAATTAACAATCCGCATGAATAGCTAGCATACAAGATAAGTGTAAACAAGGCATGTGAATCTACAAGTAAATCCTCTAGTGTACCGCAAAATAGATTTCAACTTAACATTGACCACAAGAATACGGCGGTGCGTTACTCCTATAGCGCTATACATGTTAAGGGAGGCTCGATCAAAGTTAATGACATTTAGATCACATAAGAATATACCAAGTAACAATTCAAGTAGCATAAGACTAAAGCATGTTGATGGATTGTTTGTGTATAGAATAAAGTGTGAATTAGTGTAGTTTTTGTAGATTAATCATGTTGCACCCAAATAGTGGAAAACATAAAAAGGGGTTGAGTGTACTCACGGTTTTGCAAAGTAATATCCGTAAGAGAGTTAGGTTGATTTTAGGGGATGAAACACCAAGTTTATCCTACCCAAGGCAACGAAGGTGTATGAGTATTAGGATGAAGGGGGAGTTTAATGAGTTTAGGAATCTAAAATGCGCAAAGAAAGTATATATAAACGAAAGTATTTATCTAGACATTAACGCTCGTTTTTGACACTAATAAGCCTCGAAGGGTGTTTGTGGTTTTATGGGTCATGCCCAATAGAATCGTAACGATTGTTAAGTCTAAGATAAAATAACCTACTTTTAAGACAATTAACCATTTGGTCATGGTCAAAGGTTTGGTTATATTAAGTATTTACATATAGTTATGTTATTACTAATTAATCATATAATTCATGTGTTTCATGGATATCATGTAAGTCATATAAGTCATGCATGGAGGAAGGAGGATAACCATCCTAAACCTCGTTCATAAGATTCAACATTACACAAGATTAACACAAGGACAATCCGGATGGTCAATAATTTTGGAAATCATCAAGTGAGGGGTGGATTGAATAGTTGAATGGCCAAGGCCTTCATGTAATCACACCTACACAAACACAAGCTTGAAAGCTTGGATGGCTCAACACTTGTGGGTTTGAAACCCTGAAAAAAACCACAAGTTTAGAGACATGTTATGCCTCTTTATTATATGTGAACAAGTCTAGCTTAACACACTAACCATAAGCTTGGTTAGTGGCATATATAGCATAGATTTGTTATGTTAAAAATAAGTTCGAAAAAAGTTTTATAAGTTATCATCCAAAACAGAAAGTTTGGCCCTAAAAATGGTGTGATTCCACCTTGGTTTTCCATGGAATACCTATGGTAACATCCATAGGGATTATCAAACAATGTTGAGGAAGAAAACAAAGTGAAAACGTTGAAAAACTTGAAGTTTGAAAGATAAAAATTTGGGCAGAAAGTTTATACACTTTGGACCTCAAAATGGTGTGGTTTCACCTTAGTTTGCCCAAGCAAACTTCTGAGAACCTTCCTAGAGGTTATCCAAGAGTGTTAGAAAGAAAAACAAGGTAAAAAGAAGAAGAAAAGTGAGTCGAAACTCACTTGCAAGCTGCTGAGTTTCAGCAGAGAATTTCTGAAGTTAGGGACTTGTTTGAGGAGTATGGAGGCTTGTAAAATTGGGAAACGGGTGGAGGAACTTTTGTTTATATAGGGGAAGGATTAGGGTTAGGATTAGGGTTGCATTTATTGTGGTTTGGTGGAGTTTTGAATAAAAAAAGAAGAGGGAAATCCCCTTTGAGTTGCGGCCGCGAGGGCTGGCTGGATTTTTTTTTGTTCTTTCAAATAATAAGTGCATGTATATAGGGTTTAAAGCTTGCATTTTATGTGTGTGACAAGTATGGGTCTTGAAATGGCCTAATGTGATGCATATTATTGTTTTAAAAACCCTAAAAATACAACTAAGAACAAGTATTTTCTTAAACATAATGTGACTTGATTTTATGATAATCGAAGCTTGAATTCTTTGAATAACATCACTAATTGTGTTTCTTTAGTTTAGTATAAAGTTTATAAACATCCATCAAACATCTACACGTTCTTTTGAATTGATTTATGAAGAAATAAAGTATCGCATGATCATAAGTTTAAACATGAATATAGTTTGCGAATTTAGATAATTGATTAATCTTGATTACAATCAAAGCCATAGAATACTACGAATTGAAAAATAGACATACGATTACAAGGTTTGGACTTTCCAAAAATAGAAACACGAAGTAGACTTGCCAAAAAATGGAAAGATACAAATTCGAAGTGTTACAACTCTAACTCGCGTTATGTGCTTGATCATATCATTGATGTTCAAAAACTAAAAGGAGATGTTCAATGCATTGGGTATATGTCGTGTCCACCACCAATGAAACACAACTATACCAAAATGCCTGATGAAGAGGAGATGCCTCGTTTTGAACCCTCTGTACCTCTGAATCCTGAAGAATTTGCAGCATGATTAGGGTTCAAACTAGACAATTCCTCTCAAGAACCAAGCAAGCCAGAAAGTTCATCGTCTGATGTTGATCAAAATCCATCTGATGAAGAGAAAGATGATACATCAGATGATGAATCGAGAAAAGGTGATCAGGATCAGCCTCTTGATGAAAGGAAAAGAGTAGAACTTTCCGCTACTCCTAGTACTCAATCTGTTGAGATTTAAGAGGTTGTTCCTAAGAAATCTGTCAAGACAGAAGTGTCAACAAATGAAGCAGATAATGTGTTGTATACGTTGGTTGGAGATAAGAAAATCTATTCGAACAAAGATTTTCCAATTAAAAACATAAATCCAATCTCTATAGATCAGGTGTTTGAACAATCAACAACCAAAGTTTTAGAGAAGAAAAGGCCAACCAAATCATAACCATTATCCCTTCAACAGAAAGACAATGGAGGCGAGTTGAAAACCTAACGTTTCACGACCAAAGGTTGAAGCAAAAGGCTCTCGCTACAAGAAAAGGGTTAAGAATGTTAAATTTGTGAGTTCAAAAGGTACCGATAAAGTCGAAACTTTTCAAAGAAAATCTAATATAGATTTTGTAAAGAAAGTTAAGATTTTGAAAAAGAATAGTGAAAATAATTACACCCAACACACTGATAGATATAATGAAAATGAACCCAGTACCTGAAGACCCACAAGTATAACATCAAGCCGAGAAACACGGTCTCCTAGTTTTGTTGAAAAGAGAACATGGTTCAAATGTGGAGAGTTTGGCCACATTATAAAAGATTGTAAAAATCCAGCCAAATCAAGATTTGTGGAAAGAAATCCTCATGAACCAACTTGCCAACGTAGATCTGTTTCTCCAACACAAGATAAACAAATTATTAAAGATCAAAAGGAGAAACAAAAATGTAAACAAGTAAAAGCAATTGAAAAAGCTTTAAAATCGGATTCTTCAGAAAAGAATTCAAGATCTTCAAAGTTAATAAAAACCAGAAACTGTAAATAATAGTCAATCTGGTAATAATCAACGATCTTGGAAACAGAAAACCGGTAGTGGTTCAAGAAGAGGAACTCAGTTTGACAATCATCAAGAAATTGAGATTACATTTCTTGATGATAAGGGGCGACCCAAGACCACTAAGGCTTGGGTCCCCATCTCAAAGTAATCTTGTTTGTGAAATGTTATGGGTGTTCCAGGAGGAACTGTAAACACCCATTGGATTGTTGACAGTGGAGTATCAAGGCACATGACAGGCTACTTGTGGCTCCTGTATGATGTAAAAAGCATTAGGGGTGGTTATGTTGCTTTTTCTGGTGATAAAGGTAATTACATCACTAGAGAAGGAATGGTCTCCAATGGTGTTGTGAGTTTTGATAAGATCAATTACGTGCGGCATATTGATCACAATCTTCTTAGCGTTTCTCAAATCTGTGACAAGAAGTTCACGGTACATTTTGATGATACCGGATGTTATGTGCTAAACCCGGATTTAAGATCCCGAAAGAATGGATTCTCTTATTAGCTCCAAGAATTAACAACTTGTATATTCTTGATATGAGTCAAGCTATTACAACGTCTGCGCAAGTCACATGTTTTGTCTCTAAAGCCATCGAGAAGGAATCAATCTCTTGGCACAGACGAATGGGACACATTCACCTGAGGAAAATGAACTATTCAGTGAAGAATAATCTTATGAATGGTGTGCCAGTCAACAATTTTCATCTTCAAGACGTCTGTGTATCATGCCAGAAGGGAAAGCAAGCGAGAAAATCCCATCCCGTGAAGAAGATCAACACTGTGAATATGCCACTAGAACGTCTTCATATGGACCTCTTTGGACCTATGAAATACAAGACAACCTTTGGTGATTCTTAATGTCTGGTAGTTACTGATGACTATTCCAGATTCTCATGGGTAAACATGTTGGCTCACAAGAGTGAAGTTCCTAATATCCTCAAGAATCTCCTGACTCTGTTAGGAAATTTGTACAATCTAAAAGTAAGGAGAATCAGAAGCGACAATGGCACCGAGTTCAAGAATAAAGTTATGGATGAGTACTGTTCTTCAAAGGGAATTTTACATGAGTACAGTTCTGGCTACACTCCACAACAGAATGGTGTCGCTGAGAGGAAGAATAGAACTCTGATTGAAATAGCAAGAACTATGTAAGTAGAATCAGAACTTCCCGTTCAATTTTGGGGAGAAGCTGTTGCTACTGCATGTTACACGATGAATAGAGTTCTAATGGTGAAGAGACATGGGAAGACATGTTTTGAGTTGCTACATAAAAGGAAACTGGATGTTTCTTTCTTAGAACCATTTGGAGCTCCAGGCACTGTGATCGACCCACATGGAAAGTTTGGTCTGAAGGTTATCGAAGGCTTATTTCTTGGATATGCTACTCCAAATTTTAGGGGGTGGAATTTGTCTTCAAAGAAGATAGAAGAATGGGGTGAAGTCAAGGTTCAGAGGTACACAAAATTATAAAGAGCTCTTGGTGCTCCTTGGATGTTCGACTACGATGGACTGTTCGACTCCTTTAATCTGCCAACTTTTGATGATGCATCAGCTGTTGCTCAGATGTTACTGGATAGTGATACAGCAGTTGACTCGTCATTAGTCCGACCAATTATTGTTAATCCTCAAGTGTTGACTTCGGTTAACAATCTTGTTCAAAATGAGGAATTCGAAGATGCTGCGGATTATAATGTTTCATCAGAAGAAGATGAGTTTCATGATGCTAATGAAGCTACCTCTGGTGTGGTTCCTGGAATTTCGGATGCTACGTCAAATATTCAACCTCAAGGGATGACTAAAGGTCATGCATCTACATCCTCATCAAATCCAGCACTCGATTTGAGTGTTGATATGAATATCAACAATCTGGGTATAAACTCTCGAGTTCCCGATGTTCCCGAAACTCGAATTCATAATATCCATCCTTAGCAGAATATTATTGGAGATGTCCAGAGTGGTGTGCATACTCGTAATCAGCTTCGAAATAACCAGAATGCTTGATTGTATTCGGAAATTAGGAAATCTGGTGGTCTGAACGATTGGTCTTTTGCCTGCTATGTGTGCCAAGTAGAACCGAAATCTTGGAAGGAGGCAATGAAAGAAGACTCTTGGGTTGAAGCCATGCAGGAAGAACTTCAGCAGTTTCAGAATTTAGGTGTCTGGAAATTGGTTGACTGGCCTGACAGCTATAAGAAGATTGGTACGCAATGGGTGTACAAGTGCAAGAAGGATGACCGAGGTGTCATTGTGAGAAACAAAGCGTGAGTGTTCAGGGTTTTAATCAGGTCGAAGGTATCGATTACAATGAAGTTTATGCACCGGTTGCACGACTTGAGGCCATAAGAATCTTTTTGGCTTATGCGTCCTACAAGAAGTTCACCGTTTATCAAATGGATGTGAAAATAGCATTTCTTCATGGTATAGTGGAAGAAGAAGTATATGTTGAGCAACTGCTAGGTTTTGAAGATCCACTCCATCCTGACAAGGTTTGGCTTCTCAACAAGATGTTATATGGTCTTCTTCAAGCTCCAAGGGCTTGGTATGAAACGTTGTCTACCTATCTGTTGAGGACGGTTTTCGACGAGGCTTGATCGACTGTACTCTCTTCATCAAGGAAAGAAACGAAGATTTGCTTCTAGTGCAAGTTTATGTTGACGACATTATTTTTTGGTCTACCAACGAACGAATGTGCAAAGAATTCGAACAGGTTATGCAGGAGAAGTTTGAGATGAGCGCAATGGGAGAAATAACTATCTTTTTAGGTTTGTAGGTTCAGCAATCAAAGGAAAGATTTTTATCCATCAAACCAAGTACGTCGGAGATATTCTCAAGCAATTTCAGATGGATGACTCAAAGCCTTTGGGAACTCCATTAGCTCAAAATCATGGGATTACTACAGACGGAATGGGTGAACATGTGGAACCATCTCTCTACTGTGCTATGATCGGATCTCTCATGAATCTAACTGCTTCAAGACCTGATATAATGTACCCAACATGTCTTCTGGCGCGCTATCAGTCTAGTCCGAAAGTTTCTCATTTGATGGCTGTGAAAAGCATCTTTTGTTATTTAAAGGGTCGCCCAGACACTGGTCTATGGTACCCTAAGGATGATAACTTTGATCTGACAGCATTCAATGATTCTGATCATGGCGGCTACAAAATAGATGCAAAGTCAACAACAGCGGGATGTTAGTTCTTGGGAAATCGCCTAGTCACATGGAAATGCAAGAAGCAGACTTGTGTAGCTACATCAACATGTGAGGCTGAGTATATTTCAGCTTCTAGTTACTGCTCTCGGTTCTATGGATTCAACAGCAAATGCGCAACTACGATTTTGAATTTCTAACTACTCCTATTTTTGTTGATAACGAAGCTGCTTTACAAATCCCTCGGAATCCTGTACAACACTAAAAAACAAAACACATTGAGATTAAGTATCATTTCATACATGATTGTTATGAAAAGAAACTTATCAATGTTGTTAAAATCCACACTGATCACCAATGTGCTGACCTTTTTACCAAAGCCTTTGATAAATCATGTTTTGATTATCTACTTTTGGTCAATAGCATCAAGGTGAAAACCGAGTAACTCAACCATGCCTAATTATTCATATTTTTCTAAAAAACTAAAACTACAAAAAGATTTTCTAATTTTCTTAGTTTTATATTTTAGGGGGAGACATTTTCAAGAAAATACAAAAAAATGTCTTTTACTTATTTACCTTCTATATTCAAGGGGGGGGGGGGGGGGGGAATTATAGACAAAATACAAAAACAATAGAAAACCCAAAAATCTAAAATGAGTTTCTTGGATAAGTTGAGGATGATGAAATACATCGGTAAATCTGTCTGAAATGGTCAAAAGCATAGAAAGAAGATTGATAAGTAGCTTTACTTATGATGTATCGGTAGGCTCACAATCAGACTAAAATGTGCAGGTTGATATAAACTTAACAGACAGAACGCCAGGTGGGAATCATTCATTGGCATATGGTCTTGGTACCGAAATTTCGTTTGATAGAGTGCCGAGGTTCTGAGATATACGGTCTTTATGCTTGCTTATCATCTGGGTATCATGGTTGAATCTTCTATCTGAAAAATAACGGTGACGCAAGTCTAGAACTTCCATGATACCTACATACGTGTACATACTGCATACGACCTTAAATAAGTGATAAAAATATCACATCCACCCAAAAATAAGTGATAAAATATCACAGCTTATGCGGGAGCTAAGTTCCTCTCTTTGTCGGTACGATGGTATTAACCTGTTCACGGACTTACTCCTGTGCCTTGCATGCATATGAAAATCAAGTTCCTCATCAATAAGTGATTTAAATCACATAGGGCTTGTTTTCCAATTCAAAATAAGTGAGTATCTCACATCATATATACATCAAAACAGAGGATAAAGCAGTATACTCACCGATAAGATTTTCTCTTGTGCATATCTTGATACGGGAATGTGTCGTGAAGTGGTTGAACATCGGCTAGTAAGTATAAATCATACCCTAATCATATCTCCTAATCATGATTACAGCTGATAAGTCGAGCTTACTGGACAACAATACCGATAATCATAGTTAAATACTTATCTGTTTAATTTTGAAGTTTAAACCGAATATCGTTTTTTACAAAGATTAAAAAGCTGGTTATGATTCCTTTACCTGGAAACTTTGAAAAAGATTGTTTTGATATATATTTAGTGTTAGTAATTGTTTTTATCTCTAGTTTACTATGTTGTTAGATTAAATTCTTTTTGAAAGTTAGCCAAAGTTGAGACTCAAAAGTTTTCTACCAAAATATGCTAGAAAACCACTTGTATGATATCGTAACTTCATAAAGTAATGTCTTGCAACAATTTACCCATCAAAGAAAACCAAAATCTGTTCAAAAATAACTTTTCCTAAACATAACTATGATTTGTGTGGATATGTGCAAAGTTCAGGTTTGAAAAACAGGAATTCATATGAGTGTGTGTATCTCGTATGAATGAACCTGGTCAGTTGTTTGACTTGGTCATTTGTTTACTCAAATGAGTTGCTCTTCATACGAATTAAGTGTGATTCGTATGGTTTAGTATTCCTTCGTTCAGGGAATACATTAATACGAAAAAAGTTAGGATAAATTTTCCGTGTTTATTCCCTGATAAATTTATGTTCTAATTATATATCTATTTATTGAGTACAAAATGGAACAAAAGAACATAAACAAAAACCAGCAACAAAGAGAACTGACAAATCAGAAATTGAAACAAGAAAAGAATTGATGTTTATGAAAAGTTTGAAGACCTGATGCTCTATCAGTGGATAGCAGATCTTCAGGGGAGTTTGTTGATGTCCAAGCCATTCCAGTGTAAAGACTAAAGTATGAAGACCAAAGACGAAGACTGAGACCAAGCAACATCCAAGGGGGAGTTTGTTGATACACTTTTGGGTCTGTCGCTTGTTCTTAGTTACATTTGTAATTGTACGGTCTTTGCTCAAGTGTCTGTATAAGTTTGGTCGTGTCGACCAAATCAAGATATCCTTCTATATGTTGGTTTCGTGCGACATCTTAGTTAGTCTTTGCTAAACAGTTGCATGTGTGCATACCAAGCAACATCAAGATATCCATCGGTTCGGTTTTTAACTAGTAATTTTTAAGCGAGTAACGTACTCGGATATATTGTTTTTAAAATTTTGGCAATATGTAATCGTTAACGGGTCGGTTTTGAGCTCGGTTTCGCGATATTTATTATTAATATTTATAAACTAATATAAATAAATTTTGCGTCGTAATTAATTTTTACCGAGTCTTATCGACCCATTGACCCGAAAGTTGACCGGGTTTGACCAGTTGATCGAGTTGACTCGTGTTGACCATGTTTGAACCGAGTTGACTCGCGTTGACCATGTTTGACCGAGTTGACTTAGTGTTAACCGAGTCGAACCGAACCCCAGAATGAGAACTGAGCCGTCACCATCGCCGAAGAACCAGAGGGAGTCACCGCTGAGACACGGCGGCTGTCGCTGTGAACTGTCACTCACTGCATCTAACCCAACCCAATTCTTACCCGAACCAAAACAACCACCACTACCGCCGCCGCTATTCATCGTCGCCGGTAACCCCCATCCGACAAACTCAAACTTGAACAACCCATAGCCACCGTCGAGATCGCCTCCCCGGCGAACCGTCACCGCCGGCTGCGCCACTGTTACGCGGCGGCTGCCGCCGCCACTCTCTCTCACTGTTCCCTCTCTCTACCGGCTGCTTTCTCTCTCTACGCTCCCTCTCTCTCTCTAGGATGTATGCGGTGTGTGTATAAAGAAGAAGGGGAAGGGAGGGTGTGTCGGTGTATGTGTGTGGTCGACCGAGGAGATCGCTGGAGATGCGACCGGAATCCGGTGACCGGATTAGAGAGAGAGCAGGGGGTTCTTTGCACAAAGGGGGGTTAGGGTTTGTTTTGTGAAATGAGAGGATTAGGGTTAGGAAGGTTTATATATCTAGAGTTTGATTAGTGGGTCGGGCCTAAAGCCCGTTATCGTGTTTCTTGTCGATTGAGAGGCCCAATGTCATTTTCGAGGCCGGCTTTCTAACCCGAGTTTTTGTAATGTCATAATACGTTAATTTGGAGTTGAAACACCTAAAATTATGTCGGTGTCGGTGTTTGATGCGTTCGTTTGTCGGTTGCGTAAATAATCACGAAATTCGCTATGTTAACCATTTTTATCCGTTTTTCGATCCGGTTTCTACCGTGAGTGTTAAAATCTGAAAACGAAACCAAATATATCGTAATATATTCATATTGAGGCATAACTATAGTTCGTGGCTTCCATTTCGTTATCGGTGCGTCTTGATTTTCCTGTAACTTCCGCGTTGTGCTTTGCGACGTCCAACAATCCAAATATATCGCATAATTATAACCGAATGATAAATACAAGTACAAAATTTGTATTTTTAGGCGTTGTCAGTATTTGTTCGGCATCAGTTCGCTTATCGTTCAATTTCGCGTTTAGTGTTCTCGATTGTCGCCAATTCGCGTAACGTGAATCAAGTAGACTTCCTAGGCTCTAAAGAGGCCTGATCGAGTTAAATTACGTCTAATTATGTTGTTTGTGATGGTATTATTGTTCGTTACACGCTTAATTACAACAGGAAAATGCCAGTTGTCACAGTCTCCCTTGTTATAAGAATTTAATCCTCAAAATTTAAGCTATGTTATCTCCTTAGATTATTGTCATGCATAGATAGGTATTAATACTACCCAGGGAAATGACCATGTAATCACGTCGAGACTTGTCTGGATTATATGAATACAATGTCTTACTACAACAATATGAACCCACTGGTTCAACTGAATCTGTTTTCAGAATCGATGCCAAGTGAACAAAACGTAATGATATAATCACTAATGTGATTGGGTTTACATGGGTCATAGAACTGAGAATCTCGACAAATTGATTTCCAAGATATTCGCAATATGTAAATGAATTCCATAAACAATAGGAATCTCTACCAATGGAAACTAGCATTGGTTGTTGGATCGGTGAGACTTAGAATCAACAAGCTCAACTGAATTAGAAACATGAAGATGATTTGTTAACTTTTCGAACCATAAGTTAACACTATTCAATTGCAAGGATACATTAAAATACAACCGATGTTAGTGTATCATTGTCTTAATACATAGTTGCATTAAGACCACTTTCGATGATTAGCCAAAGCTACAAGTTTATACTGACGCCACAAGGCGTCATAGCCATCGAAATAATTCAATAATAGCGGTGACTGAACAAATTCACCGTGCTTACAATGATAGGTTAACTCAAGTAAGCTGAATATTTGTTCCAAATAAATCTCATAGGATTTTCAACTGAAAATGAAAGAACAAATAAATATGATTTCTGGTCGATCGTGGAAGAACAATAACTATCCCAAAATTTTCGACCTATGATGAAAGAACCGTTACGAGGTACACTGAAATAGATCATAAATTTGCATACCCTTTTCTTAATACACGATTGTATTAAGCATAATTTAAGAAAATGATCCAACAAGGGGGATTTAAAAATCATTAAATAATTTAGTAATTAAATCCGTACATGAGTTGTGAAAGCGATGTTAGCACAAGCTTCAAGTAGTGAAACGCCACCACAAGGTGTCGTAACCAATAAATGACTTAATAAGGGTGCAGACTGAACCAATCTACTATGGTTCAAAATATATGAAATGCTTGTTGAAATTACTTTGAATATGACGACCTCAATCCATCATATGAAATTCTAGAATTGAATTTGTATACAGTGAGCATGTTTCAAACAATTGAACTTGGTTTGACACAATCCAGCAGTAAATACATGATTCGACTAAGAAGTTTCGATATGGTTACAATGAAAACCCATGTATGCAACTTGGAAAGAAAATGAAATTTCAAGGAAATTCGTTGACTCGATATCAAGGAGTCAATACTTGCGATAAGGCAGGTTATTTAGATTCACAAAGCAATTTTTTTTTAGTATAGCGAACCAACCTTTGAATTATTGATGAAATGACCATTCGAAGTGAAGACCCTGATGGTCTCCACGTATCAAGTTAACCACATGCGTAGCAAACAACATGCATATCGTATAAATTTGTCAAGAAATGATGCAAGTAGGTGTTCGCTAACAAGAAAGAAATTCCCGTGATACAATGACCGTTATGAGGAGTAGAGGTGTGCAAACCTACTCAGTATATGCAAAGTTGAAATTTCAACAAAAGGAATTTGAGGACTTTACCTAGTATTTCCTGTGATGACTTATTGTTTCGTGACATTACTACCGAATGTCGTATATGGCGTAGTTGCCATTAATAAAGTAGGGAAATGTGAAGACATGTGACTTCTTTTGCAACGCCAATTGTTGTGATTCCCATTATAATAAGTATCGACTGTTACGAATTCTAGTTTGAACGTACCTCAGCGTGGTTCGTGTTGCTTACAGGAGCACATGACAATTCGCCGCATTCTGGTTGGTAGTTCTCCCTCTGACGGGATTAGCATCGTGGTCATAATGCCGTGCTTCTTCAAGGCCGTGCCTTGAAAGTCGTATGTGATGTACTTCAACATCCGTTGTCGTATCGTCTAAGTTTCACGTATATTTGCGCACTAGTGTTTCGTTTTCCGTAGGCCACCTGCTCGGGTAAATAAAATAGCATCGACAGTATATGTCATCGTGTTTGCCCGAGTTATCAGTCACGGTTCCTACGTGATGACCTTTAATAGATATTGACATAAGCTTTCCAAAGGTCTTAAATGCATGTTGTCAAAACTCTCAAAGTTTTGCTTACGGTATGTAATGTTTTCGTGTACCGTGTATCAAACACAACACTAGTGGTTGGAACCCATATTCGAGAGCTAGGCGTTCTGTATGTATTCAAGTCTTATTGATCTAATGTCCCCAAAGGAACTTGAGGTTAAAGCCTAGGTATCTCCACAGAAACCTAATTCGCTGAAACCTATGGCTCTGATACATTTGTTATCAGAGCCAGGTTTGATACCTAATTCGCTAAAGCCTATAGCTCTGATACCACTCTGTCACACCCCCTGTAATCCCTTCACATCAGAGCTGGGTGTGAACTAAACTGGTATCTTCATTGCACAACGGAAGTAACATGAGTGCTAAGACTCTTAAACAATGAACGCTCGCTAAGTACTCGAATCCCATGGGTTCTCCTATTCCAACCGTTCCATACTTGAAATTATAACCTGAGAAAGAACATACGAAAAATCAACATAAACTTGGCTAGTTCATAGTTTGTTTGTTTTGGTTTCAAATGAATCGTAAAACAACATTTGAAATCTCGTACTCGAAAACCGGTTTGTGGGATCATAGTATCCCAAAACATTTGAAATGTCGTATCTATATGCATGTATTGAAATGTTTTCCATGTTGTTTGTAAACCAATGCATATAACAGTTGTGTCTGAAAACCGGTAACAAAATGTTTTCAATCATATATGTAAGTAAACCGGTATTGAAATGTTTTCTGTTATCTTTGTAAACCAGTATTGAAATGTTTTCTATTATCTTTATAAACCGGTATTGAAATGTTTTCTGTTATCTCTGTAAACTGGTATTGAAATGTTTTCTGTTATCTTTGTAAACCGGTATTGAAATGTTTTGTGTTATCTTTGTAAACCGGTATTGAAATGTTTTCTGTTATCTTTGTAAACTGGTATTGAAATGTTTTCCGATATATTTGTAAACCGGTATTGAAATCGTAGTATGTAGTATGCCTATGGAATCTAAGGATCTGTCAGTGTGTAGCTAATACACTAACCTATTTGCCATAAGTAAGTAACCAACCGAGACAACTCTGACATCATTGAGATCACAAAAGCACTCCTAACCGGTTAATAAACCAGGAGTGGAGCATGTCTCAAACTCGATATATATATACCTTTTGTACCTTGGTCACTACGTGATTAATGGTTACTATTGTCATCATCCTACTTACGCACAGTGATTTGTTATCATCTAATCCCATAGCTACATACCAATTGTTATAAATCTGTGTTATTGGGTCGCGCCCATGTCATTTATGTTATTGGGCCTCGCCCATATTATCCATATATTGGCTAGCCATGTTTTCTTGTCATTGGGCCTAGCCCATGTTTTCTTGTCATTGGGCCTAGCCCATGTTATAATAAAATTTGGGGCCTCGCCCCCTAGTTGTGACTATGACAATCCCGTCACTAGTCATAAAACTCATCCATGTTTCGAAAAGCATGGTATAGCTGTGAAAACCGGTAAGTTTAGCATAAACCTTTCATAAACCATTTGAGTTCATTGAAATCTGTTTGTAACATGGTTTAGAAATATATGATTTTCATTCATCGAAACATTGTGTACTTTTGCAAAACATGAATGTCTTTCCACCCCCGAAAACATTTATAAAAATGTAAAACGGTAAAAAAGTGGGGGTTATGAATGACCTTGATATCCTTGTGCAAAGCTAGCTTAATGTGATTCCATAGTGTTGTCTCCACAACTTGACTTGCAAGCATGCAATCTAAGGTATTCCTAAAACGGAATAACTTGTAAGTTTCTATATATAACGTAGCTAAACTACGTGTCACCGAGCTATACCGAATCATTAATCATACGATTCTATAAAAGTGTCATGTCTTAACTCGGAATAACCAATCTATGGTTTTCTTAGAAACGATTTAGTTTTGAGCGACTTGAAATATATGTTTACATATAAACATAGCTATATTTCATGAAATCGTATTTAGTCGTCGCATACATTGAACGATAATAGTACGACTCTTTGTAGTTTTCGTAAGATATAATGTATATATACTTGTAAATAAACCCGTATAGATACTACATTTCGTATCCGAGCAAGAGTCTGGCATATCGTTTATAATAAATAACGATGTTATCGTACGCTTGTTATAGTCTTGCGGAGTTGCGTCGTACTTCGTTTAGGCGTTTGAAATAAATATAGCTATATTTATTTTGTAAAAGTATTCAACGTCTCGATATTCGAATATAGATAATTACATTCGTGTTATATGATTTCCGAATTCTAGACGTCTTTAATATATGATTTATGAATTCTGTCGTTTGAAATAATACGTGCATTATACTTATCTTGTAAAAGCGTTCGGAAATCTTGGCGTTCGAAATAAATATAAACAATATATTTATTTTTATATCATCGTTCGAATAATTATCATGTTTGAAATCTAGTTTCCGAGTTTCGACTTTGAATTAATCATAAATAAATATTATTTATTTTATAGTCGATTACCGAATCTTGTTATCTTGTAATCTCGCTCGTTGAAATGTTATCGGCTCGATGTTGAAAGTTTTAATAGCGTCGGCAAAATAAATATATCTATATTTATTTTATAACAATCGTTTGAATTCGGACGTTTTGTCTTTAAAATGTAATGTGTTTCGTATTGCGTATTTTACGAAAATCGGGCAGAGTTTCCTCTGTTTTTGGACGATCCCGACAATCACAAGTTGTCGATTTATTTGTCAAAACGCAATCAATCAATGGAATAATAATATATAACTTCTTGTCGCAATCAAATATAATGTTTCGCCGATTATAATTCATCGTCGCATTTGAAATATAATTTTTGTCAAATATAAATCCGATTTATATATATATCGTAATGCCATCGTTTCGGTTTTTAACTAGTAATTTTCAAGCGAGTAATGTAGTCGGATCTATTGTTTTTAAATTTTGGCAATATGTAATCGTTAATGGGTCGGTTTTGAGCAATGTTTCGCGATATTTTTTATTAATATTCATAAACTAATATAAATAAATTTTGCATCGTAATAATTTTACCGAGTCTTAGTCGACCCATTGACCCGACAGTTGACCGGGTTTGACCAGTTGACCGAGTTGACTCGCGTTGACCATGTTTGACCGAGTTGACTCGGTGTTGACCGAGTCGAACCGAACCCCCGAATGATACCTGAGCCGTTGACTATTGACTGGTTGAACCGAGACCCAAACAACCCGGCTTCATTGTAACCCAAACTTAACTGAGCACCAAATCACCGCCGCCGCCATCGCCAGTCGCTGCTGATATGCGCCGTCTTTGAAATCTCCAAACCAAATCTCGAATCAAACATGCATCGAACCAAATCAAACCTAGAACATATAAACTAAACCTTACCAAAATCAAACCAACTTGATTCGGGCCTAAACCATCGCCATCGCCGCAGAACAGGGGGGGTCGCCGCTGAGACACGGCGGCTGTCGGCGTGAACCGTCACTCCCTGCATATGACCAACCCAGTTCTTACCCGAGCTAAAACAATGACCACTACCGCCACCCCTGTTCATCGTCGCCGGTAACCCCACCTGACAAACTCAAACTTGAACAACCCATAGCCGCCGTCGAGATCGCCTCCCCCGCGAACCGTCGCCTCTGGCTGTACCACTATTACACGGCGGCTGCCGCCGCCACTCTCTCTCACTGTTCTCTCTTTCTATGGCTGTTTTCTCTCTCTACGCTCCCTCTCTCTCTCTAGGATGTATGCGGTGTGTGTATAAAGAAGAAGGGGAAGGGAGGGTGTGTCGGTGTATGTGTTGGTCGACCGAGGAGATCGCCGGAGATGCGACTGGAATCCGGTGACCGGATTAGAGAGAGAGCAGGGGGTTCTTTGCACAAAGGGGGCTAGGGTTTGTTTTGTGAAATGAGAGAATTAGGGTTAGTAAGGTTTATATATCTAGAGTTTGATTAGTGGGTCGGGCCTAAAGCCCGTTATCGTGTTTCTTGTCGATTGAGAGGCCCAATCATTTTTTAGGCTGGTTTTCAAACCCGAGTTTTTGTAAAATGTCATAATACGTTAATTTGGAGTTGAAACACCTAAAATTATGTCGGTGTTTGATGCGTTCGTTTGTCGGTTGCGTAAATAATCGTGAAATTCGCTACGTTAACCATTTTTATCCGTTTTTTGATCCGGTTTCTACCGTGAGTGTTAAAATCTGAAAACGAAGACAAATATATCGTAATATATTCATATTGAGGTGTAACTCTAGTTCGTGGCTTCCGTTTCGTTGTCGGTGCGTCTCGATTTTCTTGTAACTTCCGCGTTGTGCTTTGTGACGTCCAACAATCCAAATATATCGCATAATTATAACCGAATGATAAGTACATATTCGTATTTTTAGGCGTTGTCAGTATTTGTTCGGCATCAGTTCGCTTATCGTTCAATTTCGCGTTTAGTGTTCTCGATTGTCGCCAATTCGCGTAACGTGAATCAAGTAGACGTTCCTAGGCTCTAAGAGGCCTGATTGAGTTAATTTACATCTAATTACGTTGTGTATGATGGTATTATTGTTCGTTACGCGCTTAATTACAACCGGAAAACACCGGTTGTCACACATACCCCCACGATCAAGGTATACACAAAGATTCCTCGTAACAGGTAAGTATACTGAAATCATACTTTGTGTTTTACAATGTTAGGTAATTGGTGATCAGGTCATTACTTTCGTACAGCAGAGAGACCAATATCCAATGAGAGTTAAGGCAAATACCACAGATTTTGGTATGATTATGCATTTTGCACATTTGAATGACTCTCTAGGAGAGCTTCTTCAATTTCTGGGTTTTGCCATTTTAGCTCTTTTAAGATATCCTAGTTGTGCCTAGGTCAGCATATATCTGGATGCAGCAGTAGGACAACCCTGATATCCCCGGATAAAATAACAGTATAAAGACCTAAAACCTTGGATTTTGCAATCTATCAACGCAACATTTAAGGTTCTAAAACCATACACCACTGATATGTTACCCACTCATACACAGTTCTTTATTTAAAATAACAGTATAAAGACCTAAAACCTTGGATTTTGCAATCTATCAACGCAACATTTAAGGTTCTAAAACCATACACCACTGATATGTTACACACTCATACACAGTTCTTTATTGTTTATATCACCATGGTAAGTTGATAATTTCATGTTTCTTGCCTATTGGTACATCATATGATGAAGCTGCTATCACACTCTAGCAATTTAATTTCAGTTTCATTGTTAAGTGAACTTACTGATGCACTATCATCTCTTCTTTATGTCACAATGATAACTCGTTTTTTATCTTTCTATTTTTTTATTTTTATGGTTTTCTATTTTTTATATTTTTGGATTATTAAGAAAACAGTAAACTATTTACAAAATGCTTGTGAAAAACTGGTTATTCAGGATTCCTCATCCCGTTGAGTTCTACTAGATGTTCAAAACGAGCTCTGTCAAAGCTTTTGTGTAAAGATCTGCCAGGTTATCTAGTGTGTCGACTCAGTGAAGTTCAATCAGTTTCTTTTCAGCACAATCCCGTATAAACTAATGACGAATGTCAATATGTTTTGTTCTACTGTGCTTCATGGGATTGGTTTTGATTGAAATAGTGGCATTATTATCTATCATTATAGGAGTACGAGTGAAATTCAAACCCTAATCGCGCATCTGTTATTGTATCCAGAGAACCTGAGAGCAACAGCTACCCACAACAATATATTCAGCTTCACACGTAGAGGTAGACACGCAAGACTACTTCTTGCATTGCCAAGATACGATCCTCCCTCCTAAGAACTGACATCCACCTATGGTAGATTTTTTGGTCGGCTTACATCCTCCAAAGTCTGAATTAGTGAAAGCAACAAACTTCAAATCACTAGCAGCTGGATACCATAACCCAAGTTTAGGTTTCCCTTCAAGTAACAAAGAATACGCTTCACTGCTTTCATATGGGACTCTTTTGGATTCGCTTGATATCTGGAAAAAGGACACATTGCGAACATGATGTCTGGTCTTGAAGCAGTCAAGTACATAAGAGAACCAATCATTGCCCTGTACTTAGTTGGATCAACATCATCCACACTTTTATAATCTGGACCAAGATTATGATTCTCGTAGATAGGTGTATTGAAAGTACCGCAATCCTCCATTTTGAAATGAGACAAAATGTCATACACATACTTTGTTTGATGTACAAACATCCTATCCTTCTTCTATTCAACTTACAAACCCAAAAAGTAGGATAATTCACCTATCGCACTGCTCTCAAACTTGCTCTTCATTACCTGCTCGAATTCATGACACATGCTCTCATCAGATAACCAAAAAATGATCTCATCCACGTATACATGTACAAGTAGAAAATCTTCCTTCTTTCGCTTAATGAACAGTGTACTATCAATCTGACCTCTTTCAAAACAATACTTTAACAAATGTGTTGATAGTGTCTCATACCACGCCCTTGGTGCCTGATGCAATCCATACAATGCCTTATCAAGTCTATACACTCAATCTGGATAATCTAGATCAGTAAACGCATCCGGTTGTGTGACATACACCACTTCTTGGACGTTCCCGTAAAGAAACGCACTCTTCGCGTCAAGTTGGTAAACTTTAAAGCCCTTGAATGATGTGAAGGCTAAGAACAAATGAATTGCTTCTAACCTTGCCACCGGTGCAAACACTTCATTGTAGTCAATCCCCTCTTGTTATTGAACCCTTTAACCACTAATCGAGTCTTATTTCTTGTCACAATCCCTCGGTCCTCTTTCTTGCACTTAAACACCCACTTTGTGCCTATTTCCTTCTCTCCTTCAGGAATATCGACTAGCTCCCAAACTTTCAACTTCTTGAACTGAGCTAGCTCCTCTTGGGAAATAAAGTAGCTATATAAACACTCATTGATAATCCATGTTTTCTGAATCAAGGCAAACAAACAGGAACCTTCAATGACACCTCTTCTTGTCTAAACACCTGCAACATGATTTCCTAAGATGTTCTCAACTGGATGATCATTGTTTGCTCGTGTTGTAGCAATGGCGTCAACTTCGAAATTGTCACTCAGGTTGGAACCAACCTCCCCTGAATATTTTGATCTGCAAATGGATTCCTGAAGTCCTCCCCCTGAATGGGTTCAGACTTACTATCGCTCGAGTCCGTTTAGCTGCATTGGTGGAAGTTACTGGAGCATCTATCATCAGAACACTTGATCTTGGCATGAAGTTATCATCTTCATCCTCATTGATCATGGGTTAAATCAACTGAGACTCATCAGCATTGGAAAACTCAGGAATATTAAATGATTTAAAAACACTATCATAATCATATAATATAGAAGGACCACTTGTTGATTCTTGAGGTGATTAACTAGTGATTTCAATGTTAAACACAACCTCAATTTTACCAGTTTTTAGATTAAAAACCCTTTTATTCGGGGTTCCATGTACGTCACCTAGAAAGTAACCATCATCAGCTACCTCACCGAATTTTTGTTTATCTTTATTTCGCATAATTGTGCAGGGTAATCCAAAAGGTTCAAAGCCTTTTAAGTTTGGTTTCTTGTTAAACATAAGTTTATGACATGTTTTGTTAACCTTTTAACAGTTGAAACTTTGTTTAGGACATAGCAAGTTGTGTTCACAGCTCCACCCCAGAAAATAATTGGAAGCTTTGAATCAGAAAGCATCATCCTAGTAGCTTCAATCAACGTCCTGTTTTTCCTCTCAGTGACTCCATTCTGTTGAGGTGTATTAGGAGCAGATTATTGATGTTCTATTCCCTTGTGAAGACAATAGAGATCCAGAATCTGATTCTTGAACTCCGTGCCACTATCACTCCTTATCCTCTTGATGCGTGCATCATGAACATTTTCCAATTTTGTAAAAAGATCTATCAGCAACTCAACTGTCTCATCTTTTGTGCCTAAAAAGAAAACCCATGAATAACGTGAGTAATCATCCGTGACAACTAAACAATAGTACTTTCCACCTATGCTCCTTACATTCAATGGACCGAATAAATACATGTGAAGTAATTCATAAGGGGCATCTATGGAATTTACTGTTTTAGGTTTGTGTGATTTCTTATGTTGTTTTCCCTTTTGACATGGAAGACATTTATCTTCCACATGAAACCTCTGCACTGTCACCCCTTCCACTAAACCGTTTTTGATAATGTAATTCATTTTTCGGTAGTGAATGTGGGCCATGCGACTGTGCCACAACATTGTCTCCGCCTCAAATGCTTTTGACAATAAACACGCCACCATTGGAGAAGCATCCTTAGCACCTATGTCCATGACATAAGTGTCACTCCTTCTCGGTGCTCTCATCACAATCCAATCGTCCGGTATCACTAAACCCGATTTCAACACCAAAGCCTCAGACTTAGTAAAATGGACCAAGTGACCCTTGTTGAAGACTTGTCACACGTTCATCAGATTGTGCTTAAGTTGATCGATATAGTTCACTTTCTCCAATGATCTTCCCGTTGGTTACTTTTCCTCGACCTGTAATGTGACCTCCTTTAGCACCTTCAAAGTTCACATAACCTCCATTTATATTTTCAAACTCAGTTCACAATCTCGCATCCCCCATCATGTGCCTTGAGCAGCCACTATCAACATACCACAAGTTAATAATCCTTAGCAGCGCCTAGACAAACCAATATAAATTAGTTAGATTGGGGGACCCAAGCCTTAATGGTCTTGGGTCTTCCAAATTCATCAACTTCTTGAACATCCATCCAATATCCATCACTCCTAACTAGAGTCTTGGATCTAGGACCTGTTGATGGAAATGGGATTTGATTTCCACGAGGTCTTTGGTCCTGAGGATTCATATACAAGTTTGGACTCTGTGACCTTTGGAAATTTTGGATTAGCGACCTAGATTGATTCCAAGAATGTTGAGTGTTATAATTTCTAAAGCCATTGTTATAAAAATTACGACCACCATTATTCTGGTATCGATTTTGATATTGACCTTGACTTCTGAAATTATTTGATTGACTATAAAATTATTCATTCTTGGTGAACTACTTCCAGGTCTCTCATATCTGCCTGATGTAGATTCAGGCTGAAACCTTTGTTGATTTCTTTGAAAACGAGAAACTTGTTGAGTTCCTATCTCAGCCTTACCTACACCAACAGCAACACACTGTTATTGCTTAGGAGCATCCATCTTTGGTGAGTTAAACACACTCTGCTCACCATCACCCTTCTTTACTGGTGATTTTTCTCTCTTCGTCTCATTACTTATGTTTCACTCTCTTTGTTAGAGCAGCAGCTTACTACATGTCCCTTGGTGTGACATCTGAAGCACGATCTTCTTGTCGAAGACTTCTTAACTGAAGTCTTTGGTTTAGATCCAGCAGGTGATGATGGTGATGCCTTAGAAGGATCTGGTTTAATTTGCTCAAATTCTGATTTTTCTTTGTTTTTATCTTTAGCAAACTTCACATTCGATTAATTTTCAATAACAGTAGTTTTGTTTTTCATGTCATTTCCCTGAACAAAATTAGCCTTTTGCTTTTTATTTATTGGAAGAACATTCTTTGCTTTCAAAACTGGTTTTTTGTTATTTTCCATTTTACACTCACATCATCATATTCGGACACATCACCCTTTTCAGATGTGGAACTACTGGGTGTAGTTGATACAAAGTCTTTTTAATCATCTTCATCTGGCAAGAATGAATAATCATGACTGAGAGGTGGTGGAACTTCATTGAAACCCTCAAAGCCCACACACGTCTTGTCACTACTTTTCTTCAAGCCACCCATCATGTGTTTCATTACAAAAGTAGAATATCTGAATTCATTTAATTTCTTTTCAAGTTCAACAATTTTCAGGTGCGTGTCTGACAACTCTTTGCATTTTCCAGAAATCTTTTTTGTTTTCTCACTCATCGTGTCATGAGCTAAGTCTATAATTTGAAGTTTTTCATTTAATTTGTAGGCTAAAATGTCGATTTCATTTTCATAACCTTTAATTTTCTTCAAATATAAAGACTCATTTCTCTTTATGAAATAGTTTGATTCTTTTAAGCTCGAGAGATCATTTACCATACTTTGATTTTGTGTTGTTAACCTGTCAACCTCACCTTGCAATTCATGACATTTTAGACAAATAGAACTAACAGGGTTAGAATTTATCTCTCCTGTTGATTTGCTCAAGTTGGCCATGAAAGCAGCAAAGTCAGCGGCCATCTTCTTATCTCCAGCGTCTTTTTCATTATCAAACTTCACCTTTTCCTCTTGAACTTCTGTCTGATCAGCATCAACTTTTTCAGCTTCTGTCTCCTTCTCTATCTTTGCATCTGCATGTACTTCTGCATCATCAATCGTAGCAATCTCTGCCATGAAAACCTGTGTGATGTTTCCATCACCTTCCAGATGAATGCTCCAATCATAAGAATGATCAGTAGAAGTAGTGGAAACAAGTGCACATGATGCACTGTTGGATGAATTTTGACCAAATGATTATGAAATATGGAAGATTATTGTGATTCTCCAGTTTGTCTTTGACATTCTCTAGCGAAATGTCCAAGATTTTGACACTTAAAACATCGAACTTTTGATTTATCGAATCCAACGTTCTTCCCAATGAAGTTTCTTCCCATTTTGTTCATGAACCTTTTGGCCCTGAGGGTTGTCATGGCCATCTGCCACTGAATATCCATCTCATCCAAATCATCTAGATCAATCTGCTCATAATCTTCATCCAGTGCTGCTGGATCAGTTATCTTGCCTTGTATATAATTCTGATATGAAGCCACAAACGAGGCAAGTAGAGCCAATTGATTCTCAGCTGATTTCACACTCATGGGCATGGAATTGGGAATTTTGCTATTTGACCCAGTCTTCTACTCTTGTTGTTTCTTTACTCTTTATATCCTCCTGAAGCAGCAACAAAGCACACATAACCCTCAGTATTAGTCATAACCTGCTCATTTTCACATGAGAGAAACGCAGTTGCTTAACACTAGAAGCATTGTGAGATGATGAAGATGGAATGCCTCTGTTAACCTGGATCCTGAACCTGATCATATCATGTTTCCTTCTTCTTCATGTTAAGCTCTTAAGCTCTCAGCTTCCCAACAACCTCTGCTAAATCCTTAGTCTCGTAATCAGCTTCACCCTTAAACATGAGAGTATAAATATCCCACTTTGTAGGTAAAACATCAAGCAAATTGTCATTTATCTTAACGTCAGTGTATCCCTCTATGTCATAGTTATCAATTTCAGACATTAGATGATAAAATCTCCTGATGATATCCTCTAGGACTCATTTCTCATGTATTTGAAAACAACAAATTGCTTTTTCAGCTGGTCAACCTTGTTCTTTTTCACATCAGTATTTCACTCATACCTCTTTTCTAGAGCGTTCCACATCTCCTTCGAGGTAGTATATTGCTTGAAAGTATGTTTAATGCCATCAGGTAAAGACATCTGTATTACAGCTAAGGCGTTCTTCTCAGATTCATACATTCTCTTTTCTACCTCTGTCATGTTAACATAGGTAGTGACCCATTGTCTTCCTTCAAAATCATGAGTTGGGTTTACTTACCCATCCTGAATACGAATCCACATCCGTGTATCCTGATATTCAATAAACGACTGAAACCTATCCTTCCACGTAAGGTAATTCTCTACCTTCATCATCTTTGGCGGTTTATTAGTCGTGCCAACCTCATGTTCCATCCTTAACAATTTGTTCAAGTTTTACATATTCAACATTTTTACCAAACCGACTCGCGAAAAACGTTTAAAAACTGTCCGAAAACTGTGTATACCAAAATGTACCATCAGACTCATCTCGACAATACGAATCCAATTATATATAATGTTCGGAGACCTTTTCGGACTTTTTGTGCCTTTTTTCTAAAAATAAATGGATTCTAACGGTGAAGACAGTTTTCTAAGATTGTTTACAGATAGTTTTCTATTTTCGAAAACGTTAATTTCCATATACGTCAGCTAAATAAAATTCCACCCTAAGTGAGTCGCACGCTACTTCAAGCCGTACTCTTCTGACGGAGCCACACACTGTTCAGTTGGGCCTCACACCTCACTTAGTTGGGCCACACACTTTAGTTAATGGACCACACACTAACAAATTTGGGTCATACACTTAGAATCTGGACCATACACTATCAAATTTGGGCCGCACATGTCACGCCTCGTATTCTCGTACTTTCCATATTTAGAAAGAATTGTTGTGATTCTATTTTTGGAAACTTGTAATTGTATTCGTGTCTTTTCATCTCAAACTTGTACTCTGAGATTATGATCATAATGGAAACTTATTTGATGCTTACATGTGCTACATACCTAAACTATGTGTTGCAAACGTGAATACGTGATTATGTGCAAGGGATTCATACATAGATTATTCAAATACTCAGTTTTACGTGCAATTACACTTATATATCATTCATGCATGTTCAAAAAACTTAAAAATCGGCAATAAAAAACGTGGAACCAACCTCGACTGACCATCTCCTCCTAAGTGAGTCTAACTCACTAATACTTTATAACTTATATTCTTCTTTGAGCCAAGTGTTGTAAAGGTAACCTAGTTCATCATTCTCATAGAATTGGATTAGTGTTCTAGCTAGTGAGAATGTTGGGAGCTTTGGCTACTCGAACTAAGTTCCACACCTCACTTGAACAATTTTTACTTTCTGTTAATTCATGAACAACCGGGTTATATTACAACTTGTGCTTTGGTGAAAAATATAAAGAGATTTAACATCTCTATGCTTGACCTCTATGACAAACATGACTAAGCTATACATAAATTATACTTATTTTTGTGTTTTCTTAATATCCAGTCTAGACGTAACATTAATCACAATCTAATCTAGTGTTATGGCAGGAACCATTATGCCTCGTTATCACGATCCTCGTTCGAAGAAATCAGTGTCGAAATGGGTACAAAACGGGCTAACACGTTCCAGGCTGTCACCTCGCATAAGGTGAACAGTCAACTCGTACGAGGTGCTAGTCAACTCGTACGAGGTACCAGTCAACTCGTACGAGTTGCAAGTCAACTCGCATGAGGTGGTCATTCAACGTCGTACAAAGTGGTAATTTCCTCGTTTTCTTTCCGTACTTTCTACCTCAGAATCTGGATCTATCATTCCACTCAGATTACTCACGTTCTCCTAATTACTACATATAGGGTAACTCCGTGTTGCATCACCTGATCACTCGTCCATTCATGAACTTGCTAAAGAAGCTTGCAAATTTGTGAGCATACTCGATCCCCTTTTTGCGCTTTATCACCTTTAGGTGCAATACATGTACATTATGCAAAATTACACAAACATGCTTATACTCAATGCACGAACAATCTTTATACATGATCTTATGTTAAACTTGAAACCACACATGTTTACTCAATATGCTTATACTCAGTCATTAACTTTGATCAAGCCTCCCTTAACATGTATAGCACTATAGGAGTAACGCACCGCCCATATTCGTGTAGGCCATGTTAAGTCATTCATAACAGTCTTATTGTTGTGACGATAAGATTATGCTAGTGGTAAACTTTGGGTTGACTAGTATACTTATGCATGATAGTTTAGTGTATGTTAGCCTCAAGAATAGACAAGTACGCATGAAGATTTTTTAAAGGTTTATACTATGCTGTTATTCAAACTTGTATGCTCGCCAATGCATTGCGTATTGAACTCTACTTTAACATGTATTGCAGGGTGAGGTTGATGATAACTACGGGTGGAAACGAATAGGACAACTAACATCAAAGTTGTTGTATTTGAAATTTGTTATCCATGACGTTGTATCTTGAAATTTGTACTATGTACTTGCCCTTTAAATGAAATGAAATTATGTTATATAAATTATTGTCACAATTTAGCATTATGAAGTCTCGAGCAATCTCTTTCGCCCCGCCCCGATGTTTCCACCATCGGTTGGGGTGTGATAGATTAGTATCAGAGCCATAACTATAGGGAATTACGTAGAACTACCAGGTTTGACCTAGTCTATAGTTTAAGCACCAAACATACCCCTTTGTATGAACTGAGACCTTTGTGTTGAAGCGCTTGGTGTGAACTGAACCGCTTCGCAAGAACTAAATAGCTTCGGATGAAGTGGTGACCACTTTGCACGAAGTGGCACTCACTTCGCATGAAGTGAACTATTCATCGATTAAAACATCGAACTTTTCCTGTTCAGCTTCTGTTCTAACCCTGTTTCTTACAATGATACCCGCCTTTCCTAAGGCTACACATTACACACTTAAAGACATGAAGACACTCATACTACAAACGAGACGACCTCACCAAAATAGGGGTGAAACCCGCAATTTGGTGAACACTCTCAATCCACGAAACTTGATTTCTCACAAAAATTTACCCTCAAGTTAGGAGTGATATCCTTATCTTGATAGGAATTTCCATTTCATACCCTAGTGGATCCTCACCAACGAGTCAGAATTTGCTCCTCGTTTGGTAAGTACCAACCACGTTTAAGGAACAAAACTATCATTTTAGGAGTGACATCCACACCTTGATAACTAGTTCCACTCTTCGATTTTCAATCTTGCCAGAGCTTCGAATTTCCGAATCAATTAGGGACGTGCAGTAACTGGAAGGGTAAGATGCCTTAACCACTCCTCGGTGAGAGTATCTTACCTATTAGGCAAAACATGTCTCCCTAATTTGAAAGGATTTAAGATTCGATTTGGAGTTGTTAAAGTTTCTAAACCCGAAACATTCAAGAATTTTACTAAGCATCTCTTTTATGTTACATCGATTTTATATGTGTTTTACTTTGGTACGTTGATCATTTCAAACACACGAATCGCACTTTCCTCACAATCTAAAACAATACTAATAATAGCGAACCAACTAAATTTACACTCCTTATGCATTTTACTTCTTTATACGTGATTATACCTTATGAATACATGCTATGCTTATGCTTTATACGTGGTTATTATGTGCTACCTGAAATACTCATGCGAATTATGTGAAAACTTATGAGCTACTTGAAACCCTTACGCTCATTCATGCAATCGAAATGTTATCTTAAAATATACATTATGATCTTTCGTAACGGTTCTCACTTTTTTCCTCTATCTCAACTTTTTAGATGTCTTATGACGGTGAAAACTCCGACTCCAAGAAGGTCGCTAGCAATACCAGCAACTCGATGACCAAGAAGGAGATGATGAAATTTATGTCCAAGCAGATGGCCAAGATACTCCCCGACATCATAAACCGTATCCAACCAACTTTTACGTCGAATAACACCGAAAACCTCGATGACACGACTAAGCCTAAGGACAAAAAGCTTAAACCTTCCTTTACTTTTAAGCAGTTTAACTCTTGCAGTCCAACACCTTTTACAGGCGAGAACGGCGTAACAAAGATGCTCCAATGCTTCGATGCCATGGAGGTGACCTTTTGCCAAAGTGGGTGTCCCAACAACCAGTGCACTATCAGTGCTACTGGCGTATTCCGATCGAGAGCTCTCAATAGGTGTATGTCAGAACGCAATAAGCATGGCAATGACACAGCCTACTCATTGACTTGGTCCGAACTCCAGAAACTCATGAGAGATGAGTTTTGTCTTCCCCATGAAGCCCAACAACTCGAAAACGAGTTTTGGAACCTCAAGCAAGTGGGAAGTGATAACGCTGGGTTGACAACAAGGTTCAAACAACTCAGTATCATTTGCCCTGGTAAAGTCAACAGTGTCGAAAAGGCCATTGCCAACTACATTCAAGCCCTACCCTCTTCCTTCTCCAACTACGTTGAGTTTTCCCGACTAACAACTATCAAGGATGATTATCGCCTCGCAGCCAAGTTTAACCACAGCCTGATGAGGGAAGGAGCCTTCGAAAAGAAGGATCCAATAAAATCAGCTCACCAGGCCACTACTGAAGCAAACCCTTAACCCACACCCACTAAACCACCCACTAGGAACAACAGGAATGGTAGGAAGTGGAAGGCTTCAAACCAAAATTTTGCGGTTGTTACTCCGTAAAACCCTCCATATCAGTAGTTATCCCTAACCCAAATCCTTGAGCTAGCTTGGCAACCTTCCCCAGTGCGCAACTTGCACCTACCATCACCCTACCACCACACCATGCCGCCTTTGCACTATGTGCAATAGGTTCGGACACTTCAACACCCATTGTCGTTTTGTCCAAAAGCCTCTAGGCAACAAGAACCAACCCTCACCCAGACCAAATCCAGCAGACTGCCAAAAACGGTCGCACTTGCTAGAATTGTGGCGACCCAAACCATCTTGCCAACGTTTATCCTCAGCACACAACAACCAGCAACAGCAATAGCAAGCTCCACGGGCAGAGCTTTTGTCTTCAAGGCTGCTCAAGCCCAGAACAACAATGACGTCATTAACGGTACGTATCTTGTCAACAATGTATATGCTTCATGTTTATTTGATGCTGATGCGGATAAAAGTTTTGTATCCGTTGAATTCGAACCTTTGCTTAAGTGTCTAAGTTGCCCAAATCATTCGCGGTCGATGTCGCTAACGGTAAATCTGTCAATGATGACTCATCCTTTCTAACTGTTCTCTTAACCTTAACGACCACAAGTTTACAATCGATCTTATACCTATGTAAATAGGTAGTTTTGATATCATAGTAGGTATGGATTGGCTTAGGCGAGTTTGTGCTGAATTCGTTTATTCTGAAAAGTTCATTCATCTTCCTCTTCCTAACGGTGATTCCTTACACGTCTATGGCGAGACCTTCTAATCTCAAACTTATGTCGTGTACTCAAGCAAACAAATACTTACGCAAGGAATACTTTGCCTTTCTTGCCCATGTTGTGGAAAAGAAGGATAAGGTCCAAGCATAAGTGATATACATGTTGTTTGTGATTTTCCTGACGTTTTCCCAGAGGATCTACCTAGTCCTCCACCTCTCGTTTTGTTGACTTTCGCATCGACCTCATTCCTAGCGCTACACCTGTCGCTAAGTCCCCTTATCGTTTAGCACCTCGGAAATGCAAGAGCTATGTTGGTTCATATTTGTGACAACATCTTAGATTTGGTCTTTGGATATCTTGTAATTAGTAAAATGATAAACGGTTAGCAGGTTTAGTTTTGTAATAGTTAATTAGAAGTAATTGGGCTGAACTAGATACTAAACATAGCATGGTAGGCGAATTGGGCTTTAAACCCATTAGCAGTCCATGTAGGAAACCCTAGCCCATGAGCATAACCTATCTCTATATATAGGGAGGTTGTGATTAGGGTTAAGGTTGCTCAGTTATTTGTTCAATGCTGAAATAATTGCTTCAGAGAAGTTTAGAGAGATGATTCTGTCAAGATCTATACGGACTAGGGGACCTACAATTGGTATCAGAGCATTCGGCTCTTGATTATTGCTCGGTTCAGAATCGTGACAACAGAAAAATTGGGTTTTTGGGCGTTTTGGAGGCTGTTTTGGAGTTTGTGACGGCATAATTAGGGTTTCTGTTACTGTTCCGGATTATCAATTCGGATTGAAGACTTGCATTCCGGATTAAAAAGCATAGTATTTCGAATTGAATTTCGGATCAGAAGCCATTTCGGATTCCATTTCGAATCAGAAGCTATTTCGGATTGAATTTCGGATCATAAGTTATTCGGATTCCATCTCGGATCAGAATAGTCTATTCCGGATTTCCATTTCGGATCAGAACAGTGCATTCCGGCATCATCTCAGATCACTATTCCGGATCACCATCTCGGATTAGTAATTCGGATTACTGTTCCGGATTTTCATTTCGGATTGTCAATCAGAGTTACCATTTCGGATTTTACACTATTCCGAGTTGCATACAAAAAGGTGGAAATTTAACCAGCTGACGTAACCGGAGTTAAACGTATTCGGACATAGAAGTTGATCCATAAACAATTTTGAGGAACCGATTGGACAGTTAAACTCGTGTGATTTTTAGGAAAAAAAATCATAATCGGACAATATACATCATTAGAACCGTTTCGTCGAGACGAGTCTAACAGTAGAATTTGGTAACCACTCATTTTGGACAAGTTTTAACGTTTTTAACGACCCGGTTCGGTAAATATGTCGAATATGTCAAACCTAAATGAGCTGTTGAGGATGGAGCACGAGGCTGGTACCACAAACAAACCTCTAAAGATGCTGAAGGTAGAGAACTATCTAACTTGGAAGGATAGGTTTCAATCCTTTATTGAATATCAGGACACACGGTTGTGGATCTGTATTCAAGATGGGTACGCTAACCCAACGCATGATTTTGAGGGCAGACAACGTGTTACTGCTTACGTGAATATGTCTGAAGCTGAGAAGAAGATGTATGAGTCAGAGAAGAAAGCCTTAGCTGCTATAAAGATGTCGTTACCTGATGGAATCAAGCATACATTCAAGCGTTATACAACATCAAAGGAGATGTGGGATGCCCTGGAGAAGAGGTATGAGGGGAATACCGATGTGAAGAAGAACAAGGTTGATCAGCTGAAGAAATAGTTTGTTGTGTTCAAAGGAATGAGAAATGAATCCCTTGAAGATATTATCACGAGATATTATCATGTGATGTCAAAGACATATAATTATGACATAGAGGGATACACGGATATGGAGATAAACGGCAAGTTGCTGGATGCTTTACCTTTAAAGTGGGATATCTATACTTTGATGATCAAAGGTGAAGCTGATTATGAAAAGAAAGATTTGGAAGAGGTTGGGAAATTGAGAGCTTATGAGCTCAATATGAAGAAGAAGGAAACGGGTTATGATCAGGTTCAAGATCCGGGGATATATAAAGGTCTTACACCTTCATCTTCCAACAATGCTTCTAGTGATATTGCAACAACGTTTCTCTCATGTGAGAATGAGCAGATCGTGACAAATGCTGAGGGTGAAGTATGTTTTGTTGCTGCTTCAGGAGGCTTGTCAGGGGCTAAGAGACAACAATCAAGTAACATCAGTTCTAAGTCTATGCCTCTGAGTGTCAAAAGTGCTGAAGATCACCTGGCATTGCTTGCTTCTTTCGTTGCTTCCTACGAGAACTATATTCAGGGAAAAATATATGATCCTGTTACGTTTGATGAAGATTATGATCAGATCAACCCTGATGACTTAGAGGAAACTGGTTTTGCAATGGCAGATGGCCATGATATCTAGAAGGGTGAAGAGGTTCATGAACAGAACGGTCAGGAAGTTCATTGGAAAGAGTGTGGGTTTTGACAAGTCCAAAGTGAAGTGTTACAACTGTCATAACTATGGACATTTTGCTAGAGAATGTGAACGACCAAAAACTAAATCTCGTTCTATTTCATCCTATCAAGATTCTCCTGGTCATGGTTCAAGCAACAAGAATGCGTCAAACAACACTGGATCAAAGGCCCTGATTTCTACTGCCAGAGAGGGTCATTATGATTGGAGTGTTCATCTGGAGAGTGATAACAATGCCTCACATGCATTCATGGCTGAGAAAGCTCCAGTTGTTGATGAAGAAGTGAAAGCTGATGCTGAGGGAGAGCAAGAGAAGGTAGCTGAGAAAGCCGATGGAGAACAGAATGCCACAGAGAAGAAGATGGCTGCTGATTTTGCTGCTTTCATGGCTGATCTAAGCAAATCAATAGGCGAGGTATGTTCTAACTCTTGTAGTTCTGTTTGTTTAAATGTTGTGAACTGCAAAGCTGAGGTTGACACATTAACACAACAAAACCAAAGTCTGGCTAATGAGCTCTCGAACCTAAAAGAATCAAACTTTTTCGTAAAACGAAATGAGTCATTATACTTGAATAAAATTAAAGGTTATGAAGAAGAAATCAATATTCTAACCGGCAAGCTTAATGAAAAACTTCAAGTTATTGACTTAGCTCATGATACGATGAGTCAGAAAACAAAAGAGGTTTCTGAAAAGTTCAAAGAGTTGTCTGAAGCACAAATTAAAATTTGTGAGCTTGAAAAGAAATTAAATCAATTCAGAGATTCATCTTTTGTCATGAAACACATGATGAATGGCTTGAAGAAGAGTAATGACAAGACATGTGTGGGCTTCAAAGGTTTAAATGAAGTTCCACCACCTCTTGGTCACGACTATTCTTTCTTGCCAGATGAAGAAGAGCTTACAGACTTTGTGTCAACTACACCTGGTAGTTTCAGAACAGAGGATGTTGATGGTTCTGAGAATGCCAAAAAGGATAATAACAGAGACACCATTTTGAAAACAAAGAATACACACTCTAAAAAGCAAAAGCAAGTTTTTATTAAAAATGTTGATTTTGTTCAAGGGAGTGGCATGAATGAAGAGGTTCCTGTTATTACTAAAGAGTCTAATGTGCAGTTTGCTAAAAATAAAAACAAAGAAAAATCAGAAGTTAAGCAAACCAAGCAAGTTCCTGCGAAGGCATCGTCATCGTCATCATCATCATCTCCTGATGAATCTAAGCAAGAGACTTCAATTAAGAAGTCTTCGGCTAGGAAATCGTGCTTCAAGTGTCATGAAAACGGACATGTAGCTAGCTGCTGTCCTAACAAAAAGAGTGAAGCACAGGTAAGTGAGAGACCAAGAGAAAAATCACCAGAGAAAAGTGGTGATGGTGAGAAGAAGGTTAACTCACCAAAGATATCTGCTACCAAGAAATAGAGTGTTGTTGTTGGTGTAGATAAGGCTGAAAAAGGAACTCCCCAAGTTCCTCGTATTCAAAGAAATCAACAAAGATTTCAGCCTGCATCTACATCAGGCAGATATGATAGGCCTAGAAGTAGTTCACCACGAATGAATAACTTTAATGGTCCATCAAATAATTTCAGAATTCAAGGTCAATATCAAAATCGATACAAGAATGTTGGTAATCGAAATTTTTATAACGATGGCTTTAGAAATTATCATCATCAAAATTCATGGAACCAAAATCATAATTTCCAAAGGTCACAAAGTCCAAACATGGTTAGGAAACCTCAGGACCATAGACCTAGTGGAAATCAAAAACAATTTCCATCAACAGGTCTAAGATCCAAGACTCCTATAAGGAGTAATGGATACTGGGTGGATGTGCCCGTGGTTGATGAATCTGGAAGACCCAAGACCATTAAGGCTTGGGTCCCCCAATCTAACTAATTTTGTTGGGTGGTGCAGGAGCTGCTAAGGAGGATTATCAACTTGTGGTATGTTGATAGTGGCTGCTCCAGGCACATAACGGGGGATGCGAGGCTATTGACAGAGTTTGAGAATATGGATGGTGGTTATGTGAATTTTGAAGGTGCTAAAGAAGGGCACATTATCGGTCGAGGAAAAGTGACTAACGGGAAGATCACACTGGACAAAGTGAACTATGTTGAGCAGCTGAAGCACAATCTGATGAGCATGTCTCAAGTCTGCGACAAGGGTCACTCGGTCCACTTTACAAATTCTGAAGCTTTGGTGTTGAAACGTGGTTTGGTGATACTGGATGACTGGATAGTGATGAGAGCGCCAAGGAGAAATGACACTTACGTCATGGACATGGGTGCTAAGGATTCTTCCACTATGGTGGCGTGTTTACTATCAAAAGCACCTGAGGCTGAGTCATTGTTGTGGCACAGACGCATGGCCCACATCCACTACCGAAAAATGAATTATATTATTAAAAATGGTTTAGTGGAAGGGGTGCCAGTGCTAAGGTTTCACGTGGAAGATAAATGTCTTCCATGTCAAAAGGAAAAACAACATAAGAAACCTCACAAGTCTAAAACAGTAAATTCCATAGATGCCCCTTATGAATTACTCCATATGGATCTATTCAGTCTAGTGAACGTAAGGAGCATAGGTGGAAAGTACTATTGTTTAGTTGTCACTGATGATTACTCACGATACTCATGGGTTTTCTTTTTAGGTACAAAATATGAGACAGCAGAGATGCTGATAGATCTTTTTACAAAATCAGAAAATGTCCATGATGCACGGATCAAGAGAATAAGGAGTGATAATGGCACGGAGTTCAAGAATCAAGTTATGGATCTCTATTGTCTACGCAAGGGAATTGAACATCAATATTCTGCTCCTTATACACCTCAACAGAATGGAGTTGCTGAGAGGAAGAACAGGACGTTGATTGAAGCCGCAAGGACTATGCTATCTGATTCAAAGCTTCCAGTTCTTTTCTGGGGATAAGCTGTGAACACAGCTTGTTATGTCTTGAACATAGTTTTGATGGTTAAACGGTTTAACAAAACATGTCATGAACTATTGTTTAACCGAAAACCAAACTTAAAAGGCTTTGAACCATTTGGATTACCCTGCACCATTGTGCGAAACAAAGATAAGCAAAAATTCGGTGAGGTAGCTGATGAAGGTTACTTTCTAGGCTATATGCCTGGAACACCGAATAAAAGGGTTTTCGATCTAAAAACTGGTAAAATTTGTAACATCCGTCAAAAACGGATTTACCAAACCCGCTCCGTTTATCAACCGAACAGTCAGTCAAATTTTTCGTTGCGAATTAAATGCCCAAAATAATTTTAAACGATCCGTAATCACTTATTATGCGGGGATATATATTTAGTTTTTGAAAAACTGATAAAAATAACAAAATAAAAATGATTTACTCATGCCGGGTTTCGAACTCGGGTCCCTGCCGGTTCAGCCAAACGCTTAACTCACACATCATAGACCACTCCGCCACTTTGATTTTCTGTTAAGTTAATGGATTTATTAAATCAAATAATGATGTGCGGAAATTCAAATTCCGTCAACTTGCGCCCAAACAGCTGTCGTCGGAAATCCCGACGACTTCGCCCATAAAACACGTTTTCGCTCAATTTAATCAATCAATTAACTCTCGCCAGCTATAGCCAACGTCTGAAAACGCGTCATTTGCCAAAATCGCCGGAGAACAGTTGACTTCGAATATAGACCGAATTCAGACCCCATTCATCTCGTTGCTACCCTATAAATACACCCACAACTCGCCAGAAGTCTTTCACACTCAAATCGCACCCTTTATCAGCGAAACATCACTCGCCGGAAGTAGTTGATACATCGCCGGAAAACCGTATCATTAACCTTCGAGCTTACTGAACCCCCTAAACTTTCACCTAAGTCACCCACCCCCTTTGTAACCTTTCGGAAGACTCTCTGCTGCAAGAAGTTGTCGCCGGAAAAAGGTTTCTGTCGCCGGAGTTCTGCCGGAAAACAGAGTATAACCAGTCGGTATATCTCACGCTTAAATTCATTCCCTTTTTACTTTTATCTCATTTGTAATTGATCATTAAACGCTTAAGAAACATGAATCAACATTCTGAACCAGTCCGACGTCACTTCCGGTTAAAACCGGTGAAGAAGACGAAGTTCAGTAATGGTTAAGTATAATTAAAATCAAAATAATTACCGGGTTAGACACACAGTCCAGCGGTGGACTGTGTGCACTTTTAACGCTAAGGTCACGAGCTCGATTCCGGTTCACACACGTCGCCTTGATAAAAATCCTATTTTTAGCAAACTGAACCGGAGTCGCCTTGAGTATATGTTAAGTATATTGATAACCGAGTTATAACCAAGTGTGACACACAGTCCAGCGGTGGAGTGTGTGTCCGCTAACCCACAGGTCCCGGGTTCGAGACCTGTGGAGCGCACCGATTCTGGAGATTTAATTCATTTTTAATAATAAAGGATTTCTGTTAAATCTAATTAATATATATATATAATTAAAATCGGATATATAACGGGTTAGACACGTAGCTCAGTTGGTAGAGCTGCGTGCACGCGTACGGGAGGTCTCGGGTTCGAGCCTCACCCGGCGCACAACAATATGCCTATGAACCGGTCAACGAAAGTCAAAGTCAACGCAGGTCAAAGTCAACTGTAGCAAAAATAAAATATTTTTTTTATTATTTTTATTTAATTATTCTAATTAAAAATCAATTATAAATACTTAAAAATAACATTTTTAAGGTTAGAAAATAGCCTCAAACTCACAAAAATACACCCAACAATCCTACTAAAATAGATTCATAAAACCCGTTTACTTACCGAACCATTATGCGATTTATCTAGGATTAATTTCACTCGTGGTTAACACCATTTCGCGTGCATTCAACGTCATCAACCGAACGCACCCAAGGTGAGTGAATTCTTACAAACTCCCCTTTTTTTTTTTTTTTATTCATGTTTTGGGGTGTATCATGTGTCGATTAAACTAATTCTCTTATGCAAATTCGTGCTATACCATTATATGAACTAAATTAGAATGTAACTATTGATTGTTTGTGATGTATTTCATATTGTCAAAGTTGTATACAAATTATTTAGGCCCATCAGTTCGTAAGAACAACGCGTGCCTCAAAACTCATTTATTAGGCCCATCAGTTCCTCGTGTGAGACGAGAACAACGCGTGCCTCAAAACTCATACATTAGGCCCATCAGTTCGTAAGAACAACGCGTGCCTCAAAACTCATTTATTAGGCCCATCAGTTCCTCGTGTGAGACGAGAACAACGCGTGCCTCAAAACTATCATTTGGTGTTTGTATGTTCAATATTCAATATTAAGTGTTGTGTGAATAAATTTACATCTACATTTACTCATATGAGGTATGCACATTATTTATAATCAATTGGATAAACTCGTTCAAATGTTTTTCCATAGGATTCACTCGCCAACATTATGTTGACCCAAAAACCTTTTTACACATGATACAGGTGGACAGGTTGAAGCAAGGAAAACATAGGATATGCCTTAGAAGAGAAACAAGAAGCTTAGACTGATAGTTAGAACATGTTGTATCATTTATTGTAAATTTCCATTAAATTGTATTAATGAATATGAAACATATAATAAATGTCATGAGCTTTGATGATAACCCAATTATGCCCCGATCACCTTTTCCGCTGCGGGTCGGGGTGTGACAGATTGGTATCAGAGCCATGACTATAGGGATATAGGATAGGTTATTAGACCCTTAGAGCCTATACTATAGTCTGCCTAAATTTTTAATTGATTAGGTGGTTACATACAAACTTGTGATATTTATTTGTTTTATATTTGTTTACATTTCAGTCAAGCATACATGCTCATTCATTATACATATATACATATATCGATGTTCATGTATTCAATTTATTTTCATACTCTCAGTATCCAAAGATTTTATGCAATTTTCAAATCTCATCAAAGTAAGTTCTGCGACGGGCATGTAGTAACTGGAAGGGTACAAGTACCGGTAGTCGGAACGTCCTGTCTAGGTTGGCATTCGTATAAATCCAAAATAACGGACCAGTTTGCCTACCTGGGGACTAACGATGAGAGTACGACGGACCTATTAGGCCAAAGCATGCCACACCAAACGTCGTTCGAACTAACCTCACTTTGAGATGTCACCGTGTCTACACCTGGACACATTCCGAACATCACACGTTGTATACATATCTCTCGATTTTCTCCGGGTTTTGTGAACGCAACCAGGCAGAAACCGTGCGAACCATATGAAAAACCGGTATTCATGGGGGCCCACATGATTACACAGGTAAAGTATGGCGGCATGACGGGCCTAACAGCAAGCAAAGCCCAAGACATCCTATGGATGTAGTAGAGTTATTTTTCTATAATTATTTTATGAACGTTCAATCCCAAACACGACCCACGATCCCAAAGGCATTCAACTCATACTCTTGACATGTATTCCTTGTAGATGTCTTCTAGCCTCGCTCGTAGGAAAATGAGAGCAGGAAAAGCCCGTGAACGCATGGCTACCCAAATCGCTCAGCAAATGGCGACCGTAATACCCAACATCGTAGTTCAAGTTCAACAAGCCCTTACCGCTAATTCCGTTAACCCAACTCAACAAGAAGATCAAAACACTATCAATCCTTCAGTCACTAAATGCACCTACAAACATTTCAAATCCTGCGATCCTCCAAAATACGAAGGTACTGAAGGTGTCACCGCTCTCCTCCATTGGTTCGAAGAAATGGAGAACACTTTTCTAAATTGCGATTGCCCCGATGATCGCAAAGTGCGTTATGCTACCGGTCGCTTACTTGGAACGGCACTCACATGGTGGAATACAGAAAAGACCAAACGAGGTGTTGAAGAAACTATGACCTTGACTTGGGAAGAATTGAAGGGAATCATGACAAGACGGTTTTGCCCAAGAAGTGAAATCAAGAAATTGGAGGATGAGTTCCATGCTTTGAAACAAAAGGAAGGCGACCACACCACATACAACAAGAGATTCCTTGAGTTAAATCAAATGGTTCCCAACTTGTTCACTCCCCTCTACCGTTTGATCGAGCACTACATTCGTGGTCTTCCATCAAAAATTCAAGACCCTGTAATAAGCACCTCGCCTGCAACTTTGGAAGCAGCAATGGAGCTAGCAACCGCGCTCACCGAGAACCGAATCCGGAATAAAGATTTCAAAGAGGAGAAGAAGAAGGATAAAGCATCAACCGAAACCTCAAACTCCACCCGAACCGAATCCTCTACACCACCTACATCTAAGAGAAAGCGTGATGGGCAAGTCTTCGCCGTCACCCAACGCAAACAACCAGCTTCACAAGTTGTACCTCCTCAAACTATCCCAAACGCTCAAGTAGCACCCAACTCAACTTACCCAAATAAGAAACCTTACATTGGACCTCACCCTCAATGCAACACCTGTTTCTATCACCATCCATCTACCTTACCCTGTCGACTATGTGCGAATTGTGGACGCTACGGTCATTTGAGCAACGTTTGCCGCACCCCTCAAAACCAAACCTCAACCCCTACTCAACCCATGATCCAAACATATCAACAACCTCAATACCCCATGTACCCATATGTTCGAGCTTGTTTCAATTGTGGCGACCCTACCCATTTTAGAAACACGTGCCCTCGTTTGGTTAACATCATAAATGCCCAAGCTCAGGCAAACCCAGTTAACCAAGCAAACCAAGCAAATCCAGCTCCACCGCCAGCAAGGGGAAGAGTTTTTAACATCAATGCCAATCCGGTTGAAGATGTTAACGGACCAAACCAACCACTTAACTAGCCTTCTCTCACCAAGAATCAAGATTCAACTCCAATCACTTAGTTTTTATGTTTATATCTCGATTTTCATGTATCTCAGTTGGAATTTTTATCCAAGAAATTTTAATGCAAATTACTAGTTCAGTTTGTTTTATACTCATTATTCATATCATCATACTTCACGGCATATTTCAGTTTCACATAGACTAACCTCTCCATCATATTAAACGAGAGAGGTTTTGTCAAACACGGATACTATCAGAATTAAGACTCAAGCGCTGATTGTTGTGTTGTTTATGTTGTAGAGTCGCATAGAACTAATCATAATTCACTGATAAAACCAATGAAAATTTGACAAGAATATGGTGGATACGCCGCTGGTACTTCCTATATATAAGTATTCTTGCCAAAGGATCAGAGGCATTATCAGGCGGTTATGAGATGTTCCATGTAGGATTTAGTATTGCCTTGGTTGAAATTGTGTTACATATATATATCATCTCACTATTTAAAGAAATTGGAATGTGATCCATTTCTACATAGACTAACCTCTCCATCGTAACAAACGAGAGAGGAACTGTCACCATTCAAACATATATGCTATCAGAATGTGGATACAATTGTTAGTTGTTGTGTTTATTTGTGTAGATTGTAGAATTTCTGCCTTAGGATATAACCCTAAGCATATTCAAACTCTTATGCATGATATCATTTTAGCGAATCATTCCTGCTTAACAATACTTATACAGTAGGCAACAAAAAGCGATTCCTGTATTAGGATACTTAACCTTTACAAGGAACGTTACCGCCTCAAACAAAAACCTAAACCCTAATTTTCTTCTAAAAATGTAACCGGCAAACTCAACACCATCATTTTTTTTCAGTCAATTATATCCCTAATTAAATTTCGGGACGAAATTTCTAAAAAGCAGGGGATACTGTAACATCCGTCAAAAACGGATTTACCAAACCCGCTCCGTTTATCAACCGAACAGTCAGTCAAATTTTTCGTTGCGAATTAAATGCCCAAAATAATTTTAAACGATCCGTAATCACTTATTATGCGGGGATATATATTTAGTTTTTGAAAAACTGATAAAAATAACAAAATAAAAATGATTTACTCATGCCGGGTTTCGAACTCGGGTCCCTGCCGGTTCAGCCAAACGCTTAACTCACACATCATAGACCACTCCGCCACTTTGATTTTCTGTTAAGTTAATGGATTTATTAAATCAAATAATGATGTGCGGAAATTCAAATTCCGTCAACTTGCGCCCAAACAGCTGTCGTCGGAAATCCCGACGACTTCGCCCATAAAACACGTTTTCGCTCAATTTAATCAATCAATTAACTCTCGCCAGCTATAGCCAACGTCTGAAAACGCGTCATTTGCCAAAATCGCCGGAGAACAGTTGACTTCGAATATAGACCGAATTCAGACCCCATTCATCTCGTTGCTACCCTATAAATACACCCACAACTCGCCAGAAGTCTTTCACACTCAAATCGCACCCTTTATCAGCGAAACATCACTCGCCGGAAGTAGTTGATACATCGCCGGAAAACCGTATCATTAACCTTCGAGCTTACTGAACCCCCTAAACTTTCACCTAAGTCACCCACCCCCTTTGTAACCTTTCGGAAGACTCTCTGCTGCAAGAAGTTGTCGCCGGAAAAAGGTTTCTGTCGCCGGAGTTCTGCCGGAAAACAGAGTATAACCAGTCGGTATATCTCACGCTTAAATTCATTCCCTTTTTACTTTTATCTCATTTGTAATTGATCATTAAACGCTTAAGAAACATGAATCAACATTCTGAACCAGTCCGACGTCACTTCCGGTTAAAACCGGTGAAGAAGACGAAGTTCAGTAATGGTTAAGTATAATTAAAATCAAAATAATTACCGGGTTAGACACACAGTCCAGCGGTGGACTGTGTGCACTTTTAACGCTAAGGTCACGAGCTCGATTCCGGTTCACACACGTCGCCTTGATAAAAATCCTATTTTTAGCAAACTGAACCGGAGTCGCCTTGAGTATATGTTAAGTATATTGATAACCGAGTTATAACCAAGTGTGACACACAGTCCAGCGGTGGAGTGTGTGTCCGCTAACCCACAGGTCCCGGGTTCGAGACCTGTGGAGCGCACCGATTCTGGAGATTTAATTCATTTTTAATAATAAAGGATTTCTGTTAAATCTAATTAATATATATATATAATTAAAATCGGATATATAACGGGTTAGACACGTAGCTCAGTTGGTAGAGCTGCGTGCACGCGTACGGGAGGTCTCGGGTTCGAGCCTCACCCGGCGCACAACAATATGCCTATGAACCGGTCAACGAAAGTCAAAGTCAACGCAGGTCAAAGTCAACTGTAGCAAAAATAAAATATTTTTTTTTATTATTTTTATTTAATTATTCTAATTAAAAATCAATTATAAATACTTAAAAATAACATTTTTAAGGTTAGAAAATAGCCTCAAACTCACAAAAATACACCCAACAATCCTACTAAAATAGATTCATAAAACCCGTTTACTTACCGAACCATTATGCGATTTATCTAGGATTAATTTCACTCGTGGTTAACACCATTTCGCGTGCATTCAACGTCATCAACCGAACGCACCCAAGGTGAGTGAATTCTTACAAACTCCCCTTTTTTTTTTTTTTTATTCATGTTTTGGGGTGTATCATGTGTCGATTAAACTAATTCTCTTATGCAAATTCGTGCTATACCATTATATGAACTAAATTAGAATGTAACTATTGATTGTTTGTGATGTATTTCATATTGTCAAAGTTGTATACAAATTATTTAGGCCCATCAGTTCGTAAGAACAACGCGTGCCTCAAAACTCATTTATTAGGCCCATCAGTTCCTCGTGTGAGACGAGAACAACGCGTGCCTCAAAACTCATACATTAGGCCCATCAGTTCGTAAGAACAACGCGTGCCTCAAAACTCATTTATTAGGCCCATCAGTTCCTCGTGTGAGACGAGAACAACGCGTGCCTCAAAACTATCATTTGGTGTTTGTATGTTCAATATTCAATATTAAGTGTTGTGTGAATAAATTTACATCTACATTTACTCATATGAGGTATGCACATTATTTATAATCAATTGGATAAACTCGTTCAAATGTTTTTCCATAGGATTCACTCGCCAACATTATGTTGACCCAAAAACCTTTTTACACATGATACAGGTGGACAGGTTGAAGCAAGGAAAACATAGGATATGCCTTAGAAGAGAAACAAGAAGCTTAGACTGATAGTTAGAACATGTTGTATCATTTATTGTAAATTTCCATTAAATTGTATTAATGAATATGAAACATATAATAAATGTCATGAGCTTTGATGATAACCCAATTATGCCCCGATCACCTTTTCCGCTGCGGGTCGGGTGTGACAAAATTGAGGTTGTGTTCAACATGGAAATCACAAGTTATTCACCGCAACAATCAACGAGTGGTCCTCCTATATTATATGATTATGACAATGTTTTTTAATCATTTAATATTCCTGATTTTTCTAGCGCAGATGAGTCTCAAATGATCTAGTCTGTGATCAGTGAAGATGGCGAGTGTGACTTCATGCCTAGATTGAGTATATCGATGACAGATGCTCCAGAAACTTCTTCCAGTGCAGCTCCAGAGGACACAATGATAGTGAGTATGAACCTATTCAGGGGGACTTCACTAATCCATTTGCTAATATTCAGGGGGAGGTTGGATCGAATATGGGAGAAAATTTGGTTGTTGACACCATTGCTACCACACGTGTACACACAGATCATCCAGTTGAAAACATCATAGGTGATGCTACTGCAGGTGTTCATACAAGAAGAGGTGTGCTCGAAGGTTCCTGTTTGTTTACTTTGATTCAGAAGACTGGGTTGATTCATGAATGTTTGTATAGCTGCTTTATTGCACAAGAGGAGCCGAAGAATGCTCATATGGCTCTAAAAGACAATTGTTAGGTAGAAGCTATGCAAGAGGAACTAGCTCAGTTCAAGAAGTTGAAAGTTTGGGAGCTAGTTGACTTGCCTGAAGGAGAGAAGGAAATAGGCACTAAGTGGGTGTTTAAGTGCAAGAAAGACGACCGAGGGATCTTGATAAGGAATAAGGCTCGGTTGGTAGTGAAAGGATTCAATCAGCAAGAGGGGATTGATTATAATGAAGTGTTTGCACCAGTAGCAAGGTTGGATGCAATTCGTTTATTCCTAGATTTTGCTTCATTCAAGGGCTTCAGAGTTTACCAACTTGACATGAAGAGTGCATTTCTTTACGGGAAAGTCCAAGAAGTGGTGTATATCTCACAACCAGATGGGTTTCTGATCCATACTATCCAGATCGAGTTTATCGACTTGATAAGGCATTGTATGGATTGCATCAGGCACCTAGGGCGTGGTATGAGACACTGTCAGCACATTTGTTAAAGCATGGTTTCGAAGAGGTCAGATTGACAGTACACTGTTCATCAAAAGGAAGAAGGAAGACTTTCTGCTTGTATAGGTATACGTAGATGACATCATCTTTGGGTCATCTGATGAGAACATGTGTCATGATTTCGAAGAGGTAATGAAGAGCAAGTTTGAGATGAGTGTGATGGCTGAGCTATCTTACTTTCTGGGTTTACAAGTTGAACAAAAGAAGGATGGGATGTTTATACATCAGACGAAGTACGTGTATGACATTTTGTCTCGTTTCAAAATGGAAGATTGCGCTACTTTCAACACACCTATCTGTGAGAATCACAATCTTGGTCCAGATCATGAGAGTGTGGAGGATGTTGATCCAACTCAATACAGGGCAATGATTGGTTCTCTGATGAAGTTGACTGCTTCAAGACCTGACATCATGTTCGCAGTGAGTCTTTGTGCCAGATATCAAGCGAATCCAAAGGAGTTCCACATGAAAGCGGTGAAGCGGATTCTTCGTTACTTGAAGGGGAAACCTAAACTTGGGTTATGGTATCCAGCTGCTAGTGATTTGAAGTTTGTTGCTTTCACTGATTCGGACTTTGGAGGATGCAAATCTACAAGGAAGTCTACCACAATTGGTTGTCAGTTCTTAGGAGGGAGGCTCGTTTCATGGAAATGCAAGAAGCAATCTTGCGTGTCTACCTCGACGTGTGAAGCTGAATATATTGCTGCGGGTAGCTGTTGCTCTCAAGTTCTCTGGATCCAACAGCAGATGCGTGATTACGGTTTGAATTTCACTCGTACTCCTATTATGATAGTAAGTAATGCCACTATTTCAATCACCAACAATCCCGTAAAGCACAGTTGCACAAAACATATTGACATTCGTCATCATTTTATACGGGATTGTGCTGAAAAGAAATTAATTGAACTGCATCGAGTCGACACATTTGATAACCTGGCAGATCTTTACACAAAAGCATTTGAGCGGGCTCGTTTTGAACATATAGTCGAACTCAATGGGATGAGGAATCCTGAATAACCATTTTTCCATAAAAATTTCTGTAAATAAATTTACTGCTTTTCAAAAAATCAAAAACATAAAAAAATATAATAGAAAATCAAAAATGAGTTTTTCACTATGTGAAAAGATGAAATGATAGTACATCAGCAAGTTAGACTGTCACACTGAAATTAAAAGAAATTGCTTAAGTGTGATAGCAGCTTCATCATATGATGTACTAGTAGGCAAAAGGCATGAAATAATCAACTTACATTGGTGATATAAACATAAATAAACTGTGTATGAGTGGGTAACATATCAGTGGCATATGGTTTTATAACCTTAAATCTTGCATTGATAGATTGCCAAAATCTGAGGTTTTAGGTCTTTATATCATTATTTCATCTAGGGTATCAAGGTTGTCCTTCTGCTGCATCCAGATATATGCTGACCTAGGCACTACCAGGATATCTTAAAAGAGCTAAATGCCAAATCCCAAAAATTGAAGAAGCTCTCTTAGAGAGTCATTCAAATGTGTAAAATTGAATTATTCGTACCAAAATTTGGTATTTGTCCTAACCCTCATTGGATATTGGTCTCTTTGATGTACAGCAGTACTGACCTGATCACCAATTATCTAACGTTGTAATTCAAAATGATGAATTTCAGTATACTCACCTATTACGTTGAATTTTTGTGCATACCTTGATCGCGGGGGTATGTCCTAAGGTGGGACACACTAGTATATCAGTATAACTTATCTAAACAGATCCCGAGGTAATGGTACTTGAAATGTTCATGTATTTTGTTTAATTGGATAAACAATACTGGTAATCATCTTGAACTGCTTTTCATGAATATTGCTTATAGAATTATCAGATAGTGTGAAAACAGTTTGATGTTGCTGATATGATCTTCTTACCGTTGAATCTCACAAAAATAGAGTGGTTATTCTTTCATTATTTATTTGCTTTCAGAAAATATAAAAATCCAAAAATATTTTATTTTCTTGTATATTCTTAATGTACGGGATATTGGTTGTTGATGGAGGAGTTGTTGCAGATAGGGGGAGACGATGTTAGAAGCTGAGTTCAAAATTTTAAGATCTTGCAGGTTCATGGTGTATAAAAATTTTGAGTATATGGTTTGAGTTGAGAAGTGCTTAATCTGTGATACAGTTTTACTATCTCTTGAATAATAATTTGTTTAACTTGTGTTGAAAATTTCTTATGGTTTCTCGAGATGTTTGTTTTATGGTATACAGATTGTAGCAGTATGTTACTGAGAAGTTTGGTGAAGAGGAGTTTGCTTGGATGCATGCTAGAACCTCCTTTCTACATTGCAGACCAAGTTGAAGAGTTTTGCAGATTGCTATGCAAGAACTAAAATGGAGTTTACTCAAACGCTAACGATTTAGAAGATTTGGTGATTGGATACATCAGCTTAGGGGGAGTCTGTTGCTGACAGAAGTTATTAAAGCTGAAGCTATCCAAAGACCAACGTTTTTCAAAGATGCTAAAAATTGCAAACTGAAGACAAAGTTATTTCATGAAGCTATTGTCAAGGGGGAGTTTGTTGGTGCATATTTGTGACAACAGCTTAGATTTGGTCTTTGGATATCTTGTAATTAGTAAAATGATAAACGGTTAGCGGGTTTAGTTTTGTAATAGTTAATTAGAAGTAATTGGGCTGAACTAGATACTAAACAGAGCATGGTAGGCGAATTGGGCTTTAAACTCATTAGCAGTCAATGTAGGAAACCCTAGCCCATGAGCATAACCTATCTCTATATATAGGGAGGTTGTGATTAGGGTAAAGGTTGCTCAGTTAGTTGTTCAGTGCTGAAAGAATTGCTTCAGAGAAGTTTAGAGAGAGAGTCTTGAATTGATTGTAAACACTTTGTGTTCGATAATCAATAGAAGACAGTTTGAAGTAATTCTTTATGTTCGTGTTCGTGTTCTTATTGTTTCTGTGAAATCTGATCTAGGGGATTCCACACTCTAGATTAGATAGACGATTCTGTCAAGATCCATACGGACTAGGGGACTTACAAGCTATCCAGCCAACTTCAAGAATTACTTGAAAAAGGCTTTAAACGCCCTAGTACTTCTCCTTGGGGCGCTCTAGTCCTCTTTGTTAAAAAGAAGGATGGTTCTTTTCATATGTGCATCGATTATCGTGAACTTAACAAACTCACTATCAAGAATCGTTATCCTCTTCCTCACATCTATGACCTCTTTGATCAGCTCCAAGGCGCAACGTGCTTTTCAAAAATCGATCTTCGTTCTGGCTATCACCAAATTCGGGTTCTCGAAGAAGAAATCCCTAAAACCGCGTTTCGTACTAGATATGGTCACTACGAGTTTGTAGTCATGCCTTTTGGTTTGACCAATGCACTAGCGGTTTTCATGGATTTGATGAACCGTGTGCGTAAACCTTATTTGGACTGTTTCGTGATCGTATTTATAGACGACATCTTAATCTATTCGAAAACTCAAGCTGAACACGAACGTCATTTTGCCTAGTTCTTGAACTTCTGCGTATTGAACGTCTTTTTGCCAAATTCTCCAACTGTGAATTTTGGTTAAAGGAAGTTCAATTCCTTGGACACATCATCAATGAACACGGTATTCATGTCAACCCTGTGAAAATCAAAGCTGTGAAGAATTGGACCGCACCTAAATCCCCATCCGAAATTCGTTCATTTCTTGGTCTAGATCGTTGATTCATTTTGAACTTTTTCCAAAATCGCCGTCCCTCTCACCTCTTTAACTCAAAATCATAAACCTTTTGTTTGAGGTCCTGAACAAAAGGAGTCTTTCCAAAATCTCAAGGACATGCTTTGCAACACTCTTATTCTGGTTCTTCCCGATGGACACGACGATTTTGCAGTGTATTGCGATGTATCTAACCAAGGTCTCGGTTGTGTTCTCATGCAACGAGAAAAGGTTATCGCATAAACTTTGAGACAACTCATACATGAAAAGAACTACACTACTCATAACCTTGAACTTGGTACAGTTGTTTTTGAATTAAAGATATGGCGACACTACCTTTATGGTACCAAGTGTGTGGTCCTCGCCGACCATAAGAGCCTTCAACACATCCCTAATAAAAAAGAACTCAACATGCGTCAACGTCGAAGGGTAGAGTTGCTCAACGACTACGACTGCGAGATTTGGCTACCACCCTGGTAAGGCGAATGTTGTGGCAGATGCACTTAGTCGTAAAACTCATCTAAAGAGCATTTGTTGTTACCAAACTATGATCAATCTTCGTGAACGTATTCGTAAAGCACAATACTCATCCGCTAACGAGAACGACTTACACAACGAGATGAAGTGTGGTACTGAAAATCAACTTGAGACTAAACTTGATGGTCTTCTTTACTATATCAATCGTGTCTGGATTCCTAATCGTGATGATATTCGTGACTTCTTAATGATGGAAGCTCAAAAATCCTGATATTCCATTCATCCTCGAGCTGACAAGATGTACCAAGATCTTCGTACGTCATACTGGTGGCCTGTCATGAAGAAATATATCACCCTTTATTTCTCCAAATGCCTTACTTGCTCCAAGGTAAAAGCTGAACATCAATGCCCCTCTAGCTTGCTCGAACAACCAGAAATCCCTGTCTGGAAATGGGAGAGTATTGCTATGGATTTTATCACCAAACTTCCTCGCACACCTTCGGCGCGATAACATTTGGGTAGTCATTGACTGTTTGACCAAATCCGCTCATTTCCTCCCTATTCGTGAAGGCTACAAAGTCGAGAAATTGGCTTCTATCTACAAGGATGAGATCATTTGTTGTCATGGTCTTCTCATTGACATCATTTCTGATCGTGATGGTCGTTTCACTTCGCATCTTTGGCAAACTTTTCAGAAAGCCCTTGGTACTCACCTTAACCTTAGTACCGCTTTCCATCCTCAATCCGACGGTCAAACCGAGTGCACTATCCAAACTCTCGAGGATATGCTCGTTCATGCATAATCGATTTTGGTGGCAACTAGGATTCTCATTTACCTTTGGTAGAGTTCTCGTACAATAACAATTATCATGCTAGTATTCAAATGGCACCGTTTGAAGCTTTGTATGGTCGAAGATACCGATCTCCTATCTGTTGGCACGAGATCGGGGAAACTTAAATCATTGGTCCCGAACTCATACAAGAGACAACGGATAAAACCTTGAAAATATGTGATAATCTGCGCAAGGCTAGGAGTCGACAAAAGAGCTACGCAGATAAGAGACACAAACCTTTGGAATTCAACGTGGGTAATAACGTACTTCTCAAGGTGTCTCCTTGGAAGGGTGTAGTTCGATTTGGTAAGAAAGGCAAACTCGATCCTTGCTACGTAGGTCCTTTTAAGATTCTCGAAAGGACTGGCAAGGTAGCATATCGACTGGACCTACCTCGAGAACTCAAGAATGTCCATCCAACTTTTCATGTTTCCAACCTGAAGAAATGCCTAGCTGAAGAAGGACTTCAGGTCCCACTCAATGACATTCAAATCAATGAGTCGTTACATTTTGTGGAAAAAACTGTCGAAATCATGGACCGAGGAACTAAGCAACTTACGCGCAGTCTTATTCCCATAGTCAAAGTTCGATGGGAAGACAAATGTGGTGCCAAGTTCACTTGGGAACTCGAGAGTGAAATGAAGACCAAACATCCACATCTTTTCGTTGAGTCTTCCTCTTGAATAAATTTCGAGACGAAATTTACTAATGTAGGGGAGACCGTAATGCCTCGTATTCTCATACTTTCAATATTTAGAAAGAATTATTGTGATTCTATTTTTGGAAACTTGTAATTATATTCGTTTCTTTTATTTCAAACTTGTACTCTGAGATTATGTTGATACACTTTTGTGTATGTCGCTTGTTCTTAGTTACGCTTGCAATTGTACGGTCTTTGTTTATTGTGTCTGTATAGTTTGGTCGTGTCGACCAAATCAAGATATCCTCCTATCTTGATTTAGTACGACGATTAGTTTATCTGTGTTGTAAAACAGTTGCATGTATGCATACTGTTGAGTCTTGTGTACGTCATGTCTGTTGGCACGTTCTCCGAAGAACACTTTCAAATACGAGTGAGAAGTGCTTCGTACGAGCAAGTTGTTGCTCGTACGAGCCACTAACCAATCGTACGAGTGATTCTCCAGTCGTACGAGTGGACATTTCAACAAGCACCTAGCTTGATTCGTACGAGCCATGGGTCGTTCGTATGAGCATCCTTTGGAGAATGTTCTTCGTGACTAATAGTGTTTCGTACGACCAGCTACATTCTTCGTATTGTTGCTTGTGTGGACACTATATAAACAGACATGCACTTCTCAGTGCAAAGAGTGGACAATAGTAGTGAATTCTAGACACTAGAGAGAGACACTGAAGCACAAGAGCACATAGAGTATATCCTGAGTATGTTTGAACATTGTTTGTTTGTGTTTGTACTTGTTCTCTTCTGTTAATCAAGATAGTGAATATTTGGTTATCTTGTGTTTCTTACTTTGATTTGGTTTGCATACTTAGGTGGATTCCGCACTCGTATGTGTGTTACATAAACATGGAAGTAGGTTAATCTTGATCCTCCGAGTGGACCTACAAGTGGTATCAAAGCTTTGGCTCTCTTCCTTATTTAAAACCAAGCTTTGTGTTGTTTCTGAGCTAGTTGTGAGGGTTTCTGGAAGTGTTCTTTAACTTTCAATAGGAAACTTAAAGTTTTTAAAAGATAACCAACTTAAAACTTAGTTAAAACTTGTTGTATCCAGAAAATTTTCATAAAAACCTTGTTAGAATACATGGAGTCATGTTAGAATCTGATTTTTCTTAAAATTTTCTATCAAAGTTCAATTGGACATAATTCAGGTGAAACACTTCTGGAAAACTCACCGGAATATTCTTGTAGGGTTGACCAAATCTCTGGACTTGACTATTTTGACTGAAAAGCTGATATGGAATGTTTGTCTTTTTAAACAAAATTGTGTAGACAGCTGATAACTTTCGAACAAACTTAGAAACAATTCTTCATTATAAAAGGAAATTTTCACCAACCAACCCTGCAAAAAGATTCCTCTCTCCAAAAAACCAAACTTCAGTGAAAAACATCCGTGCGAATAACCCATTTGCATGAAGAACAAGACTGTTCGTGCGAAAGACCAAGTCATCCGCACGAAGGACCTTTTTGCATGAAGCAGATGTTGATCGCACGAAAGACTGTGGTTCGTACAAAAGATAGTCGCTCGTACGAATCATTAATTCATACGAAGAACCCACCTTCTTTGATTGTTTTTCGTGTTTCAATTTTTCAAATCTTTGTGGTTTTTAAAATTTGTGAACTTATAATAGGAGACTATTATTTTCAAAAATTAAACTTTAAACCTTTTAATTTTCATAAACAAGAACATATAATGGGTACTAATCCTTGGCATTGGGGGAGTGGTTCAAGCACAAACCAAGACTCGTCACAATGCTCCGCAACCTCATGGGTTAGATCACTAATGCCTCAACACACATCTATGATTACTGCTAATCAATGGGCGTGTGTAGCAAATCAAAATCAGAGCATTCAGACTCTTCTTATAAGCGAGAGTGAACCAGGAAGTAATAACCGTCCACCAAAACTGAACCATATAAACGATTATCCTTCATGGAAAAGTCGTTTCCATACATATGTTCTCGGTCAAAATACAGAATTATGGACATGTTTTACTACAGCATACAAGGAATCTATAGAAGAAGCAGGATCAAATCTATCCTCCATAGCCAATTTAGATGAAAAATGATAAAAATGCATATGATCTAGAGAAGAAGGCATTTGCTATCCTTACACAAGCACTTCATAAGGATATTTATCATCAGTTTGTGTACTATACCACCACCAAGGATTTGTGGGATACTTTGGAAGCAAGAGGAGAAGGAAATGCTGCAACCGGAAAAATACGACATGATCTGCTAAAGAAAGAGTTTGAAGGTTTCATGTTCATGGAGAATAAAACACTGAGCGACATGACAACCCGTTTCTACCATTTGCTTAGTGAAATGTATTCATACAAAGTGTTAGCATCTCCACAAGAAATCGTGATGCGTTTTGCTGACCCCTTACCGCCAAAATGGAGTCAATATATTGACATACTAAGGCATACAGGTGTTTTGGATGTGATTAGTATTTGTGAATTTGTTCAAAAGCTGGAGAACAAAAATGAAGAAGAAATCCTGAAAGCAAAAAGGGTTTCCGTTCCACAAAACCCTAAGGTGTACTTTGGAGGTATTAACACACGTGTTAGTATAACTCAGCAACCAAAACTTCAAACCGCGTTTGTGTCAAATGTTAACCCCTTTCTACCACCACCAGTTGAAACAGATCAATCTGCCGGCTCAACTACTCAAACTATGGTCAAGTATTTTATCCTAAAACCTTTCTACCACAACCACAAGTTGTTACACCTCAAGTTACACAACAAGCTTCTCAACAAGCTTTCTATGGTAACAAATTTCAACCTGCAAATCCTAATAACGTCAAACTTGATACATCACATCTTTCCAAGGTCAGTGTAGAAGTTGCTTGGGAACATATGGAACTTCTGAACACTATGGTTAGTGCTTACTGTGGACTAGTCGTTGGTCCAATTGGAAACATCAATTGACTAATGAAGACTATCAACAAATAGACAGAGATGAGACGGATTTGATGGATATTAAATGGGCGTTTACAAGTGCGGTTAGAAGAGCTAAGGATTACATGATCAGAACTGGGAGAACGATTTTGGAAAGCAAGAAAGATACAAAATATGGTTTTCATAAAGATGATGTTACTTGCTTCAACTGTGGTTAAAAAGGTCACTTCAAGCGTGAATAAACTCGACCCAGCAAACAAGGAAATCACAACCCTTTCTGAAATCAATCACAACCATCCCACACAACTCAAGTTAACAATGAACAAAGAATAGTTGATGTTAACAACCCAAACAACTCTAACCAGTCTGGACCTTCAAACAACTCAAACAGAGCTCTAGTAGTTCAAGCAGATGAAGGATGTGATAGGTCAATAAGATTGGGAGACGAGAATCCAGGAGGAACTGCATGTTATGCGAAGATTATCAATCGGATCAACCATGTTCACAGCATTGACAATTCTGATGATGATGATAGTTCTGGGTATAATGGGAGTTCTGACGAAGAAAGCTCGAGTGTAGGTGGTTATGGATCTGATCCAGATGTCAGGGAAAGGATTGATACTGAGGTCAATGAGTTGCTGGAAGAAGCAGAAAAGTTGAAAAGTCAAAAGGCTGGTTTGATAAGGAAAGCAGAATTTGCATCAAAGGAGATGGAGAAAATCTTTGCCAACAATGCGTCCTTTTCTCATCATACCGCTTTCAAGGCTAACGTTGCAGGTTCAACAAGTCAGGTAAAATCCGACTCTCCTAAGATATGCAGTGACTATGTTGAATTAAAAACGAATTTTGAAACAATAAACAGTCATAATCAAAGCCTAGTAGTTGAACTGTCAAAATGCAAAGAGGCAAATATGGCTTTAACTCGAAACGAAAAAGAATTAAAATCTGTAATTGAAACTCTTAAGAAAAGCGTTTCTGAATTAACTAAAACAGTTTTGAACAAACAAACAAGAATTAATAACTACATTAATATCCTTGAAGAAACGAAAAAGGAGTTAGCCATTGCCAAATGCGAACATGATGCAATTAAGCTAAAATTGGAAAGTTATTCTAACTCCTGATATGTGCTTGATCACATCATTGACGTTTAAAAGCTTAAGGGAGATGTCAAATGCATTGGGTATAAATTGTGTCCACCTCTGTTGAAACACAATTATACCGAATTGCCTGATGAAGAGGAAATGCCACGCTTTGAACCATCTGTACCTCTTAATCCTGAAGAGTTTGCAGCAGGATTAGGGCTTAAGATGGACAATTCCTCAGTTGAATCAAGAATATCAGAGAACTGTAGGTCCCCTAGTCCTTACGGATCTTCACAGAATTGACTATCTAATCTAGAGTGCGGAATCCCCTAGATCAGATTTCACAGAAACAACACGAACACGACCACAAACATGAACAATATCCTTCAAACAATCTTCTATTGATTATCTAACACAAAGTGTTTACAAGCAATTCAAGACTCTCTCTAAAATCTCTCTGAACAACTAAACCAGCAACACAGCAATAGAACCAGCAACTAAGCAAACCCTAATGCAAACCTCCCTATACATAGAGATAGATTATGCAACTAGTCTATGGTTTCCTGCATGGACTGCTAATGGGTTTAAAGCCCAATTCGCCTACCATGCACTATTTAGTATCTAGTTCAGCCCAATTACTTCTAATTCACTAATACAAAACTAAATCCGCTAACCGTTATCATTTTACTAATTACAAGATATCCAAAGACCAAATCTAAGCTGTTGTCACAAATATGCACCAACAAACTCCCCCTTGACAATAGCTTCATGAAATAACTTTGTCTTCAGTTTGCAATCTACAACATCTTTGAAAAACGTTGGTCTTTGGATAGCTTCAGCTTTAATAGCTTCTGTCAGCAACAAACTCCCCCTAAGCTGATGTATCCAATCACCAAATCTTCTAAATCGTTAGCGTTTGAGTAAACTCCCATTTAGTCCTTGTATAGCAATCTTCAAAACTCTTCAACTTTGTCTACAATGTAGAAAGGAGGTTCTACCATGCATCCAAGCAAACTCCGCTTCACCAAACTTCTAAGCAATACACTGCTAAAATCTGTATACTATAAAACAAATATCTCGAGAACCATAAGAATTTTTCAACACAAGTTAAACAAATTATTATTATTCAAGAGATAGTAAAACTGTATCACAGATTAAGCACTTCTCAATTCAAACCACATACTCAAAATTTTTAAACACCATCAACCTGCAAGATCTGAAAATTTTGAACTTAGCTTCTAACACCGTCTCCCTCTATCGGTAAGAACTCCTCCTTGAACAACCAATATCCGTACAATAAGAATTTACAAGAAAATGAAATATTTTTGGATTTTTATATTTTCTGAAAGCAAATAAATAACGAAATAATAAACACTCTATTTTTGTGAGAATCACCGTTAAGAAGATCATATCAGCAACATCAAACTGTTTTCACTCTATTTTATAATTCTTTATGTAATATTCATGAAAAGCAGTTCAAGACGATTACCAGTATTGTTTATCCACATAAACAAAATACATAAACATTTCAAGTACCAGTACCTCGTGGTCTGTTTAAATAATTTATACTGATATACTAGTGAGTATACCGAAATTCATCGTTGTTGATCAGAATCCTTCTAAAATAGAGGAGGATGATTCATCATATAATGAGTCCGAGAAAACCGATCAGGAGCCTTTGTCCTTGCTTTAGTTGACCCGAAAGCAGGTAGTTCAGTTCCTGACCTCAGCTCATTCCCTTCAGTTTTGAAGTGAAAGCGCGGTTACGAGTTTCCTTTTGTATCAGCACTGGCGATTGATTTCTCCTTCTCATCTGGTCTATATCGAATGACCTATGTTTTGCTCTGGCTACTATTGACATGACTACATTGTCTCACTGAGGAGTGTTTTCTCATATCATAGAGGAAAGAAAGATGGGCCGAATCATGCAGGTGGAAATTTCTGTGATCACCTATGATATATCTGGTTGTTCTCTCTCCTCCTCCTTCTCTATGTTCCTTACCTTCCACCTACAAAAGCAAGAATGCAATCTCGAGTACGTCCCTCTTATCTTATTTCAGAGAAATTGAATAAGAAAGTGATGTTTGAAAACACTGATGAAGTAGAGTCAGTCTGAGGATTGGATCCGGGGGAACATAAATTTCCTATCGGTCTTGACCTTCTCAGAGACTTGCCAAGATAGGCATTTGCTCTTATATTATAGATATTATAAGACGATAATAGAAAAGGAACCCCTCTCTCTTTCCTTTTCTGTGCGCTCTCTCTTCTGTCATGTGCTTTAATAATTGAAAGTAAAAAAGACGTGATCAACTTTCTCGATCTGCTTCAGACTCATCACTCTAATGTCTCGTCCAGGTCGGGGGGTGAATTGGGCCCTCTGAATGAATGGTGAACCAGTCCTACGAGTGGGTTGATCCACCGCAATTATTGTTCTATATATAGTCCTGGCCCGGAAAGGTACTAGGCATGGGTCACGCCACCTTGTTCAGGCGAAAGCCCATCAAGTGAATGAAGTATAATTCCCATTATGGGCCGGCCCAGGCTTGCTTGCTATCCGAGTGTAGTCAGCAAAAGCAAAGAGAAAAAATGACGTAACGTAGGACCAATAAGATTGAATCCTCTGAGAGAGAATGTATTCAGAGTATACTTATTATATATATTAATCGAGGAGAGCGGGGAATAATCCGGATAGGTATCGAAATCGTTGTGTACTAGCTTCAGTGGGAATAAGTAATTGTCATGTTAAGGAGAACTAATATTGGACCGGGGAAAAAAGGGGAGAAAGTAAAGTCTAAGCGCATATGGCACAAAAAGGAAATCCGATCTCGGTACGAAACTACCAATCTATTTTTATTGATATCTTAATATATCTCGTTATGATTTATCTTTCGTTGACCTTCATGAAGCTAGGAATATCTATTATGGCTTTTTTGTGACTCCTGGGAGGACGACGAACCCTCATCCTCCAGCAGAGGGTTCCTCAAATGCCCAACTCGATTTGGACTTAACTCTGCGTCCACCAGGACCAACAGCAGAGGAAATAGAAATGGAGCTTTCCTTATTTCTTTCTTCCTTTGGAAATAGGGGAGTGACCTCAAGTGTACTCCAAAATACTAAGATTAGCTGCAATTGGACGTCGCGTCCCCCGCGAAGCTTTTGAAGATCTGGGAACTTATGCGGGATCTCCAAAGAAGACTGGTTCCTGCTTTCCAAGCAAGAGATGTTTTATTGAAAGCTCTCGCCCAATGGGAGAGGGACCAGACGCGTGATCCATGAGGTTGGCCGCCCAGCGTCAGCTCTATGAACTAACAAGGGGTCGGTCGCGAGAGATAGAGGGGTGGTCCGGCGGGTAGGCTGGAGGGGGCTCGTTAAGGGGAGAAAATCGAGAAGTCCTTCGAAAGATAGGGCTTCCTGGAGAATTTGGTGTCTTTCTATTTGGAAACAAAGGACCATAGGTATAATTAGACACTTCGTCTTTATTGTTCCACTAGCTAGGATAAAATGATCAGATGTCCCTTTCATTATGACAACCTTCTTTTTTGATGTCAAAGACAAGAAGCTACACAAAAATTTTCATTGGATCTCGGTTGTTCTTAACAGCGATGGCTATTCATATAAGTCTCTGGGTAGCACCACTAGACCTTCAACAAGGTAGAAATTCTCGTATTCCCTATGTACATGTTCCTGCGGCTCGGATGAGTATTCTTGTTTATATCACTACGGCTATAAACACATTCTTGTTCCTATTAACAAAACATCCCCTTTTTCTTCGCTCTTTCGGAACCGGTACAGAAATGGGTGCTTTTTCTACGTTGTTTACCTTAGTTACTGGGGGATTACGAGGAAGACCTATGTGGGGCACCTTTTGGGTGTGGGATGCTCATTTAACCTCTGTATTAATCGCGTTCCTTATTTACATGGGTGCACTGTGTTTTCAAAAGATTCCTATCGAACCGGCTCCTTTTTCAATCTGTGCTGGACCGATCGATATACCCATAATCAAGTCTTCAGTCAACTGGTGGAATACGTCGCATCAACCTGGGAGCATTAGCCGATACGCTACATCAATACATGTTCCTATGCCCATTCCAATCTTGTCTAACTTTGCTAACTCCCCCTTCTCAACCCGTATCTTGTTCGTTCTGGAAACACGTCTTCTTATTCCATCTTTTCTCGAATCTCCTTTAACGGTAGAAATAGAAGCTCAAGAAGGAATACCAAAACCTAGTTCACTCGTTGGCATCCATGGCTGAATGGTAAATCCGCCCAACAGGGCAAATTCGTAGGTTCGATTCCTGCTAGATGCGTCGCCAATCAAGAAGTCTTTCCGAGAATTCCTTATCCGTAAGTCAAGCAGGTAAAGTCGACTATTCATCTTCTCTTACTCAAAGGAGCCCCTGAATGCAGACCAATCCCCCAAGGGACTAAGCGCATTCAGTTATCTTTCAAAGAGCTTATTCATAATCAAATAAGTTTTTCTTATTAGTTGTTGCAACCCATTTGAATTTGAAAACAGCTTCTTCCTTCAACACCAGCAACGGATAGGACCAGATCTTCTATTTTCTCGAAAGCTCTTACTGTAACAGAAAAAACTTGCTAGGTAATAGGGATTCGTTGAACTATGAAAACTCATACTGGTTATTCCACAGAAAGAGGAACTTGAATTAGCCCTCGGGTTGTGAACCATTGTCACTCGTTACGTAACGAAGTTCAGTATCCGTATGTTAGCCAAGAGATGATTAGTCGAGTCCTCTGAAAAGATGATGCTTTGAGAAGCTCTATACGTATAGTCGATATAGAGGTATTCGTTTTTCAACTCATTCATTACGTATCTAAGTTCAAGCAGAATCTCCTACGTGACTGTGGTCAGGTAACTGTTAGTATAGTAAGAAGCTTCGGTTCACAAAAGAAAGAGCAGCAACAAGCTTCTAGTTCTCACTCCATTGCCATTTCTTTGGTCTCTTCTTCAGAGTGAAGCTAGCCACTCTCAATTAGTGGAGTGGGCAACTTGCTTCGGCTGCTTTCATTGATGGAGGCCTTGTCTTATGATAGGATAAATTACAAGGAATACCAATCTGTTGGAATCGGTATGCCCAAGACACATATTAAATTGATGTGGCTAGTACGTTATGATCCAAGTCGGGTCATACCCAATAACAAGCTAGAAAAACACCCATAATATTTATTTATGATATGATCAAACAAATAAATATTAACACTTAGAATATTTAGAAATTGGTTTTCTAAATAATTGCACTTGAGAAACTAATAAATTATATGGATAATTTATTTTGAGAGAATATTTTATATTGTTATTTAATGGGTTAAATAACATTATAAACTATTAAGAGATGTTACATAAAATCTTGTATTGTGTTATATTATATTTTATAAAAGTTATAAAATATATAAATACAAGATTTAAATAAAATAAAAAAATATTTTTTTATAAACACCCATAGGGCCGTCCAAATGGGGTTCCCTAGGTGGGATTTTTGTCCAATCATTTGCATGCAACTTGTCTTGAGATCTCACACAAGATCATGTAAGAGATATGCAAGATTTGATATTATTCTCATATATACTCTTACACACAAAAAAGGAAAAAGAAGAACTCTTGTGAATACTGTCAAATTTCGGCCAAACATAGTGTTTGTCCAAGAGTTTTTTCAAGTTTAATTCAAGTGTTCAAATCCTAGCAATCTTGCGGTGTTTGTTGGAAAGCTTGGGGTATACAAGCTTGAGCTCTTCTACTTAGAAGATTACCATTCAAGAAGCATCATCCTTTTCACCTACTTGTTCTTTGGAAGTAGTATTCTAAACACCCTATGGTTGTAATTTTGATAGCATGCATGTTCATATATGGATCCGGGTTTTGATTTTACATATAAAATGGGTTTTATATCTTGTAAGTAACATGTTTTAAATAATTATTCCGCTGCGTTTTTATTTTATATGGATAAAATAACTTTGATAAAAATGTCAAAACCCCAACAGTGGTATCAGAGCCGCTTATATGAATGCATGCTTCAATGTGTTTAAAAATTTCGGGATTTTGGGTTTGTGGAAACCCTATGGCCGAAAAATTTGATCATGGTTCTCCTTTTGTTTTTCAAGATGTTTATTATACATGCATAAAAGTATCTTGAAAAATTATATCATTTGGATGATTTGTTTGTTTGGACAAAAACCCATATTTTCGGTTTTTCCCTTGGCCGAAAATTGGGTTACAAAAGGAAACCATTTTTGCTCTTGAATTTAAATATATATATGGATATATATTTGGTGTTCATAACCTAGCCATGACCTTGTGATTAAATATGTTGAATGATTGTGTTGTGATTTATTTAATTATTTCAATGGGTTGTAATAATTAATTATCTTTGTTCTTCCATTTGTAAAGTTGTAATTTATTTATTTTCATTTGGTATGTAAATAAATACATTAGGTGCATTTTATTTTACTAGAAAAAAATGTATTAGGATACTTTATTGTAAAAGAAGATGCACACACAAAATGTGTTTTTGGTTAGGGCCAATTTTGGGCTTAAAGAACCTCATGGTTCTTAACGGGATTTTAGCCCAATAATCAAAACACATTTTTGAGGCCCAAAGGAGTTTGGAGCTGAATATAAAGTCCATTTGGAAGCCCAAAGAAAGTGAAGAAATCACAACACAAAAGGAAGACTTGAAGCATTTGGATGCGGGTTCAAGTGGGAGTTTAACGACACATTTTTGTGTCAATATTCAGCCTTTGGGAAGGACCTTCTGGCACACTTGTTTCGGCTAACAATTGTTGTAAAAAATAGTTGGCTATGGTTATGCACCTATAGTTTTGTGTGTTATGCTTGTATGGTTGTTTTATTATCTTGTTTGGATGATATGTGGATATGAATGCTTAACAAACTAATAAACAACAACAAGCTTAAAATTGGTTCTTTAAAAATCATTAAGGTGGTTGATAAAATGGTTTTATTAAAAATTAATGATTTTATAATAAATGGGTTTTATTAAAAGAACCTTAAAAATTGATTTTCGCTAAGGTACCATGAATTTGAATGCATGCAAATGTATGGTACATAAAGTTTTCTAAAACTAGAATGTTGAAAACATAAAATCCCTTTTATAAAACAAGTCAAACACCATCCTTTTATACAACACTCGAATCACTTGGGAATTCTTTGTGGGATAAAGGTCACCTAACCACATTTGAAGGAACTTGTGAATTGGAGGTAGGGTTACAATATTTGTAGGATAAAGGTCACCTAACCACTTGTATGTGTAAACTTACATGTGTGTGTAAGTACGACGATTTTATTTGGAAACCATGTGCTTAGGGTCACCGAAGCATGGCGTACAAAGGTGTTGATGGGATTAAACATGCCAACTAAACATTAAGATGTTTAACCGATCCCATATGGCTAGAAATTGCAAAGGGTTGCAATTGTCAAACGTTGACTACCTTGTTAATTTAAATAATGGGATAAAGGTCATCTAACCAATTTCTAGATTTTAATTATTAATAGTCTATGAGACACAAAAGGGTATTAATAATTAAAATTTAATAATATCAAAAATACTAAAAATTGAACTTTGTTAAAATTTTGTAGATGGCCGCTAACAATGCAAAACAATTACCCAAACCGTCCGTCACCTTTCACTAAGAACCATCCTTGAAAAGGATCATCTCAACCATAACAACTTCATGGACTGGTATCGAAACTTGAGAATCGTTCTCAAGCAAGAAAAGATATCCTATGTGTTAGACGATCCCATTCCCGATGAATCCAACGTGGAAGATGTGGTAGCCTATAACGATTGGGTTAAGTATAACAAGGACTCCATGCAAGCCTCTTGCCTCATGTTGGAAACTATGATTCCCGAGATTCAAAAGGATTTTGAACTTATGGGGCATACGACATGATTACCCAATTGAAGGAAATGTTCCTTCAACAAGCAAGGGTAGAATGCTTCGAAACGTTTCGGGCGCTTCATGCATGTCCTACGGAGGAAACCCAATCGGTCTCATCTTATGTCCTTAAGATGAAGAGCCACATTGATCGCCTCGAAAGGCTTAATTGTCCTGTCTCTAAAGAGTTGGCTACGGATTTGATCCTCAACTCTTTAATAAAGAAGTTTGAGACTTTCGTCATGAATTATAACATGAACGATGGGACAAGAGCATTGGTGAACTTCATGCAATGCTCAAAACTGCCGAGGCGGGCATAGGTAAAAAGGCTTTACCCATTCTAATGATCAATGAGGGAGGCAACAAGAAGAGGCCCCACCCCGACTCCAAGGCAAATTTTGCCAAAAGGAAGGGTCACGTTAAAGGGAAAGGGAAAGGAAAGGTTAAAGCGGAACCCACGAAACCAAAACAAAAGAAGCAAAAGATTGCTTCGTCTGAACCCATGCTTTGAGTGTGGAGAGATAGGACATTCGAAAAAGAAATTGTCCAACCTATCTCAAGGAGTTGAATAACAAGAGGGATGCGGGGCAAACCTCAGGTACAATACTTATGATACATATTGACTTTAATGTTATTTCTTCAAACACATGGGTATTGGATACCTGGTGTGGAAATCATATTTGCAATCTTTTGCAGGGGTTCAAAAGAAATAAACATTACAAGAAGGGAGACATTAGTCTCTTCATGGGCAATGGAGCAAAGGTTCAAGTTGAAGCCCGAGGAGACTATGTTCTGAAACTTCCAAGTGGTTTGGAAATCATCTTGAAAAATGTTTTGTGTGCTCTTAGTTTGACTAGGAACATTATTTTGGTTTCCCTCTTACTGCAATATGGTTTTAATTTAAAGTTTGTAAACGATGACATTTATGTTTTCATGAATGACATGTTTTACTTTAAAGCTATGCCTTCAAATGGTATTTATGAATTGGTTCATGATAATACATTTGATAGTTCTATGTACCAAGCAACCACCAAGAAACTCAAATTAGATTTGAGTGATTCCTATCTTTGGCATTGTCGCCTTGGACATATAAACAAAAATCGCATGCAAACACTTCGAAAGAATGGTCTTTTGGAAACAAATGGAGATGATTCATTTGATGTATGTGAATCTTGTTTACAAGGCAAAATGACTAAGGCATCCTTCAATGGCACCTTTGAAAGGGCAAAAGAATTATTAGGTATCATACATTCGGATGTATATAGTCCTTTTAAACCAATGACTAGGAATGGTGAAAGATACTTCATTAGTTTTACCGACGACTATAGTTGTATGGTTATGTGTACTTGATAAGACACAAAGATGAAAGCATTTGAAATGTTCAAAGATTTCAAAAGTGAAGTAGAAAATCAACTCAAGAAAACAATCAAAGTTCTTCGTACCGATAGAGGAGGTGAATACCTTAGTGATGCTTTTCAAGATCATCTTAGGAGTTGTGGGATTATCTCACAACTTACTCCACCTGGAACACCACAACATAATGGTGTGTCTGAAAGGAGGAATCGAACTCTATTGGATATGGTTCGATCTATGATTGCTAGAAGCACATTGTCTCTATCATATTGGGGTTACGCTTTGCTCTCCGCGGCCCGTATACTGAATATGGCCCCAACCAAGAAAGTGGATAAGACACCTTTTGAAATATGGCATGGAAAGGCTCCATCATTATCATCTTTGAAGGTATGGGTTGTGAAGCGTATGTGAAGCAATACACCCCAAACAAATTGGAAGTACGATCCACTAAGGTATCTTTGGAGGATATCCTAAAGATGATATAGGATATTACTTTTACGATCCAACAGAGCAAAAGGTATTTGTTGCTCGAAAGGGTAAGTTCTTGGAGGCTAAGTTCCTTATGGAAGGAACTAGTAGTAGAACAATGGAACTTGAGAGGATCAAGAACCACAAGCCAATACACGTTTGGTTGATACTAGCACTCAACAAGAGGTTGTTGAAGAGGATCAAATGGTTGATCAATACACACAAAACGTTCGCAGATCTGGTAGAATTAGTCATCCACCCGAAAGATATGGATTTTCCATAGATGGATGCTACGTGGTAGATTCGGATGAACCAACCACATACCATGATGCAATGTCACAATCCGATTATGACAAATGGCTTGAAGCCAGATGCAATCCATGTATGACAACCAAGTATGGGAATTGGTTGTACCACCTCTTAACTCGAAAGTAGTTGAAAGTAAGTGGGTTTTCAAGAAGAAACTGATATGCATGGTAACTTGGATACTTATAAAGCGAGAGTTGTAGCAAAAGGTTTCACTCAAACTCGAGGGGTTGATTATGATGAGACCTTCTCCCCGTGGCGATGCTAAAGTCAATTAGGAAATTATTTGCCATAGCTACATATTACGATTATCAGATTTGGCAAATGGATGTCAAAACGGATTTCCTCAATGGATATCTTAATGAAGATGTCTATATGGTTCAGCATGAAGGTTTTGTCGATCCAAAACATCCTAACAAAGTAAGCAAGTTAAAGAAATCAATATATGGATTGAAACAAGCATCTAGAAGTTGGAATCATCATTTGATGAAGAAATTAGGAATTTTGGATTCATCAAGAACGTCGATGAAGCTTGTGTGTATAAGAAGGCTAGTGGGAGCATTATCACTTTCCTAGTACTGTATGTCGATGACATTCTACTATTTGGAAATGATATTCCAACCATGGAAGGTGTTAAAACCTGGCTTGGAAGTTGTTTTTCCATAAAGGATCTGGTGAAGCCGCCTATATTTTGGGAATAAAGATCTATAGGGATAGATCAAGGCGCTTGATAGGTTTGAACCAAAGTGCATACATTGACAAAGTCTTGAAAAGGTTCAAGATGGAGAACTCTAAGAAAGGTTTGGTACCTATTCAAAAGGGAACGATATTGAATGCGTCTCAATGTCCAAGCTCAAAGAATGAGCAAGAGAGAATGAAAGGAGTCCCATATGCGTCTACTATAGGATCCATCAAGTATGCAATGATATGCACTAGACCGGACGTGTCATGTGCCTTAAGCATGACAAGTAGATACTAGCAAAATCCAGGTAACAGTCATTGGATTCCTATTAAAAGCATATTGAAATACCTTAGAAGGACTAAGGATATGTTTCTAATATATGGATCTGTGAAGAGGAACTCGTTGTAAAGGGTTACACGGATGCGAGTTTCCAAACTGACCGAGATGGTTCTCGATCACAATCTGGGTATGTCTTCATTTTGAATAGAGCTGCAGTCTCTTGGAAGAGCTCGAAGCAGGTGTTGTAGCATTGTCCACTACAGAATCAGAATACTTTCGCTGCCTCATTGGCAACGCAAGAAGCTGCATGGTTGAAGAAATTCATAGCCGACCTAGGGGTAGTCCCTGCCATTCAGGATCCCCTAGAAATATTTTTTGATAACGAGGGTGTAATTGCATAAATTAAGGAACCTCGTGCACATCAAAAGACTAGGCACATTGAGCGGAGATTCAACTACATAAGGGATGAAGTTGAAAAAGGAAAGATATGTATTCGCAAAGTTCACACCGATCAAAACAATGCGGATCCTCTCACGAAGCTCCTTGAACGGCCAAAGCATGAGGGTCATACTTGTGCCTTAGGACTTCGATATTCTAGTGATTGGATATGATCTATTTAGTATTTGGATATCGGAACAATTGTTATTATGACTCATTTAATGATTATGGCATTTTGAGTTATGTTCCAATTTTAGCATGTTTAAATCCATGAATAAGTTAATTATTCTAAATGTCCGTAGTCGATCATATTTGTGGGAACAAATATGAAGTTAAGACTATTATGAACTTGGATTGGTGGATATTCATTAGGTATTAATATAGAGCAAAGTGTTGCTGCCAAAGTTCATAGATATTTGTGGGATACAAATATTGGACTGACCCGCTCTCAAATATTACTACATGGAATCTTTGAGATTGATCATAAGTAAATTTGAGTAAAGGCGAATATCATTGTATCCTCTGACCTGAGATACATATTGGGTCTTGATATTCACCAAATATTGTACTTTGACTGTCTTGATGTCAAATATGGCAGTACATAAGGCTAAGCTCAAGTGTGGTACGAGGTGATTGTGAGAGACGTATGTAGTCAAGATGGGATTTGTTTCTCTTATTCGTTGAGAGTAAGATGTCTAAGGCCTGCTAAAGTTAAATCAACAGAGAATGATCACTCTATGTCTCTGGATTTGACATGACATCTGTAACGAAAGGATAAATGATCGTTTCACCTAAATCATGTTCAAGTTAGGGACTTGAAGGGGATGATGTTATTGAATGGCACTTCGTCATACGTATTAGGGGAAGTAAACCATTGTTAGGCGGTATTTGCTACTTGCATCAATCTTCTATGTATCTTGTGCAAGTGGGAGATTGTTGGAATCGGTATGCCCAAGACACATATTAAATTTATATGGCTAGTACGTTATGATCCAAGTCGGGTCATACCCAATAACAAGCTAGACAAACACCCATAATATTTATTTATGATATGATCAAACAAATATATATTAAAACTTAGAATATTTAGAAATTGGTTTTCTAATAATTGCACTTGAGAAACTAATAAATTATATGGATAATTTATTTTGAGAGAATATTTTATATTGTTATTTAATGGGTTAAACAACATTATAAATTATTAAGAGACGTTGCATAAAATCTTGTATTATGTTATATTATATTTTATAAAAGATATAAAATGTGTCTAATATTGATTTTGTAAATCAAGTCAAGATTTTAAAGTGTAACGGTCAAAATAGTTACACTCAACACACAAATAGGTGTGTGAAGATGAACCAAGTACCTCTAGACCCATAAGTTCCACATCAAGTCATAAAACAGGATCTCTCAAATTTCTTAAAAGGAGAACAAGTTTTAAGTGTGGAAAGTTTGGCCACATTATCAAAAACTGTACCAATCCAGCAAAACTAAAGTTTGTTGAAAAAGCCCCTTCTGAAACAACTTGCCAACGTCGATCTATGTCACATAAACAAGACAAACGAATTGTTAAGGAACAAGAAGAAAAAACAGAGACGTAAACAAGTAAAAATAATTGAAAAAGCATTAAAACTGGATTTTTCAGAAAGGAAACCAAGTTCATCAAGTTTGATAAAACCAGAAGTATTTAAAACTGTAAATAATAGTAAGTCTGGTAAACCTCAACAATCTCGGAAACCTAAAACCGGTAATGTTTCAAGGGGAGGCACAAAGTTTCCAAATCATCAAGAAATAGAAATCACATTTCTTGATGATAAGGGTCGACCCAAGACCACTAAGGCTTGGGTCCCCATCTGAAACTGATCGGGTATTGAAATGTGCAGGGTGTTCCAAGAGGAACTGTGAATAGTCATTGGATTGTTGACAGTGGAGCATCAAGGCACATGACAGGCGACTTAAGGCTTCTTTATGATGTGAAAGAATTAGGGGAGGTTATGTTGCCTTTGCTGGAGATAAGGCCGGATACATCACTTGAGAAGGAATGGTTTCCAATGGTGTTGTTAGCTTTGATAAGATCAATTATGTTCGTCAAATTGATCACAATCTTTTGAGTGTTTCTCAAATCAGCGACAAGAAGTTCACGGTTCATTTTGATGATGCCGGATGTTATGTGCTGAAACCTGGTTTCAAGATTCCCAAAGAATGGATTCTCCCATCGGCTCCAAGAATTAATGACTTGTATATTCTTGACATGAGCCAAGCTATTACCACGTCTGCACAAGTTACATGTTTTGTCTCAAAAGCCACCGAAAATGCATCAATCTCTTGGCATAGACGAATGGGACACATTCACTTGAGGAAAATGAACTATTTGGTTAAAAATAATCTTGTGAGTGGTGTACTAGTGAAGAACATTCGTTTACAAGACGTATGTGTATCGTGCCAAAAGGGAAAGCAAGCTAGAAAATCTCATCTTGTGAAGAAGATTAACACGGTGAATATGCTCGGGAATATCTTCAAATGGACCTCTTTGTGTTGGGGTTTTGACATGTTTATCAAAGTTATTTTATCCGTATAAAATAAAAACGCAGCGGAATAATTATTTAAAACATGTTACTTATAAGATATAAAACCCATTTTATATGTAAAACCAAAAACCCGGATCCATATATGAACATGCATGCTATCAAAACACAACCATAGGGTGTTATAAGAATGCTACCTTCCAAATAGTAAGAGATATGAAGAAGATGATGTTCTTGAATGGAAATCTTCAAAGTAGAAGACCTCAAGCTTGTATACCCCAAGCTTTCCAACAAACACCTTGATTATGCTAGATTTCTACACTTATGAATTCACTTGAAACACTCTTGGACAAAACCCTTTTGGCCGAAAATTGAGAGCTTCTTCTTAGAGTTCTTGCACTAGAATTAAACTTAAAAAAACTTTTGGACAAACACTATGTTTGGCCGATTTTTTTAGAGCATTCACAAGTATTCTTTCAACTTTAATTGTTACTCTAAAAAGGGTGTGTAAGAATAAATCAAAATACATATGATCTTGTAGGATCTTGTGTTGGATTATGTGATTGTTGCATGAAGTTTCATTGGTGGAAAATCCACCTTGGGAAGCCCAAAGTGGACGGCCACAAAGGCCTTTTCCAACCAAGATTTTTCAATTTCATTTTAAAGTAAGTCTTACATTTATTTTATAACCTTTTATAAAATTATAACATCACATGTTATAAGACTTATGCAACATATCACAATTATTTATAATGTTACTTAACCCATTAAATAACAATATAAAATATTCTCTCAGAATAAATTATCCATATAATTTATTAGTTTCTCAAGTTCAATTATTTAGAAAATCAATTTCTAAATATTCAAAGTGTTAATATTTATTTGTTTGATCATATCATAAATAAATATTATAAGTGTTTGTCTAGCTTGTTATTGGGTATGACCCGACTTGGATCCTAACATACTAGCCACATCAATGTAATATGTGTCTTGGGCATACCGATTCCAATAATCTCCCACTTGCACAAGATACATATAAGATTGATGCAAGTAGCAAATACCGCCTAACAACGATTTACTACCCTAATACGTATGACGAAGTGCCATTCAATAACATCATCCCCTTCAAGTCCCTTACTTGAACATGATTTAGGTGAAACTATCATTTATCCTTTCGTTACAGATGTCATGTCAAATCCAGAGACATAGAGTGATCATTCTCTGTTGATTTAAATTTAGCAGGCCTTAGACATCTTACTCTCAATGAATAAGAGGAACAAATCTCATCTTGACTACATACGTCTCTCACAATCACCTCGTACCACACCTGAGCTTAGTCTTATGTACTGCCATGTTTCAGAACAACAAAGAACTAAGTCAAAGTATAACATTTGGTGAATATCAAGACCCAATATATATCTCAGGTCAGAGGATACTATGATATTCTCCTTTACTCAAAATTACTTATGATCAATCACAAAGACTCTGTGTAGTAATACTTGAGAGCGGGTCAGTCCAATATTTGTATCCCACAAATATCTATGAACTTTGGTAGCAACACTTTGCTCTATATTCATACCTAATGAATATCCACCAATCCGAGTTCATAATAGTCTTACCTTCATATTTGTTCCCACAAATATGATCGACTACGGACATTTAGAATAATTAACTTATTCATGGATTTAAACATGCTAAAATGGAACATAACTCAAAATGCCATAATCATTAAAATGAGTCAAAATAATAAGTGTTCGGATATCCAAATACAAAGTAGATCAATTCCAATCACTAGAATATCGAAGTCCTAAGGCATAAGTATGACCCTCATGCTTTGGCCGTTCAAGTAGCTTCGTGAGAGGATCCGCAATATTTTGATTGGTGTGAACTTTATGAATACATATCTTTCTTTTTTCAACTTTATCCCTTGTAGTTGAATCTCCGCTCAATGTGCCTAGTCTTTTGATGTGCACAAGGATCCTTAATTTGTGCAATTGCACCCTCGTTATCACAAAAGATTTCTAGGGGATCCTGAATGGTAGGGACTACCCCTAGGTCGGTGATGAATTTCTTCAACCATGCAGCTTCTTGTGCTGCCAATGAAGCGGTGATGTATTCTGATTATGTAGTGGACAATGCTACAACATCCTGCTTCGAGCTCTTCCAAGAGACTGCAGCTACATTCAAAATGAAGACATACCCAGATTGTGATCGAGAATCATCTCGATCAGTTTGGAAACTCGCATCCGTGTAACCCTTTACAACGAGTTCCTCTTCACCAGATCCATATGTTAGAAACATATCCTTAGTCCTTCTAAGGTATTTCAATATGCTTTTAACAGCCATCTAATGACTGTTACCTAGATTTTGCTGGTATCTACTTGTCATGCTTAAGGCACATGACACGTCCGGTCTAGTGCATATCATTTCATACATGATGGATCCTATAGGAGACACATATGGGACTTCTTTCATTCTCCCTTGCTCATCCTTTGAGCTTGGACATTGAGACGCATTCAATATCGTTCCCTTTTGAATAGGTACCAAACCTTTCTTAGAGTTCTCCATCTTGAACCTTTTCAAGACTTCGTCAATGTATGCACTTTGGTTAAAACCTATCAAGCGCCTTGATCTATCCCTATAGATCTTTATTTCCAAAATATAGGCGGCTTCACCAAGATCCTTAATGGAAAAACAACTTCCAAGCCAGGTTTTAACACCTTCTATGGTTGGAATATGATTTCCAAATAGTAGAATGTCATCGACATATAGTACTAGGAAAGTGATGATGCTCCCACTAGCCTTCTTATACACATAAGCTTCATCGGTGTTCTTGATGAATCCAAAATTCCTAATTTCTTCATCAAAACGATGATTCCAACTTTTAGATGCTTGTTTCAATCCATATATTGATTTCTTTAACTTGCATACTTTGTTAGGATGTTTTGGATCGACAAAACCTTCAGGCTGAACCATATAGACATCTTCATTAAGATATCCATTGAGGAAAGCCGTTTTGACGTCCATTTGCCAAATCTCATAATCGTAATATGCAGCTATGGCAAATAATATCCTAATTGACTTTAGCATCGCCAAGGGCGAGGAGGTCTCATCATAATCAACCCCTTGCGTTTGAGTGAAACCTTTTGCTACAAGTCTCGCTTTATAAGTATCCAAGTTACCATGCATATCCGTTTTCTTCTTGAAAACCCACTTACTTCCAACTACTTTGGAGTTAAGAGGTGGCACAACCAATTCCCATACTTGGTTGTCATACATGGATTGCATCTCTACGTTCATGGCTTCAAGCCACTTGTCACAATCGGATTGTGACATTGCATCATGGTATGTGGTTGGTTCATCTGAATTTACCACGTAGCATCCATCCATGAAAAATCCATATTTTTCGGGTGGATGACTAATTCTACCAGATCTGCGAACGTTTTGTGTGTATTGATCAACCATTTGATCCTCTTCAACAACCTCTTGTTGAGTGCTAGTATCAACCAAACGTGTATCGACTTGTGGTTCTTGATCCTCAACAAAGTTCCACTGTTCTACTACTAGTTACTTCCATAAGGAACTTAGCCTCCAAGAACTTACCCTTTCGAGCAACAAATACCTTTTACTCTGTTGGATCGTAAATGTAATATCCTATATCATCTTTAGGATATCCTACAAAGAGACACTTAGTGGATCGTACTTCCAATTTGTTTAGGGTGTATTGCTTCACATAAGCTTCACAACCCCATACCTTCAAATATGATAATGATGGAGCCTTTCCATGCCATATTTCAAAAGGTGTCTTATCCACTTTCTTGGTTGGGGCCATATTCAGTATACGGGCCGCGGAGAGCAAAGCGTAACTCCAAAATGATAGAGGCAATGTGTTTCTAGCCATCATAGATCGAACCATATCCAGTAGAGTTCGATTCCTCCTTTCAGACACACCATTATGTTGTGGTATTCCAGGCGGAGTAAGTTGTGAGATAATTCAACAACTCCTAAGATGATCTTGAAAAGCATCGCTAAGGTATTCACCTCCTCTATCGGTGCGAAGGACTTTGATTGTTTTCTTGAGTTGATTTTCTACTTCACTTTTGAAATCTTTGAACATTTCAAACGCTTCATCTTTGTGTCTTATCAAGTACATATAACCATAACGACTATAGTCGTCAGTAAAACTAATGAAGTATCTTTCACCATTCCTATTCATTAGCTTAAAAGGACCACATACATCCGAATGTATGATACCTAATAAGTCTTTTGCCCTTTCAAAGGTGCCACTGAAGGGTGCCTTAGTCATTTTGCCTTGTAAACAAGATTCACATACATCAAATGAATCATCTCCATTTGTTTCCAAAAGACCATTCTTTCGAAGTGTTTGCATGCGATTTTTGTTTATATGTCCAAGGCGACAATGCCAAAGATAGGAATCACTCAAATCTAATTTGAGTTTCTTGGTGGTTGCTTGGTACATTGAACTATCAAATGTATTATCATGAACCAATTCATAAATACCATTTGAAGGCATAACTTTAAAGTAAAACATGTCATTCATCAAAACATAAATGTCGTCGTTTACAAACTTTAAATTAAAACCATATTGCAGCAAGAGGGAAACCGAAATAATGTTCCTAGTCAAACTAGGAGCATACAAAACGTTTTTCAACATGATATCCAAACCACTTGGAAGTTTCAAAACATAGTCTCCTCGGGCTTCAACTTGAACCTTTGCTCCATTGCCCATCATGAGACTAATGTCTCCCTTCTTGTAATATTTATTTCTTTTGAACCCCTGCAACAAATTGCAAATATGAGTTCCACACCCGGTATCCAATACCCATGAGTTTGAAGAAATAACATTAAGGTCAATATGTATCATAAAGATTGTACCTGAGGTTTGCCCCGCATCCCTCTTGTTTTTCAACTCCTTGAGATAGGTTGGACAATTTCTTTTCCAATGTCCTATCTCTCCACACTCAAAGCATGGGTCAGTCGAAGCAACCTTTTGCTTCTTTTCCTTTGGTTTCATGGGTTCCGCTTTAACCTTTCCTTTTCGTTTCCCTTTGATGTGGCCCTTTCTTTTGGCAAAACATGCCTTGGAGTCGGGGTGGGGCCTCTTTTTGTTACCTCCCTCATTGATCGTTAGAACGGGTAAAGCCTTTTTACCCATGCCCGCCTCGGCAGTTTTGAGCATTGCATGAAGCTCACCAATGCTCTTGTCCCATCCGTTCATGTTATAATTCATGACAAAAGTCTCAAACTTCTTTGTTAAAGAGTTGAGGATCAAATCCGTAGCCAACTCTTTAGAGACAGTCAATTGAGCCTTTCGAGGCGATCAATGTGGCTTTTCATCTTAAGGACATAAGATGAGACCGATTCGGTTTCCTCCATTCGACATGCATGAAGCACTCGAACCGTTTCGAAGCGTTCAACCCTTGCTTGTTGAAGGAACATTTCCTTCAATTGGGTAATCATATCGTATGCCCCGTGATCTTCAAAATCCTTTTGAATTTCAGGAATCATAGTTCCCAACATGAGGCATGAGGCTTGCATGGAGTCTTCGGTATACTTAACCCAATCGTTATAGGCCTCCTCGTCTTCCACGTTAGGTTCATCGGGAATAGGATCGTCCAACGCATAAGATATCTTTTCTTGCTTGAGAACGATTCTTAAGTTTCGATACCAATCCATGAAGTCGTTATGGTTGAGACGATCCTTTTCAAGGATGGTTCTTAGTGATAGGTTACGGACGGTTTGGGTAATTGTGTTTGCATTGTTAGCGGCCATCTACAAAATTTTAACAAAGTTTACTTTTAGTATTTTCGATATTATTAAAATTTAACTATTAATACCCTTTTGTGTCTCATAGACAATTAATAATTAAAATCTAAAATCCAACGTTACATTTAAATATTGGTTAGGTGACCTTTATCCCATTATTTAAATTAACAAGGTAGTCAACGTTTGACAATTGCAACCCTTTGCAATTTCTAGCCATATGGGATCGGTTAAACATCTTAATGTTTAGTTGGCATGTTTAATCCCATCAACACCTTTGTACGCCATGCTTTGGTCTAAGCACATGGTTTCCAAATCAAATCATCCTACTTACACACACATGTAAGTTTACACATACAAGTGGTTAGGTGACCTTTATCCTACAAATATTGTAAGCCTACCTCCAATTCACAAGTTCCTTCAAATGTGGTTAGGTGACCTTTATCCCACAAAGAATTCCCAAGTGATTCGAGTGTTGTATAAAAGGATGGTGTTTGACTTGTTTTATAAAAGGGATTTTATGTTTTCAAAATTCTAGTTTTAGAAAAATTCATGTACCATACATTTGCATGCATTCAAATTCGTGGTACCTTAGTGAAAATCAATTTTTAAGGTTCTTTTAATAAAACCCATTTTATTATAAAATCATTAATTTTTAATAAAACCATTTTATTAACCACCTTAATGATTTTTAAAGAACCAATTTCAAGCTTGTTTTTGTTTATTAGTTTTTAAGCATTCATATCCACATATCATCCAAACAAGATAATAAAACAACCATACAAGCATAACACACAAAACTATAGGTGCATAACCATAGCCAACTATTTTTTGCAACAATTGTTAGCCAAAACAAGTATGCCAAAAGGTCCTTCCTAAAGGGTGAATATTGACACAAGAAATGTGTCGTTGAACTCCCACTTGAACCCGCATCCAAATGCTTCAAGTCTTCCTTTTGTGTTGTGATTTCTTCACTTTCTTTGGGCTTCCAAATGATCTTTAAATTCAGCTCCAAACTCCTTTGGGCTTCAAAAATGTGTTTTGGTTATTGGGCTAAAATCTCGTTAAGGACTATGAAGTCCTTTAGGCCCAAAATTGGCCAAAACCAAAAACGCATTTTGTGTGCATCTTTTTTTACAATAAAGTATCCTAATACATTTTTTCTAGTAAAAGAAATGCAACTAATCTATTTACTTACATACCAAATGAAAATAAATAAATTACATATTTTTCAAATGGAAGAACAAAGACATTAATTATTATAACCCATTGAAATAATTAAATATAAATCACAAACACAATCATTCAACATATTCAAACACAAGGTCATGGCTAGGTTATGAACACCAAAATATACATCCACATATGTATATTATTCAAGAGCAAAATTGGTTCCCTTTTATAACCCATATTTTCGGTCAAGAATGAAAAACCGAAAAGTGTGGGTTTTTGTCCAAACAAACAAATCATCCATATGCATGTAAGAAAATAATCTTGAAAAACAAAGGGAGAACCATGTTTAAAAATTTCGGACATAGGGTTTCTCCAAACTGAAATACCCGAAATTTTTAAATCCTTCGAAGCATGCATTCATATAAGCGGCTCTGATACCACTGTTGGGGTTTTGACATGTTTATCAAAGTTGTTTTATCCGTATAAAATAAAAACACAGCGGAATAATTATTTAAAACATGTTACTTACAAGATATAAAACTCATTTTATATGTAAAACCAAAAACCCGGATCCATATATGAACATGCATGCTATCAAAACACAACCATAGGGTGTTACAAGAATGCTACCTTCCAAATAGTAAGAGATATGAAGAAGATGTTGTTCTTGAATGGAAATCTTCAAAGTAGAAGACCTCTAGCTTGTATACCCCAAGCTTTCCAACAAACACCTTGATTATGCTAGGATTTCTACACTTATGAATTCACTGAAACACTCTTAGACAAAACCCTTTTGGCCGAAAATTGAGAGCTTCTTCTTAGAGTTCTTGCACTTGAATTAAACTTAAAAAAAACTTTTGGACAAACACTATATTTGGCCGATTTTTTTTGAGAGCATTCACAAGTATTCTTTCAACTTTAATTGTTACTCTAAAAAGGGTGTGTAAGAATAAATCAAAATACATATGATCTTGTAGGATCTTGTATTGGATTATGTGATTGTTGCATGAAGTTTCATTGGTGGAAAATCCACCTTGGGAAGCCCAAAGTGGATGGCCACAAAGGCCTTTTCCAACTAAGATTTTTTCAATTTCATTTTTAAAGTAAGTCTTACATTTATTTTATAACCTTTTTATAAAATTATAACATCACATGTTATAAGACTTATGCAACATATCACAATTATTTATAATGTTACTTAACCCATTAAATAACAATATAAAATATTCTCTCAAAATAAATTATCCATATAATTTATTGGTTTCTCAAGTGTAATTATTTAGAAAACCAATTTCAAAATATTCTAAGTGTTAATATTTATTTGTTTGATCATATCATAAATAAATATTATAAGTGTTTGTCTAGCTTGTTATTGGGTATGACCCGACTTGGATCATATCGTACTAGCCACATCAATTTAATATGTGTCTTGGGCATACCGATTCCAACACTTTGGACCTATGAAACACAAGACTACCTTTGGTGATTCATATTGCTTAGTAGTTACTGATGATTACTCAAGATTTTCATGGGTAAATATGTTGGCACAAAAGAGTGAAGTTCCTGAATCTTCAAGAATCTCCTAACGCTACTTGAAAATTTGTACAATTTGAAGATAAGGAGAATCAGAAGCGACAATGGCACCGAATTTAAGAATCATATTATGGATGAGTTCTGTTCTTCTAAAGTCATTTTACATGAGTACAGTTCTCGTTACACTCCACAACAAAATGGTGTCGCTGAGAGGAAAAATAGAACTCTGATTGAAACTGCAAGAACTATGTTAGTAGAATCAGAACTTCTTGTTCAATTTTGGGGAGAGGCTATGGCTACTGCATGTTATACGATGAATAGAGTTCTTATGGTGAAGAGGCATAGGAAAACATGTTTCAAGTTGTTACAGAAAAGGAAACCGGATGTGTCTTTCTTAGAACCTTTTAGAGCTCCATGGACTATGATTGATCCACATGGTAAATTCGGTCCTAAGGCTATCGAAGGTTTCTTTCTTGGATATGGTACTCCAAATTTCAGAGTGTGGAATTTGTCATCAAAAAGGATTGAAGAATGGGGTGAAGTTAAAGTTCAAAGATACACTGAATCAGTAAGAGCTCCGGGTGCTCCTTGGATGTTTGACTACGATGGATTGTTTGACTCCTTTAATCTGCCAACTTTTGATGATGCATCTGCAGCTGCTCAAATGCTACTGGAAAGTGATACCGTAGTTGACTCGTTATTAGTACGATCAATTGTTGTTAACCATCAAGTGTCTACTTCGGTTAACAATCTTGTTCAATATGAGGAATTCAAAGATGCTATTGATTACCATATTTCGTTAGAAGATGATGAGTTCCATGATGCAAATGAAGCTACTTCTGGTCCGGTTCCTGGAATTTCAGATGTCACGTCAAATGTGCAAAATCTAGGGATAACTGAAGGTCATGCATCTACATCTTCGTCAAATCCAGCAAACGAATTAGTTGTTGATCTAAATGTCAACAATTTGGGTATAAATTCTCGAGTTCTCGATGTTCCTGAAACTCGAATTCATAATACCCATCCTCAGCAAAATATTATAGGAGATGTGCAGAGTGGTGTGCAGACACGTAATCAGCTACGGAACAACCAGAATGCTGGATTGTATTCGGCTATTAGGGAATCTGGGGAACAGAATGATTGGTCTTTTGCCTGCTATGTCTGCCAAGTTGAACCAAATTATTAAAAGGAGGCAACGAAAGAAGACTCATGGGTTGAGGCAATGCAAGAAGAACTTCAGGAGTTTCAGAAGTTAGGTGTGTGGAAATTGGTTTACAAGCCTGACAACTACAAGAATATTGGTACAAGATGGGTTTACAAGTGTAAGAAGGATGACCGAGGTGTTGTTGTGAGAAACAAAGTAAGATTGGTTGTCCAAGGCTTTAATCAGGTATAAGGCATTGATTACAATGAAGTTTATGCACCGGTAGCACGTCTTGAGGCCATAAGAATTTTTCTTCGCTTATGCGTCCTACAAGAAATTTACAGTTTATTAAATGGATGTGAAGAGTGCATTTCTTCATAGTGTGGTTGAAGAAGAAGTATATGTTGAGCAACCGCCGGGTTTTGAAGATCCAATCCATCCTGACAAGGTTTGGCTTCTCAATAAGGCGTTGTATGGTCTTCATCAGGCTCCACGGACTTGGTATGAAACGTTGTCTTCCTATCTTCTAAAGAATGGTTTTCGATGTGGATTGATCGACTGTACTCTCTTCATCAAGGAAGAAAATAAGGACTTATTGCCGGTACAAGTGTATGTTGATGATATTATTTTTGGGTCTACAAACGAGAGAATGTGCAAGAATTCGAGCAGGTGATGCAAGAGAAGTTCGTGATGAGTGCAATGGGAGAAATGACTTTCTTTTTAGGTTTACAGGTTCATCAATCTAAGGGAGGGATTTTCATCCATCAAACCAAGTACGTCGGGGATATTCTCAAACGATTTCAGATGGAAGACTTAAAGCCTTTGGGAACTCCATTAGCTCAAAATCATGGGATTACTCCTGACGGAATGGGTGAAATGTGGAACCATCTCTTTATCGTGCTATGATCGGATCTCTTATGTATCTTACTGCTTCAAGACCCGATATAATGTACCCAACATGTCTTCTATCTCGCTACCAGTCAAGTCTAGAAGTTCCTCATTTGATGGCTGTGAAAAGAATCATTCATTATCTGAAGGGTCGCTCAGACACTGGTCTTTGGTATCCTAAGGATGATAAGTTTGATTTGACAGCATTCAGTGATTCTGATCATGGTGGCTGCAAGATCGATGCAAAATCAACATCAACAGGATGTCAGTTCTTGGGAAATCGCCTAGTCATGTGGCAGTGCAAAAAGCAGACTTGTGTAGCTACGTCACATGTGAGGCTGGATATATTTCAGCTTCCAATTGATGCTCTCGGGTTCTATGGATCCAACAGCAAATGCGCGACTACGGTATTGAATTCTAACTACTCCTATTTATGTTGACAACAAAGCTGCTTTACAGATCACGCAATCCTGTACAGCACTCAAAAACCAAACACATTGAGATTAATTATCATTTCATACGAGATTGTTATGAAAAGAAACTTATCAATGTTGTTAAAATCCACACCGATCACCAACGTGCCGACCTGTTTACAAAAGCTTTTGATAAATCACGTTTTGGTTATCTTCTTTTGGTCAATGGCATCAAGGTGAAACCCGAGTAAATCATCCTTGGCTAATCATTTTCGTAAATATTTTCTTAAAATCTAAAACGACAAAAAGATTTTCCATTTTCTCTTAGTTTTATATTTTAAGGGGAGAAAATTTCAAGAAAAATACAAAAACATGAGAAAATAAAAAAATATGTCTTTTATTTATTAAAGTTTTATTTATTTATTTACCTTCTATATTTAAGGGGGAGAAAAATTTAGAAAAATACAAAAATAATAGGAAATTTAAAAAATCAAAAATGAATTTCTTGGAAAGATAAGAGAAGATAATGATACACCAGTGATCTGTCAGAAAAATGGTCAAAAGCATAAAACGAGAATTGATAAGTAGCTTTACTAATGATGTATCGGTAGACTCACAATCAGGTTAAAATGTGCAGGTTGATATAAACATAACGGATTGAAATCCAGGTGGGAAACATTCATTGGCATATGGTCTTGGTACCGAAATTTAGTTTGATAGTATGCCGAGGTTCTGAGATATGCGGTCTCTATGCTTGCTTATCATCTGGGTATCATGGTTGAATCTTTTACCGAAAAATAACGGTGACACAAGTCTAGAACTTCCATGATACCATACATACGTGTAAATACTGCATACGACCATCAATAAGTGATAAAAATATCACATCCACCCAAAAATAAGTGATAAAATATCATAACTTTATGTGGGAGCTAAGTTCATCTCTATGTCGGTACGATGGTACTAACATGTTCATGGACTTACTCCTATGCCCTGCATGCATCTGAAAATCAAGTTCCTCATCAATAAGTGATTTAATCACATAGGGCTTGTTTTCAATCAAAATAAGTGAGTATCTCACATCATATACGTCAAAATAGATGATAAGCAGTATACTCACCGGTAAGATTTTCTCTCGTGCATATCTTAATACGGGAATGTGTCGTGAAGTGGTTGAACACCGGCTAGTAAGTATATCATACATTAATCATATCTCCCAATTATGATACATCTGATAAGTTGAGCTTACGTGGACAATAATACCGATAATCATAGTAGCATGCTTATTTATATAATTTGATTTTTTTAAACAAAACTCGTTTTTTGGCAAAACTAAAAGCTGGTATGATTCTCTTACCTTGAAACTCTGAAAAAGATTGTCTAGTAAATGTATAGTTTTATTCTTATCTTTTAGTAGTTATTTTATTTAGTTTACTCTGTTGATAAATTAAAGTATTTTTTATTTAGCCAAAGATGGAAACTCAAAAGTTTTCTACCAAGATACGCCCGAAAAATCATTTGTTTTAATATCATAACTTCATAAAGTACTTTCTTACAACGGGTAAACGTATCTCAAAGAACAAAATCTGTTTAACGAGCACTTTTCCTAACTAAACTTGTGATTAGTGTGGATATGTGCAAAGATCTAAACATGTCAACGAAAAACCTAAGGTCCACGAAGAACTGAAAGTCAAGTTTTGAAAAACTTGAACTCGTACGAATCAAAGGTCACTCGTACGAGTGATTATATATCGTACGAATAATCACTGGTGTCGTGTACGAATGGCAGTTCTTCATACGAGCTAAGGTTCTTCGTACGAGTATCATGATGTGGTATAAAGGGTGATGAAGTTCTTTGGTGGAAATTTACTTTCACCTTGCTCACGTCATCTTTTCACCTCTCCTTAAGTTGTTTCTGATATCTTTAAGGTATATTTGACAATATTGGCATACCTTGAAGATGAATGATTTGAACATTATTTGACTATGTGACTCTGTCTGATATGAACAACAAAGTTTAAGCGAAGACCCTTTTAACGAAAAACAAGTTCGTCATGCATAATCTTCACTTGAAATTCTATGTGTGAACAGTTTACCTTCCTTCGTACGAGTGAAATACCACTCGCACGAGTAACATGTCGCTCGTACGAGCAAGATACTCATACGAGCAAATCACTTGTTTTACTAAGTCAGGTGTTCATACGAGTCGGTAGTTCTTTGTCCAGGGAATACATACATACAGGAAGTTTGAAATAAAACTTTTTTGTGTATATTCCCTAATGAATTTATGTCCTTATTCTTGTTATCTTTTGTGTACAGAATGGAACAAAAAGAACATAAAAGAAAAACTGCAACAAGAGAACTTACAAGTCAAAAGTGGAAATTATGTCAGAACCAAGACATAATGTTGGTGCATATTGGTGACAACATCTTAATAGTTTAATAGTTTAGTCTTTGGATATTTTGTATTGGGCTAAGTATTTGTGTTTAGCTTGTTTAGAGTTGTAATGGGCTTGGAGAATGGCCTAGCCCAGTATAAAGCCTAGTATGCAGACATGTAATATATATACATGTTATGCATTAGGGTTTTAGGGTTAGACAGAGTAGACAGTTGGTTGTAAGAAATCTATAGAGAGTGGCTGAGAGATTTCTAGAGAGTCTTGAATTGGTTGTAAACACATAGTGTTGGATAATCAATAGAAGACAGTTTGAAGGAATTCTTTGTGTTCGTGTTCTTATTGTTTTCTGTGAAATCCAATCTAGTGGATTCCGCACTCTAGATTAGATAGATGATTCTGTCAAGATCCATAAGGACTAGGGGACCTACAATTGGTATCAGAGCATTCGGCTCTTGATTATTGCTCGGTTCAGAATCGTGACAGCAGAAAAAATGGATTTTTGGGTGCTTTGGAGGCTGTTTTGGAGTTTTTTACGGCTGTTTTTAGGGTTTTTGCAGGTATTTCAGATTTTCTGCACATTTCAGATTAACAGCTAAGCATTCCGGATTGAAGACTTGCATTCCGGATTAAAAAGCACGGGAATTCGGATTGAAAGCCTGCATTTCGGATCAGAAAAGGTTGAATTTTGGATAACAAAGTGCATTTCGGATTCAAGCAGTTCATTTCGGATTGCATTTCGGATTCTAGCAGTCCATCTCGGATCAGAACAGTCCATTTCGGATTGAATTTCAGATCAGAAGCAATTAATGATTCCATTTCGAATTTCTTTGCAGATCAGAAGTTATTCCGAATTCCATCTTGGATTCAGAACTATTCTGGATTCCATCTCGGATTCAGAACTATTCCGGATTCCATCTCGGATTCAGAACTATTCCGGATTCCATCTCGGATCAGAATAGTCTATTCCGGATTTCCATTTCGGATCAGATCAGTGCATTCCGGATTTCATCTCGGATCACTATTCCGGATAACCATTTCGGATTAGCAATTTGGATTACTGTTCCGGATTTTCTTCTTGGATTGTCAATCCGAGTTACTATTTCGGATTTGGTAATGTTCCTAGTTAGGAATAAGAAGGTGGAAAGTTAACCAGCTGACGTAATCGGAGTTAAACGTTTTCGGACATAGAATTTGATCCATAAACATTCTTGACAAACGGTTGCACGGTTAGGCTCGTGTGATTTTTAGGACCAAAAAAAAGGCATGAAAGTTCCTAAAATCACTATCGGACATTATATATCATTGGATTCATATTGTCGAGACGAGTCTAATGGTACAATTTGGTAATTACACTTTTTGAACAAATTTTTGAACGTTTTTAACGGTTTTGGTTACGATAAGCTGCGGGTTAGATTTCGGTTTTGACCTAGGTATACCAAAATCCATTTAAACTGTTAGCTGCATGGTAAAGATGGTCAGAATGAAGAATAGCAGTGAGTGTCTTAATCACTGGCTGAAGTTGATGAATGTTGAACAGTATGTAGATTGGAAGGAGAAGTTTGAGGCATTTTTTCAATGTGAAAACTCTAAGATGTGGAGCTGTATGATTGATGGGTACATTGTTCCCACACATCGAGTTAATGGAAGAATAATGGTACTTTCATATGAGAAGATGGAAGACTCTGAGAAACAGATGTATGATGCTGAGAAGAAGGCTTTCGCAGCGATAAAGATGTCCTTGCCATTTCATATGAAAAACATTTGTAATAGGTATGGATCGTCTAGAGAGCTGTGGGAAGCTTTAGAAAAATGTTATCAGAGTATTTCAAGACAAAGTACGCGTGTGGCTGAGACTATAGCTGTGAAGATTGATGAAGGAGCTGCTAAGAAAGAAGAGAAGAAGGAAGCTGAGAAGGAGAGAATGGAACTCAAGGATGCAAAAGCTACAGTGTGCATCGATGATACAGATGAGCTTACAGCAGAGGTACAGTTACAATTTCAATCTATAAGTCATACTTGTCATAATTGCACTGAACTACAGGGTAAAGTTACCAAATTATCATAGCAAAACAAAATTCTGTTAGTCGAATTAGAAAAACTGATAGAGTCAATTTTTTTAAATACACTCAATTCAAATGAACAAGAAATCATCAGTTTGACCAGCAAAGTCAATAAACTCTTACAGATCATTGATTTGGCTCGTGAAACTGTGAAGGATAAGACGAACCAGCTTTCTGAAAAGTGCACAGAATTGGCTAGTACACAGGCCAAAATTGTTGAATTTCATAGAAAGTTAGACAAATTTGGAGAATCCTCGTTAGTCAGGACTCAAATTCAGAAAAGTTTGAAAAGGAGTAGTGATAAAACAGGAGTGGGGTTTAGTAAAGCTTCATCTTCTGAGGATCAGGATTACTCCTTTTTACCAAATGAAGATGAGCTAACATATTTTGTGCCTACTACACAAGCTGTAGTGGATCCGATAACTGTTGACATACCTGATAGTCCAGGTTCTTTGAAAGAATCGTTAGGTCAAACAATACACCTCATAAAGTGGATGTGGATACTGAAGACGAAACGGTCAAAACATTTAAAAAGGAATCTAACAGAAAGAAATTTTTTAAAAAAAGATCTTGTTTTAAATGTCACAACAAAAGGCATGTGGCTAGTTGATGTCCTTTTAAAAGGGTAAGAAAGCAGAGGCTAAAGTTGAGGTTAAGGATGGAAATCAGGTTGGTTCAAATAAAAATGTTAAATCCAGTTTTCAGACAAATCAACCGAGATTTCAACCTAACCCTTCAACATCAAGAAGATTTGTTGGTTCTAGAAACTCCTCTCCTAAATCATGTCACAATAGGGTCAATCAAATTATTGTCAAAATAAAAATTTTGGATATCGAAATCGATACCAAACTTATGGTAATCGAAACTTTCAAAGAAGAAACGAATATATGGGTTTTAGTAACTCGAATGTTCAAAACAATCCAAAAATTTTCAAAGATCAGATTATGATAATGGGAGAAGAACGTTTCGAGATAATAATTTTCAATGGTCGGAAAATCCGAGAGTTTATTGGAATTCTCGTGATCAAAGGTCTCGTGGAAATTATAAATCTTGTTCAACAGCTTGGAAGACATCCAAGACACCAGTAGGGTGTGATGGATATTGGATGGATGTTCTAGTGGTTGATAAATCTGGACGACCCAAGACCTTAAAGGCTTGGGTCCCCAGTCTAACTAAGTTGTTGAGTGTGTGCAAGATGACCAAGAAGGACTGTTGATGTGTTCGACAGTGGTTATTCCTGTAAATCATCTGAGGTGAATAGTAGGTTACACATGGTAACGAATTATTTACTTCTGTGATAGAAAATGTTTTCTAACAGCGAAAAACCTTTTGTCAGGTTGAAGTGGGAGTCTGTTTTTGTGTTTAAATTTCTGTTTTTATAACTTTACTCCATAAAAACAAAAATTTAGGGGGAGAAATTTCCCTAAGCCAAAAAGAGTGTTAGTTAGTGCGTGAGTTTAGGGGGAGTAAGTTGAGAAGTTTAAAGTTTATTCAAAAATTAAAAAATGAGTTTCACTATGTGAAAAAGAAGAAATGATAGTACATCAGCAAGTTAGACTGTCACACTGAAATTAAAACAAAATTGCTTAAGTGTGAGAGCAGCTTCATCATATGATGTACTAGTAGGCAAAAGGCATGAAATAATCAACTTACCTTTGTGATACAAATAAAATAAACTGTGTATGAGTGGGGAACATATCAGTGGCGTATGGTTTTATAACCTTAAATCTTGCGTTGATAGATTGCCAAAATCTGAGGTTTTAGGTCTTTATATCGTTATTTCATCCGGGGTATCAAGGTTGTCTTCTGCTGCATCCAGATATATGCTGACCTAGCACAACCAGGATATCTTAAAAGAGCTAAATGCCAAATCCCAAATATTGAAGAAGCTCTCCTAGAGAGTCATTCAAATGTGTAAAATTGCATTATTCGTACCAAAATTTGGTATTTGTCCTAACCCTTGTTGGATATTGGTCTCTTTGTTGTACAAAGTACTGACCTGATCACCAATTATCTAACGTTGTAAATCAAAAAGGATGGATTTCGGTATACTCACCTACTACGATGAATTTTTGTGCATACATTAATCGCGGGGGTATGTCCTGAAGTGGGACACATTAGTATATCAGTATAAATTATCTAAATAGATCACGAGGTAATGGTACTTGAAAGGTTCATGTATTTTGTTTAAGTGGATAAACAATACTGTTAATCGTCTTGAACTGCTTTTCATGAATATTGTATAAAGAATTATCAAATAGTGTGAAAACAGATTGATGTTGCTGATATGATCTTCTTACCGGTGATACTCACAGAAATAGAGTGTTTATTTTCTTGTTAGTTATTTGTTTTCAGAAAATAAAATAAAAAATAATACAAAAAGATTTGTCTTTGAAGTCTCCAGTTTGAATTGATAAGTTGTTTATTTTTGCATGATAAGATAAAATATTGGTTTATCTTTAATGTGGAAAGAGATGGTTTTTCGAGTTACTTGCTTGTGTTTCTAAACAGATTGATGCAGTTATCAAAATGAAGTGCAGAATACAAGTAAAGTACATTTTAAGAATGGAGTGCAGAATGTGTGAAGGTGCATGGTAGGATCCTTCTACTACATTGCAAAAGGGGATATAGAGGAAGTTGGAGATAAGAGCTTAATCAGAGAATGCTAGTTTGCTAATCTACAGCAAATGAAAGTCTTGGAGATTGGAAGCATCAGCTTAGGGGGAGTCTGTTGGTGTCAGAATCTACATGTAGCTGAAGCTATCCAAAGACCAAAAGATCACAAGATGTTTGAAGACAAAGTTACAATATGAAGCTATTGTCAAGGGGGAGTCTGTTGGTGCATATTGGTGACAACAACTTAATAGTTTAATAGTTTAGTCTTTGGATATTTTGTATTGGGCTAAGTATTTGTGTTTTGCTTGTTAGAGTTGTAATGGGCTTGGAGAATGGCCTGGCCCAGCATAAAGCCTAGTATGCAAATATGTAGTATATATACATGTTATGCATTAGGGTTTTAGGGTTAGACAGAGTAGACAGTTGGTTGGAAGAAATCTACAGAGAGTGGCTGAGAGATTTTCAGAGAGTCTTAAATTGGTTGTAAACACATAGTGTTGGATAATCAATAGAAGACAGTTTGAAGGAATTCTTTGTGTTCGTGTTCGTGTTCTTATTGTTTCTGTGAAATCTGATCTAGTGGATTCCGCACTCTAGATTAGATAGACGCATCTGTCAAGATCCTTAAGGACTAGGGGACCTACACATAACATGGTGGCTTTCTTTGATCCGGAAGATAAATTTGCTGAGTACAACGGCATAATGAAGTTTTTTGCGCGACTCAAGGATATATTATGCTATCACGCACAAGACTACAGTATACAAGACGTTGACAAGGAATTTTGGGATTCAGCTAAAGTTACTGAAGTGAATGGGCAGGAACTTATCTGCGGGAGAGTAAATGACTTGAACGTATATGTCTTTGTTGAAATCATAAACTCAGTATTACAACTTGGCGATGAGCCTGAAGCTCCATTCTCGGTTCCATTTAAATTTCAATGTGGATGTTTTGCTTCGAATGAAATGTGTTGGAGATTTTCTCGTAGGACAACTAAACAAAGCATGGTTACCACTCCAATACAAGTTCTTTCTACATGTTCTAATTCAATGTTTGAGAAACAGACGAAGTGGTTATGACATGGCGATAACGACTTGGTTGGAATGATGAAAGCTTTGACATTGAATAAACCGTTTAGTGTTTCAAAGTATATTTTTGCAAACATGAAGGAAAACCTGAGAAGAACCGGATATGGTGGAAACAAGTTTTGGATGTATCCTCGTTTTCTCCAACTGATCTTAAATGTGCAACATCCAAATCTTCCTAAAAACAACAACGATGTTTTGAAAGTTGAGGTTATGATGGAACATTCGTTGAAGATTTTTATTAGGTGTAGCAACAAAACGTTACAAGGAAAGCACACCTCCTCATAAATTGTTCGTTTTTCTGGCAGATGATAGATATGTTGCACCAGAAAACGATAAGTGGCGCCATGATGACAGTGAGTTAGATAATGAAGAACCAATTTTGAAAAATGATGATCGAAGATAATTTTGGTTGTCAAAAGGGAAAAGGTGATGATGATGACGATAATAATGATGGTAATGGCGGTGCAAGTGATGTAGGTGCTACAAGTGGTGATAAGGAAAGAAAGAAACAAACCAAAAAGCCTATAGGAACATCGTCAGCACAACCTGAAATCACACAACCTACAACCTCACATCAAGAAACTGTACTGGAACAAGTTGCAGAAGTCCAGTCTACCTTTACCACGGAGGAGACTGAACCTGTAATGATGTAACCCACTACAACCTCTAAACCACAACCTTCAAATACCACAGCAGCTGAAACACCTTCGGCTGAAGATACTCCAGTTCAATCACAACCTACTACTTCATCAGTCCAACAATCCCAGTCCACAATTCTACAAAAAATACAAAACGAACTGAAATGGAACAGGATGAGAAAGTGGATTTTCTGTTCTCTCAGTTGCAAGCTGTGGCAATCCAGATTAACAAACATTCGGAGTTTATGTCTTTAAATCGGAACACAGCTGTCAAACAACAGTTGGAGATAAATTCTTTGAAAGAGACCGTTAGGAAACAGGATTCTGAAATTGTGTAGTTAAGAAAAGAAAATGAGCGACTGAAGGCTGCAGATGCTGAAAGGGCAACTCAGCTACAACAGATGAGAACAATTGATAACTCTCGGGGAATTGAGTTGAATAGGATGAAAGAATGTAGTGCAGCTGTTGAACGATCTGCCGAAACATTAACCGCTAAGCATAACGACTTAAGAGAATGGTATCATTCTCGTAACGCTACATTGGTTGAAGGCTTTAATGGTATTAAAGACATGTTTGAAATGAGCAGAAAGCGAGTGAACATTTTGTGGAATGAAAGATGCAGAGCACAGGAGATCAAACGTAAACGTGATCAGGTTAGTGAAGACCCTGGCAATCCTGATGCTTCAGCCTCATCCTCGTAACCAAAAGTTTCTACTTTAACTCCAGTGCTAGAGTCTAATGTATAGCAGATCGTGACCGATCCAGTTGCCTCCAATGACACTCAAGAGGAAACAGGAAAGGTTTGATGTTTCTGGAAAGTAGACCTAATTATCAATCAACGTTGGATTGAAGATTATCAGGGGAGTTTGTTGATACAACAGGCAATTTGGAATGAAGATCGAAGACCAAGCAACAGCCAAGGGGAAGTTTGTTGATACACTTTTGTGTCTGTCGATTGTTCTTAGTTACGTCTGTAATTGTACGGTCTTTGTTTATTGTGTCTCTATAGTTTGGTCATGTCGACCAACTCAAGAAATCCTCCTATCTTGATTTAGTACGACGATTAGTTTGTCTGTGTTGTAAAACAGTTGCATGTATGCATACTGTTGAGTCTTGTGTACGTGATGTTTGTTGGCACGTTCTCCGAAGAACACTTTCAAATACGAGTGAGGAGTGCTTCGTATGAGCAAGTTGTTGCTCGTACGAGCCACTAACCATTCGTACAGTGATTCTCCAGTCGTACGAGTGGAATTCAACCAAGCACCTTGCTTGATTTGTACGAGCTAGTTCATGATCATACGAGCCATGGGTTGTTCGTGCGAGCATCCTTTGGAGAATGTTCTTCGTGACTAATAGTGTTTCGTACGACCAGCAACATTCTTTGTACTGTTGCTAGGTGTGGACACTATATAAACAGACATGCACTTCTCAGTGCAAAGAGTGGACACTAGTAATGAATGCTAGACACTAGAGAGAGACACTGAAGCTCAAGAGCACAGAGAGCATATCCTGAGTATGTATGAATATTGTTTATATGTGTTTGTACTAGTTCTTTTCAGTTAATCAAGATAGTGATCTTTGGTTATCTTGTGTTTCTTACTTTGATTTGGTTTGCATAGTTACGTGGATTCTGCACTCGTATGTGTGTTACATAAACAGGGAAGTAGGTTAATCTTGATCCTTCGAGTGGACCTACAGATTATGATCATAATGGAAACTTATTTGATGGTTACACGTGCTACATACCTAAATATACGTTGCAAACGTGAATACGTGATTATATGCAAGGGATTCATACATAGATTATTCAAATACTCAATTTAACGTGCAATTACACTTGTATATCATTCATGCATGCTCGAAATACTTAAAAAACCGGTTAAAAAATGTGGAACCAACCTCGAATGACCCCTCCGTACGAAGTTGAAACTACCTCGCACACACTTCGTACGAAGTGGAGCCTGCTTCGCACGAAATGGAGTTGGCAAACGTTTTTCCTATAAATACAGACGCACTCCATCATATCCAACCTTCCGTTCACTCTCGCTCTCACTCCCGAAATTCTTGATTCTTGACAAAACCATCTCCTCCTAAGTGAGTCTAACTCACTAATACTTTATAACTTATCTTCTTATTTGAACCAAGTGTTGTAAAGGTAACCTAGTTCATTATCCTCATAGGATGAATTAGTGTTCTACCTAGTGAGAACGTTGGGAGCTTTGGCAACCCGAATTAAGTTATACACCTCACTTGAACAATTTTTACTTTCTGTTAATTTAGGACCAACCGGGTTATATTACAACTTATGCTTTGGTGAATCATATAAAGAGATTTAACATCCCCATGCTTGACCTCTATGACAAACGTGACTAAGCTATACATAAATTATACTTATTTTCGTGTTTTTTTAATAACCAGTATCGACATAACATTAATCACAATCTGATCAAGTGTTATGGCCCGGACCATTCTGCCTCGTTATCACGATCCCCGTTCGAAGAAATCAGTGTCGAAATGGGTACAGAACGGGCTAATACGTTCCAGGGTTGTCACCTCGCATGAGGTGAATAGTCAACTCGTACGAGGTGCTAGTCAACTCGTACGAGGTGAACAGTCAACTCGTACGAGTTGCAAGTCAGCTCGCATGAGGTGGTCATTCAACTTCGTACGAAGTGGAGTCTTTTTTTTCTCCAGTTTATTTGAAACCATTGGAATGGTGGTTGCGGGAGGACTTGAGAGGCAGAGAGGTTAGTGGGTGTGATAATGCCAATTACTTATATCATGTACGATATAGGTGCACAAAAAAAACAGGTTATGGAATCGAAAACAGCTAACTGACCTGAACCGACTCTAAGCTCTAGTTCTGAACTGATTCATCCAAACGGTTGGCTCGAGATCGGTCCCCATCCCTTGCAGTGAAAACGCCTAGAAAGCGCAAAAACACACACTTCGCATAAACAATAGTTTGGACGAAGAATAAACATTAAAATTAAAACTAACAAGTTCTTTATTAATATTTCTAGTTTTCAGATTTATGTTTTTTTTATTTGATTTTCTATTTTCTTATTTCGAAAATTATAGAAATTAATAAATGTTTAAATATATGTAAAGAATTTGTTATAAAAAATCTTAAAATGTGCACGCCAGGCAAACAGTCTTTCAAAGTAACCAACTGAACGAGTGTAGATCCACACTAGTTTCAATCTTGAACGGTTTCACCAAGAACCTGTGGTCATTAAAAAACAGATTTGGGCACCTCTAAAGTTTAATATACGACTTATGACTTGTAGGCTTCCTTCATTAGCCCAATTTGATTTTAGGTGAGTCTCAAAGAAAGTCCTAGTTAGCTCTTAAGAGGCATACTTTAATGTTAAATAAATTTAAGAGCATTTATAATAGTTTATAATATATATATATATTATATATATATATTTGTGAATAAGCTACTTATATGACAAGGAATGGTTATAAATAAAAGAGATAATTTTATTGTTTATCAGTAAATATACTATTTATAGAAACATTGTTCATCCATATTTTAGCTGTGAGTGGAGAGATAGAAAGGGTAAATATAAAGGTATAAAAAATATTATTTAGTTGAAAAGTAGAGAGAGAAATAGTGATTTTTAGTCTAGTTAGAAAATTGTTCACATTGAATTTCTTATCTCCATTCCTATAATTATACTACAAATCACTACTTTTTCTCTCTCCATTCAATTAAATTTTTTTATACATTTATCCATTATTTTTACTCTCTCCTCCACTCACAACCACTTTCAACAATATCAAAAAAATTTAAGGGGTGAATAGTGTTTTCGTATATTTACAGATAAAAAGTAACATTTTCTCTCTTCTCTACTCACAGTCAATTCTTATAATATGAGTAATCCATTCACAAATATATAAGAAAACCATTGTGAATACTCTAATAATGAGAATAAGGAATTTAATGTGAATGCTCTAAGCCCTTACCTTTCGACCCTTAAATTAGTATAGACTAATGTAGACTCTCAGTGATGCACAAAAAAGTACGGTTTCTGACCCACGCTAGAACTAGCCAACGCAGCCTTAACTGGTATCGATTCCAAGTCGGTCATAACCTAACCAGGCCCTAACCTATCCAGCCTACCTGTTTCAACCTGGTTCCTCTGCTCTTACACTGAACCCCGACCAAACCAGTTTGTACCATGAACAGATTTTGAATTGACCAAAAAAAATTAAAAGGTTCTAGCTGTTGGGATTTAACTAGCCATTATCAAACGACTTTCTAGCCGTTTTTGACCATTTTCTTCACCAAAAAATGACAATTTTGACCCATATGTTCGTATAAATAGGTAGTGGATGTATTGGTTTTATCATCCTTAAAAACACAAAACCACTCTCATCTGGTATGTGTTTCACTATAGCTTTAGAAAGTGCTAATTTACAATAGGTTTCTGTTTCAAACCTGTCAAAACCGATTGGGAAACGAATTGGTTTCTCCCCCAAACTAGTCTCACATCGAGCCGACCAAGGCCCAAAGCGGTTCGGTATATGGGCTGACCTAAGTTGTTTTATGATAATTAGGTTGGTAAATGACGTTCTAAAATTAGTTAATTAAAAACAATTAAAATTACCCTAATTCTAGCTAGACTCCTAACTTTTCCTAAACTACTAACCGGCAAGTGGACCGATCAATTGTAGAATAGTTAAAGTAAGTCCGGATTATCAAACCCATAAGACTCTCTAATTATAATGACGACTCAATCTAGACTCAGTTAACACACTTATTTTTATTTCGGGGGGGGGGGGGGGCGGGGTAACCAATCCTAAATTATTAATTAAACTAAAATTACTTAATTTAAATGAATTAAACATTGAACCTGTTGATATTAGAATTTAATTAAAGAATAGTAACCCGGTTACCTAGGTTGGATTTTATATTATTACTTATTTGGTTTTGTAATTAATTAATTATGTTGAATGATTAACCGGGATCTTAAAATATCAAACTCTAAGGTATATCGAACAGGACCCCCGACCCTTCTCGGGAAGACACCTATGATACCCTAAAAGTACTTTGAGTCTACCGGTTTGAAAGACTCCCTCTCGGTTATCTTATTATTTATTGAAGTGTCTATTTCAGTTAAATACTTCTTGTAAGTCCCGTTTGATCAAATAGGTATCACTAACCTAATAAATAGCGTAAATTATGATAAGGAAGAATAACAACTTGAATAACTTTGAATATTATAACTTGCATACACCAAAGATGTCAAATACAAGTTTTTGCTTTCAACTCTCTAACCTTTTCTCTATGACCTAGCCCTTCTATTTATAAGCATCACTAAGCCCATAATTACAACCCTAGGCCCATTAGGCACTAGGAAGCCCACATTAACCCCAAAAGCCCAAATACATCCCTAATGGATAAACCTTTAATGCTCCAAGCCCAACATTCTCCCCCTAGGTTTACTTCATTGGTCTTTCGGTTGAGCATCCATACCTAGTCGTCCAACGATGATACCAGCAACCGCAACAGTCTAATCCTTAGCACAAACCTCCTACAGCTCAGCAGTTATAATTTGATGTGGCGCAATAACTTGTAAGTCTTCGTCGTGAAAGCTAACCAAATCCACCACATCGTTGACCCTGAACGCCTTCTCTTTGGTCACAATAGCAAGACTTCCGACTTTAGAATCGTATAACCAAAAGTTGAAGTTCTTCAGAATTCCCCTCGGAAAGGTAGGAGCAACCGGGATAACTAATTCTTTGTCTGTTGGCGGCCACATCACCGCTTTGAACCTCTTGCCCGTGTGCGCATCGCGAACTCCCTTAGCCGTTCTCAAATACGGTTCAGCAGTCTTCATATTCTTAAACCCACTCCTAACCTCACGTTCAAGCTTCTTAAAGAATCTCCACCCCGGTCCACGCTCTGTAGTGTCATCATCAGTGTATGGAGCTCTCAAAAGATCAGTCAATGCAATTTTAGTCCATGTCTCGAATTGCGACTCTTTAGAATAGTATTCACGGGTTCCATCCTGTCGCACGATAATCCACATATTTTGACGTGATCGAACATCCAACTCAGCACCTTAGACTTGTTTCCCACCATACTGTAGTAACTCGATCCCAACTCCATCACATATCTCTCGGACTGATTGGTTGGATCTTTCAGCTGAAAATTCTCGTCTAGTGGATTCACATTAACATTCTTCATTAAGACCATTTGCTTCTTCTTCTGATCTGCAGCACCTTTCTGACTGGCAGTAAATTTCCTGAGTGGAACGCTCATATAATCGTCCAGACCTGCTTGACGTTCAGCTGCCAACTGCGTAGCTTCCAATCTCTATTCTTCAGTTTCTTCAGCCATTCGTTGTTGTGCCACACGATGTCTAGTTTCAACATTCATCGGATCATCGGTAGGATCACTAAACTCCCTTCCAAACTTGTTTTCCAGCTTGCCCCTTAAATCAAACACAAGGTCATAAGCATCGTGACATCTCCCTGTAGCTGATCAATAGTTTGATCTCAAACGTCTAAACAATTCTGCAGAGAGGCAATCTGAGGCATCCTTTAAAATAACCTCTTGTTCCAACACAACCACCCATTTCTTCAAATCAACTACATCCACCTCTGTATCATCGTCATCACTGTCCAATCCGCCGAACTCGAATGCTCTTTTCTCTTATCTTCGCACATAATCTTCAGCAAAATCATCAGTATAACCAACTCCACTACCACCTGCTTTCGAACGACCAGCACCTGGCGAACTGCCTCCAAACTCCATCATTTGTAGAACCGTGTCAGCAGGAATCGACACAACTGTAGACTGTGTAATGATAGGAGCGATTTGCTGTGCAGATGAAATAGGTGTGTCAACCATCGACGTATGATCAACAGATTCAGCAACGGTAACCTCAGCAACAGTAGACGTTATTAAATCAGATTCAGCAACAGTGAAAACAACAGGAGCTTCAGGTGTACTAGATGAAATGCTCGGCCCAGTTCTTCGCCTTTTGATCAATGGTACCTCATCTTCTTCGTCTTCGTCATCTTCTTCAATCTGAGTGGTTGGTGCAGCAATAGATGGAATGTCGAGTGGAGGATCACCTTGTTTCTCTTGGATATCTTTCAAGTGAGTGATCAAGGCTTCTAAGTTCTCAGACGACAACTATGGCAAAGCGGGAGTCAAAGTTGCATTAAACTCATCAAGATCGTCAAGAAAAGCTTGGCCAACATCATCTTCATCATCAGTGACTAAATCCTCTACCTCTATCGCCTTTTCTTTTGCAGGTATGTCGTGTTCTTCGGCCACAATAGCGTTAACTAGAGGCGGAGGAGGTGGTGGAATATCCAGACCAACCACTTAAGAAAATTTCCCGAACTTCTTCAAAGGAAAACGACCAACAAACACTGTCTTGGACGTAGATCGATTCTTCTTCATTGTGAAAAATACTGGGCCCCATCGGCTTCATATTAAGCAGGTTGGCATCTGTAGCATCCTTCGCCAAATCAGGATAACGGGCATCTAGTATAAGCTGGACAAAGCATGGGTACAAAAGAAACATCCGCTTCTTGGACTGCTCTAAGATTTTCTTCATGTTATCGAAGATATAACCAGAATAGTTATACTTCCAGTCCATGACTAACGAAACTATCGCAGATGTTTGGGCTTGATTTGGCTGATCCAGACCGCCCTTGTTTTCCGACACACACTGCATGAACATGTGAACGAGCAACCGCCAGTAAGCCGGAAACATTTTCTTCAGCAGTGGTGGATAAGAACCCTCATATCCCATCTCCATAAGCACAGGCAGCACCTTCTCCTTGGCGTAAGTAGTCTGATCACTGAAAGTATCTGTAAACTGCAGCACCTCTCTCAGACATGCTTCGTTCACCACAATCTCTTTCCCTTGAATCTGCGAACGAATAAATGGTCTACCATCTTCACCCCTCGGCTGAATACATGCTCTTTTCCAGAACGAATGTACTAGATCTCTATAAATCATTGGGTTAGCACGAAGAGCATATGCGATCTTGCAAGCTTTTAGCCCCACTATCATAGCCTAAAACTCCTGGAAAAACTCTGCCGGTGGGTCTGAGAGATACCCCTCTTGGTTGTGGAATTGCTCCTCAACCAGCATCACCGCGTCAAATGCTTCTTCAACCATATCTGTCAAAAATCAACCAAGTTAAATCCAACTAACGGAAGTTAACGGAGTTTAACAATATAGCAGTTAAAAACTAACTAGATAGGTCAAACAGAAGTCAAGGTTTAAATTAACACGAGTTCAAATTAATTAAGGGGTTCAACAGTTGAAAAGGTTTAAACTGGATGAAAGGTTAAAAACCTCAAATCCGGATTACTAACAATTCAATACAAATCCGGATGAACCTTTTGATCAATCCGGATTGAAAGGGGTCAAACAGCAAGGTCAAAAATGCAATCCGGATTATTTATCGTATCTCGAATAATAGACATTCCGGATGAAGATCCAATCTGAAATGGAATCCGAGTTCATCATTTCGGATGGATACAAATCCGGAATGTAATCCGAAATGCCTAAAACTTGAAGATCAATCTGGAATACAATCCGAAATGCATTGAATATTCATTATTTTCATCTGAAATCCATATGTTTTAATGCACTTATACCTAATCTGGAATGAACTATCCGAAATGCACAATTCGAGCAGAGAGAGAATCAGAGAGGACAATACTAATTCGGATTTTGGATAATCCGAAATGAAATCAGAGATGCCAATATATAGTTCCGAAATGGGCTTGGGCCTGAGATCTTGAATCCGGATTGGGCTTGTGACAGGCCCAATCCGGAACAGTAACACAGTGGGCCTATTCAGAAAAGTCCGAATGGGCTTTTTCCGGAAAAACCCAATCCGGAACAGTAACCCTTTGGCCCAAAGAAGCCCAATCCGAAATTGTGACGTGAGTTTCCAACTTTTAAGACTTTTAACCAATTTTAATAGGCTGGCCCAAATCCCAAAGCACTCTGGGCCAGTCTAATATCTCTTGACAGAAACCATCTTACCAAAACTCATCAAAAAGACTAACCAAGCATCCAACCACCTTTTAACATTTCACAAGGAGAACTAATTAAGACAGACATAAACATTTAACACAGCCTTGCTAACAGATCAAATCGTTTCAAAAGCTAACTAAGGAACATTTTCAGTATGAGCAGGTTCAGTTGGTCTAAGCGAATGTCAATATACTTGTCCATTTAAATCTAAAACCCAACCCTTGTAGTTCAGGCATTATGATACGCTTAAGGTAATATTATACTAAGATACTCGTGTGTCCCATACCATGACATACCCCCGCGATCAAGGTAGATACAAAAATTCATCGTAGCAGGTGAGTATACCGTTGTCATCCTTTATTCTACAATATCGGGCTATTGGTGAACAGGTCAGTACTTCCGTACAACAGAGAGACCAATAGTGACTTACGAGGGTTAGGCAAATACCATATTAGGTACGTAAGAACTTATGAAGAAACTTCTGTTCTCTTAGGTTTTGGCCTTTCCATTTTGGCTCTTTTACAAAGATATCATGACTGTGCCTGGGTCTGCATATAATCTGGATGCAACAGAAGGGCAGTCAAGATATCCCCAGATGCAACAGAAGGGCAGTCAAGATATCCGAGATGGATGATTTCCTTCGTGTTCTTCTGAATCCGGAACAGTGGTTAATCCGAATTGTGAGAACCTTCTTCATGTTCTTAGGAATCTGGAACAGTACCAGATCCGAATTCTTCACAAGTTCTTCGAGTTCTTCGGAATAGTAGCCTCCGACGATGAACAGTGATCCGGAACACCAAAATGACGATCCAAACAGCAGCAACACACTTCAAAAACTTCTTCAATCAACAATACCTGGAGCCTGTATTAGAACAGCAGGCTCTGATACCAATTGTAAGTCCCATAAACGGATCAAACAGGTATCACTAACCTAATCAATAGCGGAAATTATGATTAGGAAGAAGAACAACTTGAATAACTTTGAATATTATAACTTTCATACACCAAAGATGTCAGATACAAGTTTTTTCTTTCAACTCTCTAACTTTTTCTCTATGACCTAGCCCTTCTGTTTATAAGCATCACTAAGCTCATAATTACAACCCTAGGCCCATTAGGCATAGGAAGCCCACATTAACCCCAAAAACCCAAATACATCCCTAATGAACAAACCTTTAATGCTCCAAGCCCAACACTTTTCAATAATTAACCTAGATCAACAATAACTTTTAGTTTAGTTTAACTGATTCGATTTTGACAAGTAAATTAGATCCGGGATTTTCTCAAAACCTAAACCTAATCAACTCAGCTAACTAATTACTATTTCTCAATAATTAATTTAGGTATAATGATAAAAATCAATTTTATAGTTTATTTAATTGTTTTCCCGGTTTAATGGCCAATTTCACCGAATGTTTCCCGAACCCATAAAGACCCGAAAAAACAACACAACCCTATTCTAGGAAGACATCCAACTAGATTTATGCAAAACAACTAAATAATCAAAAACCAACTTAAATCATGCAAATACACTAAACTAAATAGTTAAAGTTGTTAACTTTACCAAACATCATTCAAACATAATCGAATTAAAACAAAATCCATACTTTCATAAATAAACAAATCCAAACCTAGGTAACAAAGGAAAATCTAGCCAAGTATCATGGTTTTAAAAACAATAAAAACAAAGTCTATGAAAAAATTCATCAAAAGAGAAACAAAGGAACTAAAAGAATTGAGATTTTGAATAGAACCGTGTTTGATTCAGCTCCCAAGTTCCTGGTTCACCTTAATGATTCCAACAGCCTAGATCTGCCTTCTTCAGCTTCCATGTTCCAGAATTTTTGCTCTCCAAGTTCCAAGTTCGTCCAAAGTTGTTATAATCATAATAGAACTCAAACTTATAACAAATTTTTCCCACATCTGATAAGCTTTCGAAACATTCTGGATAACTCACCCTCTCGCCGGCCGCGAGAGGGTTATGTGCCCCGGTCGCGCCCCGCGACCGAGTAAAAATTTTCGGATAACATGTAAGACCCAATCTTACTTTACTGAAATTCTATTAAAAGTTTTGTATTTAAACATGTAATTGCAAATACAAGTCACTCAATTTGAAAGTTTATTAAAACTTTTTAAACATATTTAAACAATTTAACATGTTAACAATGAGTAGTTTTGTTATAATCAAAACCAAGTGCGGAAGCTTCGTCTTTGATCGTGTTCGGTTCTTCATATAGCTTGATCCTCCTCCGGTGCTCCCAAACATCACCTATATTTCATATTTTATGAAATACGTTAGTTAGAATAAATATAACATAACTGAATAAACCCGAAGGCTTAAAACAATAAAAACAAAACTTTAGTTTTAGGCTTCACCGTAAGCTACGGTGACCACCGTAGCTTACGGTCAACCCTTACGGTCCTAGCTCACTGTCTTACGGTTAAGACTTCTAGTTTCAACACAGCAGCCGCCCACCGTAAGCGACGGTAGGCCACCGAGGGCATTTTGGTCAACTTAGAGTCGTTTACTCATTTTCATCACTCGAGGGCATTTTGGTCAACTTAGTCTCTTCTTTTATGACAAAGGACTTACCATAACATGTTTTGACCAAAATGAACATTAACAATAATCTATGTAAAATCCTTATGTTCGTAAGAACATAATGTTTACGGATTAGATTATTGGATTTACCTTACCTTAGGTAATCCATTATTCATTTATGACTCATTTAACTCTCATCGGACCTTTTAGTCCTCAATAAGAGTTTGACCAATCACACTTACCTGGCTTGAGTCATAGCTTTGACCCATTTAAATACCATTCACTATTAATTACTAACTAATGGCGACGCGAACCATGCGTTATTCCCCTGTGATCACAAAACTCGACAAGCGTTCATTAGATATTAATGTCAAATGGTGATGACTACACCATTTGACCCATTTGGTCTAAATGACGATTTTATCGTTATAAGATGGTTTATATGTACCGTCTCACCATTTAATCCATTATAGTTTATGCCATAAAATGCCCTTATTTTAAAGTTTGATATTTATTCGTCAAACTCGTGACTGAATTACCATATTACCCCTTCTTATTCCTTATGGTTTGCACCATAAGGCAACTTTTCAAAATTTCTTGTTTATTTGTCAACACATGACAATATTACTATTTTTCCCCTTTTACCATCAAATATGGTTTAATACCATATTTCTTATTCCGAACTGTATAAATTCACGTCGGAACCTTGTATTTCGAAATCTCGTTCCGAGTACCAAGTCACTTATTCATATTCAAATACATAAGTACATTTACTATTTTAAGTATGTAAGCTTTACTTACCTTGAAGTCCGATTATGCCTTTTTCCGCGTATTCGATCCGTTTGACCGCTTCTCTCCAAGCTTCCTCCTAGCTTGTCAAGCATTAAACTACCTTTTATCATTTTGTAAGATGGTTAGATTGTCATTATTTATCAAGACCATTCCATCTTAGGAATTTATATCAAAATTACCATTTGATCTTATTATAGGTTGATTTGACTCTTAAAAGTCAACTGCTTATTAACTGTACAAACCCACGAACAAGTTTAACAACTCATTTAGGCATTTCGTTAATTACTTGGTAAGCACTATTATTATGCTACCATTAAAGTTCGTTTCCCAAACCAAGTTCACATGATTGCTAATATCAAATTAACATAGTTTCTACATACAACTAGTAGACAACATGATCTCAAATACTCATTAATATTGACTTAACATCAATTTCATCATATTATACAAAACTCATTTCAAGTCATGTATGAACACTTATTCGAACCTCTAAATGTTGAAATATCTTACACATACATACAAGTATGATGATCATGAACACTTATGTATCGTCTATTTCATCACATAATCAAAACCCACTTCAACATCTACTTGTAAATAACCTACAAGTAATCTTACATCAAATAGTGCATAATTTATTTAAGTCAAACGAAATCAAACATACATATACAGTTAATTTCATCTTTGGATTATCATCCAACAATCTAATTGCAAGTAATCTACTTGTCTCAAATCACAACTTTCACCAAATCTAGTTTTTAAGACATACCTTATGATCCCCCTGTCTAGGTGATCGTTAAAATGGGTTCATGCACTGATTTGGGTCTCGAAATGATCTTCAATTTGGTAGATCTATCAAGAACAAGGGTTTACCCCTTGTCTTGCTCCTAGCCGCTACACACACACACACCTTTTGTGTGTGTGATGTTTTGTTATTATTTTTTTTATATATTCAAGTTTCAACCTTTTTCCCTTTTTGGTTCCTCATATTTGAGGTCTTATTTATTAAGAGCTACAACTCATTGTTTCATTGTTATTTCCATATTACTAACTAGGTTAATTTGCTCTTAGTTATTTGTTTACAGGTTCACTCTTACCACTAACGGTCTTTTACCCTCTTTAATATTAACGTGGTTTAATTACCAAACCCGTTTTTGGGGTGTTACAAATCTACCCCCCTTAAAGAGGTTTCGTCCCCGAAACCCTTCTTACGTATTTCCTTGGGTTCAACCCGATGGACTTGGTTTCATTTTCATCTAAGCGTTGCTCAGATTTTACTTATTCAAAATCTTACCAGGAAGGTATGTTAGTGCCTTTTGCGCTCCAAGGTGCATGCGCCCTTCATGTTTAAGGCCTCTTGTGTCGTTACTTTCATCTTGCATTCCATTTTCTTTACTCGATCGAGTCGCCATTTGCACACTCGGTCATATGTATCTGTCAACATACTTATTCCACTCAATTCTTATACTGTTAAGTGCATTCAACAAGTTTTAAATTTAATTTTGATCTTGACAGATCTTGTTGGTTAGACTTATTAGTCACCGGTTACCTTATATCTCATAATTTAGGTACAGTCATATTGCCTTCGCAAGGCTTTTACAAACTTTCGAGACCCTAGTCTCATAGCTAGTGTTACAAGGTAATCATATACCATGTTATATATATATTGACCGTGATTGCATCAAGTCATGTAAAATTTTTATATCTATCTTTTTCGTTTTCGAAAATTTTCTTTTCGAATTCATCGTCTCACACCTAATGGTGTCAAGACCTGTTTCCTTTACTATTAATCATTTTCCAATTCATCTCATACCATTTATGTTTATTAAAACGTTGTTTCTAACAAAAAAAAAGAATTTTAGTTTAATGTTTTTCCTTTCAACTTATGTTGATTACTCGCATCGAGAATTTGAAATCTAGTATTTCTTCTTTCTATTGTTTTTATTTCACGTGGGGGAATCATAAATAATTTCCTCACTTTATTTAAATGACCGGTAGGCCCTTTTTACTCAGCCTCCTAAGCCATTTCTTTAGATTTTCTCCCTCTTCTTTTATTTTACTTAGCCTCCTAAGGTGAGGTCTTTTAAATGCATCATTCCTTTGATTCGTGATCCCAAGGTCATTTTGACCCGTAGATCATTACACTATTCGTAACCCTAAGGTCGTGGTGATCCTTTAGATCATCCTTTTACCCGTGTCATTCCTTAAATATATTGGTGTCAATGCACTTCTTTTGTATTTGAAAGGGAAAATCATTTACATTGTCCGTTCTTTATCCGCCAAATCATGGCTCATTTACCATAAAGTCTAATTTATTTATTTCAGTTATGGCCCTCAGACCATGTTTGATTCTGTTAGTTAACATTTTCGTTTTCTATGACTCCGCGAGTCATTTATGAATCACTTTCACTTGTCGGATCTATGAGTCGCTTCATCTCTATTGGGTGATGATCATTTGTGACTAAACCTAGCGTAAGGTCAACTGGCGTTGACCACTCGTCACCATCGAGTCATAACTACCATCTTTAGTGGCAAACACAACATTTTGTGTATGTTGCTCCAATCATTTATTCAGATCAGACACTGCCTGTTGGTAGTCGTGCGCGCCCGCGCGATCGTAGTCCATGACTAGATCGTTTTTCGTGCGGACAATACTTCTGACTCTATGACTTCATATGCCATTTATGCGTCGGTTTGTCTCACATTTACCGTTATCCGGTTTAAGCCTATATTGCTTTACAATTCGTTACCCGGGTTCCTTATCTTAACGTTTTAACGCTCCTGTTATTCGTTTTGCGTTTTCGTTTGAATTCATTCACGACCCTTTACCCGGGTATTAATATTCCACGCTCCCATTATTTGGTATGCGTCTACATTTATATTTAATCTTGTCCCGTTACCCGGGCTCATTATTCTTTTGCTTTAACGCTCCCGTCACTCGGTTTGCGTTTACTCTTAATTTCAATCATTTTACTTCGTTTGACTTGCTTGTGTGAAATTCATCAATTTGAACTGTCAAACTTTATTCTTTATTTAACCCGTTTGACTTGTTCGTGTGAAACCCATCACTTATGAGTAGTCAATATTTATTCTTTATTTAACCCGTTTCACTTGTTCTTGTGAAACCCATCACTTATGAACAGTCAAACTTTATTCTTTATCTGACCCGTTTGACTTGTTCGTGTGAAATCCATCACTTATGAACAGTCAAACTTTATTCTTTATTTAACCCGTTTGACTTGTTCGTGTGAAACCCATCACTTATGAACAGTCAAAATTTATTCTTTATTTAACCTGTTTGACTTGTTCGTGTGAAACCCATCACTTATGAACAGTCAAACTTTATTCTTTATCTGACCCATTTGACTTGTTCGTGTGAAATCCATCACTTATGAAAGTCAAACTTTATTTAACCCGTCTGACTTGTTCGTGTGAAACCCATCACTTTGAACTGTCAAACTTTATTCTTTATTTAACCCGTTTGACTTGTTCGTGTGAAACCCATCACTTATGAACAGTCAAAATTTATTCTTTATTTAACCCGTTTGACTTTTTCTTGTGAAACCCATACTTATGAACAGTCAAACTTTATTCTTTATCTGACCCGTTTGACTTGTTCGTGTGAAATCCATCACTTATAAACAGTCAAACTTTATTCTTTATTTAACCCGTTTGACTTGTTCGTGTGAAACCCATCACTTATGAACAGTCAAAATTTGTTCTTTATTTAACCCGTTTGACTTGTTCTTGTGAAACCCATCACTTATGAACAGTCAAACTTTATTCTTTATCTGACCCGTTTGACTTGTTCGTGTGAAATCCTTCACTTATGAACAATCAAACTTTATTCTTTATTTAACCCGTTTGACTTGTTCGTTGAAACCCATCACTTATGAACAGTCAAAATTTATTCTTTATTTAACATGTTTGACTTGTTCTTGTGAAACCCATCACTTATGAACAGTCAAACTTTATTCTTTATTGACCCATTTGACTTGTTCGTGTTAAATCCATCACTTATGAACAGTCAAACTTTATTTAACCCGTCTGACTTGTTCGTGTGAAACCCATCACTTTGAACTGTCAAACTTTATTCTTTATTTAACCCGTTTGACTTGTTCGTGTGAAACCCATCACTTATGAACAGTCAAAATTTATTCTTTATTTAACCCGTTTGACTTGTTCTTGTGAAACCATCACTTATGAACAGTCAAACTTTATTCTTTATCTGACCCGTTTGACTTGTTCGTGTGAAACCCATCACTTATGAACATTCAAAATTTGTTCTTTATTTAACCGTTTGACTTGTTCTTGTGAAACCCATCACTTATGAACTGTCAAACTTTATTCTTTATCTGACCCGTTTGACTTGTTCGTGTGAAATCCTTCACTTATGAACAGTCAAACTTTATTCTTTATTTAACCCGTTTGACTTGTTCGTATGAAACCCATCACTTATGAACAGTCAAACTTTATTCTTTATTTAACCCGTTTGACTTGTTCGTGTGAAACCCATCACTTATGAACAGTCAAACTTTATTCTTTATTTGACCCATTTGACTTGTTCGTGTTAAATCCATCACTTATGAACAGTCAAACTTTATTCTTTATTTAATTCATTTGACTTGTTCGTGTGAAACCCATCACTTATGAACAGTCAACTTTATTCTTTATTTGACCCATTTGACTTGTTCGTGTGAAATCCATCACTTATGAACAGTCAAACTTTATTCTTTATAGGACCATCTTTGATGGCCTCATAGACCATGAATGATGATTATCATCATTATTTCTTTCTCTTTCCTTTTTATCTTTTCTACGATCATAGTCGACGACTTTGATCATTTTCCGTGTGAGCACTATCTCCGTTTCTATGACCTCGCGGGTCATTTATACTTTTGGTTTTACATGTCCTTTTGTCCACCATGGCTCTTTCGTCCATAATGACTTATTCTACGAATTTCCTTAGGTCTTTTATTTGTATGTGCGTGTATATCGTTTTTATGGTTCTCACGAAAACCAATTATACAAGTACGCCTGTAAGTTTTCTTGACCCCAAGAATCTTTTAACTCTTCTCATTTCACCTCGTTTTTACCACATCGGATGTATGTGTCTATTATAACAAGTTCATGGTATCATGTGTTTATCATTTACTTGGCCAGAGTAAGCGATCAACACATGGTATACATGACCTTATTATAACTAACACATTATTTCCCACGTAAGCAAACCCTTGGTTCATGCCCATATTTCTGATTTTATTTGGTAAAACTTTGTTTAATTGTTATTTAACAATTATTAGTTTTTACCTTTCTCATCTCAAAACATATAAAATGTTTAACCTTTTATAAGACTTTATGTAACCTCATTTATCTATGTGATCTTTACTTTTTCTCAATAAAATCTTTATTGAAAATTTCTACTTGAATGGTCACCTCACCAAGATTTAGATCTGACCTCTTTTATATTTTTATTATTCACGATTGTGAATGATGCGTATTACCCGCCCAATTTCTCTTGGGAACATTATCATGGATGGGTATCCCGTCCGGCTTTCCCATGTTTTAATCTCGTATACAACCGTCGTTCATTACGTATCTGTTGCATACTACTAGTTAAACAATAATTTAAAGTGTGCACCTGGGTGATATTTCCCTTATGGGCTTTCATTGTCGTTTGACCTTTATTCGGTGTTCTCACTTGGTTTAGTTCCCTGATGAACATGCTCTGCTTGTCATACTCTTGACTAATTCATCGACATATCAGTAAATCATTAAACTCTCGCCATCCTTAGATGCGAGCATCCTTCAATTAGAACGTTCACAAAAATTAGTAACATTGACATTAATAAGCACCCGTACTATAATAAAAGGCTCTCTACTATACTTGTTAACATACGTAATTTTTTTAACTATACCGGTCTTTTACCAATTTAATTAGGGTAACGTGCATTTACACGATAACCTTATGTGTTGTTTACAACACTTTAACATGCTAGACCGTTTATATTCATAATAACTTACCAGATCACACGACCAAGCCTCGAACCGAACACATTTGATCATTAACCTTGAGCTCTGATTACCAACTTGTAAGACCCAATCTTACTTTACTGAATTTCTATTAAAATTTTTGTATTTAAACATGTAATTGCAAATACAAGTCACTCAATTTGAAAGTTTATTAAAACTTCTTAAACATATTTAAACAATTTAACATGTTAACAATGATTAGTTTTGTTATAATCAAAACCAAGTGCGGAAGCTTCATTTTTTAACGTGTTCGGTTCTTCATATAGCTTGATCCTCCTCCGGTGCTCCCAAACATCACCTATATTTCATATTTTATGAAATACGTTAGTTAAAATAAATTATAACATAACCGAATAAACCCGAAGGCTTAAAACAATAAAAACAAAACTTTAGTTTTAGGCTTCACCGTAAGCTACGGTGACCACCGTAGCTTACGGTCCTAGCTCACTGTCTTACGGTTAAGACTTCTAGTTTCAACACAGCAGCCGCCCACCGTAAGCTACGGTAGGCCACCGTAGCGTACGGTGGCTTGCTGCAAATTTTCTCTTGTTTGCAGATTTAGTTACGATATTTTCCATAACTCCCTCAATTCTTCTCCGTTTTACCTGAAACTTGTTTCTAAATATCCGTTGAATATTTTCTTACATATTTAACCTGAAATCCTTGACCCGGATTCTTATTTCATATAACTTATGCATTTATCCCCGGTTTATGCTCCTATTTTCCGATTTTGCCCTTTAACCCCATTTAAACCAGACTATACATTTACGTATCCATTTCGGTATGCTTTAACACTCCATTATTACCCGTATAGTTTCCTTAGCGAAATACATCGCTTTATTCAACTAAACTTTATTTATTTATTATTTTGACCCGTTTGGTTGTTTTAGCGTAATCCAACGCTTATTTCAACCAAACCTTCTATCTTATCATTTCTACACTAGGATATCTATCTAATTCCCACCACAACATTATTTGTGGTGGATTTATTATCAAAAATTTATTTTATCCAATATCCACCCTTTGGTTCGACAGTTTACGGTAAAGACCATTTAAAAGGCATTAAACCAAAAAAAACTTATGCTTTTCTCTTTTATGTTACCGAAAGAGTCTATTATATTATAAAACTCAATTTCAAACTAATATTAGAGTCGTTTACCCATTTTCATCACTCGATGGCATTTTGGTCAACTTCGTCTCTTCTTTTACGACGAAGGACTTACCATAACATGTTTTGACCAAAATGAACATTTAACCATAATCTATGTAAAATCATTATGTTCGTAAGAACATAATGTTTACGGATTAGATTATTGGATTTACCTTACCTTAGGTAATCCATTATTCATTTATGACTCATTTAACTCTCATCGGACCTTTTAGTCATCAATAAGAGTTTGACCCATCACACTTACCTGGCTTGAGTCATAGCTTTGACCCATTTAAATACCTTTCACTATTAATTACTAACTAATGGCGACGCGAACCATGCGTTATTCCCCTGTGATCACAAAACTCGACAAGCGTTCATTAGATATTAATGTCAAATGGTGATGACTACACCATTTGACCCATTTGGTCTAAATGACTATTTTATCGTTATAAGATGGTTATATGTCCCTTCTCACCATTTAATCCATTACAGTTTACGCCATAAAATGCCCTTATTTTAGAGTTTAATATTTATCCATCAAACTCGTGACTGAATTACCATATTACCCCTTCTTATTCCTTATGGTTTGCACCATAAGGCAACTTTTCAAAATTTCTTGTTTATTTGTCAACACATGACAATATTACTATTTTTCCACTTTTTACCATCAAATATGGTTTAATACCATATTTGCTTATTCCGACCTGTATAAATTCATGTCAGGAACCTTGTATTTCGAAATCTCGTTCCGAGTACCAAGTCACTTATTCATATTCAAATACATAAGTACATTTACTATTTTAAGTATGTAAGCTTTACTTACCTTGAAGTCCGATTATGCCTTTTTCCGCGTATTCGATCCGTTTGACCCGCTTCTCTCCAAGCTTCCTCCTAGTTTGTCAAGCGTTAAACTACCTTTTATCATTTCGTAAGATGGTTAGATTGTCAATATTTATCAAGACCATTCCATCTTACGGAATTTATATCAAAATCACCATTTGATCTTACTATAGGTTGGTTCGACTTTTAAAAGTCAACTGCTTATTAACTTGTACAAACCCACGAACAAGTTTAACAACTCATTTAGGCATTTCGTTAATTACTTGGTAAGCACTATTCTTATGCTACCATTAAAGTTACATTTCCCAAACCAAGTTCACATGATTGCTAATATCAAATTAACATATTTTCTACATACAACTAGTAAACAACATGGTCTCAAATACTCATTAATATTGACTTAACATCAATTTCATCATATCATAAAAACTCATTTCAAGTCATGTATGAACACTTATTCGAACCTCTAAATGTTGAAATATCTTACACATACATACAAGTACGATGATCATGAACACTTATGTATCGTCTATTTCATCACAAATCAAAACCCACTTCAACATCTACTTGTAAATAACCTACAAGTAATCTTACATCAAATAGTGCATAATTTATTTAAGTCTAACGAAATCAAACATACATATACACTTAATTTCATCTTTGGATTATCATCCAACAATCAAATTGCAAGTAATCTACTTGTCTCAAATCGAACTTTCACCAAATCTAGTTTTTAAGACATACCTTATGATCCCCCTGTCTAGGTGATCGTTAAAATGGGTTCATGCACTGATTTGGGTCTCGAATTGGTCTTCAATTTGGTAGATTTAGCAAGAACAAGGGTTTACCCTTATCTTGCTCCTGGCCGCTACACCCACACACCTTTTGTGTGTGTGATGTTTTGTTATTATTTTTTTTTATATATTCAAGTTTCAACCTTTTCCCTTTTTGGTCCCTCATATTTGAGGTCTTATTTATTAAGAGCTACAACTCATTGTTTCATTGTTATTGCCATATTACTAACTAGGTTAATGTGCTCTTAGTTATTTTGTTTAATGTTCACTCTTACCACTAACGGTCTTTTACCCGCTCTTTAATATTAACGTGGTTTAATTACCAAACCCGCTTTTGGGGTGTTACATAACATTGGCCTCTCGCGGTCCGCGAGAGGCATAAGGTGTGGCGGTTGCGGGCCGCCAGATGGTTATTTCCTCCATTTTTCGATTTGTTTCCTCTTTCGTGTTCCAACTACGATCCAGCTTGGTTCCAATTATCATTTTAGCTCATTTTTTCCGTCCTCTCGGCTACTTTCACGAACCAAAACTTGCAAAACGTATTTGGATCAAAAGTAGATATATTCTTTACAAACCGAAACGAAAACTCACTAAAACTCGACAAACTATACACGATAAATGAATATATTATTCAATAAATCAGTAAACCACATAAAGAATTTCATAGTTTAAGAAGGCTAAATGACAAATATAGAATTTCAGTGAAACTTATTAAATTATATATATTTTGACGGTCAACAAAAGCACTCCTCTAAATTTTACTAATAAAATCCACCTAATATTTATTTTAATATTTATTTTGTAGGAGTCAAACCAGTACCACTTTAGTTAAAAATAGTCATATGATGTCACCCTTCATTCTTTTCAATTATTTCTACGTGTATATATATGCCCTAACTTTATAGCCCATTGGACTAAGAATTGATGGGCCTGCTCAATTATTAAACCCCCTTGCGCCTCATCCTCTTGTTCGTTTGGAAAAAATATTGATCATGCGCTTTGAGAACAAAAGATGTGTCTACTTTAGAAGACTCTCCTTTACCATCGATTAAAGTTCAGTTTCATTTTGCTGACTTAGTATTTTGGCTTGCCTTCGTAAAGCATCAATGACCGGATCTATGATTTTTCATCGATAGGGAAAAATATTGACTAGTCAAAACGAGTCAAATGTGCCAAAATGGACCGGTGAAAATGGGTCAATCAATAAATAAATATGTTGATCGCAGCCTAAATATTAAACCTAGTGTATCCAAACATGTAGATTGAACAACCAAACTAAAACAATGATATGCCAAGAAATAATTCGAAGCCTGAATAGGCAATTGTCTTCAAACCACTGGTTACTTGAAATTAGCATTTGAAGATATGAGATTAAACAATTAAAAAATGTCTTAACTTAATATTTATAGAGTAATAAACATCAACCATTGTTAGTGCTTGCAAAGCTAAAATGATCCTCAGAATTGAGCTCAATTACATTCATTATGCATGGGCCTATTACCTATATAAACAATGAAGAGAACAGAAAGCAAAATAGAGTTTTATGAACACTGTCATCTACAGAAAGATATCCTACATAAATATTGTTATAGGGGTATGAATGTTTATTCTTACAATTATAAAATGGTGTTTGCTTGGCATTTTAGTCTTAACAGTCAATACTACCCATAGTGCATAACTGCATATATATTTACTATTGTAAACTGTAAATTGCATTCAATAGTTGCTGCAAACTAAGATAGTGTGAAATGTTTACAACCATTCTGCAAAAATAACAACTACAAACACAGAGCTGCAAACTCATACACCCTAAATAACCTGAACATAAGCTTAAGGTCCAGTCAGGTTTATACAGCCGGTTTCCATCATAAATTCTAAACTAAAGTGTTCGATACGGTTTGAAACTGACCAAGAAAAATTAAAGAAAAAACCCCCCTGCGAAACTAATCTGCTAACCGGTTTGGACGGTTCCACAGTTTGGAGCAACACACCAGCAAGTTCATAACAGCAATCTTTTGTCTATGTGAAAAGAATGGTTCTACTTCCACTAAAAACAGACGCACACAACTAATAAAAACATTGTATATTGTAACAAAAGCATCTAAACTGTATCTGGCTGAACTAGAACAAGGCATGATAATACGCCTCACATATATTCACTGACCTTCATCATCTCCACACCAACAAGATCCACAGTCTTCTTCTTCACTTTCTAAAATTGGAAAGCAATTTGAGGACAAAATAGAACATTTTCTCTTATGCTTATGCATATTATTTTCTAGAGGTGGAGGGTGAGTTGGGTAACGAGCGGGGCTTGGATTGAAATGGGTAAGTTTCTAGTACGGCCATGTTGGGTTAGGATTGAAACATTATAAATCAACCAATCTAGCGTCACTAAAAGCTTTCCGTTACTTGGAAATAAAGATTTATAAAACTACCTAAGGGCAATATAAAATACTTAAATATTCTTAACATATTCTAAGCCAGAAAGTATAAACCATCAAGTATCTACTTCTTGTCGTGCTATGGCCTCTTCCTGTTTAGAGACTGTTTTACCAACCTCAGATAGCCATTTACTTCTTAACTTTTCCATAGGATGGATAGTAAGGTAATCATGAAAAGCCGATACTTGACCCATCTTTTCATATACCTTTGGTAAGACTCGCCTATTGTATCCTGCAGAACGCATCAACATCAACCCTACGAGATCGGCTTCAATCTCCATCCTGCATATATAACCCACATACACATATAATCAACCACCTACCTTATATGCAGTTTTCACACATCCCATGAACTTATAAAACATACCTTGGCGAGAAAGGAAGGTCTAGCATAAAAAAAACCACTCTTGGGTCAAGATTTGGCTTAACAACCATATAATAAATTTGCCGTCCGAATGCACGCCAGAAGTTCTTTGCAAGCCTCTCACGTACATGTTTTATCGCAACATGTGCAACCTACACCCATACATCCATGTTTAGCCCACACCTTTACATGTATAACACTATAAACAACTTTTAAAAGTATGAAAGAGTCGGGCATATCTAATACTTATTGTTGTAACACTAATAACAATCAAATATTTAAATAAATGTACCTCATGACAAATCATGGAAGCAATTTTATCATCGGTTGTAATAAAAGAGTCGGGCATATCTAATACTTATTGTTGTAGGGGAGGGTTCAAGCGAAAACTCCTTTTATTGTGAAAACCTCGAAAACTCCTAAAAAATACTTAAAAAACACATCAATTTTTTGTTAACATTTTTTGGCTATAAATCTAGCTTTTAAAAAAATATATATTTGAAAAGAAAAATAGTATTACACATATGCAACACTATCAAAAACCTAAACCGGTTAACCCTCCACCCCCCAAAAACCTAAACCCCCCACACCCACCCACCCACCACAAAAACCTAAAACCCCACCAACCCCACCATCCAAAAACACAAAAACTAAACCCGAAACCTATATCTAAAGCTAAACTAAACCCAAAACCTAAACCCTAATGCTACAATAATAGCATTGAGAAAAGAACAACGCGTTAAATCTTTTATTTGTGTAAAAAAAATATGCTTGAATATACTCAGAATGATAACCAATGAAAAAATAGAAATGTTTGAAAATTCATACATTTTGTTCCCAATTTTGCCCCTTTTCATTAGAAACCCCTTCCCTTCGTTAAGGAGAGTTTTCGAGTTCTCTCACAAACTATGATTTTTAATTAAACCCTCCCTGTTATTGTAACACTAATAACAATCAAATCTTTAAATAAATGTACCTCATGACAAACAACGGAAGCAATTTCATCATCGTTTGTAAACTGCTTTAACAACCCAGTAAACACAACAAACTTGCCACCAGGCATACACAGCATCATCCTCAACCACCAAAATTTCCCATTTCAACCTTTCCACATACAAAGCAGCCAGCTTGGTGCGCTTATATTCCCTCTTTTTTAAAGCATCATTTAACTCTGTTAGCATTTCATGAATTACATGTTTAAAAATCTTTCTAACCCTAACACTATCTGGATGCATCTGTGGTAAAACTTTCCACTCAAATTCAGCCTTCATCATCTGCAACTGAGACTCCCCAATCACTCTCTCCACGTAAGTCGACATTATTAATAAATGTTTCAGTATTTTGTACCGTACTGTCCAAACATTCCCAGACCATATAGTTACCACAACTCCCAATCCCAGCAATACAATTAAAGATTTACTGATTGGACGCTTAGACCTTCTAAACCTTCTCATTACATGGTAATATTTATATCCAGACCCAAGACTCCGAAATTGTGAACTTCTATGAGCATTTAGCGATGAAACTTCTGTAACACATGATGATACCAAGTAAGAAGTAAGCTTACTCGATTGTTTCTTGTAGTTGATGATCTGAAATGGGTTTCGAATTGGGGGTTTGTGAGTGGTGATTTTGGAACGGTAAGTTATATCAAACCCTAATTTTGATCTTCTGTACCATGCCATTTTTGAGCTTGGTTGGAGAGGAAGTGAAGTTGGTTTCTTCTATTGAAAAGGGGGAATTTGATGCTTGTATAATAAAATATAAAACTAGCAATTTACCCGTTCGCTGGGACCGGTTCGTAAGGTTAAGAACATCCAAAGTAAGTGTGCATTTAAGATCACCATACCTTCTTATCTAATTATCTATAATAACAGTTTTCGTCGAAGCTTATGAACAGTACATTAGTTTTTTTTTTTTTTTTTACGTCTTAAATATAGAATTGCCATGGCTTTCAATAGAGAGAGCGGACAAGAGATTCGGTAAGAGAGAGAAGAAGAAAGAGAAGGATAATCAAAGGCACTTTAGGTATTCGTCAGAGTTATATCAGACTTTAATCAAGGATTCCACTTTCCAATGACCTCCTCCGGCGAAGATCGGCAGCAACAAAGGCGGTAACCGATGATTGGGGCTTCCATGGGAGCGACGATGAATTTTGGCTTCACTCTGCCGACCCACGACATTCCGACGAAGGCTTCCGGCTATAGCAAGTAGTACATCTCGAAGAATAAAGGTAATATCGACTATCGGGTGTCTTTTTAGCGGTGGAAATGGAGAAGCCAGTGACCCAGACTACCGCATCAGGTGGCGGCGCCGAGCGATTTAGGTTCAAGTATGTTCTTTGTTTCTCTATTGCATTTTATTGCTAGATTAGATATGGAGTCTAAACCGTGGGTGATGTTGATTATTCCGGTGTATAGAGGCGTTGGTGTTAACTGCCGGCGGCAACAACCTCCCGCCTCCGGATAATAGCGTTGGTGATGTTTATGCATTTTCATCACCAATTATGCAATTTTTATCCTATGTTTAAGTTGTTTGGATCTTGAGTTGTATTTTTCTTGATTCCATTCATGGTGTATCATTCATGTAGTTCGTCTGTTATGCAGATGGGTTTGCAACAATTTTAGAAGACACTTGAAAAACTCATGATTTGATCAGTTGGAATGTTAAATTGAAAACCAAACAGGTGGATGCGGATGGGAATGGAACCATACACTATGGCGAGTTCATAACAACAACTATGCATATGAAAAGAATGGATATAGAAGAGCATCTCTACACGACATTCCACTACTTTGATAAAAACAACAATGGGTAAGCACACTTTTAAAGAATAATGTTAAAGAATACATGATGGTTTGTTAAATTTTATGGTCTCCTTTGACACTAGGTGCATAACGATTGAAGAAATGTGGCAATTTATATGCGAAACGGTATGGATGATGGAATGGGACATAAAAGAGATGGTATCCGAGATTGACACTGTTAGTATGATGATATGATACATGTTACATGCAGCAAGTAAACGAAAAGGTATATATAAATATTTTTAGGATGCTCGGATAAACTATTATAAGTTTGCAACAACGATTCGAAAGGGACTAGGAGAAAAAAGTATAATTCCAAAGAGGTTCTTATGTTACCAGTATAGTAGTTCAATTCATTGAACACAGACATGCAAGTACATGTATCATTAAAGCTTTGTACAGTGGTTGTTTACTACCTACCTTATTTTATGTTTAGTTGATTTACTTTTAAGAAGGCACAATCAGTTATCCAAAACCAATTATCATAACTTATTCTCGACAGACGCAGAACCGCTGCGAGCGGAGTATTTACTAGATGGGATTAGTAGGAGTAGTAGTTATTCAATTCTCATACATATTAACTCAAATTTTGTTATTTAGTTGGCATAATTTAACATCTTGATACATTATATGTAAGTTGACTAATATTGGAGTTGCTATCACCATAAAATTAAAAAAAAAGAGATCTATACATGTTACATGTATACGAAAATCGTAAAAATAATAAAAACCATCAACGATAATCCGTAACTTTCTACATGTCATTTGTCTTTATAATTTTCTTTTACCATAAATCAAGCGTTTTTTTATCTTTAATATAAGTACCATATTTTATACTTTTGTTAAAAATTGAAAACCTAGTTGCGTAAAACAAATTGACATAACGTAAAACACAATAGTATTAAATTAAAAACACAAGGAAACTAGACTAAAAACAAAGTGGAAAGTAGATTAAAATCACAACTGAAATCAGATAAGAATGAGCAAAAAACTAAAACGCAATGGATAACAGACTAAAAACACAACAAACAGTAGATTAAACACAATTGACAACGTAACAGAACAACATAATGGATAAACAGACTAAAATACAATAGATAACAAACTAAACACAAAGTCGAGAACTTATAACACAATGTATAGATACTCATCTAGTTGAAAAACACAATAATAAAACTAATAATATAATGTATAGAAAATTCAAATGTAACACATTTTCATTGTGTCATACATTGTGTTATAGATGCCGACAATAAATACAAAAAGGACATAACCTAAAATAACATTGTGTTATCAGTTTTGGTAATAACACAATGTGTAGAAATCCTAGTAAAAAATGTAACATTCAAAACTCCGTTGAAAAACACAATAACCAGAAAATTAAACACAATGTATGAAAAACCCATCGTTATTGTGTGTCACAGTGTGTTACGGGTTCTTATAACAAAAACACAATAGACAGAACCTGAAATAACATTGTGCTATAGGTTCTGATAAAAACACAATGTATAGAAACCCTAGTAAAAACGTAATGACCAAAAATCAGTTGAAAAACACAATGACTACGTATAGGAAGGGAAAGCTATGGTGGGGGTAGGGTGTTTAGAATGGGTGGGAGGGTGGCTGTAGCGAGAAACATATGGAAGTTGAAACGGCAGAGTTTGATTGCTATGCAGAAAGAATCTAAAAACCGAAATTGAATTCAGATTTTCATCTTATATAGGAGGAGAAGACACTCCTTAGGGATAATCTAGAGGACGTGGGAGAAGATGCTTCTCCGACAACGGTAAAGAAAACCGCTCCACAAATTGGTTAACTGCCATAGGACAAAAAACAATAAAAACTCCCCAACTCCTAGGATAATCACCAGGTTATCTAGGTTATCTGGCCAGGATGTATCCTCACAAATAACCGGCAAAAATGGACCACCAAGATCAACATTTAAACTATGTCTACACTGAATATCCCAATAACATCTAATCCGACTTGGATTAGTACGCGCAAAAGTTGGTTAATTCTTGTACATGTTAACTCAAGATCTTATTGCCTTAGCGTGCCTCTCACTTTTAAAAACCAAACTCCATGCTAATCATCTTCGTCATCCATGAGTGACCGACTCGACTACATAATTAATTATAATTTGGGACATGTAGTATGAGATTAAACCACAACAACAATCCATGTACTTAACCCTAACAAAAATTTGTTGGTCACAATATTTTTCTTTTTACTTGAAAAAAAATATTTTTATTGTTCATAATAAAAAATGAATGTTTTTTCTAACTTTGGTAATGCATAACTTTTAAGTAACAAAAATAACTTTTAAGTTTTAAGACATAAAGAATGCTTGCTTTAATGAGACCATATTAGTCACCAGAGATTCTTAGCACAATAACCAGTCATTTTATTAGTAACACACAATACAATAAAAATATGTGAAACAAATGCAAGGTATAATGCAACATAGCAAAATTACTTGTTGATAGCAAAGAAAGTCATTCTTTGCATACACAATGTTTCACAAAAACATAATGTGATATATAAAACACAAACAACTAAAAAAATAATGTCATATAAAAACACAATGATAATAACATAATGTTACACAAAAAAACCATAATGTTATTAAAAAACACAATGGCAATAACACATTGTTATACAAAAAACAAATTTCTTTGTAAAAACACAATTTCTTGTAAAAAACACAATATTGTGTAGTTAATATATATATTTACAAAAATACCCCGTGTAAGTAATAATCACTCGAGTTAACTACATTATGAAGAAAATTAGAGCTAGTGGGGTAGAGGAGGTTATTTATTTATCATGAGAGAAGAGTTTTGTTAACCATTAACACAACAATTGATATTGTAGGAAAACATGGTCAACAACTAAAAAAACAGTTGAATAATAAACCACCAATACATTTTATGTTGTAAACAATAAATAAAAATATAGCATGTCATATAATAATACAATACAATGTTCCACAAAAACAAAATGCCTCTTAAAAAACACAACGTTTATACAAAAACACAATGCTATAGTAGAGCACAATGCTATATATAAAACATAAACAACTACAAAAATAACAGTGTCATATAAAAATAGAATGGAAATAACACAATGCTACACAAAAACACAATGTTAATGTTATTCAAAAACACAATGACAATAACACATGTTATGCAAAAAAACAAATACCTTTGTAAAAACACAATTGCTTGTAAAAAACACAAATCATGTAGTCATTGTATATATTTACGAAAATACGCAATGTAAATAATAACCATTCGAAGTAACTACTTTTATGAAGAAAATTGGAGTTAGGGGGGGGGGGGGGGGTTTATTTATTTATCGTGAGAGTAGAGTTTTATTAATCATTTATACAAAAATTGATATTTATTGGTTAGTGGTGTGAATTTCTGACATGACCCTAAAACACGACACAAAACTAACATGAAATTTGTGGGTTTTGGTTTACTATAAAGGGGTCGGGTTAACCCGTTTAGCTAAACGGGCCGGGTTCAAATCAACCCAGTCGGGTTGACGGGTTGACCTGTTTAATATATTATATTATATTTTTTACATGTCATAAATTAAATTAGGTGTGTATTTTATGTTATAATTATAAGTTAAATTATTACTTGATATAAGATTTTATTATTTAAATTAATTGTATTACTTACTTTTGTAATTTTTAGAAAATTTTAATTTTAATATATTATTTTGCGGAAAAAGGTTAAAATTAAAAAATTCGGGTTGAACGGGTCATGTTCAGGTGAACCTGCGAATGTTCGGGTTCTTATGTATGACAAGTTTTCGGGTTAGGTTCGGGTTGGTCTAAAATTTTCGGATTCGTGTCAGGTTGAACCAGCCAACCTGCGAACACAACCATTTAGCACTGTATTATCAGTTTGTATGTAAGGGAACATGGTTGACAACTACAAAAAAGAGTTTGACCTAAATAATAAACTGCTTATACATTGTATGTTGTAAAAAATACAAATAAAAAATATATCATGTCATATAATAACACAGTGTTCTACAAAAACAAAATGTCTCTTAAAACACAATGTTTATACAAAAACACAATGCTATAGTAAAACACAATGTTATATATAACACACAAACAACTACAAAAAAATAATATCGTATAAAAACACAATGGCAATAACACAATGTTACAAAAAAAACACAATGACAATAACACAATGTTATACAAAGCTTCTATATATTTTGGGCAATGACACAAAATTATAGAAAACATTATATTTAGCGTAAACTGCCAAAATGGTACCTGCGGTTTGGTCACTTTTGACACTTTAGTCCAAAACTCAAACCTTTTGAATCTGGGTATCTGTGGTTTAAATTTTGTTGCCATTTTCATCCAAAATAAAAATTTGATCAGATTTTTTAGTTACAATCCAGCTGTTTTTTTCTTTTTTCTCATTTTAATAAAGGGCAAAATGGTCTTTTAACGTTTTATTATAACAAATTTAAAAAATCTTATCATTTTGCCCTTCATTAAAAGGGAGGAAAAAGACAAAAAAAGCTGGATTTTAACCGAACAATCTGACTAAATTTTGATTTTGAATAAAAATGACAACAAAATTGAAACCACAGAGACCCATATTCAAAAGGTTTGAATTTTGGACTAAAGTGTCAAAATTACCAAACCTCAAAGACCACTTTGACACTTTACTCTTATATTTATTAACTTTTTGTAGATAAATCTGCATCCCCAACACATTAGGTTTTATATAAGGGAGTTAGTTATTTAACCCCTAATAATGTTACAAATAATTAGTAGGGATGTCAATCAAACCCGAACCCGGTAGGAATACTTGAAACCCAAGATATCTGGGACGAGTATAGGGTCGGGTAACTGGGTATGGGATTCCTTTGTAGTTTCTTCGCGATCATGGGATTACATGATATACCCGTTTACATGCTATACCCGATAATAATTGTATATCTTTTAACATATTTAGTTGTATTATAGGAGTAATCCAAATTGTATGATTTTATTGAACATGACTTATTACGATTTTAAAATGTATAAAGTTACCATAGCAAGTTATTGATTTTATTGAACATGACTTATTACGATTTTAAAATATATAAATTTACCATAGCAAGTTATAATTAGAATAGATCATGTTGATAATTAGAATAGACCATGCTGATAACTTTGGCAACCATAATTAGCGAACCTCAATAATTAGAATAGACCGTGTTGATAACTCTGGCAAGCATAGAACTTGTATTTCATCAAAAAGAATATCATGATTTTTTTCTGAACGGCATACTTTATACACCCAAATCATACAATGGTTACAGCAAACTGTAGAGAACCATTACAATCTGAATATGCAATCGCCCAATTACATACATAAACATTAATCACCCCAATCTGCCGGACCCCACGTGGAGCAGGTGGGATTCCATCGAGACGGAAGAAACCAAGAGATTTGTTGTCTCTAACGAACTCTCGCTCACCCTGAAGAACATTAATTGCAACACTTGTTTGCCAATCAGCAGCTGTAGAGAAAACCTTTGAAGTTGGTAGAGTTGTGTTTCTTGGAATGATCTGTCTTTTGTTCAGAGTCCGAGTAAGCCTTTGTTCAGGCTAGTGTTGAACTGATAGTAGATGGGTTTTGTGAGATCAACTTCATTCCGGACGAGGTGGTGACCGTGTGTGTGAGTGGAGATTTGAATGTTGGAGAACTATATTACCAACAGGTGGGATTTGATTTAAACCACTCCAAACCATCTGTAAAAAAGTAACTAAACCAAAAAAAAGCTTTTAAAAATAAACACTAATCGTCGTTATTAACTTTATCCAAAACCACAAGGATATATAGTCTTCACTGATAACAAAGAGCAGAGATGTAGCTACAATGAGATGCACATTAGTTCTAACAAATAACAATAAAATTCCTCCTGCACGTATGACAATCAGCAACATATATCAGAAAAACATAAGTTATTTCGTAAGTGACCTTTGGTCGGCCGAATGTTTGAGAAGATTTAAGTCAGACTCAGCCCCTTTGGATGCCGTAAACCCCCGAGCATTCATCAACCCATGCACTCTCGCCATCCTGATTAAACCCACCAAATATAAGTCCATTTATAACTCGTTCAAAGTCTCGCTGCGTCAACTTGTCCTTATTAGTATCGACAACCCCTAGAGCCTGAAGGGTCTCCTTTTCTTCTGAGCACGAGCATACATATCACAAAGACTTATATATGAATATCAAGGGAAGGAGAAACACCTTTTTCAGTCAACAAATCTGTAGCTTCTTTAGACATGAGTCAAAATTTTATAATAAAAATTATATAAATAAATATAAAAATTGTAAAGAAACTCTCTTTACATAATTTTGAGAAATTGTAGTACCTGTACCGTGTACAAATCATACAAAATTAAATATGAAATACGACATATTGAAATAAATCGATTCAAATCGTTGTCTTCAACAAGAGCCTTAACCGCGTCTTCTTGTATGGTCCGATGTGTGAGCTTCAACGAGGTCTTGAACCACATCTTCTTATACGAGAACAAAACAAGTGTTGACGGTTGTGGCTGAGGCATGTGTTCAACACGCTTCCTTTAAAACAGATTTCGCGCCTCTACTAAAGATAACACGCCTGTCTCCCAGTGTACAACAGCCGGAGCAGTCTGTATTGCCGGAAATGGCCACGCGCCCGAGGTTACACTGGATAAAATTATAGTGTTAGAACTTGTGGAAAATAATAATATGAAGGAGATGAAATTGAGTAGAGAAAGTACCTAACACATGGGTATTCAAGTATCTCTTCTTTTTCAAGAACTCTCCATGAATTCATGTGTTTTCTTGTATTACTTCTCTATTTTTTTTAGCACTTTCACAAAATGAGGCACATAGCCTACTATTTTTAAAAGAGTTCAGAATAATGAAAAGTCTCACTTAATTAGTTAATTTATTAGAGACATAAACTCTAACAAATAAATTAACATAAAAACTCTACTCAAAAGTTTAATCTTTAATTTACCATATGAAGAGTTTAATTAGTAATTATAATTTACTAAATTATATTTCACTAAATTAATATCCATTCACACAACAAAAATTTCCAACAATCCCCCAAATGAATAGAGATTGTTCAAAACACATAAAATTTCCAATGGAACCTCGATAGTTGAGTATTGCCGGATAAGTAGGTGTTCCCTTTGAACTTTTCGTTGTGAAGCATACTTAGTCTCCTAGCGGTTTGTAGACACGATGTCCTTGAACAAATCCTCATTTGTGTAGACGACAATACACTTCACACAATACTCTCCTTAGCCGGTCATCCCCTCATAGTTGTGTCCAATAATGGTCGTGGAACACTTTCCTGGTTCTGCGAGAGCTCTAGGAATTGTGCCCCCAATTCCATTCGAAGCGACCCCACTTCTCTCTAACATAGGTGATTCTCCTTAAATCATTAAAAGCATCATGGTTACCATGATTACGCAAAATCATTTACCACATAATATGCTTAGCCTCACAATTTGTCACTAAATTCCATAGGAATGAACGAGTGCATATTTAAACACCCCTTTATTGTTTAGGGGGTATATATAACCATATTTACTAGCTTATGCATATTAGCTATGCCCCCATAGTGACCACCCTTAGGCATATGAATTCGTTGTCCTATTGAAGTTAGATCTTGGGATCTCTAGTCAACTAAGTCAGGTTTCCTTCACACACCCTTTTTCCATGGGCTTTAGTCTCATTCCACAACTTGATCTCTAATAAACCCTCAGGTTGTTGGATCCATAACATTATCTTTTTCATTGACAAGTCACTTAAGATAACTTTGTAGTTGAGATCAATTGTCATGACGTGTTCGTAACTCGAAAGTTAACATTGCCTATTGTCAATTTCTAAGACTATAACCTCAGTGGCCACCTGAATCTGGTTATAATATTTGTCTTAGAATGATAAATTTATAATTTAAGGCAAACAGATCTCCATTATGCACTATGACCTTTGTGTCTTCCACTTAGTTGTCTGTTTGCAATGTTAGATTGGATTACAAAATCCTTATTGCCAAAATATTATGGTACAAATGCAAGACACCGCACATTTAAGTGTTATTGGATAACATCCAGATAGGGTAATGAAAACCATTTCTACATACCATTATAAGGTTGATTTCTTAAATGGATCCTCCTCCACATTTCTTGCCATTTGATCAACATTTCCGTAACTTCACTTATGACAACATTATACACATATGATTGAACAAAATCAACCTCATTGTATCGGTGAATTTAATCATATTGCATTAGCTTACATAAGCTGACCAAAGCAACACATGCCATTCTCATAAGTTTGTCACCAACTTAGAATGATTCTTATTTACCATATAGAATAAGCCTAGACAACGAGTTCTCCTCATTAGCTTTTCGGAAAAACTCTGCAAAAGTTACATGTCTTTTCCTTATAATGAATGATAATTCTCCCTCAACTTTGTCTATACACAAATTCTTTTTGTGTTCATACAAATTTGAATGTTTACAGTTGATTAGTCTCCGTCAAGACCCATACTTAACCAAATACTAGTCTAGCATGCTTTAGACTACAATACTTTAGCATGTGAACAGAAGATGCATCATTCTATTTTCACAGCCCCTAGGATATATAATATCACTTTGCAACATTCATCCATTGTTAGACAAAATAATAAGACTTATTCATAATCCTAAAACATCAATATTTAGGAAGGTCTCCCAAATTATTGTATATAGCACATAGCTAAATTTTATCATTCAATTAAGGAAAATAACTTGTTTACCTTTGATCTCCAACGCTTTACCATTGACTCATAAGTACTTAAACATAAGTCTTAATCCAAGTCACTTCGCGAATACACTCATCGCCAACAAGATGGATGTTCCTCGTTTACAATCACTATTATGTGGAAGATAGAGTCAACTAGATCCATAATCAACAAATGGCATTCATAATTTTGCCATAAGTGATTTGCACAGATCTAGTGTTATTCATTAGGAGATATGTATATTTAGGATGCTCTCCTAAACGAAGGTAAAATTTCTATATTCAAGTGGTAGACGCATCTATGTATAAATCTCGCAAGATTTATTAAAGGTATACAATAACATATAGTACTTTTACTTTCATATGTTAGAATTCAAACTTGTGAATTTTCCAGTGACTTCTAACGAAGTATTTCGACATGAATCTCGTTTATGTATTTCATCTCAATACACTCACTACTAACTCGTGATGTGGTTACACATTTGATGGCTCGTCTTTGACTTTTAGTAAATGCAACAACTCTCAAGTTGTTTATGTCCAAATCTTTTCATGTATTATCCGTTTAAAATCGTATTCTTTTAAACAATGCATAGTTGACGTTATAATTACTTTCCACAAAAATAATTTATACGTCACAAACATTAGTGATTTATTTCTTTGTAAAAAATGCATGTGTTATCCGAAGATATTGAACACAAAACAATAAAATACATTGGAAACTAAATCATAAGTGCCAAACACATTTGAAATTTAAACGGAAGCATAGACGATATGTAGACATCAAATATCAAAGTGCTTTTATCTTCAACACTTTATAATCTGGTCAAAATCTTCTCAATAATATCGTCCCATGGCATATCTTGAGATACTCCCTCAATAAGACTCCATGCACATGTAAGTACAAGTTTCTCATTTCATTTTGAAACTTTAAACTTGGACAATTCTACATAAAACAACACCAAGTTGTTACAAAGACTACGTTTAAGTAGTGAACTTGAACAACTAAATTTGTTCACAACAACACCAAGTCGTTTTCCACCAAATAATATCCATGAGATTGTTACTTTGTTCACCATATGATACTTCTAGCAAGAGTAGCGAACCATTTGAATTATCAATACTATGCGAACTTTGTTTTAAAAATCACTCTAAAACATTTCCTTAGTTTTGCAATAAACTATATTAATAATATCAACCATTTCTCATCATTTTAATGCACACATATGCAATTAAATGTTTACATAAAACATTTCCATTCATTACGGCTTATATAATGAACAATCTCTAACCTTTTATTTGTGATACACATTTTCTAACACACGTGTTAGAAAATTTAAGACATTTTATATATAAAACATGACCATTTGGATTTAGAAATCACAAATTAAAGTTAGTGATAAATCACATATAACAACACCATCACTTTATGGTGATTTAATTCTTGAAGTCAATCAAACATCAACTTCAATGTATGACTTTTTAATTTCTAAACCATGCAAAGTATTAATTGTTTATATTCACTAAAATCAATTTTACAACAAATTACTTATATAAAATGTTTACATAAAACATTTCAAAGCGTTTATATTCTAACAATTTTTAACAATCATGTTAAAATGGAAAAAAAATCTAACGCACACGTTAGAAATATTAACATTTCCACTAAATGTTAATTCGACTTGTCATAAACACATATATGGTTCATATAAATAAGTCACTTCTAATACACATGTTTAAAAATAAACAACTAAAAATTGCTTCCAAATAAACACTTTTCATGAACCGTTTCTAACACGCATGTTAAAGGACAAATGATTACTAAAATCATTTGCATTTTTTTATAAACTATTTCTAACACTTTTGTTAGAAATAAACAATTACAAAATTGTTATAACTCTTAACAATAAATATGTTCTAACATACTTGTTAGAAATAAATGATTATAATAACCATTATCATACCAATAGGTTCTAATAAGCTCGTTAGAAATAAACGATTACAAAAATCGTTATAAAACATATCTGTTTGTATAAAGAACCCAATTCTAACACGCTCGTGTAGAATAAATGATTATAAAAATCATCATAAGGCTTATTTGTTCATATAAATCCATGGGTAGATGAAGAGTCTACTTCAAATAGAACTTAATTAGAGACATACTCTAATCAAGTAACATAAAACTCTTATTTAAAGACATGAAAATTCTATTCAAGAGAATTTAACGTTTACAAAAAATGTATGGTTTACACCCATAATTCTGTTCTAACACACAAGTTAGAGAAATTTAACGTTTAAAAAAATGTCTGGTTTACACTAATAAAACCGTTCTAACACATAGGTTAGAAAAAAATTAACGATTCCATTTTGGTATCAAAACCAAATGATTGAACCAAACTATTCTTTATTTACCACGGTATAGGATTTAAGATTATAACTCAATCTCAATAAACCAAACACAACAAGTTGTACTACATACATATTTCCCAAAAAAAAATTTAAAAGATCCTAATCTCTAAAAATATATTTTTTATTATAAATTATTTGGTGAACCCAAAATCCTTATAAATAAAGTTTTAAGATTGTAGCAACAATCTCACGGAATCTGTTTTAAGTTTGTAGGACATGGGTCAAAATAATATAATAAAAATTATATAAATAAATATAAATTGTAAAAGATACTCTTTTTACATAATTTTGGGAAATTGTAGTACCCGTACCGTGTACAAATCATACAAAATTAAATATGAAATACAACATATTTAAATAAATCGATTCAAATCGTTGTCTTCAACAAGAGCCTTAACCGCGTCTTCTTGTATGTTCCGTTGTGTGGGCTTCAACGAGGTCTTGAACTGTAACATTTGTCAAAAACGGGTTTTCCAAACCCGCTTCGTTTGTAATCGAATATCAAGTTATAAATGTTTCGTTGCGTATTTATGTTTATTTTAATTTTAAACGATGCATAATTAATAAACAAATTAGAATTTAAAAGCTATAATTGTTAAAAAGTAAAAATAAAATAAATAAAATGAAAAACAGGCTGCCGGGACTCGAACCCGGGTCAGCCGGAAAGCCCAACAACTTAACTCGCGCACATGTAACCACTCCGCCACTTGATGTTTTTGTGAGTTCTAGGAAACAATTAAATCATATGTTCAACCATGAATCGACCTGTTTACGCTAACTGAAACCGTTATCGGCTTCCAAACGTCCAAGACATTTGAGTGATCGCGGATTTCTGATTATAACCGTTAAACCGACGTTCCTAATCAATTCAGTCTTGATTGAACTTGAATTCTGGTGATGTTCGGTTTTTATAACCGAAGATATTCATTTCCTGAATTACTCCAACAATAGCATCCTCTCGCGACTCAAAATCGTCCGTAGAACCTCCAATTCCACTTTCGCTCTATTTTCAGTTCGTCGGAAAAGCTTAATGAACTCGCTGGACTTTCACCGGAAAACCGTGTCTTCCATCAAAACAGTAAGTTTCTCAATTCTTCCATCTTCTATCGGTTGTTAAGCTTTTGCTAACTCAAACCCTTCAATCAGAATCAGTTCCAGGCGACGATATCGGATAATCATCATTCGCTGGAAAATTTCTGAGAATTTATAGAAATCGCTGTGAAACGGTATAAACCTTTAAACCTTCTGATAACTCTTGTTCAGTACTTCAATTCCACATCTAGCTAATTAAAACTGTTAATTGGTCCGCTCAGACGAAGTCCATAAAAACAGAGCCGACGACTTCGCCGGAATTCTGAGAAAGACCATTTTTCCGGTATGTCTACTTCCAGAATCTTCCCTGTCCATTTTGTTTTAATCACTTAAATGATTGTCAATCGAATTAAACAGAATCAGTAGGGTAATCGTTGTCTGTGATATTGTAACGTAGAAGATGAAGTTAGTTTGTATATAAGTTTAATATAAATTGGATTATATCTCGGGTTAGACACACAGTCCAGCGGTGGACTGTGTGCGCACACTTATCACACGCCGCGAGTTCGATCCTTGACACAATCGTATGCTCTGTAATAAAGATGTTTTCCTTTTTAACTGAACCGGATTAACTCACTGAGGATGTTAAGTATAATAAAAATCAGTAGATTAACCAGGTTAGACACACAGTCCAACGGTGGACTGTGTGCAACACTAACCCACAGGTCCCGGGTTCGAGACCTGTTACACACGCCGGTTCGATGATTAAATTCCTTTTTGAAAATAAAAGAATTTTGAATAAACTAAAATAGTATATAAATATAATTAAAAACATAATTATTTCGGGTTAGACACGTAGCTCAGTTGGTAGAGCTGCGTGCACGCGTACGGGAGGTCTCGGGTTCGAGCCTTACCCGGCGCACACATGCACACTAGCCAACCGGTCAAACAGTCACGGTCAACGGTCAATGGTCAACGCAAAAGTCAACATTTTTTTTATATTTTTATTTATTTATTTAATTTAAAAATCAATTAAAAATACTTAAAAATAATGTTTTTAAAGATAGAAAATAGCCTTAAACTCACAAAAATACATCTAAAAATCCTATTAAAACTATTAATAAAATCCACTCATTTACCATACCTTTCGTTATTATTTAGGTTTGTTAATTCTCGTCGATCAATCCTCTAAACTCGTGCGCATTTCATCATCTTCGACCGAACGCACCCAATGTGAGTGAATCTCTACAAATTCCCCGTTTTAATCACGTTTTTGGGGTGTATCATGTGTCTTATTATTTATCACATTTAAACTATTGTGCATCTGTCATATTCATGAATAAATGTGTATTCAACTTGTATCAACTGTTTGTGTGGTTATTGTTTAGATTAAATTTATCATTTTCAGTACATACATTATCATAGGCCGCCGCTCCCCATTACATTATGAGCGTTGAGCTGTTCCCCATTACATTATGAGCGTGAACCAGGCGTTGCCAACATAAGATCGGCTCCGTTTGATTGAGCCTTGATCGCACAGACATTTATCATAGGCCGTCCGTTCCCCATTACATTATGAGCGTGAACGTGACGTTGCCAACATATACAGTTTCATTCATGTTATATATTCATGCAAGTTGGTTTGTTATTGTATGTTATTGTTTGTTGTTGTTATTGTTATTGTAGAATTTAATTACGTTTGCTTACATATGATTATTGCACAATTTTTCATGATAAAGATAACAAGAGATCAATAATAAATGTTTTTCTAACAAGGTTCACTCGCCAACTTATGTTGACCCAAAAACCCCCATTTTTACACATGATACAGGTGATCCAGCTGCAGCAAGAAACACATAGGATGGCTTAGAAGAATAAACTGGTTTAGACTTTGGATTGTTTAGTTGATTATCTTTCTTTGTATTTGTATGAACATGTTTGGAATATTGAGGATGTAATTTTGACTTTAAAAAATATGAAACATATTAGTAAATATCATGAGCTTTGGTGATAACCCAATTATGCCCCGACTCTTATTCCGCTGCGGGTCAGGGTATGACAGATTGGTATCAGAGCCATGACTATAGGGATATAGGATAGGTTATTAGACCCTTAGAGCCTATACTATAGTTTATTAGAATTTTTAATTTTTGTGTGTTACATGCAAAATTCATGATGTTTATATGTTTTATGTTTAATGTTACACTCAATGTTATGCAAGCATGTTCATAAGTACATATTATTATATAATGCCTATCATGAATCATATCCTCATAACATATCATATCCATGAGAGCACACACCACATCATTTCCATGATTGTTTTTGCAATGATTTTTTTATTTTCAAATCACATCAAAGTGAGTTCTCGTGACGGGCATGTAGTAACTGGAAGGGTACAAGTACCGGTAGTCGGAACGTCCTGTCTAGGCTTGCATTCGTATAAATCCAAAATAAAGGACCAGTTTGCCTACCTGGGGACTAACGATGAGAGTACGAAGTACCTATTAGGCCAAAGCATGCTATACCAAACGTCGTGTGAGCTAACCTCACTTTGAGTTGTCATTGTGTCTACACCTGGACACCTTCCGACTATACATCTCGTAAACGTATTTCATGGTTTTCATTCGGGTGATGCGAGTGTTAAACCGCCAATACTAATGTGAATCCTACCAAGCCAGTAGTCATGGGGGCCCACATGACTATACAGGTGAAGGTATGGGGGACATTTGAGGCCCAACATGAGCAAACCCAAGACATCCTATGGATGTAGTTGCATTATTGATATTTATGTTATTTTTATTTTCTTTAAGACACATGACACCTAAAAAGACTCCATAAACTCACAATCTTCTTATGTATGTTCCTGTAGATGTCGGCTAGGCAACAACGAGGGGGTAGAAGATCAGGAAGGTCACACGAACGCTTGGCCACTCAAATCGCAAAACAAATGGCCGCGGTGCTTCCTGACATTGTGGTTCAAGTAGAACAAGCTCTCACCACAAATCCCATTAATCCTCCCCAGCAAGAAGACCAGAACATCAGCAACCCTCCTTCCAAAAAGTGCTCATATAAACATTTCAAGTCTTGCGATCCTCCGAAATTTGAAGGGACCGAAGGTGTCACTGCTCTCCTCCACTGGTTTTAGGAAATGGAAAACACCTTCCTCAACTGCGATTGTCCCGAGGATCGCAAGGTACGATACGCAACCGGGAGACTATTTGGGGTAGCTCTTACCTGGTGGAATACTGAAAAGGGTAAGAGAGGAATCGAAGATACAATGGCCTTAACGTGGGAGGAGTTAAGGGAAATCATGACGAGACGATTCTGTCCTAGAAGTGAGATTAAAAAGTTAGAGGATGAATTTCATTCATTGAAGCAAAAGGAGGGAGATCATACTTCCTACAACAAGAGGTTTTTAGAGTTGAACCAAATGGTCCCTAACTTGTTCACCCCAGTTTACCGCTTAGTCGAGCATTATATTCGAGGCCTTCCCTCGAAAATTCAAGACTCAGTTCTCAGCACTTCGCCAGCAACACTTGAAGTTGCTATGGAACTAGCTACTGAGCTTACCGAGAATCGAATTCGCAACGGGAAATTTAAAGATGAGAAAAAGAAAGCCCCCGTTGAGGGCCAAACTTCAAACCATTCCACCTCATCCTCTAAGTTTGCTAACAAGAGGAAACGAAACACCAGAAACTTCGTAGTTACACAAACAAATTTCCCTATCCCTGCTGCACCCATTACCCAAGTTGCCCCCTCACCTGCACCATATAAAAGGCCATACTCCGGCCCTTACCCAAAATGCAACCGTTGCCAATACCATCACTTTCCTAATCATCCCTGCCAACATTGCACCAGCTATGGTCGCGAAGGTCACACCGTTCAAACCTGTCGCATACCTCAGCGAACGAACCACCACCAGCCCTCAACCCAAACCCACCATCAAATAATGGGTCAAGCCCAACAACCTCTACTATTACCACTTACCCAACATTTAGCCCAATCCTATTTCCAACCCAACTATCCCATGGTGCAACCTATGCGGGCTTGCTACAATTGTGGAGACCCAAGCCACTTTAGAAACACTTGTCCACGCTTGGTGAACATTATACATGCTCAAGCCCAAGCAAATCCGGTGAATCAGGCTAACCAAGCTCCTCCACCTGTAAGAGGAAGAGCTTTCAACATCAACGCTAATCAAGCTAGAGCTGACAGCAATGTGGTTAACGGTACGTTTCTTATCAATGGTAGTTATGCGTCCATGTTGTTTGATACTGGCGCGAATAAAAGTTTTGTGTCCTTAGAGTTTGAACCCATCCTCAACCAAATTCGTGATAAGCTCATGGAATCCATAATAGTAGAAGTTGCTGACGGAAAACCGGTCTCATTAAACTCTATTATACGCAATTGTACTCTCACCTTAAACGATCACGATTTTCCAGTTGACCTCATTCCTATGAAGTTGGGAAGCTTTGACATTATCATTGGTATGGACTGGCTCAGCCAACATCAGGCTGAAGTTGTATGCCGCGAAAAGTTTATACGCATTCCTCTTGCAAACGGTCAGACTCTACGAATCTTTGGAGAAACCCCATCGAAAGGGCTCAGATTAATGTCCTGTCTTCAAGCTCGAAAATATCTCCGCAAGAATTATGTCGCATTTCTAACTCATGTCGTCAAAAAGGGAACCAAGGAGAAGAAACTTGAAGACATCCCGGTAGTAAAAGATTTTCCGCAAGTTTTTCCTGACGACATCTCAGGACTTCCTCCCGTGAGAGAAGTCGAATTCCGCATTGATCTTATACCTGGTGCTACACTAGTTGCAAAGTCTCCTTATAGGTTAGCCCCCTCCGAAATGCAAGAGCTAGCCATTCAATTGCAAGAGTTGACTGACAAAGGATTCATACGTCCTAGCTCCTCGCCTTGGGGTGCACCTGTCCTTTTTGTGAAGAAGAAAGATGGAATGTTTCGCATGTGCATCGACTACAGAGAACTCAACAAGTTAACGGTCAAGAACCGCTATCCATTACCACGCATTGATGATCTTCTTGACCAACTTCAAGGCGCCAGCTGTTTTTCAAAAATCGACCTTCGTTCTGGCTATCATCAACTCAGAGTACATGAAGAAGACGTCCCAAAGACCGCCTTCCGAACTCGATATGGTCATTATGAATTCATGGTCATGCCATTTGGTTTAACCAACGCTCCAGCTGTCTTCATGGATCTAATGAACAGAGTCTGCAAACCCTATCTCGATCGCTTTGTTATAGTCTTCATCGACGACTTCCTCATTTACTCAAAGACTAAGTCTGATCATGAACGGCACCTTCGACTCATCCTTACACTTTTAGAGAATGAAAAGCTCTACGCCAAATTCTCCAAATGCGAATTCTGGTTAAAAGAGGTACAATTCCTTGGACATGTCGTCAATGACAAGGGAATACATGTCGACCCCTCAAAGATCAAAGCAGTTTAAGAATGGCAAGCGCCACGTACACCAACCGAAGTAAGATCATTCCTTGGTTTGGCTGGTTATTTATCGCCGTTTCATTTCAAATTTCTCCCGCATTGCTGTACCACTCACGGCTTTAACTCATAAAGGGAAACCCTTCATTTGGGGACCCAAATAAGAAGAAGCCTTCCAGACCCTTAAACAAAAACTCTATGATGCACTTATCCTCACTCTTCCTGAAGGTTGTGATGACTTCGTGGTTTATTGCGACGCGTCAGGGCAAGGACTAGGCTGTGTTCTAATGCAAAGAGGAAAGGTGATAGCTTATGCTTCTAGACAACTCAAAACTCATGAGAAGAACTACACCACCCACGACCTAGAACTTGGAGCCGTTGTGTTCGCCCTTAAGATACGGAGACATTATCTCTACGGTACTAAGTGTGAAATATACACTGACCACAAGAGTCTTCAACATATCTTCAACCAAAAGGAGTTAAACATGAGGCAACGAAGATGGGTAGAACTTCTTAATGACTACGACTGTGAAATTCGGTATCACCCTGGCAAGGCAAATGTGGTGGCCGATGCACTCAGTCGAAAGGGTATGCGAACTCCATTCGTCTTCTATGTTCGCAAATCATAACCGACATCAAAGATCAAATTCGAGAAGCCCAACATGTTTCAGTAACGGAAGACGACGTACGAAAGGAGCTGTCCTGTGGAGCTGAACTTAAAATTGAAACTAAATCTGACGGTATTCTGTACTATCTAGATCGCATATGGATTCCTGACCGCAACAACCTTCGTGAATTCCTTATGAATGAGGCTCACAAAACACGATACTCTATACACCCCGGAGCTGATAAGATGTATCAAGACCTTCGATACACCTACTGGTGGCCTGGAATGAAAAAGGATATTGCTGTTTTTGTTTCCAAGTGCCTTACATGTTCCAAGGTGAAAGTTGAACATCAAAGACCCTCAGGACTTCTTGTCCAACCTGAAATACCTGTATGGAAGTGGGAAAACATAACCATGGACTTCATTACCGGGTTACCTCGCACTTCTGGTGGGTATGACACTATATGGGTAATCATTGATCGTCTTACAAAATCAGCTCACTTTATTCCGATCCGCGAAGATTTCAAGAATGAGAAGTTAGCTCGTATCTACATCAGCGAAATCGTAAGCCGTCATGGTGTACCGCTAAGCATTATTTCAGATCGTGATGGTCGTTTCACTTCACGAACATGGCAAGCCGTACAAGCCGCTTGGGGTACACGATTAGACCTCAGTACCGCTTATCATCCTCAAACTGATGGACAATCTGAACGCACCATACAAACTCTTGAAGATATGCTTCGAGCATGTGTCATAGACTTCAAGGGAAACTGGGACGCTCATCTACCATTAGTTGAATTTTCGTACAACAACAGCTATCATTCAAGTACCGGCATGGCACCTTTCGAAGCTTTATATGGTCGTAAGTGCCGATCTCCAGTATGTTGGCACGAAATTGGGGAAGCTCAAATCACCGGTCTAGAATTGATTCAAGAAACCACAGACAAGATCCATCAAATTTGAAACAATCTTCTAGCGGCTCAGAGTCGTCAAAAGAGTTATGCAGATAAACGACGAAAGCCTTTGGAGTTTAACATTGGTGATTATGTACTTTTAAAAGTATCACCGTGGAAGGGAGTAGTTTGTTTTGGCCAGAAAGGCAAGCTAGCACCACGCTACGTAGGACCTTTCAAGATACTCGAAAGAGTAGGACCTGTAGCATACAAGCTTGATCTACCAGAAGAACTCAACAGAATTCACCCCACATTCCACGTATCAAACTTGAAGAAGTGCCTCGCTGATGAGAACCTCCATATTCCTCTGGAAGATATTCAGATTGATGAATCTATGCATTTTATTGAAAGACCAATAGAGATCATGGACTTCGGAGAAAAATGTTTAAGACGGAGTCGTATTCCAATTGTTAGGGTACACTGGGAGTCGAAACGAGGACCTGAGTTTACTTGGGAACGTGAAGACTCAATGCGCGAAAAATATCCGCATCTTTTTCCTACTACTACTACTACTTAAATTTCGGGACGAAATTTCCAAAAGTAGGGGATAATGTAACATTTGTCAAAAACGGGTTTTCCAAACCCGCTTTGTTTGTAATCGAATATCAAGTTATAAATGTTTCGTTGCGTATTTATGTTTATTTTAATTTTAAACGATGCATAATTAATAAACAAATTAGAATTTAAAAGCTATAATTGTTAAAAAGTAAAAATAAAATAAATAAAATGAAAAACAGGCTGCCGGGACTCGAACCCGGGTCAGCCGGAAAGCCCAACAACTTAACTCGCGCACATATAACCACTCCGCCACTTGATGTTTTTGTGAGTTCTAGGAAACAATTAAATCATATGTTCAACCATGAATCGACCTGTTTACGCTAACTGAAACCGTTATCGACTTCCAAACGTCCAAGACGTTTGAGTGATCGCGGATTTCTGATTATAACCGTTAAACCGACGTTCCTAATCAATTCAGTCTTGATTGAACTTGAATTCTGGTGATGTTCGGTTTTTATAACCGAAGATATTCATTTCCTGAATTACTCCAACAATAGCATCCTCTCGCGACTCAAAATCGTCCGCAGAACCTCCAATTTCACTTTCGCTCTATTTTCAGTTCGTCGGAAAAGCTTATTGAACTCGCCGGACTTTCGCCGGAAAACTGTCTTTTCCATCAAAACAGTAAGTTTCTCAATTCTTCCATCTTCTATCGGGTGTTAAGCTTTTGCTAACACAAACCCTTCAATCAGAATCAGTTCCAGGCGACGATATCGGATAATCATCATTTGCCGGAAAATTTCTGAGAATTTCTAGAAATCGCTGTGAAACGGTATAAACCTTTAAACCTTCTGATAACTCTTGTTCAGTACTTCAATTCCACATCTAGCTAATTAAAACTGTTAATTGGTCCGCTCAGACGAAGTCCATAAAAACAGAGCCGACGACTTCGCCGGAATTCTGAGAAAGACCATTTTTCCGGTATGTCTACTTCCAGAATCTTCCCTGTCCATTTCGTTTTAATCACTTAAATGATTGTCAATCGAATTAAACAGAATCAGTAGGGTAATCGTTGTCTGTGATATTGTAACGTAGAAGATGAAGTTAGTTTGTATATAAGTTTAATATAAATTGGATTATATCTCGGGTTAGACACACAGTCCAGCGGTGGACTGTGTGCGCACACTTATCACACGCCGCGAGTTCGATCCTTGACACAATCGTATGCTCTGTAATAAAGATGTTTTCCTTTTTAACTGAACCGGATTAACTCACTGAGGATGTTAAGTATAATAAAAATCAGTATATTAACCAGGTTAGACACACAGTCCAGCGGTGGACTGTGTGCAACACTAACCCACAGGTCCCGGGTTCGAGACCTGTTACACACGCCGGTTCGATGATTAAAATCCTTTTTGAAAATAAAAGAATTTTGAATAAACTAAAACAGTATATAAATATAATTAAAAACAGAATTATTTCGGGTTAGACACGTAGCTCAGTTGGTAGAGCTGCGTGCACGCGTACGGGAGGTCTCGGGTTCGAGCCTTACCCGGCGCACACATGCACACTAGCGAACCGGTCAAACAGTCACGGTCAACGGTCAATGGTCAACGCAAAAGTCAACATTTTTTTTATATTTTTATTTATTTATTTAATTTAAAAATCAATTAAAAATACTTAAAAATAATGTTTTTAATGATAGAAAATAGCCTTAAACTCACAAAAATACATCTAAAAATCCTATTAAAATTATTAATAAAATCCACTCATTTACCATACCTTTCGTTATTATTTAGGTTAGTTAATTCTCGTCGATCAATCCTCTAAACTCGTGCGCATTTCATCATCTTCAACCGAACGCACCCAATGTGAGTGAATCTCTACAAATTCCCCGTTTTAATCACGTTTTGGGGTGTATCATGTGTCTTATTATTTATCACATTTAAACTATTGTGCATCTGTCATATTCATGAACAAATGTGTATTCAACTTGTATCAACTGTTTGTGTGGTTATTGTTTAGATTAAATTTATAATTTTCAATACATACATTATCATAGGCCGCCGCTCCCCATTACATTATGAGCGTTGAGCTGTTCCCCATTACATTATGAGCGTGAACCAGGCGTTGCCAACATACGATCGGCTCCGTTTGATTGAGCCTTGATCGCACAGACATTTATCATAGGCCGTCCGTTCCCCATTACATTATGAGCGTGAACGTGACGTTGCCAACATATACAGTTTCATTCATGTTATATATTCATGCAAGTTGGTTTGTTATTGTATGTTATTGTTTGTTGTTGTTATTGTTATTGTAGAATTTAATTACGTTTGCTTACATATGATTATTGCACAATTTTTCATGATAAAGATAACAAGAGATCAATAATAAATGTTTTTCTAACAAGGTTCACTCGCCAACTTATGTTGACCCAAAAAACCCCCATTTTTACACATGATACAGGTGATCCAGCTGCAGCAAGAAACACATAGGATGGCTTAGAAGAATAAACTGGTTTAGACTTTGGATTGTTTAGTTGATTATCTTTCTTTGTATTTGTATGAACATGTTTGGAATATTGAGGATGTAATTTTGACTTTAATAAATATGAAACATATTAGTAAATATCATGAGCTTTGGTGATAACCCAATTATGCCCCAACTCTTATTCCGCTGCGGGTCGGGGTGTGACATGAACCACACATTCTTATACAATAATTTCCTACAAAATGAACAAAACAAGTGTTGACGGTTGTGGCTGAGGCACGTGTTCAACAGGCTTCCCTTAAAACAGATTTCGCGCCTCTACTAAGGATAACACGTCTGTCTCCCAGGGTACAACAGCCGGAGCAGTCTGTACTGCCGAAAATGGCCACGCACCCGAGGTTAAACCGGATAAAATTATAGTGTTAGAACTTATGGAAAAATAATGATATGAAAGAGACGACATTGAGTAGAGAAAACTTATCTCTCTAAGTACCCAACACATGGGTATTCAAGTATCTCTTCTTTTCCAAGAACTCTCCATGAATTCATGTTTTTCTTGTAGTACTTCTCTTGTATTTTTCTAGTATTTCTCTTTCACAAAATGAGGCACACAGCCTACTATTTTTACAAGAGTTGAGAATAATGAAAAGTCTCACTTAATTAGTTATTTTATTAGAGTCATAAACTCTAATAATAACATAAAAATTAACATAAAAACTCTACTTAAGAGTTTAATCTTTAATTCACCATATGAAGAGTTTAATTAGTAATTATAATTTTACTAAATTATAATTTCACTAAATTAATATCCATTAACACAATAAAAATTTCCAACAGGTTCATCAATGAGCTGCAATTTCCCGAGCTAATCGATAAGCACAACGTAAGTGGAAAGACCGTACTCAATCCCATCTTTTACAAGATGAAGTAAAAGTTGCAATGCTTTATCCAGTGCATTCTTAACAACATAAGCTGCAATCATTCTAGCAATAATCTTGTCATGCGTTTGTTTGCAAGCTCCATTATCTGATCAAAATGGTTCCTTACGTCATCCGTATTATTTCCCATTTGACTGTACGCCTCGACAAGATACGTGTTTGCCTCTAGACCCAGTTGATAACCTGCAAACTCCAATCATTTAGCACCGTTGATGTTAGCACACCTGGATAAACAGTTTGCAAGCATTAACAACTTATGTGCTTACATTGGACAAGACCAATCATTGGGACCGAAAAGGCCAGTAGGGCCACCAAGCCCACATGATACAAAGAAGCTGCAAGTGTTCACCTTTACCATAAGTAAACAAATTTCCCTTCTTGTAATACTCCCTTGTTGCCACCATTTTTTTCATATGAACTTTTCAATTGAAACTCGACACTTACTTGATAATTATGCAAATTGACAAAAAATATAAGTGGAAAAAAACAACAAAATTTTTACAGTAAAACATAAGCAAATTTAATAAGGAATTAACATAAATATATACATAAAATTAGCTAAATTATCGATTCTCATAAAACCAATCTTAAGTCCAGCCTTCATCGCACGAATCTAAAGGCCAACCTTCATCAATTCTTTATTGGTGATTCTTTTTCAATCTAATACAAGGACTGCAAAAATAGGATAAACTGAACAATAATTGATCAATATGTAGAATTCTCGAGTGATACCACTTCCTATGCCGGTTCTCCTCATCATGGTCTTGATGAGTGGAACCAATATTTCAGCCAGTTCACCTTTTATAACACCCCCGAATACTAGGCACCTGCCTACGTTCAATCCGAACTCCACCACCTCAAATGGATGCCCAGGTGTTACCCCACCAACTAATAGAGCAATAGCAACAACGGAAGGCCCGCACCATGGCGAGGATGACTGTGTATTTTGGAGTGAAACTCAGCTCCCTTCCACCCTCCTTAAGACAATACGCTCCCATTCGGGAAGACGAGCAAATGGGAGGACCATCTGACCAGCCCTGAGCATGAACTCTGCACCTGCGGGTTTAGATAACCCAATACCCACTTATCCAAATCTACTTCCCGAGTATCCAAACCTTCGTCAGGAAATGTGAACCCCTACTACACGAACCTGACAGATTACGCTAATTTTGTTCCAATACCATTTTATGACCCATACCTAGAGGCTATTATTCGGAACACCTATTATCTTCCACCTTTTCCCACCAACATACCAATATCGAATTACCAAATCCCCGTTAACCCAACACCTCCACAACCTGTACTCATGGATCTCATTAACTAAGCGGTACAACGAACATAACTAATTCAGCGCCAAGTAGAGCGTAGCGAGAGAAGGAACAACAAGATGCTGCGAAAATTGACTAAACTAGTGAAGCCGAAAAAGGATGAATAAACTCTCCTTTTGTTTCTTTGAAAATTTATTATGTTTTCAGTCCTTTGTTTTTGTATCAGGGTTTTCGAGTCGGACCAAGTCTTGTAATTTCTTTTTTATAGGATAAAATTTTGGTTTTAAACCATATTAATAAAATTCAGATTCCATTTTTTTTATTTCTTAATATAAGATCAAACTTTAATTGATCGCCCCTAAACTTCGATGAATCTTCTCAATGACTAATAGATAAACGAATGGCAATGCCCAAATATAGTGATAATGGGGGTGGTGATGGACCCCCTAGTTATGAAGGCGAGGGAATAACTTCCAAGCCTTAATGGGCCGAAGAGGTCAATAAGGCCATGGAAAACTTTATAGCAAATTATAAGGGCACTGAGTCATCGAGACAAATTTCTAAATCCACCGCTCACTCTACTGCCCATAAATCCATAGTTCTTAGTATTCCTCCACGAATAGTAAGGCTAGTGGTTCGTAACGTGTCATGAAAAAGAAACCTCGAAATTTCCGAGGAAGGGTGTTCATACAAATATTTCATTTCATGTAAACCTCATGGAGTTATCTATGCCATGAAATAGCTTGATGAAATGGAAAGCATTATCGATATTAGCCGTTGTGTTGAGAAAGAAGTGATCAAATTCGCATCTAAATCCTTTAAGGAGGATGCTTTGGCATGGTGGAAGGCCATGATCCAAGCAAGTGGGAAAGTCTTCTTATATAACATGGGCTGGAAGAAGTTTGTTGAACTAATCAAGGAAACTTATTGCCCATCTCATGAAATTGAGAAAGTAGAGTCAGACTTTCTACAACTGACCATGAAAAACTTAGATTGTACACACACCTCATACTATAACTCCATGTCTAGGTTAGTACCCTACTTGATAACCCCTGAATCTAAGCGTATCACTCTACATTGGAGGATTAGCACCCGATTAGAGGAATTGTGAAATCCTTAAACGCCTCTACTTTCTGATTCGTTGTGGATCTAGCCCATGCACTAACCGAATATGAGGTACGGTTGAGATCACTAACGCTGAGGTAGATACTAAGAGAAAGCGGGAAGATAGCCATTATAAGGATTCCAAGAAAGAAAGAATTGATTCTAGAAGGAATTAGTCAAGACCTAGTGGTGATAAGCCTGAGTGCAAAGTGTGCGGAAAGAGACATTTTGGAATATGTTTCCATGAGCCACAAAAGGATTGTGGCATATGCAAAAGATCCAGCCACAAGACCCATGAATGCAGATATATAAAGAACGTGATCTGTTATGGACTAGTTGCATGTTTGGTGAAGCCAAAAAGGGCAATGCTAGGGCTTTTCAACTGACTGCTAAGAAAGTGGTGAAGGACGCAAACGTCATTATGGATACGTTTCTCATTAATGATATTTTGCAAGAGTCTTGTTTGACTCTGGAGCCGATAATAGTTTCATAGATCATAGGTTCTGTAATTTATTAAACATATCCTTAAGTACCTTAGATCGTACGTATGAGGTTGAAATGGCTGATAGACCCATAGAAATAGTTTCTAGAATCCTAGAAGGATGTGTCATATCCATTAAGAATCATTCTATCCCTATATATTTCCTACCCATGACTCTTGCAGGATTCGACATAGTTTTAGGTATGGGCTGGTCATCCATAACATGCCCGTATTGACTATGATAAGAAACTTGTCGGACTTAAATCCCAATCTGGTGATATATTCACCATCCAAGAGGGAAAACTTCCATGCTTAAGGCATCCAAATTCCTACAAAGAGGATGTGTTATCTACATGGCACAAGTAACCATAGATGATCCAAAACCGAAGATTGAAGACATCCTAGTCATATATGAGTTTCTTGACATATTTCCCGAAGACTTAGCTAGTCTACCTCTAGACAGACAAGTCGAGTTTCGGATCGACATTCTGCATGGTCGTCACCCATAGCTAAGTCTTCATATAGCTTAGCTCCTACTGAGATGAGAGTGAGACTAGTTGAGAATCTGAAAAGGTTCATTAGTCTGTCCCTCACCTTGGGAGCTCCTATCCTTTATGTCAACAAGAAGGACGGGTCAATGTGATGTGCATTGACTATCGAGAGCTGAATAAGATAACAATTAAGAACCGCTACCCTTTGCGTAGGATTGATGATCCTTTTGATCAACTACAAGGGACAAGTTACTTCTCAAAGATCGACCATAGATCTGGTTATCATCAATTGAAAGTTAGAAGTGAGGATGTTCCTAAAACTTCTTTTAGAACAAGATACGGACACTGTGAATTTCTAATGATGCCATTTGGACTCAGAAATGCACCTGCAACATTCATGGACCTCATGAATAGAGTCTACAAACCGTATCTGGATAAGTTCGTTATCGTGTTTGTCAATGACATCCTTATCTACACTCAGAGTAAGGAAGATCATAAAGAACTGATATGCACAAAATGTAACATATAAATTATATCAAACAAGATATAAAATCAACCCTTTTTATGTACTAATGTTGGAAAAAGTGTGTTTCTTTGTATACGTTTGATTTTCAGGACTAAATGAGCTTAAACGTACAAAAGAACAAATTAACGACAAAAACCAACACAAATACAAGAAAGAGGAGTTGACACACCATACCTACCCTCCAAGCTACACCCAAGACCAAAACAACAATCTAGAAGACAAGCACGGGGCCTTGCCATCTAGACACGGGGCCTTGCCCCACCACAGAATGTGTTTAAGGCCGTACAGATCAAAATTAACACAGAGCAAACCAGAGACATGGGGCCGTGTCTCTAGGACACAGGCCTTGGTCAACTCTCAGATATGCAAATCTCACAATGGATCCCACAAAGTTGACCACGTGGTCGTGCCTACTATCACACAGGGCTGTGTGTGCAGACGATCTCACCCTGGGCATTAAATAAAGATAGAGAAAGAAGGGACACGGGGCCGTGCCCATGGACACGGGGCCATGTGAAGGGACTGAATTCAGCTATAAATAGAGGGGCTTGGTTCACTTCCAACCCATCCCTTGGAAGCCCTCTCTCTTACTTCACCACTACTCCAACACCATAATCCACCACATTCCCCCACCTTTTGAGTGTGTGTAGTAGTCTCGGGATCCAAGATTGATCATAAGAGTTCTTGTCAATCAAAGGCCATGCTTGGCTAATCTCTAACATCACTTGGTGAAGACAAATCTTTTATGTATTACTTTTAATTTCCAAGCTTTGGCTACTTTTTATTTGGGTTTGTATTAATGACTTTAATAACTAGTTTTTATATTGAAATTGAACTTTATTCTTCATTTCATCATGTTTTGTTGATTCACTCATTCGTGTCTACAGGTCTATATAAAGCGCGTTAACTGCCTGGAAGAAGGTTAGAAGGGTGGTTTGGGTAAAGTTCTTGCTTCGTTCAGTGTATAGATCATGCGAGGAATTGATTCAAGCTTAGTAGGACTTCTCTTAAGGCATATAGCATCAAATCGGGGGAAGTAAGAATAGCTTAAATACCTTAAAAATAAACTACTATTAAAACAATAATTCGGCCTTCTGGGACTGTATTTTTGTAAACTCAGACCAATATGGCGAGGGTAGCGTTGCCTCCAAAAGGGAGACATGCTACATTTTGCATTAATAACTTACTTAATTATCTTTCAATAATCCGGCCTTCCAGGACTGTATCCTTGCTGACTCAGACCAATATGGCTGAGGGTAAGCGTTGCCTCCAAAAGAAGGACACGTCACAATAACTAAAATAATCCCTTAAAACTCAAAAGTGTGGAAATCATCAAAGGATACATAGAAGAGGAGTTGGAACCAAGTGATTCTATTATGTTTATTGTTTTCACTAACATTTTATTTTTTCTTATTTTTTGTCCTTTTAAAGTTACTAATATCCTTTCTCCAACTTTTGTTAGATTAGACGTCGACGATATTCTGGTATTAAAAGCTCGTGTGTCCTTGGAGACCTCGGTATCTTACCATCACTATACTATGCCAATGATGAGTGACATTTGCCTTAACGTGTTGTAGAGAGTGATTGTATTGTATCGTGTTTTATAAATTTAAAGCTTGATAACGAGTAAAAAGTGTTAAAAATATATTAAAAATTATACCACACTCGAAACATGCCAAAACATCTAAATGTTATTATGGAATTATTAAGATAAGAAAACTTTATGCTAAATTCTCTAAGTGCGAGTTCTGACTTAGAGAAATTCAATTTTAGGCCATGTGATAAGCGAAAGTGGTATCCAAGTAGATCCCGCTAAGATTGAAGCAATCACTAACTGGGAAGTACCTAAGTCACCTACTGAGATCCCTAGTTTCTTAGGACTGGCCAACTTTATCAGAGATTTATTGAAACTTTTCTAGAATTGCCACCCCTTTGACTGCTTTAACCCGTAAGAATGTCAAATTGAATATGTGTCTAAGCAGAAAAAATATTTCAAAATTTTGAAACAGAAATTAAGCAACGCACCTGTTCTCTTGTTGCCTGAACGAGTAGAGGATCTCGTAGTATATTGTGATGTTTCGCACAAGGTTTTGGCTGTGTTTTAATGCAAAGAGGCAATGTACTAGCCTACACATCGCAACAACTCAAAGTACATGATAAGAACTACACAACCCACAATTTGGAGTTAGGTGTGGTTGTGTTTGCCTTTAGATTATGGAGGCATTATCTTTACGACACCAACTGTATCATTTACACGGATCATAAAAGCCTCCAACACATATTCAATCAGAAAGACTTGAATATGCGGTAACGCCAATGGATGGAAACTCTTAATGATTACTAATACGAAATTCGTTCTCATCCAGGCAAGGCTAATGTCATTGCAGACACCCTTAGTTGGAAAGAAAGAGTTAAACCCATTCGGGTTTATGCCAAAAGACTCAAGCTAAGGATTAGCTTGACCAACAAATCTTAAATGCTCAGAAGCAAGCTTTAGTGGAGGAGAATGCTCCAAGCCTCTAACCAAAGGTTTAGGTGGTAGTGTGGATCAGTTAAAACCTAAAAATGGAATTTTAAGATTTAATGATAGAATCTAGGTCCCAGTTTTCGCAAGACTCAAAGATCTGATTCTTAGAGAATCCCATAGCTCTAAGTATTCTATGCACTCTAGTGGTGATAAGATGTACCAAGATTTGGGAAATAATTATTGGTTGATGGGTATGAACAAATCCATAGCCATATACGTAGCAAATGTCTGATGTGTTCGCAAGTTAAAGTCAAGCATCATAACCATCAGGTTTGCTACAACAATTGGAAATACCTAAATGGAAATGGGAAATGATAACAATGGACCTTATCACCAAGCTACCTAGAACAACTCGTGGGAATGACATGATTTGGGTCAGAGTCGACAGACTGACTAAGTCAGCTTACTTTTTTCCAATTATGGAAACTTTTAACTCAGATAAATTAACTAAGCTGTACGTTGACAATATTGTATCTCTTCATGGAGTACCACTATCAATACTATCTGACAGAGATGACCGTTACACTTCTCATTTCTGGAAAAGTTTCCACCAAGCCTTGGGCACACGATTAAATTTTAGTACGGCTTACCATCCTCAAACAGATGGTCAAAATGAGCGTACAATTCAGACATTAGAAGACATGCTTAGGGCATGTGTCATTGATTTAGGTGGTAGTTGGAATGATCATCTACCATTGATTGAATTCTCCTTAATCAATAGTTACCACACTAGTATAAAATGCACTCTAAATTAAGCTTTATAAGGAAGGAAGTGTAGGACTCCCGTATGTTGGGCAGTAGTAGAGAAAATCAATTATCTGGGTCTGAGATAGTGCTTGAGACTATGGATAAGACTATAAAAATCCGTGATAGGCTCAAGACTGCTTGAGATAGACAAAAGAGTTATGCTGATAAGAGGAGGAAACCTCTTAAAATTGGTGATAAAGTTATGTTAAAAGTGACACCTTGGAAATGTGTCATGAGATTTGGAAAGAAAGGGAAGTTATACCCAAGATATATCGGAGCATTCGAGATAATTGAATGTGTCAGTACTGTTGCTTATAAACTTAAGCTTCCTGAGGAACTAAACGGTATACATGATGCATTCCATATTTTAAATTTGAAGAAATGTTTAGCCAATAAATCGTTAGCAATGCCTCATCATGATATACAAATTGATGAGAAATTTCCCTTTACTGAAAAACCTTTGTCGATCGAGGACCGAGATTAAGAAGCTCCGCAAAATGATGATCCCCATTGTAAAAGTCAAATAGGATTCCCAACGTGGCCTTGAGTACACTTGGGAAGTGGAATCTAAAATGTGACAAACATACCCCTAGTTATTTGAATAAAAATCTCAATGACAGGATTTCTTTTAATGGGGTGAGAATGTGACAATTCAGATTTGTTGAAGGAGAGGGTATATTTGTAAGAAGGGTAAATATTTCGAGTTAAGGGGCTTAAACTGCCTAAAAGGCAAAGATTTTAAGTTCCGAGGTCCCCTACGGATCATATGACAAACCCCTTAAAGTCCGCAAGGGTGTTTGAATTAATAAGCTCGCTAAGGTCCCTTACGGACCGTAAGGCTTCCCTCTTGCGGTTTGCAAGAGGTACGCTGACAATAGTTTTGTTGCTGGATAGCAGCCTTGCTGCATTTTGTGTCACCTAGTTCCCTTGTTGCCACACTTACTCCAAACTTGACACCTAGCATGCACTAATCAGCTGCTTAGCACCTTTAACGACACTTGTAACACCCTCATGATCCTTAGCACACTATAGATACCCATCAAAGCCTTCTCATTCTTCACACCCTTTTCTCATATTCAATCTCAAAGCTAAGTGTGAAGCTCCTCTCTGCATTCTAGGCTTTCTTTAGAGTTCTAAGAAGTCCCTCTGGTCTTAGTACGTATCCCTCCTTAGTGTCTTTCAGTTTAGTAGCAAATTCCTATTCGAAAGTCCGAATCAGTCAAAGAGTTTGACTATCGATTCAGAACACTTTGGTCACACTAAACTTCAACTAAACTCACCCACGTGATCATCACAATATAGGGAATAATTCCCTGCAATTACATCGTATGATCTTCACGTTTAAATGGGTCAAGTGACGAGTCAAACTTATATTTATAAAGGGTCAAAAATACATTTTTGTCTAACAATCAAAGAATGAGGTAATAAATATATGTAACATGTAATTTGACTTTAAAACAATTTGTGCAACACTATAAAATATATTTTTATGTATCGTACTTGTCATGGCGCATTTGAACATCCGAACCCGTATTTACGCGCTTGACTAGTTAAAATGGCATAAACCATAGGAACTAGTCGTAATGAATCAAACTCTTTTCAAAACTCTTCAAATCAGAATGTATGTATGGATAAATACCCATATTATATGAGACTCCTCACTCGTACGGGCGTAAAACACATTATATCTAGTCAACACTTAATCTAGCGGTACCGATTGTAATTCTAAGTTTACGGGTCAAGTCCAAAGGACTTATAATGACCCATAACAATTCTAGTGGATAAAATTTTCATTCATTCTGGACTATAGAGCCCTCTAGAAATCGTACCATAAGTTAATAAACTTTGAATTCAGTTGTACTACGAGAACTAAAGACATGGTGCATACAGCTAGCACAGGTAAATATTTTTAGCCACTTTTTATTATAAAAACTTGGGATATGGTACAAAACCACTTGGTTTGGGTATCGCAATGGGCAAATGCTTTCAGAATGCCGATAATCCGAGTTTAATCCATATTGATTGAATAACATAAAATATATGGGGGTTGATAGTACTGTATCCGAGCGTCCCGTTCATTTATTGTAATGGCCATATAAAGTGCAGGATGTAGGTATACACCTGACAGACACGAATTGAAATGGTGTGTATATTAATCATGATCCGGTTTGAACACTGGTCCTCGAATATATGACAAGCATGTAAGTCTGGTAACAAGAAAATTTCTAGTGACTCACAAATAATTTTAAAATGTTTCACAAATGGGTCGGTTAATAGTATTTACCAACGAAAGCTGACGTATCATGGCTAGTAGGCCGGATAAGGTTCGGCGAAAAAGCTCAAGAATTTACGACATCAAGACCTATGATGTCTCAAGTCCTTTTTATCCGATCTTACTGGTTGGGATATTTTGTACCGAACACAAAGTTATGAAATTTTTAATATAGTTTCAAAGTTTAAATACTTTTACTTCATTACTCTACTTCAGCTGCATTGTGAAACCGTTACCCAAACGTCACACATAAACACCACATCTGGGCCCATTGGGAAATTGGGGTGTGACATAATATGTAGGTTAATTTATGTTGGAATAAGTGTATAACAAAAGATAATATTGCAAGAATAGTGAAGATTTGTACGAAGAACAAAGTATAAACAAAGAACAGGTTTGATGAAACTTACTTGCAAGCATGGTTGTAAAATCCTGACTAGGTGTCGATTAATCTTGATTAATCACAATTAATCCTGATTAATCACAATTAATTCTGATTAATCCCTAGTCTCCACCCCACCGCCTGATTAGCGACTACTACAACATTGCTTGGAAGCAAAATTTCCTCAATTCAAAAAGGCAATGGCAAATAGTGGAGGGATTTTTGAGAGTTCATGGTGAGTTTTGGTGTGTAGAGCGATGAAAGGAGGATTGGTATTAAAATCTCATCGCATACATCATCTTCACACTTGGCATCCACCAAAAAAGAAAAGAGCAAATTGCAAGCAATGATTTCTCCGTGGTCATTTAGGACATACTGCGAAACATTGCAAGAGCAAGAAATTTTCTAAACCTAACAAGATCTTGTCAAAAGTTTCACCAAACAATTCGATAACTTTAGAAAATCAGTCAAATGTATTGTTAATTCACAATGTTTTTGGAAAAGAAAAGAGAATATTCTTGTTCAAAATCACAATAGATTAAAGTTGAAACAAGTCTGGATTCCGAAAACTAACTAACTTGTACATATTTTGTTTGTAGTTGTATAATAGAATAAATTACAAAAATTTCTCCGAATGCTCATGGAATACATTTGGCACGTGGACAGTGGATGCTCAAGGCATACTGGATTGAAGGACCTCCTGAAGAACTTTCGAGTCATCGATGGCAATTTCGTATCTTTTGCTAGAGATGAAAAGGGAGGGAAAATTGTTGGAATGGGAGACGTTGTATCTGAAGCACTTACATTGGAAAATGTCAATTATGTACGAGAATTGTGTTACAATCTCATGAGCGTATCACAAGTCTAAGACAAAGGAATTTCAGTGCTGTTCAACGACGTGGAATGTCTATTCCTGAAGCCCGAATACTCAGTTCCTGCTGAAATGCTTATGCTCACAGCTCCTCATCAAAACAACACCTACGTTCTCAATATGAAAAATGCAAAATCAACTGAACATATGATGTTTCTAATCTCAAAAGCGTCAGAATCGGAATCACTGCTTTGGCATAGGCGGTTGGGGCATGTGAACTTAAAAAATATGAATAAACTTTCCAAATTAAATTTAGTGAGAGGTTTACCTATAAAAGAATTTCCATTTTCAGAAAAATATATCGCATGCACCCAAGGCAAGCAACACAAAAAGCCGCACAAATTCAAAGTAGTGAATATGATATCCACTCATTGCAATTACTTCACATGGATCTTTTCGGTCCTATTAGTGTTAAAAGTCTAGCTAAAAGATCATATTTCTTGGTAATTACTGATGATTTCTCCCGTTTTTCATGGGTATATGTTCTTGAAGAAAAAAGCGAGATTGCCTCCACTCTCAAGAACTTCATTCCCATGATTGAAAATGTGATCAAGCTGAAGGTTAAATCAGTCAAAAGTGACAATGGATCGGAATTTAAAAATCAAACGTTTATCTCCTTCTGCGAAGAAAAAGGAATACGCCTTCAGTACAGTGCAGCCAGAACTCCTCAGCGGAATGGCGTAGCAGAATGGAAGAATAGAACACTCATTGAAGCTGCTCGAACTATGCTCGTAGACTCCAAGCTTCCTATCATCTTCTGGGTAGAAGCAGTCAACACAACATGCTATGTTTTGAATCGAGTTCTCATCGTTAAACCTCATGGAAAAACAACCTATGAACTTCTTTTCAAAAGGAAGCCTCTAATAGGTTTCTTTAGACCATTCGGATGTTCCTGTACACTCCTCAACACTGAAGACAATCTTATCAAGTTTGAAGCAGTTGGTGATGTGTGCTACTTCATGGGTTACTCATCTTCTCAAAAAGCGTATCGAGTCTACCACAAACGAACCAAGATGGTGATTCAATCATACTATGTCAACTTTCAAGAAGGAAACTCTACCAACACTAGAAGTTCTCCCAACTGGTTTTTTGATGTAGACGTTGTTTTCAACACTTTCGACATTGATGAACCACTCACTAAAACCGAACCTGCAGAAACAACACCAATAGAACCATTGTTTGATCCCTCAGACATTGGCTTCACTCCTTTTACAACTCGATTCACCCCAGTCTCTGCCAATCCAATCCTTCCTGTGCATGAAGCTAATGGCAACACTTCGGCTGAGAATGCATCTACATGTGATGCTTCTTCTTCACAGCTGATTGTGGATGAACCAACTAAAGAAGACAAGCCTCCAATTATCTACGTTGATGAACACTTCACCAATCTACCTCAACAAATTGAGCCCACGCCAACGCAGGTTACAAGACAAATCGAAATCATCTCATTGAAAACGTTATTGGTCCTGTGGAAGATGGAGTTTGAACTCGTGGACAAACACATACCATCAACAATGGATTCTATGATGCTTTTCTTTCGCAGTCTGTACCCAGTGACATTGAAGAAGCTATTCAAGTCTCCAGCTGGGTGCAGGCTATGCAGGAAGAATTATCTCAGTTTCATAAGTTTAAAGTCTGGGAACTCGTTGATCTACCAATGGAAAGAATCCCATTTGCCAAGTGGGTATTTCGTAACAAAATGGATGATCGTGGTGTAGTCATCAAGAACAAGGCAAGATTGGTAGTTCAAGGCTTTCGACAGGAGGAATGGATTGATTATGAGGAACTTTTTGCTCCGGTAGCATGTTTAGAAGCTATTAGAATATTCTTAGCATATGCGTCATACAAAAACTTCAAGGTGTTTCAGATGGATGTAAAGAGTGCGTTTCTATATGGGAAGGTGAAGGAATAAGTCTATGTCTACTGGCCTTCGGGATTTGAAGATCCACACTTTCCTACCCGACACTATAAGCTTGACAAAGCTCTCTATGGTCTTCATCCAGTTCCTCGAGCCTGGTATGAGACTTTTGTCAACATATCTTTTGGAATATGGATACACAAGAGGTAAAATCGATATGACTCTCTTCACGAAAAGGATCGGAGATAATGTGATGCTGGTGCAGATCTGTGTAGATGATATTATTTTGGGTCAACCGATGAGGCCCTATGCAAGGAGTTCGAGAAGGTTATGAAGGCAAAGTTTGAAATGAGCATGATGGGAGAACTCACATTTTTCTTGGGATTGGAGGTGAAGTAGAGAGAAGATGGTATCCTCATTCATCAAGCAAAGTACATCAGGGATATTCTCGCAAAGTATAGCATGAATGACTACAAAACCGCCAGCACACCATTTGCAGCTCAGACAGAAGTCACATCTGATCTTCAAGGAAAACCAGTGAACAAGTCCTTCTATCGCTCGATGATAGGCTCGTTGATGTATCTAACCGCAAGTAGGCCTGATATTATGTGGGTTGTTTGCATCTGTGCACGATTTCAGACGAATCCAAAAGAATCTCATGAAGCTGCTGTCAAACGAATTTTTTGCTATCTGAAAAGAACACCCAAGCTCGGACTCTGGTATCCTAAAGATAGTAATTTTGATTTAATTGCTTATTCTGACAGTGATCATGCACGTTGCAAAGTTGACAGAAAGTCCGTCTCCGGAGGTTGTCAATTCTTAGGAAATCGTCTCATATCGTGGCAAAGCAAGAAGCATACAACACTTTCCACATCTACTACTCAAGCCGAATATACGGCAGCTTACAGTTGCTGCTCATAAGTTCTTTAGATACAAAATCAGTTGCTGGATTACGAAATCAACATCATGAAGACTCTGATATTTATTGACAAGGAGGCGTTCCTAGGAATTGTGAAGAATCCTATCACTCCAGAACAAAGCACATCGAAATTCGCATTCATGCGATCAGAGATGCATACGAGAAAGGATACATTCAAGTGTTCCATGTGGATACTATGCAAAAGAAAGCTGATATTTTCACAAAAGCCTTCGGCAAAATTTGTTTCCACCAGTTGGTAACCTGGTTGGAGATGGTCAATTTCCTTGAGTGGAAATAAATTGCGTCTTCATAACTGTTTATAAAAAAGCTGCCTTTTCATAATAAATACGTCTCATAAAACTGTGCCCAACAAAAAGATTTTCTACAACATTAAAATTTCATTTTCAAGCACTGGACTTTCGAAAATTAAATTTTAGGGGGGAAGATTTCCAGAAAATAAGCATATTTTTGACGATTTGATCTTTTGATTGACACCTGCTTAAGAAATGATATAAAACTACTGACACTTTGTTTGTTCTTAACACAGAAAAAGAATGAAAAATTAAGATGTTAAACAAGGAAAATCGATTGAGGTGCCAAGCAACGACGTGTTAGTGGATTTAGCAATACCATCGAGTAACCTGCAAGTAGGCGACAAAAGTTAATGCTTACACAAGAATTCTGGATACCCACAATGTTGTGCAACTTGCGGGTAACACGTTACGGCATATGGCTTAATGGTCTTAAATCTTGCGTTGATAGATTGCCAAAGTCTGATATTTAGGGTCTTTATATTGGCTAATCATTCGGGGATATCATAATTGCTCTTCTGCTGCATCCAGATATATGCTGACCTAGACACAATTATGATATCTTTACAAAGAGCCAATGTTGCCAAAACCCTACACAGATGAAGCTCTCATTGAGAATCATACAAGTGCTTAAATCGTACCGTCTATGGTATTTGCCTTAGCCCTCGTTAGACATTGGTCTCTCTACTGTACGAAAAAACTGACTTGATGATCAATTGCCTATCGTTGAAATTCAAAACGAAGAAGTCAATATACTCACCCGCTATGAGGAATCTTTGTGCGTACCTTGATCGCGGGGGTAGGTCCTAAAGCGGGACTCACGGGCACAGTATTCTATATGTCTATCTTGAGTGGGGGCCATTGAATTTTTTGTCAATATTACCATGACATGATAAAAAGGTCACCGAAAGCATGTTGAAAGAAGGATGCATGATTTAAGAGGACAAATTTACTGACAGTTTTTCTTGTGCCTTGGTCATTCAATTTTTAAAAAAAATAATAAACTGACAAGTGTTGCCAGTATGATCTTTTGCAGGAAAGTCATAGGATCCGAACCAAAAGAAATATGTGAAAAAGGAAGCTTCTGGCTCTGAAAATGATTTTCAGGGTCCAAATTGCAAATTTTTGTTTTTCTTAAACTTATTTTCAGCTTGTGCACTATTATTAGCTAAAAAGGGCACGTTTTTTCAAGAAAGTTTAAGATTTTCGAGCATATTTGGTTTGAACTTCTTAACTTTGAAGAAACCTTCACAAGTAACTGAGGTGGCGTAATTATCTAGCAAGCATATTTAACAAATACGATGGCAGATATTTGTATATATATATAATTTTTTTTAAAAATCTTTTTTTTTCTTCTATCTATTTGAAATATCTTCTTCATCTTCTCAATTTACCAAACACATGACAATCACAAGTCTCAGAATTGGTTAGCTTATTGATCATCGAATACGGTATGCTTGTCAAGATTAAGTGTTGATTGTCAAGTGTTTAATCCTGATAAACCATGTACAAAACCAAGACAATCAACGAGTTTGTTTAAATCCGTTTTCAAAGGTTCTGATAGGGTTTATCAAGAAATATTTGAATACATCGCATTTAATTTGAATATGGTGTATTTAGGATGAAGGCATCGTAATACTCATTGATCAATGGATCGCAGATTTAAGTCTTGAACGCGAGTTCAAGCAACCAACATATTTGACAAATACGCCGGTCAAACCAGTGTAGATAAACATCTACACTGACTAGATTTAAATCCGCGACCTATGATCTGCGTAAATGAGTTATAGCCAGCGTATATAATATTTCGCTTGGCGAATATGTGTCACATGTCTGGTGTATATAAATCATGTTACCGGCGTATTTAGCAGCGGGTTATACCAGCGCAAATAGTTATAGTCGCTGCGTATTTAACCCAAATACTTAGCGTTTTTACCTGCATATTTATGTATATATATATCTTTTATTTTATTTGTTATTTTATTTTTTGTTTTATTTATTTGTTTTTATTTTTAGTTCATATTGTAAATATTTTATATAACTTGGCTCGTTTTCATGTCTCAGAATGGCTCAACAAATGATCTGGGATGGCACGAGGAAACACAATCAGCCAATTACACTAGTTCCACCAGAGCCTTATTTTGAGGACGTAATGGACTGGCTGTCAAGAAGCAAAATGTTGTTCAAGCTAATCCGAAGATCTACTATTTTCACATAGAAGACTTTTGGAGAACCGCAAGAATAAGAACATTAAACCAAGTCAAGCATATCACATCAACAGTACGCAACAAAGAGATAAAGGTGACAGAAGAACGAATACAAAAAGTTCTCAGCCTCGGAGACAGTTCTAGTGACCCAATAAAGCTGAGTAAAGAGGCGGTGCTGGAAGGATTCCTTGGAATGAAGTATGTGTGACATCCGTCGAAAAACGGGTTTCCAAACCCGCTTCGTTTATTAATCGCATATTTCAGTTATAATTTTCGTTGCATATTTAATGTTCATATTAATTTTAAATGATACATAACCAATAAACATTGTTAGAATTTTAAAACAAAATTAATAAAAACAAAAAAATAGTGAATAAAAAAAATAAATACCGCTGCCGGGTTTCGAACCCGGGTCAGCCGGTTCACTCAACAAACAACCATTTCACCACTCCGCCACTTGCCTACTTTGGGAATAATACTGAAACAATTAATACTTATAATAAAGCTCGAAATCAAATCCAGTAATCACCGCGCCCAATCCGCAGTCGCCGGAAATACCGACGATTCGCTAAATTTCGACCGTTCCCTTTGACTGAACGCGTGAATTAACTTCGGCATCGGTTATAACCGATGTCTAATCCCCCAATTCAAGTCGTAACCGCCGGAGAAACATTGACCACGAATCAAGATTAAATTCGGACTCAATTCATTCTGTTTCTTCCTTATAAATACTCACCCAAGTCTCTGGTAATCTTTTTGCTCAAATCGCACAATTTCTCGAAGTCTTAGCACTCGCCGGAGACATTCTGCTTCCCGGACTTTCACCGGAAAACCGAGACTTACACCAAATCGGTAATTTTCTCGACTCTTTCGTTTTCAAACCATTGTTAGACATATATTAACTTCATTCCTTCAACCAGAATCGGTCTCAGACGACGTTGCCGGAAATTCTTGCACTCGCCGGAATATCGTTGGAAATTCCGAAGTCACGCTGTGAATCGGTACAATCATCTAAACCCCCTGATAACCCTTGCTTAATAACTTAATTTCACAATTCGTTGATCAAAACTGTTAATTGATCGACTCAGACGGAATTCATAAATCAGAGCCGACGACCCTTGCCGGAAATCTGAGAAAAACATCCTGTTCGGTACATTCGATTCCGTAGCTCTCTTTATCCATTACATTTCAATCAATTATATGTTAGACGAACGATTTAAACAAGAACAGTCGGACATCTTTGTCTGTGTCTTTATGAATGAAGAAGATGAAGTCGAACATTGTGTATAAGTTTAATTAAAACAGAATATTTAACCAGGTTAGACACACAGTCCAGCGGTGGACTGTGTGCAATCACACAGCGCACGTCACGAGTTCGAACCTTATAACGCACCGATTTTCAGAATTAAAACCAACCTTTTTAAAACTGAATCAGAACGGGTCACAGCATGTTTATAAGAATAATATAAACCGTAATTTAAGCAGATTAGACACACAGCCCAACTGGTTGGGCTGTGCGCATTCGAACCGAAGGACCCGAGTTCGACTCCGGGTCCCTGCAAGCGGTTCGGCCATTTTAAATCATTTTAATATTAACCCAATATAAATAACAATTAATTAGTCTATATATATAATTAAAACAGAGAATATTTCGGGTTAGACACGTAGCTCAGTTGGTAGAGCTGCGTGCACACGTACGAGAGGTCCCGGGTTCGAACCTCACTTAGCGCACAACATTTCCACAGTCCGACCGGTCAACAGTCCGGTCAACGGTCAACGGCCGGTCAATGGTCAAAAAGTCAAAATTTTTATTTTCTTTTTATTTATTTATTTAATTTAAAAATCAATTAAAAATACTTAAAAATAATATTTTTAAAGTTAGAAAATGGCCTTAAACTCACAAAAATAAATCTAAAAATCCTATTAAGTTTGTTAATTAAAAGTATTAGTCTCAAATAAAATCCATTTATTTACCGAACCATTTCGTTATTATTATAGGTTAGTTTTCCTCGTCAATCAAATCCCAAAACTCGTGCGCATCCAACATCATCAAAAGAACGCACCCAATGTGAGTGAATCTCTACAAATTCCCCGTTTTAATCACGTTTTGGGGTGTATCATGTGTCGTACAATTCTGTTATTATATAAATATAAACACTTGTGCATTCATCATATCTGTGATCTAATGTGTATCAAATGTGTACAAATTGTTGTGTGAATTATGTTTAGTTTGGATTTATCATTTTCAGTGCAAGCATTTCATTAGGCCCGTCAGCTCCCCGTAGGATACGGGTTGAGTACAGGTGCCTCATTTGATAGGCTCCGTTTGATTGAGCCTTGATCTCACATACATCATCATTCATGTCATACGATCGGCTCCGTTTGATTGAGCCTTGATCTCACAGTCATCATCATTCATATCATATACTCATCCAATGTGGTTTGTGTTCTGTTATATACATACGTTTGCTCACATGTGATTATTGCACAACTTTTCAATATTTAATGCAACAAGAAATCAACAACAATGTTTTTAACAAGGTTCACTCGCCAACTTTTGTTGACCTAAAATTTCCCCCATTTTACACATGATACAGGTGATGCAGTTGAGGCAAGAAACGCATAGGAAGGCCTAGAAGAATAAATCAGTTTAATGCTTTGGATTGTCTTACTTAGTTTCATTTCCTTGTAATTGTTTGGATTTGATTTGAACATTTAAGTTGTAATTTGAATTTAATAAATATGAAACATTTTAGTAAACATCATGAGCTTTGGTGATAACTCAATTACGCCCCGACTCTTATTCCGCTGCGGGTCGGGGTGTGTGACAGTATGTAGGTGATTTTCGAGGCAAGAACGAGATAAAGAAGACAAGTCTTACAAAGGATTGGAGATTCATCTTACACACATTTTGCATGAGCATCTGTCACAGAAAAGGTGGGTACAATGGTCAAAATCTGGAATGGTCTACGACAATGCTGAATCTATGTACCATCCAGCCATTTAACATCTTAGGCCTAATCTTCTACTGCATGGTCGACAACGTAAACAAAGGGCATGGGCCATGTATCCAAGATTCGTACAACTTCTCATTGACGATCAGCATAAGAACTTGCCGCATGATGGAAATTTATACCCGTTTCAGCTTCACAAAGGAAGACAACTCACGGAGCTAAAACAAAAGAATGGGTAATGTTGCATAATTGGATGTATAGAGAAGAAAGACTTCCAATAGTTCTTGCTGCATACAACAAATATCGGGAGAGGGTAAGGCAGGCTCGAGAAGGACAAGAAAAACCTGCTGCTGAAGAAGAAGAAGCCGAAGTTGAGGAGGAAATACCACTTATACGTAAATGAAAAGACAAAGGAAGAAAGTGGTTGGAGGAGAACCCACTAAGAAGAAAAGCAAGAAAGACTCCTCAAACCCAGAGCGGATTATGGATGACAGAATTCGTGCTGGATCAACAAGAGAGGAGATCAAAAGAATGCAGGCCATTCATGTTGTCGCAGAGGCAGAAAAGCGAGAACGAAGAATGAAAAGGAGAGAGATGATTGAGTCACAGACACCTGTTGTGGTGACATCAGAACAGGAACAATTAGATTGTTTTGTAGAAGGACTACTAACCGGTCCCTCAGAGCCCACTACAAGCAAGTCCCCCGCACCCAATAAATGAAAAACAGGTGAGGGATCTTCCAAGGATGTTCCACCCAAGCCCTCCTTAACTGTTGAACCACCTCCTCAAAGAGTTCCTTCAAGACCTCGATCTCTTATCCAAAGAAATTGGATTGTTTCCTGCAAAGGAATTTTGCTTGTTAAAGAATCAGGTCAATGATACCAATGTGCTTAAAGAGAAGCTGAAAGATCAGAGAAAGAAGAACAAAGAACTACACTCCTACGTCTCTAAGCAATCAGAATTTATAAAGTTTCAACAAGATGTGTTGGAGAAATTGCACGAGTTGGTGCTGGATCTGTACACTTTAGCAAATCAAAAACCAAAATACATAAGTGAAGATATCTTCAATTTTGACAGTTTTAGAGAAAGAGAACAGAAACGCAAGGCTGAAATAGCAGAACAGAAAAAGAAATGACTCGATTCTACTGTTGATGTAATTTATGATGGAGACAGTGAAGAGGAAGAGGTTGATAAGATCGAAATGCCAGAAAAATTCCTTGAGTGGGGTTTGGAGGATGAGGTGATATATGAAACTGATGGAGGAGATGAGTTTGAGCCTCAACATCCTGAGTGGTTCAAGAAAGAAAGGTAAAAAATGGCAGACTTCTATAAGTTATAACAGTTGAGAAAATAGAAGTCACCGACCAAATCATCAGCAGGAAATATTGCAATCTGACCGGGTGGTTTGTTGTGAAACGAAGAGGAGGTGTGATCTAGTATTTTCGAAAAAAAATGATATGCAGAGTCTACCCACATGGGATATTCTAGAGATAAGCAAGCACGATCTGATAAATCCTACCAACAACAGCATTGGTAGCGACCTGGAAAGATTGATTCTTAGAGAATGCATGCGTGGATTCACAGTTTTGAAACCTCAGCTCCCAAGAAGACGCGTATCAAAAAACAACCAAAGACCCAATCACAGGAAAAGGAAAAGTGACATTGGTAATCAATCCAGCAAAAGTGGTGACAATGGTGAAACTTCCTCCAGAACAACCTGTTACTCTCACCAACTTTAAGAAATGTTTCTATGATGGTAAAACTGGTGAAGCAGTTATCAGATCCAACTCTAATGAAGATATTCGCATTCTGGATCCGATGGATGTATTCATGTTCTATCTTTCTGATCTAAACCTTCTTTATGGAAACAAGATGCATGTTGGAGCAGGAAATGAATACCTGGAGGAAGGGATGCTGTTTCAAAGAGCTGTCGAGTGAGCAAGGCACGAAAGATAGAAATGATGGAGATTATGCCAGAATCGACACACAAAAAGAAAAAGATGAATCTAGAAAGAAGAAAGCTGCTGAGCCGCAGTGATCCTCTCCACGACCCTCCTCTCCACAACGTAAAGATCCATCCTTTGATTCAGACGTTCAAGTTATCCCCCACCTCCGACTTCATCCACATATGAAGTCACTATGGAGGTCCAACCCACAACCAGTGAAGCTACTCTTAACCAATTTGCAACATCAAGAAAAGATCTAGATGTTGCCGCAAGCCTGAAGCTCAGAACGAAGAATGAAGACTCTCAAGCACGCAACGGTCTAGGGGGGATAGTGTTAGAACTTTTTGAGATCGTTGATACTTGAGTTTCATAGTTTATAGGTTGTTTGTAATAGTTAGTAAAACTAGAAGGGCTAAAAGTGTAACTTTTGATACTTATACCAGTAGCGGCGTATTAATGTCCCAGCGTCTTTAGTAGTCAGTGTTTATATATGTTGATCAATGAAAACCCTAGTCCAAGGTTCTTGGACAAGTTTTGGTGACTTCTTTGTGTTGTGATTGTTGTTCTTGTGCTTAATCCGAACACCAGGTGCATTTAGTGATTATATTATTTGGGATTCCATATACACCACTTGTTATTTGATCCATACAAGAATCTTCATCTTTTGGTTTTTCTTAACTTTTACACATTCAACCAACTAATCTATAGTTGTGTAAGTCCCGATATCGGATCTAACAGGTATCATAAACCTAATCAGTAGCGGAAATAATGATTAGGAAGAAGAACAATCTCTTGAATTAAGAACCACTTGCATACACTAGAAAAGTGTTGATACAAGTTTGCAATTACAACTCTCTAACCCCTTAACCTTGACCTAAGACATGTATTTATACTACTCACTAAGTCCAACAATTACAACCTAGGCCCACAAGGCACTAGGAAGCCCAAAACCCCCTTTAAATCCCAAATGTAGCTCTAATGTGTAAACTTTGTTAATATAAGCACATTAATCTCCCCCTAGGTTTACAACATTAGGCCTTCTAGTCTTTCAGTTCTGCATCCACTCCTAGCCTTCCAGCAATAATACTAGCCACAGCGTTGTCCAGTCCTTTGCACATATTTCATATAACTCTGCAGTTCGGATCTGATGAGAAGTAAGAACCTGCAGGTCTTCATCGTGAAAGCTTACTAAGTCAACCACGTCATTCACCCTAAACGCCTTTTCCTTTGTTACAATCGTGACACTACCGACCTTGGGATCATACAGCCAGAAGTTAAAGTTCTTCAAAATCCCTCGTGGAAAAGTTGGAGCGACCGGTATAACCAATTCCTTATCCGTTGGCGGCCACATCACTGGCTTGAACCTTCTCCCTGTTCGTGCATCACGGACTCCCTTTGCGGCTCGCAAGTATGGTTCGGCTGTCTTCATCGTCTTGAACCCGTTTTTCACCTTGTTTTCCAATTTCTTGAAGAATCTCCAGCCTGAGCCACGTTCAGTTGTATCATCATCAGAATATGGAGCTCGCAATAAATCAGTTAGAGCTATTTTCGTCCATGTCTCGAACTGATATTCCTTAGAATAATACTCCCGAGTCCCATCCTGTCGAACAATGATCCACATTTTCTTGACATGATCATACATCCAGCTTAACACCTTCGATTTATTCCCAACCCTGCTGTATAGCTTGAACCAAGATCCATCACATATCATTCAGATTGGTTTGTCGGATCTTTCAACTGGAAGTTTTCATCAAGAGGATTAACATCAATGTTCTTCATCAATACCATCTGCTTCTTCTTTTGGGTCACTGGATGCTTCTGACTTGCAGTATATTTCTTTCGTGGATCTCCCAGATAGTCATCCAACCCAGCTTGACGTTCAGAAGCCAACTGTTTCGCCGCTAACCTTTCTGCCTCACTTTCCTCTGCCGCTCGTTGTTAAGCTGCTCTGTGTCTATGCTCTATTTAATCAGATTGTCAGTAGGGTCAGAAAATTCCCTCCCAAACTTGTTCTCCAATTTGGCTTTCAAATCAAACACCATCGTCATCAGCATAGTAACATCTCCTTGCAGTTGATCTATTGTTTGGTCTCTAACATCCAATCATGTTTGCAATGAAGCGATCTGAGCATCCTTCAAATAACCTCTTGCTCTAACACAACCACTTCGCTTCTTCAAATCTACAACATAAACTTCCATATCTTCATCATCACTATCCAATCCACATTCAAACACACGCTTTTCCGACCTTCGAAAGTATTCCGCATAATCATCATCAGCACGACCTATACCACTTCCACCTGCCCCAGACCCTTCAGCACATCGAACTTCCTCCAAAATCCATCATTTGTAATACTAAGTCTGCCGGAATCGAAAAAAATGTGGAAGCGTAGCAACATGATGTTGTTGGTTCAGATGAAATGGGAGTATCAACTATTGGCGTATGTGTAATAGATGCAGCGACTAAAGATAAAACAATAGTAGACATCACCAGAGTAGACTCTTCAGCAACACTAACAACATGAGCTTCAGATTGACTTGGCTGAACACTAGGCTCTGTTCGCCTTCTCTTGATCAATGGCACTTCGTCCTCTTCATCTTCTTCATCATCTTCAACCATACCTACCGGAGCAGCAACAGAGGGAATTACTAGTGGAGGATCACCCTGTTTTTCTTGGATTTCCTTCAAATGAGCAATTAAGCCTTCCAAGTTCTCTGAGGACAATTCCGGCAAAACTGGAGTTAAATTGGCATTGAACTCTGTAAGATCATCTAGGAAGGCTTGTTCTGCATCGGTATCTTCATCTGTAACTAGATTTTCTACCTCGATCTCTTTCTCTTTGACAGGCATGTCATGCTCTTCTGCAACAATGGCATTTACCGGTGTAGGAGCTGGGACATCTTGCCAATTACCTCAGCAAATTTTCCAAATTTCTTCAATGCAAAGCGACCAACAAATACAGTCTTTGACGTCGAGCGATTCTTCTTCATTGTGCTAAAAATAGTTGGTCCCATAGACTTCATATTTAACAAATTCGCATCTGAAGCATCTTTTGCCAAGTAGGATATCGAGCATCTAGAATCAGCTGTACGAAACGTGGATACAATAGAAACATTCTCTTCTGGGACTGCTCCAAAATTTTCTTCATATTTTCGAAGATATAACCAGAGAAGTTATACTTCCAGTCCATAATGAGAGATACAATAGTAGAGGTCTAGGTTTGGTTCGGCTGATCTAGACCTCCTTTGTTCTCTGAAACACACTACATAAACATATGTACTAATAATCGCCAGTATGCAGGAAACATCTTCTTAAGTAACGCGGATATGACCCTTCATAACCCATCTCCACGAGTATCGGCAATACTTTTTCTTTCGCGTAATAGTCGGGTCACTAGTAGTATAATCTATCTGCAGAACCTCTCTAACGCAAGCTTCATTGACTAAAATCTCCTTCCCCTGTATCTGAGAACTGGTATATGGTCTCCCATCCGCGCCTCTCTGATGAAATTGAGCTCTCTTCCAGAATGAATGCACGAGATCTCTGTATATCACTGGATTAGCCCGGAGTGCATAAGCAATCTTGCACGCATTCAAACCCGCTATCATCAACTAGAACTCCTAATAAAACTCAGCTGGTGGATCCGAAAGATATCCTCCTGATTGTGGAACTGCTCCTCTACCAACATAACCGCGCAAAAGCTTCTTCAACCATTTCTGTCAAAACAATAACCAGGTTAAATCACAACTAACAGAAGTTAACGGTGTTTATTAGGATGAAGGTCAACACTAACTGGATGGTCCAAACATATTTTGAAGGTTCAATTTGAAAAGTTCAAATCACTTGAAAGGTTCAAGCATTTAAAGAAGTTCAAAAGAGTTCAAAGGTTCAAACCCTAGAATCCGGATTTACTAGCAGGTCAACACTAATCCGGATGAACCTTTACATCATTCCGGATTAGCAAAAGGTCACTTGTATTTCGGATAAATCAGCAATCCGGATTAGCCAACAGTATCTCGGATAAATCATCAATCCGGATGAAGATGATCCAAGATGAAATCCGAGTTCATCAATTCAGCTGAATATCCATCCGAATGGGATCCAAATGCATGTTACTTTGAAGGTCAATCCAAGATGCTATCCGGAATGCTTCAAACATGAAGATTATCATCCGGATTTTATGATTTTAAGCAAAATTTACCTAATCCGGATAAGGTTCGAAATATAAGATTTGAGATGAACAGTGGAAAATCGAGAGAAAATCAGAAAAGAGCAGAGATTTCGGAAATTTGTGAATAATCCGGAATGACATCTCTGAATCACTTAAATACTTTACGAAATGGGCTTGGGCCTCATTTTCCAAAGAATCCGGATTGGGCTTTTGTCAGGCCCAATCCGGAAACAGTAAAGTCTAAGTGGGCCTGTCCAGAAATTTTATAAGCCCAATCCGGAACAGTAACATCTAAGTGGGCCTGTCTGGAAAGTGTGTAAAAGCCCAATCCAGAACAATAACATGTGAATTCTAAATTTTCAATTTTTGAGACTTTCAGAAATTCTATTAGATTGGCTCAAATTTGAAACTCAGTAGGCCAGTCCAATATCCCTTGAAGAAACCATCTAACCAAAAATATCAAGTTGACTAACCAAGCATCCAACCACCATTTACCAACTACAAAGATAAGACATTTTAGCACACACATAAACATAAACACAACCTTGCTAAGGGATTAAATATTTCAAAGGTCGACTAAGGAACATTTTTCAGTATGAGCTGGGTCAAACTAGTCTAAGCGATTGCCAATATACATGTCCATCTAAATCTAAAACTCAACCCTTCCAGTTCAAGCTTTATGATATGCTTAAGGTAGTATTATACTATGATACCCGTGTGTCCCATACCATGACATACCCCCGCGATCAAGGTAAGCACAACAATTCATCATAGCAGGTGAGTATACTGTGGTCATCCTTTATATTTTACAACGCCACCTATTGGTGAACAGGCCAGTACTTTCGTACAGCAGAGAGACCAATAGTGTCTGATGAGGGTTAGGCAAATACCTTATGTGGAACGTATGAACTTATGGAATTTTCTCATGAAGAAACTTCCGTTCTCTTAGGTTTTGGCCCTTCTATTTTGGCTCTTTTAAAAAGGATATCCTGACTGTGCCTAGGTCTGCATATAATCTGGATGCAACAGAAGGGCAGCCAAGATATCCCCGGATGACTCAACAGCATAAAGACCTGAAACCTCAGACGTTGGTTATCTATCAACACAGGATTTAAGACCATGAAATCATACGCCTATAGTATGTGACCCACTGAGTACATAGTTTGTTATGTTTATATCATTTGGGTTACACTATCCGGTTGAGATTTAACATATCGACATATCACCTTCGATCCAAGCCTTTTCCCGCTACACCTAACATGTGTTAGTCAAACATTTTATCACGAAAAAGTATTTCATTTCCCAATCATTGCAAAAGCTGTTTTAAAAACAACGTTTTTTTCTAAGATTTCTCCCCATAAATTTGTGCATATACATGAACAAATTTACAAAGCAAAGGGAAATAAATGAAAGACAATAAACAAAACGAAAAGAACAGAGGATGCCGAGTTAGAAAACCGAATCATTTTGAGAAGATCCACAAGCTCTTGAAAACGCGCGTTGCTAACGGGTTTCATGAACAAATCCACCACGTTTGCATCAGTGTGGATTTGCTCAAGCTTAACAAGACCCTTTTCATAGCAATCACGGATAAAATGTACATTGATATATATGTGCTTGGTTTTGGAGTGGAAAAACAGGGTTTTTTACGATTTGGATAGCGCATCATTATCACAATAGATTGTGGTGTTTAGACAAGTCAAACCGTAATCCGCAAACTGGTGTTGCATCCATAAAACCTGGGAGCAGCAAGCAGAGTCTACGACATATTCTGCTTCCGCAGTAGAAAGCGAGACCGTCTGTTGCTTCTTGTGTTGCCACGAGATTAAGCGATCTCCCAAGAAATGACATCCAGCTGAAGTTGAGCGCATATCCCTATCTGTACCTCCAAGATTACTGTCAGAAAAAGCATACAGTTCAAATTCAGAATTATTAGGATACCAGAGGCCAGCGACGGTGCCCCTTTTAGGTACCTACAAATTCTTTTAAAAGCATGTAAATGAGAGAGTTTAGGAGTATCCTGATAACACAAGACAACTGGACATTATTTCTTCTTGATAGGTGAAGCCGTGGGCTTTGAGTCTGTAAGCTTGAATTTCATAAGAACGTCATGGACATATTTTCCTTGATGAATCAAGATTCCCTGGGGCTCTGACGAACTTGAAGTCCTAAAAACATGGTCATCTCCCCCAGTGAGCTCATCTCAAATTTCTTCTTCATAATTTCCTCAATTCCCGACACAAACCATCATTTGTAGAACCAAAAATGATATCATCAATGTAAATTTGAACAAGAATAATGTCCTTGTCAACACGTTTGCTGAACAGGGTTTGATCAATGGTTACCCGAGTGTATCCATGAGCAAGCAAATGCTCTGTGAGAGTTGCGTACCATGCACAAGGCGCTTGATGCAACCCATACAAAGCTTTGTCCAATTTTATGCATAGTCTGGCTTGTCAGGATCAGTAAAACCCAGTGGTTATGCCACGTATATTTCCTCTTTCACCGTGCCGTAGAGGAATGCAGTCTTGACATCCATTTGATAGACTGTGAAATCCATGTAAGATGCATATGCCAAGAAAATGCGAATAGCCTCCAAACGAGCGACCGGGTATCGTAGTCTAATCCTTCAATCTGACAAAAACCCTAAACCACCAGTCGAGCTTTATTCCGAACAATGACTCTAGTGTCATCCTGTTTGTTACGAAAAACCCACGAGTTCCGAGAGCACGTTTTCCTTGAGGCAACTTCACCAATTCCAAACACCAAGCTTCTCAAACTGATTGAGTTCTTCATGCATAGCATCCACCCAGCTGGTTCCTGCAAAGCAACATCAATACTTTTAGGTTCAATTTGTGAAATGAAACAAGAGTAGGGACAAGTATTGATATCCCCTGATTGACTGCAGGTTCGAACAACAGCATTAATAGGACCAATAATATTTTCAATGGATGATCACCCTGTAGACGCTGCGGTATTGGTGTAGCAGGGAGAAGAAGATCCGTTTGCAAGTTCGTAACACTTGCTGAAGCAACGCCAGATGACTCCCCCTCATTAGTTGCACTAGTAGGAGTATTGACGGATGAATCAACAGAATAGTCTGGCGTAGTAGGCTCAGGAAACAGAGATGAACTTAAGACATCGGGAGGAGCAGACCCTTCATTTATCGTAGGAGAACTCCAGGGAATCGTTCTGAGAACTCTGATCAGATGCTGTTTCTTGAGGTTGCAATACTGGTGAAGAAGTAGATACAGCCTCATTAAATCCAGGTGGATCCACACTCAGCTTCTTTAACGTCTCATGCAGTTGTGCAGCATCAGCATCGTCTTCGGGTGAGATGGGCATTGTTGGAAGGTCAGAAATTTGACTTGTACCTGCAGACACATTTGAAAGACATCAACATGGTTAAACAATGTGGAATAATCATACAGCCAGTCAGGACAAATGCATGTGTCCTTGGGATTTTCCTCCAGCCAACCCACATTGTAGGTTTCAACCACCATTTTCTTGATCTTGTTATAGACACGATATGAAGTATTTTTGGAATATCCAACGAAGATGCATGGGTCCCCACGTGATTCAAATTTCCCTTTAGCGTCCATGAGCAGGAGAACATAAGGGCATCCGAACTTGCGGAAATGCTTGACCAAAGGTTTGCGACCTTCAACCACTTCGTATAGAGTTTTCATGTGTCGTTTATTGATCAGGGTATGATTCTGAATATAACAGGTGGTATTGATTGCTTCTACCCAGAAAATGAGAGTTAGCTTGGATTCAACTAGCATAGTAGTGCAGCTTCAATTAGCGTTCAATTTCTGCGTTCTGCAACCCCATTCTGTTGTGGAGTTCTGGCTGCACTAAACTGGCGGTCAATTCCCTTGGAGGAACAGAAAGAATTTAAGGTAACATTCTTAAATTATGTTCCGCTATCACACCGAATAGCCTTCACAGTGGTGTTTATCTGGTTCTCCATAAGCGTGACGAACTGTTTGATTAACTCCGCGGTTTCACTTCTATGTCTAAGAAAGAAAACCCAGGTGAATCGCGAGTAGTCATCAATAATGACCAGACAGTATGCCTTCCGCCAATGCTCAGAATGTCTGTCGGACAAAAAGATCCATGTGAAGCAATTTTAAGACTTGAGACGTGGAAGGGGCGGCTTTAGATTTGTGTGGCTGTCGATATTGTTTCCCACGTACACATGATTCACATTTTTCAACTGCATAAAGTCGCGAACTGGTAGATCTCTGACTAAACCACCTTTTGCAAGACGATTTGAATTCTTCATTGTCACACCCTCAATTTCCACTTGCGGAGTATTACCGCGAGGCGTGTGATCAAACCAGAATCTCAGACACTAGCAATATCGAACGATTCTATATGTTTTATTTAAACGTTGCAACTAACCTTGCACTACCATAGTTAGCAGCAAGCCAGCTCTTGCTTCATCCTTTTAAGCTTTAAAGCTCTGTTCTGATCTATCTGCCTGTTTTTATTCCAATCAGGTGGTGTTTCCTTGTGTAGAGGATCTTTGAGCATTGCTTGTATTCTTTCAATTTCTTCTTTAAGATCATTTGTTAACCAATCTTTGAATTGTGCTCTGGTAGCTTTGTAAGGTTTTTGTTGTATAATGTGGTTAAGGTAATCCCGTTTCAGTTCTTCATCCAGCTCAGCATTCATAGGCCTTTCTGACATAGACTTACTCATATCTTTGGCAAAGTATTCAATGTTTCTTACTTTGTTTAGTTCATAAGACATAATGCCTTGAGTAGTGCTGTCATCTTTTCCTTTGCTCTTCTCTTTGGCAATTTTCTCAGCCTGTTTAGCCTTCAACTTTAGATATTCATCTAAATTTCTTGGCTTTATGTAACCAAAGAGAAATGGAAATTCAAGTTTTGTATTATCCTCTACTGTGAAGAATGATTCAATTTCTTTTCACACAATCATCAGTTGTAGAGGATATTTGGCAAAAGGTATGATGGATGGTGGTTGATAAATGGTTGGAAGAGAAGTGGTTTTAGGTGAAGATGATAAGGATGGTGATGAAGTGATAGGTTTTGATGACAAAGGGACTAGTGATAGAATCCCTTCATCATCATCCTTAACAATAGAAGTTTTTCTTTTGCGTTGGAATTTAATTTGTGGTGAAAATGGTGTAATGGAATTATTGGTGGTGTGGATAATGGCTGGGTTAAAGTGGGAAATGTGATCATGGCAGAGGTTTGATTAACATCTGTTGGAACATCGGCTGTTCCAGCATCTGCTGGCACATCAGCTGTACTAACATCTGTTGGTGGTGAAGATAATTTCTTTGGTGAGGGTTTTGTTTCTTTTAAGGTGGTCGTGTTGTTTTGTTAGAGTAAATGATACACTTGTTGTAGGCATGGAAGTGGTTTTAGAAGAAGTGGTTATTGGCTGTCTGACATTTCTTGTTGACTTCTTCTTTTTGAAGTGCCAGTGTCTTCTTTTTCCATCTGCTTGGCCTTCTCTTTTTCAATTAGTTTAGAAGCTTTAACCTCCAGTGTATCTTTCCTTTTCTGCTTTTCTATGGCAATTTCTTCTAGAAGTTTGTTCAGGGTCTCATCAATCCCTTTTTAACACCAGCATCTGATGACACATCAGAAGTTTGATTTGCAATAGTGGTTGTAACAGACCCTAGCTTTGTTGCACCTTTGAATCTGGCTGCAACTTTCTGAGTTTATCTTTCTCCCCCTTTTTGGCATCATGATCAACTTCTTCTTGAAGGATTGTTGTAGGGGCAGAGCCAGTGGTTTTTATAAAATGTTTTTTGATGGCCTTGATGTTTACTTAAGTATCTTTAAATATTGCCTCAACCATGTTTCTGATTAGCTTCATGTGAGTTTCATGGTGAATGTCAGCCAAATTCCTTTGAGCTATAATGATTGGTTGCACAAATTTCGACAGCTCATTGGTAATTCGCTGTGTTGATGGTTTGCTTTGAGAATTTTGTAACATCTGCTTCATCATATCTTTCATTTTAGTGATTGAAGTTTCCATTGATGTCATTCTCTCTGTTAATTTTTTGTATCTCAATTCATCACCTAATTTAATAGGATCATCTGAATTCCTACAAGAGGTAGTTGTATTTGGATCATCAACAGGAGGAATCTCCATGATATCAGACCCAAATGCCCCTTTGTCTTGGTACTGGGAACTTCGAACTAGAGCAGAGGTTACCATTGTAGCCTCAACAGTTGTTGCCTTTAAGGAAGTCTGATGGACGTAACCACTATCCAACTGAAACACTGTCGTGTCATCAGTTGTAGTGGCTGCTTCACTGAATTAACCACCAAGAGTTACTTGTAACTCATGGGGTGTAACCTTCTCAACTGTTTCTGGATTAGCAAAGAGAGTTAACTCAGACTCAGTCACATGTGGATGTGAACTCTCATGAATAAGTGATTGAGAGGAACTGATTTGTGTCTAAGTTATCTCAATTGCATGTAACAGAGGTATGATAGTAGGTTGAATTGAGAGTGATGGTTGTGGAGTAGAAAGAGAATTTACCCTAGGAGAGGGGCTTATAAACAAAGATTCAATTGAATCATCTGCTTCATAATTTGGGATCCCTGTGCTTACAACCTGTTCCTTTTGTGAGGAAGCAGGAGGAGTTTGGCTTTGAGGTGGAGATCTTTCCAACTGTTGTGAGGAAGTTACAACAGTGGTTTCAAGTGGCTTTTGTGCTAGCACAAGGTTATCCTCTAGGATCTCATCTTCCAGAGGCGCCTTTTTATGAATTGTGGTTTTGGTGGGCTTTTTGGATTCGGATGGTTTTCCTTTTGGATTTTTCTAGTGTGGGTTTCACAACACCGGTTGTGGTGTCATGATCACCAGGAGTAGTAGGCTCAGCAACAGAGGTTTGAACTTGGGATGTGGACTCATCCAAAATTTTCTCACCCCCTTGCTTTTGTTTTGGAAACCTTTGACTCCATATTTTATATTCTTGTGAAGGTTTCAGTAGTAAAACTCTTCATCTCGAAGACAACTCCCTGTGTTTAAAATCTTTTCTGTAAGTTGATTTTGTAGGTAATAGCTTAAAAACCTTGGATATAAAAGAAAAGCTTTATTTTTTGAACTTTTATTATAATTTGCCACCAAGTCCATAAACAAACATGGGATAGATTAAAATCAGATTTTGTCAAAATAGCATATCCCATAAATTGAATATTTTGTGGAATCTCATTAAATGAGGTGGTCTTTGCTGAAAGACAGGTAAGTAAGGTATGGAAAAAAATATCGCATTTCAGCAGGAAAGTTTGGTTTAAAAATGGTAACACTAGATAACTGACCCTCATACCCACGTTCTATGAACTCAGCATGTAATTCCTGCTTGCCAAAAGAAGTGTTCCCATCTAGGTCATTGAGACCAAAATTTGTGGAAATTGAGGATTGGGAAATATGGACAAGGGTTTCTCCAACCTTAGAAATGATAGCATATGGCTTCTTCTTTTGAGATTCAACTTTAGCATTTGTCCAGAACTGTCGGAGTGTATCCACATAGATTGATGCATTTGCAACCATGATGTCTTTGTATTTTGATGATGTGAGAACATCAATTATTGAATGGAATGAAGTATTAGTGTCGGTTTTCTCGAAAGTTGGGAGGTAGTTGTGTGACAGTTTGATGTTGAGAGCCATGATCGGAGATGGAAGTGAGAAGTAGTGAAGAAGATGAGGGTATTAAAACCACATTGAAGAATTTTGAATTTGAGACGGCAAGTAAAAACTCTGTCTAGATTGAACAGTGATATATAAAGAGAAAAAGTGAATGCTGATGTGGCAGTGGTTTCAAAGATCTGATGGCTAAGCATCTGTCCACTCTAATGGTAATGGATGATAGTTGTTAGGGAAACTGCTGCTGAGAACCAGCAAGGGATGAGAATAGTGGACATGAATAGTGGTGATTTACTCTAACAGAGGATAAATATCAGCGGGTAAGGCAAAATAGTGTTTTAGCCCGAACAGTGGACAGGATAACAGAGGTTACATTTAGCAGCGGATAGATATTTAAGCCAAACAGAGGTTTAGAAACAGTGGTTTAAAACAGACTTTTAGGATTATTGAAATTTTCAATTTTAGCTATTTTTAAGGATAGATTTTTGATTTTTTGAAAAACATTTAATGCTTTTAATCCATGTTAAGCATGCCAATTCTAGAGATCAAAAGTAGATATATCTAAAGCCTTTGTTAGAACATCTGCTAGTTGATCCTTAGTTGGACATGATGCAGAGAAATCAAACCTTTTTCATAGCAATCCCTCACAAAGTGATGTCTAATGTCAATATGCTTGGTTGTTGAATGTCAAACTGAATTTTTAATGATGTTTTCAGCTGCTTGACTATCCAACATGAGAGGAGTATTTAGAGCAGTTACACCAAAATCCAGCAATTGATTTTGAAGCCATAGGAGTTGAGAAGTGCAACTTGCAGCAGCAATATACTCAGCCTCAGCTATGGATGTTGAAACTGTAGCTTGCTTTTTTCTTTGCCAAGAGACTAGCAATTGCCTAGATATTGACAACCTCCGAAGTTGACTTCCTTGTGGCATGGCATCAGACAAATCACTACCTGAGTAACCTGAAAGCTCAATATTCCCATTAGCAGGATAAAAGATACCAAGTGTGGGAGCACCTTTTATGTATCTGAATATCCTTTTCACAGCAATAAGATTTGACTTCCTAGGTATTGACTGGGATCTGGCACAGACACATGTATCAAACATGATATCTAGCCTAGATGCAGTTAGGTACAATAAAGACCCAATCATGCTTCTATAAAAGTTTGATCAACCAAGCATCTTTGTATCAATATTGACCAGCTTAGATGTAGCCATGGGTGCACTACATAGTTTACAATCATTCATATCAAATTTGGTAAGTAGTTCTTTGACATACTTACTTTGATGAATGAAAGTACCATTTTGCTATTGCTTAACTTGAAGACCAAGAAAGCATTGGAGTTCACCTATAGCACTCATTTCAAACTATGATGTCATGAGTTCTTTAAACTCTTCACACATACCATTGCATGTGGATCCAAAAATTATGTCATCCACATAAATTTGGACAAGCATTAAATCCTTTCCTCTCCATTTTAAAAATGAGTTTTATCAATTTTACCTCTTGTAAATCCTATGGATAAGAGAATGGTGGGAAGAGTTTCATACCAGGCTCTAGGTGCTTGTTTCAAGCCATATAAAGCTTTGTTTAGCTTCTAAACATGATCTGGATAAAAAGAATCTTCAAAACCAGGGGGTTGGCATACATATACCTCTTCCGTGATCTTGCCATATAAGAATGCACACTTGATATCCATTTGATACACCTTGTTGTGGTTGGCAGCAAAGGCTAAAAATAGTCTAATGGCCTCCAGTCTTGCAACAACAGCAAAAGTTTCATCATAATCAATGCCTTCTTCTTGTCTATAGCCTTGAACCACAAGCCTAGCTTTATTTTTGACAACAATGCCATTTTCATCTGTTTTGTTCTTGAAGACCCATTTTGTAGGAGCTCTTCTTGCATGGCCCTACCCAACTGTTGTCTTTTGGTGCCTCTTGTACTTGACAGGTTGTGTGAGTGATATAAAACAAGCAAAAAGACAAATGTTTTAGGATTGACTTCTTGTGAGAACCCCTTCATTAATGTTGCCATGATTTGGTCAGGTGGATGGTTTTTAAGGTAGATTAGATTCCCTTTGTATCGAATGATGGCATTTTGAGGTGAAGCTGCAGATGGTAATCATCTGAGCTAACATCTGTTGGCAATTTTGAAAAGCTAACATCTGTTTAGAATGGAGGTGGAGGTATAGGTGGAATGGGGGTAAAGATATGTTGCCTTTTGTTCATAGAAAATGGACTTTTGTCAACAGAGGTTTGATTAGATGAGCTGGCAGATGTTTGGGGATCAACAACTGTTGATCCAGCAGTGGCAGAGTTAGTAGCATCTGTTTCTTTGGTGGATGAAAAGACTTTGTATTGTGGAATCACAATGTCATATCCATAATCTTGATATGAAGACTGTGGTGTACCTGCATTGTTAGTCTTGATGGACACATCTTCAAATATAAATTTATCTAAATCAAACAGTTCAGCAGGTTTTGCTGGGATTTTTAATGAAGAAACGTCATTGAACTTTATATTCAAGGTCTCTTCCACACACCTAGTCCTTAAATTAAAGACTTTATAGGCTTTAGAGTGGTTGAGTATCCCAGAAAATAACCACAATCTACTTTGGCTGACAAATTTTGAAATTGAATCTTTTTAAGTTTAAAATGAAACATGAGCAGCTAAAGATTTGAAATATGAGATCAGAGGTTTAATTTTTGTATAGAATTTCATAGGCAGTCTTTTGATGCCTTGGGTTAATCAAAACTCCATTCTATACATAGCAAGTAGTGTTTACAACTCTGACAAAAAAGACAAGGGTAAACTGAGTCTGTAAGCATTGTTCTAGAGCTTCAATCAAAGTTCTATTTTTCCTTTCAACCACCCCATTATGTCCTGGTGTCCTTTGCTGTATTGCCTAACAATCCCTTTTGATCATCCAACTCCTTATTTTTTAAACTCTGTCCCATTGTCACTCCTAAAGACTTTTACTGGCAGGTTCAAATTGCTTTTCAACTTGTTTTACAAAATTTTGCAAAATACCTGCAGTCTCATCTTTGGGGTGCATGATGTAGGTCCATGTAAACCTTGAAAAATCATCAACTATGACTAGACAGTGTCTCTTCTTGTTTAAGACTCATGATTTTTAAAGGGCCAAACAAGTCCATATGTAGTAATTGAAGACATGACTTGTTTTGGACTCTTCAATTGATTTGTGTGAACTTTTATGTTGTTTACCTTTTAAACAAGAAACACAATGTTCATCACAGGTGAATTGTTTTGATGGAAGACCTCTTACAAGACCTTGTTTGGAGAGTGTAGTCATAGTTTTAAGATTTGTGTGACCAAGTCTTCTATGCCATAGTTTTGTCTCTTTGTTAGAAGCAACTGAGAACAGACATGCATTGGACATTGGATTATCTTTCAATATATCAACTACATACACATTGCCACTCATGTGAGCAACAAGCTGTGCTTTGCTCTTAGCTATGATTTGATCAATCTTTTTAACCACTTCTGGCCAAAAATCTGACGAGTTTTCTTAGTGAAGAATGACCCATAGCCTTTGTCACTCATTTGAGATACACTAATAAGATTAAATTTCAAATTGTCAATAAGATTGACATGTTCTAATTTTTTCCCAGCCTAGACAGTCCCTGACCCTAACACTTCCCTTTTGAATTGTTACAAAGATATATCACCCCCTCCATGTGCCATGAAATCTTTGAGTAGGGCTCTACATCCTGTCATATGCCTGGTGTCTCCACTATCTACATACCATAAACTATCAAGGAAAGTAGAAGCTCCCTGCACATTAGTAAACGATTAGTTTAGGTGAGTTTCCAAAGCAAGGATAGCTTTAGATGGGGTCACAGACATTCTAGCCTCAAGTCAAGGAATAAGGTCAGTGTTTTAAACAGATTTTGATAACATCTACTGTGGACCATTTCCCTCATAACCATGAGGATGCATATTAACTCTTGGTTTAGATGGTATTTTGTAGACCTCATAGCGAAGTGGTACACTCTTGTTAGCAGGTTGGTCATATCATCTTAGAAATTTATTAGATGGTGGTGTATCTATTACCTAAACCTTTCTGGGATCAGAGGTTATATTCAATTGTTTTGCAACAAATGTTTGCATAGGGACAAAGGTCTGTTTGGTCTTTTCATTTCTTGAACTCTCAAGTGTTTTAGATTTATACTCATTTCTTTTAACATCAAAAATTTTAGATAAACACACTCTTAAGTTTTATGGTTTGATCTGCCACAAAGGATGCAATTTGGTGAATCAATGATCACACTTGTTTTGTTTATATCATAAGCTTTTAGAAGAAAACAGTTTTTAGTGACATGATTCTTCTTTTCACAAAAATCACAAAACAAGTTTGATATTTTCTCTCTTTTCTTCCCTTTTTCTGTCTTTTTGTCAGCAGATGGAAGATCTTTTAAGAGAATGATCTTGACTTGTGGTCCTTTACACCTTCAATGGTTGAAAAATTCATTGGCTTAAAGTTGTCAAGAATGTCACAGTCATCTGACCAGGTAGGTTTGAATTGATATTTTTCAATTTCCTCAAAAGTTGAGGATCCTGCTGGTATTTCTAAAAAGATTTTCTTACCATTTGGTTCAGTGACTTTAATTTGTTGACCAGCTAAATTTGTTGGAATAATTTCAACCAACTCACAATCATTTACAGCAGTGTTTTGAGAAACTTTGTCATGTTTTCTAAAACCTACACCAAATTTTACATTCTTTTAATTTGTGATTCTAACATAAGCTCATAACCTTTACAGGATTCTACCCACTTTTTACAAGTAATTTGGGTAGATTCAAGCTCCTTTTTACAACTTTCATATTTTTCTATCATAGTTTGGAGTTGATCCTTGGTTATGTTGGACTCATGTTTGAGACTAGCTAATTTTAGTTACTTTTTCAAACAACTTTGTTTTTAACTCTTTTGCAAGTTTTTCAAACTGAATTTCATCATCCAAAATTTTGTTTCTAAAATTTTCATTCACCTCTTTTATGTTAGCAAAAGCAATAATGCATTTATTAGAATACAAGTCTTAAAGGACCTAAGGTGATACCTTAGCAGCACCATCATGGCACAATCACATTCACCTTCACAAACACTTGAATACCATGGTTTGATAGAGAAATTTTGAGTTTTTCACCAACAATTTTACTTGTAACATCTGCTACAACAATTTCTTCTGTAACAACTGTTGCAGCATTTTCATTAGTCTCAATAGATATTGGTACCGTGTCCTCAAATTCAATCCTTCTTGAATTGTGTCTAGTGCCATTAAACAAAAGTTATCATGTTTATTTTCATTATTGGCAACTAGAGAAAAGTTCTCATAAGTTAGTTACTCAGGTAAGCTACTCCAATCCACAAAGCCTTGTGTAAAAAAACTGTGTAGACTAGTTCTGCAGGTGTCAAAACTTTGTAGCTTGAGGTGTAGGTTGCATTTGAACCTGAGGAACTGGAGTCTAAACATATTGTATCTGAGGAACAGTGGTTTGGACATACTAAACTGAAACGGTGGCAGCAGGGTGTGCAAAATGAGTAGTGTTTTGCATTTGAGCAGGGGTATATTGGGAATAATGGACAGTGTTTTGAGGTTAGGACTAGGGTGTGTGATAATTGGATCATTTGTTTTACTTCTACACTCCCTAGCAAAGTGTCCTAGTCTATTACACTTGTAGCATTCAATTTTTAACTTATCCAACCCAACTTTTAACCTTCCATGCAACCCTAGAAATTTTCTACCTGTTTTCTTGTAAAACTTGCTAGTTCTAACACTTAGCAATGCTAGTTGGTGCAATATGTCCATTTCTTCCAAATCAATTAGATCAAAATGTTGAAGATCGTTTAACTCAAAAGAAAGGTTGTTAGAAACTTAGTTTTCCCCATTTGCAGCAAATGCAAAGTTGGGTGAGTAAGGGTCAAAATTAAATCCACCACCAGATGTTATGTCAATTAAATGATCATAACTCTGATCCTTACAACCACCAGAGGTTTCTTCTTGACCAAAAAGTGTTGTGCTACCAAATGCAAAGTCATCAGCCATTTTTCCTGACTCGTGTAGCTTACCATGAAGAGTTAGATTCATTTCTTTAAAACAAACCGAATTTCTTGTGACAAAGGCTATAGTGTCCCATTTGTTTGGTATGGACCTTAAGAACCAACAGTTCAAAGTTGAATTTGGGTAATTAACATTTACCAGTTTTAGCTCACTAATAAGACAACAAAACCTTTCAAACTGTTGAGTTAACGATTCTCCTTTAACATGACAAAACATTTCATATTGCTGGTTCAAAACTTCTCTATTGTTTTCAATAACTTCCTCAGTACCACCGAATTGCTCCTTTAAGGCATCCCATAACCCCTTTGCACTGTTGCAATGCAACAGGCCAACATAGATGTCATCAGGCAAAGCTGAAGCTACAATGATAAAAGCCTTTGCATCTAATTCAATTTTTTGAAAATCTTGCTCGGAGTAAATTTCAGGGTTCTTTGCCACTTGAATTTTTGGGTACATGGCACTCGGTACCATTGGAACATGAGGTCCAAAGGCAACCGACCTCCAATAACCAGTGTTTTGCTAAGCAAGTATATGACCATTCCGACATTGCCAGATATTATACTCATATGTGACAAGCATCTAAGTTTAAACATGGAACTAGTGTTATGAGGATCCTACGTGTTTTGAGATATTCTAATTGTTTACAAACAGGTTTTTGTTTAAAAACTTTGAAAGTAAATAAACTTTCACTCTGTTTTCAATACAAACGAACAAACGAATTAGCAGTGAGAGCTGACCAATTTATATCAAATTAATTGTTAAACCAAATTTGAATGACCAAGATCTGATACCTACTATTAGGATCTGAGTTTGATATTGATGTGATTGTTTTAGATGAAATCAATGAAAGAAGATAATAATCAATGAAGTTATACGGCGAAAATGTGTAAAACTTTGAAATCACAACAATAGAAAGATTCTTTTTATTGACATGCTTTTGTAATATTAATCACGTGTGGATGCAAACGACAAACTTCCCCCAGCCTAAGATCACTCTAATATGTTCCTACAGAATGTGTAGAAGAAGTGATAGATATAACAGTACAGACACTGTTCTATTTTTAGTACATTACAAACCATTGAGCATCTTTGGCTAACGTCACTATGAAAATGACATTTAACAAACTAAAAACTCTTAACTCTGCTAGGTCTAAACGCTGTTACATTAAAATACAATATAAACTCTGATGATAGCAACTGTTGAGATATCCTCTGTTGGGCTTTATCCTTTGTTAGTCTTCGCAGACTTTACTTCAACAGACTTTATCTTCATTAGAAGTTCTCATCAGCAGACCTTGGATTCAAGCAGATCTTAGCCGTTGATCAGATCTTGTGAATAGTCTTTAAGTCTCAGTAGAGTTTGGAGTAACAGATCTTTATTATAAGGGATCAGATGTTAGAGATTGTTTTGGCTTTTCAATCATCTATTATTTTGTAGGATTCAATAGATCCAACAATTATATATAAAATTACTAAAATACCCTTAATGAAGTTATCAAAATACCCTTTCAGTTAATAAACAATTTGGATAGAGTTAGAGGCGGAGAGCAAAATGGAAAAACTAAGTAAACTATTAAAGGAAAATGGCCGTTTTAAAGGATTTAGACAAAACATTTTTACACAACCAAACCACAAGGAATAAAACGGAAGTTTACTCTTTACTTTTTAACTTCATTGTGATTTATTCTTTTACTCCTTAATATGAGAAACAATTAAATAAATGAGTAAAATTTAGATTAAATGAAACGAAATAAATTAAATAATACATACTGTTAACAATACAAAGTAAATATAAAAACATTCACATTCAACTAATCTATCTATTATCTATTATAATAAATAAAACTTGATTTGGATGCCTAACTCAATAAGGGCTACTTTAATTTCTTTTTCATGCTCAATGCCCAAATTGGTAAATATGGGTCAACAGCGTGGCCCTTTTTTATATAACCCGGCCCTCAGCTTTACACGCTCCTTTCATTCCTGATTTTCCTCTTAAACCTTCAATAACATCATCTTCTCTCTGCTATGAATAGACGATACCAAGAATTTATCAAAGGTGGGTTTTTTATATGTTTTCTATTACCAAACCCTAATGGCGACGGCAGACAACAAGCTCGGGCTATATCAAAAAATTTCCGACTTTTTTATGTGTTCTCTGGTAAAATTGCTATGCTTCTGACAATGGCGGTGAAACTAGCATAAAACCCTAAAAATGTCTGAACTTTTTATATTGAAATGGCAGCAAATGACCATAAATTTTAGGTGATTCAAGATGATTTTTTGTTTTTCCGTCTTGTGTGTCTCTCTATCTACACTCACTTACACACCTATCAATTTGTATTTTGTTTGAACCTAATTAATGCATCATTTATTTTGTGCTATATAGATAATAGATCTACATTTGGTGAGTATTAGTATGATTTGATTGAATTGCGCTCATGTATAATACTGTTATGATCACACTGGCGATGCATTCACATTGACAATGTGGAGAAGCAAACATCTTTGATGATGAACTGTTTTAAGGATTAGCTCACCGGACCTTATCAATTAAATGCATGCTCTTACAGTCGTTTATATTCTCCGGTAAACACTCTTAGGTTTTCTATTTGTATGTAATTGTTTTGTTTTTATTCGATTCTACTGTTTTGGATAAAGTTAGTATTGTTTGAATGAGTTACACTCGCGGGGTTCGGTTTTTGATGTTAAATATGCTAGATATTTTGAAAAATTAATTGGATGATTAGGCATTAGTGATTATCTTGCATTTATTTAATTACAAATATGTCTGGTATTTTAGAATAAGAAAATGCATATTTATATAAGTATGAAAAATCAAACATAAATAATCACCACCAGAAGGGTATGGTCCTAAATCCTGCCGACCAAATAAGTTAACCTCAAGTGGCACACAAAACCATACCCAAGCTAAGCCTTAGTTATGACTTCTTGGACCTTGTGCTGATCACGTAGACGTTCTTTGGGTCGCACGCGAGGTCAGAAGTAAGACAAGGGCAATTCTGACACTTGGTCTTTAAGAAAAGAGACCTGTCCCTTTGACCTTGTGCCTACTGCACGGATGTCGCGCGAAAGAGAGAAGCGTAGTACAAAGGTACAAATGGAATAGCGTGGGTCAATAGGCGCTCAACAGGCTGTATTGGATCATGCTGCACAATGAGCAATTGTGAGGGGACAAGAAGTACACAAGGACACGTACGCAGCACCAATCAGCTTGCGCTGACCACTATATCACGATCTCCACTCAACTTTTGATGACAGGACTAGACAACAAGGACAACTGTCAGGACACGTGGATCCATTCACTTTGCACCAACTACCCTCTCGCCTGGAATCACTAACGGTCGTGGTATAGGAGGCAGAATGGATATTCCTTGTTGTCGACCTCAGGCCCAATGCCCATTAGCCCAACTCCTCCACGAATCACCTCGGTTATAAATAGAGGACTTCACTTCCAGGTTTAAGGATCACACTCTTACTCTCTCACTTAATATACACACTATTATCCTCAAAACCGATATTTATTCTCACGCCGAAGGGTGGTTACATGGAGAACCCTTATTCTCCTACTTGTAACGAGCTTACAGTGTGTTGTTGGTTTTGCAGGATCTTTGTAGCTATTTGGACGAGACGGAAGAAGATTAACCTACATTTGTCGAGGCACAAACCACAAACTAAACCTGGTTTAAGTTTGGTGTTTCTTCATTGCCCCCCACCGATCTTTTACAATCACTTTCATCTTCTTTCTGAGCTAACACTATGACTCAATGGTTGATCAGAGTACTCCGTTTCTGACTTACGACGCAAACTCTCAAATAGGGGGTAGCGAACAACACACACGTCCAAAACCAACCTATTGACGAGTATGCTGATAGAGATTACACAGAAGCTGGGGTTATATGCACAAGTGGTACCCGTACCAACCAAACGGTGACTCCAACAATTCAAGTAGCTGGTCCTTTTGCCCCTACAATGTTAGGTTACCAGAGGGAGAAACCACTGCGTCTTGGTTCCAAAAAGCTAGGCGACTTTGAGCCTCATTTACGCACAACTGTGCACAGCAACAGGGGCAAGCACTAGCTCAAATGCAACAAACTCGATGGTAGCACCACGCCTAGACAGCTGAATTACGAAACGCCGCATCAAGAGGCGCAAAGACAAAACGTCTACAAACCGTTGTCACCAAGAAGGCACACTTACAATGATTCAGAGACTTATTTCTACACGCATACTGAATCTAGACAGTGTACTTCGATTAGTAGCCGGCTTGGGCCGTGCAACTTTTTGAACGATGAATGGAATACCAATACTGACGAATCAGACCCAACCTACCAGCAAGAGGCTACTTCAATGTTCAGCCGCCTTCCAAAACATCATGAAGCTTACAAGCCAAAGATGCGCACAACGTACAATGAGTTAGCAAACAAGAATTTAGCCTTATTTATAGGCCAGCGACAACAACTAAACATTCCAAGTTCACTCGGAACATCGCTCTTGCTCCATTGGAGAAAGCTAAACTTCCACAAGCCGTGGGTAAGATTAACGGGTTAATCGATCTAGATGACCACATGTAACTGTTCACAAGCGTTGGCGTGGTGGGGGATGGACCATGCCTATGTGGTGCCATCTGTTTGTACAAACCCTCACGGGAGCTGCTCGCGCATGGTTCGACAGCCTCCCTGTAGGAAAGATAAAATCATGGCAAGATTTTCAAGAAAAGTTCCTTGCACACTTCAACCAACAGAGGCGTTACATTTGGAGGCGCGACAACGAGGGACTAGAAGATTTCATCACTCGTTTCAACAAGGAGTGTTTGGAAATTGAGAACGTGAGCAAAGACCTCATGCACGCCCAATTCAAGAAGGCAATCCGTTGTGATAGTCTCATCTCGACTATCACAGGCAAAGACAGCATGCCGGAAGAATGGGATAAGCTAATGGTCGTGGCAAAGATTGTCGCACAGACTTAGAGTCATTGACAGGAGGTAGATCTAGCTACTATTCAGACGATCAGTATTCAAGAATCAACACGCATGAATCCAGCAGGTGCAACAGAAAGAACAAAGGCTCTGGTTGGAGATCGAGCCAGTTCAGAAGCCATGATGAGACATCTCGTTACGACGACATGTCTAGATACCAGGAAGATGCTCGCGCAGCAATCGACAAGATTGGATATAAGAAAGCAATCAAGAACTAGAATAGGGAGAAACACTGGACTCCACTGTCGAAGACACCTAAGGAGGTTCTTATGACAAAGAACCACAATTTTAAAGCCCCATCCTAGATGAAAAACAAAAAAGGTCAAGACCCGAACCTTTTCACAAAGATACTAGCCACCTGACTGATGATTGCATCAGCCTACGCGTTGAAATTGAGAAGGCCTTTAAGACAGTAAACTCAGTCACTTGGTAAAGAATGTGCCAAAGAAACGCGACAAATACAAAGAACTGATGAAAGGGGGCAAAAGAAGGTACGATGTCTTGAAACTCATATGGTCGATGGAAGACCTCGACGGAACGCAAAAAGCAAAGGCAAGTGTCTGCTCGATGAGTCATGGCGCGAACAAAAGGTAATTACCCAGTGGTCCACGGGGTCCCCGCGCCACATGCTCTATTGTGATCACTAGCATCCTAGGCCATTATGAGACAGATTACATGTTTATCCATCCCGGAAGCATAGCCGACATCATCTTCGAACAATGTTTCAATCAGTTCGATCCTAAAGATAAAGCACGCTTAGAGCCGGTGGATTATCCCCTATCAGGATTTTGCAATGAAACAGTATTTCTGCTTGGTCAGATTTCCTTCCCGGTCACGCTGAAGACAGAAGCATTCAAGAATGATTGATTAAAATTTCATGGTCATGCCAGCCAACTCAAGACATGATGTCCTGATTGGTAGAGAGACTCAGGGTCAATTAAGCATGGTGACGTACACCCCACACTCCTTAATCGGTTTCCTAACGAAAACCGGGGTGGTGATCATCTACGCAAAGAAGGAAGTGATGGCAGCCGAGGAAGCTCGCCCAAAGAAAGTAAACAAACCTACTCCTTGCACAGAGCTAGAGAAATGGGTTTTAAATAGAAAGTACAAAGAAAAAACAGTAACCCTTGGACCCGCAATGTCTGAGAACATTCGAACATTTCTAAAGCAACCACTCTTAAAGAACATGGATATTTTGCCTAGTCACCGTCTGACATGACCGGTGTCCCGCGCGACATAGCCAACATTCTTGAACATGTTCCCATCTGTTGAGCCGATAGTGCAAAGGAAGCGCAGCCTTGGATCTACAAAGACCAAAGCAATGAATGAACAAGTTTCTAAGTTATTAGTAGCGAATCCGGTGATGGTCGAGAAGGCAAATGGAGGGTGGCGCATGTGCGTTGACTATAAAGACCTCAACAAAGCCTTCCCTAAAGATTGTTATTCCCTCCCGGAAATAGACCAAAAAATTGATTCTCTTGCGCCATTCCGGTGGAAGTGCTTTATGGATTGCTATAAGGGTTACCATCAAGTGTAGATGGTGGTTCAAGATGAAGATAAAACGGCTTTCCGCACGAAAATAGGTATCTCTTGCTACACAAAGATGCCTTTCGACGTACGTAATGCGGGGGCTACATACCAGCGCTTGATGGACCAAACTTTCGGAGATGATATAGGAAATCATGTCGAAGTGTACATTAATGATTTGGTGATTATGAGCCAAGAGGAAGACCAGATGTTAAAGACATAGAGAAAACCTTCAAATCATCACAACATTACCATGAACCTCAACAGATCAAGTGTTCATTCGGTATGGTGGAAGGCAAGTTTTTGGGGTTTATGGTAACAAAGGGTGGTTTTAAGGTAAACCCAGAGAAAGTTCAGGCCATAGAGTGCATGCCTTCACCCAAAACAAGGAAAAGCAACGACTGGCCGACTGCCTAGCCACGCTGAATCGTAATCTGTCTAATCATGCCGCAAAGTCTTTTCCCTTTATAAGCACCTTGCGTAATTGCGTCAAAAAGAACGAGTTCAGATGGGCAACTGAAGTAGAAACGCCTCAAGGAAATGAAGGAGTGCCTGATTCAACTCCCGACGTTGATTGTAGCACGTGTAGAAGAGCCGCTCATATTGTACTTGTTAGCTTCAGACAAAGTAGTGGGTGCGGTGTTACTGGTAGAAAGGGAGGGGGTTCAAACCCAAGTTATTATGTCAGAAGGATGCTCACAGATCCAGAAACTTGATACTAAATTATGGAAAAGCTTGTACTCGCCTTAATCCATGCATCCAGAAGGTTGCGTAGGTACTTTACTGGTCATGTGATTAACGTTTTAACCAACTATCACATTGGCACAATTCTCAAGAAGCTGGAAATCTATAGGAGATTGGGAAGTGGGCTATCAAGTTGGGTGGTCATAACATCGTGTATCGCTGCACCCCGCAATCAAGGGGCAAATCCTGGGAGACTTGCCACGGAGGTCCCCGAAGGTAAAATTCCCGAGTGAGGAGCAATCGAAACCCCTACACAAGGAAGTTCAACAGAACTATGGTTGTTATTTACGGATGGAGCGTTGAATGAAGATAGCGCATGGGCAGGTTTAAGGCTAGTCAGCCCGGAGAAGCATGAATTCACATATGCTATCCGGCTGGACTTCAAGAATACGAACAACGAAGTAGAATACGAAGCCTTTCTGGCTGGATTGTGCCATGATTGGCAATCAAGATGGGGGGCCAGAAATCTACAAGCACATGTTGATTCACTACTTGTCGCTGGACAGATCAACGGTTTGTATGATGCAAAGGGCGAAACTATGGCCCTTCGTCTCAACCAAGCCAAAGAGCTAATCCCGAACTTCCAATCCTTCAAAGTCGTTCATATCAATCGCAGCGAAAATAAACTAGTTGATGCGCTGAGTAAACTAGCTTCAACAGCTTTTCAACACTTGATAAAGATGTCTGAATTGAAGTTCTCAAAAATCCCTCTGTACCGTTGCGTCAAGTAAATGTCATTGAAATAGGGGAACCATCTTGGATGACGCCCATCATTCAAACTTACAAGCGGGGATTCTCCCAAGAACAAAGCAGAAGTGCAAAAGATCCAACACAAAGCCTTGTTTTATCAAATGGATGACGGAATTCTCTATTGGATATCTTACCTAGGTCCGCTATTGCGTTGTATGGACCCACAAGATGCCAACTACCTGATTCATGAGATTCACGAAGGTATTTGCGGAATCCATGTAGGGCCATGCATGGTGGTCGCAAAAATCATGACGTTGGAAACTATTTGCCGGCATGCATCTAGATGCGGTAAAAGAGCTGCACAAGTGCGACTCCTGTCAGTGCCACACACCGAAGACACTGAGGCCTAAGAATGATTTGATCCCAGATTCCACGGCATTGTCGTTTCAACAATGGGGAATCGATATGGTAGGTCCCTTCCCAGAAGCTCCTGGCACAGTAAAACCTATAATCATGGCAGTTGATTATGTCACACCCCAACCGATGGCGGAAACATCGGAGTGAGACGAACTAGATTGCTCGAGACATCATAACGCTAATTGTGACAATGTTTAAATTAATAACTCATTTCATTTCAATTCACCAAATTGTCAAATACAATACAATTCAAATACAAAACAACAACAAACGTGACATGTTCAACAAAACATATTAAATAACTTAGCATTCTAAGCGTGTTTCTATGCCGATCCTACTAAGTTTCGTCATGTCAATCTCATCAACATGCAACATGTTAAAAAGTATAGTTCATAACAAAAATTGGCGAGTACACAAGTTTGATATCATAGCATAAGTAATAAAAAGATTTAAACAATTCCACATGATAAGCTAGGATACGAGATAAATGGCATGCCCACGAATCGTAGTGCCCATAACGTGTGCGAAACACTGATTTTGGGTATATATCTTCTTCGAGGACTCAAAGTTGATGATAACTAGAGTGAAGGTCGATCTTCGAGAAACATGTTGCGCCTTGAAGCTAGTCAAAAAGGTCGTTGATGCAGGGAAGAGGGTATCGGTTTTTTGACCGTAAGCTTGTTGAGCTCACGATAGTCGACGCACATGTGCAAAGATCCGTCTTTCTTTTTGACGAATAGAATGGGAGCGGCCCAAGGAGATGTGCTAGGGTGTATGAAGCCCTTATCAAGAAGCTTCTAAAGTTGGCTAGACAGCTCTTGCATCTCCGAGGGTGCTAGGCGATAGGGGGATTTTGCGACCGGAGTTGCGCCAGGGATGAGGTCGATGCGAAAGTCAACTGAACGGGGAGGAAGGAGGACTAGGAAGATTCTTAGGGAAGACGTCAAGGAAATCACACACAACGGGAACTTCACTCACGCTTGGACCCTTATCCTTCTTTTCCACAATATAGGCAAGAAAGGCGAAGTATTCCTTACGCAAGTACTTGTTCGCTTGGATACACGACATAAGCTTGAGATCTTTGGAAGGTTTCTCGCCATAGACGTATAAGGAGTCGTCATTGGGAAGGGGAAGACGAATAAACTTTTCCGAACAAACAACTTCATCAGGACCTGCCTAAGCTAGTCCATGCCAACTATGATATCGAAGCTACCCATTTGCATGGTATGAGGTCAATGGAAAACGTATGATCGTTAAGATTCAAAGAACAATTGGATAAGACAGAATTAACAGTGACGGATTTTCCGTCAGCGACTTCGACTTCGAATGATTTAGGCAACTTGGAACGTCTACACATAAGCAAAGGTTCGAATTCACCGGATACAAAAATTTTATCCGCACCAGTATCAAATAAACATAGCGCAAACATTGCTAACGAGAAACGTACCCGAAATAACATCATTGGAGTTTTGAGCTTGTGCGGCTGTGATGACAAAGGCTCGGCCGCGAGCTTGCTGCTGGTGGTTGTTGTTTTTGTTGTTGCGCTGCGGGCAGTTGTTGGCGAAATGGTTTGGGTCTCCGCATCTAAAGTAGGCACGAGCGGCTGGTGAAAGAGGTCGATTTTGGTTGGCGGTAGGGTTTTGGGGTGCGGTTATGGCTCAGGCTTGGTTACTAGGGGCTTGCAGGGCATTTCGGCATTGTTGGTGAAGTGCCCATACCTATTGCAGATAGTGAATAGGCGGCAAGGGGCAGTAACCAGATGGTGGAAGTGACAGGTGTTACACTTGGATACGAGATAAATGTAAACAAGGCATGTGAACTACAAGTCAATCCTTTGTGTACTGCATAATAGATTAAAAGAATACTTAACACTGACCACAAGAATACGGGTGGTGCGTTACTCCTATAGCGCTATACATGTTAAGGGAGGCTTGATCGAAGTTAATGACATTTAGTACCACATAAGAATGTACAAGTAACAATTCAAGTATCACATAACTATAGCATGTATGATGGATTGTTTGTGTGTATTCATAGAATAAAAGTATGATTTAGTGTATTTGAGATAGATTAACATATTGCACCCAAAAAGTGTAAAGCGTAAAAAGGGTGTCGAGTGTACTCACGGCTTTGCAAGGTTAAGTTCCGTGAAAGCGTTTAGGTTGATTAGGGGGACGAACACCAAGTTAACCTACACAAGGAAACTAGGTGTGTGACGGTGGAATTCGGTAATTTTAGGAATTTAGAGGAAGCAAAAAGTATGTACAGTTGAAAGTATTTATCTAGACGTTAACGCTCGTTTTTGACACTATAAGCCCCGAAGGGTGTTTGTGTTTTTATGGGTCATGCCCAATAGAATCGTAACGATGGTTAGGTCTTAGATAAAATAACATAATATTAAAACAAGTTAACCATATGGTCATCGTCAAAGGTTTGGTTATATTTATTATTTACATGTATAGTTCACATATATTATTACAAGTTTTTCATAGATTTCATATAATTCATGGATATCATATAAGTAAAAGAAGTCATGCATGGAGGTAGGAGGATAACCATCCTAAACCTCTTTCGTAAGATTCACCAATACACAAATTGCCACAAGGAAATCGGATGGTAAAAAATATAGTACTTCACTAAGCTACGCTTTGAACCGAATAAGAAAGCTAGGTGCGTGCATCCCGAACATGGACAACGTTTGGGGACGTGTCGTAGCCTTGTTACTCTAGTGAAAGTGAACTGTAGCTTATTGGATAGAAATCATCAAGTGAGGGGTGGATTGAAAAGTTGGATAGCCATGGCCTCCATGTAATCACACCTTCACCAACACAAACTTGCAAGCTTGGATGGATCAACACTTGTGGGTTTAAAACCCTAGTAAAACCACAATTTTTAGAGGCATGTTACACCTCTTTATTTGTATGAAACAAGTCTAGCTAGCTCCCTATCCATAAACTTGATTAGAGGCACAAGTAGTATAGAGTTGTTATGTTTGAAATCAAGTTCGAAAAGTTTATAAGTTTAACTTTCAAAACAGAAAGTTTGGTCCTAAAAATGGTATTGTTCCATCTTGGTTTTCATGGAAAACCTATGGTAACATCCCATGGGGCTTAGCAAACAATGTTGAGGAAGAAAACATGAAGGAAACTTTGTGAATCTTAAAGTTTAAAATGATAAAAACTGGGCTGAAAGTTAACACACTTTTGGGCCTCAAAATGGTGGGGTTTCACCTTAGTTTGCCCAAGCAAACTTGTGAGAACCTTCCTAGAGGTTATCCAAGGGTGTTAGAAAGAAAAACAAGGCGTGAAGAAGATGGGAAGTGAGTTGAAACTTACTTGCAAACTGTTTTGTTTCAGCAGAAAGTTTCTGGACTTTGGGAGTATGTTTGGAGTGTTTGGAGGCTTGAAAAAGTGAGAAATGGGTGGAGGAAGGCTTGCTTATATAGAGGGGGATTAGGCTTTGAGTTAGGGTTGTAACTAATGTGATTAGTTGAGTTTTTGAATTAAAAAGAAGAGGGAAACTCACCTTAGCAGCTTGCGGCGCAAGCTGCTAGGGTTTGTATTTTTCTTTGTTCTTTCATTAGATATAAGTATATAATTATGTTATAAACATTACTTATTATGTGTACACAAGTATAGGTCATATGGTAGGCTTAAGGTCAAGTGTAAGGGTGTTTTAAATACCAAAAAGAGACTTACTAGGATTACATGATTAACATAAACGTGCCAAGATTTTTTTTATAATACTGGAGCTTGAATTTTTGTATTAAACCACTAATTGTCTTGCTTGACTTTGGCATTAAGATTTATAAATGTACAATAGGCATTTATTAGTCATTTTGAATTGATTTATCGAGCAACAAAGTAACATACGTTCATAAGTTTAAGCATGTATATTGTTTGTGAAATTCGCATAATTGATCAATTGGATTACAATCAAAGCCTTAGATTTACAATGATTTGGAAATAGAAATATGATTACAAGGTTTGGACTTTCCAATTATAGAAACATGAAGCGAACTTACTAAAAATGGAAAATTACAAATGCGAAGTGTTACAGATTACTTTACGAAATGGGTAAAAGTGAAGGCACTTTCATCAACCTTTGCAATGATGGTGTGCAGGTTTATTTTTTAGCAGATCCTTTGTTGTTTCAGCCTGACATTGCACATCGTGATTGACAATGACACCAATTTTGATTCTGAAGATCTTCACAACGGATGCAAGTGTTAACACACATTCTCCTTCGTAGCGCACCCACATGGCAATGGTCAGGTGAAAAGTGTTAACAAAGGCATTGCGGAGGGAATCAAGGCCCGACTGGGCACAAAGCGAAGAGGGTGGGTCGATGAGCTTCCCCTCAAACTATGGGCTCATTGCACCATGCCCAAAACCAGTAACGCTGAGACTCCTTTCAGCCTAGTTTAAAACTCGAAAGTGGTTATCCCGGCTGAGATTGGCCTCCCTTCACCTTGCTTGGCGGCAGTCAACGTGATCAACAATGAAGCGGAGAGCCGACTTGACTTGGATCTACTCGAAGAACGGCGCGAGAACTCAACTATAAAAGAGGCCAAGTATAAGTCCAAGTTGGAGAAGTACTACAATGCGTGGGTGCGCATTTGTACTTTCAATCCAGGCGAATATGTTTTCCGGGACAACAAAGCCTCCAACGCTAAACGCCCAAGGAAACTTGCACCTAAGTGAAAAGGTCCTTACTTTATCCACGAAGTCTTGGCAATGGCGCGTACAAGCTGTGCACTTTGGACGACCATGTTGTTCCCCGAAACATGGAATGCACAACAACTAAGGAAATGCTATATGTAAAAACACAACCTTTTGTAAGCGATGGCTGAGAGCCTGACAAGTTTATCAATATAAAGTGTTGTTTACACTATTGTTTCATGTTGATTCCTTATTTAATGTGAGTTACAAATGCATGTACAACTTTTAGTTTGCGCAAAAACATTAAAGTAAATTACTAGCTCATGAACTAAGCTTCCAAGATCCCCGTAATCATAGCGTGGGATCGGTTGACAATGTTCAAATATGAGCCATACTTACATTCATTCGCGCTACCTAGACAAAGTTCCTACCACAACGCAATAATTGTAACTTAATTTTTTGTGCAAAGGTAAGTAAATTAACAAAAGCGCGAGTGCGCATCAGTTACAACTGATTAAGTGTTTAAACACTACATATAAGTCCACCAAGGCATGAAAGCCTATAACAAAAACCTAAAAAATGAAAGTACAATATCTTCACTCTGCGCCACCATCACCAACATCCTCCTTAGACTCAGAGGGTTCCACAGTCTCTGGAAATTGAATAGAACCTTTAAGCATGCCACATAGTCGTCATGTTGCAAGGCGTCAGTCACCAAATCCATAATTGGTAAGGAAAGGGTGTTGTAAGCTTCTTGTTTCGCAGCATAGACAGTTTCGACCTCCGCGCTGACCGAGCAGTGGCTACTATCCCATGTTGTTTGCATCGCCTCTTGCACATGATAAGCACACTCTTCGTAGCCTTGGCGATAACCAACTTGGCGCGCAGCCACTGCCAATGTCGCCACAGTCTGTTCTAGCTCTATAGAGTCGAGGACCGCATTCGCCACCTGTTCAAACACATGCAAGTATTAGAAATTCACTTGGTTAAATGAAAAGAGGAGATAGAAAGTAGCTTACATGCGCGATCCCGTACTACTACAGCCACTCGGAGTTGTTAACCAAAGGCTCCACAACCGACTGAACTTCGGCATAGTTTTCTTGGGCTACATCCAAGGCCACTTGGGATACCTTGCGCGCCTCTTCTGCAGTTTCTATTTTAGCTTTCTCCGCCTCTAGATCAATCTCGAGGGATTCAACCTTCTACATGACTCACGCAAGCGACATTGGAGTTCTACGATCTCAGCTCCTTGCCAGCCATGTTTCTATCCTTAGAGATGAGAAGTTTCTTCAACTCCTCCTGCGCAACCAAATGAGCATTTAACCTTTGAATCTCATTTTCTTGTTGAGCACAGATATTGACAGTACGAACCTGGTTTTGCTTAGCGCGCTCATGGTGCACCTTTAGCCACCTCATACTTTTCTTCAAAGTCAGACTTTGCCTTGGTCAGTTCTTTGTTTTAGCAGTAAGGTAAGCAATAGTCTTGGAACAGGCCTTGTTTGCGCTTTTAAGTTGTTAATCTCGTTACGCGCAACATACATTCTCTTGTTGCCCTTATCATAGGCCTTGCACCACTTCTTACGCTCTTGAGTAAGAGTGTCTTTACTTGCCTGCAACTTTTTCTTAAGGCTAGAAGACCCCACTCTTCACTGTTTTTCTCAGTCTCAAACTGAGCTTTCTTCTCAGCCAATTCTACCTTCTCCTTTTTGAAGTTATTTGCATCAGCCGCCCAACAACTCTGATAAGGCTCCCATTCAGCACGCTCGCGATGCATCGTGCGCCATTCACGGGTAATCTTGTTGCTGGTCGACAACTGATTAGCTTGCACAACATCATGGGACTTGTACAACTAGTCATGCTTGCACGTCTTTTGGTGTAAAATCTTAGCAGGGGGAAAAGTTCCCATAAACCATTCCCGACATGATGCAAAGTTGGTAAAAGTGTCACCTTGTTTCAATTTCTAGACTGGAGCATGGATATCGTTGGCACGACTATCATCGTAAGAACGATAAAGTGGTACCCAAAGTATCCTCTTGCCGGATTGATGAAGGTTCCTTATGACGAACATTGAAAGTGCTAGCACCTTCACCCTCGAGCCAGCGCCAGAAACACGCTGCGGCTCTGCCCCATTACCCTTATCAGCAACATCTCCAACATCCTTAACAACCTCTTTCATGGGCTCTTCGTGGAGTTTCTCAGCACATGAGGTGACATATTTCTCTATTTGAATGGGTTTTTCGACCCTAACTGGACGATGAGTCCCAGCAATCTGCCCAACCTCAGTGGTCGCTATCTTTTCCTTTTCAACAGGCTCCTCAACACTAACAACTTTTTTTGCCAGTCTTCTCACTTGTGCCCTCCACGCGAGGTTCACCAACTACCTCAAAATCCCTCCGCTTTTCTGGTCACGCCAGCAGGGAGAGGCGGAGGTGCCCGAGAGCCTAACTTTGAATGAATATACTTGAATTTGGGTGTTGTCTCAAGGTTCCATTTCACGCGTACAAAGTTAGGTAGTTATACAAAAAATCAAACGAAGATAAAAATTTTCTGGGAGAAACACTTACCAGGAGATGTGGTAGACATAAGGGAACCAAGGTTTGCCTTCTTCCCTATCGGTTTCTAAAAGCAACCTTTTTAGAAGCCGGTGTAGGGTTCTTGCTCGGTTCTTCGCGCACCCTTTTGGAAGTATTTTTCCTTGTCAACTCTGGATAGGTTCAGCCTCTAACTCCTCCTCTATAGGAATGGACGTTGGGGTTGCGCCTGATGTTTGGTCTTTGGAGCTCGCGCTCCCAGAACTCCTAGCACCTGCTCGCTCCGCCAGCTTTGGACTTGCCACCTATAGCATACAATTCATCCATCGAATCAGCAACAATTAGGTAGTCATCTAAGCTACATTGCTGAACATGAGCCATACCTTTGCGTGAAGCGACGTCAGATGCAGCAGGGCTCACTTCAACTTTAACAGGTTGCGCCCCTTCAACAACGGTAACCTTCTTCTTCCTACTTGGCCTCTTAGGCTTCTTCTCATCGGGATCAACCCCGAGGTTACGCAAGCTACCTGAAAACACAGACGATGGGATGTTTAATCCATGATCTGAAGATGCAATAGACTCCCCACTGGAGTGCAAGATAACATCTTCTCCAGCTAGAGTTACAATCCGACATGGCCTAGGATTTAGTATGCGCACCTTCAGTTGTCATGGGGGCACATCAAAGGCTCCAGCGGAGGGATACATGAAATTTCCCCGAATCTGGCCATACCAAGATCTTCTTCTTCGCACATGGGCCTCATGCCCATCACCCCAGCATGGGTAGTGAACGCTGGGTGATAGAGCGTGACCTCTATAGAAAAACGTTATGGATAAATAGTTGATAGATCAACAACCGCATTACAGGCTAAGTAATGGGTCTAGGAAAGTTTCCTTGATCATTCAGGAGAAGTATAGGGACACTCGTGCTAGCGATTGGCCATTTATCGCTCATACCGGCGGCAACCAAGACATGCTCACCAAACGCCTGATTAGGCAGAGCTTGCAACCTTTCATACCAAGCCGCGCCCTTAGGTATCTTCAGATCCTCCTTGGGGATCGGCGCAGGACCGCGAAACTCCATCGCAACAGGGATAACTTTCTCGCGAATGTAAAAGAACTTCCCTTTTCTAGTCATGGAAGCTCTTGGGAGGGTTGATGAGCAACCGCTTAGACCCGCGAGTGGAAAAAGTATAGAATCCTAGATTGGATTGCAACTGGTAGAAGGCATGAAACTTCTCTATGGTAGTCTCTTCCCCTTAGGAGCGTAGACAGAATTCAAAATGACGTATCCTCACCATGCCCAATGGGCTAAGCTGTGAGACGTGAAAATGTTAGTGTGATTGAAGCGCGACAAAGAACTCGGTGGCAGGTAACCGGAAGTTGCCTTCACCAAAAAAAAAATCAGAGTACAAGCTGATATACCCCCAGTGGTTCATTAGCAGTAGTTTAGCCCTTGGCTGGGTACCAGGCATCCCATTCAGCAGCGAACTGGTGTCCCCGGACCACCTGTTCAAACGCTGCCTCCTCCCACTGCAACGATGGCATACCACCACCAACTTCTTCTACTTCGACGTCATTAATTTGCTTATACATACTGGAATATGATAGTACCATAGAAATCTGGAGACAAATTTGAAGAAAAACTTAAAGAAGTTTTGAAGATGATCTATATATCTTCGATGAGTTCTTGAAGATTTGAAGGAAACTTGAAGATCTGAGAGAAAAGGGAGAGAGAATTCAGAATAAGGTAAGTAAACTGTCATCTCTCCTCCCCTATTTATACCCATCGCAATTAGGGTAACCGTGCAAGGTAACCTGTGGCACATCTCCAATAGAAGAGCGACACGCTAGGCGGCAAAACTAGAGTGGCGTTGCCACGCGCACATGGGTCTCACTCGCCTGCCACAAGACGAAACAGCAATGCTGACTTAGTGACGCCATGCCATCTATTATGACAGCAGTCCCATCAAAGGTCGCCTTCACCACCAACCTGTTAGCAGATGCTCTTTTTCAAATTTCGAGATTCTCCTGTGCAAATATCAGGGATAACTTCACAAGTAAGCTACATAGCTGCGCCGTTTAGCTCTCATCCCAACACACGTGTGCCAACTTTTCTATCACATTTGTTTAATGTCCTCAAATGCAAGATCTTCAGTCTAGAGCTCTAACCACTTGCTTCGTGCATGGAAGTAGCAGTAGACTGGGGGGACTTGAAGCGGTATGGTCCCAAATCCTACCCCGACCAAATAAGTTAACCTCAAGTCGCGCACGAAATCATACCCAAGATAAGCCTTAGTTATGATTCTCGGACCTCGTGCCGATCACATAGACGTTCCTTGGGTCGCACGCGAGGTCGGAAGTTAAACAATGGCAATTCTTACACTTGGTCTTTCAGAAAAGAGACCTGTTCCCTTTGACCTCTCGCCTACGACACGGATGTCGCACGAAAGGGAGAAGCGTAGGGCAACACAGAACAAGTACAAAGGTACAAATGGCAGAGCCGTGGGCCAATAGGCGCTCAATAGGTTGTATGGATCATGCTGCACGATAAGCAATCGTGCAGGGGACAAGAAGTACACAAGGACACGTACGTGGCACCAATTAGCTTGCGCCGGCCACTATCTCACGATCTCCACTCAACTGTTGATGACAGGCTAGACAACAAGGACAACTGTCAGGACACGTGGATCCATTCACTTTGCGCCAACTACCCTCTCACCTTGAATCACTAACGGTCGTGACAGAGGAGGCAGAATGGATATTCCTTGTTGGATAAAGTATGAACTTGATTTGATGATCGATTATTGGATAAAGTTTCTGTTCTTGTGATTTATCTTCTTAAATGATTTACTTAATGGTCGATTAGTTTTGTTTTAAGATTGTTATACTATTATTGACAGCGTATAAAGATTGTTTATTTTGATTTGTTTTTGAGATTTGTATTGAGATTTGAATTTAAGACTTCTATTGAGATTTGTATTGATTGTTCTAGTGAGAGTGTTTAACATTTCTAAAACGTCACTTTGAAGTAAAGATTTATTGTAATTAATCATGAATTTTATTATTGATAATTAAACTTTAATCTATTGACTTTGTTTGCTTATGAAGAGGGATAACGAAGTGCATGTGGCAAGGGATGTAGTAGAAGAGGAAGAGGAATGTTCAAAGCTACCATGCCTGGTATGATCTGATATAGCAACATTCAGTTTTAAATTAACTTTATCTTTTTATTCATATTAAAAGTAGTCATATTCTTGGGCAATTATGTTTATAACCAGAATTGCCGGAGTGTACACTTTGTTGTTCATTCATGGGTTGTACAATTCAGACAGTAAGCTCCAGTAAGTGGTCATCAAACTCTCACATAAATAGTAAACATTGTCTCGATAAAAAGCATAGTTACCCACTTAGATTTCATTTTAGTATATAAACATGTTACTTTTGAAAATTTAGGTGAAAAGCATGAAGTGTTAAGCTGGGATCTTACTGTTCAAATAGCTTTGGATGTAGCTTGGGGAGTGGAATATCTCCATGATAAAGTAAGCTCTAACTTCATTCACAAATGTTTCATTTTTGGCGTTTACAAGTGTTTTCATTTTTCTTATATATTTGTGAATTTAGTTATTAAAACTCAGTTTATGCTCACGTGTTCTTTTGTTGCCATTTTGGACAGATGGAGCTTCCACATTAGACCGATATTGTCAAGACCGCTACATTCAAGGAGCTTGCAACATATGATCCTGCATGGTGCTACATCCTAGCTAGTATACTTTTCTTTAGTATTTCAGATTTTGTACGTTTGAATTTAGATGTTGAATAAAATTATTGATGTTGTGAAACTAAATTTTACATATCTACCTTTCAGATTTTGACCACTTCTTCTTTAGCTATTTTCTATATGACATAAAAATACAACCCATTTTCTACCCATTCATAAGTTAACGAGTCATTGTTTTTTTTAATCACAATTCTAAAAACACCTATCGAACTGCAGAGACCGAGAAAGGAGTATTTGATGAGATTCTGAAAGGTGAAATTGATTTTGAACTAATCCTTAGCCGTCGATTTCAGCAAGTGCCAAAGACCTGGTGCAAAGAATGCTCACACTTGACCCAAAAAGCATATAACTTCTGCTCAAGTTCTTGTATGATTAAATCTTGATTCTCATTTGGATCAGCGGAAATCGTTTTAGTTGTCTTACAATTTATATCAATTCATTTTTGCTTTTTTCTATACTATACAGTGAATCTATGGATTAGAGAAGATGGAGAAGCATCAGATAAGCCAATAAATAGTGCGGTTCTATCAAGGATGAAACAATTCCAAGCTTTGAATAAACTCAAGAAACTTGCTCTTAAGGTTCTCTTTATAATAACTAAAATGGGCGGATTGGGTAATAAGGGCTCAAAATTATATCATGTAAACAATATTCTGATTTATTTTTAATCTAGATAATTGCCGAAAATCTATCGCAGAGGAAATCCAAGGGCTGGAATTGATGTTTATGAATATAGATATGGATATGGATACGGATAAAAGTGGTACAATTATGAAGAACTTAAAACCGGGTTGGCTAGACTCTGGTCAAAATTCACAGAATCCAAAGTTAAACAACTCCTGGATGCAGTAAGTTGTTTTAAAATTTTCATAAGATTTACCATCTCTTATTGAATTATCAAAATTTAAGTAATTTTGTATTAAATTAACATTTTTGAAACTTAAAAATTGAACTTGAATTTTCTAGATTTAAAAATTCCTTCATTGAATACATTTTTTCAAACATCATAGATGAACTTTGAATTTTCTTAAAATACTTTTTGGTTAAAATAAAATTTCTCAAACATCTTAAGGACTCGAATAATTTAGGATATGAAGATTATTTGTTAAAAGTATGTTTCAAACATGAAAAATAAACATGAACTTTCAAGATTAAACTGAATTTGTGTTACAAGCGGATGTAGATTGAAATGGGTCGATTGACTACGTTGAGTTGCATCGACACAAACTAGAACGTGAAGAAGATTTGTATAAAGCATTTTCATACAGATGGCAGCGGATAGGTATTTAACTAGGATATTGTCAAGTTGGGCAGGTTGATTAACGGGTCATCTTTCGTACGGGTCAAAAGGGGCCGAGTCAAGTTTGGTTGACCCGTAAACACTTTTTTGCCATTTTCTCAAATATTTTTATATATAATTTAATTTCTACATTACTATTGAGAATAGAGTTTTGTCGACTTCTATCATTTTGATCCATTTGACAAATTTGAGATTAAACACGAAGTAAATCGATCCAATAGTAAGTAAATGGGTCGAACCTAAACACTAAACTTATTTTTGATGTATCTAAATTCAGGTTTATTACAAGAGATGAACTAGAAACAGCAATAAAAGACTACGAAATGGGTGACGAGGCTACCATCGAAAAGAGATTATATCAGAAGTGGATACTGATAATGTGAGCTCTTCTTCATCTTCCTATATATTTTATTTCTAAATATAATTTATAATTTGTATTTGGAATATCTTTATAGGATGGAAAAGTGAATTATGAAGAATTGTCCACCATGAGGAAAAGCTTGACAAATGAACAGATGGAGCATCCACATTGGACCGATATTTGCATTTCTATATTAATTGTAATTTCATTTTTTATTGCATATGCAATTTAGGGATCAGCAAATGGAACCGGGTATTAGTTCGGAGCCAATATCGAATTTTCTGAATCGACTCAATTTTTGGTACCGACATTTAGTGTTTACGGTACTGGTATTTACCGGTTTTACCTTCAAATACCGGTTCGTACCGTACTGTACCAAGTATTTTTTGGTACCGGTACCCAATTTTTAGGATTTCTGTACCGATTGTTACCGAGCTCATCCTTATATATAATGTAATCCAATGTAATGTAATTTGTAACTTAATATGAAAAAGTATATACATTTTACATTTTTTTAGGTTTTATTTCATTTTATATCTTTTGAAACAGTTCTCAATTGGTTATCATTGTTAAACCATTTTTTTGGTTTTTCAGACACGTAAACTTGAAGAGCATGAAAGAGTTGATTTACATGAGAGTTTACGAGAACCTCAACAGTAGAGGATTCCTTTGACTGATTACTCCATTGTGGAGAAAGTTTTCTCTTTGATTTTTTAACTTCTATGTTTAATTGTTACACTGTGTATCACATAACTTACTAATAAAATTAATAAGTTGAATTCAAAGAAGTTTTTAGAGCTTTATCAATATTCATATACTATGTTAGTTCAAACGTCTAATTTTGCTTGCTATTTATACTTTGAATATTTTTTTTGTCTTCCAATATATGTGTTTTTACATAATATTAAATTTGAACACAAATAATTGGGTTTTTTTGTTGAAGCCGTATTTAACGCGGGCATTAGCTTAGTATATAATATATTTTAGATCAAAACAGGTGAACTTTTTTTTTACATGTATCCTGATTGTATTGTAATTTCACTTTGACATTAGATTATGTAATATATTATATTATATTATATTTTATTTTATATTTATATACTTATAACTTATGTTAATTAAATTGTCGAAATCCGTGTAATACACGGGTTACAACCTAGTTATTATATAACTTAAAGTATAATGTCGTTGCTTTTTTCATAACTATCCCCTCTTTTTTGTAGCTTTTACTCAAATTGTCCCACACAATTGTCCCTTACATAAGTGTTCCCTTCTTTAAGCTTTTACACAAATAGTCCTCTTGGGACATCCGCTGCCTTGGAACCAACTTTTACTCTAAAGCCTATCTCAAATCATTTGTTACTTTCAACTTTGTCAGAATCACCTTTTTTACCTCTTGACATTACACTTTTACCCTAACTTTTTCCTTAATGCCTGCTTTAAATGTCACTTTAACTTTATAAATGTGATTATTTTTAACCAATTACGTATAATTTCAATGTTATTTCAACTTTTTTTAATACCTAAGTAAGCCCCTTTGAAAGTTTCTTACATAGAAGTCGGGTCGCGTACGTTTTGACTTGATGGCATAAGTTTGAGTTAGTCATGTCACAAATAACATGTTATGACTATACGATATATAGTTGTACTATACGTTTCCTACGTATGAGCTCGGTTGCATATAATACTTTTTGACTTAACGGTATAAATTCGAGTTAATCGGGTCGCATTTAATATGTTATGATTGTACGACATATATTCGATTTAGTTTACGTTTTGATCCAATCGCAATGCTTATATCGCTTTCATTGAGTTCAAGCGGATACGTCAAAATGCGCGTTTTTATATGGTTAATGAAGAAACACCAAACCAATCTATATTAGATAAATATCTAAGTATTGGTAAGAGATCTCTGCATGTAAAGGTTTATCTCTTGTCTGCCCGTCGATATTGACGTGATGTCGTAGTCTCACGCAAATTTAATCCAAATACTACTAATAGTTAGCGGTAAGTGGGTATCGAACGCAGGGAGTTTTGGAATATGGCTATCTAAAGTTTATACTAAATTGACTAATTTATCTAAAATTCAAGAAAATGAATTCAAGATTTTTAGTGTTTTGGTTTTAAAATTAAACAAGTTGCAATTCAAATATTGGTTGTTAAAACAGATTAGAAGCAAGTAATCATCCTAAGTTTCGGGTTTCAATTCACATTTGTGTTTTAAATCCAACTAGAAAGAATCACATAGACATGACTCGTGTATGACTGTTTGTTCGTGATAAAAGGGAACTAAGTACTCGGATTATATAGATGCGAGGTTGTTACCCGATGACCAATTAACCAATATCCAACTCTAAACCCTCCCGTGATATCTCATTTGTCAACGACACCAAGAACGTACGATCAAGGCTATGATCAAAACATCAATCAATAGTTTACAAACAAATATTCAAACACCATAATAAACTACAAACATTAGGATGATCACAATGAGTTTAGCCACTCATGGTCTTGCAAATCTTCACACCATAAAATGTCATGTTTATATGAATCATAAACACCAAAAAAATGTTAGAAATTGTTCTTGAACCAAATGAGACACTCAAAATCGCCTCTCAAACTCTACAAAAACGTTTCCAATGATTGACATCTCACAAGACCCTTCAAAACCGAATAAAAAGCTTAGTTACACTTTTCTTGCAGGTCACACCGTAGCTTATGGTGGTCAGCAATCTCCTTACGGTCTACAACGTCTGGCTTACGGTGCATAGAAGGATCAGACACCACCGTAAGCTATGGTGCCTGCCGTAGCCTACGGTGGTCATCAACTTTTCCACTCTTATTCTCTTATCAACTCTCCATGTCTCCACCTTCTTTCGGCCAAGTACAAGCTTCCATCAAAGCACATTAAAATCGCATATTTATGCTCTTCGGTACCTGCAAAGACATACACACCGTAGTTATCAAATCCTAATAATTAACCCAATTAAGTGTGGAATATTGATTGTTTTAAAGCACTTGAGGGTTGTCCAATGGACTACCCATCAGATATGAAGATCTTAGTTCAGACTCACTGCAAAACTGGTAACCAACGCTAGTCTCGCCACGGGAGAGGGGAGTTCTCTCCATGACCACACTCCGGCGTGAGAATAAGTATAGGACTTGTAAAAGATAATGTATGTAATGAGTGAGCGAATAAGAATGATCATGGTTCAACCTGGAGGTGAGGTCCTTTCTTTATAGCCGGAGAGATTTGTGCAGGAGATGGGGTGATGGGCCTTGGGCCTAGAAACGTCAATCAGGAATATCCATTTGGTCCCTTCTTCCATGACCGTTAGTGATCCCTGGCAGGAAGGGCGCTTGGCGCACAGTTGATGGAGCCACGTGTCCTGGCAGTTGTACTTGTTGTCTAGTTTGTCATTAACCGTTAGTGGAGATCGTGTGACAGTTGTTGGCACGAGCTGGCTGGTGCCACATGTACGTCCTTGCATACTTTTTATCTCTTGCATGACTGTTCATCATGTAACATTGTCTGGGACAACCTGTCGAGTGCCTATTGAGTCACAACTCTGTCACTTGTACCTTTTGTACTTGATCGACGCCTCTTTGTGGTTCTCCTTATCGCGTGACCTTATTAGCGCCTTTTGGCCCGCATGAACTTGTAGGGATCAAGTTCTTGTTTCAAGACTAAGTACGAGTTGCTCTCTTCTTAGTCTTGGCCTTGTGTGCGACTCCCGAAAGGGCTGTGTAGTCATGGTAAGGTTTGAGAAGTCGCAACTAAGCGTTTTTCTGAGTATGGTCAGATGCGAAGCTAGAAGCTAACTTACTTAATTAGCGCAGGATCTAGGATCTGCGCTTTTAGGTCTAACTTGCTGTTGCGCAAGGTACGCTAGGTTTGTTAAGCAACCTGCTGTCTTCAGGGCTGACTTACCGTTGCGCACGATGCACAAGGTTACTCTAGCGACCTGTTGTCATTATGAGGGTATGGTATCTTGCGCAGGCACAGGGTTTTGGGACCATACCCCTCTAAGTCCCCCCAGTCCAGTGTTGCTCCTATGCGCAACTTAGCAAGTAGGTGGAACGCTGGACTATTATAAAAAATCATGTATGCGCGTTGTTTACAACGTACGTAAGTCGTTAAGACCTCTGACGAAGAAACTAAAAAAACTTTGAGTGGTGGAAACCATTGCTTAGGATAAGGTCTTAGAAATTTGAATTTTCATAAAGTTGACAGGCTATAAGCAAGTTGTTGAGAAAAAATTGGGATGAAAGTGACATCTGATGGCTGTGGCGAGCTGTCAACAGTGTCAGCTGCTTTTTCATTAATGAATCATAGAAAATTTTTCTTTGATATCCTCGACCACTACCGATTTCACATTTCCCAGTTAAACCCCATGGGAATGGTCAGGATAAAACATTGAATTTCTATGTCGTTCGATGGGCATCCACCCAACTGTAAACCGGTTTCGGGTTTTTTTTACCAACTCCATTGCTCGCTAGGGTTTTATTCATTTCAATATCGCATTCAGGCGAAGAAAATCTTGCATACCCCGCCCAAAAAGTCCTATCACGATTGGAAGCAAAAAATTATCTATATCAAAGCTGGGGTCATCCCTCTGTAGATGCACATTCGCGATGCTGATGACATTCCGGTGGAGACCATCTCCATTCCTGACAATGAATCATGGTATCAAGATATTAAAGAGATCCCGGCCATTCAGCTACCGGAGAGGGCGTTGATTGTCGCGACGATGAGTATGTTGTGGAAATCTGACCGCCGTAAGAAGCCGGTTATATGGAAGGAGATAAGAGTAAGCTCAATTATTTGTGTTACTTTTCCTTGTACATTATTGCTAAACTATGCACTTTTTGTAAGGGTTGCGCTGTACATTGCGGCGTACCAGAGGGAGAATGGGCGGATGATGAATGTTCCGCTTAATCCGGAGGAACCAACCTGGTATTCCCAAATACTCGGGAACTTCGAGTTGCCCTGAGATGAGGATTTAGCGGCTCCTCCATCCGAAAGTGGTAAGTGTTACCTGTTTGTTACTTACATCCTTTCAGATTACTTAGTGCATCCTGCGCCATGATGTAGGTGCGCGGCGGAATCTAGGTGTTGGCCCAGATTCGAAGAAGAAAAAGCGTGCGGAGCCCAGCGTTGGTGCACCCAAAAAACCTACTCTGCCCAAGACGGGCCCACCCAAAGGTACGTGCTCCGTGCCTGACACTTGGGTTGATGATGTAGTGGTTTTGATTCCTTAGAAGGCCTTGCGCCTGTAGGCTTGAGAAACCCAAATCTGAGCTGTAGGATGCCGCGGAGATACCAGCCGTGAACCCCGATGACCCGATCGACTTGGACTCAAGTCCAGAGCCGTTGAAGAGGAATTCTGAGTGAAGAGCTCCCATGAAGGGCGATATCGTTGCGCAACCGCCTAAAAAGGTTGCGCGGAAGAAAACCATAGGCAAACGCGGTAACCTTGATGCGCTTGCCCCCAAATTTTCACCAGGTATAACCTTATCTCCCGCTCAAAATTTTATTGTTCTTGTTTAACCGTTTCGGCGCCTTTGTTATACAGGGAAAGATGAAACCTCGGATTTTATGCCATCCACTCCTGCCGTACCTGTAGAGACCATACCAATGCCACCACCTGTTTGTGAAGCTGCGAAGGCGCCGAGGGCCCAAGGTGGTGAGTCAAGTAACAGAGGCAAGCGTAGACGTTGAGGCAGTGGTGCTGGAAGGGGAAATTGTGGTTGAAGAGACCAGAGAAACACTTGTTGAGGATGCTCCCCAAGATACTTCTCTTCAAGAAACTCAATCAGCGGAACAAGTAGCTTGGGTTGACGTCAGGGAATTTAGGAGCACCTATCTGACGAAGGGTCCCCAGTTTGTCCGGATGAAACCCCAGGTGACTACTACTATTGATCGTATTCAGAAAAGCGAGATGCTAAGATTCATACTCCTGTTTGGAAGTTGAAGCAGGGTGAAAAGTTCAGCCACTGGCAGGTATACCGAGAGTGCTTTAAAGGTGCTCCCCCCAGAAGAGGTGAGAGTGCGCGGGAACAAGAATTTGAAGCCGAGAAGGCGAAGTTCGCTGAGGCGCAGAAGACCAAGGAATGGTCGGTGCTGGGGTGGAAAAAGAAGACCGAAAACGCCACTGCCACGCTTTCTAAGGAACACAAGCTGTGGAAAGTGGCGTGCGAGAGGGATAATAATGAGAAAAATATCATTAAGGAATGAAGCCGTTGGCTTGCGTGCTGAAATTCAGCGCCTAAAGAAGGAGAAAGAGTAACCTGCAGCTGCCGTCGAAGAGGCGAGGTCTCGTCGAGAGCGTGGTGAGCAGAAAGAGGTAGAAATTTCCACCATTCTTATTTTACGAAATTAAGAGTTTGCCAAACTTACATCCTTATTGCGTAATCAAGAAGAAACTAAGTCGGCTCTGGAAGGTGTGAAGAAAGATCTCCAAGCTGGCAGGGTTGAGAAGGCTGAATTACTGTGTCGGCACTTAGAGGATCAAGAGAAGCTACGACTCTTCGAGGTGAAGGTGAGTGCGGGTACAGATTGCCAATTTGATCCTTAACTCGGTGGAGCTAGACAGGTGTCATAGCCAAGCTGATGGTCACGACGCGCCATGACGGTTATGCACAGGGCTATGCTGAGTGCGCACATCACGTAACTCGTGCTTTCGATATATCTTCGGATACCAGCCGCCCCGTTACTCATGGAGTCAATACAAATGCTGCCTTTGCTAGGGCGAAACAGGAGTATAACTGTCTACAGCTACCAGCGATGGATCTTGTGAGTGAAGCGCTACAACATGATGACTTTGTTGATCGTTTGAATGATCGTTCCAGGAAGTGAGTTTACCCGTTGGCAGATTGTCAAACCATAAGCGCGCAGGGCATGTGAGGGTTTGAACAAATAGATGACACCACATAGGCAACGTCCATCCTCCAATAAGTCCTGCACCGGTGAACAGGCGCATGTGATCATCTGAATCCAAAATTCCATTAAATTTTCCACATTGGATGGTAACTTTGCGCTTTCAAGTGGGGCCATCGTAATTTCCTTCACAAACTTGGAATGTTCTGTTGCTTCGGCCAGCTTATAGATAAAATTGTAATTATGTTTGACCTCTGATTGTATAAAGCACGTGGGTAGGCTTGTACGCAACGTGATCTTTTGTCAATCGGTGAAACACGCTAGCACTGTCACCTTCGTCTGTCAAATTCTTCACACTGGGTCCGCATCCAGGCGAGAATGAATTGATGCTCACCTCTGAGTGTTTGACTCGTATCATGGTCTAGACTGAGAATGCTCTTCTGTTTCTCTGGTAGGAATGTGTGATGGTACATTCTCTATAGCCGGCGAATTGTAATTTAATACTCGTGGTGCAGGCAAAGCATGCATGTGAGCCATAGGCAATTGCACCGGTGTAGCTGATGCGTTGGTTTGCGCACAAAGTTGCGCATAAACGGCATTTAAAGCAGTTTAAGATTTGACGTATCATGACACCGGAGTCTCAGAATGTTAATTGGAACAAAAGGATTTTCAGCTTGAACCCTCGGAGTTACTTGAATGTTCACACGTCCTGAATCGTGACAAAGATCAGCATCCTCGGAGAATCCTTCTTCCACTTGCTCGTCGGCCCGAGAAACATGAACTGGTTTTTGCCCTCGGCCCGAGGACCTCGTGGTACACTTGATGGACCATCATGGAAAACGGAATTTGAAAAAAACAAACAACAGATGAAGGTTAAGAAAGGAGAAAATCGGATGGGGCCAATGAAGAAACACCAAACCAATCTATAATAGATAAATATCTAAGTATTGGTAAGAGGTCTATGCATGTAAAGGTTTATCTCTTGTTTCCCGTCGATATGAAGATCTTAGTTTAAACTCACTTCAAAACTGAAAACCACCGTTAGTCTCGCCACAGGGCAAATGGGGGTTCTCTCCGTGACCACACTTCGGCGTGAGAATAAGTATAATGACTTGTAAAAGCTAATGTATGTAATGAGTGAGCGAATAAGAATGATCATGGTTCAACCTGGAGGTGAGGTCCTTTCTTTATAACCGGAGAGATTTGTGCAGGAGATTGGCTGATGGGCCTTGGGCCTAGAAATGACAATCAGGAATATCCATTTTGTCCCTTCTGCCACGACCTTTAGTGATCCCTAACAGGAAGGGTGCTTGGCGCACAATGGATGGAGCCACGTGTCCTGGCAGTTGTCCTTGTTGTCTAGTCTGTCATCGTTAGTAGAGATCGTGTGACAGATGTTGGCATGAGCTGGCTGGTGCCACGTGTACGTTCTTGCGTACTTTTTGTCTCTTGCACGACTATTCATCGTGCAACATGGTCTGGTACAACCTGTCGAGTGCCTATTGAATTCATAACTCTGCCACTTGTACCTTTTGTACTTGATCGACGCCTCTTTGCTCTTCTCCTTATTGCATGACCTTTTTAGTGCTTTTTGGCCCGCGTGAACTTGTAAGGATCAAGTTCTTGTTTCAAGACTAAGTACAAGTTACTCTCTTCTTAGTCTTGGCCTTGTGTGCGACTCCCGAAAGGGCTGTGTAATCGGTGCAAAGTTTAAAAAGTCGCAACTAAGCGTTTTTCTGAGTATGGTCAAATACTCAGCTAGAAGCTAACTTACTTAATTAGCGCAGGATTTAGGATCTGCGCTTTCAGGTCTAACTTGTCATTGTGCGAGGTGCGCAAGGTTTATTAAGCAATTTGCTGTCTTCAGAGCTGACTTACCGTTGTGCACGTTGCGCAAGGTTACTCAAGTGAGCTGTTTTCATTATAAGGATACGGTATCCTGCGCGCGCATGGTTTTTAGGACCATACCCCTCCAGTTAACACATCACATAATGCTTGGATTAATTTATTCGACGATAACGATGAATCCGCACCACAACATGCATGGGTCTTATCAGTACTTTTAATCTGATAGTTACTTTTCTACAATTATATATTTACGTGAATACATGTAAGCTAGGAATGAAGCACGGTATCTGATCATACATTTAGTAGTGTATGAAAATATCACCAAAATAGTAATAAACGATAAATAAATGATTTTGAATATGTACAAGTTTATCAAATAAGATACAATTCAAAATTACTATACACGTGCATCATGATATTACTCTATAGTTCATCATTAATGCACTACTAAAAGATAGCATTCAAAATTACTTTACAAATGCATTAAACATAAATTTTAAAACTACCTACAAATGTATTATAATTACTTTCCTAGTTCATCAAAATAACATAACAGACACAATTACTCTACAAGTTGATCAAACAACATACAATTCAAGAATAATTACGTGCATTATAATTACTCTACACTTCATCATTAATACACTACTACATAATTACTCTGCAACTTCACAAACAACTAGTCATTCAAAATAACTCTGTAAGTGCATATAATTACTCTACTTTTGATAGTTACCTTAGTAATAGAATAATTACGAAAATGTTATCATACTTTTTTTATTTTTCACGCCATTCAAACGTTTTATACGATAATCATATTTGTATTTGATGTTTTTTCTTCAAATTAGATAATATTGGTTGCCCGTGAATAATATTCGAGTATCAACTTTTTACACTCAGATATACCCTTAGAAAATGTTTTACTTTTCTACCCATAATAAAATATATACTAGCTTATACTTGAGATTTTCTTTTTCCAATGTGCTCCTGTCACACCCCGTATTTTCAACCAAACACTGGTGGGCCCGGGTGGGGAATATCGTGACGTAAGTTGATATCATCATAGTCAATTAAACACAGCACAGCGGAAGTCTTGGAGTTAAATTACTATTACAAACCAGATGTTCAAAGTACGAAAAATAATATACAAACGGCTTGTGACGAAAGATCCATAGGCGGATCATAAAATGTACAAAAATGTATAACAGACTTTGGGCAGATCTAAGGATTTGCAAGATCCTCTTATATCACTACCGAGCAGCTTCCAGCCTATTTCGTATTGTACCTGCAATTTAGTCTTTGGACGATACGTCAGCTTTCGCTGGTAAATACACCCGACTGACTTATTTTGAAAACATTTTAAAAATTTGATTTTAAGTGCACATGGCACAAAATCTTTTATAACTTGGGAAAGTTGACCTTGCAACCTTGTTAACAGATTCACATGTTTGTCCATACATACAGGGCCTAGTACAAAAACCGAGACATGATTAACGTACACACCACTTATGATATCACGAAGGAGTTATCCGCAACAAGTGTGGGTAGTTGCATTTGAGCGTCTGTCAGGTGTATGCCTACACCCCCGCTAAGGTCGTGGCCATTATCTAATGTAATGAGCCGAGGATATCCAAGACACGCTAGTTAACCCCGATGTTTAAGTTATCAAAAAAAGTGATTAAACAGAATATGCGGGTTTACTAGCCACAAACGGGCATTCGATTGACCCCATTTCGGACCAAGCGCTAATAATTTACCGTATCCCAAGCCCGTATAGGGGAAAATAAGTAAAGAGTATTTACCTGAGCTAGTCTTGATTAATAATGAAAGATTTAATATTCTCAGCCGTATTTAAAATGAAATAAGTGCAGATAGCATTTACTGGAAGGCTCTAGTCTGGATTATGGCATACGCTAACCAATTAAAATGCTAACAGTCTTAATGGATAAAAAACGATACAATACGCTAGATTAAGCGATGACCGGATATAATGTAGTTTAAACCCAACAAGTACTTAAGACTTGTATAATATGGGTAAACAATTAACATTCTGGAGTAAAATGATAAGGTTAAACTCGTTTCGGTTAATTTTCGTAAACTAGTTACATATGCTTAACCGTATGCATATAAAAGATACCGGGTAACCCGATGAGTCATGAACAAGTTCTAAATATCATACTTTAAATAAGTTGTAATATCAGTAGGATATCAACTTACATGCCCGAAAAGGTTTTAAAACGAAATTATACCTCATAAGGGCGTTTTGGTAATTATATGTCGTATAAAAGGAACTTGCGCGTATTCTGATGTTATGATCAAAAACATTCTAGAAAAATACTTAATTTGTGATATAATATCAGTAAGATAGCACACATAAGTGTGGTTTATGGTTTCAGACCAAACTATGCACCGAAAGGGCATTTTGGTCATTTAAAAGTATGGTTTACGATATTATACTAAAATCAGTTCATGATCAGAATATTAACATTATAGTAGGTTAATTACATTAACATATCAGTAGGTACTTCATTTGCAAATTCATTGTTGATTAAAACCATGTTTTTTGTAAAAAGGGCATTTTAGTCAAATTTTGACTTTTTACGGAACTTGTGCATAAACTCGGATTATGATTATGATTATGATAATGTAATGTAACCTCAGAGGGTTATGCTACATTGCATTACGATCTTAAGGGACCTTAATTCAAAAGTTTACTAATCTAAGTCGGGTAAAAATTGAAAGTCAGAGCAGAAGTCAAACTTCACGACTTTCGGTTGCGAACCGACTCTAGGACTGAAATTGACGGATCGAACATGTTCCCACATGTTCTAATAATTATTACCAACTTGTTTTGGTGTCAAAAACATGTTTATAACATATATAAACTCAGATTATAATATTTATGAAATCTGAACCGTTTGACTTTTTAAAACATAAACTTTGACCCGTCAATTGGCCTAGTAATGTCACACCCCCTAGTTGTCCTTTCGCATCAGAGCCAGGGCGTGAACCAAATGAAATCTTCATCGCACAGCGGAAGCAGACGTGATGGCTAAGGTTTCTAGTAACTGAACGCCCGCTAACTATTAAAATAGTATCCCAAAGCATTTGAAATGTCATGACTGTATAACAGTATTGAAATGTTTTCCATGTTGTTTGCAAATCCATGCATATAACTGTTATGTTTATAAACCGGTGATAAAATGTTTTCAATCGTATATGTAAATAAACCGGTATTGAAATGTTTTCTGTTATCTTTGTAAACCGGTGTTGAAATCGTAGTATGTAGTTTTCCTATGGAATCTAAGGATCTGTCAATGTGTAGCTAATACATCGACCTATGTGCCATAAGTAAGTAACCAAAATGAGACTTCTTTGACATTTTGGGATCACAAAAGCACTCCTAACCGGTTAACATACCAGGAGTGGAGTGTGTCTCAAACTCGATAGATCTATACCTTTTGCACCTTGGTCACTACGTGATTAATGGTTACTATTGTTATTATCCTACTTACCCACAGTGATCTGTTATAATCTAATTCCATAGCTACATACCAATTCTTATAAATCTGTGTTATTGGTCCTAGCCCATGTTCTTTTGTGATTTTGGGCCTAGCCCATGTTCTTTTGTGATTTTGGGCCTAGCCCATGTTCTTTTTTCTTTGGGCCGAGCCCATGTTTTCTTGTCATTGGGCCGAGCCCATGTTTTTCTTTGTAAAATTGGGGCCCCGCCCCCTAGTTGTGACTATGACAATCCCGTCACTAGTCATAAAAATCATGCATGTTTCGAAAAGCTTTGTATAGCTGTGAAAATCGGTAAGTTTAAACCTTTCGTAAACCATTTGTGTTCATTGAAATCTGTTTGTAACATGGTTTAGAAATATATGATTTTCGTTTATCGAAACGTTCTGTTCTTTTGCAAAACTTACATGTCTTTCCACACCCGAAAACATTTATAAAAATGTAAAACGGTAAAAAGTGGGGGTTATGAACTCACATGGATAATCCAGTGCAAAGCTAGCTTAAATTTTATTTCCATAGTGTTGCCTCCACAACTTGACTTGCTAGCATGCAATCTAGTGCATTCCTAAAATGGAATAATTTGTAAGTTTCTAAGAATGACGTAGCTGATACCGAGCTCTACCGAATCGTTACTCACACGATTCTATGAAATAGTTATTAACTTAACTCGGTTAACCAACCTATGATTTTCTTAGAATTGTCTTAGATTTCGAGCGACTTGAAATATATGTTTACATCTAAACGTAACTATATTTCATGAAATCATATTTAATCGTCGCCTACATTGACGGTTAATAGTACGACCCTCGTAGTTTTCGTAGATATAATCATACGCTTGTCATAATCTTGCGGTATCATGTCGTATTTCGTTTAGCGTTTGAATCGAATATAAACAATATACTATTGTTATAATATTATTCGAAAGTATTCGTACGTGTTCGCGTCGTTGACGTTAGAAATAAATATATCTATATTTATTTTATAAAAGTATTCAACCCCACGGCATTCGAATATATATAATATTCTTGTAATACGATTTCCGAATGTCTGTCGTTTGAGATAATACGCACCTTGTATTCGTTTTGTAAAAGTGTTTCGGAAATTGTGGCGTTTCGAAATAAATATAGACAATATACTTATTTTTATATCGTCGTTCGAATTTATTATCCATGTTTGAAAACTAATTCCCGAATCATTGACATTTGAAATAATATAAATAATAATATTCGATTTTAACGGATTGCCGAAACTTGTTGTCTCGTAGTCGCGCGCGTTGAAAGGTTATCGTATCAATTTGTAGATGTCGTCAAGATAAATGTAGTATTTATTTTATAACAATGGTTTGAATCGGATGTTTTGACTTTGAATTACAACGCGTTTTGTTTTAAGAATTTTACTAAATCGGGCAGAGTTTCCTCTGTTTTTGGACGATCCCGACAATATTATTTGTCGATTTGTTTATCAAAACACAACCTGCAACTCGCAAATAAACAATATATATAAAATTTTTCGTCGTTTTCAATATTAAGTTTCGACGATTTAATTTCCGATTTATATATTTAACTAACGACGTCGGTTTGATTTTAATTAATGATTTTAAACGAGTTACGAAGTCGGATTGATTGTTATATATTATTTATTTTCTTTGGCGATATATAATCGTTTACGGGTCGGGTCGAGCTTGGTTTCGCGAGATATATATATTAATATATAAATTAATATAATTTAAATTTTTGCGTCGTAATTAATTTTTACCGAGTCATGGGTTGACTCATTGACCGGGTTCTTGACTGGTGTTGACCGGGTTTGACCCGTTGACATTTGTTGACGGCACCGAACCGAAACGCCAGCCGAGACCTTAAACAAAACAGTTTAAACTGAATCGAAAATGAACTCAAATGAAAATGAACTGAAATATCGAAACTGAATCGGAAACGAATCAGAACTGAACCGGGTTGAACCGTGTCGAACCAAAACTGAACGAGTTTGACTGAATTGACTGAGTCGAACTGAACACCGAACCGCGACTGAACCGGGTGTTATGTTGACCCCGGTTGACCACACCCAAACCGAGATGAAACCAAAGCAATTCCAATCTTGAACCGAAACTTAACATGAAGCCTGAACTGAACCGAATCCCGTGTTGACTATGGTTGAGCGAACCCACACCGAGATTGTATCGATCGAAGCTAAAACTAACCACGAACACCATCGTCGTTGACCTGTACCAGAGTTCTGGCAGCCGCCACCGTCATCGGTTACTATCACCATCGGTACCTTACCACCAAACACAGGGGTTTCGAAGACGAGTCACCGCGGGAACGGCTGAACACCACCTCTGCCACCGTGCCGCCACCGCGTCCATTTAACATCGGAACCCCAACCCGCCGCCTAGGGTTTTACCCTGCCGCCAAAGTTAGTCGCCGCCGCCACTCACCACTGTCGCACCACACCGGAAAGACGGCTTTAGCCCTCATTTCATCGCCGCCGTTACCAACCCAAGTCAAAATCGAACATAACCCAAACCAAACTCGAACCAGACATGACCCGATTAACCACCACCACTGTTGATGCCGGCCGGTCTAGCGCCGCCGGCTGCGACACTCTCTTCCGCCCCCTCGGCGCACCACCACCGCCTCCTCTCTCTCTCTGTTCTGCCTCTCTCTCTCTCTCCGATTCTGAACCGTTGGGTGCGTATGTAGGTTGGTACAAAGCACAAGGAGGAGTTACTTGTGTTTGGGGGTGTGGCTCACCGGAAAGGCGGCACTAGAACCCTAATCCGGTGGCCGGATTTGTGATAGAGAAGAGATGGGTGTCTTGGGGCTAGGGTTTCATTTTTTTGGATACGAGAGAAAGTAATGGTTAAATAGCCAGGGTTTGTTAGTGGGTCGAGCCCAAAGCACGTTAACGTGTTCGAAGCCCAAACATTTTTCCACGACCCGTTGTTGAAACCGAGCGTTGTGTTATGCCATAATGCGTTCAATTAGGATCAAAACACGTAAATGTTGTCGTTAGTCGACCATTTGACGCGATGGCGGTTTCGTCAAAATTTGCGTAAACTCTCTACGGTTGTCGTTTTTAGGGCCCAAACACATCTCTACAGCCCGATTCTACTCCCGAACCTCGTGAATTATCGTAACATGTTTATTTAGCGTTCAAAATACTTAAAATTTAGTCGGAGGTCGGTGTTTGGCGCGCCCGTTCGTTGTTTGCGCCAAAATTGCGTAAAATTTTTACGGTCGCCATTTATAGTCCGTTTTTCGATCCGAGTGTTGTTATTTATTGAAATTTACTTATTCAGACTCGAAAGCGTATTAAATTATATCAGGAGTCGTTGTTTACGCGTAAATCCATCGGTTGCGTTAAAACTGCGTATTTCGCTACGGTTACCGTTTTTATCCGTTTTTCAATGAGGTTTCAACCACAAATAATAAAGTTACATTACAGAGCTAAATATATCATAATATATTGATGTCGAGGCGTAACTCGAGTCCGTTGCTTCCGTTTTGTTGTCGGTGTGTCTAGTTTTCCGTAAAACTTCTGCGTTGTGCTTTGCGACGTTCAACAATCCAAATCTATCGCATAAGTGTGGTTTATGAAAAAAACTACTTAATTTGTGATATAAGATCAGTAAGATAGCACACATAAGTGTGGTTTATGGTTTAAGACCAAACTATGCACCGAAAGGGCATTTTGGTCATTTAAAAGGAACTTGTGTGTATTCTGATGTTATGATCATAAACATTCTAGAAAAATACTTAATTTTTGATATAATATCAGTAAGATAGCACACATAAGTGTGGTTTATGGTTTAAGACCAAACTATGCACCGAAAGAGCATTTTGGTCATTTAAAAGTATAGTTTACGATATTATACTAAAATCAGTTTATGATCAGAATATTAACCTCAAAATAGGTTAATTACATTAACATATCAGTAGGTACTTCATTTGCAAGTTCATTGTTGATTAAAACCATGTTTTATGTTAAAAGGGTATTTTAGTCAAATTTTGACTTTTTACGGTACTTGTGCATAAATTCAGATTATGATTATGATCATGTAATATAACCTCAGAGTGTTATGCTACATTGCATTACGATCATAAGCGACCTTAATTCAAAAGTTAACTAATCTAAGTCGGGTCAAAATTGAAAGTCAGAACAGAAGTCAAACTTCACGACTTTCAGTTGTGAACCGACTCTAGGACTAAAATTGACGGATCGAACATGTCCCCACATGTTCTAATAATTATTACCAACTTGTTTAAGTGTCAAAAACATGTTTATAATATATAAACTCAGATTATAATATTTATGAAATCTGACCCGTTTGACTTTTTAAAACATAAACTTTAACCCGCCAATTGGCCTAGTAAACGTGATCTTTAGGAGGTGCCCCTTTAAGGGGTTAATACCTTCCTAATTACAATCACTTAGCCATGTTCATTTTGAAGAATGGCTTGACCATAATGGTCTTAACAGAAAGTCAAGGCTTTTGTAAAAAAATGCTTGACTTTTCGCTATTAAAAACCAATAAAAAGAAAGGAGCAGAGATGGAGCACTTACAAGTGATCCAAGGGAAACTTAGAACTCTAAGGGAAGCTCCCAAATGGTCAGGAACTTCCAACAGTGTAATAGAGAGGAGAAAGAATGAATGAGCAAAGAATGAGTAAACTTAAGTTGCAATTTATAGTGTAAGAAGTGCAAGGAGATGGAGCCATGTGTTAGGTGTGTTGTAGGATCATTACATGTGTCCAATTAGGTGTCGAGAGCTGGTGAAGTGTGGCAATGTGCAGGCTAGGTGGCTTCCTCACAAAGATTTGGGGTTTTTAACACATTTAGTCCCTCAAATATAGTTTTATTAAATGTCATGAATTGTCCCTTGACTTATATTTCATGACATTGTGACACAAGTAGTTCTTTATGTTCAATACAAGATGTATTGAAGAAGGGTACAAATAACCGAACGTTAACGGGTGCACACTAGGTATTTTCACGGCTTATAAATGTTTACTAGCTTATACGTGAAAGATACAATACTTATGGTTTCATGGATTAAATTACCCAAACTAGTAAAGTTAGAGGTTTGGTAAAAGAGCGGAATGCTCGAGGATGGTAAATAAAAATATATCATCTCAACCGAGAGACGTTCGGGTCTTAAGGTGGCTTGATTAAATAAGTAATATGAAAATAACAAAGTCGGGGGCCTTTGGGTCATTTACTGAAAGTAAAAATGGTGAAAAATAAATGGTTCAGGAGCTCGCCGTAGGCTACGATCGCCAGACCGTAGCTTGCAGTCAGTGATGTTTTGTTTCAGCAACATTAGACCGTAGCCTACGGTCCTAGACCGTAGGTTACGGTTAGGTATATAAAATTTTGTGAATTTTGGACCTGTTTCATGTTAGTTGAGTGGCTAACTTATTGAGGTATGATCCGAGGGTATGTACACGTGTTGGTATATTATCGAACACAAATTCTATGAGGTATTACATAATCCCTCCATTGTCCAACATTAGCGTTTTTTCAGAATTAATCCCTCTTGTCCAACTAGTAGCTCGTATGAGAGTTGGGACTTCATAAAGGATCACTTAGAGGATCAGTATAAGCATGTTGACCCCGATGTCACTCAGAGGCTGGGCATGTTGATACTAATGGTCAATCAGAGGCCAAGTTTAAGCATGTTGACACTAATGGTCACTCGGAGGCTAAGTTTAAGCATGTTAACACTAATGGTCATTCAGAGGCTAGGTTTATGATGTTGACATCAGAAGGTCACTCAGAGACTTAGTTTGAGCATATTGACATCTTCAGTCCTTATTAGTCTTTAATAGACTTATAAAGAAAATATATAACACATGTCACTATATTATTGGACACGATTTTACGACGTGTTACACCCTCACCCCTTAAAAGAAATTTCGACCTCGAGATTTTATTAAAAAGATGGGGTACTATTGTCGCATAGTGGACTCAATCTCCCATGTATACTCGGGACCTCTAAAGGCGTCCCACTTAACCTTTACTATAGGTATCATTTTCTTTCGGAGCTTTTTAACCTGTCGATCCTCGATCGAAATTGGTTTCTCAACGAACCTCAGGTTTTTGTCAATTTGCACATCTTGATGTGACATTTCTAGCGACTCATCGGGTAGACATTTCTTTAAATTAGATACGTGGAACACATCATGGATTCCACTTAGCTCCTTAGGCTGCTTGAGCTTGTAAGCTACAGAACCGACACATTCGATTACTTCGAATGGTCCAATATATCTCGGGCTTAACTTGCCCTTCTTTCCGAAGCGCATCACACCTTTCCAGGGTGATACCTTCAATAATACTTTGTCCCCTATTTGGAACTTTAGAGGTTTTTGCCTCTTGTCAGCATAACTTTTCTGCCTATCATGGACAGCTTTGAGACGATCACGAATTTGTATTATCTTATCCGTGGTTTCTAAGACAATCTCAGGTCCAGACAGTTGGGCTTCCCCAATTTCAGCCCAACAAACAGGCGTTCTACATTTTCTCCCATATAGGGCTTCAAAAGTAGCAGCCTTGATGCTTGTATGATAACTATTATTGTAGGAGAATTCTATTAGGGGTAAGTGGTCATCCCAGCTTCCACCTAAATCAATCACACACGCCCTAAGCATGTCTTCCAATGTCTGGATAGTACGCTCACTCTGACCATCAGTATGCGGATGGTAAGCCGTACTAAAATATAATCTGTGCCAAACGATTGTTGGAAACTTTTCCAAAAGTGAGATGTGTATCTAGTATCTCTATCAGATACAATAGATACCGGCACACCATGTAGGGACACAATCTTGTCCACATATAGCTTTGCCAACTTATCAGAATTATAAGTCTCTTTAATTGGCAAGAAATGTGCTGACTTAGTCAGCCTATCCACAATGACCCGAATCGTGTCATTGCCACGTTTGGTCTTAGGTAACTTGGTAATCAAATCCGTAGTTACCATTTCCCATTTCCAGGTGGGAATCTCAAGCTGTTGTAGGAGTCCTAATGGTTTCTGATGTTCGGCTTTAACTTGCGAACACGTCAGACACTTAGCTACAAAAGTGGCTATGGATTTCTTCAAACCCATCCACCAATAGTTCTTTTTCAATCTTGATACATTTTGTCACCACCTGGGTGAACCGAGTATCTTGAATTATGTGTTTCTTGGGGGATTAGTTCTCTAAGTCCTCCGAAGATTGGAACCCAGATTCTTCCATTGAATCTAAGGATTCCATCCTTTCCAGGCGTTAACTGATTAACAGTTCCGCCTAATCCCTCATTAGGAATATTAGCCTCTAATAGCCCTTGCTTTTACGCATCTAATAACTTCACATTTAAACTTTTTTTGAGCTCAATGCTCTTAGCGTTAATCCTAATGGGCTTAACCCTTTCCTTGCGACTCAAGGCATCAGCAACTACATTTTCCTTGCTTGGATGGTAACAAATCTCGCAGTCATAATCATTAAGCGTTTCCATCCATTGACGCTGTCGCATGTTCAATTCCTTCTGATTGAACAGGTGCTAGAGACTTTATGGTCTGTTTATATCATACACTTTGTGCCATATAAGTAATGTCTCCATAATTTAATTGCAAATACAACAGCACCCAATTCCAAATCATGGGTGGTGTAGTTCCTTTCGTGCACCTTTAATTGTCATGATGCATAAGCAATTACCTTGCCTTTTTGCATTAGCACACAGCCAATGCCAGTGTGCGAAGCATCATAGTAGACTACAAATTCCTCAATACCTTCAGGTAGAGATAACACAAGAGCATTGCTCAACTTGTGTTTAAGAATCTCAAAGGATTCTTGTTGTTTTGGACCCCAATTAAATTTAATATTCTTATGGGTCAGGGTAGTTAAAGGAGTGGCTATCCTCGAAAAGTTCTTAATGAACCTCCTATAATAACCGGCCAATCCTAAGAAACTACGAATCTCCGATGGAGTTTTGAGTACTTCCCAATTCATTATGGCTTCAATCTTAGCGGGATCCACTTGGATACTACGCTCACTTACAACATGTCCAAGAAATTGGACTTCCCTAAGCCAAAACTCGCACTTAGAGAACTTAGCATAAAGCTTTTCTTGCCTTAACAGTTCTAAGATGCACCGAAGATGTTCCTCGTGTTCAGCTTGATTACGAGAGTAGATAAGTATGTCGTCTATGAATATAATGACAAACTTATCCAAATATGGTTTGCAGACTCTATTCATGCGATCCATGAATGCTGCAGGTGCATTTGTGATCCCAAAAGGCATCACTAAGAATTCAAAATGACCATAACGGGTCCTGAAGGCTGTCTTAGGAACATCCTCACTCCTAACCTTAAGTTGATGATACTCAGATCTCAAGTCAATCTTGGAGAAATAACTAGCCCCTTGAAGTTGGTCGAATAAATCGTCGATCCTGGGCAGGGGATATCTTTTCTTGATTGTTAACTTGTTTAGTTCGCGGTAGTCGATGCACATTCGCAATGAACCGTCTTTCTTTTTAACAAAAAGGATAGGAGCTCCCCAAGGCGAGGAACTAGGCTGAATAAAGCCCTTCTCCAAGAGTTCATCCAATTGAACTCTTTACTCATTCATTTCGGTTGGTGCTAGCCTATATGGAGCTCTAGCTACGGGTGCTGCTCCTGGTAGGATGTCAATCCTAAACTCCACTTGCCTATCTGGAGGTAGACTGGGTAATTCCTTAGGGAAAACATCGGGATACTCCAAGATAACTGGTAAGTCTTCAATATTTGGCTTAGGCTCATTTATAGTGACTTGTGCCATGTAGATGACACAACCTTTTCTCAAACACTTGGATGCCTTAAATAATGACACCTTGTCTGGCAATCCATAGTGTGAGTCTCTGGGAATGGTGATCACTTCACCAGATGAGGTTTTAATTTCAATAAGCTTCTTATCGCAGGCAATGCGGGCTTGGTTATGAGATACCAATCCATGCCTAAGACAACATCGAACCCCGCCAATTTCATTGGCAGAAGAGAGATAGGGATGGAATGATTCATAATGGATGTAGAGCATCCATAAGAATGGAAGTTGTGGATTCTATTGTTCCCTCAGCAAGTTCTATCTCATAGGTTTTATCTAGAGTTCTTATGGGCAAATTTAATAGTTTACAAAACTTATGATCGACAAAAGATCTATCTGCACTCGAAGCAAAAAGAACTCTAGCATAAATATCATTAATGGGGAAAGTACCTGTTATGACCTTATTGTCATTAACAACTTCCTTAGTAGTCAATCGAAAAGCCCGTGCATTCCCCTTCTTAGCCGCTCCAGGCTTTGGATTATTATTCCTTAAATTCTTAGGGCAGTTAGTTGCACTGTGCCCTTTTTCGTTGCAGATATAGCATACAACATCCTTAAGATCCTTACAATCTAGGGTCTTATGCCCTCTACTTTTACAAATTCCACAAGGTCTAGCTTGTGGTTTAGGATTACACTGTCCCCAGTGTCTGCGGTTGCAAGTCTTACAAAATGCATCATAGCCGACTTGACTTGGTTCCCTTTGAACCCGAATCTCTCTTTATTCTTCTTATTAAGTTTTTGGGAGTTGTCTTCCTCTCTCTTTCTTTTCACGTCAGTTTCAGGCTCAACTGACTTTTGCCTCACTAGATCAAGGCTGAGGGAGAGAGATAGGTCAACAGTAGACCTATAGGTACTAGGCTGAGTAGCCTTTACCATGCCCTTAATCTCGGACGCTAAACCATTTATAAAACGCGCAATGCGTTTGGATTCTTGGGTGATTAGATAGGAAACTAACCTAGATAGGGAATTGAAATCGGAGACATACTTCCGACAGTCTAGGTTTTTCATTGAAAGAGACAAGAAGTCTGTCTCTATTTTCTCCACCTAATGGGGTGGGCAATAGGTTTCCTTAACAAGGTCCATAAACTTGGATCATCCCAGATTATACAGGTATACTTTACCTGTGGATTGAATCATGGCTTTCCACCAAGTTAGGGCATCGCCCTTGAATGATTTGTGATACATACTTGACCACATCCTTTTCAGCACAACCGCTGATGTCTACGGTGGTCTCCATCTCATCTAGCCACTTTAGGGCTTCCACAGCTCCTTTTTCCCCATTAAAAAGTCTCGAGGTTTACAGGAGACAAAGTACTTGTAGGTGCATCTGTCCTTAGATGAACGAGACCTATCAGCAAAGTCTATCCTCCTTGGTTCACTCTTCGCATTTGATGAGTGAACAAAGCTCTCTTTATGAGCTGAGGATGGGGTAATTGATAATGGTTTAGAGCGAGTAGCACTCGACTCTCTTAACTTCTCTATGGCCTTACCTATGGGCTTTTCCAAAGCCGCATCAATGCGCGCTTGGAAGTCACTATTATCTATGGCTACATTTTCGGCGTCCTTAGAGTTGACGTTCCGATGGCTACTTTGTGCCTCATTAGAATTAGACATTCTTCAAAGCTTTGGTTCTATATACCAAATAAAATTTCTCTTAGCCATGGTATAGTAACCATATCGGCCTTTAATTATTGGATAAAAAAATCCATTGCCTATACTAGTGTGAATAACATCACAACTCTTAGGCTTAATATTACTATATTTGGCCTAGGTCTTAATAGGACCATCATAGGAAAATTACAATCTGGACATAGTCCATTTATTACTAGACAGGGGATCGCAATGTCACAACTGTCATTGTCATATTTGACAATTTTATAGCACATAGGCTTGTCACGAAGGGCATAAAATATGGCACATAGGCCTGTCACTAACGGACATAATGTTATGGCACATAGGCCTGTCACTAAATGGACATAAAATATGGCATATAGGCCTGTATCTCAAATGGATGTAAAATATGGCACATAGGCCTGTCACTTATGGACGTAAAATAGGGCACATAGGCACTACATCGCTAATGGATGTTTTATCACCGCACTGGTGTCATTAGCCGGGATCAAACAGATCACATGGGCTATATAAAATAATTTTAGCCATGAGTACAATACATCACTAATGGATGTTTTATTTATCACCACACTGGTGTCATTAGCCGGGATCAAACAGATCCCAAGGGCTATATATAAAATAAATCATAACCGAAAAGGGTAATACATCACTAATGGATGTTTTATTTATCATCGCACTGATGATATTAGCCGAGATCAGATAGATCACATGGGCTTTATAGAATAGATCATAACCCGAAAGGGTAATACATCACTAATGGATGTTTTATTTATTCATCGCACTGATGATATTAGCCGAGATCAAATAGATCACATGGGCTTTATAGAATACATCTCTAATGGATGTCTTTATTCATCACCGCACTAGTGATATTTAGACGGGATCGAATAGATCACAATGGCTATATAAAATACGTCTCTAATGGATATCTTATTCATCACCGCACTGGTGATATTTAGCAGGGATCAAACAGATCACAAGGGCTATGTAAGGTTAGGACATAGTCCGTTACCTTAAAGGCTAGTGTGATTCCTAAAGTCACACTACCAAGAGTATGAAAATTACTTGAATGTTTTCATAAGAGGATCTTAATGGTTGATTAATAGTCCCGGTCGCATTGACCTTAATGACTTGGAGGCTTGAACTTAGTCCACCACCTCTAGATAGAAGGATAACTTCCCTTAACTATCATGATAGAAGACCCTTCCGTTCTTAACTATCATTTATATATTTGGCTAAATATATGGTCTGTGCCACTCGGCAAATCAAAACCATTAAGATCTTATTAGAATTATAACGCAGAGCATAAATTTCGAGTAAAATCGAGAGGCTCGTCTTGAAGAGGATGAATACATAAATATAATTCCAAAATACTTTATTAAATTTCCATAAGAAATTACAATACTAGAAAATGAAATAAACTGTCCATGCAAGGACTTTAAAAGAAATAAACATGTCCACCCCGGGACTAAGGAAATAACAATGTCCTCGCAGGGACTACATATAATTAGAAAAGACTTCATTCGTCCTTCTTTCCTTTGACCAACTAGGAGAGTTTCTTGAATAACTTATTTGTCTTCTTCTTCGTTTTCTTTGCTTGCTGCTACATTTCTTTCATTCTTTCTAAGGCCTCACTAATGGCCTCAAGTGGTGGCGGAGGTTGTGGTTGTGGTTGTGGCATAACCGGATACTGGTACCTATAAGTTGGATATCCAGTCGGTGGATAAGTAGGTGGGAAAGGATATGGTTAAAGTGCGTTATGCATGACCGCTTGCATATAAGGGTCATGTGATAGTGCCTGGTAATTTACCGGCGTAGATGGGTTAAAAGGATCATATCTAGTTATATCCGGATATGTAGGAATTGGGTTATTATAATCCGATGGTGGTGGTTGAACCACTGGTGGTGTTGTCGGTTCCACCACAGGTGAAGCATTGGAGGGTCCACCTATTTGTGGATCCTCTTGAATGGTTGGGTAAGGTTTGGGGAAAGGTGGCAGCGATCCCGACCGTTGGCCCGCACATACTGACATACGTGCTCCTCTTTTTCTTCTTGGTGGCTCAGGTGGAGGTTGGGGTTGGTCCACGGGTTCCATGTGGGCATCTTATTCTATTGGAGGTGGTTGAGAGTGATGGGAAGGAGTATTAGCAAAGGAAAATTGACTCCAATATTGGTCACACTCATTAGGACCTTGATATGGAGATCTGGCATATGAGTTGGAATCGCTCGAGATTTCAATAGGATGCGCGTTCGATCCTGATGGCGGCATCTCTGGGTCAGATTCTTCCTCCATTGGGTTTGGTTGGTCCAACTGATTTTGGTCAGCTGGAGGTGTGTTAAAATAGTAATTAGGGTTAAATTCTTTATGGTAAGAGTGTGAATGGGAATGATGGGAATGGTGAAAATGGTGAGAATGATAGGAGTGGTGAGAATGGTAAGAATTTTGGGAATGTGGGGGCGAGTGTCTACGAGAGACAGAGTGTCTCGCTGGTTGCCAAGAAGACGAATCTCCTGATTCTTGGTAGGAACCTGAGTTGTGAGGTTGTGACGAGATGCGCCCCGATGGTCCTCCCCTCATTGGACCTTTTCCTCTTCCACTTTGTCCTCTTACTCTTGGCGGCATTTTCTTGTTAAAAAATCAAATTTAAAACAATACTAATAACTTAATAATGAGATGAGTAATCCTAGGTCAAAGCCTAGACTCGGAAGTCTAAGGAATGTGCTTGTGTAAGTTTGAGATTAAAGACAAGAAGCTAGTGTTTAATTCTCTCAAATGTTGGCTCTGATACCAACCTGTCACACCCCGTATTTTCAACCAAACACCGGTGGGCCTGGGTGGGGAATATCGTGATGTAAGTTGATATCATCATAGTCAATTAAACACAGCACAACGGAAGTCTTGGAGTTAAATTACTATTACAAACCAAATGTTCAATGTACGAAAAATAATATACAAATGGCTTGTAACAAAAGATCCACAGGCGGATCATAAAATGTACAAAAATGTATAAAAGAATTTGGTAGATCTAAGGATTTGCAAGATCCTCTTATATCACAACCGAGCAGCTTCCAACCTATTTTGTATTGTACCTTCAATTTAGTCTTTGGACGATACGTTAGCTTTCGCTGGTAAATACACCCAACTGACTCATTTTGATAACATTTTAAAAATTTGATTTTAAGTGCACAGGGCACAAAATCTTTTATAACTTGGGTAAGTTGACCTTGCAACCTTGTTAACAGATTCACATGTTTGTCCATACATACAGGGCCCAGTACAAAAACCGAGACATGATTAACATACACACTTTACTTATAAACTCACGAAGGAGTTATCTCCAACAAGTGTGGGCAGTTACATTTGAGCGTCTGTTAGGTGTATGCCTACACCCCGAGCTAAGGTCGTGGCAATTATCTAATGTAATGAGCCGAGGATATCCAGGACTCGGTAGTTAACCCCTGATGTTTAAGTTATCAAACAAAACTGATTAAAACAGAATATGCGGGTTTACTAGCCACAAACGGGCATTCGATTGACCCCATTTCGGACCAAGCGCTAATAATTTACTGTATCCCGAGCCCGTATAGGGAAAATAAGTAAAGAGTATTTACTTGAGCTAGTCTTGATTAATAATGAAAGATTTAATATTCTCAGCCATATTCAAAACAAAATAAGTGCAGATAGCATTTATTGGAAGGCTCTAGTCGGGATTATGGCATAACCTAACAAATTAAAATGCTAACGGTCTTAATAGATCAAAAACGGTACAATACGCTAGATTAAGTGATGACCGGATAGAATATAGTTTAAACCCAACAAGTACTTAAGACTTGTATAATATGGGTAAACAATTAACATTCTGGAATTTGAGATTAAAATGATAAGGTTAAACCTGTTTCGGTTAATTTTCGTAAAATAGTTACATATGCTTAACCGTATGCATATAAGCGATATCGGGTAACCGGATGAGTCATGAACAAGTTCTAAATGTCATTATACTTTACATAAGTTGTAATATCAGTAGGATATCAACTTACATGCCCGAAAAGGTTTTAAAACGAAATTATGCCTCATAAGGGCGTTTTGGTAATTATATGTCGTATAAAAGGAACTTGCGTGTATTCTGATGTTATGATCATAAACATTCTAGAAAAATACTTAATTTGTGATATAATATCAGTAAGATAGCCCACATAAGTGTGGTTTATGGTTTAAGACCAAACTATGCACCGAAAGGGCATTTTGGTCATTTAAAAGTATAGTTTACGATATTATACTAAAATCAGTTTATGATCAGAATATTAACATCAAAATGGTTAATTACATTAAAATGTCAGTAGGTACTTCATGTGTAAGTTCATTGTTGATTAAAACCATGTTTTATGTAAAAAAAGGGCATTTTAGTCAAATTTTGACTTTTTACGGAACTTGTGCATAAATTCAGATTATGATTATGATCATGTAATATAACCTCAGAGGGTTATGCTACATTGCATTACGATCATAAGCGACCTTAATTCAAAAGTTAACTAATCTAATTCGGGTAAAAATTGAAAGTTAGAGAAGAAGTCACACTTCGCGACTTTCGGTTGCGAACCGACTCTATGACTGAAATTGACGGATCGAACATGTTCCACATGTTCTAATAATTATTACCAACTTGTTTAAGTGTGAAAAACATGTTTATAACATATATAAACTCAGATTATAATATTTATGAAATCTGGCCCGTTTGACTTTTTAAAACATAAACTTTGACCCGTTAATTGGCCTAGTAAATGTGATATTTAGGAGGTGCCCCATTAAGGGGTTAATACCTTCCTAATTACGATCACTTAGACATGTTCATTTTGAACAATGGCTGGACTATAATGGTCTTAACCGAAAGTCAAGGCTTTTGTCAAAAATGCTTGACTTTTGGCTATTAAAAACCTATAAAAAGAAAAGAGCAGAGATGGAGCACTTACAAGTGATCCAAGGGAAACTTAGAACTCTAAGGGAAGCTCCCAAATGGTCAGGAACTTCCAAGAGTGTAATAGAGAGGAGAAAGAATGATGAGCAAAGAATGAGTAAACTTAAGTTGCTATTTATAGTGTAAGAAGTGCAAGGAGATCGAGCCATGTGTTAGGTGTGTTGTAGGATCATTACATGTGTCCAATTAGGTGTCAAGAGCTGGTGAAGTGTGGCAATGTGCAGGCTAGGTGGCTTCCTCACAAAGATTTGGGGTTTTTAACACATTTAGTCCCTCAAATATAGTTTTATTAAATGTCATGAATTGTCCCTTGACTTATATTTCATGACATTATGACACAACTTGTTCTTTATGTTCAATACAAGATGTATTGAAGAAGGGTACGAATAACCGAACATTAACGGGTGTTACACTAGGTGTTTTCACGGCTTATAAATGTTTGCTGGCTTATACGTGAAAGACACGATACTTAGGGTTTCATGGATTAAATTACCCAAAAAGGTAAAGTTAGAGTTTTGGTAAAACAGCGGAATGCTCGAGGATGGTAAATAAAAATATATCATCTCAACCGAGAGACGTTCGGGTCTTAAGGTGGCTTAATTAAATAAGTAATATGAAAATAACAAAGTCTAGGGGCCTTTGGGTCATTTACTAAAAGTAAAAATGGTGAAAAATAAAAGGTTCAGGAGCTCGCCGTAGCCTACGGTCGGTGATGTTTTGCTTCAGCAACATTAGACCGTAGCCTACGGTCCTAAACCGTAGGTTACGGTTAGGTATATAAAATTTTATGAATTTTTGACATGTTTCATGTTAGTTGAGTGGCTAACTTATTGAGGTATGATCCGAGGGTGGTATGTACACGTGTTGGTATATTACCGAACACAAATTCTATGATGTATTACATAATCTCTCCATTGTCCAACATTAGCGTATTTTCAGAATTAATCCCTCTCGTCTAACTAGTGGCTCATATGAGAGTTTGGACTTCGTAAAGGATCACTCAGAGGCTCAGTATAAGCATGTTGACCCCGATGTCACTCAGAGGCTGGGCATGTTAACACTAATGGTCACTCAGAGGCCAAGTTTAAGCATGTTGACACTAATGGTCACTCGGAGGCTAAGTTTAAGCATGTTGACACTAATGGTCATTCATAGGCTAAGTTTATGATGTGGACATCAGAAGGTCACTCAGAGACTTAGTTTGAGCATATTGACACCTTCAGTCCCTATTAGTCTATATAAAGAAATATATAACACATGTCACTAGATTATTGGACACTATTTTACGACGTGTTACACCCTCACCCCCTTAAAGAAATTTCGACCTTGAGATTTTATTCAAAAAGATGGGGGGTACTTTTATCGCTTAGTGGACTCAATCTCCCATGTATACTCGGGATCTCTAAAGGCGTCCCACTTAACCTTTACTATAGGTATCATTTTCTTTCGCATCTTTTTAACTTGTCGATACTCGATCGAAATTGGTTTCTCAACGAACCTCAGGTTTTAGTCAATTTGCACATCTTGAGTGACATTGCTAGCGACTCATCGGCTAGACATTTCTTTAAATTAGATACGTGGAACACATCATGGATTCCACTTAGCTCCTCAGGCAGCTTGAGCTTGTAAGCTACAGAACCGACACATTCGATTACTTCGAATGGTCCAATATATCTCGGGCTTAACTTGCCCTTGTTTCCGAAGCGCATCACACCTTTCTAGGGTGATACCTTCAATAATACTTTGTCCCCTATTTGGAACTTAAGAGGTTTTCGCCTCTTGTCTGCATAACTGTTCTGCCTATCACGGGCGCTTTGAGACGATCACGGATTTGTATTATCTTATCCGTGGTTTTTAAGATAATCTCAGGTCCAGACAGTTGGGCTTCCCCAACTTCAGCCCAACAAACAGGCGTTCTACATTTTCTCCCATACAAGGCTTCAAAAGGAGCAACCTTGATGCTTGTATGATAACTATTATTGTAGGAGATTTCTATTAGGGGTAAGTGGTCATCCCAGCTTCCACCTAAATCAATCACACACGCCCTAAGGTTTTTTTTCCAATGTCTGGATAGTACGCTCACTCTGACCATCAGTCTGCGGATGGTAAACCGTACTAAAATATAATCGTGTGCCAAACAATTGTTAGAAACTTTTCCAAAAGTGAGATGTGTATCTAGTATCTCTATCAGATACAATAGATACCGGCACACCGTGTCGGGACACAATCTTGTCCACATATAACTTTGCCAACTTATCAGAATTATAAGTCTCTTTAATTGGCAAGAAATGTGCTGACTTAGTCAGCCTGTCCACAATGACCCAAATCGTGTCATTGCCACGTTTAGTCTTAGGTACTTGGTAATCAAATCCATAGTTACCATTTCCCATTTACAGGTGGGAATCTCAAGCTGTTGTAGGAGTTCTAACGGTTTCTGATGTTTGGCTTTAACTTGCGAATACGTCAGACACTTAGCTACATAAGTGGCTATGGATTTCTTCAAACCCATCCACCAATAGTTCTTTTTCAATCTTGTTACATTTTGTCACCACCTGGGTGAACCGAGTATCTTGAATTATGTGCTTCTTGGAGGATTAGTTCTCTAAGTCTCCGAAGATTGGAACCCAGATTCTTCCATTGAATCTAAGGATTCCATCCTTTCAAGGCGTTAACTGATTAACAGTTCCGCCTAATCCCTCATTAGGAATATTAGCCTCTAATAGAGATTGCTTTTACGCATCTAATAACTTCTCGTTCAAACTATTTTTGAGCTCAATGCTCTTAGCGTTAATCTTAATGGGCTTAACCCTTTCCTTGCGACTCAAGGCATTGGCAACTACATTTGCCTTGCCTGGATGGTAGCGAATCTCGCAGTCATAATCATTAAGTGTTTCCATCCATTGACGCTGTCGCATGTTCAATTCCTTCTGATTGAACAGGTGCTGGAGACTTTTATGGTCTGTGTTTATAATACACTTTGTGCCGTATAAGTAATGTCTCCATCATTTAAGTGCAAATACAACAACACCCAATTCCAAATCATGGGTGGTGTAATTTCTTTCGTGCACTTTTAATTGTCATGATGCATAAGCAATTAATTTGCCTTTTTGCATTAGCACACAGCCCATGCCAGTGTGCGAAGCATCAAGTAGACTACAAATTCCTCAATACCCTCTGGTAGAGATAACACAAGAGCATTGCTCAACTTGTGTTTAAGAATCTCAAAGGATTCTTGTTGTATTGGACCCCAATTAAATTTAATATTCCTACGGGACAGGGTAGTTAAAGGAGTGGCTATCATCGAAAAGTTCTTAATGAACCTCCTATAATAACCGGCCAATCCAAAGAAACTACGAATCTCCGATGAAGTTTTGGGTACTTCCTAATTCATTATGGCTTCAATCTTAGCGGGATCCACTTGGATACTACGCTCACTTACAACATGTCCAAGAAATTGGACTTCCCTAAGCCAAAACTCGCACTCAGAGAACTTAGCATAAAGCTTTTCTTGCCTTAACAGTTCTAAGATGCACCGAAGATGTTCCTCGTGTTCAGCTTGATTACCAGAGTAGATAAGTATGTCGTCTATGAAGACAATGACAAACTTATCCAAATATGGTTTGCAGACTCTATTCATGCGATCCATGAATGCTGCAGGTGCATTTGTGAGCCCAAAAGGCATCACTAAGAATTCAAAATGACCATAACGGGTCCTGAAGGCTGTCTTAGGAACATCCTCACTCCTAACCTTCCGTTTATGATACCAGATCTCAAATCAATCTTGGAGAAATAACTAGCCCCTTGAAGTTCGTCGAATAAATCGTCGATCCTGGGCAGAGGATATCTATTCTTGATTGTTAACTTGTTTAGTTCACGGTAATCGATGCACATTCGCAATGAACCGTCTTTCTTTTTAACAAAAAGGATAGGAGCTCCCCAAGGCGAGGAACTAGGCTGAATAAAGCCCTTCTCCAAGAGTTCATCCAATTGAACTCTTTACTCATTCATTTCGGTTGGTGCTAGCCTATATGGAGCTCTAGCTACGGGTGCTGCTGCCTGGTAGGATGTCAATCCTAAACTCCATTTGCCTATCTGGAGGTAGACCGGGTAATTCCTTAGGGAAAACATCGGGATACTCCGAGATAACTGGTAAGTCTTCAATATTTGGCTTAGGCTCATTTATAGTGACTTGTGCCATGTAGATGACACAACCTTTTCTCAAACACTTGGATGCCTTAAATAATGACACCTTGTCTGGAAATCCATAGTGTGAGTCTCTGGGAATGGTGATCACTTCACCAGATGAGGTTTTAATTTGATAAGCTTCTTATCGCAGGCAATGCGGGCTTGGTTATGAGATAACCAATCCATGCCTAAGACAACATCGAACCCCGCCAATTTCATTGGCAGAAGAGAGATAGGGATGGAATGATTCTTAATGGATATAGAGCATCCATAAGAATGGAAGTTGTGGATTCTATCATTCCATCATTAAGTTCTATCTCATAGTTTTTATCTAGAGTTCTTATGGGCAAATTTATTAGTTTACAAAACTTATGATCGACAAAAGATCTATCTGCACTCGAATAAAAAAGAACTCTAGCATAAATATCATTAATGGGGAAAGTACTTGTTATGACCTTATTGTCATTAACAGCTTCCTTAGTAGTCAATCGAAAAGCCCGTGCATTCCCCTTATTAGCCTCTCAAGGCTTTGGATTATTATTCCTTAAATTCTTAGGGCAGTTAGTTGAACTGTACCCTTTTCGTTGCAGATATAGCATACAACATCCTTAAGATCCTTACAATCTAGGGTCTTATGCCCCCTTCTTTTACAAATTCCACAAGGTCTAGTTTGTGGTTCAGGATTACACTGGCCCCAGTGTCTGCGGTTGCAAGTCTTACAAAATGGCATCACAGCGACTTGCCTTGGTTCCCTTTGAACCTGAATCTCCCTTTATTCTTCTTATTAAGTTTGTGGGAGTTGTCTTCCTCTCTCTTTCTTTTCCGTCAGTTTCAGGCTCAACTGATTTTTGCCTCACTCGATCAAGGGTGAGGGAGAGAGATAGGTCAACAGTAGACCTATAGGTACTAGGCTGAGCAGCCTTTACCATGCCCTTAATCTCGGACGCTAAACCATTTGTAAAAGCGCAATGCGTTTGGATTCTTGGGTGATTAGCATAGGAAACTAACCTAGATAGGGAATTGAAATCGGAGACATATTTCCGACAGTCTAGGTTTTTCATTGAAAGAGACAAGAAGTCTGTCTCTATTTTCTCCACCTAATGGGGTGGGCAATAGGTTTCCTTAACAAGGTCCATAAACTTGGATCATCCCAGATTATACAGGTATACTTTACCTGTGGATTGAATCATGGCTTTCCACCAAGTTAGGGCATTGCCCTTGAAGGATTTGTGATACATACTTGACCACATCCTTTTCAGCACAGCCGCTGATGTCTACGGTGGTCTCCATCTCATCCAGCCACTTTAGGGCTTCCACAACTCCTTTTTTCCGCATTAAAGTCTCGGGGTTTATAGGAGAAAAGTACTTGTAGGTGCATCCGTCCTTAGATGATCGGGACCTATCAGCAAAGTCTATCCTCCTTTGTTCACTCTTCGCATTTGATGAGTGAACAGAGCTCTCTTTATGAGCTTAGGATGGGGTAATTGATAATGTTTAGAGCGAGTAGCACTCGACTCTCTTAACTTTTCTATGGCCTTACCCATGGCCTTTTCCACAGCCGCATTAATGCGCGCTTGGAAGTCATTATTATCTATGGCTACATTTTCGGCGTCCTTAGAGTTGTCGTTCCGATGGCTACTTTGTGCCTCATTAGAATTAGCCATTATTCAAAGCTTTGGTTCTATATACCAAATAAAATTTCTCTTAGCCATGGTATAATAACCATATCGGCCTTTAATTATTGGATAAAAAAATCCATTGCCTATACTAGTGTGAATAACATCACAACTCTTAGGCTTAATATTACTATATTTGGCCTAGGTCTTAATAGGACCATCATAGGCAAATTACAATCTAGATATAGTCCATTTATTACTAGACAGGGTATCGCAATGTCACAACTGTCATTGTCATATTTGACAATTTTATAGCACATAGGCTTGTCACAAAGGGCATAAAATATGGCACATAGCCCTGTCACTAACGGACATAATGTTATGGCACATAGGCCTGTCACTAAATGGACATAAAATATGGCATATAGGCCTGTATCTCAAATGGATGTAAAATATGGCACATAGGCCTGTCACTTATGGACGTAAAATAGGGCACATAGGCACTACATCACTAATGGATTTTTTATCCTTCACTGTTGTCATTAGTCGGGATCAAACAGATCACATGGGCTATATAAAATAATTTTAGCCATGAGGGCAATACATCACTAAAGGATGTTTTATTTATCACCACACTGGTGTCATTAAATCGAGATCAAACAGATCACAAGGGCTATATATAAAATAAATCATAACCCGAAAGGGTAATACATCACTAATGGATGTTTTATTTATCATCGCACTGATGATATTAGCCGGGATCAGATAGATCACATGGGCTTTATAGAATAGATTATAACCCGAAAGGGTAATACATCACTAATGGATGTTTTATTTATTCATCGCACTGATGATATTAGCCGAGATCAAATAGATCACATGGGCTTTATAGAATACATCTCTAATGGATGTCTTTATTCATCACCGCACTGGTGATATTTAGCTGGGATCAAATAGATCACAATGGCTATATAAAATACATCTCTAATGGATGTCTTATTCATCACCGCACTGTGATATTTAGTCGGGATCAAACAGATCACAAGGGCTATGTAAGGTTAGGACATAGTCCGTTACCTTAAAGGCTAGTGTGATTTCTCAAGTCACACTACCAAGAGTATGAACATTACTTGAATGTTATCATAAGAGGTGTTGATTAATAGTCCTGGTCGCATTGACCTTCATGACTTGGAGGCTTGAACTTAGTCCACCACCTCTAGATAGAAGGATAACTTTCCTTAACTATCATGATAGAAGACCCTTTCGTTCTTAACTATCATTTATATATTTGGCCAAATGTGTGGTCTGTGCCACTCGGCAAATCAATTAAGATCTTTTTTGAATTATATCGTAGAGCATAAATTTCGAGTAAAATCGAGACGCTCGTCTTAAAGAGGATGAATACATATATAATTCCAAAATACTTTATTAAATTTCCATAAGAAATTACAATACTAGAAAATGAAATAAACTGTCCATGCAAGGACTTTAAAAGAAATAAACATGTCCACGCCGGGACTAAGGAAATAACAATGTCCTCGTAGGGACTACATATAATTAGAAGAGACTTCATTCGTCCTTCTTTCCTTTGACCAACTAGGAGAGTTTCTTGAAGAACTTATTTGTCTTCTTCTTCGTTTTCTCCGCTTGCTGCTGCATTTCTTTCATTCTTTCTAAGGCCTCATTAATTGCCTCAAGTGGTGGCGGAGGTTGTGGTTGTGGTTGTGGCATAACCGGATACTGATACCCATAAGTTGGATATCCAGTCGGTGGATAAGTAGGTGGGAAAGGAGATGGTTAAAGTGCGTTATGCATGACCGCTTGCATATAAGGGTCATGTGATAGTGCCTGGTAATTTACCGGCATAGATGGGTTAAAAGGATCATATCCAGTTATATCCGGATATGTAGGAATAGGGTTATTAAAATCCGATGGTGGTGGTTGAACCACTGGTGGTGGTGTCGGTTTCACCACAGGTGAAGCATTTGAGGGTCCACCCATTTGTGGATCCTCTTAATGGTTGGGTAAGGTTTGGGCAAAGGTGGCAGTGATCCCGACCGTTGGCTCCCACATACCGACATACGTGCTCCTCTTTTTCTCCTTGGTGGCTCAGGTGGAGGTTGGGGTTGGTCCACAGGTTCCATGTGGACATCTTCCTATATAGGAGGTGGTTGAGAGTGATGGAAGGAGTATTAGCAAAGTCAAATTGACTCCAATATTGGTCCCACTCATTAGGCACTTGAGATTTCAATAGGATACGCGTTCGATCCTGATGGCGGCATCTCTGGGTCGGAGTCTTCGTACATTGGGTTTGGTTGGTCCAACTGATTTTTGTCAGCTAGAGGTGTGTTAAAATAGTAATTAGGGTTAAATTCTTTATGGTAAGAGTGTGAATGGGAATGATGGGAATGGTGAGAATGGTGTGAATGACAGGAGTGGTGAGAATGGTAAGAATTTTGGGAATGTGGGGGCGAGTGGCTAGGAGACACAGAGTGTCTCGTTGGTTGCCAAGAAGACGGATCTCCTGATTCTTGGTAGGAATCTGAGTTGTGAGGTTGTGAAGGGATGCGCCCCGATGGTCCTCCCTCATTGGACCTTTTCCTCTTCCACTTTGTCCTCTTACTCTTGGCGGCATTTTCATGTTAAAAATCAAATTTAAAACAATACTTATAACTTAATAATGAGATGAGTAATCCTAGGTCAAAGCCTAGACTCGGAAGTCTAAGGAATGTGCTTGTGTAAGTTTGAGATTAAAGACAAGAAGGCTAGTTTTAATTCTCTCAAATGTTGACTCTGATACCAACCTGTCACACCCCGTATTTTCAACCAAACACCGGTGGGCCTGGGTGGGGAATATTGTGATGTAAGTTGATATCATCATAGTCAATTAAACACAGCACAGCGGAAGTCTTGGAGTTAAATTACTATTACAAACCAAATGTTCAAAGTACGAAAAATAATATACAAATGGCTTGTAACGAAAGATCCACGGCGGATAATAAAATGTACAAAAATGTATAACAGAATTTGGTAGATCTAAGGATTTGCAAGATCCTCTTATATCACTACCGAGCAGCTTCCAACCTATTTTGTATTGTACCTGCAATTTAGTCTTTGGACGATACATTAGCTTTCGCTGGTAAATACACCTGACTGACTAATTTTGAAAACATTTTAAAATTTTGATTTTAAGTGCACAGGGCACAAAATCTTTTATAACTTGGGAAAGTTGACCTTGCAACCTTGTTAACAGATTCACATGTTTGTCCATACATACAGGGCAGAATACAAAAACCGAGACATAATTAATGTACACACCACTTATGAACTCACGAAGGAGTTATCCCCAACAAGTGTGGGTAGTTGCATTTGAGCGTCTGTCAGGTGTATGCCTACACCCCGCGCTAAGGTCGTGGCCATTATCTAATGTAATGAGCCGAGGATATCCAGGACACAGTAGTTAACCCCCGATGTTTAAGTTATCAAACAAAACTGATTAAAACAGAATATGCGGGTTTACTAGCCACAAACGGGCATTCGATTGACCCCATTTCGGACCAAGCGCTAATAATTTACTATATCCCAAGCCCGTATAGGGAAAATAAGTCAAGAGTATTTACCGGAGCTAGTCTTGATTAATAATGAAAGATTTAATATTCTCAGCCATATTCAAAACAAAATAAGTGCAGATAGCATTTACTGGAAGGCTCTAGTCGGGATTATGGCATAACCTAACAAATTAAAATGCTAACGGTCTTAATAGATAAAAAATGGTACAATACGCTAGATTAAGAGATGACCGGATAGAATGTAGTTTAAACCAACAAGTACTTAAGACTTGTATAATATGGGTAAACAATTAACATTCTGGAATTTGAGATTAAAATGATAAGGTTAAACCTGTTTCGGTTAATTTTCGTAAAATAGTTACATATGCTTAACCGTATGCATATAAGCGATATCGGGTAACCGGATGAGTCATGAACAAGTTCTAAATGTCATTATACTTTAACTAAGTTGTAATACCAGTAGGATATCAACTTACATGCCCGAAAAGGTTTTAAAATGAAATTATGCCTCATAAGGGCGTTTTGGTAATTATATGTCGTATAAAAGGAACTTGTGTGCATTCTGATGTTATGATCATAAACATTCTGGAAAAAAACTTAATTTGTGATATAATATCAGTAAGATAGCACACATAAGTGTGGTTTATGGTTTAAGACCAAACTATGCACCGAAATGGCATTTTGGTCATTTAAAAGGAACTTGTGTGTATTTTGATGTTATGATCATAAACATTCTGGAAAAAAAAAACTTAATTTGTGATATAATATCAGTAAGATATCACACATAAGTGTGGTTTATGGTTTAAGACTAAACTATGCACCGAAAGGGCATTTTGGTCATTTAAAGTATAGTTTACGATATTATACTAAAATCAGTTTATGATCAGAATATTAACATCATAATAGGTTAATTACATTAACATATCGGTAGGTACTTTATTTGCAAGTTCATTGTTGAATAAAACCATATTTTATATAAAAAGGGCATTTTAGTCAAATTTTGACTTTTTACGGAACTTGTGCATAAATTCAGATTATGATTATGATCATGTAATATCACCTCAGAGGGTTATGCTACATTGCATTACGATCATAAGCGACCTTAATTCAAAAGTTAACTAATCTAAGTCGGGTCAAAATTGAAAGTCAGAGCAGAAGTCAAACTTCACAACTTTCGGTTGCGAACCGACTCTAGGACTGAAATTGACGGATCGAACATGTTCCCACATGTTCTAATAATTATTACCAACTTGTTTAAGTGTCAAAAACATGTTTATAACATATATAAACTCAGATTATAATATTTATGAAATCTGACTCGTTTAACTTTTTGAAACATAAACTTTGACCCGTCAATTGGCCTAGTAAACGTGATCTTTAGGAGGTGCCCCTTTAAGGGGTTAATGCATTCCTAATTACGATCACTTAGCCATGTTCATTTCGAACAATGGCTGGACCATAATGGTCTTAACCGAAAGTCAAGGCATTTGTCAAAAATGGTTGACTTTTGGCTATTAAAAACCTATAAAATTAAAAGAGCAGAGATGGAGCACTTACAAGTGATCCAAGGGAAACTTAGAACTCTAAGGGAAGCTCCCAAATGGTCAGAAACTTCCAAGAGTGTAATAGAGAGGAGAAAGAATGAATGAGCAAAGAATGAGTAAACTTAAGTTGCTATTTATAGTGTAAGAAGTGTAAGGAGATCGAGCCATGTGTTAGGTGTGTTGTAGGATCATTACATGTGTCCAATTAGGTGTCAAGAGCTGGTGAAGTGTGGCAATGTGCAGGCTAGGTGGCTTCCTCACAAAGATTTGGGGTTTTTAACACATTTAGTCCCTCAAATATAGTTTTATTAAATGTCATGAATTGTCCCTTGACTTATATTTCATGACATTATGACACAACTAGTTCTTTATGTTCAATACAAGATGTATTGAAGAAGGGTACGAATAACCGAACATTAACGGGTGTCACACTAGGTGTTTTCACGGCTTATAAATGTTTACTAGCTTATACGTGAAAGATACGATACTTATGGTTTCATGGATTAAATTACCCAAACTAGTAAAGTTAGAGGTTTGGTAAAAGAGCAGAATGCTCGAGGATGGTAAATAAAAATATATCATCTCAACCGAGAGACGTTCGGGTCTTAAGGTGGCTTGATTAAATAAGTAATATGAAAATAACAAAGTCTGGGGGCCTTTGGGTCATTTACTGAAAGTAAAAATGGTGAAAAATAAAAGGTTCAGGAGCTCGCCGTAGGCTACGGTCGCCAGACCGTAGCTTACGGTCAGTGATGTTTTGTTTCAGCATCATTAGACCGTAGCCTACGGTCCTAGACCGTAGGTTACGGTTAGGTATATAAAATTTTCTGAATTTTCGACATGTTTCATGTTAGTTGAGTGGCTAACTTATTGAGGTATGATCCGAGGGTATGTACGCGTGTTGGTATGTTACCGAACACAAATTCTATGAGGTATTACATAATCCCTCCATTGTCCAACATTAACGTATATTCAGAATTAATCCCTCTCGTCCAACTAGTGGCTCATATGAGAGTTGGGACTTCGTAAAGGATCACTCAGAGGCTAAGTATAAGCATGTTGACCCCGATGTCACTTAGAGGCTGGGCATGTTGACACTAATGGTCACTCAGAGGCCAAGTTTAAGCATGTTGACACTAATGGTCACTCAGAGGCTAAGTTTAAGCAAGTTGACACTAATGGTCATTCAGAGGCTAAGTTTATGATATTGACATCAGAAGGTCACTCAGAGACTTAGTTTGAGCATATTGATACCTTCAGTCCCTATTACTCTTTAGACTTATAAAGAAAATATATAACACGTGTCACTATATTATTGGACACGATTTTACGAGGTTTTACAGCTCCTGCATTATATATTATTTTCTGAGTGGAAAAACTATTTGTGATTAAAGAAAATTTGCAACTATAGAATCACGTATCTCATATGTTTATATTTGTCTAAGATGCATAGGATAGTGAACTTCCCTTGTTAGGTAATATTTGTCTAAGATGCACAGCATAGTGAACTCTTAATGATTTTAGCATTATCAAGTTAAAAGGGTTTCTTTAAGACTAATTGGGAAATTATAATAAATATTGGTGTAATTAAGGAGATGAGGATACGCGTTTGACCAATGAACTTGAGGTTGGGGGCAACATCCTAGGCGGGGTACAAGGGCAGCATCCCTGGGTGGGGGGTCTTCAACGTTTCTTCGTTAAAAACGCCTTCGATTTGCATGTATAAAGGAAAAGTCGAATGAATAATGGTGTTCAAAGTTACTAGAAGTAAGTAGCAACTTTGTAGTTAGTAGCCGGTGGTAGCAACTTTGAACCATGGTAGCAAGTTTGGACCTCGGTGACAACTTTGAATTTGATAGCAACATAGTAACTACTGAGTAGCTGCTTATGTGACTGCTTGTGGAGTTACACATCCAACCGTATAACCACCAACTTAACGTTGACATGGTTTAGTCCCATATTAATAAAAGTCATCTTGTCAAGTTGAACGAATGAAGATAAAATAAAGAACTTTTAAAAGTGTATAAAGAAACTAGTTACTAAACAGTCTAAACTTGAAGTGTCCATATAGAAACAAGGGCTAGTAAGCCCACTCTCTTATCTCGTAGATCAAAGTCAAAAGAAAAAAATATAAATAAAATATGTATTAAGTTTAAATAATATGCTGTTTCAAGAGTTCAGACGTGGCCTCACCGCCGGCGAACCATCAGAATAACAGAACGAACGGAAAAAAAGCATTTAGGTTGTATCTTTACTAATCACTCTCCTGTTTTAGATCTAGTTACTTAAAGATCCAGAATTTCAAGCGCCAAACTAAGAAAAATTTCTTGATTGAGTACTCCAATTAACATACAGTTTTGCACTTTAGGTTGAGAGGTAGCCCAGGCTACCTCTCCCTCCTTCATAGATCCACCCCAGGACTCGAGTCTATACCCTCTAGCCTTAGTCCCTTGTTACAGATTGACTTTTCTAATGAATATCATTCCTCCCTTGTCTTTTAAAAAGATGGTTTTATACTTTAATTGACTGTTACATGCATTCATTGACGTGCACTTACAATAGCTATTTAAAAAGTTATATATCTGTCTATTTATATATCTCTCACTCTTTAATAAATTCACATATATCCTGGTTTAATCTGCATGTACGACACGTAAGTCTTCTATATGTTAGCGAGATTAGTCAACATTTTTATGTTTCGATGCAACAGCAAGATGCTATTTGTAACAAGTAGTTTTGTTGGTTGGATAATTGTTTTTAGCTTACAATGCAAAATACTTCGGTGCCTTGACATACTTAAATTGGTACATGGAGAATCGTGATGTGTTGCTCTTAAGTAATCTTTGGATAGAGATTTACTGAAAAACCGATCATGCAAAGGTTAAAGGCGACCCTGATGATGGTGGCAGCTGAATTGGTAGTAGCGGAATTCAGTATTTCCAACAAAATTGCCGCAGCCGATGACATGCATGCATATGAGGGTCATGATTACTTATCGTTACTTGTTTGCTTCCATTCACATTTTCCCTCTAGCTCTCTTCCTTGAAAGGTACTCCTATGTCGATCTATCTCCCATTTTGTCCCAAGTTTTATTTATTTGTTTTCTTGTTTTAGTGGTTACCTGCTTTTATATTTAATAAATTTAAGAAAAGTGGTATGGTGTTCTTTATGTCTAGCAGGTGTAGTAAATAATCCGATTTGCAGAAGCTTTGAATCACATAAACACTTGGCTACTCTCTAAGAATCGCGAACGAACGGACGTTGGTACAATCAAAACATTCGAACGGATTAGACTTAGCATAACAAGAACGAATTTGATTCCTCGCATAATATCGGTTTTCCGTGCGTTGCATCATTCTTGTGATCTATCTAGGCTCACATTGTAATCGAATCAAAGCCTAATCACACTAATTGATTATAAATCCAATCAGTTTGACCAAAAACTACAAAGCCCACTCAATTATTTATTAGGACCCATAACATAAAAGTTACAGAGTTTTAACATTTTATTTGTAATTTATAATTTATAAATATACAAAACCAACAAAATACCCATCACATTAAAATAAACTAGCATGCACTCCCACGTCTCCTAACTCGTTTATTATTTTTAATAACATCAACTTGGTCGATAAGCTAATCCAATACCACCACAATCTACACCTGGCAAAATGGACGGGTTAGGTCGGGCTGGGTCACGGGTCAAAATGGGTTCGGGTTAAAACAGGTCAATTTAAAAAAAAGGTTCAAATGGGTTCGGGTTGAAACGGGTTTCGGGTCAAAACGGTTTGACTTTTTAAAATATCAAGTGAAAAAAAATAAAAAATATAATTAAAAACTGTTAAAAAGACAATACAACTTTTTTAAATTGCTGTAAGATTAATCTCTCTTATCGATTTTTATAAATTGATGTAAGATTAATCTCTCTATCTCTATTTTAAACAACCGCAAGCCTTTTGCAATTTCTCTTTTTATTTATGAGAGAAAAATGGGTGATTGAAATTGTAATGGTAATGTATGGCGCTTTCAACAACTTGTTGGTCCATGTGTAAATATTTGTGGTGATGGAATAAGATTTGCCTTTAAAATAATTAACTTACTATTAATATAATATAATATAATATAATATAAAAAATTAATAATATAACTTTTTTACCTAGAGCACATACCCCTATTCCCACACACCACAGCCCCACATCTTCAACGTCTTCCATCTTTCTAAACCTAATTCGGTCCTAACGTCCGCAAGAACAAATCGACGATCCCCCATTTTCTTGTTGAATTGTTTAGCATCAGTTTAAGATATCTAATATTCAGATTTCAGAACCTCTTGGTTTCTAATGTTGCGACTACCACACCGTTTCCTTCTCCTCATCCTTCTACAATCAGAACAATAGTTTCTAAACAACCGCAAACACACTTAAGAAATACGAGTAGTTGACCCATGGAACTTACTTTATCAACCGTTTTGACCCATGGAACTAACTTCATGGCCCATTCTGACCCGTCCTAATTTAATCTTACTGTTTATCTACCCATTGTCTGGTAAGTATTTGCCCATCTCGACCCAAATACAAAAAAAAAAAACGTTACTTGTTTCAACCTGTTTTTTCTTTCACGGGTCAAGATTGGCAGCCATGGTAGCAAGGGTAGGATTATGTGTGACCTCATGTACATATGTATGAAAAACATATTTGATATAGAGTAAATTAAAAAAAATCGTCATTTTTGTTGATACTAGATTGCAAAGTGTGTATTTTTTCTTTAAAAAGTATAAAAAACGTATTTGATGTTCGCAAACTCTTACATGTTATGTCCTTTAACCGCAACGATGTTAATTTCAATGATTAAATCGACCAAATAAACCCTACATGAGAGTATTTTGGTTATTTTATCATTAATGTTAAAATAAATAATCATAAAAAACAAAAACATAATAATTATGTTTAATTAATATATATATATATATATATATACACACTTATAAATACATACATAGACACCGCATACATACCCCCTGCTCTCTCACCATCACTTTGCAATCGGCTTACATGCTTTTTTCTGTAAAAGGAAATTGCAAAGAGTATAATGACAATTTTAACAAATTAAACAAAATCATTTCATGGCAAAAGTCGGCTCTTAAGTGTAATTTTGCTCCTAATAACAAGTGATTGGTGACAGATGTTAATATCGTACCGACTCTATGTTACTAGCAACTCTTGGTTGCGGCAACTTTATCGTCAAATACATTCAATAATCTGCATCAAACAAATTAAATTACCAGCTAACCAACGATTCAAACTTCATGTCTGTCTTCTAAAAGCAGACAATCTTATATCCTCTCTTTGTAAAAGATTGTTACTATACATTGACTAAAACAAACTTGAATGAAAAAATCAACATATTTTTCTAAATGAATCTCACCTTATCCGCTCCTGTGCAATAATGGATTCTAGAAAAATATGAATAAAACTAGTCCATAGACGATGCTTCATCTGGAAGTATCTGATATTTAACTAAATAGCACGCAACCCACCCGCCACCACCGGATCTTCGTTCTAGGTAACCGAATTTGGAAAATAAAATCTAGGGTTAGGGTTCTAACGAATTAGAGTGATGGTTGTTCGATTTGGAGTGGGGTTGTCGGATTTGGTGGGTGGTTGTTTATTTGGTGGGTTGCTATCGGATTTGGTAGTGGTGGTGCTTGGGTGGTGGTTTATGGTAGTGATGGTGCTTGGGTGGTGGTGGGTACGGAAGTTGTAGATTTGGTGCAGTGGTTGGGATTTGGCAGTGGTAGTGTTAGGGCGGTGAGGTGGGAATAGTGGTGGCTAAGGGTGGCGGTGGACGGTGGTTGAGGTGGTTGTAGATTACAAGAGAGAGTTAGGTAGAGAGAGAAAGAAGTATATGTATATGTTGGAATTAAACTCTACAAAAGAACAGATGATAGAAAGCCAAAATATACTACAACCTTTGATCCTAATAATAATATAACATCTGCCAACTCAAGCTCTGCTGAAGACTAAATGTCAAAGGTCAGCTATAGCAAAACTTTGTTGAAGACAAAGCTCTGCTGAAGTCTAAAGCTAAAGGTCTGCCAAGGTAAAGCTTTGCTGAAGATTAAAGCTAAAGGTCTGTCAAGGAAAAGTCTACTGAAGATTAAAGCTAAAGGTCTGTCAAGGCAAAGCTCTGTTGAAGACCAATAAAGGATGTCTCATCAGTGTTTTACTATCAGTCTTTGTAATGTTTAGTTATAGTAGTGGTTAGCTTAAAAGATGTTGTTAGTTTGTTAATTTTGTGAAGTGTCGCTTTCATGCTGACATCATCATAAGATGCTCAATGGTTAGGATTGTAGTATAAATATAGCAGTGCTTGTACTGTTCTATTTGATCACTTTCATCAATTATCAATCTATCTTTCTTCCTTATATTCTGTACGAACAAATCAATGATCTTAGGCTGAGGTGGGAGATTCTGCGTTATATGCAAGTAATTATAATGACAAAAGCATTACAATGAAAACAATCTCTCAATTATTATGAATTAAAGTTCATCATTCCGCTGCATGTTCATCTGATTTATTTCTTTTATATTTCATCCTTTCAACTTTAATAATAGTTTCAAACTCAGATCCTAACAACTGGTATCCGAGCTTGGTCTCGATCTTGATTTAACAATCAATTTGATTTGAATAGGTCAGCTCTCACTACTAATTCGGTTTGTTCGTTTTTATTGAAAAACAGAGTTTAATTACATTCACAAAGTTTTTAAACAAATACATGTTGTAAATAATCAGAATGTCACACACTTCACAAGATCCTCATAACATCGGCAACATGTTTAAACCAACGATTCTTGTAGATCTGAGTATAATATCTAGCAAAGACGGGTGGGTCATGTTCTTGTTCACCAAAACACCGGTTGCTGGAAGTCGGTCATTCTTGGACCTCATGTTCCAGTGATACCAAGTACCAAAGAATTCTGAAAATTATTCCAAGCAAGATTTCCAAAAATCGAGCTAGATGTAAAGGCATTTAGCGTCGTGGCCTCTACATTGCCAAACGATATCTATGCTGACCTTTACAAAGGAATTATGGGATGCTCTGAAAGAGCAATTCGGTGGGACCGAGGAAGTAATAAAAAACAACAGAGAGGTTCTGAATCAACAATATGAAATGTTTTGTTATGTAAAAGAAGAGTCACTAACCCAACAGTTCGAAAGATTTAGATGTCTCATTAGTGAGCTTAAATTGGTAAATGTTACACATGCAAATTCGACTCTAAATAGTCATTTTCATAGATCATTACCAGAAAAATGGGACACTATAACTTTTGTAACTAGAAATTCAGTTGGGTTCAAAGAAATGAATCTTACTCAGCTTCATGGTAGGCTCCTCACTTATGAGAGAGAGCTGAACCAGAAAAAGATGCTACAAGAGTATTGGAAAGTGGTTGATGGCTATGCATTTGGTAGTACAACACTGTTTGGCCAAGAAGAAGTCACTGGCAGTAGTAAGGATCAGAGTTATGATCATTTCATTGACATAACTTCTGGTTTCAACTTTGACCCTTACCTATTATGCATTTGCTGCTAATGGGAAAGCCAAACTTCTGACAACTTATGCTTTGAGTTGAGTGACCTTCAACATTTTAATCCTTAGATTTGGAAGTGATGGACATTTTGCACTAGTTGGCTCTGTTAAGTGTCAGGGCTAACAAGTATTACAAGAGAACTGGTAAAAAGTTTCCAGGGTTGCATGGGGAAACAAAAGTTGGGCTGGATAAGTCAAAAATTAAGTGTTATAAATGTAATAGGCTAGGACACTTTGCTAGAGAATGTATGCCTCAATCAACTAGACCAATTGTCACACATCCTAGCCCTAGACCTCAAAACAATGTCCATTATTTCCAATATACCCCTGCTCCTCATATGCAAAAAAAACTGCTCATTTTGCACACCCTGCTACCACTGAACCTGTGCAATATGTTCAAACCACTATTGCTCAAATTCGATATGTTCAAGCGCCAGCTCCTTAGGTTCAAATGCAACATACACAACAAGTTACTCAAACCACTGCTCAGGAAGAGGTTAATCAATAGAGTTTCTTTACTCTGGGTTTTGTTGATTGGAGTAGCTTGCTTAAGGATCTGACTGATGAAAACTTTGCTCTAATTGCTGATACTGAAAAGAAACAAAATGAATTTTGCTTTATGTCAATAGAGTCTATAGTTGAGGGTGTTGAATTTGAGGAAGTGGAGTCTAAATCTGTTGGATCTAGTGTTCATGATGAAACAATGGTTACAAAAGAAAATGTTGATAAAGATGTGAAACCTCTGTCTGACGCATGGGACGCTAGTGTTTGTGAAGGTGAATATGATTGTGACATAATGACTGCTACTAAGGTATCCCCTCAGGTCTTAAAAGATCTATGTTCATATAAATGCATCATAGCTTTTGCTAACATAAAAGAGGTGAATGAAAACCTCAGGAACAAGATTTTACATGATGAATTACATTTTGAAAAGCTTTCAGAAGAGATAAAAACTAAATTATTTGAAAAAGAATCTGAAATCAGCAGCTTAAAACATGAAGCCAGCATAACAAAAGATCAACTCCAAACTATGATAGAAAAATATCAGGTTTGCAAAAAGGAGTTGGAATCCATCCAAATCACTTGCGAAAAATGGGTGGAATCCTGTAAAGGTTATGAGATTTTGCTAGAAAACCAGGTCAAAAGTAACATAAAATTTGGCATAGGGTTCAAGAAAAATGACCAAGTTTCTAAAAAATATTACTGAAAATGATTTTGGTGTGGTTAAGGTTGCTCCAACAAACTTGGCTGGTCAAGAAATTAAAGTCACTGATAAAGATGGAAATAAAATTATTTAGAAAGACATGAGGGATCCTCAACTTTTGAGGAGATTGAGAAATATCAATTTAAACCCACATGGTCTGATGAATGTGACATTCTTGAAAATTTCAAGTCATTGGATTTTTCAACCATTGAAGGTGTCAAAGCACCAAAGGCAAGAATCATTCCCATAACAAATTTACCAACAGATGTTACAACATCTGCTGACAAAAAGTCTGAAAAAGGGAAAAAGAAAGAAAAGATCAAAAACTTGTTTTGTGTTTTTGTGAAAACAAGAATCGTGTTACCAAAAACTGTTTTCTTCTAAAAGCTCATGACAGTAACAAAACAAACGCGATCACAGATTCTCCAAACTGCACAATTTGTAATAAAAACGAATCATAAAACTCAAGATTGTGTTTATCTCAAAAACTTTGATGTGAAAAAGAATGAGTATAAATCCTAAACACTTGAGAGTTTAAAGACTAGTTCTTCAAAAGGAAAGTCTAAGCAGACCTTTGTGCCTGTTGAAACACCTGTTACCAAAGCACTGCACAAAACCTCTGATCCCAGAGAGGTGCAGGTAACAGATGACACCACCTACCAACCAATCCAGAGATATGGCCAACCAATTTATCAAAAGGTACCTCTTAGTTATGAGGGTTACTTAACACCCTGTAAAATCGTGTCCAATAGTATAGTGACACGTGTTGTATTTTAAATATAGTCTGTCAAAGACCAATAAGGACTAAAGGGTCAACATGCTCAATCTGAGCCTCTGAGTGAGGTCTGATGTCAACATGCATAAATAACAGCCTCCGAGTGACTGATATGTCACATGCTTGAAATTTGGCCTCTGAGTGACTGATGTGTCAACATGCCCAGCCTCTGAGTTACCTTTTAAAGAACTGAGTGCTCGGCAATGTCCAGCATAATCCCGGGTGTGCCAAGTATTGGCTACGGAGGGTAAAAGTGCCAAAAAGGTGTTTGGGTTTTTAGAAGCTTTATAAAGTTAAGGGGTTAAAAGTGTCAAACTTTGAAACTGGCCAAGGGGCGGTCGCGGCCCGCGAGAGATTAGGCATGGGTCTCTCGTGGAGCGTGAGAAAGTGTCTGCTGCAGAAAGTTTTGCTTGGCTCCCAAACAAAACTCCAAAACCATTAAATCGAAACCATGGCTTCCCAAACAACTATGCCACGTTTTGGGACACTTGTAAGCTCCCTCTTACACCCCTAAACACCTGGCATCACCTCCTTTGAGTTTTTCAACTATAAATAGGTGATCAAGTTCACCATTTGAACTTACACCTTCTCATTTATTCACTCTTCTCTCTCCTCTGGAAGTTCCAAGCTAAAAGGAGCATCCAACATAGTTCTTTTGCACCTAGGAATCACTGGTAAGTGTTCCTTCCTTGTGCATTTTCGTTTATAGGCTTTTATAGCCAAAAGTCAACGTTTTACGGAAAACGCTTTGACTTTCGGTTAAGACCATTATGGTCCAGCCATTGTTTGAAATAAACATGGATAAGTGATCGTAATAAGGTAGGTGTTAATCCCTATCAAGGGCACCTCCTGAAGATCACGTTTGCTAGACCAATTGACGGGTCAAAGTTATGATATTAAAAAGTCAAACAAGCCATTTTTCGGAAAAATCATAAATTGATGTATATATGTTATGAAGCCTGGTTTGACACTTAAACAAGTTGGTAATAATTATTAGAACATGTAAGAACATGTTCGCCTTGTCAATTTCGTTCTAGGGTTGGTTCGCAACTGAAAGTCGTGAAGTTTGACTTCTGCTTTGACTTCCGATTCTGACCCGATTTATATTAGTTACTGACTGATCTAAAGTTGCATTATGATCATAATATAATGTAGCATAACCATCTGAGATTATATTACATGATCATAATCAGAATCCAAGTTTATGCGCAAGTTCCATAATTATGCCATATTTGACCAAAATGTCATTTTTGCATAAAACAAGGTTTTAAATGGTAATGAACTTGAAAATGAGTTTTTCTACTGATGTAATATTATAAGTGGGATTATTTGGGATGTTAAACCAAGTTATAAACTGAGTTTTCAAACAGGTCCTTATACTATATCGATAAATGACGATTTTAGCCCTTGTGGCTTATAAAATAGTTTTAATCAAATTTTTTCAAGGTAAATCATTTACTAATGATATGTTGTATTGATTAAAATATTTAAAACATTTTAATCTAACCTTAACATCAGTTTTCATAAACATCGCATAAAGACGTCATTTTACGACATAAGCGCCGTTTGGCGCATAGTATGGTTTTAAACCATATTAATCGACCAAGACTTGTTACATACTGATTTTAAAACTTATTTTAAACATATTTACAGTAGGTACATGTTATAAACTCAGAATCCAAATAATTTATAAATATGTGTAAAATGACCAAAATGCCCCTTCGGTGCATATTTGGTCATAAAAGATAAATTACACAAATAATGGGTATCCTACTATTATTGTATCATAAATAATTTTTTTTCAGAATACTTATAACTATAACATTTAATTATATTCAAGTTCCTTTTATACGGTATAAAATTACCAAAATGACCTTATGAGGCATAATTTCGTTTTAAAACCTTAACGAGCATTAAGTTGATATCCTACTGATATTTTAACTTAGTTAAAATATAATGGCATATAGAACTTGTCCATGATTATCCGGTTACCCGATATCGCTGATATGCATACGGTTAAGCATATGTAACTTGTTTACGGAAATTAACCGAAACGGGTTTAACCTTATCATTTAATCTCAAAATCCAGAATGTTAATAGTTTACCCATATTAAACAAGTCAAGGTACTTGTTGGGATTAAACTACATTCTATCCAATCATCGTTTAATCTAGTGTCATACGTTTAGATCAAGCACGCTAGTCGGTTTAAGTCTTATGACTTAAATAAGACCGTTAGTATTTAATTGGTTAGTTGATGCCATAATCCGACTAGAGACTTACCGGTAAATGCTATCTGCACTTAGTACTTTTGTGTATGGCTGAGTTTTAAAATTAAAGAAGACTAGCTCAGGTAAATACTCTCGACTTATTTCCTCTATACTGGCTTGGGTTACGGTAAATTATTACTGCTTGGTCGGAAATGGGATCAATCGAACCCGATTCGGGAATAGTAAATTCGCATATTCTGTTTTAGTCAGTTTTGTTTGATAACTTAAACATCAGGGGTTAACTACCGTGTCACGGATATCCTCGGCTCATTACAATAGAAATGGCCACGACCTTAGCGCGGTGTAGGCATACACCCGATAGACGCTCAATTATGAATTCCCACAAGGTTGGGAGGAATTGACTCGTTCGTGAGTCTAAAGTGGTGTGTACGTTAATTGTGTCTCGGTCTCCGTATCGGGCCCCGTATGTATGGAAAACATGTAAATTTGTTAACAATGTTGGACGGTCAATTAACCAAGTTATAAAAAGATTTTCTGCTGATACGCACTTAAAACATTTTTTGAAATGTTTTCAAAATGAGTCAGTCTGGGTGTATTTACCAGCGAAAGATGACGTATTTTCAAAAGATTAAACTGCAGGTACAATACGAAAATAGGCTGGAATTGCTCGGTAGTGATAGAGGATCTTGCAAATCCTAAATCTGCCCAAAGTCTGTTTTATATTCTTTCCATGTACAATTTATGATCCGCCTGTGGGTCTTCTATTACGAGCCTCTATATTATTTTGTATTTTCAAACATTCGGTTTGTAATAGTAATTTTACACCAAGACTTCCGCTGTGCCGTGTTTAATTGACTATGATGATTATCAACAGACGTATGATACTCCCCACCCGGGGCCACCAGTGTATGGATTTGGATTAGAAATCCGGGGTGTGAAAGGTTGTATCAGAGCCAATGTTTAAGAGAATTAAACACTAGCCTTTTGTGTTTAATCTCAAACTTACACGTGCACATTCCTTTGACTTCCGAGTCTAGGCATTGACCTAGGATTACTAATTTCATTATTAAGTTATTAGTTTTGTTTTTGAATTAATTTTTGACAGGAAAATGCTGCCACGTGTACGAGGACAAAGTGGGAGAGGAAAAGGTCCAATGAGGGGTGGACCATCAGGGCGTATTCCCCCTCAACCTCATAACTCAGATGCTTACCAAGAATCAGGAGATTCATCTCCTTGGCAACCAGCGAGACACTCTGTCTCTAATAGACACTCACCCTCACATTCTCAAAATTCTTACCACCCTCACCACTCCTATCATTCACACCATACCCACCATTCCCATTCACATTCTTGCCATGAAGAATTTAACCCTAACCACTACTTTAACACACCTCCAGCCGATCAAAATCAGTTGGACCAGCCAAACCCTATGGATGAGGACTCCGACCCGGAGATGCCGCCATCTGGATCGAATATGCATCCCATTGAAATTTCAAGTGATTCGAACTCTTATGCCGGATCACCCTACCAAGGTCCTAATGAGTGGGACCAATACTGGAACCAATTCACCTTCGCCCACACTCCTTCCCATCACTCTCAACCACCTTCTATTCAAGAAGATGCCCACAATGGAACCCGTGGACCAACCTCAACCACCACCTGAATCACCAAGGAGAAAAGTGGAGTACGTATATAGTCGCGGGTGCCACCTTTGGCCAACTCTTACCCCACAATTCAGGAGGAACCACAAATGGGTGGACCCTCTAATGTTTCACCTATAGTGGAACCAACACCTGTTGTTCGACCACCACCATCGGGTTATACTAACCCAATCCCCACATATCCAGACACGTCTGGATATGATCCTTTTAACCAATCTACACCAGTAGACTATCAAGCATGGTCGCAAGACCCATATATGCAAGCAGTTATGCACAATGCACTTTACATGTCTCCTTTTCCACCAATTGGATACCCAACTTATGGGTATCAGTATCCGGTTATGCCACAGCCACAACCACAACCTCTGCCACCACTCGAGCCCATTAATGAGGCCTTAGAAAGAATGAAAGAAATGCAGCAGCAAGCGGAGAAAACGAAGAAGAAAACAAACAAATTCTTCAAGAAACTCTCCAAATTGGTCAAGAGAAAGAAGGACGAGTGAAGTCTCTTCTAATTATATGTAGTCCCTGCAAGGACATTGTTGTTTCTTTAGTCCCTGCGTGGACATTTTTATTTCCTTAAAGTCCTTGCATGGACAGATTTCATTTTCTAGTATTGTAATTTCTAATTTGGAATTTAATGAAGTACTTTGAATTTATATATATATATATATATATATATATACATACATATGTATATATATATATACATATTATATACATATATATATATATATCCTTGAACGAGCGTCTCGATTTTTACTCGAAATTTATGCTCTGCTATATAATTCCAAAAAGACCTTAATAGATTTGATTATGCCATGTGGCATAGACCACATATTGCCAAGAAATGATAGTTAAGTATCGAAGGGGTCTTCTATCAGGATAGTTAAGGGAAGTTATCCTTCTATCCAGAGGTAAGGGACTAGGTCCAAACCTTCAAGGTCGTTAAGGTCGAAGGTGACCGGGACCATAAATCAATCATTAAGGTACTCTTATGTAACATTAAGGAATGTTCATACTCTTGGTATGTGGCTTGAGGAACCACACCAACCGTCCAATGGGACAGGCGATATGCCATATACATCTGATATGATGTAGGACAATGTGCCCAATTTATGTCCAATGGGACAGGCTGATATGCCAAATACATCTGATATGATGTAGGCCAATGTGCCCAATTATTGTCCAATGGGACAGGCTGATATGCCAAATACATCTGATATGATGTAGGCCAATGTGCCCAATTTATGTCCAATGGGACAGACTGATATGCCAAATACGTCGATATGATGTAGGCCAATGTTCCCAATTATTGTCCAATGGGACAGGCTGATATGCCAAATACATCTGATATGATGTTGGCCAATGTGCCCAATTATTGTCCAATGGGACAGGCTGATATGCCAAATACATCTAATATGATATAGGCCAATGTGCCAAATTTGTGTCCAAGGTGACAGCTGATATGCCATATGTATTATGTCCTAAGTGACAGGCTGATGTGCCACATATATATTATGTCCAATGTGACCGGCCAATGTGCCTAATTATTATGTCCATTAGGGATAAGCCTATGAGCTATCTAATTGTCAATAGTGACAATGACAGTTGTGACATTGCGATCCACTGTCCAATAATATATGGACTACGTCCAGATTGTAATTTGCCTTTGATGGTCCTATTAAGACCTAGGCCAAATATAGTTATGTGAGCCTAAGAGCTGTGATGTTATTCACACTAGTATAGGCAATGGATTGTTATTGAAAGCCATATGGTTGATATACCATGGCTAAATGAAGTTTTATTGGTATATAGAACCCAAGACTTAAAGATGGCTAACTCAAATGAAGCAAAAGTAGCCATAGAAATGTAGAATCTAACAAGGCTGAAAATAAAGATATCTATAATGATAATTTTCAAGCTCGCATTGATGCGGCTGTTGAAAAGCCATGGGAAAAGACATAGAAAGGCTAAGAGAGTCGAGTGCCACTTGCTCTAGACCCTTATCTATTCCACCATTTAGCTCATAAGGAGAGCTCCGTTCACTCTTCCAATGCGACGAGTGAACCAAAGAAAATAGATTTTGCTGAAAAATCCCATTCTGTTAAAGACGGATGTACCTATAAGTACTTTGTCTCCTGTAAGCCCCAAGACTTTAACGGGGAGAAAGGAGCTGTAGAAGCCCTAAAGTGGCTAGATGAGATGGAAACGATTGTAGATATCAACAACTGTGCTGATAAGGATGTGGTCAAGTACGTATCACAATCCTTCAAGGGCGATGCTCTAATATGGTGGAAAGCCATGATTCAATCAAAGGTAAGGTACACCTGTACAACTTGGGATGGTCTAAGTTTTGTTGATTTGATAAAGGAAACTTACTGCCCACCACATGAGGTGGAGAAGTTAGATACATACTTCTTGTCTCTTTCAATGAAAAACCTAGATTATCGGAAGTAAGTTTCTGACTTCAATTCCCTATCTAGGTAGTTTCTTATTTGATCACCCCTGAATCCAAACGCATTGCGCGTTTTATAAATGGGTTGGCGCCCGAGATAAAGGGCATGGTAAAGGCTGCACAAGCCTAATACCTATAGGTCCGTTGTAGACCTATCTCTTTCCCTCACCCTTGATTTGGTAAGACAAAGGTCAGTTAGGACTGAAACTGACGAAAAGAAGAAAGGGAGGATAATAACTCCAAAAATTTAAAAAGAAAGGAAATTTCGGGTCCAAGAAGAACCAACACGCATCTAATCACAAACCCCTGTGCAAGAACTTTAAATATAGGCATTGGGGACTGTGTGGCATAAATCCACAAACCAAACCCTATGGTATCTGCAAAAGAAAAGGGCATAAGACCTTAGATTGCAAAGATCTTATGGATGCAGTTTGCTATGACTTCAATGAAAAAGGGCATATAACGTACAATTGCCCCAAGAAACCTAAAAGCAATGTTGCAAAGCCTGGAGAGGCCAAGAAAGGGAACGCCCGTGCCTTTCAAATGAATGCCAGGGAGGCCGTTAATGACAACAACGTCATAATAGGTACATTCCTCATTAACAATATTTACGCTAGAGTTGTTTTCGATTCGGGTGCGGATAAATCATTTGTTGACCATAAGTTTAGTAAACTATTAAACCTGCCCATAAGAACTCTAGATAAAACTTATGAGATAGAACTTGCTGATGGAAGTTTAGAATCAGCATCTTCCATTCTTGATGGATGTCCGGTATCCATAAGAATCATTCCATCCCTATCTCTTTGCTGCAATGAAATTGGCGGGGTTCGATGTAGTTTTAGGCATGGATTGGTTATCTCATAACCAAGCCCGCATTGCCTGCGATAAGAAACTCATTGAAATTAAAACCCCATCGGGTGAATCAATCACCATCCTTGGAGACTCACACTATGGATTGCCAGACAAGGTGTCGTTATTTAAGGCATCAAAGTGTTTGAGAAGAGGATGTGTCATTTACATGGCACAAGTTACCATAAATGAGCCAAAGCCAAACATGGAGGACCTACCAGTCATCTCAGAATATCCCGATGTATTCCCAGAAGAATTACCTGGCCTACCTCCAGATAGGCAAGTGGAGTTTAGAATAGATATCCTACCAGGATCAGCACCAATGGCTAGAGCTCCATATAGGCTAGCACCAACGGAGATGAAGGAATTGAGGACGCAGTTAGATGAACTCTTGGAGAAAGGCTTTATTCAGCCTAGTTCCTCGCCTTGGGGAGCTCCTATCCTCTTTGTAAAGAGAAAGACAGATCGATGCGAATGTGCATCGATTACCGAGAGCTAAACAAGTTAACAATCAAGAATAGATACCCTCTGCCCAGGATCGTGATTTATTCGACCAACTTCAAGGGGATAGTTACTTCTCCAAGATTGATCTGAGATTTGGATATCACCAGTTGAAGGTTAGAAGTGAAGATGTTCCTAAAATTGCCTTCAGGACCCGATATGGTCACTTTGAATTCTTAGTGATGCCTTTTGGACTCACAAATGCACCTGCAACATTCATGGATCTCATGAATAGAGTCTGCAAGCCATATCTGGATAAGTTTGTCATTGTCTTTATAGATGACATACCTATCTACTCTCGTAATCAAGCCGATCACGAGAAACATCTTCGGTGTATCTTAGAACTGCTAAGGCAAGAGAAGCTTTAAGCTAAATTCTCTAAGTGTATATTTTGGCTTAGAGAAGCCCAATTTCTTGGACACATGGTAAGTGATCGGGGTATCCAAGTGGATCCTGCCAAAATTGAAGCCCTCGTGAATTGGGAAGTACCCAAAACCCCATCGGAGATTCGTAGTTTTCTAGGATTGCTGGTTACTACAAGAGATTCATTGAGAACTTTTCAAGAATAGCCCTCCTTTAACTCCTTAACCTGAAAGAACGTTAAGTATAATTGGGGTCCAAAGCAAAAAGAATCTTTTGAGGTTCTTAAACACAAGTTGAGCAAGCTCCTGTGTTATCTCTACCTAAGGGTATTGAAGACTTTGTTGTTTACTGTGATGCTTCGCACACTGCAGCTGGTGCTAATGCAAAAAGGCAAGTGATTGCCTATGCATCACGACAACTAAAGGTGCACGAAAGGAATTACACCACCCACAATTTGGGATTGGGTGCCGTTGTATTTGCACTAAAACTACGGAGACATTACTTGTATGGCACAAAGTGTATTATATACACTGACCATAAAAGTCTCCAGCATCTGTTAAATTTCAGAAGGAATTAAACATGCGACAACGCGATGGATGGAAACACTAAATGATAACGATTGCGAGATTCACTACCATCCAGGCAAGGCAAATGTAGTTGCTGATGCCTTAAGTTGCAAGGAATGGGTTAAACCTATAAGGATTAACGCCAAGAGCATTGAGCTCAGAAACAGCTTAAGTGAGAAGCTATTAGATGCCAAAAGCAACCCCTGTTAGAGGCAAATGCCCCTAAGGAAGGATTAGGCGGAACTGTGGGTCAGTTAGCCCTGGAAAAGATGGAATTCTTAGATTCAATGGAAGAATCTGGGTTCCAATCCTTGGAGGACTTAGAAATCTAATTCTCCAAGAAGCGCACAACACAAGATACTCAGTTCACCCAGGAGGTGACAAGATGTATCAAGATCTAAAGAAGAATTATTGGTGGATGGGTTTGAAGAAATCCATAGCCACTTATGTAGCTAAGTGTCTGACGTGTTCACAGGTTAAAGCCGAACACCAGAAGCCGTCAGGACTTCTACAACAATTAGAAATTCCCACATGGAAATGGGAAATGGTAACTATAGACTTGATTACCAAGTTACCTAAGACCAAAAGTGGAAATGACACTATTTGGGTCATTGTGGATAGGCTGACCAAGTCAGCATATTTCTTGCCAGTAAAGGAAACATATAATTCAGATAGATTGGCTAAGTTGTATGTGGACAAGATTGTGTCCCTACACGGTGTGCCGGTATCTATTGTATCTGATAGAGATACTAGATACACATCTCACTTTTGGAAAAGTTTCCAACAATCATTAGGCACAAGATTAAACTTTAGTACGAGCTTACCATCCTCAGACTGATGGTCAAAGTGAGCGTACTATCCAGACACTGGAAGACATGCTTAGGGCATGTGTGATTGATTTAGGTGGAAGTTGGGACGACCACTTACCCCTAAAGAATTCTCCTACAATAATAGTTATCATACTAGCATCAAGGCTGCTCCTTTTGAGGCCTTGTATGGGAGAAAATGTAGAACGCCCATGTGCTGGGCAGAAGTTGGGGAAGCCCAACTATCAGGACCAGAGATTGTCCCGGAGACCACGAAAAAGATTGTGCAAATCCGTGATCATCTCAAAGCTGCTAGGGATAGGCAGAAATGTATGCTGACAAGAGGCGTAAACCTCTTAAGTTCCATAGGGACAAAATGCTAAAGGTATCACCCTGGAAAGGTATGATGCATTTTGGAAAGAAGGGCAAGTTGAGCCCAAGATATATTGGACTATTCGAGATAGTCGAATATGTCGGCACTGTAGCTTATAAGCTCAGATTGCCAGAGGAGCTTAGTGGATTCATGATGTATTCCACATATCTAACCTTAAGAAATGTCTAGCCGATGAGCCGCTAGCAATGTCGGACAAAGATGTGCAAAGAGATGAAAACTTGAGGTTTGTTGAGAAACCAATATCGATCGAGAATCGACAGGTCAAGAAGCTCCGAAGAAAAATGATACCTATAGTGAAAGTTAAGTGGGACGCTTTTAGAGGTCCTGAGTACACATGGGAGGTTAAGTCCACTATGCGACAAAAGTACCCCCATCTTTTTGAATAAAATCTCGAGGTCGAGATTTCTTTTAAGAGGGTGAGGAGTAACACCCTGTAAAATCGTGTCCAATAGTATAGTGACACGTGTTGTATTTTAAATATAGTCTGTTAAACACCAATAACGACTAAAGGCATCAACATGCTCAATCTGAGCCTCTGAGTGACGGTCCGATGTCAACATGCATAAATAACAGCCTATGAGTAACTGATATGTCAACATGCTTGAAATTTGGCCTCTGAGTGACTGATATGTCAACATGCCCAGCCTCTGAGTGTCATCGGAGTCAGCATGCTTATAATAAGCCTCTGAATGATCCTTTGCGAAGTCCTAACTCTCATACGTGCCATTTGTTGGACGAGAGGGTTCAATTTTGTAAAAATGAGAAAGTTGGATGATGAAGGGATTAAAAGTGTCAACATGTTAATTCTTACCTCTGAGTGACCTTTTAACGAACCGAGAGATCGGCAATGTCCGGCATAATCCCAGGTGTGCCAAGTATTGGCTACGGAGGGCTAAAAGTGCCAAAAAGGTGTTTAAACAAGGTTTTTAGAAGCTTTATAAAGTTAACGGGTTAAAAGTGTCAACCTTTGAAACTAGCCAAGGGGCGGTCACGGCCGCGAGAGACTAGGCCTGGGTCTCTCGCAGGGCGCGAGAAAGGGTCTGCTATAGATAGTTTTGCTTGGCTCCCAAACAAAACTCCAAAACCATTAAATCAAAACCATGGCTTCCCAAACTGCTATGCCACGTTTTAGGACACTTGTAACTCCCTCTTACACCCCTAAACACCTGGCATCACCTCCTTTGAGTTCTCCAACTATAAATAGGTGATCAAGTTCACCATTTGAACTTGCACCTTCTCATTTATTCACTCTTCTCCCTCCTCTGGAAGTTCCTAGCTAAAAGGAGTATCCAACATAGTTCTTTGGCACCCTAGGAATCACTTGTAAATGTTCCTTCCTTGTGCCTTTTCGTTTATTGGCTTTTATAGCCAAAAGTCAACCGTTTTACGGAAAACGCTTTGACTTTCGGTTAAGACCATTATGGTCAAGCCATTGTTCGAAATGAACATGGCTAAGTGATCGTAATAAGGTATGTTTAATCCTTATCAAGGGCACCTCCTGAAGATCACGTTTGCTAGACCAATTGACGGGTCAAAGTTATGATATTAAAAGGTCAAACAGGCCATTTTTCGGAAAAATCATAAATTGATCTTATATATGTTATGAAGCCTGTTTGACACTTAAACAAGTTGGTAATAATTATTAGAACATGTAAGAACATGTTCGGCTCGTCAATTTCAGTTCTAGGGTCGGTTCGCAACCGAAAGTCGCGAAGTTTGACTTCTACTTTGACTTTCGATTCTGACCCGATTTAGATTAGTTACTGACTGATCTAAAGTTGAATTATGATCATAATATAATATAGCATAACCCTCTGAGGTTATATTACATGATCATAATCAAATCCAAGTTTATGCGCAAGTTCCATAATTATGCCATCTTTGACCAAAATGTCATTTTTTCATAAAACAAGGTTTTAAATGGTAATGAACTTGAAAATGAGTTTTCTACTGATGTAATATTATAAGTAGGATTATTTGGGATGTTAAACCAAGATATAAACTGAGTTTTCAAACAGTCCTTAAACTATGTCGATAAATGATGATTTTAGCCCTTGTGGCTTATAAAATAGTTTTAATCAATTCTTTTCAAGGTAAACATTTACTTACTGATATGTTATATTAATTAACATATTTAAAACATTTTAATCTGACCTTAACATCAGTTTTCATAAACATCGCATAAAGACGTCATTTTACGACATAAGCGTCGTTTCGGCGCATAGTATGGTTTTAAACCATATTAATCGACTAAGACTTGTTACCTACTGATTTTAAAACTTATTTTAAACATATTTATAGTAGGTACATGTTATAAACTCAGAATCCCAAATAATTTATAAACTATGTGTAAAATGACAAAAATGCCCCTTCGGTGCATAGTTTGGTCATAAAAGATAAATTACACAAAAATTGGTATCCTACTAATATTATATCATAAATAAAGTATTTTTCCAGAATACTTATAACTATAACATTTAATTATATTGAAGTTCCTTTTATACGGTATAAAATTACCAAAATGCCCTTATGAGGCATAATTTCGTTTTAAAACCTTAACGGACATATAAGTTGATATCCTACTGATATTTTAACTTATTTAAAATATAATGGCATATGAACTTGTCCATGACTTTTTCGGTTACCCGATATCGCTGATGCGCGTACGATTAAGCATATGTAACTAGTTTACGGAAATTAACCGAAACGGTTTAACCTTATCATTTAATCTCAAAATCCAGAATGTTAATAGTTTACCCATATTAAAAAAGTCAAGGTACTTGTTGGGATTAAACTACATTTTATCTAATCATCGTTTAATCTAGCGTCATACGTTTTGATCAAGCACGCTAATCGGTCTAAGTCTATGACTTAAATAAGACCTTTAGTATTTAATTGGTTAGTTTATGCCATAATCCAGACTAGAGACTTGCCGGTAAATACAATCTGCACTTAGTACTTTTGTGTACGGCTGAGTTATTAAAATTAAAGAAGACTAGCTCAGATAAATACTCTCCACTTATTTCCCCTATACGGGCTTGGGTTACGGTAAATTATTACCGCTTGGTCAGAAATGGGATCATCCAAAGCCGGTTCGGGAATAGTAAATCTGCATATTCTTTTTAATCAGTTTTGTTTGATAACTTAAACATCAGGGTTAACTACCGTGTCCTGATATCCTCGGCTCATTACAATAAGCAACACCTAGGTTGGCATACACTCGATAGACGCTCAATTATGCATTCCCACAAGGTTGGGAGGAATTGACTCCTTCGTGAGTCAAAGTGGTGCGTACGTTAATTGTGTCTCGGTCTTTGTACCAGGCCCCGTATGTATGGACAAACATATAAATCTGTTAACAAGGTTGGACGGTCAATTAACCTAAGTTATAAAAAGATTTTGTGCTGATACGCACTTAAAACATTTTTTGAAATGTTTTCAAAATGAGTAGTTGGGTATATTTACCAGCGAAAGCTGTCATATTTTCAAAAGACTAAACTGCAGGTACAATACGAAAATAGGCTGGAAGTGCTCGGTAGTGATAGAGGATCTTCAAATCCTAAATCTGCCCAAAGTCTGTTTTATATTCTTTCTATGTACAATTTATGATCCGCATTCTATTACGAGCCTGTATATTATTTTGTATTTTCAAACATTCGGTTTGTAATAGTAATTTTACTTCAAGACTTCCGTTGTGCCGTGTTTAATTGACTATGATGATTATCAACTGACGTCACGATACTCCCCACCCGGGCCCACCGATGTATGGATTTGGATTAGAAATATGGGGTGTGACAGTTACAAAAAAACCAAAGTGTATATAGGCATCCTCGTGGTTACTATCAGTTGGTAGGAGATGGGTCTCAACAGATGTTACAAAGTGTGAACGGGGATCGTACTCCCGAAATGAGCAGCCGACCTGATCTCGCTCAACTAGCAGAGGCGGAATTCATTGCTAGAGAGGTAAGATAATACTTACTGTTTAACTGCTTATGTTGTATTAATAGACGTTCAAGTACAGACGCGAGTAAACAAACTGGCAGAGCTTCGCCGTACCAACTGACAAATCACTGACTAGCTCTAACATAACACTCCTCTATTTATAGGTCGACATGACTCGTACTGGAGTGTGTGTTGTAATAGTGACTATGCTTTGTACGAGTATGTGCTTCGTACGAGTGAGACAGTCGTACGAACCACTTAGACTTACTCGTAGAACCAATATAACAAAACATATGAAATTTACATTTTATCATATAAACATTGACATGAAAGCTCTATATACATTACAGGCACATCCTAGACGTAGGCAATAGACATTATGCACCAACAAACTCCCCCTTGGATGTTGCCGCAGTCTGGATAGTCTTCAAAAAAACATTCTTTAAAAGATTTGACTCTAGCGACCAAAAAATCTCTTCGATGGCTTGCGACGCTCCTCATAAGGAATTGGTGTTTGATCTGTAGGAGAGGTCGATTCATTGTATTGCCAAACTGAAATCTCCTAAGCGATGCTATTCTAGCACGCTCCGCTATTCGAGCTTCTTTACTTTTCTTTTTTCTTTGTCTCTTTTTCTTCAAGCTTCCTCCGAGAAGTATTCCACGTCGATCCTGAATGTATATCGTTTGCAAAGCAGACATTGACAATCTTCTAGAATTGGAGAGCTTGCTCCTTGTCTTTTTCCTCAAAACTTATCTTACTGTAAAATAAACATTCAATATCCTTCTTTGAACAATTTACTAGCCACATGGGTCTAGTACTCGAATGCCACACCATAGACCGTATAATCTTTATGTGCTATGACGGCTTCGGATAATTCCTCAGTAATTTTCCAAGAATCTTCATCAGGATGAACATATATAACAACTTCTCCCGTACTCGAATCGTAGTGCCACCATTTGAAGTTCTTGTAAAAATCTTGTTCCATCTTTATGAGAGGCATGTTCATCATCACACGAGGCTTCTTTACTATTAAAGTAACATCCTTCTCATTCATCACTGGATCAACTTTAACAATACGACGAGGAAAGTGAGGTTTCCAATGTGTAAAACCATGCATTGCTTCTAGCTTAATCAATTTCCAAAGCCGCTGGTCATGAAATTTCATCTTCAGATTAACTGTCTTTGTTTGAAATAGCTCCTTAATATCCCAGTACGGCAAGGTTTTGATATCGCGTAGATATTGGAAATATTGAATACCAAACTCGCTCTTTATCGCGTAGACATTCAGCTCTTCAATCCATCCCCATCTCAAAATATCCCCTAACGAAATATCAGCATCTCAAGTAAAGAATGCTAGGGGTCTTTTAAATTTACGCTCTGCTGGAACATTATGAAACCATTTCTTCCTCTGCTTTGCTATTTCAGTGCTTGACATTTGTTGAGGAATAGTTCCATCTTTAACAGTTTCAGAAACTTTTCTTTTCAACATTTCGGAACTCTTAGCTACGAATATATCTGCAAAAGTTGGGGAATCATCTGTACTCTAATCAGCTTGATTAGCATCGTCATCAGAATCATCTTCCATGACAACTCTATCATACATGTTTGCATCCTCAATTTCTTCAAAAACATATGAGTTCGGTTCAAATACATCTATCTCATTCAATTCGTCTTCAAAGTTGAACTCAAAATTTCCTTCATTTATTCCCACCATCTCTGCAATCTCCTCCTTTGTGTAACTATGCACAAATTCTCCATCCTCTACGTCATGCTCAAGATACAGTACTTTGGGCTTTGGCACAATAGGAACAGATAATATTTCTATTTCTGGGAAGATTCTTGCCTGCTAAGCATCAACAGATTCGTTACCTCGATCATTCCTTCACTCTTCAACAGTTTGATTAGTAGAATCATCAAGATACTTAGAAACATCCACATCTTCATTCATATTTCACTTTGTTACACGAATTACAGAACCACCTACATAATCATCGTTATCATCGTCGCTATCTGAACTACTAGGATCAATAACATCTTATCAGCATCCTCTAACTCTACATCCTTTTCAACTTCTTCAGCAGATCATCAATCTCTTTCTCAATCTTCTTCTTCAACAACCAATCGTGATGTCTTTGAGAAATATCAAGTGAATCAATATCGACATCCGTTGGTCGTCCAATCAGAATAAACTTTCTCGGCTCCACATATACAACTATATCCATACAAGTTACTGGCACAGATTCAGCTTCTGGCTCAGCATGATCAGTGATAGGATCCTCCACGATTTTATCCTTTCCCTTTCCCTGAGCATCAAATTGTTGCTTTGCAAATCTTTCTCTTTCCGCAACACGCTCTCGGGCCTCAGATCTTTCAATCTCATCAATTTCTTCAGCAATATTCACGCCCAACTTTTTCACTAAAATCTTTTCAAACAAACTCATTCTCATATCACTTTGCAATCTTTCTTCTTCATATTCTGTCATTTGAAGTCTCAACCTCTCATTTTCCAAAACAATGCTAGCCAGCATAGCTTCCATCTGTTGCTTTTCTTCAGATAAACCTTCAATCTGTTCAACCATTTCCTGTTTCTCAGCAGTCAACACATTGATTTGTTCTTGCAGTTCAACAATCTTCACTGTGTTAAGCAAAACCTGTTTTTGTAGCTCATCCACCCGGATCATTAAATGAAAAATCACCCTCTGGAAGGTCACCAAAATCAAAGTTCAGATCAAACTGGGATGGTGATGTTTGTGAAGTATGCGGTGGTTGATGTGTGTAGGTCTCCTAGTCCGTATGGATCTTTACAGAATCGTCTATCCAACCTAGAGTGCGGAATCCCCTAGATCAGATTTAACAGAAAAACACGAACACGAACAAGAACACGAACACAATTCCTTCAAACTGTCTTCTATTGATTATCAAACCCAATTGTTTTACAATCAATTCAAGACTCTTCTCTCAATCTCTCTGAAGCAATTCTTGCAGCAACTGAACAACAGAACTAGCAACTAACTGAGCAACCTTAACCCTAATCACAACCTCCCTTATATAGAGATAGGTTATGTTTATGGGCTAGGGTTTCCTACATGGACTACTAATAGGTTTAAAGCCCAATTCGCCTACCATGTGTTATATTGTATCTATTTCAGCCCAATTACTTCTAATTCACTATTACAAAACTAAACCCGCTAACCGTTTATCATTTTACTAATTACATGATATCCAAAGACCAAAACTAAGCTGTTGTCACAAATATGCACCAACAAACTCCCCCTTGACAATAGCTTCATAAAATAACTTAGTCTTCAGACTTCTTGCAATCTTTAACATCTTTGAAAAACGTTGGTCTTTGGATAGCTTCAGCTTTAACAGCTTCTGTCAGTAACAGACTCCCCCTAAGCTGATGTATCCAATCACCAAATCTTCTAAATCATTAGCGTTTGAGTAAACTCCAGGTTAGTCCTTGCATAGCAATCTTCAAACTCTTCAACTTTCTTTGTCTGCAATGTTGAAAGGAGGTTCTACCATGCATCCAAGCAAACTCCTCTTCACCAAACTTCTCAGTAACACACTGCTACAATTTGTATACTATAAAACAAACATCTCGAGAAACCATAAGAATTTTTCAACACAAGTTAAACAAATTATTATTATTCAAGAGATAGTTAAATTGTATCACAGATTAAGCACTTCTCAACTCAAACCATATACTCAAAATTTTAAGCACACATAACCCGCAAGATCGTAAAAAAAATTTTGAACTCAGCTTCTAACATCGTCTCCCCCTATCGGTAACAACTCCTCCACGAACAACCAATATCCGTACAATAAGAATTTACAAGAAAATGAAATCTTTTTGGATTTTTATATTTTCTGAAAGCAAGTAAATAACGAAATAATAAGCACTCTATTTTTGTGAGTATCACCGGTAAGAAGATCATATCAACAACATCAAACTGTATTCACACTATCTGATTTTGCTTTATATAATCTTCATGAAAAGCACTCCAAGACGATTACCAGTATTGTTTATCCACTTAAACAAAATACATGAGCATTTCAAGTTCCATTACCTCGTGATCTGTTTAGTGAAGTGATACTGATATACTAGTGTGTCCCACTTCAGGACATACCCCCGCGATCAAGGTATACACAAAAATTCATCGTAGTAGGTGAGTTACCGAAATTCATCCTTTTGAATTACAACGTTAGATAATTGGTGATCAGGTCAGTACTTCCGTACAACAAAGAGACCAAATATCCAACGAGGGCTAGGATAAATACCAAATTTGGTACGAATAATGCAATTTGCAGATTTGAATGACTCTCTATGAGAGCTTCTTCAATTTATGGGATTTGGCATTTTAGCTCTTTTAAGATATCCCGGTTGTGCCTAGATCAGCATATATCTGGTTGCAGCAGAAGGACAACCTTGATACCCCGGATGAAATAATGATATAAAGACCTAAAACCTCAGATTTTGGCAATCCATCAACACAAGATTTAAGGTTATAAAACCATACGCCACTGATATGTTACCCACTCATACACAGTTTATTATAATATTTTGTATCACAAAGGTAAGTTGATTATTTCATGCGTTTTGCCTACTGTTACATCATATGATGAAGTTGCTATCACACTTAAGCAATTTCTTTTAATTTCAATGTGACAGTCTAACTTGCTGATGTACTATCATTTCTTTTTTCACACAGTGAAAAACTCATTTTGATTTTCTATTCTTTTATGTTTTTGATGTTCTATTTTTTTGTTGTTTTTTGATTTTTGAAAAGCAGTAAATTATTTACAAACTATTTTTATGGAAAAATGGTTATTCAGGATTCCTCATCCCGTTGAGTTCGACTAAATGTTCAAAGCGAGCCCTGTCAAATGCTTTTGTGTAAAGATCTACCAGGTTATCTAGTGTGTCAACTCGATGTAGTTCAATTAGTTTCTTTTAAGCACAATCCCGTATAAAATGATGAAGAATGTCAATATGTTTTGTGCGACTGTGTTTTACGGGATTGTTGGTGATTGATATAGTGGTATTATTGTCTATCATAATAGGAGTACGATTGAAATTCAAACCGTAATCACGCATCTGCTGTTGGATCCAGAGAACCTGAGAGCAACAACTACCCACAGCAATATATTCAGCTTCACACGTCGAGGTAGACACGCAAGACTGCTTCTTGCATTGCCATGACACGAGCCTCCCTCCTAAGAACTGACAACCACATGTGGTAGACTTCCTTGTAGATTTGCATCCTCCAAAGTCCGAATCAGTAAAAGCAACAAACTTCAAATCACTAGCAGCTGGATACCATAACCCAAGTTTAGGTTTCCCCTTCAAGTAACGAAGAATCCGCTTCACCGCTTTCATGTGGGACTCCTTTGGATTCGCTTGATATTTGGCACAAAGACATACTGCGAACATGATGTCGGGTCTTGAAGCAGTCAAGTACATCAGAGAACCAATCATTGCCCTGTATTGAGTTGGATCAACATCTTCCACACTCTTGGACCAAGATTGTGATTCTCACAGATAGGTGTGTTGAAAGTAGCGCAATCCTCCATTTTGAAACGAGACAAAATGTCATACACATACTTCGTCTGATGTATAAACATCCCATCCTTCTTCTGTTCAACTTGTAAACCCAGAAAGTAGGATAATTCACCCATCGCACTCAGCTCAAACTTGCTCTTCATCACCTCTTCGAAATCATGACACATTTTCTCATCAGATGACCCAAAGATGATGTCATCTACGTATACCTGTACCATCAGAAAGTCTTCCTTTTTCCTTTTAATGAACAGTGTACTGTCAATCTGTCCTCTTTCGAAACCATGTTTTAGCAAATGTGCTGACAATGTCTCATACCACGCCCTGGGTGCCTGATGCAATCTATACAATGCCTTATCAAGTCGATAGACTCGATCTGGATAGACTGGATCAGTAAACCCATCTGGTTGTGAGACATACACCACTTCTTGGACTTTCTCGTAAAGAAATACACTTCACGTCAAGTTGGTAAACTTTGAAGCCCTTGAATGAAGCAAAAGCTAGGAACAACCGAATTGCTTCCAACCTTGCTACTAGTGCAAACACTTCATTATAATCAATCCCCTCTTGCTGATTGAACCACCAACCGAGCCTTATTCCTTATCACGATCCCTCGGTCGTCTTTCTTGCACTTAAACACCCACTTAGTGCCTATTTCTTTTTCTCCATCAGGTAGATCAACTAGCTCCCAAACTTTCAACTTCTTTAACCGAGCTAGTTCCTCTTGCATAGCTTCAACCCAACAATTGTCTTTTAGAGCCATATGAACATTCTTCGGCTCCTCTTGGGCATTAAAGCAGCTATACAAACATTCATTTATCAACCAAGTCTTCTGAATCGAAGTAAACAAACGGTAACCTTCGAGCACACCTCTTCTCGTTTGAACACCTGCAGCAGCATCACCAATGATGTTTTCAAGTGGATGATCTCTGTGTACATGTGTTGTAGCAATGGTATCAACAACCAGATTATCTCCCATATTAGATCCAACCTCCCCTGAATATTAGCAAATGGATTAGTGAAATCCTCCCCCTGATTAGGTTCAGACTCACTATCACTGGAGTCATCTGGAACTGCACTAGAAGAAGTTTCGGGAGCATCTGTCATTGAAACACTCGATCTAGGCATGAAGTCACATTCTCCATCTTTACTGATCACAGTATGGATCACTTGAGACTCATCTGTATTTGAAACATCAGGAATATTAAATGATTTAAAGACACTGTCATAATCATATAATATAGCAGGACCACTCGTTGATTGTTGAGGTGAATAACTAGATTTCCATGTTAAACACCACCTCAATTTTACCAGTTTTTAGATTAAAAACCCTTTTATTCGGTGTTCCAGGCATATAGCCTAGAAAGTAACCCTCATCGGCTACCTCACCGAATTTTTGCTTATCTTTGTTTCGCACAATGGTGCAGGGTAATCCAAATGGTTCAAAGCCTTTTAAGTTTGGTTTTCGGTTAAACAATGATTCGTGACATGTTTTGTTAAACCATTTAACCATCAAAACTTTTTTCAAGACATAGCAAATTGTGTTCACAGCTTCTCCCCAGAAAAGAACTGGAAGCTTTGAATCAGATAGCATAGTCCTTGCGGCTTCAATCAACGTCATGTTCTTCCTCTCAGCGACTCCATTTTGTTGAGGTGTATAAGGAGCATAATATTGAGGTTCAATTCCCTTGTGAAGACAATAGAGATCCAGAACTTGGTTCTTGAACTCCGTGCCATTATCACTCCTTATCCTCTTGATCCGTGCATCATGGACATTTTCCAATTTTGTAAAAAGACCAATCAGCATCTCCGCTGTCTCATCTTTTGAACCTAAAAAGAAAATCCATGAATAACGTGAGTAATCATCAGTGACAACTAAAAAATAGTACTTTCCACCTATGCTCCTTACATTCACTGGACCGAATAGATCCATATGAAGTAATTCATAAGGGGCATATATGGAATTTACTGTTTTATACATGTGAGGTTTCTTATGTTGTTTTCCCTTTTGACATGGAAGACATTTATCTTCCACGTGAAACCTCTGCACTGGCGCCCCTTCCACTAAACCATTTTTAATAATATAATTCATTTTTCAGTAGTGTATGTGGGCCATGCATCTGTGCCACAACAATGACTCAGCCTCAGATGCTTTTGATAGTAAACACGCCACCACTGTGGAAGAATCCTTAGCACCCATGTCCATGACATAAGTGTCACTTCTCCTTGGCGCTCTCATCACTATCCAGTCATCCGTACCACAAACCAGGTTTCAACACCAAAGCTTTAGACTTTGTAAAGTGGACCGAGTGACCCTTGTCGCAGACTTGAGACACGCTCATCAGATTGAGCTTCAACTGCTCAACATAGTTCACTTTATCCAGTGTGATCTTCCCGTTAGTTACTTTTCCTCGACCGGTAATGTGCCCTCCTTTAGCACCTGCAAAATTCACGCATCAACCATCTATATTCTCAAACTCTGTCAGCAACCTTGCATCCCCCGTCATGTGCCTGGAGTAGCCACTATCAACATACCACAAGTTTATAATCCTCCTTAGCAGCTCCTGCACCATCCAACAAAATTAGATAGATTGGGGGACCCAAGCCTTAATGGTCTTGGGTCTTCCAGAGTCATCAATCATAGGAACATCCATCCAGTATCCATCACTCCTAACAGGAGTCTTGGATGTTAGACCTGTTGATGGAAATGCTTTTTGATTTCCACTAGGTTGTGGTCCTGAGGTTTCCTAACCAAGTTTGGACTTTGCGACCTTCGAAAATTATGATTTTGGTTCCATAAATTTTGATGATCATAATTTCTAAAGCCATCGTTATAAAAATTTCGATTATCAACATTCTGGTATCGATTTTGATATTGACCTTGACTTCTGAAATTATTTGATGGACCATTAAAGTTATTCATTCATGGTGAACTACTTCTAGGTCTATCATATCTGCCTGATGTAGATGCAGGCTGAAATCTTTGTAGATTTCTTTGAAAGTGAGGAACTTGAGGAGTTCCTTTTTCAGACTTATCTACACCAACAGCAACACTCTGTTGCCTGGTAGCAGATATCTTTAGTGAGTTAACCTTCTTCTCACCATCACCACTTTTCTCTGGTGATTTTTCTCTTTGTTTCTCACTTACCTGTGCTTCACTCTTTTTGTTAGGACAGCAGCTAGCTACATGTCCTTTTTCATGACATTTGAAACACGATTTTCTAGCCGAAGACTTCTTAATTGAAGTCTCTTGCTTACATTCATCAGGCGATGATGATGATGATGCCTTCGAAGGATCTTGTTTAGTTTGCTTAACTTCTGATTTTTCTTTGTTTTTATTTTTAGCAAACTGCACATTAGACTCTTTAGTAATAACAAGGACCTCTTCATTCATGTCACTCTCTTTAACAAAATCAACCTTTTTAACAAAAAATGTTTTTGATTCTTAGGGTGTGCATTCTTTGTTTTCAAAATTGGTTCCCTATTATTATCCTTCTAGGCATTTTCAGTTACATCACCATCCTCTGATGTGGAACTACCAGGTGTAGTTGACACAAAGTCTGCAAGCTCTTCTTCATGTGGCAAGAAAGAATAGTCGTGACCAAGAGGTGGTGGAACTTCATTCAAACCTTTGAAGCCCACACAAGTCTTGTCATTACTCTTCTTCAGGCCATTCATCATGTGTTTCATGACAAAAGATGAATATCTAAATTGTTTTAATTTCTTTTCAAGTTCACAAGATTTTAAGTTGTGCTTCAGACAACTCTTTGCACTTTTCAGAAACCTCTTTTGTTTTCTCACTCATCATATCATGAGCTAAGTCAATAACTTGAAGTTTTTCGTTTAGCTTACAGGTTAGAATATTAATTTCTTCTTCATAACCTTTAATTTTCTTCAAGTATAATGACTCATTTCATTTTACGAAAAAGTTTGATTCTTTTAAATTAGAGAGCTCATTAGCCAGACTTTGGTTTTGTTGTGTTAATGTGTCAACCTCACTTTGCAGTTCACAACATTTCAAACAAACAGAACTACCAGAGTTAGAACATACCTCGCCTGTTGACTTGCTTAGATCAGCCATGAAAGCATCAAAGTTAGCAGCCATCTTCTTCTCTGTAGCAGTCTGTTCTCCATCATCCTTCTCAGCTACCTTCTCTTGCTCTCCCTCAGCATCAGCTTTCACTTCTTCATCAGCAACTGGAGCTATTCAGCCATGAACGCCTGTGAGGCATTATTATCACTCTCTAGATGAACACTCCAATCATAAGAACCCTCTCTAGCAGTAGAAATCAGGGCCTTTGATCCAGTGTTGTTTGACGCATTCCTGTTGTTTGAACCATGACCAGGAGAATCTTGAAAGGATGAACTAGGACGAGATTCAGACTTAGCTCTTTGACACTCTCTAGCAAAATGTCCATAGTTGTGACAGTTGTAACACTTCACTTTTGACTTGTCAAAGCCCACACTCTTGCCAACAAAATTCCTGCCCGTTCTGTTCATGAACCTCTTCACCCATCTAGAAATCATGGCCATCTACCATTGCAAATCCATCTCCTCTAAGTCATCAGGGTTGATCTGATAATAATCTTCATCAAATGTAGCAGGATCATATATTTTACCCTGAATATAGTTCTCGTAGGAAGCAACGAAAGAAGCAAGCAATGCCAGGTGATCTTCAGCACTTTTAACACTCAGAGGCATAGACTTAGAACTGTTGTTACTTGATTGTTGTCTCTTAGCCCCTGACAAGCCTCCTGAAGCAGCAACGAAACATACTTCTCCATCAGAATTTGTCACTATTGTTCATTCTCACATGAGAGAAATGCAGTTGCAGTGTCACTAGAAGCATTGTTGGAAGATGAAGGTGTAAGACCTTTATAAATCCCCGGATCTTGAACCTGATCATAACCCGTTTCCTTCTTCTTCATGTTGAGCTCATAAGCTCTCAACTTTCCAACAACCTCTTCCAGGTTTTCTTTTCATAATCAGCTTCACCTTTTATCATCAACTGTAAATATCCCACTTTGCAGGTAAACATCCAGCAACTTGTCATTTTTCTCCACATTTGTGTATCCCTCTATGTCATAATTACCGATTTCTGACATCAGATGATAATATCTCGTGATTATATCTTCTAGGGATTCATTTCTCATTCCTTGAACACAGCAAACTGTTTCTTCAGCAGATCAACCTTATTCTTCTTCACATCTGTATTGCCCTCATACCTCTTTTTTAGGGCATCCCATATCTCCTTTGATGTTGTATAACGCTTGAGCGTATGTTTGATGCCATCAGGTAACGACATCTTGATAGCAGCTAAGGCCTTCTTTTCAGATTCATACATCCTCTTTTCAGCTTCAGACATGTTGGTATAAGCAGTAACACGTTGTCTTCCCTCAAAATCATGCGTTGGGTGAGCGTACCCATCTTGAATACAGATCCACATCCGTGTGTCCTGATATTCAATAAAAGATTGAAATCTATCCTTCCAAATAAGATAGTTCTCCACCTTCATCATCTTTGGAGGTTTGTTTGTAGTACTAGCCTCGTGCTCCATCCTCAACAGCTCATTTAGGTTTGACATATTCGACATTTTTACTGAATCGGCTAGTTAAAAATGTTAAAACTGTCCGAAATGAGTGGTTATCAAATTATACTCTTAGACTCGTCTCGTCGATACGATTCTAATGCTGTATATTGTCCGATAGTGATTTTCAGAATTTTCCGTGCCCTTTTTTTCTAAAAATCAACCGAGTCTAACTGTCCAATCGGTTCGTCAAAATTGTCTATGGATCAATTTCTATGTTCGAAAACGTTTAACTCCGGTTACGTCAACTGGTTAAGTTTCCACCTTTTTCTGTGTAACTCGGAACAGTGTAAAATCCGAAATGGAAACTCTGATTAACAATCCGAGATGAAATCCGAACAGTAATCCGAGTTGACAATCCGAAATGATGATCCAGAATAGTTATCCGAGACGAAAAAAGAAATGCACTATTCTGATCCGAAATGGGAATCCGGAATGAACTACCTGATCTCAGATGGAATTGGAATAGTGCTCAATCTGAGATGGAATCCGGAATGCACTTCTGATCCGAAATTCAATCCGAAATAGCTTCTGATCCGAATTTCAGTCCAAAATGGAATCCGAAATGGCCTTTTCTGATCTGAATTGCACTGTTTTCCAGATCCGAAATGCAGATTCTGGTCCGAAATTCAAGTCTTCAATCCGAATTACTATGCTTTTCAATCCGGAATGCAAGTCTTCAATCCGGAATGCCTGCTGCCAATCCGAAATCACTACAGAAAATCCAAAATACCTGCAAAAACCCTAAAACAGCCGTCAAAAACTCCAAAACAGCCTCCAAAAACGCAGATTTTTCTCTGTTACGATTCTGAACGAGCAATAATCAAGAGCCGAATGCTCTGATACCAATTGTAGGTCCCCTAGTCCGTATGGATCTTGACAGAATCGTCTATCCAACCTAGAGTGCGGAATCCCCTAGATCAGATTTAACAGAAAAACACGAACGCGAACAAGAACACAAACACAATTCCTTCAAACTGTCTTCTACTGATTATCAAACACAATTGTTTTACAATAAATTCAAGACTCTTCTCTCAATCTCTCTGAAGCAATTCTTGCAGCAATTGAACAATAGAACCAGCAACTAACTGAGCAACCTTAACCCTAATCACAACCTCCCTATATATAGAGATAGGTTATGCTCATGGGCTAGGGTTTCCTACATGGACTGCTAATGGGTTTAAAGCCTAATTCGCCTACCATGTGTTATATTGTATCTAGTTCAACCCAATTACTTCTAATTCACTATTACAAAACTAAACCCACTAACCGTTTATCATTTTACTAATTACAAGATATCCAAAGACCAAAACTAAGCTGTTGTCACAAATATGCACCAATAATGTGGAATCTGCTTTTGTGGCTGAGGTGATCATTGTTGAGGTTGTTGCTGAGGAACTTGTTGTTGTGCAGTGTTGGTGGCTGCTGTGGTTGCGGTGGAGATTGTGGAGCTTGTTGTGGTGATGTTGATTGCTGTTGTGGTTGTGATGGAGACTGTGGAGTTTGTCGTGGTGGTGTTGATTATATTTGCTGTGATGGTTCAACCACGAATTCTTCAATAGTAGGTTCAGAAGTAATCTCTTTGGCTCTGATCGTTGGAGATTCAGAACTTCGAACAGCAGATCGTTTATCCTCCTTGCCTTTTGATTGGCAGTGCTAAAGATAGCTTCAGAATCAGATTCAGATGGTACATATGTTGTATCATCCTCTCCTGTAGCTTTTCGTTTTCGTTCTTCATCCTTACGTTTGAGTTAGCCTGACGCTTTCTCTCTATCTTTTGCGCCCTCTTTCTTTCTCCTTCTCTGCATTCATCAGAATTAGTACCCGACGAAGAAACATCCTCAACTACTTTCTCAGTACCAAACGCTTGACGTTCAATATCTGCAGCCATATCTTCAACGTTCTCCTCAGTGTCTGGTTCATCACGAAGACCAGAACTTTCAGCAGCTGCCGTAGCTTTCTTTTTCTGAACTTTTGGAACTGATGTTGACATTGTAGCAGCTTTACGCTTAGCACCCTTTTCACAATCCTTCACAAACCACAGACTTCTTTTCGCAACAAACATAGATAAAGCTTCAAGTTCTTTGTCTTTGTCACCACTATCATCCTTCCTCCATCGACCTGATGCTTGTGAAACATAATCTTTATCAACAATCGCACTGAACATAGGTTTAGCGTTAGGAGCAGTCTTAAGATGCAAGTTCATCTTTCTCAATGTAGAAACGTCCATGTGTTCAAGCTTCAAAATATCATCTGCACTTTTATTCAAATCATGATGTAAATAATCAAGCATCATCTATACAAACTTGGGTATTGCAGAAATTTCTCTCTTTGAATGTTCTGTACCATATACGTAAAAATAACTTTAGAAAAGTTGTATGGCAGATTCAGTATCAACGCAGTGATCATGCACATCTGGTAATCCACAAGATCATCATATCCTCCTTTACAATGACTAAAACCGTGAGCAATAACATGAGCCAGATATCTAAAAGGTGCGCACAAATTGGCTTTCTTGAAAGGTGCATCATTCACAAATCCAGCATACCCCATACGATAAAAGCAACCTTTCACCATGTACTCTGAAAATTCTGTTGGATCATTCTCATTGTCTTTGAACTCTAACATTGTTCTTATCAGTTCTTCCTTAATCTTGACAGGAATATCTTCGTCCATTAATCTTCACAGCAGACACAATAGCATTATCCTCTATACCGAACTCTACAGAATTCCAGAAGTATTCAACATGTGACTGGTAAACGGTATGTCTATCGGTAAGCGCTTTAGTCACCCGTATAGTGTTAGAAAATCAAGAATTTCTCTACAAGCAGCAATTTCTGGAATTGATCCATTAGTTAAGCAACAGATATTGTGAAACGGTGAGAATGAAGATTTCTTGGCCTTTCACAAACATAACAAACAAGTGTTAGAAAAGTATTAAACTTTTCAAAGTAACACTTTCATTCGTACGAAACATAGTCTTGTACGAATCAAATACTTGGCAAATTCTAAAATTCAAAATTTTATGTTTACTTCGTATGAAACATAATTTTATACGAAGCAAACACTTAACAAAATTTTAAAATTCAACTATTTTAGGTTTACTTCTATGAAACAATTTCTTCGTACAAACCAAATCATCAAAACAATGAAAGATTTACTATGTACGAGCCAATTCGTACGATTCCAAAATAACCAAGTGTAATCAAAACTTAAAACTTGTAGATTTTAACAAATTAATAGTAGATTTTCGAGTTATTAGTGCCGATATTAACGTTTTTGAAGTCAATTTTAAGTTTTATCGGTCCAAACTCGCTAGATCTAAGTTTTATGTCCGATTTGTTCAGATACGGCATTATAACAACATGATTTCTGCAAAATTACCTTTCCCATTGTAAAAAGTGGGCAAATCAACCTTCCCAATGTGATTAGTATCGAAAATAAGCCATGAAATGAGATTTCAACAGATGTTTAGTACAAAATCCTCTAACTCATTCAACAGTTCTCAGAGACAAATAACCTTATTTCGTACGAAGTTCAGAGGATTATATACGAAGTAATTAATTTCGTACGAATCATTGCTGAAAACTTGATTTATTTATTTTATTTTAAATTTATTAACCATTTTTATTTGTTTAAAATTCCACTCGGTTAACCAAGTCCAAGTTAATGACCCTGGTTGCCCGACTTTGTCTACCAAGTCCAAGTTAATGACCTTGGATGACCGTTTTTGACCTAAAACAGATTTATTTGAACATGTAAAGTCTCAAATTAATGATCTTTATTGACGTTTAGATAAATTTCCAATAAAGATTAGCTCCCAACCCGTGGTTTCAGTTCTCACTCAGCAAGATATTGCTTTGATTTCAACCATCAATGTCTTCAACATCAGTAGACAAAAATAAATCTAACATGCTAAGAAAACTGAAAATCTTTAAGTTTTTTAAGAAATTTATCGAAAATGACATTCATATTTTTTTGAGTTCTGTGTTTTTAGAAGATCATATTAAATATTTAACAAATCACCAGTACCGTTGATCTTGGTATACTCATTAAGTTTTTAACCAGATTTACTTAGATTGCCAATATATGTTGTCCTTTTAAACTTCTTCTCGTTTCTCAATTGTTTCAAGATATGTTAAATAAGTTTGAGAACATGAAATAAATGTGTTTCCCACTCTGATTATACTCCCGCATCGAGATTCCCAAATATCATTTTACAAGTGAATATATCTAATTGATATGTAAATGGGTGAGTGCTAGACCTTGAGAGCTCAGGTTAGTATTTTCATACAGACAAAGAGATGAAGGCTCGTCTTCGGTGGTGTTCCATTCATGGAATCTTTTATACTGCATTTGTCAAAAAAATTATGACATAATCATTTTTATGCAGCTTGGGCGAATAATGCATAAAGTATTATACAAGTTCTAGGCCATTGCTTCCGCAAAATCAGAAGAACTCGGATAACCCCAGATATCGATCAAATATAAAGACCTAGTATCGTAGAATCTGGCATTCTCTCAAACGAAATTTCGGAGTACTAAGTCCATATATCCGAGAGATGTTATCCCAAAAGTTACTCAGTTTGAATTTTTATGTTTATATCCCGAAAACAATTTACTGAACGATTAAAGCCTACTGACACATCCTCAGTAAGACCTGTTTAAACAACTTGCTTAACATTCCAATTCTTTAGCATACTGTGACTGTCTTTTTGATATAATATGATATCTCTTTTTTTACAACAACTCTTTTTGAATTTTATCATGTTTTTGGATTTTCCCAAACATTCTCCCCCTAATAGCAAAAACATATTTTGGATTTTTAGAAAAGAAAGAATAAACAGAAAACGTCTAACCAATGAAAAATTCACATTAGGTCGTCATCATCCTCAAACTCAACCTCATGTATATCCCCTGATATCAGATTTTTTAAACCATTTAACTTTAAAAGATTTTTGAATCTTGTTTTATCAAAAGCTTTGGTATAAAAATCTGCCTTTTGGTCATCAGTGTGGATTTTCTCAATTCTAACCAACTTTTTCTTGTAGCAATCACGGATAAAGTGGTGTCGAATCTCGATATGTTTAGTGCGTGAGTGTTGGCAAGAGTTTTTGGTGATATCAATCGCGGCCTGATTATCTACAAATATTGGCGTATCAAGAAATTTTAGTCCGAAGTCTCTCATCTGTTTTTGAATCCAGAGTATCTGGGCACAACAACTGGATGCTGAAACGTATTCAGCTTCACAAGTAGATAGAGCGACCACGGTCTGTTTCTTGCTACTGCCACGTTATCAAACGGGTTCCGAAGAACTGGCAGCCGGCCGTTGTAGACTTAGTATTCAGCTTGCAGCATCCGAAATCAGAATCCGAGTATCCTGCAAGATTAAAATCATCATGTCTAGGGTACCACAAACGGTGCTTGGAAAGCCCTTCAGATATCTCATTATGCGTTTGACGACAAGCAGGTTTGACTCTCTTGGATTAGAACTGATAGCGGACGCACATGCACATTGGATACACGATATCAGGTCAAGAAGCCGTAAGATACATCAAGGATCCGATCATGGAGCGATATAAAGTTTCGTCAACTCTTTATCCAATAAGATCTTTACAAATGCCTTGATTTGGAGCTAACGGGGTAGATGTGATTTAGTTCCTGTCATATTGAATTTCTCCAATATGTCATGAACATACTTCTCTAATGATAAAGATACCATCAAGCAACTGATCGACCTGAAGTCCTAAAAGAACTTCATCTCCCCCATTGCATCATTTCAAATTTGCGCTTCATGACTTCTTCGAAGTCTTTACAGAGCTTATCATTTGTCGATCCAAAGATAATATCATCCACATATATTTGTACGATGATTAAATGCCATCTACTTCCTTTGTGAAGAGGGTAGAATCTATTGTTCCTCTGATAAAGCCGTTGTCTAGAAGGTGACTTGACAATGTTTCATACCAAGTTCTCGGGCTTGATTAAGACCGTATAATGCTTGTTCAGAAGGTAGACTTTGTCTTTGTGTACTGGATCCACGAACCCTGGTGGTTGGCCGACGTACAACTCCTCTTTCACTTTTCCGTATAAGAAAGCAGATTTAACATCTCATGGTACAACCTGAACCTTTCCATGAGGCAAAGACCAAGAATATGCGAATCGCTTCAAGACGAGCAACTGGGGCGTAGACTTCAGTATAGTCTATCCTTCTTGCTGGTGAAAACTTAAACCATAAGTCGAGCTTTGTTGCGTACCACAACTCCTCGATCGTCTCTTTTTGCACTTGAAGATCCATCTTGTGTTAATCTTTTTGTGATGATCTGGCAGGTCACAAGCTTACAGACTCCAAGTTTCTAGAATTGAAGCAACTCCTCCTGCATCGCATCCACCCAACTTTCTTCCTTTAACGCGTCTTTCCAGCCTCCCGGCTCAACCTGGGAAACAAAACAACTATTAGAAAGTCGAGTTTGAAGTGGAGAATACTAGTATAGAAACAACTTAGATCTTATTAATCTGATTGTGAGTTTGCACTCCAGTTTGTAAGCTGCCTATAATGTTCTCTGACGGATGATATGAAAGTGTTCTTGGCATCACTTCGGTTGGAACATCTACTTGCGGTTGCAAATTCGTTAGAACTTCATCAACGATGGGTACAGATGAAGAGGCTTCATTCCTAGGATTAGACTGATCAGCCTGTTGTTTCAAAAAACTTTCAATCTGTTCAGATCCTTCGTCGGAACTGGATCCTCCATCGTCAAAGTTGGTTCCTGATCAGAGTCAGCATCAGCATTTGGTTGGGCAGACGATTTGGCAGTATTGACATTTGTGCAGGAACAGGAACTTGAACAGAAGAGCTTTGACCGACATCAGACGTGTTGACCAGTAATGATGTAGAAATCACCAATGGTCTAGCAACTTGTTCTTGATTAGATAACTGATGCTGTTGAAATAACAAAACAAGTTCTTTTTCTGTTGGCACATCTGGTAGATCAAACGAATCCCACAATCCATTGTAGTTAAACAACCACGGATCCCCAGGTTTCTGCGTAGGCATTGTATATCTTTGACAATCTACATGCTGCGCTAGAACGACCTGGTTCAGACTCGGCAAGAAAACACGTTTCTGAGGAGTAGCATAACCGATGAAAAATCCTTCCAAAGATTGGCTCCAAATTTACCAGTCGGGTCCAGAATGGTACACGATGATCCAAAAGGCTCAAAAATGCTAGGTTGGGCTTTCGTTGATTCAGTAACTCGAGACATGTCTTTTTGTGAGGTTTAACTGTCAACACACGATTAAAGGTATAACAGCTGAGCTACTGCTTCACTCCAAAAACTAATTGGTAATTTTGAATCAGCTAACATTGTTTTGGCAGTCTCTATCAGTGTACGATTCTTTCGTTCAGCTACTCTATTTTGTTGTGGAGTATAAGGGGCGCTGAATTCATGAAGAATCCCTTTTCATTGCAGAACTCTTGCATCTTCTTGTTCTTGAATTCCTTTCCATTGTCACTGTGAATTATCTTAATGGGCAAGTGATATAGATTTTCTAGTTTTCTGAAGAGGATCATAAGAGTTTCAAACATTCCTTACTCTAAGAAAGAAAACCCATGAGAATCTAGAGTAATCATCTGTAACGACAAGGCAGTATAGATCTCCAGAAATACTTTTAAATTGACTGGCCCAAAGAGATCCATGTGTAGCCTTTCTAGTGGTAGCTTTATTGAATTCAAAAGCTTTCTCGGGTGTGATTTCTTATGCTGCTTCCCCTTTTTGCAGCTCAGACAATCATCAGATAGATGAAAACTTTTCAGATTAACACCCTCCACTAGGTCGTTATGCACAAGAAAATTCATCTTGCGGAGATGAATGTGCCCCATTTTCCGATGCCATAATATCGACTCTTTCTCGGTAGCTTTTGAGACAAAGCATTGAACTTTCTTTGACGTGGTAGAAGCGATGCTCATATCAAGAACATATAAATCATTTTCTCTCAGAGCTCGCATCAAAATCCATTGCTCCGGAATTTTGAAACCGGGTTTTAAGATTAGACATTCTTTATCATTGAAATGCGTCGTGAACTTCTTGTCACAAATTTGCGAGATGCTAAGTAGATTGTTCTCAAGCTCAGCAATATAGTTCACTTTATCAAACGAAACAACTCCGATCATGAGAATCCCTTCTCCGACGATCCTGCCTCCCTGCATTCCAGCAAAACCTACATACCCTCCACGGATAGCTTTAATGTCGTTGAGCAACGCAAGCATCCCTATCATGTGGCGAGATGCTCCACTTTCCATTATCCATTTTGACAGTATCGAATGCTCAAGCCCTACACACATGATTAACAAAACTATTTAAATAAAGAAACCCAAGTCTGTTTGGTCTTGGGTGGGTTTGGAATGTCAAATTTTGGACCCACTTTGTTTTTATCAATCTTTTTAAGCTCAGTTTTTTTTTTGGAACAGAAGGTTTTTGTTCAACCTTGAATGATTTGATTTTGACAACTTTAGCAACCCATTTCTGCGTTTGAGGTTTAGCCTTTTAACATAAAATTTCAAATCTACTTGACGATTTTTGTTTGATGTTTCACCAGTTTTATATTTAGATTGACATTGAATAATTGGTTTAACATTTTGATGAGATTCATTATTTCTTTTAAGAATTTGTTTCGGCACAAACATGGGTGCTTTTGGCTTTTCATCCTTGGTGAATTTTTTTGGATAAGAAACACGTTTTGGACTTTCTTGTGAGCAATATCGTGCGATATGGCCAACTTTCTTACATTTAAAGCATGTCCTGCTGTCCTTATGAACAGAGGTATCCAAAACTTGCTTCTGTTTCTATTTCTCTTTGTCTTTAAGAAAATCATCATTTGATTGCGTTCCGATGATCTCCTTTTCTTTCTCAGTTGTACTCCAAAAAACAAATTGATTTTCTTTGTAAAGTTCAATTTTTGGGACCTGTTGTTTTTATGTTGCTTCTGGAAACCCAACCCTGCCCGTTTGTTTTCCGGATAATTTCTATTCTTATGATAGTAGGGTCGGTTTCAGTTTTGGATTTAGAATAAAAAGATGCATCATGTTTATCTAAATCATCATGACTTACCTCCATTATAGCTTGAACATTTTATCCACACAATCCATTTTCACTTTCTGGATTGGAAAGTCCTCATCCGAAAATAGTTTATCAGATCCTTCCATTTTGTAAACTATGACATTGGGATCAACATTTAAACTATTTTCTGATATATATCATCAGACATAGACTCAACAAATTTTTCAGACTCAGAAATCTCAGATCCACTTTTTAGAACCTTTTCAACCACATTGTTTACCACCTCAGAGTCACATTCCCCATCAATTTTAGTGTAAGTTACATCGATATCCAAAGGCAGCTCATTAGATAATTCAGATTTCAATTTTAGATTAAGCGCGTTTTCCACCCCATATGGATTTTTGCATTCACAACTATTCCACATTGGTGATGGAACTCGATCATAACTCGCACTTTTTGTTTCATCATTTTTAGATTCATCATTCTTTTTCGATTTTGGGTAAAATGTGATCGACGACAATGAGCTTGTTGAACAACTAATTAACAGTTTGTTAACCCGTTCAGATTCAATTTTAATTTTCTCAAGCTCACTTTTGAGCTCAGCAATAGTGTTTAGACGAATGTTTATAGCCATCTGTTACCATCACTGTTGCTTTAAGCATCAAAGTGTTGCATCATTTTCTCTGAGTGCTTTATTATTGTTTAACAGATGCACTCAATTTGTCATAAACTTCCTTAGTGGATTTGTAATCACTGGACAAATTTCTGTTAAACTTTGAAATTCAGTATATCGTGTGTTTTTCACACAACACTCACCACATGGCTCTGCACATTTTAAACAAGATTTTTCAACCAAATCTCGGACGTTGACTTGTTTACCTCATTGTCGTTGGCCATGCAAGCTTTAATGATGTCTTCTGACAACTTTTCCATCTTCTCATCGATTATGACTTCTTCAACCGGCTTCTTTTGCTCTTCACATGTTGAATGTTAACTTGGTGCAAAGTAACCTGCAAAAGTCTTTAAGATATCATTAGGCAAAAGGTGTTTGAATGGACCGTTCAAAAGTTCCTCCTCTCCTGATGAAGTGTGGTAATAGTAATCATCATCATCAGATCCTTCATCAAAAGACGGCCATGATTCTTCTTCAGGTTCCTCTATGATCTCAGCAACCAAAGCCAAACTCTCTCCTTTTAAAATATACTTGTTCAATTAAATCCCTCATCTTCTTGAGTAACAACCAACGCTTTATCTTTGGTTTCAGGCTGATTATCTTCAATCGGCACCATTCTGGTTCTTGGCTGAGGTCGGTGGTAAATCGCTCTTTTGTAGTAATCATCAGCGAAAGGATTATGGTTTCCTTGAACCTCTCTGTTAGGACATTCTCTCTTGAAATGACCTTTCTCCCACACTTAAAACAAGTAACTTTTGATTTATCAAATCCAAGTTTCCCATCCAAACCTGCCAAGTTTTCTTTACCTGTAATCTCCATAAATCTCTGTGCGCGACGAACAATCGAAAGCCATACACTATTTTATATATATCAACTCCATCTCAACTGGATCTATTTGATCATAATCTTCACGTGTCATTTCAGAATTTCCGATCTTCCCAGCAACTAGACTATCTATCATAAGACTGAAGAACTGAAGCTAGTAGAGACATGTGTTGCTTTGCTGTCTTCTCATCAAAATTTCATGCATTCTGAAAATCGACGGCAATGTTGCATTGAAAAACTCTTTGATTAGAATGAGATGATGAACTAGATTGGTTGTTCTGGTTGACTTGATCCATAAGATGACTGTTGGCTTGACGGTGTGTTCGGATCAACTGTTGGAAATGAATGAAAACCGCTAGTTGATTTGGTGGTGTGCTTGGCGAGCTGTAAGCACTGAAAGCAGTCTGGATCTTTGGCGCCTGAATTTGAGCAGCAGAACTGTTCTTGAAGTAAAGATTAACATCTTGTTGAACTTGTACAGTCTTGTTCTTTGCCATTTTTTGCATTTCCAGTTCATGACCCTCTAGTCTTTCTATGAAACGAGGTAACGAGAAATTGCTATACTCAGTTCCATTCTTCAGTATGGTCAGATAAGTAGACCATTCGCCTTCGGTAGAGAATCAGCCAATTTGTCAACAAGTTCTTCATTGGTTTTTATGATGCCCATTCTTTTCATTTGAACCACTAAATGACGGTATCTCTCAATCAGCTGCTTCACAGATTCACCATTGATAAGTATGAAAATATCAAACTCTTTGCTCAGAAAGCCCTTTTACTTTTTCTAAGTTGAGCACTTCCTTGGAACTTCAGTCGAGAGCATTCCACAATGATTGAGCATCATCGTCATGTTGAAGTAAAGCCCAAATGTCTTCTTTAATCGATTGTTGCAGAATGTTCATCATTTTCTTTTCATTGATAAACCTTTCACGTTCGACATCTGAGAATTGAGCAAGGTCTTCTCAAGGCCATTTTCACCAACTGGCGCTATATATTTCGCTTCAATTGCAAACCAACAAGTAAAGTGATTAGCCTGCACCCAGTTCATGAAACACTCACTCCAGCTATCAAAATCTTCTAAGTTGATAAGCTTTGGCGGTTTCATCCTAGTGCCCATCTTGTTCTCAAGATTGATATTCTGAGCCGCTGTGTTGTGACGACTGATGTGGTGAATGCGTTATAAAATTCTTCAGACATTCTCCTAAAAAATTTAATAAACACTTTCGAAACAAACTGATTAGTGCGAAAAATCTTTCGCGCGGATGACAAATACTTCATGCGAATGAAACTCGTTCGTAAGAATCACAAAGTTCAAAACAATATGAATTCTCACAACAAAAACATTGTGCGAACAAGATTCTCGTACGATTGTCAAGTTCGTATGAAATACTTGGTAAAATCTGAAAATTTGTAAATTATGAACTTTTTGGAATTTGTTCGTACGAAATATCAATTTATATGAAACAATTAAGTCTTCAAACGATGATTTTTACCGATTTCAACATGATTTAGTCCGATTTTGTGGTTTGAATTTGTTAAGGATTTATTAGAATGTAGATTAACGTGAATTCCTAGAATCCTAGTCCATTTCGTCCACAAATTCGTCCAAAATCAGTTCAGTTTGGGAAAGTGATGAAGATGAAAGTGAATCCAAGTCTGAAACAGTTGGTAGCCTGCAACTACTTGTCGTTTGTTAGTAGATCAGATCTCAAAGCTCTGATACCACTTGTGAACGGGGATTCCCGAAATGAGCAACCACCTGATCTTACTCAACTAGCAGAGGCGGAATTCATTGCTAGAGAGGTAGACAAAATGAACAAGATAGTACTTACTATTTAACTGCTTATGTTGTATTAAAAGACATTCAAGTACAGACGGAGTAAACAAACTGGCAGAGCTTCGCCGTACCAACTGACAAATCACTGACTAGCTCTAACACAACACTCCTCTATTTATAGGCCGACATGACTCGTACTAGGTGGGGTGTTGTAACAGTGACTATGCTTCGTACGAGTATGTGCTTCGTACGAGTGAGACACCGTACGAACCACTTAGACTTGTTCGTACGAACCAATCTAACAAAACATATAAAATTTACATTTTATCATATAAACATTGACATGAAAGCCTATATACATTACAGGCACATCCTAGACGTAAGCAATAGACATTATGCACCAACACAAAGATCTGTTCAAACCACTGACCATTCTTCCAAATTTGAGATGCATGTTTGTGACCCCTTCCAAAGCCAATTTGGCTTTGGAAATTCACCTAAACTAATTATTTACCACTGTGCAGGGAGCTTCTACTTGCCTTGATAGTTTATGGTATGTAGATAGTGGAGGCTCTAGACAAATGATAGGATGTAGAGCGCTTCTCAAAGACTTTATACTTCATGGAGGGTGTGATGTATCTTTTGGTTATAATTCAAAAGGGAAGGTGCTTGGGTAAGGAACAGTTCAGGCTGGGAAACTCAAATTTGAAAATGTCAATCTTATTGACAATCTAAAATTTAATCTTTTTAGTGTTTCACACATGAGTGACAAAGGCTATGGGTCATTCTTCACTATGAAAACTTATCAGATTGTTAGGCCAGAAGTGGTTAAAAAGATTGATCAAATCATAGCTAAGAGTAAAGCACAACTTGTTGCTCATAGGAGTGGCAATGTGTATGTGGTTGATATGTTGAAAGATAATCCAGTGACTGATCCAGTTTGTTCTTAGCTGCCTCTAACAAAGAGACAGAATTATGGCACAGAAGACTTTGACACACAAATCTGACAACTATACCACACTCTCTAAACAAGACCTTGTAAGAGGCTTACCATAAAAAATTTTCACAAAGAAGAACATTGTGGTTTCCTGTTTAAAAGGAAAAACAACATAAAAGCCCTTACAAACCCATTGGTGAGTCCAAAACAAGTCAGTGTTTACAATTGTTACACATGGACTTGTTTGGCCCTATAAAAATCATGAATCTAAGTAAAAAAGAAATATTGTCTTGTCATAGTTAATGATTTTTCAAGGTTTATATGTTCTTACGTTTTGCACTCCAAGGATGAGACTGTAGGTATCTTGCAAGGATTTGTGAAAAAGTCGAAAAGTAATTTGACCTGCAAGTAAAAATTTTCAGGAGTGATAATGGCACGGGTTTAAAAATAAGGAGTAGCATGAATTTTGTGTGTCAAAAGGAATTGTAAGGCAGTACAGTATTCCAAGAACACCAGAACAAAATGTGGTAGTTGAAAGGAAAAACAGAACTTTAATTGAATCTGCTAGAACAGTGGCAGATTCTGGTTTACCTTTGTCCTTTTAGGAAGAGGCTATAAACACTGGTTGCTATGTTCAAAATAGAGTTTTGATCAATCCTAGGCATCAATCCACTGCTTATGAAACTCTGTTCAAGATCCAACCACTGATCTCATACATTAAAATTTTTGGTTGCCCATGCTTCATTTTAAATATAAAAGATTCAATTTCAAAATTTGCAGCCAAAGTAGAATTTGGTTATTTTCTAGGATACTCAACCACTACAAAAGCCTACAGAGTCTTTAATTCAAGGACTAGGTGTGTGGAAGAGACCTTGAATGTTAAATTCAATTAACTTTCTTCATTAAAAATCTCAGCAAATCCTACTAACTTTTTGATTTAAACAAATTCACATTTGAAGTTGTGTCTGTTAAGACTGACCTTGCAGGTACACCACACTCTCCATAACAAGACTATGGATATAGCATTTTGATTCCCACAGTATAAAGCCACATCCACCACTATAGTAGCAGATGTTACTAACAACACCACACTCTCATAACAAGACTATGGATATGCATTGTGATTCCCACAGTATAAAGCCACATTCACCACTAGAGTAGCAGATGTTAATAACAACTGTGAAAACTCTGCCAGTGTTGGATCAACCACTGCTGATCCTCAATCCTCTGCCATCTCATCAGCTATAACATCTGTTGATAAAAGTCCAACCACTATGATAGAAGTCATCATGTTATCACACTCTCTCACCAATACTCCACCTCACTCAAGATTTGGCTCTTCAAAATTGCCAACAGATGTTAGCTCAGATGATTCCCATCTGCAGCCTTCACCTCAAAATGTCATTATTCCATATAAGGGAGATATAATCTACCTTAAAAACCATCCCACCTGATCTCATCATTGGCAACACCAATGAAGGGTTGCTCACTAGAAGTCAATCCCGAAACATTTGTCTTTTTGTTGGTTTCCTATCTCTCACACAACCTGTCAAGTACCAAGAGGCACTAAAAGACAACAGTTGGGTAGAAGCCATGCAAGAAGAGCTCCTTCAGTTTAAAAGACAACAAGTATGGGAACTTGTACCCTTGCCAAAGGATGTATGTCCAATTAGCACAAATGGGTCTTCAAAAACAAAATTGATGAAAGGGTATTTTTGTCAAGAATAAAGCTAGGCTTGTGGTTCAAGATTACAGACAAGAAGAAGGCATTGATTATGATGAACCTTTGCTCCTGTAACAAGATTAGAAGCCATCAGATTGTTCTTAGCCTTTGTTGCCAACCAAAACATCATGGTGTTTCAAATGGATATTAAAAGTGCCTTCCTGTATAGTAAGATCAAAGAAGAGATATATGTTTGTCAACCTCCTTGCTTTGAAGATGCATTTTATCCTTGCTTTGAAGAAACAAGTACCAAAAGCCTAGTATGAAACTCTTTCCACCTTTCTCTTATCCATTGGTTTTATAAGGGGTAAAATTGACAAAACTGTATTTCTAAAATGGAGAGAAAAGGATTTGATGCGTGTCCAAATCTATGTGGATGACATCATTTTTGCATCCACATGCACTGCCATGTGTGGAGATTTCAGACAACTCATGGCAGCAGATTGAAATGAGTACAATGGGTGAGCTCCATGTTTTCTTGCTCTCCAAGTAAAACAATTGCAAAATGGTACATTCATTCATTCATTCATCATAGTAAGTATGTCAAAGAACTACTTATGATTGTAAACCATCACACCCATGGCAACCACAAAGATTGTCACTATGGATGACAAAGATGATTTGGTTTATCAAACTCTTTATAGAAGCATGATAGGTTCTTTGTTGTACCTAACTACACCTAGGCCAGACATCATGTTTGCAACATGTGTTTGTGACAGATCCCAGTCAGCACCTAGGAAGTCCAATCTCATTGCTGTCAAAAGGATGTTCAGATACATAAGAAGTGCTCCCGCACTTGGTATATGGTATCCAGCTAATGGAAGTGTTAAGCTTTTAGGTTATTCAGACAGTGATTTTGCTAGAGGTCACACCACAAAGAAGTCAACTTCAGGAGGATGTCAATTCTTAGGAAATTGTTTTGTGTCTTGGCAGAGCAAAAAGCAAGCTGCAGTATCAACATCCACAACAGAGGCTGAGTCTATTGCTGCTGCAAGCTGCACTGCTCAACTCCTATAGCTTTAAAATCAACTATTAGATTTTGGTGTAACTGCTTTAAAGACTCCTCTCATGTTAGATAGTCAAGCAGTTGAAAACATCATTAAAAATCCAGTATCTCATTCTACCACAAAGCACATTGACATCAAACATCATTTTGTGAGGGATTCTATGACAAAGGTTTGATTTCTCTGCATCATGTTCCAACTAAAGGATCAACAGGCATATGTTCTAACAAAAGCATTAGATAAAACTACCTTTGAAAGTTTGATCTTTAGAATTGGTATGCTACACATGGAATAAAAACAAGAATTTATGTTCCATGCATAAATAACATTAAAATGCTTTCAGAAAGTAAACAATTCATCCTTAAAATAGCTAAAATTGGAACTTTTCAATAAATCTCTAAATTCTACTCATAACCATTGTTTCTCCAAACCTCTGCTTGGCATAAAAATCTATCAGTTGCTAAAAGTGTATCCATTGTTCTACTTCCACTGTTGGTGAAACCACTGTTTTCCTAATCCATTGATATTCTATCCTCTGATAGTGTAAAATCATCGCTGATCAATCCTCTATTCAGAACCAATGTTGGTCTCTAGCAAAGGTTTCCAAACAACTATCATCCATTATCCAACAGAGTTTACACTGCACAGATGTTAGCCATCAGATCTTTTGGAAACCCTGCCACGTCAGCATTCACTTTTCCCTTTATAAAACCCTGTTTCATCCAAACAAGGTTTCACTTGCCGTTTCGATTTAAGAAACTTCTCCATGAAAATCTCCATTACTCTCATCTTCTTCCAAACCTCAATAATCACTCTTCACCATAAATTTCATCATAAAACCCCCCCCAAACTACCTTCCGATATTCGAAAAAACCAACAATATCACTGTGTTTCACTCCATGATTGATGTTCTACAAATATCATCATACAAGGATGTGTTACTGGCCAAGGCTCTGTCACACCCCGTATTCTACACCCAAACACCGGTGGGCCCGGGTGGGGAATATCGTGACGTAAGTTGATATCATCATAGTCAATTAAACACAGCACAGCGAAAGTCTTGGAGTTAAATTACTATTACAAACCAAATGTTTAAAGTACAAAAATAATATATAGACGGCTTGTAATAGAAGATCCACAGGCGGATCGTAAAATGTAAAAAATGTATAACAGTACTTTAGGGCAGATCTAAGGATTTGCAAGATCCTCTTATATCACTACCGAGCAGCTTCCAGCCTATTTTGTATTGTACCTGCAAGCTTAGTCTTTTGAAAATACGTCAGTTTTCACTGGTAAATACACCTAACTGACTCATTTGAAAACATTTGAAAATGATTTTAAGTGCACATGGCACAAAATCTTTTATAACTTGAGAAAGTTACTTTGTAACCTTGTTAACAGATTCACATGTTTGTTCATACATACCGGGCCCAGTACGGAGACCGAGACATGATTAACGTACACACCACTTAAGAACTCACGAAGGAGTTATCCCCAACTTTGTGGGTAAAAATAATTTAGCATGAGCATCTGTCAGGTGTATGCCTACACCCCGCGCTTTGGTCGTGGCCATTATCTATTGTAATGAGCCGAGGATATCCAGGACACGGTCGTTAACCCCCAATGTTTAAGTTATCAAACAAAACTGATTAAAATGGAATATGCGGATTTACTAGCCATAATCCAGCATTCGATTGATCACATTTCCAGACCAAGCAGTAATAATTTACCGTAACCCAAGCCTGTATAGGGGAAATAAGTCAAGAGTATTTACCTGAGCTAGTCTTGATTTAAAAATGCAAGATTTAATATCTCTGCCGTATCCAAAATGAACTAAGTGCAGATAGCAATTACCGGAAGGCTCTAGTCTGGATTATGGCAAAAGCTAACCAATTAAATGCTAACGGTCTTAATAAAGTTATAGACTTAGACTAACTAGCGTACAAGATCAAAATGTATAATATGCTAGATTAAGCGATGATCGGATAGAATGTAGTTTAAACCCAACAAATATTATGACTTGGGAATATGGGTAAACCATAAGCATTCTGGATTTTGAAACTTAAATGATAAAGTTAAACCCGTTTCGGTTAATTTCCGTAAACTAGTTAAATATACTTAACCAAACACATATAAGCGATATTGGGTAACCGGATAAGTCATGGACAAGTTCTATATGCCATTATATTTTAAATAAGTTGCAATATCAGTAGGATATAAAATTACATGCCCGTTAAGGTTTTAAAACGAAACTATGCCTCTTAAGGGCGTTTCGGTATTTATATACTGTATAAAAGGAACTTGAATATATTTTAGTGTTACGATCATATGTATTCTGTAAAATAATAATTTAGATAAGATTAGTAAGAACATAATAATATGTGTAATTTATCATTTATGACCAAACTATGCACCGAATGGGCATTTTGGTCATTTTACATATAGTATGATACTTTATTTGGGATTCTGAGTTTATATCATGTACCTACTGTAAAAGTATTTTAAATAAAGTACGTAACAAGTCTTGGTTGATAAATATGGTTTAAAACCATACTATGCACCGAAACGACGCTTATGTCGTAAAATGACAATTTGTGCGAAGTTTAGTAAAAACTGATGTTAAGATCAGGTTTATATGTCCTAGATATGTTATTTAATATAACATATTAGTAGGTAAAAGTTTTGATATGAAAAAGTATGATTAAAATCATTTTACACGCCATAAGGGCTTTATCGTCATTTGTTGACATAATACAAGGACTTGTTCATAAACTCAGTTTATAATCTGATTTGACATCCCAAATAATTATACTTATGATATTTAATCAATAGGTAGTTCATTTTTAAGTTCATTATCGTTTAAACCTTATTTTATATAAGAAGGGCATTTTTTCAAAATGACATAATTATGAAACTTGTGCATAAACCAGATTCTGATTATGATCATGTAACATAACCTCAAGGGGTTATGCTACATCATATAACGATCATAATGCAACCTTAGATCAGTAGTTAACTAATCTAAATTGTCAGAATAAAAGTCAAAGCAGAAGTTAAACTTTGCAACTTTCAGTTGCGAACCGACCCTAGAACTGAAATTGACGAGCCGAACATGTTCTTACTTGTTCTAATAATTATTACCAACTTGTTTAATTGTTAAAACATGTTTCATAACATATATAAACTCAGATTATAATATTTCCGAAAAATGGTCTGTTTGACTTTTTAATATTTATACTTTGACCCATCAATTGGTCTAGCAAACGTGATCTTTAGGAGGTGCCATTAATAGGGACTAACACCTACCTTATTACAATCACTAATCCATGTTCATTACGAACAATGGCTGGACCATAATGGTCTTAACCGAAAGTCAAGGCGTTTTCCGTAAAATGCTTGACTTTTGGCTATAAAAGCCTATAAACGAAAATGCAAGAGAAATGAACACTTACAAATAATTCCTAGGATGAAATAGAACTAAGTTGGATGCTCCTTTCAGTTAGGAACTTCCAGAGGAGGGAGATAGAATAAGAAATGAGAAAGGTGCAAGTTCGTGTTGAACAAATGCAACTATTTATAGTTGGAGAGCTTGAAGGAGGTGATGCCAGGTGTTAGGGGGTGTTAGAGTGAGCTTACAATTGTCCTAAAACGTGGCATAGCAGTTTGGAAGTCCATGGTTTCGAATCAAATGGTTTTTGGCAACATGTGTGGAGGCCAAGGCAATTTTCTGCAGACACATGCCTCTGTCGGGCAACGAGACATTTGGCCAGGGTCTATCGCGCCCCGCGAGCGCCACATGGAAACTTTCCAAACTTGTCACATTTAGCCCCTCAACTTATAAAACCTCCTAAAACACCTTTATAGCCTATTTAGCCCTCCGTAGTCAACATTTGGCGTACCCGGGATTATGCCCGGACATTGTCGAGCTCTTCCTTCGTTAAAAGGTCACTCAGAGGTAAAATTAACATGTTGACACTTTTAACCCCTCCATTGTCCAACTTTTACATAATAACATAATTAATCCCTCTCGTCCAACAAGTGACATATATGAGAGTTAGGACTTCGTAAAGGATCACTCAGAGGGTCAGTATAAGTATGTTGACCCCAATGTCACTCAGAGGCTGGGCATGTTGACACAAATGGTCACTTAGAGGCCAAGTTTAAGCATGTTGACACTAATGGTCACTCAGAGGCTAAGTTTTAAGCATGTTGACACTAATGGTCACTCAGAGGCTAAGTTTTGTGCATGTTGACATCAAAGGGTCACTCAGAGACTTAGTTTGAGCATGTTAACACCTTTAGTCCTTATTATCCTTTAACAGAACGTGTCACTATAGTAATGGACACAATTTAACGATGTGTTACAGGCTCCGATCTATAGCGACACTCTTCGTCAATTCTGGGCAAATGTTGAACTCCAGGTTCAAAACAAAAAGCCACTTCAAAGATTGGACAGTCACTTGTTCAAATCTCTCCATCTTCTATCTCCTCCACATTTGGTCTTAACGACCTAAATGACCCCACCTCTTTTCCAGAGAAAGATTTAGACGCTGAATTCATTGAGCGAGGATATGAAGGTCAGTTATCAGGTATTACCATTTTCAAACCTCAATTTCCCGCAACATGAAATTCTTTTTCCACACCCTTATATTATGTTTGCCAACCAAAACAACTGCTTTTAACGAAATATCTTTAAATATTAATATCTGAGTTATGTTATTCTAACCAAATCAAAATTTAATTTTCCCCATGTATTATTTTTTTATTTGGTTGCAAATTTTAATAATCTTAAAAAGGGTAAAACTTTTTTGATACACCCTATGTTGTTGAGTTTTTATTTACAAAAACAAGTTTCTGAATCTGATTTTCAACAAGGTGTTATCTGTGAAGTTAGCAGCCTCAAACATGAAACTTTTACTAGACTCTCAACACAAAAACCTAAGGTGTTGAAAACTAAAGCAACAGAGACTGAGCAAATTTTGTACTTCTATAACCACTGCTCCTTCCTCTGTTGCTTAGCCCAGTGCTCCTGGTGCACATGGCACTACAACCAGTGTTGTGCAACCCACACTAGCAAACCCCAAAAAGAAACCCACCAAATCCAAGTAGCCCACCAAACACCCCAAAAAGGTAACTCTGGAAGATGAGATCCAAGACATTTTACTTGTGATAGCACCAAAGTCACTTACAGCCACTGCTGCTACTTCCTCACAGCAGTTGGTTCAAAGATCTCTACCATCACAAGCTCTTCTTGCTTCCTCACAAAAGGAACAAGTTGTAAGTACATGGACACCACACTACGAGGAAGATGATTCAATTAAACATTTGTTCGCAAGCCCCTCTCCCAGGGCTATGTCTCTTTCTACTCCATTACCCACCTCTCCAATTCCTACCACATTTTTACCTCTGTTTCAAGTTATTGAGAAAACTCAGATTACATGCAGTCCCTCTCAATCACCCATCACTGAGAGTTTAACACCAGCATTGACTGAATCTGAGAAAACTCAAATAGTCAACCCTGAAACAGTTGAGGAGGTTACAGCCTATGTGTTACTTGTAACTCTTGGTGTTAGTTCAAGTGAAGCAACTACTGCAACTGCTGCTACAACAACAATGGCTCAGTTGGATAGTGGTTATATACCTACGACTTCCTTGATGGCAACAACTGCTGAGGCTACAATTGTATCTGTAACATCCGTAAAAAAAACGGGTTTCCAAAACCCGCTTCGTTTATTAACCGAACATCCAGTTAAAATTTTCGTTGCATGTTTAGGGCTCAAACTAATTTTAAACAATACATAATTAACAAATATATTAGAATTTAAAATCTATAATTGAAAATTAATAATAAATAATGAAATAAAAATTATTTGCAGACGCCGGGTTTCGAACCCGGGTCACTCTCAAGACCAAACACACTTCACACCACTCCGCCACACACATCTATCTGTTTAAAATATAAACCAAACAATATTAATACAAGATCTCAAATTTGAATTCCTGAACAACCGCCCTGTAACAACCAATCTTGAATCAAGCAATCATCCGAAACCGTTTCTCCTTTGCAATTAACTAGGCAAAACCGTTCCCATCATGCATCAAGACTCAATCAACGAGTCAATGCATTAAATTTAATTGGCAATCATTGACCGTAACCGATTTTTTTCGGAAACTGAAAACCGAATCAAGCCATCACCTTTGGCTATAAATAGTGATATTCTAAACCCAATTGGAACTCCCACACTCGCAATTCTCTCTGCAAACTTCTGTTATCGAGATCCTTCGTCGGAAGAACCTGAATTCGCCGGAAAAGTCTACTGTTCATCAGAGATTTCAGCGATTACCGTTGGTACATGTTCCACTCTATTCTTCCATATTCATAAACCATAATTTATGTATCTAATATGTAACTAAAACGATTGTTAAGCTAATCAGATCTTTTTCTGTAACTTCTTAATAAGGAAGATGATCAGGAAGTAATGCATAAATCGAATTAAAATTTGTATTTATACCGGGTTAGACACACGTCCAGTGGATGGACCGTGTGCATTCGAGATCAAGGTCTCGGGTTCGAGTCTGTACATGCTTTCCGGTTCGCCAATTATACACAACCTTTTTTTTAAACAAGTTAACGAAATAATCTAGTAAATATATAAATTTAATAAAAATCTTATATCCTTCGGGTTAGTCACACAGCCCAATTGGTCGGGCTGTGTGCAACACGAAGCCAAGGTCTCGAGTTCGAATTCGGTTAGTTACACCGCCCCTGAAATTATCCAAACCTTTTTAAATTAAACAAAAATATGTTAGCTCTGGTTTGTGTATATCCATAATTAAATTTCAATATATATCGGGTTAGACACCCAGCCCAGTTGGTTGGGCTGGGTGCAACGCAAACATAAAGGTCACGGGTTCGAGACCGGTACTACACACTGGTTCAAAGGATTTTAAAACCTTTTTAAAATAAATGATTTCTGAATAAACTAAATAGTATATAAATATAATTAAAATCAGAAATATTTCGGGTTAGACACGTAGCTCAGTTGGTAGAGCTGCGTGCACGTATACGCGAGGTCACGAGTTCGAACCTCACTCTGCGCATATAATAAACACGGTCCGACCGGTCAACGGTCAACGCTCGGTCAACGGTCAAAAAGTCAAAATTTTTATTTTCTTTTTATTTATTTATTTTATTTAAAAATCAATTAAAAACACTTAAAATAATATTTTAAAGTTAGAAAATGTCCTTAAACTCACAAAAATAAATCTAGAAATCCTATTAAGGTTATGAATTAAAACTATTAATCTCAAATAAAACCCATTTATTTACCGAACAATTATGTTATTATTTAGGTTAGTTTCTCTCGTGGTTAAATCCAAATTCGTGCGCATTCATCATCAAATTCAAGAAACGCAACCACTGTGAGTGAATTCTTACAAACTCCCCTTTTTATTCATGTTTTGGGGTGTATCATGTGTCGCTTAAATTAATTCGCCTATTCAAACTCGTGCTATACCATATTATGATCTAAACTTAGAATGTAAATATTGTTTGTTGTGGTGTATTACATATTGTCAAGTTGTATGCAAATTATTTGTTAGGCCCATCAGTTCCTCGTGGGAGACGAGTTGAACAACGCGTGCCTCAAAAACATTCATTAGGCCCATCAGTTCGTTGAACAACGCGTGCCTCAAAACTCATTCATTAGGCCCATCAGTTCCTCTTGGGAGACGAGTTGAACAACGCGTGCCTCAAAACAATCATTTGTTGTATGTGTGTGCAATATTTAATATTATGTGTTTTGTGAATAAATTTACATATGAATTTACTCATATGTGGTTATGCACTTTATTTTATAATCAATACAATAAACACGTTTAAATGTTTTCATAGGATTCACTCGCCAACTTTTTGTTGACCCAAAAACCATTTTTACACATGATACAGGTGGACAGGATGAAGCAAGGAACACATAGGAAATTGCCTTTGAAGAAAAATAATGAAGTCTAGAAAGATGTATAGAACATGTTGTACTTGTATGATTTGATTGTATGATCCCCTTTAAATTGTAATAATAAATATGAAAAATTATAATAAATGTCATGAGCTTTGATGAAAACCCAATCATGCCCCGATCACCTTTTTCCGCTTCGGGTCGGGGTGTGACAGATTGGTATCAGAGCTTTTGACTATAGGGATATAGGATAGGTTATTAGACCCTTAGAGCCTATACTATAGTTGATTAGATTTTAATTGTTTATGTGGTTACATGCAAACTCATGATGTTTATTTATTTCATATTTATTACATACACACATGCATGCAAACACTTCCAATATTATATTTTGTGATACTTAATGAATCATACTTATAGTCGAACTTAACATGCTTACATATACAATCATCACGCATATTTCAATGTTCACATATTCAAATCATCCTACTTCCGTTATTCAAGATTTTGTCGCATTTTTCATTTTTTTCAATCTCATCAAAGTGAGTTCTACGACGGGCATGTAGTAACTGTAAGGGTACGAGTACCGGTAGTCGGAACGTCCTTTCTAGGTTGGCATTCATATAAATCCAATATAACAGACCAGTTTGCCTACCTGGGGACTAACGATGAGAGTACGAATGACCTATTAGGCCAAAGCATGCCACACCAAACGTCGTTCGAACTAACCCCACTTTGAGGTGTCACCGTGTCCACACCTGGATACATTCCGAATATCATACGTTACATACATATTTCTCGATTTTCTCCGGGTTTTAGTGTACGTAACCAGGCTAACACATGCGAACCATATGAAAAACCCGGTAATCATGGGGGCCCACATGATTACGAAGGTGAAGTATGGCGGCATGCAAGGCCCAATTACGAGCAAAGCCCAAGACATCCTATGGATGTAGTAGATTTATTATTCTATATTTATTTTATGAATGTTCATTCCTAAATACGACACATGACCCCTAAAACGTCCAACTCATACTCTTGAAACGTATTCCTTGTAGATGTCTTCTAGTCTCGCTCGTAGGAAGATGAGATCAAGAAAAGCCCGTGAGCGCATGGCTACCCAAATCGCTCAACAAATGGCTGCCGTAATACCCAACATCGTAGTTCAAGTTCAACAAGCCCTTACCGCTTATCCTGTCAACCCAATCCACCAAGAAGATCAAAACATTGTCAATCCTTCCCCAAATACCACTAAATGCACCTTCAAGCATTTCAAATCATGCGACCCTCCAAAATACGAAGGGACTGAAGGTGTCACCGCTCTCCTCCATTGGTTTGAGGAAATGGAAAACACTTTTCTAAATTGCGATTGCCCCGATGATCGCAAGGTCCGATATGCTACCGGTCGTTTACTTGGAATAGCACTTACATGGTGGAATACAGAGAAGGCCAAGCGAGGTACTGAGGATTCTGTGACTTTGACTTGGGAAGAGCTGAAAGAGATCATGACAAGACGTTTCTGTCCAAGAAGCGAAATCAAGAAATTAGAGGATGAGTTCTATTCTTTGAAACAAAAGGAAGGCGACCACACCACGTACAATAAGAGATTCCTTGAGTTAAATCAAATGGTCCCCAACCTGTTCACTCCCCGCTACCGTTTGATCGAGCACTACATTCGAGGTCTTCCTTCAAAAATTCAAGACCCTATAATAAGTACCACACCTGCAACTTTGGAAGCAGCTATGGAGTTACCTACAGAGCTCACCGAGAACCGCATACGAAATAAGGACTTCAAGGATGAGAAGAAAAAGGATAAAGCATCAACTGAAACCTCAAACTCCACCCAAATCGAATCCCCTTCTCAACCCATTTCTAAGAGAAAACGAGATGGGCAAATTTTCGCTGTCACCCAACGCAATCAACCAGCCTCATAAGCCGTACCCCTCCAAGCTATCCCAATCACTCAAGTAGCACCCAACTCAATTTACCCAAATAAGAAACCTTACTTTGGACCTCACCCTCAATGCAACACCTGTTTTTATCACCATCCATCTACCTTACCTTGTCGACTATGTGCGAATTGTGGACGCTATGGTCATTTGAGCAAGGTTTGCCGCACCTCTCAAAACCAAACCTCACCCCCTACTCCAAGCATGATCCAAACATATCAACAACCCCAATACCCCATGTTCCCATATGTTCGAGCTTGTTTCAATTGTGGCGACCCTACCCATTTTAGAAACACGTGCCCTCGATTGGTTAACACCATAAAAGCCCAAGCTCAAGCAAACCCAGTTAACCAAGCAAATCAAGCAAACCCAGCTCCACCGCCAGCAAGAGGAAGAGTTTACAACATCAACGCCAATCCTGTTAAAGATAATAACGGCCCAAACGAACCACCCAACTAGCCTTCCTTCACCAAAAATCAAGATTCAACTCCAACCGTTTAGTTTTTATGTTTTCTTTATGTTATCTCAATCTCGATTATAAATTGGAAATTTATCCAAGAATCTTAATCCGAATTACTATTTCAGTTTTGTTTTATACTCTTTGATTTAACATTCATATCATCATACATCTCGACGTATCTCAATCTCATCATTTAAAGAAGTTGGGTTGTGTCTCACTTTTACCTAGACTAACCCCTTCATCATAACAAACGAGAGAGGTACTATCATCATTCAATCATGTATACCTTCAGATTTGAGACTCAAGTTTTGGTTGTTGTGCTTATTTATGTTTTAGAGTCACATAGAACTAATCATAATTTACTGATAAAGCTAATGAAAATTTGACAAGAATATGGTGGATACGCCGCTGGTACTTCCTATATATAAGTATTCTTGCCAAAGGATCAGAGGCATTGTCAGGCGGTTATGAGAAGTTCCATGTAGGATTTAGTAATGTCATGGTTGAAGTTTGTTTTATACTCACTGATTTAGCATTCATATCATCATACATCTCAACGTATTTCAATCTCATCATTCAAAGAAGTTGGGTTGTGTCTCACTTCTACATAGACTAACCTCTCCATCATAACAAACGAGAGAGGTACTGTCATCATTCAAACATGTATACTATCAGAATTAAGACTCAAGCTTTGGTTGTTGTGTTTGTTTATGTTCTAGAGTCACATAGAACTAATCATAACTTACTGATAAAGCCAATGAAAATATGACAAGAATATGGTGGATACGCCGCTGGTACTTCCTATATATAAGTATTCTTGCCAAAGGATCAGAGGCATTGTCAGGCGGTTATGAGAAGTTCCATGTAGGATTTAGTAATGTCATGGTTGAAGTTTGTTTTATACTCACTGATTTAGCATTCATATCATCATACATCTCAACGTATTTCAATCTCATCATTCAAAGAAGTTGGGTTGTGTCTCACTTCTACATAGACTAACCTCTCCATCATAACAAACGAGAGAGGTACTGTCATCATTCAAACATGTATACTATCAGAATTAAGACTCAAGCTTTGGTTGTTGTGTTTGTTTATGTTCTAGAGTCACATAGAACTAATCATAACTTACTGATAAAGCCAATGAAAATATGACAAGAATATGGTGGATACGCCGCTGGTACTTCCTATATATAAGTATTCTTGCCAAAGGATCAGAGGCATTGTCAGGCGGTTATGAGAAGTTCCATGTAGGTTTTAATGGTAGAAGTTTTGTTTTAGGGTATAACCTTATCTTTCCAAACGTATCAAAACTCATATGCATAAATCATACTTAGTCAATCAACTCTGTTTATCCATGTTCCGTATTCATACACTTTAGGCATCAAAAAGCGATTCCTGTAGCCGGGTATTCAACCCTTACTAGGAACGTTACCGCCTGAAATAAGATTTAAACTCTCACCCTCTTCTAATTATGTAATTGTCAAATTAAAACATCCTCCATCCAAGTCAAATATACCACTACTACTTAAATTTCGGGACGAAATTTCTAAAAGTAGGGGATACTGTAACATCCGTCAAAAAACGGGTTTCCAAAACCCGCTTCGTTTATTAACCGAACATCCAGTTAAAATTTTCGTTGCATGTTTAGGGCTCAAACTAATTTTAAACAATACATAATTAATAAATATAATAGAATTTAAAATCTATAATTGAAAATTAATAATAAATAATGAAATAAAAATTATTTGCAGACGCTGGGTTTCGAACCCGGGTCACTCTCAAGACCAAACACACTTCACACCACTCCGCCACACACATCTATCTGTTTAAAATCTAAACCAAACAATATTATTACAAGATCTCAAATTTGAATTCCTGAACAACCGCCCTGTAACAACCAATCTTGAATCAAGCAATCATCCGAAACCGTTTCTCCTTTGCAATTAACTAGGCAAAACCGTTCCCATCATGCATCAAGACTCAATCAACGAGTCAATGCATTAAATTTAATTGGCAATCATTGACCGTAACCGATTTTTTTCCGGAAACTGAAAACCGAATCAAGCCATCACCTTGGGCTATAAATAGTGATATTCTGAACCCAATTGGAACTCGCACACTCGCAATTCTCTCTGCAAACTTCTGTTATCGAGATCCTTCGGCGGAAGAACCTGAATTCGCCGGAAAAGTCTATTGTTCATCGGAGATTTTAGCGATTACCGTTGGTACATGTTCCACTCTATTCTTCCATATTCATAAACCATAATTTATGTATCTAATATGTAACTAAAACGATTGTTAAGCTAATCAGATCTTTTCTATAACTTCTTAATAAGGAAGATGATCAGGAAGTAATGCATAAATCGAATTAAAATTTGTATTTATACCGGGTTAGACACACGGTCCAGTGGATGGACCGTGTGCATTCGAGATCAAGGTCTCGGGTTCGAGTCTGTACATGCTTTCCGGTTCGCCAATTATACACAACCTTTTTTTTTAAACCAGTTAACGAAATAATCTAGTAAATATATAAATTTAATAAAAATCTTATATCCTTCGGGTTAGTCACACAGCCCAATTGGTCGGGCTGTGTGCAACACGAAGCCAAGGTCTCGAGTTCGAATTCGGTTAGTTACACCGCCCCTGAAATTATCCAAACCTTTTTAAATTAAACAAAAATATGTTAGCTCTAGTTTGTGTATATGCATATTTAAATTTCAATATATATCGGGTTAGACACCCAGCCCAGTTGGTTGGGCTGGGTGCAACGCAACATAAAGGTCACGGGTTCGAGACCGGTACTACACACTGGTTCAAAGGATTTTAGAACCTTTTTAAAATAAATGATTTCTGAATAAACTAAATAGTATATAAATATAATTAAAATCAGAAATATTTCGGGTTAGACACGTAGCTCAGTTGGTAGAGCTGCGTGCACGTATACGAGAGGTCACGAGTTCGAACCTCACTCAGCGCATATAATAAACACGGTCCGACCGGTCAACGGTCCGGTCAACGGTCAACGCTCGGTCAACGGTCAAAAAGTCAAATTTTTGTTTTCTTTTTATTTATTTATTTTATTTAAAAATCAATTAAAAACACTTAAAAATAATATTTTAAAGTTAGAAAATGTCCTTAAACTCACAAAAATAAATCTAGAAATCCTATTAAGGTTATGAATTAAAACTATTAATCTCAAATAAAATCCATTTATTTACCGAACAATTATGTTATTATTTAGGTTAGTTTCTCTCGTGGTTAAATCCAAATTCGTGCGCATTCATCATCAAATCCAAGAAACGCAACCACTGTGAGTGAAGTCTTACAAACTCCCATTTTTATTCATGTTTTGGGGTGTATCATGTGTCGCTTAAATTAATTCGCCTATTCAAACTCGTGCTATACCATATTATGATCTAAACTTAGAATGTAAATATTGTTTATTGTGGTGTATTACATATTGTCAAGTTGTATGCAAATTATTTGTTAGGCCCATTAGTTCCTCGTGGGAGACGAGTTGAACAACGCGTGCCTCAAAAACATTCATTAGGCCCATTAGTTCGTTGAACAACGCGTGCCTCAAAACTCATTCATTAGGCCCATCAATTCCTCGTGGGAGACGAGTTGAACAACGCGTGCCTCAAAACAATCATTTGTTGTATGTGTGTGCAATATTTAATATTATGTGTTTTGTGAATAAATTTACATCTACATTTACTCATATGTGGTTATGCACTTTATTTTATAATCAATACAATAAACACGTTTAAATGTTTTCATAGGATTCACTCGCCAACTTTTTGTTAACCCAAAAACCATTTTTACACATGATACAGGTGGACAGGATGAAGCAAGGAACACATAGGAAATTGCCTTAGAAGAAAAATAATGAAGTCTAGAAAGATGTATAGAACATGTTGTACTTGTATGATTTGATTGTATGATCCCCTTTAAATTGTAATAATAAATATGAAACATTATAATAAATGTCATGAGCTTTGATGAAAACCCAATCATGCCCCGATCACCTTTTTCCGCTGCGGGTCGGGGTGTGACAGTATCCTTTAAGCCAATTGGAAGTCCCCGGAACAAAGAAAAGGGGGTATTTAGTTCTGATACTATGGAGTTTACTCCTGTAGATGATCAAAATACAACTACCACTGGTAGGAATTCAGACGATCCTATTAAATTAGGTGATGAATTAAGATACAGAGAATTGATGGAGAGGATGTCTTCCATGGAATCATCAATTGTTGACCTCAAAACCATGATGAAGCAAGTCCTACAAAACTCTAAAGTCAACCATCTCCAACACAAAATGCTGAAGAGCTATGGAGTTTGTTCAACCAATCATCCTAGCTCAGAGAAACTTGGCAGATTTTCAACATGAAACCCATATGAAGTTGATCCGCAATATGGTTGAGGCTCGATATAAAGATACCCAGCTGATATTAAAGCCAACAAAGACCACTTGCTAAAAACTACTGGCTCTGCCCAGTTATCATTCTTCAAGATGATAAAGAAGATGGCGCCAAAAAGGGGGAGAAAGATCAAATGAGAAAGTTGCAGCCTGACTGAAAAGTTAACGGCGGGTGAACCATACGGTGTAGACTAATCATCACTAGTTAAGTTAACACTAGTTTCTAAGTTTTTATAATAATAAATTAGTTCATTTTAGCTCGTTTCCATCTTTTTAAACAATCCCTTCTAAGAGTAGCACAACTTACATGAGTGTAGCGCGGTTGGAGAGTTCTTTGAATACGCCGAATATAACATTGGTTGTCGAAATTGTTGAATGGCGAACTTCTTAGATCACAAACATTACCATTTCCTCTGGAGCCACTTCAACATTGTAAGCCAACAATTTTCCATTACTTGTCATCGAAGGTTGATCGGTACTAAGGTGCAATAACAGCTAGCAACCACTGGTAAAGCATCTGAAGCTACTTTGGGAAAAGGAATTGATGAGACTCTAAACAAAGAAGTTGAAAGAATTGCTAATGAAAAGCAGCAAAGACAAGACACACTCGAAGAAAAGGCTTTGAGGCTCATTCAAGAAGAAAAAGCTAAGCAATTGGAAAAAGTAGATGTTGGTATTTCAAGACAAAGAAAGTCTGCAAGAAAAGCAAGACAACCAACTCATCTCTCTTCTACAACATTAACTGAACCATTACACCACCTTGAATTCCTACACATCCACCATCTCCAAAACTTAAATTCCAACGCAAAAGAAAAAACTTTTGTTGTTGATGAGGATGATAAAGAGAGCCAGTCACCATTCCCTGCATCATCACAGTCCATTTCACACCATCCTAATCACTGCCACATCCTGAAACCCATTTTCCCCATTTCCAACCATGCACTTATCATCCTCACTCCTTCCTATGGGTGCACTATACCCTTTGGAACTTTTTTCCGTTAAAGAAGATATAGAAGCTTTCTACAAGAGTTGAGTAAGTCTATGTCTGAACAACTAACCACTAATGATCCTGAATTGAAAGAAGACTATCTTTATCATGTCATGAAGCACAAGCCTTAGAAAGCAACAAGGGCTCAATTTAAAGACTAGTCGACAAATGAGCTAAAGGAAGAAATTGAAAGAATTCATACAATGCTCAAAGATCCTTCAAAGAAGCCTACTCCCCCTACTTGGAAAAGGGCCAAACTTGAAAGCTAAGACCATGCTCTTAAAATTAAAAGAATGAAAGCCGAACTTGTTGATGCTCTATATGGAACAATAAGGCAGATTGCTAGATGGCCAGAATAAAAAGTGGTAGATACCTACAGAAGATTGGAGGAGCTAAGAAAGAAAGATCCTTCTGTCCCAAGAAAGCCAATCTATGCTCAATCAAACATTGCCCCTAACGGACCCATGCTCCTAAAAGATCAACTTCAACCTCTAGTTTACCCACCATTGCCTTAAATCAAGCAAAACGGCAAAAGAAGATGGAAGAAGAGGATCAAAGGATGCATGAAGAATTAAGAACAGAGGGGATAAAAAGTTAAATTTTGCACACAGATGCTGCAAGTGATAAGCTTAGAGCCTCACTTTCTACACTTGTAAGCAGACCTATCTCACCCAACTCATCACAAATAAGCCTACTCCCAAGAAAACCATCTGACTCAAAAATTCTAAAATAGAAGTCTTCCATAGACACTCATGAATTGACACTGCTCAGGTCAGATGGTAGAGTTCAAAAGACAAAGATGGAGGATGCATGTGAGCTGATCTCCAAGACTTGCTGAATCTTGAACTTGAAAGGGATGTAGATGACATGATTGCCCTGGACTTTGAACTTCAGTTCAAAGGACAAATAAGGGAATCATTGATGAGGAATAAAGCTCAGTAATAAAATTTTTATTTTGGCATCATCTGTTCTAGGGGGAGATTGTTGGAATTGAACTCTACAAAAGAACAGATGATAGAAAGCCAAAATATACTACAACCTTTGATCCTAATAATAATATAACATCTGCCAAGTCAAGCTCTGTTGAAGACTAAGTATCAAAGGTCTACCATAGCAAAACTCTGTTGAAGACAAAGCTCGGCTGAAGTCTAAAACTAAAGGTCTGCCAAGGCAAAGCTCTGCTAAAGATTAAGCTGGTCTGTCAAGGCAAAGCTCTGCTGAAGACCAACAGAGGATGTCTCATCAGTGTTTTACTTTCAGTCTTTGTAATGTTTAGTTATAGTAGTGGTTAGCTTAGCAGATGTTGTTAGTTTGTTAATTTTGTGAAGTGTCGCTTTCATGCTAACATCATCATAAGATGCTCAATGGTTAGGATTGTAGTATAAATATAACAGTGCTTGTACTGTTCTATTTGATCACTTTCATCAATTATCAATGTATCTTTCTTCCATAAATTCTATACAAACAAATCAGTGATCTTAGGCTAAGGGAGAGATTGTGAGTTATATGCAATAAATTATAATTACAAAAGCATGACAATGAAAACAATCTCTCAATTATTATGAATTAAAGTTTATCATTCCACTGCATGTTCATCTGATTTATTTTCTTTTATAATTCATCCTTTGAACTTTCATAATAGTTTCAAATTCAGATCCTAACAGTATATGATATACTATTTTGTTTTATATATTAACATGTATTTTAATACATAAGTAAAAAATACTAAAATACCATTGTGTTACCTAATTTAACAATAAATAACTGAGTTAGGGTTAAAGGATGTAACATGCAAGAGTTTGCAAATATAAAGTACGTTTTTGTACTTTTTTAAAGTAAAGGGCATAGTTTGCGATCTGGTATCAACATAAATGACGATTTTTTTCATTTACTCTTTAAGATATGTAATATTCATCATTCTAAGTTGAATATTGTAGAAGAGTAGAATACACTATCCTTTAAAGTGATATATGACCTTTGGTCTCCATTAGATATGACCGAAATAGGGTGACCCCCAATACATAAAATAGCTCAGCTACAGGCTCAATCAGGACAATTCACAATTTCATTAGGTCCTTAGGTGTACATCAAGCATCCAACCAGGATATGCATGTGCGTTAGATTGCTTAATTAATTTGAAAGAGTTAATCCATTTTAATATGATCACCATGTTCACTAATAAATTACTAACAATGTGTAAAACAACAAATGCTTAATCTATACATGGATGTGTGATATGTGCCATGATTTCCGGTAAACCATGCCCAGTTTTATCTCCGTTTACGATCATTTCCAATGGGTAGTGGTAGTAGTTTATTTCAATTGCCTCTTGTTTTTTGGTTATTTAAGTAGCAACAAGTGTTTCCTTTGGGTTTTGAATGATATTTGACTCGACTCTCGTTCTTCCAGTTATTCTTATGTTTGTCTCCCAAGCTCTTCTATCGATCCCACTATTATACTTCTGTTTCTCTACCAAGCTCTTCTATCGTCTCGTACCTATCAATGTATAAATGTCAATATTGCAGAAACAAAAGGCCAAAACTAACATGGACGATACTCTTCCAATCTTTCGTTTGTGCCACTTTTGGGTATTGTCGTCAAGCTAAATGTAAATACACGTACATTCTCTATTATATAGATAATAACTTATTGCAGTTGAATAATGTAGGCGGCCGATGTCACAAAGCATGTATGTTAAAAGTATGGTTCTAACATCCGCAACATTTGCTGTAGCTTTTACCAATCTTATCCCAGCACTCACCTTCCTCATAGCCGCATTGTTCAGGTATTTTTCGTAACGGTAATTGTTTATTCAATAATCCATCATTTTTTTATTAATACGGCATACTAAAAGTATTTATCTATTACACCAGTGAAATGTGTTTTAGCTCTACTCATTCATTCTAGTTTAATGAGTTCAAGAACAAAGAATAACCTTACACTACAACTAACATTTCGTTTCTACCTTCTACACTATTTTTCTTAGTGATTTTAAATACTCATATTTTTTCTCACTTACGTGTGTACATGGTATTCATTATATCTAAAAATTTATGATCATAAGAATTTATACGCTAACATGTGCAAATAATATGAGCTTATTTTTTAGGAAAATACAATTAGAACACCACACATTCGGTTTTATTTTTATATATTTATTTTTTTTATCAAAGTCATAACAACTTTTTACACGCAATGGCCTTCTTTCACATGTCAACTTTGAAAAAGATTGTAATTTTTTTATTTTAAATAAACTGAACCAGCAGGGGCGGATCTATATTGAAGGTTACGGGTTTGCCTGAACCCACTCGGTTTCAAAATATTAGTAGAAATGGTAATAGAAATTTTTGAATGAACCCATTAATAAAATTTGCGATGAACCCATTTAAGAAAGTGTAAGGTAGCAGAGTGGTTACCGCGCTTCTTTCTAAGCAAAAGGTCAGCGGTTTGACTCCCGTCTGTTTCGTTATTTGCGGTTTTTTTTTAACTCTATGGTTTTTTCATAACTTTTTTTTAACTCTATGGTTTTTTCATAACTTTATATCAAGCCCCCATTTCGTTTTTAACACCTGCTGCTCAGAAGTCAGACCCCCACATCGCACAGCACAGTCGGCAGTCGCACATCATACCCCAAGTCGCACATCAGACATTTCTTCCTCCCTTGTTCTATTACCCCAAGTCCTCCTCGGTGACTCGATCTTCTTCTAGGACTTGGTTTCAGTTGCACGGCGGCACAGCAGATGCAGTCCTTTCAAGTTTCACCCGCACTGCTAATGTAGGCTTTTGGTTTCAGTCGCACATCAGACCTCAAGTACAATTATTTATCTTGTGTATTCAGGTGCAATTCCTAGGTCAAGACGGCGAAAGTCAGAGACGTTTAGAGCACAATACATTTATGCAAAAGAACTCAAGTATGCTGGCCTTCCCTCTCACCTATAGTTCACATTTTTTTCTACATTATTTGGCTACCATTAACATTCAATAGATTGATCTGATACTTTTAATTTTTATTTATTTATTTGTTTTTTTCTAAAGTGTCTGTTAGTACATGGAATGTTGCTGGGAAACTGCCACCAGAAAATTTAGATATTGAAGACTGGCTTGATGTTGATAATCCTGCTGACAGATATGTGATCGGGTAAGTCTTCCTATAGTTATACAACTTATACTTACAGCTATAATATATATATGATTATATGAAAATTATGAATTGTTAATTTGTTTTTTGTTAGATTGTTGAACTTGAATGATTATGTGAATATTATGAATTAGACAATTAAAAAAATTATGTGATGAATTTTACCCGACCCGAATCGTCGGACTGACCCGAACATTTTTACATTCGGTCGTATTATATTAGAGTATCTAAAAAATTGAACCCACTGAAAAAAATTGCTCGATCCGCTACCGTAAACCAGGAAATGCGGTTGTGTTTGCTTGTGTTTTTCTGTTTTCATACGTGGTACAACAAGCATTACATGCCTCAAATTCTTCTTCAATTCTCTATCGCAAGGATCACCTAAAAAAATTGTGTCATGATTAAGTTATAAGAAAAAAATGTGTCATGATTAAGTTATAAGAACTTAACCAAATATTAATATTTCAGAGGCATAATAGATGGACATTTCAAAAAAAAAAAATAATAATAATAATAATAATAATAATAAAAGTTAAATATGCGTGTTATCTACGGAAAAATTAAAAAAAAACATACAAAAATAGCTTATGCATATTTTATAAACTAAGATACAAACACGCATATTAGCAATGGATAATATACATATCTTTAATTGAAAAATAGATATTGTACACGTATTGATAATATATATCTATATTATATTATATTATAATGCATAAAGTATGGGTATTTTAAGATACCTAAAAAAGAAAAACTCTTTCCTTTTATATTTATCAATACATCTTTAAAATAAGGGTAGATTGGTCTGTTAAACAACAATTATATTTTTAGCACCCCATATTGTTACACTTAAATCCCCGAATTTTAACATAATTATTGGTAATTAGTTACACTTTTTCTCTTCCACAACAAATTTTTATATATATTTTTTTTACGTATTCTTGTCATTTCTTATAAACTATAATTTAAAAAAAATCCAAAAGTACCGTTACAACCTACTCGTTTTTGTCAACGTTTCGATAGTTGTCTTGTTCAGTATTAACATGTGAATTAAAAAGTACAAGTAGATGATGTCTTAGTGTACACGTAATTAAAGCCCAACATACTTAGTCATTATCCCAGAATGTTTAATAGTTCTAGAATTTCAAATGATTAAATACCGTCAATATAATCCTCTCATCTAGATTACACTTTAATCCCTTATCTTTAACAAAATTATAGATAATTAGTTAGTTGTCACACTTTATCCCCTAATAAAAAACTTACTCCCCCTCCTCCCATGATTTTTAAGCAGTCATACTTTTTGATACATTAATATATATTTTTTTATATAACACCATATAAACAAGTATTTTATTCTCTTTAATTTGATTATACTATTGCTGTAGTTTTAAATTAAAAAATTGATATGTCATGTGATTAACAGTGCCTAAGAGTGAGTAATAACTGAATCGTTAATCGAAAATAAACCGTAATCAACCAAAAGACTGAATTAACCAAAAACTGATTAACCATAACCCCAATTAACCAAAAACAATTATCGATTTTATTGATTAACCTAACCATTCATATTTTCAATATTTCTATCTTTTTTACCTTCAGTTTATATATTTCATATTTATACCCCTATTTTATGTATTTGTACCTCTATTTTATGTACATATACATCCATTTCATGTATTTATACCTAAATTTTATGTATTTCTAATCAAAAGTTTTAACCCAACTTTGGTTTTGGCTATTGACTGAAATTAAATTAATCAAATAAAAAAACGTCAATCTAACCAAATAAACGAGACTGATTAATTGAAAACGGATTGGTTAATAAGTAAGACTAATTGACGACCTCGATTTCAGTTGAGGATAATAATCTAACAACCGACCAATGTACATTGTGGCAATGTCTTTGTGTTTTCTGCCGTATCGTGCGCGCAACAATCAGTTATTAACCAAAATCGGTCATTGGTGAGCAATAACTAAATTGTTAACCTAAACCAAACCGAAATCAGATGAAATTGAATCCAAAGCAACTAAAAATTGAATTACTAAAAACCGAATTAACCAAAACAGCTTGCCAATTTTTTTATACTCTTGTTTAACCAAAGTTAGCTGAATATAACCAAATCATTCATATTTTCATATATTTCTTGCTTTTTATACCTCCAGTTCATATTATTCATGTGTTATATCTCCATTTCGTATATTTATACTTTCATTTCATGTATTTATACCATAATTTCATAGCAAAAGTTGTAGGTCAAGTTTGGTTTTTGCTATTAACTAAAATTAAATGAACCAAACAAAAACAGTCAATCTAACCGAATAAACCCGAAATGATTAACCGAGAATCGATTGGTTAATAAAATAAACTAATCGATGACTTTGGTTTCGGCTTCATTTGAGTTTAATAACTAAACCGACCGAACCATGCACAACATGGTGAAATGGATTTACCCGATTACTTCGCTTTTGATATATATCTATCACAATGACGCTACAATGAATATTATATAAATAAGAAAAGTACAAAAAAACGATTATCGGAATGCGATGTGTCGCTCCCGCCGCATCGCACGGACATCCTACTATTATAATATATATATATATATATATGTGTGTGTGTGTATTAATATGTATAAATAATTGACAATATGATATAAACAAAGATTATAGCTTAACATGTTTTTTATAGTATACATAAGTGTACATTTCGTGTTTTAAATTGAAAAATAAGCATTGTACATATATGTTTGATAATGTTCACTTATGCTTAATTAAAAACTGACAATATACAAATGTTGATGTGAAAATAACATTTTAATTATTTGCATACACTTACATAACTTTCTACGTACTTAGAAAGAAATTTATTTGACTAAAACACATTGTATAGAACATCAATAGCACTTAAATTCGCCAACGCAAAACAAGTAAAGAGACACTAATAACAATCTCATAATCTAAAGAACTCCTTTTACCAAGCAAGAGATGCAAAAGTGAATCCTACAAGATAAGGTGTTGGACTCACAAAAGAATAAATGATATCTAAAAGCTAAAGCATGATCCACTGATCAAGAAATAAGCAAAAGATTGAACCAGTCTCCTCCCAAAAATAGTGAATCTTAAACACCGAATTAGAACATTTGTTCAAGAATAAAGCCAACATCTGTTCAAGGCTTAGAACTGCTGTTCAAGAAGAAACAGCTTCTGTTGAAAGCAAAAGACTGTTGAAGACCAAAGCACTGATGAAGTTAAAAGTCTGATGAAGAAGACCAAACATTCTATGGCCAAACAAATGTTTGGATAACTGCAATAGTGGATAGCTTAGACAGTGTTTTCCCAATTTAACAATATTTATCTTGTATCAGTGTTTAGACTAGTTAGAATAGATTGTCTCATACACTATAGGGATGGTGAGAAGAGATATATTTTACATCCCAGGGGGGCTATAATTGGAGATACCATTGTTTCTGGTACAGAAGTTCCTATAAAAATGGGAAATGCCCTACCTTTGAGTGCGGTTTGAACTATTGATTTACGTAATTGTAAGTAACCAATTAGGTTTACGACGAAACCTAGAAATCGATCACTGATCCAATTTTTATTTTTTTTTTTAATCTTTTCTATTAGGAATGTTAGATGTCACTATCAGGGTAATATCAGCCAATCACTGTACAAAGTTTTTGTTGAGTCTAAAACGTGTAGTCTAATGTTATCAATGAATCAAGTCAACAAAGTCAATGCCAAAAGTCAAAGTCAACGCGAAGTCAACGCGCAGTCAACACGAGAAGATCAAAGAAAGAATTAGCTTGCTGAAGATCGAGATTTGATAGTAATATTGCTTCAGTTAATTAAATATATTTTGTTTGCACAAAATATATTTATTATCTTAGCTAATAGTTTTTCATGTTTAATAATACTTTTGGTAGGTTATTATCTCTAGGGACTTAAATGTAATTAGCCTAAGTGTGTTTAAGCTATATATAGAATGAGATATTAGGATTTTAGACAACACACTTAGAGAGAGATTTGGGGGATAAATTGTATTCATTATTTGCAAATCAATCAAGGGTTTTAAAGCATTTATTTTGTGTGTGTTCATCTTGATTTCTTTATCAAAATCAGATTTTGGCTCGAATCGATCCTACAATTTGGTATCAGAGGCTTGGTACTCGAATTTGGGATTCAACAATCTTCAAATTCAGCTTAAAAATCTGATTTTTATTTGAAAGTTCTGATTTTTTTTGGGTTTTTGGTTTTACTCACTCACTATTAAAAAAAATTGATCTAAAAATGTTTTGATTCAGCTGTTTGTTGATTGATTATTTATCATTGTTTGATTAGAGAGATCTAGAGCGGGTTTTCAAATCATTTGAATTGTTTTGAATCTGAACAGAAGGATTTGGAGCAATTTTTTTTAAAGTTTTTAAAACTGATCTTGGCCTTTTTTTAAGATCCAGCGTATTTACGTTTTCCGGTGACTTTTCCGGCATGCTTAGTCTTACCAGTACCTTAAATCTTGAACGTGAGTTCAAGTTGTCTAGCGTATTTTGTAAATACACCGGTTAGTCAACGTTTTTCCAATGTTTTTACTACTGCCAACATTTTTAATAATTTTTTTTGAGAGAGAGAAGAATAGATAGAGAGAGAGAAACAGGGTTTTAAGGTTTCAGTGTTGCTGATTATTATAACCGACCTCAATCGCCCACCTTGCACCACCACATCAGCAACGCCATTCAACCCACAACCATGCACCATCATAACCACCCGACCACCGCCTGAACCTACACATCATCTCCAAACACCACCGTACAACATCACGTTAAAAGATCTAAAAGAAAAGAGGAGAAATCAAATCTTATGTTTTTTTGTTGTGTTTCGAAGTGAGAAGAAACAAGTATGGTGACTGAAACATTTTTTAGGGTTTGTTGTGGTGAAAAGTCAACATAGAGGTTTAAAATAAAAAAAATTATGGTTAACTTTCTCTTGAAGTCCGAATGTCTGTCTGAACATTTGTTAATTGGGCTGCGATTTGAATTCTGAGTGGGCTTTTATCACAAGTCAGTTTGTTGTGATAAAACTATATTGGGACACAAAAATTATCCAATTGCTATTGATTTTCGGTTGGGCTGATACAACTTGAAAGAAATTAGGGGCAGGTCTAAAAAAAACAATGAAAAGTTGAATTTTTAAAACTTTAAAATCCATCCAAATTCCTTTTGTGAAGTTCGAAGGAAATATTGGTTGAGAAATTTGAAGTCCAAAATTTTATATATCAAGATAGTTGGGCTGGTGTCCTAATTTTAGTGGACTGTTATTTTGAATTTAGTCGGAGGTGGCGACATTTAATTTGATTGTGCTGGCGAATATAAAATATATAGGCCTTTTAAAACAACATGGTCGTGGTATTATTTTTGTGGACCTATATAATTAATTTTAGAGTAAATTGCACAAAACGTCCTTTAAGTTTCACCAATCTTGCTGGTTTCAGCCTTAATCTTTAAAAGTTGCCAAAACCAGCCTTTAAGATTAATTTTGTTGCATGTTTAATCCTTTATCACTAACCCAATTACTAATCCATGTTAAATGGCCTCACATGCATAGCATGTGAGGGTAAAACCATCTTTTCATCTCTCTCTCTCACTTTCTTTATCTTCAAACTCTTTCATCTTCAACCTTCACCTTCACCTTCATCTTCACCATTCTCCAGCCGACAAAAATGGCTTCCAAATCTCAAGATTCACAAAACCCAGATACAAACCCATCAGAACTCCAATCTCACCTCCCCATTATCCCATTCACATCGATCACACTTTCTCTCTCTAAATTCACACCTACCCATTTCATCTCTCCACCAACAATCTCACCTAACCCTCCCAAAATCTCAGCAACCCTCAAAATACCATCTCAAATCGCTTCAATTTTCAACCTTTCTCTCTCTACAAGTTCAGTCTCCGTTACCAAATCCTTTAACAAAATCAACCGTCTCCGCAAACCCTCTTTCAAACCCATTATCTCTCAACCCCCGCGCTCCGCTGCCCCTCCGACCCATCCGGCGCCGCCGCCCTCCGCCGTGTCTCTGTCGTCTGGTTCCGCAACGATCTCCGTGTTCATGATAACGAATCTTTGAATTCTGCTAACAATGAGTCTGTTTTGGTTTTAGAGAGAGAAAGTGTGATCGATGTGAATGTCGAAGATGGTGGCGGAGTTATTGGGGATTTTGGGGGTTTTGTCGAAGGTGGAGGTGATGGCAGAGGAGGTGGTGTCGGAGGTGGAGGTGGTGGCAGAGGAGGTGGTGTCGGTGGAGGAGGTGATGTGTTTTTTGAGAGTTTTATAAGAAGAGGAAACAAAATGACGAATATACCCTCACATGTTAGGCATGTGAGGGAAATAAACTGAGATAATTAACTTGGTTAGTAATAAAGGACTGAACCGGCAACAAAAATAAACGTAAAGGTTGTTTTTGGCAAGTTTTAAACATTAAGGCTGGAACCTGCAAGTTTGAGAAAACATAAAGGACGTTTTGTGCAATTTACTCTTAATTTTATTTGGGCCGAGTCTTAAAATATTATTTGTGGGCCTAGAGAATTCATACGGGGTAGAAGTTTTAAGTTTATTTTTTTGGGGCGTTTTAAAATTAATCTGTGTTCACAAAAATTTAATTGGGTCGGGTACTTCAAGTTTAGTTGGGCCAAGTGCTATTAATATTGGTGTTAATACAGGGATATTTTCAAAGTAATTCGAACCGGGTTTCGAGTTGATACAAATATTTTTTTTCTAAGTTAAAAAAATGTTTCTAAATCAGTTAACCCGCATTGCACAAGTTGAACTTGAAACCATCACTGGAACCCAAGATCTTGTTTAGAAAATATGACATGTTTGGAAGTAATCATGGAGAAAGTCTGTTAGATCAAATCAGTCGTTTTGTGAACATGTTGACAAAAATAAAGAAGGTTAGCAATCCTATTACCAACTATCCTTCAATAAAGAAGCTTTTAAAATCCCTTCCAAAAGAATGGAGCTTACAGTGCATGATGATCATAAGAACCTTCTTAAACAGTACAACTCCAATCACTTTCTCGCATCTGATCAACATTCTAAAGGCCTTTGAAATGGATGTGCTCAAGAGAGAAATGAATCATGCAGGATACTCTTATAAATCTGCTGCTACCGCTACTGCTCCCAAGAACATGGCATTCTTTGCCCCCATAAACTCTAGTGGTTTAAACTCTCAGGCTGCTAGTGCATCTTACTTTAATGCTTTCGCAAGCTCTATAAAGGCTCCATAGTCTAACGAAAAGACTATTGTGGTCGGTGATGCTCAAACTATGAAGGCGGAAGTTAGTAGCAGTGTCAAGAAGGAAAAGATCAAGCTCCTACAGCAGCAATGAAAGCCGAGTCTGCTAAAGACAAAGAAGGAAAAGACTTGGTAAACAGCATACCCTATGAATTCAAAGTGAAATTCTGCTCACAACCGTGTGTTAACGTCATGGCTCACTATAAATCTCTTAACCTGGCCTAATTAGAGAAAAAGAAAGAGTTTTGCAATTTAACAAAGAACTTAAACAGAATGAAGCAGCATATCAGAGAAAGTTGAACTCAACTTTAGCTTAAATGCAAACTTTAAAAGAATTTGTTTTCAAAAAAGATTTCATTATAAATGATTTAATGAAAAAGACGAGAAATCTAAAAATGAAACAATAAATTGCAAATCACCATAAAAAAATGGAATGTAATCAAGAAGGCACTGGTTAATACTAAAAACTGCCAACGACCGACATACGTGAAAGATAGCATTGGGGTACAAAGATAAGCTTGGAAATAAAAAAAAGAATCTTTCCACCTCCTCACAGCAAAAACTATGTACCAATGCTAACTCCTCATCCAGAAAACGATTTAATTGATAAAATATGATTTAGTTGCTAAAAGTGTCGATTGTGAAAATTACAAAAATACTAACGTTTCTGAAATCAATGCATATCCAATTGAGCGTGAGGAGGATATGTGCGATGAGGAATGTGGTGGCACGAAAATAGGAATAGGGTATTCAGGTGACAGTTATACTACTTTTAACTGGTTTGCAAGGAACTGTGGTAAAACAAACAACACTTTTATTCGAGATGAATGTAATAAGTTTTTAACTAAGATGGATAACTGTAATAGGGTAGACCTAAATTTGATGCTTGTGATGTGACTAATGAATGTGTGATTTAAAATCTATTTTTGTAATGATAAATCTATATGTCTACCACCTGTTTTTGTGCTCGCTTTTGAAAAGAACAAGTTTGGAAAGTTCTTAACTGAAGAAATTCTAGAGTTTACTCAATCATGCAGCAATAATTCTCAAAGCGATTCAGATTTTTAGTGCTACCAAGAATGGGAAAGCTCAAATGACTCGGAAACTACAGTAACAAATGCTGGTAAAAATGTTGAAAACCTTAAACCATCGAATGTTCAAGAACTAATAGTCCCAAATGACTTTGCAAGTCTAGTAAATCAAGTTTCACTTGAGGAAGACTTGCATATAGAACACTGCTCAAGTTCAGATGATAAATCAAAGACAAATCTCTTGGAGAGTCAAAGGTCAAAAGATTATCTGAGGTTGTTGAACCTCACGTTTGTTAATGTTCTGAGTCAAGCTCAAAGCAATCTCCACCTCTAGTTGCATCACACGGAACTACAAAGTCTCAAAAGCCATTCAAGGTTTGTTTTAAGTGTGGAAAAGAAGGTCACGTGCTTAAGCAATGTCTAGAACGACACGATCCAGAGGTTAAAGGCAACCAGTATTGCTTGTCTGGATTAAAAGGTAAAAATCACACATCTTTGAAAGACCAGATGAACTTTTCCATCCAGATCTCCACATGTGAAGCCGGTTTCACATGATTCAAAGATGAAAAGGACCAATATATCAAAACCTCAATCTTTCCCTCCGGGTTTTAAACATAAAATTATTTCAAACTTTAAGTCTTTTACAAACAACTTTCCTAAACCAACACGAGTTTGGCGAGTAAAACCAAAGGTTGTAAAAGAAATTAGTGAGGGAAAAGAATTGGCATATCGGAAGGTTTCTTATTTTGATGAAAGGGGACAACCCAAGACTACGATGGCTTGGGTTCCACTCTCTAGCTAAATTGCTTATGAGTGTAGGAACATCCAAGGAGGACTGTTAGTAACACTGGTTATTATTAGTGGTTGTTCCAGATACAAGTTTGAAGAGGAAAATCACAGGTTTGGTTTTGGTATCTAACCTGGTCGCGCAATCAGCACGATGTGACCCACTCATTTTCTTGCTGACATACGTTTTTGTGTGCCTATTGTGGAAGACATTATTTCGTAAATACATATTTTATAATTTTTTAATTTTTCAGTAATGGTTGTACAAAAAAATAGGGGGAGTACTAAAATACTTTCTTTACAAAGGATGCAATTATTTCAACATAATTATGATCTTATATGAGAAATGATAGTAACAAACTTGATTATGTCTTCACATGAATAGGATCTGATTGACGATGCGGCTCCAAGTTAACGATATGTCGGTAGATTCAACATTTCAGACAAGTAAACTGCATCTCGGTAATAGAGATAAAGATCGTATGATAATGTGGATACCCGCCTTGTTGTAGGATTGCACGAACATATTATGTCCAAAAGGGGTTGCGAGATTACACAATGTTGTGCTATATATATATATATATATATATATATATGTTCAAATGAGAAGAAAAATTTTGTAAGAATAAAAAGAATAACTTTTAAACCAATAGAAATTCTCTATTTACTTCATTTAATGTGTGTATTTAATATTATGAAAAAGGGCATATAGGTAAATCTATAATTGTCATTAATTAGCTAATTAATTAAACTTGTAACTCATTTTTAATATACTTTTTCAAGATAAAATAATTTATGGTGAAGGACAATTTTCGACATGTGTAGGATAAATTTTAGTTTGTGTAAAAATTTTGAAATGTGTAGGATAAATTTACATGTGTGTAGGGTAAATTCCGATAAGTATAAGATATATGTAGGATAAATTTTGAAATGTGTAGGATATAATGTTTTTTTAATGAGAGAAAACATAATTAATGAGAGGAATTATAAACTATTTAATGTTTTTTCCATTATACCTTTTCTTCTTTTTCTTCTCACATAAAATTTCTTCTTAAATGAACCTTCCCCTATATATATATTGAAAAGACACCATTTTGTGCAACCTAAAAAGAGCAAAAAGACACGCAATGTTAATGCCGTGCAGTAGAAATAAAGGTTACGCCAAAGCGCGTACATATATTAAGTAAATAATTTATCAGCTAGGCTCTCTAATCAGATGATCATCTTCTTTGCTTATAGAAACATAGACCTGAGCTCTCATCATCTGATTTAAGGTGATCATCTTCTCTGCTTATAGAAACATATATCAGGAGCTCTCATCACCTAGTATATACGTTTTTTCTAAGTTGTTAAGGTAGGCATCTCAAAAGACCATGAGGATGGAAAAGTTTAACCGAACACGTGTGGGGTCCACTAGCTTCATCCTAAGTTTACCCAAAGCATGATAATTAATCACCGAATGTATGTCGAAGCATGGTGCATGGATTTAAACGGACAAATATACCAGCAATCGTTTATCTTGAAGAAAGTTGAAGTGTGCCTAGGCTTTTCAAGTTGGTATGATCTCGTATTTGATCCATTCTGTATCCCAAAGGTTGGAAGTTTATCAAAGTAAAAAAAAAAACTGAAACTCAAGAATATTTTGATTTATGTATAGTTGTTTTTCTAAGTCTTCCAAATCATATCAATTGTGTCTCAACCCATTTGAGATATTCATTTGATTGCACACTACTGATGAATACAGTTTTGTCTGTATGTTAAATTTATCTAAAAGAAAATTTGGAGTTGTGTTTGTGATTGTGAACAGGTTATTTCGACTATTTGCTGCAATGATGGTTGATCATCAATTGAGCAAGATACCAGACCAAAGCACATGTTTCATGAAGATTGTAGAATAGAAGATACCAAGCTAGGAATCCTCCTCCTACGTCTTCTGATTCACTCAAGAAAATGAAAGGTAGAAAAGTTTGTTCCGGCTTGTCAAAGATGATGCATGCAAAAAGGGGGAACTTATCCAGATAAAGTAATCAAAGAGCAAAGTGTCAAAAGAAGATCTTCAGTAAAGAAAATTTGGAAAGCATCAGTCTAGGGGGAGATTGTTGGGTCTAAAATTGAGACTGAAGCTTGCCAAATTGAAGATCACAACATTCATGAAGTTGACGGTTCTAAAGATGATACAAGAGTTTGATAACATTAGCATAAGGGGATTATTTGGTTTAAAATGTGTAGTCTAATGTTATCAACGAATCAAATCGACAAAGTTAACGCCAACAAGTCAAAGTCAACGCGCAAGTCGACACGAGAAGATCGAAAAAAGAATTGGCTTGTTGAAGATCGAGATTTGATAGTTATATTGCTTCGGTTAATTAAATATATTTTGTTTAGACAAAATATATTTATTATCTTAGCTAATTAGTTTTTCATGTTTAGTAATACGTTTGGTAGTTATTATCTTTAGGGACCTAAATGCAATTAGCCTAAGTGTGTTTAGGCTATAATAGAATGAGATATTAGGGTTTTAGGCAACACCCTAAGAGAGATTTCGGGACTAAATTGTATTCATCATTTGCAAATTAATCAAGGGTATTAAAGCTTTATTTTGTGTGTGTTCATCTTGATTTTTTTTTATCAAAATCAGATTTTGGCTCGAATTGATCCTATAGTTTTTGTACTTAGTACAAATAGATCACACCTGTTAGTGATCTATCATCACACATTTCACCTTTTCTCATGTACAAACTGATTTGTTACGTGAATAGCTGAGGGGGAGTCTATAGAATCAATTGAGTTGTAAACCATTTGAATCATTGAGATTTAATGAAAAACAATCATCAAATGACTTCCTATTTGTGAATTGTAATGTGATAATCAATATTTGTTTGTAAATATCAAACTCAGTTTAGCAATTGGTATCAGAGCTTGGTCACATTAAACTCAATTTCACAATCTATTTAACAATCAAATATCAACTCATCAAAGGTCTAATATAGTTTGTAGCTCAGAGTTGTATAGTGAATAACTAATCAAGTCACATACTCTGTTTTTCTGAAAAAGAACTTGAGAAAATGGCACAAAATGATCCAGACAACACTAGCTTCAGTTATAAACCACCTATACTTGTTAGATTAGAATTTAACATCTAGCAACGTAGGATGGGGCATATACTAGCTCAACAAAATACAGGGTGTTGGAAGTCTATCGTCTTCGGTCATTTATCATTTGATTTATCTTCTGTCATTTATCATTTTTAGAACTTTCATAAAAAGTTTCAAACTTAGATCCTAACAATTGGTATCAGAGCTTGGTCAATAGAATTTGATTTAACAATCAATTTGATCAGAATAGATCAGCTCTCACTGCTAATTCAATTTGTTTGTTTTTATTGAAAAACAAAGTTTAATTACATTCTAAAAGTTTTTAAACAAAAACTATTTGTAAACAATCAGAATGTTACACACTTCACAAGACCCTCATAACACCGACACCATGTTTAAACCACCGATCCTTGTCAGATCTGAGTATAACATTTGGCAAAGACGGATGGGTCATGTCCTTGCTCAGCAAAACAATGGTTGCTGGAAGTCGGTCATCTTTGGACCTCATGTTCTAATGACACCGACTACAGAGGACCCTAAAGTCCAAGTACCAAAGAATCCTGAAAACTATTCCGAGTAAGATTTACAAAAAATCGAGCTAGATGCAAAGGCATTTAGCATCGTGGCCTCTGCATTGCCAAACGATATCTATGTTGGTCTGCTGCATTGCAACAGTGCAAAGGAATTATGGGATGCTTTGAAAGAGCAATTCGGTGGGACTGAGGAAGTGATTGAAAACAACAGGGATGTTCTAAATCAACAATATGAAATGTTTTGTCATGTCAAAGGAGATTCACTAACCCCATAGTTCGAAAGATTTAGCTGTCTCATTAGTGAATTTAAACTAGTGAATGTTACACTTGCAAATTCGACTCTGAATAGTCATTTTCTTAGATTATTACCAGACAAGTGGGACACTGTAGCTTTCATAACTAGAAATTCAGTTGGGTTCAAAGAAATGAGTCTTACTCAGCTTTATGGTAGGCTCCTCACTTAGGAGAGAGAGTTGAACCAGAAAAAGAAGCTACAAGAGTCTGGCAAAGTAGCTGTTGGCTATGCATTTGGTAGTACAACACTGTTTGGCCATGAAGAATTCACTGGCAGTAGTAAGGATCAGAGTTATGATCACTTCATTGATATAACTTTGGTTTCAACTCTGACCCTTACACACCTAATTATGCATTTGCTGCTAATGGGGAAAGCCAAACTTCTGACAACTTATGCTTTGAGTTGAGTGATCTTCAACATTTTGATCCTTCAGATTTGGAAGAGATGGACATTTTGCACCAGTTGGCTCTGTTAAGTGTCAGAGATAACAAGTATTACAAGAGAACTGGTAGAAAGTTTCCAGGGTTGCATGGGAAACAACAGTTGGGCTGGATAAGTCAAAAATTAAATGTTATAAATGTAATAGGCTAGGACACTTTGCTAGAGAATGTAGGTCTCAATCAACTGGACCAATTGTCACACATCCTAGCCCTAGACCTCAAAACATTGTCCATTCCCAATATACCACTGCTCCTCATATGCAAAACACTGCTCATTTTGCACACCCTGCTACCACTCTTCCTGTGCAATATGTTCAGACCACTGTTCCTCAAATTCGGTATGTTCAAGCACCAACTCCTCAGGTTCAAATGCAACCTACACAACAAGTTACTCAAACGACTGCTCAGGAGAGGTTAACCAACAGAGCTTCTTTACTCAGGGCTTTGTTAATTGGAGTAGCTTACCTGAGGATCTGACTGATATAAACTTTGCTCTAATTGCTGACACTGAAAAGAAACAAAATGAATTTTGCTTTATGGCATTAGAGTCTATAGTTGAGGGTGATTAATTTGAGGAGGTGGGATCTAAATATGTTGAGTCTAATGTTCATGATGAAACAATGGTTACAAAAGAAAGTGCTGATGAAGATGTGAAACCTCTGTCTTACCCATGGGATGCTAGTGTTTGTGAAGGTGAATGTGATTGTGCCATGATGGCTGCTACCAAGGTATCTCCTCATGTCTTAAAAGATCTATGTTCAGATAAATGCATCATAGCTTTTGCTAACATAAAATAGGTGAATGAAAACCTTAGGAATAAGATTTTGGATGATGAATTGCAATTTGAAAAGCTTTCAAAGAGTTAAAATCAAAATTGCTTGAAAAAGATTATGAAATTAGCAGTTAAAACATGAAGCCAACATAACCAAGGATCAACTCCAAACCATGATAGAAAAATATCAGGTTTGCAAAAAGGAGTGGGAATCCACCCAAATCACTTGTGAAAAATGGATGGAATCCTGTAAAGCTATGAGATTTTGCTAGAAAACCATGTCAAAAGTAACATAAAATTTGGCATGGAATTCAAGAAAAATGACCATGTCTCTGAAAATGTTACTGAAAGTATTACTGAAAATGATTCTGGTTTAGTTGAAATTATTCCAACAAACCTAGCTGGTCAAGAAATTAAAGTCACTGATAAAAATAGAAATAAAATTGTTTTAAATAGACATGAGGGAACCTCAAATTTTGAGGAGATTGAGAAATATCAATTGAAACCCACATGGTCTCATGAATGTGACGATCTTGAAAATTTTAAGCCAAGGGATATTTCAACTACTGAAGGTTTTAAAGCACCAAAGGATAGAATCATTCCCATAACAGATTTACCAGCAGATGTTACAACATCTACTGACAAAAAGTCTGAAAAAGGGAATAAGAAAATAAAGATTAAAAATTTGTTTTGTTATTTTTGTAAAAAGATGAACTATGTAACTAAAAACTGTAGTCTTCTAAAAGCTTATGACATCAATAGAACAGGTGAGATCATTGATTCTCCAAATTGCACAATTTGTAATAAAACAAATCATAAAACTCAAGAAAGTGTTTATCTCAAAAACTTTGATGTGAAAAAGAATGAGTATAAATTCAAAACACTAGAGAGTTCAAAGACAAGTACTACAAAAGGAAAGTCTAAATAGACTTTTATGCCTGTTAAAACATCTGTTACCAAAGCACTGAACAAAACCTCTGCTCCTAGAGAGGTGCAGGTAACAGATGCTCCACCTGCCAACCAGGTACCTAAGAGAATATGGCCAACAAATTTACCAAAAGGTACCTCTTAGTTATGAAGGTTACAAAAATCCCTCAAAACCAAAAGTGAATAGGCTTCCTCATGGTTGCTATAATCTAATAGGAGAAGGGTCTCAACAGATGTTACAAAGATTTGTTCAAACCTCTGCTCATTCTTCCAAATTTGAGACTGACATGTTTGTGACCCCTTCCAAAGCCATTTTGGCTTTGGAAACCCACTTGAACTAACTAGTTACCATTATGTAGGGAGTTTCTACTTCCTTGTTAGTTTATGGTATGTAGATAGTGGAAGCTGCATGCATATGACAGAATGTAGAGCCCTCCTCAAAGACTTTATAGCTCATGGAGGGGTGATATATCCTTTGGTAATAATTCAAAAGGGAAGGTACTTCGGTGAGGCACAGTTCATGCTGGGAAAAGCTCAAATTTGAAAATGCCAATCTTATTGACAATCTGAAATTTTATCTTCTTAGTGTTTCACAAATGAGTGACATATGCTATGGGTCATTCTTCAATAAGAAAACTTGTCAGATTGTTGGGCCAGAAGTGGTTAGAAAGATTGACCAAATCATAGCTGAGAGCAAAGCACAACTTGTTGCTCATAGGAGTGGCAATGTGTATGTGGTTGACATGTTGAAGGATAATCCAATGACTGATGCCTGTCTGTTCTCAGTTGCCTTTAACAAAGAGACAAAACTATGGCACAGAAGACTTGTACACGCAAATCTGACAACTATCACCACACTCTCTAAACAAGGCCTTGTAAGAGGCTTACTACAAAAATTTTTCACAAAAGAAGAACATTGTGTTTCCTGTTTAAAAGGAAAACAACATAAAAGTTTTTACAAACCAATTGGTGAGTCCAAAACAAGTTAGTGTTTACAATTGTTGCACATGGACTTGTTTGGCCCTGTAAAAATTATGAGCCTTAGTAAAAAGAGATATTGTCTTGTCATTGTTGATGATTTTTCAAGGTTTACATGGAATTACTTTTTGCACTCTAAGGATAAGACTGCAGGTATATTGCAAGGATTTGTGAAACAAGTCGAAAAGCAATTTGACCTGCTAGTAAAAGTTTTCAGGAGTGACATTGGCACGGAGTTTAAAAATAAGGAATAGCATGAGTTTTATGTGTCAAAAGGAATTGTAAAGTAGTATAGCATTCCAAGAGCACCAAAACAAAATGGGGTGGTTGAAAGGAAAAACATGACCTTAATAGAAGCTGCTAGAACCAAGCTTGCAGATTCTGGTTTACCTTGTCCTTATGGGCAGAGGCTGTAAACATTACTTGCTATGTTCAAAATAGAGTTTTAATCAACCCCAGGCATCAATCCACTACTTACGAAACTCAGTTCAAGATCAAACCACTGATCTCATATTTTAAAATCTTTGTATGCCCATGCTTTATTTTAAACTTAAAAGATTCAATTTCAAAATTTGCAGCCAATGTAGACTGTGGTTACTTTCTTGGATACTCAACACTACTAAAGCCTACAGAGTCCTTAATTCAAGAACTAGGTGTGTGGAAGAGACCTTGAATGTAAAGTTCAATGAACTTTCTTCATTAATAATCCCAGCAAATCCTGCTAAACTTTTTGATTTAGACAAATTCACATTTGAATCTGTATTTGTTAAGACTGACCATGCAGGTACACCACAGTCTCCACAACATGACTATGGATATGGCATTATGATTCCATAGTATAAAGCCACATCTACCATCAGATTTCTAAAAACTCTGCCACTGCTGGATTAACCACTGCTAATCCTCAATCCTCTGCCATCTCATCAACTATAACCTCTGTTGATAAAAGTCCAACCATTGTGGATAAAAATCATCATGTTCTCACACCACTCTCACCTGTACCTCCACCTCCATTTCAAATAGATGTTGGTTCTTAAAAATTGCCAACGGATGTTAGCTCAAATGATTCACATCTTTAGCCTTCACTTCAAAATGCTATCATTCCATATAAGGGAGACCTAATCTACCTTAAAAACCGTCCATCTGATCTTATAATTGGCAACATAAATGAAGGGGTGCTCACAAGAAGTCAATCCCAAAACATTTGTCTTTTTGCTGGTTTTCTATCTCTCACACAACCTGTCAAGTACCAAGAGGCACTGAAAGACAACAGTTGGGTTAGAAGCCATGCAAGAAGACTCCTTCAGTTTAATAGACAACAAGTATGGAAACCTGTACCATTACCAAAGGATGTATGTCCAATTGGCACAAAATGGGTCTTCAAAAAACAAACCTGATGAAAGGGATATTGTTGTCAAGAATAAAGCTAGGATTGTGGTTCAAGGTTACAGACAAGAAGAATGCATTGATTATGATAAAACCTTTGCTCCTGTAGCAAGATTAGAAGCCATAAGATTGTTATTAGCCTTTGCTGCCAACCACAACATCAAGGTGTTTCAAATGGATATAAAAAGTGCATTCTTGTATGGTAAGATCAAAGAAAAGGTATATGTTTGTCAACCTCCTGGCTTTGAGGATGCATTTTATCCTTACCATGTCTACAAGCTTAATAAAGCTTTGTATGGCTTGAAACAAGCACCAAGATTCTGGCATGAAACTCTTTCCACCTTTCTCTTATCCATTGTTTTTCTAGTGGTAAAATTGACAAAACTTTATTTCTAAAATGGAAAGGAAAGGATTTGATGTTTGTTCAAATTTATGTGGATGACATCATTTTTGCATCCACATGCACTGCCATGTTTGAAGAGTTTAGATAACTCATGGCAGCAGAGTTTGAAATGAGTGCAATGGGTGAGCTCTAATGTTTTCTTGGTCTCCAAGTAAAAAAATTGCAAAATGTACATTCATTCATCAAAGTAAGTATGTCAAAGAACTACTTAAAAATTTGATATGAATGACTACAAACCATGTAGCACACCATGGCAACCACAAAGCTTGTCATTTTTTATGACAAAGATGACTTGATTGATCAAACTCTTTATAGAAGCATGATAGGTTCTTTATTGTACCTAACTGCACCCAGGCCAGACATCATGTTTGCAACATGTGTTTGCGCCAAATCCTAGTCAGCACCTAGGAAGTCCAACCTCATTGCTGTCGAAAGGATATCAAGATACATAAAAGGTGCTCCCACAGTTGGTATCTAGTATCCAGCTAATAGAAATATTGAGCTATCATGTTTTTCAGACAGTGATTTGCTGGATGTCACACCACAAGGAAGTCCACTTTAGGAGGCTGTCAATTCCTAGGCAATTGCTTAGTGTCTTGGCAAAGCAAAAAGCAAGCTGCAGTGTCAACATCCACAGCTGAGGCTGAGTGTATTGCTACTGCAAGCTGCACTACTCAACTCACATGGCTTCAAATCAATTGTTGGGTTTTGGTGTAACTACTTTAAAGACTCCTCTCATGTTAGATAGTCAAGCAGCTGAACATCATTAAAAATCCAATATCTCATTGTATCACAAAGCACATTGACATTAGAAATCACTTTGTGAGAGATTGCTATGAAAAAAGGTTTGATCTCTCATGATCATGTTCCAACTAAGTTTACACGTGCACAAATGATAGCCATCAGATCTTTTGGAAATCGCTGCCATGTCAGCGTTAACCTTTTCCTTTATAAACCCTGTTTCATCCAAGCAGAGTTTCCACTTGCCGTTTCAATTTCAGAAACAAAAATCCTCCATAATTTTCTCCATTACTCTTATTTTCTTCCAAACCCTAAACACTCACCTTTTCACCATGAATCTCATCATAAAAACTCCCCACAACTACCTTCCAATATTCGAAAAAACCAATAATAATACTGTGTTTCACTCCACGATTGATGTTGTACAAACATCATCATACAAAGATGTGTTACTCGCAAAAGCACCGATCTATATTGACACCCTCCGCCAATTTTGGGCAAATGCTGAACTTCAAGTTCAGAACAAAAAGCCCTTTGCCATCACTTCCAAGATTGGACAGTCACTTATTCAAATCTCTCCATCTACTATCTCCATCACTTTCGGTCTTAACGATCTTGATGACCCCACTTCTTTCTCAAAGAAAGATTTACACGCCGAATTCATTGAGCGAGGATATGAAGGTCATTTATCAGGTATTACCATCTTCAACCTGAATTTCCCGCTGACATGAAATTCTTTTTCCACACCCTTTTACTATCCTTGTCAGCCAAAATAACCGCCTTCAACAAAATACCTTTAAATATTCAATACCTAGGTTATGCTATTTTAACCAAATAAAAATTTAACTTTTCTCAGGTATTGTTTTCTGATTTGGTTGCAAATTTTAATAATCTTAAAAAGGGTAAAGCTTTTTTGATACACCCTAGGTTATTGAGCTTCTATTTACAAAAACAAGTTTCTGAATCTGATTTTAAACAAGGTGTCATCTGTGAACTTGGTAGCCTTAAACACGAAACTTTTACTAGACTCTCGACAGAAAAACCTAAGGTGTTGAAAACTAAAGCAATAGAGGCTGAGCATATTTTTACTACTTCTACAACTACTCCTTCCACTATTGCCGACTCCACTACTCCTGGTGAATATGGCACTACAACCAGTGTTGTGCAACCCACACTAGTTAAACCCAAAAAGAAACCCACCAAATCCACAAAGCCCACCAAACACCCAAGAAAGGTAGCTCTGGAAGATGAGATCCCAGATATCTTACCTATGACAACACAAGTCACTTACAACCACTACTGCTACTTCCTCACAATAATTGGTTCAAAGATCTCCACCATCACATGCCCCTCTTGCTTCCTCACAAAAGGAACAAGTTCTAATCACAGGGACACTACAATATGAGGCAGATGATTCAATTGAACATTTGTCTCCAGCCCCTCTCCCAGGGCTATGTCTCTTTCTACTCCCTTACACACTTCTCCAATACCACCCACATTTATACCTTTGCTTGAAGCAATAAAGAAAACTCAGACACTTAGCAGTCCCTCTCACTCACCTATTAAAGAGTGTTAACTTCCACATTTGATTGAGTCTGAGAAAACTCTATCTACTAGCCCACAAGCAATTGAGGAGGTTACACCCTAGGAGTTACACGTAACTCTTGGTTGTAGTTCAAGTGAATCAACTACTACAACTGCTACTAAAACAGTGGCTCAATTGGACAATGGTTACATACATAAGACTTCCTTGAAGGCAAGAACTGCTAAGGCTACAATCATATCCTTTGAGCCAATTGGAAGTCCCGAGAACCAAGAACAAGGGGCATTTGGTTCTGATACTATGTAGTTTACTCTTGTAGAAGATCCAAATACAACTACCTCTGGTAGGAATTCAGATGATCGTATTAAATTAGGTGATGAATTAAGGTACAAAGAATTAACGGAGAGGATGTTTTCCGTGGAATCATCAATTGATGACCTCAAAACCATGATGAAGCAACTCCTACAAAACTCCCAACCTCAACCATCTCCCACACAAAATGCTGATGAGCTATGGAAGGTTGTCCAACCATTATTCCTAGCTCAGAGAAAATTAGACGATATTCAGCATGAAACTCATATAACCTGATCCGCAACATGGTTGAGACTTGATATAAAGATACCCAAGCTGATATGAAAGCCATCAAAGACCACTTGTTGAAAACTACTGGCTCTGCCCTGGTTATCATTCTTCAAGATGATGCCAAAAAGGGGGAGAAAGATTCTATGAGAAAGTTGCAGCCTGATTCCAAAGTTAAATCATAGGTGCAACAATAGCCAGCAACCACTACAACCACGGCTGAAGCATCCGAAGCAACTTTGGGCAAAGAAGTTGATGAGACATTAAACAAAGAAGCTGAGAAGATTGCTTTCGAAATGCAGAAAAGACAAGATACACTTGAAGCTAAAGCTTTGATGCTCATTGAAGAAGAAAAAGCTAAGCAGTTGGAAAAGGAAGATATTGGTATTTCAAGGCAAAGAAGGTCTTTTAGAAAAGCAAGACAATCAATGGCCATCTCTTCTACAACCACTGTTGCAGCCACTGCTAATGTATCCTCTGTCACCCTAACCACTGTATATGTTAGGACAGTTGTTGTGACAGCAGATGCTGGAACAACAGATGTTCCAACGGTTGTTTTTCAAACCACTACCCTAATCACATTTCCAACCTTAACCGAACCACTACCCACACCATCCCGAATTCCCACACATCCACCTTCTCCAAAAGTTAAATTCCAATGCAAAAGAAAAACTTTTGTTGTTGATGATGGTGAAGAGAGCCAATCACCACTTCCTATTTCATCACATTCCACTCCACAACCATCCTCATCATTGCCACATTCTGAAATCCCACTTTCCCATTTCCAATCATGCACTTATCGTCTTCATTTCTTCTTATGGGTGGACTCTACCATTTGGAAATTTTGCAGTTAAAGGAGAGATTGAAGCTTTTTATAAGATAGAGGATCCGAAAAAGAGAGAATTTGCTTCCTTGCTGGCGTATCGAAAGCCTAGGAACCTTGATGAACATCTTAAGCTAAAGGCTAGACAGGCTAAATGCTTTGCAAAAGACAAATCAAAAGATGAATATGACAGGGCTTTACAAATCTCCTTGCAATAGCAACTGAGCAAAGTGAGAATGTGAGTCCCAAACCAGATTCGGATCACAGTGGTTTGATTGTTATCACCCAAACAACTATAGATTAGTTGTTTGAATGTGTAAAAGTTAAGAAAAACCAAAAGATGAAGATGAAGATTCTTGTATGGATCAAACAACAAGTGTAGTATATAGAATCCCAAATGATATAATCACTAAATGCACCTGGATGTTCGGATTAAGCACAAGAAACAACAATCACAACACCAAGAAATCACCAAAACTTGTCCAAGAACCTTGGACTAGGGTTTCATTGATAATCATATTTATACAAACTGACTACCCTGCGTATTTAATAAATACGCTGGGATACTAATTACGCCGCCCTGGTACTAGAATCACGAATTACACTTTTAGCCCTCTAGTTTTACTAACTATTACAAACAAGCTATAAACTATTAAACTCAAGTATCAACGGTCTCAAAATGTCCTAACAATATCACCCCTTAGACCGTTGCGTACTTAAGAGTCTTCAACCTTTGTTATGAGCTTCAGGACTTGCGGCAGAATCTCGATCTTTGGTTTCTGAAGTGGCGCAGCTTGATCTGCAGATTGTTCATTTGGTGCTTCAGATTTATTGATAAAAGGGTGGTGGTTGGATCCTCCGTAGTGGCCTCATATGTGGATGAGACTGGATATTGAGATTTTGAGGCGACTTGAGTGGGTGATGGAGCTTACTACTGAGCTGACGTTTTCTGCTTTCTTTTCTTTCTCCTAGCCTCCTCTTTCTCCTTTTTTTCGATTCTGGTAACGATGTCCATCATTTCGATCTTTCTTTCTCTAACTCGTTCTACCACCCTTTAGAACAACTCCCTTCCTCTTTATACTCGTTTCCGGCACCGACATGAATCTGTGGCGATAAAGAATGTTTAGATCAGATAGGCAGAGCATAAAGACATCCATCGGGTCTAGAATACGAATATCTTCGTTAAAATCAGATCTGATCACTGCTTCTCCTGTTTTCCCGTTGTAGAACCATTTCTTGAAGTTTGTAAGCATCACAGGTTGTTCTGGAGGGATTTTGACTCTGGTTTCGACTTTAGTAGGATCAATCACCCAAGTTACCACTCATTTTCCAGTAATGATATCTTTTGTTGTCTTAGATACCCTTCTGCGAGGGCGTTGTGACTTGAACATCGTAAAACCCCGATTGCATTCTCTCAAGATCAATATTTCAAAATCAGCCCCAACACTGCTATTGGTAGGGTTTATCATGTCTAACCTACCCAGCTCACGTATATCCCACCGAGGAAGGCTTTTCATGTCAGCTCCAAATTCGAAGTGTTGAATCACTCCACCCCGTCTTTCACAATAGACATCCCTTTCAGATTACAGTAATTCCAACTAATTATCTTGTCAGTAACTTCTGTCTTTTCCACTGTGACAACTTGATAAAAGTCTGGAAGCTTTTCTCTTTCTTTTCTGAACCACTCTGGATGTATTGGAGTTACTTCATCACCGTCCTCAGTCTCATACAGAATATCTTCCTCCAATCCCCATTCAACGAAACACGTCGGCACCTCATCTCTATCCACCTCTTCTTCCTCACTTTAGTCTTCTTCTGTAACATTCACCACGATTCTAACCATCTCTTCTTTTTCTCGGCCTCCTTAGCCTTTCGCTTGTCTTCATCCACCTTAAACTTCTCGTAATCGAAGATATCTACAGCTGAGAACATTGGTTGTATATCTGCTTTGGCGCATAGTTCTCTTATCATTCTGTACATCTTTTCCATGCAATCTTGTTGAAATCTGACGAATCTTGTTTGCTCCTTGACATATGCATGAAGTTCTTTGTTTTTTGTTTCTCTGCTCTCTTAATTTTTCATGGATCACATTCGTATTGCTCACTTGATGCTTCAGAAGGCATATGTATTGAGTAGGACCTGTCCCAATGTCCTTTGACAATTTATCATACAGTTCCTGAAATGGGCGAGGTCTTCGAGGGACTTACTGAGGCATCTGCTTTGTTTTAGCACTTTTTGACGGCCCTTCCCCTGTTTTCTTCCGTTTATGAGGAGGTATCTGCTGGGAGCCTCTGGATCTACAATTAGTTGATCGACAAATTCATCTAATTGTTCTTGTTCAGTAGTGACCGTCACTAGCGTTCAGATTCCGTCATCTCTCACCTCTTTCTTTTCGCTTCTCTCTTTTCTCTTTCTTCTGTCTCATGTATGGCACGTAGATTTTCAATGTGCTCCTTATGTTCTCTAGTGCCACTGGCCCGAAAGCTGCTCTCCATCAGACGTTCTTGAGTAGGGGTGTCTTTCCTTTTCTTTTTTGAATCCCCTTCTTTTACAGGCTGTTTTCCTTTGTTCTTTCTGATTAGCTGTTCATTTTCTTCCTCTTCTTCGTCTGCTTCTTCTTCAACATATGTCTGTCTCTTTCTTTTAACACCCTCTCTATACTTTTCATACGCAGCTTTCACTAGAGGAAATCTCTCTTCTCTATACATCCATTGGTGAAGCATCACCCACTCTTCAGTTTTGAGTTCCGTGATTTGGCGGCCAGTCAGCAACTGAAACTTGTACGTTTCATTGTCGTGTGGGAGATTTGTATGCTGGTGATTAATGAGAAGCTGAACAAAACGGGGGATACATAGCCCATGTGGAGGAGTTTGCGTTGTCAACCATACAGTAGAAGATAAGACTCGAGATGATGAACGGTTGTCTGGTGCATAGGTTGAGCATAGCAACTGAGCATTCTAGGTTCAAACCATCATAGCCTCCCTTTCTGTGCGCTAATCTCATTGCAAACACGTGAAGAATAAATCGCCAATCCTTTGTGAGGTCTTTTTGCTTAATCTCATTCTTCTCTCTGAAATATCTGACATATCTCATTCCTTTGAAGCCGTCTAGTATATCATCCTTCTTTACTATAAGCAGGTCTTTGTGATCATCTTCAAGGCTGAGCACTCTACGGACGTTGTCCTCCGTTACTGTGACTTTCTTGTTTCACACGGTAGCCGTGATTCTCTTGACTTCGTTGACGGTTGAAACTTTGGTTATTTTCCAGAATTCTTCAATGTAAATGTTTTATATAATATGATCAGCTTGAACAACATAGCTTCGCTTGCTTGAGTTTATCCATTCCACCACGTCTTCAAAGTCTTTTGGTGGCGGCTCTATCTTGCACGGTTGATTGTGCTTCCGTGTTTTATCCCAAATAATTTCTTTCACCATTTCTGAAAGTATAGAATCAAGCCAAGTTAGATCTGAGTTACGAAACACAACAGTCCGTTAGTAAGGATATATATACACGAATATATAGAGTAATTTAAAAAATAGAAAATTTTGATTTTGAAAAATAATTTCGCTGGTATATTCGCCGAAAATTACGCCGCATTTGTCCACTATATACGCCGGACATGCGACTTATATAGATGAGACAAAGTGACATATACGCCGGTAGTGGCTTATTTACGCTGATTATGTGTCACACATTTAAGTTTTATCTCGAGAAAGCAATCAGTGTAAATGAATGTCGACGCTGGTTGACCGGCGTATTTGTCAAATACTCTGGTTGCTTGAACTCGCGTTCAAGACTTGTCTTCTACGTAAATACGCCATATCCACTTTAATTACGCTGCATTCAAAATAAATACGCTAGCTTCAAAAGTTTCTTGATAAAACCAAGAATCAAAATTTGAACACAGATTCAATCATTCTCAGTGATTGTATCGATTTTGTACGTGGTTTTTGATGAACAATCAATAGACAATCAGTATGTAAACAAAGAAACCATATCGAGATTATCTCAACAAATCTGCTCAAATGTTTAGATGATGTTTGAAGTATGAGTGTTCTGAAAGAGGTTTTCGGTATTAAGAAGATGATGATGTTTAAAACTTAAGCATATTCAGATTTGATTCATATATGTACAAGATTATCTTCTAGCGTAATTAATAATTACGCTGGAAAGATAATTACGCCATGTAGGATTGTTTTTGAGGTTTCTTCAAGTCTAAGAAGTTTAAAACAAATACGCTCAAAAATCTTAAACTATCTCGAAAGACGTGCCCTTTTTGTAGTTAAAAATAGTTCAAAAGTTGAAAATAGGTTTAAGAAAAATGGAAAATTGCAATTTGAACCCTGAAAATCATTTTTAGAGCCATGAAGCTTCCTTTTTCACATATTTCTTACTGATACGGATCATATGACTTTCCTGCAAAAGATCATACTAGCAACACTTTGTCAATTTGTAAATTAATAGAAAATATTGAATAATCGAGGCACAAGAAAAACTGTCAGTATGTTTTTCCTTTTAAATCCATGCACCTTTCTTTCAACATGCTTTCAGTGAGCATTTTATCATGTTGTGGTAATATTGACAAGAATTGCAATGGCCCCCACTCAAGCTAGACTGTTAAAATGTTATGCCCGTGAGTCCCACATCAGGACATACCCCTGTGATCAAGGTATGCACAAAGATTCCTCGTAGCGGGTGAGTATATTGACTTCATTCGTTTTAGATTTCAACGATAGACAATTGGTGATCAGGTCAGTACTTTCGTACAGTAGAGAGACCAATGTCTAACGAGGGCTAAGACAGATACCATAGACGGTACGATTTAAGCACTTGAATGATTCTCAATGAGAGCTTCATTCGTGTAGAGTTTTGGTCACATTGGCTCTTTTGATAAGATATCATAGTTGTGTCTAGGTCAGCATATATCTTGATGGAGCAGAAGAGCAACTATGATATCCCCAAATGATTAGACAATATAAAGACCGAAATCTGGACTTCGGCAATCTATCAATAAAAGATTTAAGACCATTTAGCCATACGTCGCAACGTGTTACCCAGAAGTTGCACAACATTTTGGGTATCCAGAATTCTTGTGTAAGCATTAACTTTTGTCGCCTACTCGCAGTTTACTCGATGATGCTACTGAATCTATTGACATGGCGTTGCTTGGCACCTCGATTGATTTTCCATGTTTGAAACTTGAATTTCCATTTTTTTCTGTTTTGGGAATAAACAAAGTGTCAGCAGTTTTCTATCATTTCTCAAGCGGGTGTCAAACGAAAGACCAAATCGCAAGTCATATGCTTATTTCTGGAAAACTTCCCCCTTAAAATTTGATTTTCGAAAGTCCAAAGCTTGAAAATGAAATTTTAACGTTGCAAAAAATCTTTTTGTTGGACACAATTTTTGTTAAGATGTTTAAATTTTTTTAACGGCTTTGAAGACTCAAAACATTTCCACTCGAGGAAATTGACCATTTCCAACCAGTTTACCAACTAGTTGAAACGAGTTTTATCGAAGGCTTTCGTGAAAATATCAGCTTTCTGTTGCATAGTATCCACATGCACCACTTGAATGTATCCCTTCTCATACGATCTCTTATCGCATGAATGCGAATTTTGATGTGCTTTGTTCTGAAGTGGTGGATAGGATTCTTCACAATTCCTAGACACGCCTCGTTGTCGATGAAATTAGAGTCTTCATAATGTTGATTCCATAATCTAGCAACTGATTTTGTATCCAAAGAACTTGTGAGCAGCAACTGTAAGCTGCCGTATTTTTGGCTTGAGCGGTAGATGTGGAAATTGTTGTCTGCTTCTTGCTTTGCCACGATATGAGACGATTTCCTAAGAATTGATAGCCTCCGTAGACGGACTTTCTGTCAACCTTGCAACCTGCATGATCACTGTCGGAATAAGCAATTAAATCAAAATTACTATCTTTAGGATACCACAGTCCGAGCTTGGGAGTTCTTTTAGATAGCGGAAAATTTGTTTGACAGCAGTTTCATGAGATTCTTTTGGATTCGTCTGAAATCGTGCACATAGGAAAACAAACCACATAATGTCAGGCCTACTTGCGGTCAGATACATCAACGAGCCTATCATCAAGCGATAGAAGGACTTGTTCAATGGTTTTCCTTGAAGATCAGATGTGAGTTCTATCTGAGCTTCAAATGGTGTGCTGGTGGTTTTGCAGTCAGTTCATGTTGTACTTTGTGAGAATATCCTTGATGTATTTTGCTCGATGAATGAGAATACTGTCTTCTCTCTGCTTCACCTCTAATCCCAAGAAAAACGTGAGTTCTCCCATCATTGCCTTCATAACCTTCTCGAACTCCTTGCATAGAGCCTCATCAGTTGACCCAAAAATAATATCGTCCACATAGATCTGCACTAGCATCACATTATCTCCGATCCTTTTCGTGAAGAGAGTCATATCGATTTTACCTCTTATGTATCCACATTCCAAAAAATATGTCGCAAAGTCTCATAGGCTCGAGGAGCTTGATGAAGACCGTAGAGAGCTTTGTCAAGCTTATAGAATCGTGCAGGAAAGTGTGGATCTTCAAATCCCGGATGTTGGCAAACATAGACTTCTTCCTTCACCTTCCCATATAGAAACGCAGTCTTTACATCCATCTGAAACACTTTGAAGTTTTTAGAATATTCTAATAGCTTCCAAATGTGCTACCGGAGCAAACACTTCCTCATAATCAATCCCTTCCTCATGTTAGAAGCCTTGAACTTCCAGTCTTGCCTTATTCTTGATGACTACACCATGATCGTCCATTTTGTTACGAAATACCCACTTGGTGCCAATGGGATACTTTCCATGTGGTAGATCAACGAGTTCCCAGACTTGAGCTTACGAAACTGAGATAACTCTTCTTGCATTGCCTGCACCCAGCTAGAATCTTTAATGGATTCTGTAATGTCTCTTGGTACATACTGCGAATACAATCCAGTGTTGATGGTATGTGCTTGTCCACGAGTTCGAACTCCATCTTCCACGAAACCAATGACATTCTCAATTAGATGATTTCAATTGGTCTTGTATCCTGCGTTGGTGTGGGTCTCAACTTGTTGAGGTAGATTGGAGAAGTGTTCGTCGGCGTAGATAATTGGAGGTTCGTCTTCTTTAGGTGGTTCATCCACAACCGGCTGTGAAGAAGAAGCATCACATGCAGATGCATTCCCAGCCGAAGTGTCGCCATTTACTTCGTCAACAGGAAGGATTGGATCCGCAGAGGCTGGGGTGAAACGAGTTGTAAAAGGAGTGAAGCCAATGTCTGAAGAATCAAACAATGGTTCTATTGGGGTAGTTTCTGCAGGTTCGGTTTCAGTGAGTGGTTCATCAATGTCGAAAGTGTTGAATACAACGCCTCATCATAAAACCAGTTTGGAGAACTTCCAGTGTTGGTGGAGTTTCCTTCTTGAAAGTCGACGTAGTATGATTAAATCACTATCTTGGTTCATTTGTTGTAAACTCGATACGCCTTTTGAGAAGATGAGTAGCCCATGAAATAGCACACATCACCGACTGCTTCAAACTTGATAAGATTGTCTTCAGTGTTGAGGAGTGTACAGGAACATCCGAATGGTCTAAAGAAATCTATCATAGGCTTCTTTTTGAAAAGAAGTTCATAGGTTGTTTTTCCATGAGGTTTAATGATGAGAACTCGATTCAAAACATAGCATGCTGTGTTGGCCGTTTCTGCCCAGAAGTTGATAGGAAGCTTGGAGTCCACGAGCATAGTTCGAGCAGCTTCAATGAGTGTTCTATTCTTCCGTTCTGCTATGCCATTTTGCTGAGGAGTTCTGGCTGCATTGTACTGAAGGCGAATTCCCTTCTCTTCATAGAAGGAGATAAACGTTTGATTTTTAAATTCCGATCCATTATCACTAATGACAGATTTGACCTTCATCTTGATCATGTTTTCAATCATGGGAATGAAGCTCTTGAGAGGGATGTTGTTTCACTTTTGGCTTCAAGAAAATATACCCATGAAAAAGGGGAGAAATCATCTGTAATCACCAAGCAATAGGATCTTTTAGCTAACTTTTAACACTTACAGGGCCGAAAATATCCATGTGCGGTAATTGCAATGTAGCAGATATCGTATTCACTACTTTGGATTTGTGCGGTTTTTTGTGTTGCTTGCTTTGGACGCATGTGATACATTTTTCTAAAAATACAAATTCTTTTATAGGTAATCCTCTTACTAATTTAATTTGGAAAACTTATTCATATTTTTGAAGTTCACATGCCCCAACAGCCTATGCCAAAGCAGTGATTTTGATTCTGACACTTTTGAGATAAGACACGTCATATGCTCATTGGATTTAGCATTTTTCATATTGAGAACGTAGGTGTTGTTTTGACGAGGAGCTATGAGCATAATCATTTCGGCAAGAAGGGAATATTCGGGTTTGAGGAATAAGCATTCCACGTCATTGAACAGCACTGAAGTTCCTTTGTCGCAGACTTGTGATACTCTCATGAGATTGTAACATAATTCTGGAACATAATTTACATTCTCTAATGTAAGTGCTTTAGATACGACGTCACCCATTCCAACAATTTTCCCACACTTTTCATCTCCAGCAAAGGATACGAAATCGCCATTGATGACTCGAAAGTTCTTCAGGAGTTCCTTTAAACCGGTCATATGCCTAGAGCATCCACTGTCAACGTGCCAAATATAGTCCATGAGCATTCGAAGCCATTTTTGCAATTTATTCTATTATAATACAACAAACACAAATATGTACACGTTAGTTAGTTCTCGGAACCCAGACTTGCTTCAAGTCTGATATATCATGATTTTGAACAATAATATTTTCTTTTATTTTCCAAAAACAAGTTGTATTTACTATGCATTTTACTGATTTCTTGAGATTATCAAATTGATCAGTGAAACTTTTGAAAAGATCTTGTTTAGGCTTATAAAATTTCTTGCTCTTGCAATGTTTCACAGTATGTCCTAACTGACCACAACGAAAGCATTGATTGCAATTTGATCTTTTCTTTTTGGTGGACACGACGTGTGAAGATGATGTATGTGATGAGAGTCTAGAGCTGCTTGAAGCGTTATCTGAAGATGCAAAATAGGTTGAACTTTTGACTTTCTTCACTTTCTTGTTAAGACGACTTTCATTCTCAACGTCGTCTTCACTGATCTCACTATCTGGGCAAAAATAACATCGTTCCTTAATTGATTTTTTGGTAATGGGTTCGGGAATGTCGAAAGTGTTGAAAACGACGTCTATATCGTAAACCAATTGGGAGAACTTTTAGTGTTGGTGTAGTTTCCTTCTTGAAAGTCGAAATAGTACGATTCAAGCACTATTTTGGCTCATTTATGTTGGGTCATTTTGGAGAATGATGTTATCAATTAAGGAATGATGTTATTTTGCGTGGCGTAGCGTGTTTATTGGTTGGAGTTTGTACGGTTTAGCGACTTTAGGAGGTTTTCCAAGCAAGGGGCGGCTTGCTTGGAGGACAAGGCTCAAGGATCTATAAATAGTGGACTGCACCTCACTTGTAGGGTGTGCATTTGTTAGCCGCCACCCCGGGGGAGCTCACTCGGGGTGGATTATCTTGTATGTTTTTATCCGATCAATGAAAGTTTATCTTTATTATTTATTATTCATTTATTCATGGTTCACAAATCACCCGTCGCATTATTTTTACCAAACCGAGACTGAGATCGGATCGTTCGGACCTATCTTTTGGTATCAAAGCCTCGGTGCCTTGTTTCAGTTTTGTTTGTTCAGATCTTCACCAGAAAACCCGCCAAAGACGTAAATCAGTTGTAGATCTGTGGGCTTTATTATGTTCTTGGAGTTGGTTCAGATCAGGATGTCTTTATGCCATGTTTTAGCGACTTTGTTCATCGGGTTTATAGAGAGAAATAGAGAAAGAAAAGTAAGGGTTACGATGTTGTTCATCACGCTTGAAGATGATGTAGCTGGTGTGTGACTATTTGAAGTGGTTGGTGGAGTTATGGTTTCTAGTTCGTGCATCCACGAGACTCCGACGACAACACGTATGGCTCATGATGGTAACGATGATGTCGTGAGGATGAAGGCGATTTGGATTGTGGTGGTCCTGGCGATCAAAGTGCTTGTATCTACTCGGTTTAAAGCGATACAGCAGTTGCCTGGTCAGATATTAGAGTGATCTTGCCAGGTTTCTTTGCCTGACATGAGTTTATGAAAAATTATTTGAGAAAGTATCGTTACTGAATGAGAATCCGGCCATTATTCGTGTTATTTCTCGAGTTATTCAGGTTGGTATGTTTTATATTGTTTATTGTTGGATCCTTCGTGATGGTTTTGGGTGGTAGCAAGTGAATGCTGGTGATAGCAAGGCGGTTGTACGGTGGGAATGGTAGAGTGGCGGCTGGATTTACTTTGCGGCTAGGGTTTGTCCTAGAAATGTTTGCATGGGCTAGGTATGATGGTCGAATGATTAGATGCACAAACTTCATGGTCTGAATATATCCCTAGGCCCATTTGAGGAGATGGATACGAATTACAAATGTCTGTTGTTTTCATCTATTCACGGCATAAATATTTTTTTTTGGTTGGCGTATTTGAATGTTTAGGGATGTGTTGGGCCCCACATTGACTTTTAAAGTTGCACATGTTTTGGAATATAAATAGCAGGGATAGGTGCCACACAATTCAGATTTAATATGTGGTGGCTTAGTGCATGATAAAATAATTATTGCATGACTGATTTATCTTGGGCCATACAAGAAATTACAAGGTTTGTGCATCTACTACTTTACTTGGAGCCTACAATGATGTTGCGAATGATGGTTTATAGTGAAGGCACATGGTGTAGACTATGGTTCGGTTTTTTTTACGCATGGGCTGAGAATATTTTTGGGTCGCACACACTTTGTTTAATTCCTTGAAGATTGGACCACCAGTATACCAGGTATGGATTTTTTTTTTTATTTTTGATTGAGCTGGGTGTTAAAAGAACGTTTATTTGTGTCGGGAACTTATTATACAATCTGACAAAGTTGAAGATCCTCATAGTGAAGCTGATTATTTAGTTTTTATCATTGGAGTTCGAACCCTATCACATGCCTATTATAATTGTATCTTCAAAATGAGATAAGGAGCTTTGATTGACGAGATATAGGGGATCTTTATTGGCGGGGGAAAACGACAATGAAAATTTTTAGTATTCAGCGGATTTGTGAAGATTCGAAGATGATGTCAGATATACTTTTTCAGATCATATGAAGAATTCATAGCATTATTCTCGGGGGAATATTATTGGGTCATTTTGGAGAATGATGTTATCAATTAAGGAACGATGTTTTTTTTGCGTGGCATAGACAGTTTATTGGTTAGAGTTTGTACGGTTTAGCGACTTTAGGAGGTTTTCCAAGCAAAGGGCGGCTTGCTTGGAGGACAAGGCTCAAGGATCTATAAATAGTGGACTACACCTCACTTGTAGGGTGTGCATTTGTGAGCCGCCACCCCGGAGGAGCTCATCCGGGGTGGATTATCTTGTATGTTCTTATCCGATCAATAAAAGTTTATCTTTATTGTTTATTATTTGTATATTCATGGTTCACAAATCACCCATCTCATTATTTTTACCGACTGAAACTGAAATCGGATCGTTCGGACCTATCTTTTGTGAGTCCCAAAAAAGATCGGATCATAGTGGTTTGATTGTTATCACCCAAACAACTATAGATTAGTTGTTTGAATGTGTAAAAGTTAAGAAAAACCAAAAGATGAAGATGAAGATTCTTGTATGGATCAAACAACAAGTGTAGTATATAGAATCCCAAATGATATAATCACTGAATGCACCTGGATGTTCGGATTAAGCACAAGAAACAACAATCACAACACCAAGAAATCACCAAAACTTGTCCAAGAACCTTGGACTAGGGTTTCGTTGATAATCATATTTATACAAACTGACTACCCTGCGTATTAATAAATACGTTGGGATACTAATTACGCCGCCCTGGTACTAGAATTACGAATTACTCTTTTAGCCCCTCTAGTTTTACTAACTATTACAAACAAGCTATAAACTATTAAACTCAAGTATCAATGGTCTCAAAACGTCCTAACAGAGAAGCATTGAAGAACTTGCTAAGGAGTTAAGTAAGTCTATGTCTGAACAACCAACCACTAATAATCCTGAATTGAAAGAAGATTATCTTGATCATGTCATGAAGCATAAGCCTTACAAAGCAACAAGGGCACAATTTAAAGACTGGTCGGCAATGAGCTAAAGGAACAAATTGAAAGAATTCATTCTATGCTCAAGGATCCTTCAAAGAAGCCTACTCCTCCTACTTGGAAAAAGGCCAAAATTGAAAGCTAAGACCATGCTCTCAAAATTAAAAGAATGAAAGCCGAACTTGTTGATGCTTTATATGGAACAACAAGGCAAATTGCTAGATGGCCAGAATCAAAAGTGGTAGATACCTACAGAAGGTTGGAAGAATTAAGGAAGAAAGATCCTTCTATCCAAAGAAAGCCAATCTATGATCAATCAACTACTGCCCTAAACAGACCCTTGCTCCAAAAAGATCAACTTCATCCTCTAGCTTATCCACCATTGCCTTAAATCAAGAAAAGAGGCAAAAGCAAATGGAAGAAGAAGATCAAAGGATGCATGAAGAATTGAGAAAGGAGGGATAAAAAATCAAAATTTGTTTCACACAGATGTTGCAAGTGACAAGCTTAGAGCCTCAATTTCTACACTTGTACGCAAACAACCTCACCAAACTCATCAAAAATAACCCTACTCCCAAGAAAACCATCTGACTCAAAAATTCTAATATGGAAGTCTATCAAAGACAACCATGAATTAACATTGCTCATATAGATGGTAGAGTTCAAAAGATAAAGATGGAGGATGCAAGTGGTCTGGATGTAGTTGGTCTCCAAGACTTTTTGTATCTTAAACTTGAAAGGGATGTAGAAGACATGATTTCCCTGGAATTTGAACTTGAGTTTAAAGGCCAAATAAGGGAATCATTGATGAGAAATAAAGATTAGTAATAAAGTTTTTGTTTTGGCATCATCTTTTCTAGGGGGAGATTGTTGGAATTGAACCCAAAAAAAACAAATGATAGAAAACCAAAATATACTTCAACCTCTGATCCAAATAATAATATAACATTTGCCCAAGTTAAGCTCTGCTGAAGACTGGATGTCCAAGGTCGTCCATAGCAAAGCTCTGTTGAAGACAAAGCTCTGCTGGAATATAAAGCTAAAGTTCTGCCAAGGCAAAGCTCGGCTAAAGATTAAAGCTAAAGGTCTACTAAGGCAAGGCTTTGCTGAAGAGCAACAGAGGATGTCTCATCAGTGTTTTTTATTAGTCTTTCTAATATAGCAGTGGTTAGCTTAGCAGATGTTGTTAGTTTTGTTATTTTGTTAAATGTCACTTTCATGCTGACATCATCATAAGATGCTCAGTAGTTAGGATTGTAGTATAAATAGAACAATGCATGTACTATTCTATTTGATCACTTCCATCAATTATCAATTTAACATATCTTGCTTACATTCAGTACGAACAAATCAGTGATCTTAGGCTGAGGGGGATATTGTGAGTTATATGCAAGTAATTATAATTATGAAAGCATGAAAATGAAAACTATCTCTCAACTGTTATGAATTAAAGTTCATCATTCCGCTGCATTTTCATCTGATTTATCTTCTCTCATTTATCATTTTTAGAACTTTTATAAACAATTTCAAACTCAGATCCTAACACTATTCATTATGTTAGTGTAAAATTTACCATTTAATAGTTACAAAAACAATAATTAAAAGTTAAACTAACAAATAGCAAGTTAAAAGCATTAATACAACGTAAGCCCCCACAAATGTAGATAAACCAACTTTCGTTACCATACGTAGATAAAAAAGATATTCTTAGCCATATGAAAATAAACAAAAGCCATAAATACACCCTCACTAAAAAGTAGATAAAGTACGAAAGCCACTTACCTTACCTTATCAAAACCCAAAAGCCACCAACTATATGACCCACTACGGTAACAAATGTAATATATAAACCAAGCAAACCAAAAGGAAGGAAGACATAAAAGCAAAATAACAACTATACGAAACAACAAACGCCAACAAATAGAACAAGAACTTATCCACTCACACATTCTAAGCAACCATTGTCTTAGTAACACATTACATACCCAACCAAGAAGGTAAACAATCTTAGATGGCTGAAGAGCGGCCCTCACCGACCGAATACACTACAATACACAATCTTCCAAAAACAATCTCAAAAGCATACCATCATATATCTAGACATGAACTTAAAATAGACTTGGATGACTAAATAGTCATCCTCATTGACCTATTACACATAAACACATCAAGACCTAGCAAACCACGTCTGAATAAAGCATCATAGAGCCAACTGAACAATCTAAACGGTCTTCATAAACTAAACAGTAATGTCAAAGCAACATACAAAAATCTAAAAACTTTTGAACACATGCAACTATATGAGACACGTCTAAACATACTAAAGACAAGAAAACATCACCAAACCCAAGATTGTAGACGAACCGTCAAAAGCAACCGGTAAGAATCATAGAATCAAAACAAACAATGTAAACAGTCTCTGTAAATTAAACAATAATCGTCATAATTGATAAACCTAAAACATTAGTCGACTGTATAAAAACCTAAAATACGTCTACCTTAAAATCGGTAAGAATCATAGAACCAAACAAACAATTCAAACAGTCTCCGTAAACTAAACAATAATGATCATAATCAAATCAAAATCAACAACACAAAATCCAACAACTCTTGAACACATGTAAGTATGTCATCGCACGTTAAGACACATAAAACCTAACAAAACATCACTAAACCCAACATTGTTGATGAACTTTTTAACAAAACATCACTAATGCAACATCGGAGATGAAATGTGAAAACAAATCCATAAACCAAAAAAGCAGCCGACTGTTTAAAACCTTAAATACGTCTACCTTACAAAAAAACTTAACACTAACAATAAAGTCACGTAAAACCCCCTTAACATTAGTAACATACAAACCTAGCAAACGAAAAGTCAGAAAGACGGAAACCCAAAATCACATACGATGGAACAACAAACATCAACGCGAGAAGCAAACACTCGCCGACGTCGGCCGGAAAACGTACGTAACTAACACACAATGCCATAAAAAGAAACAGTTCAAACAATAACAACAAAAAAGAATGACCATTGAACAACATACGTAAACAAGGAAGAAATCACTTACTTAAAGTAGCCGGAGAAAAAGAGAAAAAGCCATGTATGTGTGTGTCTATATATATATATATATACACACACATATCAAGAGAGAGAGAAAGCGTAAAAGAGATGATTCAGTGAGGGGTTAGCCTTTTAAACCCTACACAGACTCAAAATGTACAAAACCTAAAACAAAACAAACAAACACCAAAAGCAAGTAAAACCAACAAAGCACGAGGTACAACCCACAATACATAGAAATAATGTAAATTAACATTATATAAATGTCACATGTCATTACCATATCACTTCTTAACTTTGTAGGCAAATCACACTCTATAGCTAACTCCCACCCTATATAAATATATATATATATATATATATATAGTTATGATCATGAAAAAGCTCTATCAAATTATTTTTTCTGGTGTTTAGTTTTCATGGTTTAGCTCTAGCATTTAGTTTTTAGCTTTTAGTTGTTAGCCTTTAGGGTTTAGCTTTTAGGGTTTACGGTTATTTATTAGGGCTTAGAGATTAGGGTTTAGTAATGATTAGAAAAAGTTTTCTTATGAAGAGAAAATTCATTGATACTGAGAAATCTAAAAAACTCCATTTGAAGTTGTATTATATATGTGCAATATATCGAAGTTTTCATACGAATCATTTAGAGAAATTTTCTCATGTATTCATATATATATATATATATATATATAGAGAGAGAGAGAGAGAGTAGAGTACAATAGTACATTATTGTGTGAAGATACACAAGCAGGAGATTGAGACGTGCGTCATTTAGGGTATGTGAACAATAGTACCCTATACACACACATACACTTTCATTTTAGTTTTGATTAAAACCATTTTATAGTTTAGTTTCCAAAAGTTGTGAAGTGTCCAAGTGTTTGAGAAACAATCCATCGTCATCATCATCAAGAAAAAGGCTTTGAAAATGGGTTATACCTTTCAAGAACAAAAGTGGGGTTTGATGAGAGTTTATGAGAATAAGCTTTTTCCTCTTGGAATCACCTTGAAATCTCTTTTGGATCTTCAAATGAGCTTGGAACTACTTGGAAAGGTCTTTAATCTTCAAGTTTTTAAAGAAAAACAACATTGGAAGTGGTGTTGGTGGTGGGGGGGGGGGTTTGGCCGAGAGGAGAGAGGAGGGAAAGAAATGAAGGGTTTGATGTTGAAAAATGTTATGTATGGAGTGTTGGAGATTTGAAATGATTGCACATTGATTCTAGCCTCAACACTTGGCAAGAGAGAGGTGTGTTGGGCACCCATGGGGCCGCCACCTACACTACACACACATTGCATATACATATATGTATATAGGTTATTTTCTTGAATAAACAGGTATTTAAGTGATAACCGGGTATTTTATTTCACATTTTATTCATGTTTAAGGTGTTTCTTATTATTTTTTTCATTCTATAAAAGTTAACTCACCATAATATTGCTGAACAATATATTATTTGCCTTGAAGGACAAGGCCGTTTAAATTTTGTAAGATATGCGTAGTATCGTGTGAAGTATGCGTTTTAAATCACATAATAGTGTTTTAAGCATTTTATTAAATTTTCCACACTATATGATTAAAAAATAACATTTTAATCATAATAGAATAGTTTAGGATATTACATTAATCAGACTGTCACCGATGTTCGTTTCCCATTTTGTTCGTTAAGCGATAAGCTTATAACTTGTTTTTACCAACACAACTTTTATATAAAATTAGAATTGCTAGAACACCTACCAATAATCAATACCATATCAAATCAAATAATGCATTTATTTATAGATAACACGTGTTACACTAGTACGGTATGGACTCTAAATAGCCGGGTGGAACACTCTCTCTCTATTTAGGAAATTTCGCCCTCGAAATTCTTACACTACAACTCCAGATTTCATACTAGGTGAAAGGAGATGGAGGTATTTTGGTTGCATTTTGTCCTGTCATTCCTATGTGAACTCGGGTTCACGTTTGGAATTCCAACGAACCTTCACAAGCTTAATCCGACTCCTTCTGAGCTTCTGGGTTCTTCCAATCTAGAAATTCTACTGGTTCTTCGATAAATTAAATTTTATCATCAATCGAACCTAACCAGGCGGTATAATTAGTGTCTCTTCCGACAGACATTTCTTCAAATTGGATACATGAAACACATCACGTACTCTACTCAACTCTTGTGGTAGCTTGAGCAGATAAGCGACTGATCCAACTTTGGCTAAGATCTCAAAAGGACCTATATAGCGTGGGCTAAGATTTCCACATTTCCCAAACCTAACTACACCTTTCCAAGGTGACACTGTTAACAAAACACGATTACCAACTTGAAACTCTAATGGTTTCCTCTTGTCCGCGTAACTCTTTTGTCAATCATGACAACTTTTAACCTTTCCTTAATATGGGAAACCTTATTGATGGTTTCTTAGATTATCTCGGGTCTAGTTAGTTTCCTTTCGCCAACTTCAGCCCAATAGAGGGGCGATCGACACATCCTTTCATACAAAGCTTCAAACGGAGCAGCTTTAATACTCACGTGGTAACTATTATTGTAGGAGAACCCAACTAAAGGCAGATGAATGTCCCAACTTCCTCCAATGTCTACTGCACACGCACGCAACATATCTTCCAACGTTTGAATGGTTCTTTCGCTCTGACTATCCGTTTGTGGGTGATACGCAGTACTCATGTCCAATCGAGAACCCAGCAGTTCCTAGAAGGATCGCCAAAATGTGTAGTCATATCATCCATTTCTATTGGAGATAATGGACATGAACGCTCCATGTCGAGCTACAATCTCATTAAGGTACAACTGCGATATCTTCTTCATTTTGTTTGTTTCCTTGATGGGCAAGAAATGAGCAGACTTTGTCAATTAGTCAAAGATTACCCAAATGGTGTCATGTCCACTAGACACCCGAGGTAGTTTGGTTACAAAGTCCATCGTAAGGTAATCCCACTTCCATATTAGAATCTTAGGTTGCTACAAAAGCCTTGACAACTTCTGATGCTCGGCTTTAACCATTGACCTTAACATACACCGCTATATCTCCCTTCATATTCGGCCACTAGTACAACTCCTTAATATCCTGATACATCTTGGTAGAACCTGGGTGAATCGAATATCTAGATTTATGGGCTTCATCCATAACAAATTCATGCAAGTTACCTCTACGCGGAATCCAAATCTTGTTCATGAAGTACATCACCTCGTCCGCTTTCGGTATCAGCTTACACTCTAAACCTCTTAATCCTTCATTCCTTAAATTCTCATCTCTTAAAGCTTCTCAAAATGCATCGTGAATATGAGCAATCATATTCATTTGTATAATTAAATCCAAAGCACGTATGCGAAGAGGCTTTTCTAGTTCCTTCCTACTAAGAGCATTAGCAACAACGTTTGGTTTACCTGGGTGATAACGAATATCACACTCATAGTCATTGAGTAACTCTATCCAACGCCGTTATCTCATCTTAAGTTCCTTTTGATCAAAGATATGATGGAGGTTCTATGGTCAGTGTAAATCGTACACTTAGTGCCACACAAATAATGTCTCTAGATTTTTAAGGCAAACACAACTGCTCCTAACTCCAAATCATGAGTCGTGTAGCTCTTCTCATGTATTTTTAGTTGTCTAGATGCATAGGCTAACACTTTTTCCCATTGCATAAACACACATCCTAGGTCTAATGTAACGCATTAAAGTGTACAACAAAACCATCATTTCCCTCAGATAGGGATAGTATAGGTGCACTACACAACTTCTCCTTCAACAACCAAAAAGCTTCCTCTTGCTATTCTTCCCAATCAAATTTCTTATCCTTCTGGGTCAATAGCATCGATGGTTACGCTAGTTTGGAGATATTCTCAATGAATCTCTAGTAATAGCCAACAACACCTAAGAATTGCCGTATTTCGAGGGAGACCTCGGTGCTTCTCAATTCTTAATTGCTTCGATCTTGTACGGATCCACATGTACCCCTTTCTCATTTATGACGTGTCCGAGAAAATGAACTTTTCGAATCTAGAATTCACACTTTGAAAACATAGCATACAATCTATGTCTCTTCAACAACTATAAAATCAACTTTAAATGATACTCATGATCTTCCTTGGTTCGTGAATCCATGAGTATAGCATTTATGAATACTGGCATAAATTTATCCAAGTAAGGTTTGCATACCCTATTCATGAGATCCATAAACACTGTAGGCACATTAGTTAAGCCAAATGGCATGACTAAATACTCCTAATACCCCTAACATGTTCTACAAGCGGTCTTCGGAACGTCTTCATCAGCAATCTTCAACTAGTGATATCCTTAACGTATATCAATCTTTGAGTAGTAGCTGGATCCTTGTAGTTGATCAAATAGGCCATCAATTCTTGGTAATGGGTATTGATACACATCCTGAAGGAAGCATCCTTCATCTTCACAAGAAAACTGCCACTCCCCAAGGTGAAAAGCTCGGTCTTCTAAAACCCCTATCTACAAGCTCAGGAAGCTGATTTGATAGTTCTTTCATTTTTGAGGGTGCTAATCTGTAAGGAGATATTGGAATTAGTGTTTAGGTTTTTGGGGGTGTGGTGTTTGGTGGTTATAGGTTTTTTTGGTAGTGTTACAGATGTGTACTACTAATTATTTTTTTCAAAAAAAAATTATATCTTAAAAAAAGCGAGATTTACAGGAAAAAATTGGTGTGATTTTTAGGTTTTTTTGGGAGTTTTCTTGTTCTCATGATAAAAGGAGTTTTCTCTTGAACCCTCCCCTATATATATATATATTTGATGACAGTTTGTATATGTTCACTTCATTGTTATCCTATTAGTTTAATTATATATAATTAACAAATAATTTTGAATTAAAGGTTAGAGAAGGTTGAGATAGGTAAAAATAGAAGAAAAGCCAAGGTCATTGGAACCCTTGTAGGGGTCGGAGGGGCAATGCTTCTAACATTCTACAAAAGTCATCAACTCAACATTGGATCAACCCATTTCAACCTTTTGCATGGTGGTCAACGCATCAATGGATATGTGATAACAAAGCACAATACTTCTACTCACGACCGTATCTTTGGCTCCATATTGGCATTGGGTTATTCTCTCTCTATTACCTTTTATTACATCTTTCAGGCCAGCTCTCATCACTCACACAACAGTCCTCAAAACATTAAAACTAAAGAACCATAGCTGGACTAGAATACTTGAATTGGTTATGTTATGTTCTATATCATTGTTAGTTTTTGATAGTTTTAGTCAAGACCATTTGGAAACTACAAGAAATATGTTTTTAATATATTTTAGTGACCAACTAACACACACTTCACACTTATCTTAGACGTTAAACCACAACCACTAGACTCATGAGGCATATCTTGGTATAATGTACAAACTCGCAAACCCAATTTTTCACCAAGATTCATGATATAGTTTGAGAAAATAGGTTAACACTAGTTTTGTGTTGGGTTCCATATTTTTTTTTTACCTTTTGAGGGAAGATTCAACAATAAATTCATTCATTCATTTTGCATATTAGGTATTAAATAACATTATATGATGATTACATTTTTGATGATTTGAATTTTCATTATAAAGAGTAAATTAAGTGTGAATTATCCATGTCATTATTCGAACACATTTTTATATAGCGTGATTGGATTCATACAATCTGTTGTGTGTTTGTGCCAATTGAGAGATCTTGGAGTAAATGGAGTTCAGTTCGAGAATTAGGCTATTTCTCAGCATTTTTTCAGGTGATTAGCCACCCCTAATTCCCTCATTGGGTTTACTTGATATATGATACCATACTTGAACACATTAAATTTTGATTCAAGTGTATGCATCACAACGAATATGTTCGATACTAGCTCTTTTTCTTATCATGGTAGTTGTGCATCTCCAAGGTCCATTGTTTGCGCCAGTCTTTACCCATTGATGCTTGGTTTCGTGGTGTTAGCTGGCTTTCTTGTACTTGAAGAAAGTTGTATGGGGAAGGTAAGTAAACAAAATACACCAATAAGAATGATCTAACAAAATACACCAATAAGAATGCTTGTTTTATAATACTAACGAATAACTTAAGTTACGCCTTTGTGCATAGTAAATCTAAGAAATCAGAAATGACCTCATTTACACTAAATGAAGCAATTCAATGCTAGTTACTAATAGAGTTAACTGCTATTTGCGTCCCTAAGGTTTGGGGGTGGTGTACACTTGAGACCCTGCAATGAGATTTTAGATGACTAGGTCCCTGTACTTTGAAAAGCGCTACACTCTAAGTCCCTAAGGTTTGGTTCTATTATATTTTACCGTTAAGTGGGTAATGGAATATACTGTAGTAGCGACAAAATAGTCTTTTCAGCAATATAAAATCGCATCCTTGGGGTTTGGTTTCTCCTACACGATGAGTGTCCCCACCACCCACGAACACCACCACCTGTAGCCACCATCCACTCACAACCAACTTTGGTACATAAATTTGGATTCAATCTCAAAGAGTAAAATTTTAGGTTGGGTTCTTGTGAGTCCAATATCCAGCGGGTTTATATCGGAAGTTTGGGTAGAATAGAACTAATTCGGTAGAAATCTTAGTCAGTTCTTTATCAAGCACACATCAAATATTGTGCTTCGGATCAAAATTCAAAACTTTCTCCTGTAAAAGCACAAGAAATCAACACTTAGACAAATTTTTCAAAATTTCCACTTTTGGAGCGAAGGTATTATATACGGAGGTACAAAGACTATCTTCGTGCGAAGGTACACCAATATATACCAAATACATTTACCTTCGTACAAAGGTTTTCAACTTTTAACACATTTTTATCTCCGTCGAAGGTAATTACTTCGTGAGGATGTATTACCTTCATATAGGTAATTTACGTCCATATGAAACCGTTATGATCCAATCTTTGTTTTTTTCTTCTTTTGAGCAAATTGAAGGTTGTATTAACACCTAAAAATGCTGATTTTCATGATTATGGATTCAATTTTAGCTTTTGATGTTTCATTTTAGCAAATCTGAGTTTTTGTTCTCTAAAGGTCGATTCGTTCAATTTTAGTCCACTTAAACCTGTACACATTGCTCAATTGTTTCAAGATACAGTAATTAGATGTCTTAGAACTTGACTTAATAGTGTTTCCCACCTTAGAATATACTTCCATATCAAGATTCCCTGGATTTTATTTTACAGGTGAATATATCTAACTGATATTTGTATCTAGGATGTGCGAGGACTTGAGAGCTCAGGTTAGTACCAGCGTACAGACAAAGAGATGAAGGTTCGACTTAAAAGTGGTGTTCCATATTTTGGAATCTTTCGACTGCAATTGTCAGATCTTTCAATACTTTCAATTTGATGTAGTTTGGGGTTTTTAAAGCAAAAAATATTCTACAAGTTCTTGGTCGTAGCTTACGCAAAATCAGAAGAACTTGTATAGCACCTTAGATATCAATTATCTCTCAAACGGAATTTCGGTGTACTAAGACCATATATTCGAGAGATGTAACCCACTACTTAAGAAGTTTTTTCGTTATGTTTATATCTCGAAAAAAAATTACTAAATGTGTGAAGTCTACTGGCATCATCAGTGAGACTTGTTTAAAACTTTTGTCACTACATTTCTTTAGCGTACTATGATAGTCCATTGATATACTATCATTTCCTCTTTTATACGCGAAAACTCTTTTTGTCTTTTTCTATGTTTTTGTAGTTTTCAAATTTTTATATGGAACATCTTTCGGAGATGAATGTGCCCCATATTTCTATGCCACATTATTGACTCTTTCTCTGTCGCCTTTTACACAAAACACTACATGGTTTTTGTCTAAGACATATAAATCATTTTCACGAGGAGCCCGCATTAAGATCCACTCTTCCAGTATCTTGAACCCTGGCTTTAGAATTAGACATTCTTTATAAGTGAAGTGCGTTGTGAATTTCTTATCATAGATCTAAGAGATACTTAGTAAGTTGTACTCCAACTCTGCTATGTAGTTGACCTTTTTGAATGACACCACACCATTGGTTAATATCCCTTCACCTACAATTCAACCTCCCTGGTTCCCTACAAACCCAACGTAGTCTCCTCTAATAGATTTAACGTCATATATGAGAGCCAACATCCCCGTCATGTGCCGAGACGCCTTGATATCCATGATCCACTTTGATATACCAGATCTTGGGAGCCCCTCCACATTCACTCAAACAATTACCTGAATAGCGAGACCCAAGACTTACCGGTCTTTGGTGGGTTTACAAATATAGGTTCACATACACTATCACTCTTTTGTTCAATTTTCTGTTCAACCTTTTCATAAATCCCTATTGAAGCAATTTGTTTTGTCTCCTCATAAGATTCTTTCTTCTTTATCATTCATGTTTGATTTTTCAAATTGGTTTTCTTGGTATAAAAGTTTAAATCCTTTTGTTCAACTTTAGTTGAAGTTTCACCCGTTTTATTAGTTGCAAATTTGGGGTTTACAGGTTTCACTTCGTTTGTAGATTCATTGTTTCATTTTAGGATTTCAGTTGGAACAAACATCGGTGATTTTTGTTTCAAATCTTTTGGAGATTTTTTAACATTGTAAACAGGTTTAGGATTCTTTTGTGGACACCGACTAGGGATATGCCCAACTTGATTACATCGAAAGCAAGTCCTACTGCCTGTTACCCAGAGGATCCCTTAACCTATTCACATTGTTTTCTTTGAGCAGAAAATTCTTCATTTGACTGTTTGCTAAACCGACTCTCTTTATCACTTTCCGAGCTTGACGTAGAAGCAAATGTCATTTTCTTTGTAAATTTTGAATTTCCAAACCTATTGTTATTTCTCTTACCATATCCCAAATCGTTTCTCCCATAATTGTTATTTCTCGTTTGGTTATTAGAATAGGAGACTTTTGGTTTAGAATAGTAAGATCCATACACGTTATCGATCTCAGACATATCAACTTCTACTAACTTGAACACTTTTTCAACTTTGTTTATGTTCACGTTCTGAATCGGAAACTCATCATCAGAGTATAGCTCCATTCATTTTATACGTTACAACATTCGGATCATCATTCAAACTATAGTCTGATTTTGGAATGTAATTTTTGTGAAAACTGTCATCATTTTCAGAATGCAAAATTGAACTTCTTTTCTCAAACTTTGATTGATCACTCTCAAAATCAGTGTTATCACTTTCATTTGCTAAAACATGTTCAACAACATTTTTGACCAACTCTGATTCACACGCAATTTCATATTTGGTATAGCTTGTATCAAGATTTCCAGGCAGCTCATCTTTCTTTTTGGTTTTCAATTTTAAATTTAGCGCATTTTCCACCCTGTCAGGCTTTTTCCTTGAATAACTATTCCATATCGGGGGTGGAACTCGATTATAACCCAAACCTTTGGTTTGCTAACCATACACATCTTCCCCATTTTTATCTTTTCCTATTGGTTTGGGAAGAATGTGATCCAAAACATAAGATGTCGTTGAATAACTTATCAGCTTCTTATCAACCCGTTCTATTTCGGTCCTAATGATTTCTAGATCTTGTTTTAATTTGGCGATCATGCCAATATGATTATTTATTGCAATTTGTTCATCCATGACAATGGCTTTGAGCATAGAAAGTGTAGCTTCATCTTCCCTACTAGTATCACAGTACTAGTTGATAGTTCTGTTCTATTTATCATAAGCCTCTTTTGTTTCTTTTAAATCACTTGTTAGGTTATCCGTGTGTTTTTTCAGTTCATTATACTTCTAATTTTTTTTCAAAACAAGACTTGCACGACACTAGGCTAGGGATGAGCACGGTACCCATTGGGTACCGAAAGTAGCGGTACAAAAAAATGGGAAAAGTGGGTACCGGTACCGAGTATACTGTTCGGTACCGGTACCGAATATATCGAGCATTTACCGGTGTTTTTCCCATAAATACCGGTACCAAAAAACGGGGAAAGTGGGTACCTGTACCTGTACCGAATATACCCGGTACGGTTCGTACCGGTACCCAGTACCAAATTCTCATCCCTACTCTAGGCATTTCGTGCATTGTTTTACTGTTTATATTTTCTCACTTTTAACCTTTTACTCGACTGACTCAACCACGACTTCCTAGATCTCTTCAGAGGTTTCAATTACCTCTTTTAACTATGCCATCAGGGCTTTTTCAGCGATCTTGTTATGGTTTTCAACATTTATCTCCTTTGTTACATCTATGATTTCTTCAACAAGTTTTTTCTTCTGTTATTCGTATTGTGCGTTGATAGCTTTATTGTTCACCGAAGAAACCTGCAAAAGAATTAAACACGCCAGGAGGTATGATTGATTTAACTGCACTATGAAAAATTTAATTTGATGCTTCAGATTCATAGTAATCATGAGAATTGTCTGGAGTTTCATCGAATGCAATCTAAGCACAAGCTTCACCAATGGCTTCTTCATCAATCACTTCTTCCACAGTCGGTTCTGGTTCCTCGATAATTTCAACTAAGAGAGCAAGACTTGCGGTCTTAGAAATGTAGTTGTTCCAATTAAAACCTTCATCTTCCTGTGTAACGACTAGAGCCTTATCTTTTTTGACTTTGCCGAATCATCCACAATTTGAATAGGTCTTTTCATGCTCTGAGGATGTTGGGATGTCTTGTGATAAATTGCTTTCTTGTAATAATCATTACCAAACGGATTTTGATTCCTGTGAACCTCTTTGTTCTGACACTCTTTCTTGAAATGGCCATTTTCTTTACACTTGAAACAGGTTACTTTGGACTTATCAAATCCCAGCTTTGAGTCAAGACCTCCGAGACTGTTCCTCCCGGTGATTTCCATGAATCGTTGTGCTCTTCAAACTATAGTCGCCATACACCATTTAATATCTATCAGTTCTAACTCCTCAGGAACAATTTGATCATAATCCTCTTTTGTCATGTTGGGATTCCCGATCCTTCCTGCTACTAAACTCCAATAAGACTCCAAGATAGAAGCATGTAACCCTATGTGTTCTTTAGTTGTCGTTTCAGTAATGTCACACCCCAACCGATGGCGGAAACATCGGGATGAGACGAAAACGAGATTGCTCATTGCTCACAACATTATTAAGTGACAATAATTAATTAAACCATATTTCATTTCATAAGAATTGTCAAATACATCAATGTAACAAAACAAAGAACAACATAACATTTGCAAAGTCATAACAAAATTGATACATCGACATTAAACCTAACGTCTAATTTGTGTGTATCTAGTCCTTGCTATATTGTTTTCATAGCATCATCTCCTTCAACCTGTAACATGTTTTAAAATAATGTCAATGCGAAAGCAAAGGCGAGTACACAAGTTCAGGCATAGCATACGTATACAAATAAGTTTAAACAATCCTCATGGCAACCAAATCTATACAAGAGCAATATCAAGGCATGCAATACTAATAATCAAACCCTTAACGCAATCACGATGTTTTAACATGACCTCACGAATAACATGATGGAGGTGGATGCGTGAATTCCTATAGCGCTAAGCATGTCAAATGAAGGCTAAAAATAGTTAATGACTAAAGCATGGCATAACGAATATCAAAGACAAGCATCAAGTATAAGATTCAAGTTTTCATGTATATGGGATCGTTTGTGTGTTTCATAAAGTTTAAGTGCTCGTGATTTTGTATATGGAAACATGTTACACCCGAAAAGTGTTATAAACAAAAGTGGGTCGAGTGTACTCACGGTTTTGCTAAGTCTTTTCTACACTTGACAATCCGTGAAGACGTTGGTTCGAGGATGACGCCGAATTATCCTACAAGAGGAAACAAGGCGTATGAGTATAGAATTTCAACGGGAGATTAGGAGTATTCGAGCATGATTAAAAATAAGTTTGATAAAGTACTATGATACGAAAGTATTCACTAAGATGTAACACTCATTCTTTGACACTATAGTAACTCTTACGAGTTGGATGTGATTTCATAGGTTTGGGGCCTATTAGAATCGTGACAAGGAATTATATACTTTAGTGTTAAACTTAATAACTTGATAGGTGATTATAAGTTCATTATCAAGGTTTCGGTTTTCGAATTATAATATAGTATATATATATATCATTATAATCATGTAGGAGGTGGGAGGATGAACCATCCACTTTGTAACCTCTAGTGTCATGTATGTCAAGTATGAGGTGGGAGGTTAAACCATCCACTTTGAACCTCGGATTATGTTCACCACTACACAAGTTACCATTGGTAACAAGGAGGGTACAAGAACTATATACTATACAAGAATGTAAAGACAAGAATGATAAGGTGTCATCTAGATACCAAGTAGCCAAGTATTCAACAACCCGACGAGCACACGAGGACAATCGTCAACGGCTTTGTGGGGTTGTGACACTTTAAGTCTAGCAAACTATCTTGGGATCTTGATGAAAAATCATCAAGTGATGTGTGGTCTCAAGTTAGGATAGCCCAAGCTTCCTTGGTGGACACACATGAACAAGTTTAAGAACTTGCATCACTTGTGAGCTCAATGCTCTTCAAAAGCAGAAAGTTTAGGGTGTTAAAACAGCCCTTAGTTCATGTTAACAAGCTTGGTTAGGCTTTACTAATCATAAGCTTGATTTTAAGCACAAGAACACAAGTTTGTTGAAGTTAAAACACAAGTTTGATAAAAGTTTAGACAAAACAGAAAGTTTGTGGACATTTTGGGGCATTTCCAGGTCTGGATTCTCCATGGAGAACCCTAGGAATTCAACCCAAAGTTTATCCAAGCAAGTAGGAAAAAGAATGGAGTGATTTCATTAAGAAATGACTGAGTTACACTCACTTTAGTAAGAGGTATACAATCTACTCGAAAATATGATGTTGCAAGGATCTTGAGGTGATTTAAGAGTGATTTGAGAGAGATTAAAGTGTAAAAATGCTTGGATTAGAGGTGGTTTTTATAGGGATGAGTTAGGTTAGTTGTTAGGTGAGTTTAGGTGGGTTATTAAGTGTTAAAAGTTGATAAAAACTCAAAAAACCAACCCAATTCCGCCCAAAACCCGCTGCTGCCGCCCTCCTTTGCGTCTGGATCCGACCCGGAAACAAAGCTTAAATGCTTTGTGTTTCCGGGTTCCTTCATATGTAGTGTGAGTGGAGTGGTTGAGGCTTTGTTTAGTGAACCGGAGGTCCCGGGTTCGAGTCCCGCGGATCCGGTTTTGTTGAATTATTATTATTTTTATTTAAAAACTCATTAAATTAGTTTATATGTATGACAAGAATGGCCCCTGTAGTTTGAGAATCCAAGAATTACACTTTAAACCTTGGACTTTATTAAAGAAGATATATATTCACATTTAAATTTAAAATGTTATATATATATATATAAATTAGCATTTTGATTTTTTGTAAAAAGAAATTAATTAATTTTATTAACTAGTTTAATTAATTAATTTAATTAATTAATTTAATTAATTAACTTAATAAATGAATATGTAATTATATTTTCGTAACGAATTTAGTTTAACGATTACAAGTTTCACGTTTAAGTCTCGATTACGCATACATACCATGTTTGCAAGTTATGACACGTTTACGATTGAGAGTACCACGAATATGTTTACATGTTTAAAGTATGAACAAGTATAAGTGTAACTGGACTATGATTAACATAATATGGATAAAATACGAGTTTCTCATTACAATCCAAGTCTCGGTTTACAACATTTACAACGAAAGACAAATACAAGATACAACGCTTACTAAAAATAGAAGTACGATACAAGGTTTCCAAATATAGAAAGTATAGAAACGCGGAGCGTTACAAGTAAATCTTGAACGTTTTGAAGATTTATTGCAATGTTGCACTGCAGGATATGATGATTAGAATTTTTTTGGCTGTTATAGTTGTTTGAGCTTTGTGATGACTACGGACTCTGTATCGGGGTATTTGTCTTGAAACTTGGATATGAGGAGAAACCATTTCCACTGTTTGAACTATTTGATGAACATCCAGATGAATTATCTGCACTGAAAGCAGTTTGGATCTTTGGACTTTGAGCACTAGCCACACTACTGCCTTTGAAGTAAAGATCCACATCTTGTTGGATATTTGCACTCTTCATTTTAGCCATTTTGCATAGTTCTAACTCATGCCCTTCCAGCTTCTCGATAAACTTCCCCAGATTTAGATTACTATACCCATGGTTATTTTTCAGAATCATCAAGTAAGTCGACCATTCGCCTTGTGGCAATGCGTTGGCTAGCTTGTCCACCCACTCTTCATCTTCCTTATCTATACCCAACCGTTTCATCTCCACTACTAGATGACAGTACCTATCAACAAGTTGTGTCATTGTTTCTCCTTTCAAGGCTATGAATATGTCAAATTCTTTCTTGATTAAGGCCTTCTTACTTTTGATCATTAACAAACTACCCTGGAATTTTACTTGCAGCGCATTCCAAATAGATTGTGCACTTCCTTTGTGTTGGAGAAGCGTGAAAATATCTTCCTTTATCGCTTGCTGAAAGAGATTAAGGATCTTTTTCTCTCTAACAAATTTTTCTTTCTCAACTCGAGTGAATTTCGTTAGAGTTTTAGCCAAACCATTTTCTCTGACCGGATACTTATATTCCTCTTCAATTAAGTACCAACAGTCTAAATAATTGGCTTGTAATCAATTCTCAAACCTTTTATGCCAACCTTTGAAATCTTCCATGTTCATGAGTTTTGGTAGCTTCGTCATCGTCCCCATTTCGTTATCTAAGTTTATATTTTGAACGACCGGCGTGGGGGTTGTAGCGAAAGCATTATAGAGCTCATTCTCCATTATGACAGATCTTTTGTGCGGAGGTAAAAATTGGTGTGGAGGAAGACTTGTGCGAAGGTAATAGACAAAAGTTACTTTAGTGCGAATGTACCCTCGTGCGAACTAATTACAAAAACAAACAAATCTTGATTACATCTGTACGAAGGTTACAATATCTAACACTTGATTTTTACCTCCGTGCGAAAGTAGAATTTCAAAAGAAAATAGTTACGTCCGTGCAGAGGTACCTAGTCCGTGCGGACATACTTCCTTCGTGCGAATGAGAAAATTCAAGTTTTCTCTTTTTTGTCAATTTAATAATAATTCTGGTTGAATTTTGGTCCAATTTTTCAGAGGCTTTGTTAAAACGTATTTTATGTAGTCCTCGAAAAAATCAGTCCATTTTGATGGTTAAATTTGTGAGAAATGATAAAAATGAGAAAAAATGAGTAGAAGAGAACTCTTAGATTGCTAAATCTTGTTGAATTATCTCAGATATTAGCCTCCAAGCTCTGATACCACTTGTGAGGACCGTTATCCATAGATAGCTTAGAAAATATTTGTTAACCTAGTTCATATATTGTGTGGAATCCAATTTTAGTTAGGCGACAATAACAAGATAACTCAATTATCTGCTTTCATCAACTAGTTCAACGGTTACAAGATCTGAAAACACACGGACGGAGCTTCGCTGTCTAATCCACCAAACAACTAACTAACCTAAAGTCCACACACCTATATATAGTAGATGACACCTTCATGCGAACTAGGGTATTACCTCCGTACGGACTACTACCTCCGTGTGGACTAGCTTCCTCCGCACAGACTAGTACCTTCGTACGGAGGTACTTACAAACACACAAACATTAAACATAATCTAACATTTAATCCCTATTACAGATTTGACACGGCTCGTACACACATGCAGTAGACATATGTATCAACAGTTCTTCATATCTACACACAATACTTTGTGTAAACAGATTCAAGGTGCTAGGATAGTTTGGTTCATATCGGTACAAATAATGGTGATTTTTGAAACCTGCAACGTATCTGCAAATTTAATATCGCACCTCAATTTTTCCCGCTTCGATAGCCTGGGTATTAAGGGATTAGTGTGACGATTGTATTCCAGTTTCACAGCAACAGAGATAGAGAGTAATAATAAAGTTTGAGTATTAAAAACTCCCAAGATATATTAAAAACTTGAAGTATCAATATCTGATACAATATAATCCAAAGGTGGATCGGAAATTTAAATTGGACTTTGGGACATTATGGGTCTCAACCATTGGAGTCACAAGTTCCAAAGCTACAGATCAAACCCTATCTAGCCTACTATTGAGGTTAACCGCCTGTAAGTCCATCTTTAAAAATAAGTCAACTTTGCTAGTAAATACAGTTAACTGACTCATTTTTAAAACATCTAATTTTCATTAGGACAAGTATCCTATTATGTGAACTTGTATGGAAGCTTGTTACGTTCGTGAACTTGGATGGAAGCCAATATTGAACTAATACAGACACCATATTATGTGACTGTCAGGTGTATGCCTACACCCCATACTTATGGCCATTTTAATAATGAATCAGGGAATCCGGATACGGTACTATTAACCCCCAATCGTTTATGTTAATCAAGCAAGGGTTTTATACTATATCTGAAGTTTTTATAAAAGTAGTTAAAAAGTATTTACCGGTACTAGCGTAGAACACAATGTATTCAGTTCGTAGTACAGCTAGATTCAAAGCTTATTACTTACGGTGCGATTGCTAAAGGGTTGTATAGTCCAGAGTGAATGAAAATAGTATCCATGAGAATTGTTTACAGGGCATAATAAGTCATTAAGACTTGACCGGTTAACGTGGATTTAAGCACTGTTCCGCAAGATTAAGCGTTGAGCGGATACAACCTTGCTTATAACTATACGAGTGATGAGTCTCGTGTGATATATGGGTAGTTAACGATACATTCTAAGTTGAAAGTGTTTTGAAAAATTTTGACCCGTTACGACTTGTTTATATGGTTTAACCCATTTTAACGAGTCGTAAGCGTAAGTACTTGTTTGGACAGGAAAACGGGTTTGCGACTAGTCAAACATCTTATAATAGATTTTGTTATGTTGTACAAACTGTTTTGATGTCAAAATACCACATTACATATGCTTAAAGTTTATTCTTTGGTAATTTCATAGAGCTGCATTTGACTTTTCAAAAATTAAGGTTTGACTTGTCATTTTGACTCATTTGGACTTGATGATCACGAGGTATAAATGTAGGGTGTTATTCCCTACATTATGTAGATCATTTGGGTGATTTTGATTTGAAATTCGTTGACCAAAGTGGCCAGATTTGAAAGTCAAACAGTTTCGAATTCTCGATAACTCGGACGGAATTAAGCTTGGAAACTGATTTCTATAGAAAGAGCTTGCTATAAGGAACTCACCAATTCTAGATGGCGATTCTAGAGAACCAAAGGAGGAGCTTGAAAAGCAAGAACAATAACTTACACACAAGTCTTTTTTGAGTAAAGTGTGTTTATTTGAGTTTGGAATGAAAATTATAAACTCAAAACTCAAAGGACCTATTTATAGCAAATGGAGTCATGAGGTTAGGACAAGTGTCCAAGAGTGTTTATATGAGTGATTAGTGTCCACCTATGTGTCAAAACTAGAAGAAATGTGGCAAGAACGGTGAAACGTGACAAAAATACAACAAAACTGCAGCTGCCAGCAAAGTTGCAACTGTCTAGCACCCCTCGCGGACCATAAGGGGAAAGCCATACGGTCCGCATGGTCTTCAGCGAAACCAAATTTTGAGTTTTGACAGTTTCATCTCCTCAACTTCTTTCTTTGATATTTGTCAATTCTAACCCCTCAATTTAACTTAGTTAGTTACGAGGATTGTTTTAGGACACATGGTACTTAGAATTTTGTCGAGAATACCGGGTTCTTGCACCTACATCCATACAAATCATCCTATCGCATCTGCAACTTTAAAACCCCCAAACCCGTCAATACATAAAACAAATCCAATATCATCGAATTGCATCTAGTGAGCTAAAATCGGCATAATATCAAGATTGAATTATTTGGACAACTAATTTAATATTTTGAGAAACCTGCAATGTATTCCGGTGCATCGATTTTTGCAACAAAATAGTTCAACTTCACTAAAGTTCTATCTTGTTCAAATAGTTCAATGTTGAAATAAAATCTAAAAATCCTCAAACAAAATGCAAAATAAAAGAAAACATACAAATAAAAATCAAGACTTGTATTTGCATCTACAAGTTCCTACTGAAACCTAAACATACCAGCAACCTCCGACGTCGATGACCCCAACCAACAACCCCATTCACCTCAACAAAACCAACAACCTCCGATATCGACGACCCCAACCAGCAACCCCATTCACTTCGGTGATGGGGATGATGATGATATCGACAGTGATTTAGTGTGTGGTGTATAATTTTTAATTAATACTAATAATAATAAATAAATAATTAAGATAAGGGGTAAAAGAGACTTTTCACATTAAGGATAAGGGGCAAAATGGTTTTTTAAGTTAACTTAACTAGTAGAGTTGGGTTCAAGGACTCAAAATGAAGTGTTTTTCAATCTACAAGGACTCAGCCATCCAAAATCTAATTGCAGGGACTCAAGTGTACACCATACCTAACTCTTAAGGATGCAAATTATAGTTTACTCTTTCTAATATTTTATGTATGATACTTTGCTCAATGGTGATCAAAAAAGGAACTGAAACATGATATTAAATGCAGTCTCGTAGGATCTGCAATAGTCATAGCGGGTTATTATTAAGATAAATAGATAGCACACATGATAAAAAAAAACTTCGGACAAGTTTATAAAAGCTTTCTTGTATTAATGAATATAATCTCTGTTATTGATTTTCAATTGGAGCTGCTAAGTCGGTTTTAACTTTTAACCATTACTTCTCCATTTTTATTGGTGATGCATGTGTGGTTGTATCATTTTTTATAGAATTTACTTATATATATATATATATATATATATATATATATATATATATATATATATATATATATATATATATATATTATAATAGCTAAACGTTAAAAGAAATATCACTTAAAAAAGGATTAACCAACAAAATTCTTGTTAAAGCTCTCACCATGGTCAGGTAAGGTTTGGAGGATATTAAACTTATCACTCCAGGGGATGCAACTTGTTGTGCATTTGTGTTTGTTTTTATTTAGTGTGTTTTGTTTGTTTCAATGCACAACAACACCATTCATCATCTTTGTAAGAATTAAGTTGGGGAAAGGGTATTTCATTTTCAAAACGCACAAAAAAAGAGTTAATTTTACTTCTAATTTTAATTTTAGTATTATCATCATAATTTGTGTGGTTGCATTCTGTTTAATATCCGTAATCTTATCAATTAGGAATTTTTTTTTTGAAAACAAGTGAAACTGACATAAAATACGCGTGCGTATATTACGATGGTCTCAAGAACAAACTAATTTTATACGTGTCCTAGGACGGGTAGTGCAACAAAATTATACAAATATATTATTGTTGTGGGTGAATTTTTTAGTCTTGTATGGCGAATCTTAGCTGGGGATCCTAGATCCTGAATAGGTTTAGTATCTTGATCAAGGGCTTTTTTCGTAAAAATCCCGAGTGTCACGTTGCATTATCTTGTTTATTTTTTGCATAATCTCGAAAAGCACACTATCTCACTTACAAAGTTGATCACTTAAATGCTTCGTTTGTTTTTGACCAAAACAATTTGACGCCCACCATGAGACAAGTGGTGCTTTTTCTCATCAAATTTCTTCTAAAATTCTTATATAGTCATTTTCTTTAAAAAATCTTTTCGAAAATGACATCTGAATCTAAGCCAACATCCTCTTCAGCCCCTTCTTCGACCTCTAGAGTAATCAACTCTCTTCCTCCTCTAAACTTCAAGAAAAAGAATGATGCTCAAACCAGAAAACTACTTCTATCGGTTTTGCTTCTAACGGATCTGGAACACATGCTGGAGGACCTGTATTGATCTCCAATGATGAAGCTTTCACCATGTTAGCACAAATGAAGCAACATATACAACAACAAAGGACCAATAACATGCCAATGAAAACGATCGAGAACATGAAGAAGAGGCCAACGGAAAATATTGTCACTCCGTTGCAGCCTATATACTTGAATTTTGATTCTTCGGGATCTTCAGCACATCATTAGGGAGACTTTATTTCCATGCAAGCTCGAAATAGTATGGCAGATCCAACTCAGTCTATCAGAGTCTCTGCAACCACGGATCTTGGCATAACTCTAGGACTCTTATTACAAAATCCTGATTCGGGTAATAATTTCAATAGTCAGTTTTCAAAACTAATAATTTGGAATCAATGAAGGATACATGGATTAGTCTAGTGATGGCTAAAGAGTTAAAGAAATTGAAAGACATGATCTCGAGTGTACTCAGTGTGGTACAACCCATATTAGAGGTATCCTCGGCTGGTCATAGGATTTCAAGATTCGCTCATCCTATCCATGATGCAGATATCCCGAAGCGCTTCCAAACTCGTAATATGAAGCCATATGATGGAGATAAACCCCATTGCCAGGAATTTAAAAGAAGCCTACTTATGCAAAGGCTTTGGGTCAACATTAAGAGGATCAACCCTTAAATGGCTGTTAAACATTCCCCCATATATAATTACCCGTTTGCACATGCAGTTAATTTCTTTAACAGTCAATTTTCTTGCAATAGAACTTTTGAAAAGCTAACAGTAGTTCAGGCATTCAAGATGAGATTATAGAAGGACTCTGAGGACCTTGTTATGAATACTTGTAGGAATCAGATGAAGTTAGAAATCGAGCATTGAGGCTTACCAGACTCAAAGATAACAAGAAGATCCAACAAATGATTGATTCGCCGAACAACTATGATCATCGTAAAAGGAAGTCAAGATCTTCATCATGCAAACCCTACAGCTCAAATCCTACACAAAGACAGATAACCAAAGAGTTAATGCTATAGAAGATGAAGAGGAAGATGATAATTATACTAAGATTACTCACTATTTTATTCTATTGTTATGTCAAGATTACTATATGCCAGGTAAGCTCAGATATGTCACACCCTCATCATAGCGGAAGCGCAATCATGTGACTATGAGGAAATCATTGCATCCAATCGTGTAAACAAGTTTAAATCAACAACGATGCCATATTTATATTAATTTGCAACCAATGTTTACAAGTTTCCAAAAGTGAAATCCTAAATTTCCAATAGTTTCACATTATCATCAAAATCTAGTTTAAGTACATTACTCCACAACAAAAGATTGTTTTCATCATAAAAGTATGTTGAGATTTTGACTCCTATATACCCATACGAGGTTAGGATATAAGAGGCAAATCCTCCAAAAGATGGCATTCGTTGTCATGTCATTCCCATTTGCTGAAGTGTTTCGCCGGCTCAAGTCTTGCGTCCTGAAATACATGTAGTTTTAAAAAGTCAACAAAAGTTGGCGAGTTCATGTAGTTATTGTTTTCTTATAAAATGTCATGTTTGTAATCCTGTAATGAAATCTGAATATGTTATTAGCATTCAAGGAGTTTAAGGATCAATCAGTGTGTCGCGAGCACCCTGACATATATGCCATAAGTAAGCAACCAAACCGAGACAACTTTGACATCATTGGGATCACAAAAGCACTCCTAAGGGTTTACCAACCAGGAGTGGAGCGCGCCTCAAACTCAATAGATCTATACCTTTTGCACCTTGGTCCGTAATTGATTAATGGTTACTATTGTCATCATCCTACTTACGCACATTTGATCGTGTTATCATGTAAACCCATAGCTAACATACCGTCTGTTATGACATGTATTCCCCCTTGATGGTTTTAAAAACAAAACTTTAAAATAATTGAAAAGAGGGACATGACTCGCTGTTTTGCGTTCCGTAAGTCTTACTTATTGGAATTCGAGTGTCTATACATGTGTATAACATAAATGTGTATTAACTTCATTAGACACCTAGGTCTCGTTGGACCTCGTACAAGTTGTTCATCTTGAATTCTTGTTGTGTATTTATTTATCATATTAGAACAACTTTAATGTTATTATACTGTTGGTAGTTCCTTTGTTCGATAATATATATATATATATATATATATATATATATATTGAATTATTAGATCGTGTGTGAACGGGACTCACCCTTCATATGTTCTAGTATCTTGCACGCGTGTCATTGGGCCTAGCCCATGAAATTTTGTCATTGGGCCAAGCCCATGAAGTTATGTGTTTGGGCCTAGCCCATGAAATTATGTGTTTGGGCCAAGCCCATGAAATTATGTGATTGGGCCAAGCCCATGAAATTATGTGATTGGGCCTAGCCCATGAAATTAAATGTTTAGGCCTAGCTGATAAAATTATGTGATTGGGCCTAGCCCAGGAAATTATGTGATTGGGCCTAGCCCATGAAATTATGTGATTGGGCCTAGCCCATGTATTTTATGTCTTTGGCCTAGCCCATGTGTTTATGTGATTGGGTCTAGCCCGTGTATTAGTGAAATGGGCCTAGCCCAAAATTAATTACCCAAGTCCATAATATATATCCTTGCATTTTTATAATTTCCATAAATGTTGTAATTGATAAGTATTCTATTATACTTATATAAAATCTCTTGGAAAATTTTATATATTTCAACTTTCCGGATTTTGGTTATCGGTAATATATATTCGTTAAGCGTCTACAAATATATTATTTTTAGACGTGTCGTTGTAGTCATTTAATATATATATTTCCGCATCGAAAGCCACCCAAGTGTCGTAGTAGCTCTTCATGATGGCTATATGTTCGTTGATCGACGGTGAAACGGTGTATTGTATAAATTTGACCTTTGTCCTAATAGTCCGCTCGTCCGATTATTCGTTTCATGAATTGTGTAAAAGCGTATGTGTTCATTTAATTATACTTGGTAACTTTCAAGTATTTGGTGTGTTGTATTAGTTGGGTATTTTGTATTGTATACCCTAGGAATTCTAGATACATACACAAACATACACATGTATACTACAAATTCACTTATGATGGTAACAAAGTATATACATATACTTTTATTCTCAAAAATATATATGCAATAAATAATACTCATTTTTAACTTGTAAAAATAGATATAAGTATTGATTAAATCCTTGGAAGGTTAGGGTTTAGCCCTTGTGTTTAAAACTTGCTTAATGATGGTTTAGGTCATAAATCGCGTTTAGCCCCGTTAATCACCCCGTTAATTACACTTTAATCACGATTAGATTTTTAGAAATTTTCGTCATAGTTTCCCCTAATATATATATTGAATTATTAGATCGTGTGTGAACGGGACTCACCCTTCACATATCCTAGTGCCTTGCACGCGTGTCACTGGGCCTTGCCCATGTCATGTATGTCATTGGGCCTAGCCCATGAAATTATGTGATTGGGCCATGCCCATGAAATTATGTGTTTGGGCCTATCCCATGAAATTATGTGTTTGGGCCAAGCCCATGAAATTATGTGATTTGGCCTAGCCCATGTATTTTATGTCTTTGGCCTAGACCATGTGTTTATGTGATTGGGTCTAGCCCGTGTATTAGTGAAATGGGCCTAGCCCAAAATTAATTACCCAAGTCCAAAGTATATATCCTTGCATTTTTATAATTTCCATAAATGTTGTAATTTATAAGTATTCTATTATACTTATATAAAATCTCTTGGAAACTTTTATATATTTCAACTATCCGGATTTTGGTTATCGGTAATATATATTCGTTAAGCGTCTACAAATATATTATTTTTAGACGTGTCGTTGTAGTCATTTAATATCTATATTTCCGCATCGAAAGCCACCCAAGTATCGTAGTAGCTCTTCATGATGGCTATATGTTCGTTGATCGACGGTGAAACGGTGTATTGTATAAATTTGACCTTTGTCCTAATAGTCCGCTCGTCCGATTATTCGTTTCATGAATTGTGTAAAAGCGTATGTGTTCATTTAATTTATACTTGGTAACTTTCAAGTTTTTGGTGTGTTGTATTAGTTGGGTATTTTGTATTGTATACCCTAGGAATTCTAGATACATGCACAAACATACACATGTATACTACACATTCACTTATGATGGTAAAAAAGTATATAAAATATGCTTTTATTCCCAAAAATATATATGCATAAATAATACTCATTTTAACTTTAAATAGAATAGTATGTTAAATCGAAGGTATTAGTTTCATTAAACTTACTTAAAATGTTAGTACAATCGGTTTACCCACTTTCAATTTGGAATGTTTAGGTCTTTATGTCACTAATTCATGTCATTCAATTAAAAATATTCAGTATTAAAGTACATAAATTATGCTTTATTCCAATTAAATATATTTTCAATAATAAATACATTTTTACATGGATTACATATTAATTTGGAAATATTTGTATTAGCCTTTTAAAAACTATATGTTTTCAAATTTACCAAATCAAACTATTTAACTTTTCATCATAATTTAGTAATCAATTACTAGTTCATAGTTTCATCAAACATCATTTTCAAAAAAAATATATAAATTTTATTCAAATCATGACTAAATGATTTTAACATGATTTTTAAACTTTACTTGTTCAAATCACATTTTAAGCTAAATATACTGTGATCATCACTCTTGTAAAATGCTACCAGCAAATAAGCAACATGATCATCATAAATAAATATTTTTATCTTTTTTATTCTTGTTATATTTTAGGGTTTTTGGATGATTTCTTTCAAGATGTTCAAGATGAAGTTTACTTGTACTTTTCAAATCTACATATTATAAGAACTTGAAATCATAAACAAGTGAACTTACTACTAGCTCTTAGGCTTGGAATGATTCAAGATTAAGATGATGGTGAGAAAATGAAGATCAAGATGATGAGAAAGCTCCAAAGAAAGCCCTAATGCTTCTCCATCCTTGCTAGCTCCATATATGGTTTTGTAATGGCTTGAAAGTAAGGATAATATGGTTTTTAATGGTGGTTGTATGGTGGTTTAGGGTGGTGGTGATGGGCCAAAAATGAGAGAGAGACTAGAGGAGTTCTGGTGTCGGTTTTTTTTGAAGTGAAAATGTTGAAGGAATGAATGGTGATGTTATAATTATATAAATATTTCAAGATCTTTAAAAAATCTACTTAGACCATCCTCCTCATCCTAATCCATCATGCAAACAAGGGAAGGCTTGTGGGCCCTTTATGTTGATCGAAAATTGCAAGGTGGTAAAGTGTAATTTTTTTGTAATTTGTGTTAGTCTATTAGATATTTTGGGGTTTAACTTAAGTATAAATAATTAGGGGTTGGTCTTGCATCATTAGGGAGTAATTAGGGTTTAGGATGTTAAATAATATAAATTAGTTCCCTTGACTAGTTGGTGTTACTTTTTGATGGTAAAAAATACCATTAGTTCGCTCATCGGTGCGATACCGGTTGATATACGAAAGTTATTATTTAGTATCGGAAGCTTTGGTTTTCGTTTACCATAAGTGCTATGGCATTTATTTAGGATACTTCCAACAACAAAATATGGTTAACTAGTTCACTAGTCGAGTAGCTGATTTTAAATGGTAGAAACGCTTTTCGTTTCGTTAACCTTTCGATAACGGTACTTTTATTTTATACCGACGGACAATTCCGCAAGTTGAGATTCCGCAACCATGAGATGTACGAAGGGGTTACAGGTCCCGAATAAAGCTTAACTAGCTCTCTAGATTAATGTATGCGGCTATCAGGTATTAAAATCTTTGTCGGTTTGACAATCGGTCACTTTCAGGTCAAACTATGCACTGCTTATCGTATTACCGGAAATGATGTCCTTTATGCATTTTTGATATCTTCATATTGTTTTAAGGTGCTTGTCATTATTCTGTTATAATTCTGGAGTCCCGGAAATACCGAATTAGTGTCGCGGACGAATTGAAATTGTTATGTTTTTAGCCGAAACAGACAATTTTGTAAGTTAAGAGTTATACCGGAAAGTTATGTATTATTACAAGATGTGTTCCCACATTAGTGTTTTCATGTATATATGGACTCAGTTATGTCATTCGTATGCCGTTATTCATCGTTCTGTTTCGTTTCAGCAGTTTTGCTGATAAGAATAGTGCAACCGTGAATAGTGCGCCCAGCATTTTCTACCAACATTTTAAGACATATTATGATTTGTTTCGAATCGTGACGTAAACCAATATATGTTATAGCATGATTCACTTGTCCTAACACTTGTGATATGACGTACGACTCAGTTACGTAATTAAATTACAATTATATGCATGAGATGTAATGAAAATGGTGATTAGATTGTACGGAATTACCGGTTATTTGCTGCTTGTCACATACTCCCCCTGTTAAAAAGAATTTCGTCCCGAAATTCACCTTGAGATATCCTCTAAAAGAGTTTTCTTGAACAGATGGGGATACTTTGTCTTGATTTGATCTTCGTGTTCCCACATATTCTCGGGTCCGTTGCGCGAGTTCTAGCAGACTTTGACTAGTTTGATTCGACTTCTCTTGTCTTTTTAACCTTCAAGTCCATAACCTCAACGGGTTATTCAGTTAACTGGAGCTTGTCATCGATATGAATTTCATCCGTTGGGATGATAACCATGTCATTACTCGGTCTTTTCTTTAGGTTAGATACATGAAAGGTGTCGTGTACGTTGTTGAGTTCTTCTGGCAGTTTTAGTTTGTAAGCTATTGTACCAACCTTTGCCAGAATTTCAAAAAGCCCAATGTATCGCGGGTTTAGCTTTCCGCACTTACTGAATCTAGCTATGCCCTTCCAAGGCGAGACTTTTAGTAACACTTTGTCTCCGACCTCGAAGAATAATGTTTGCGTCTTCTATCTGCATAACTCTTTTGTCTATCCTGAGCCGCCTTGATACGATCGCGGATTTTGAATATTTTGTCTATGGTTTCTTGGACTAGTTTGGGACCAATGAGCTGTTTGTCACCGACTTCCGCCCAACATACGGAGATCGACACTTTCATCTGTAAAATGCTTCGAATGGCGTGGCCTTGATACTTGTGTGATAACTGTTGTTGTAGGAAAACTCTACCAATGCTAAATGAGTATCCTAGTTTCCGCCCAAATCCATCGCACAGGCACGGAGCATTCTTCCAAAGTTTGGATTGTTTGTTCGCTTTGGCCATCGGTCTGCGGATGAAAAGCGGTGCTTAGATCCAAACGAAGCTTGGAATGATTGTCAAATCCGTCACACAAAGCGACCATCTCTATCTGAGATTATCCATACTAGCACTCCATGACGTGCTACGATTTCCTTAAGATAAAGTTCAGCTAACTTCTCGGTATTGTCTTTCTCACGGATTGGTAAGAAGTGAGCTGACTTGGTTAGCCGATCAATGATAACCCAAATCATGTCATGACCTCGTGAGGTCCGTGGTAATTTTGTAATAAAATCCATTGAGATTTGCTCTCATTTCCAAACAGGGATCTCAGGTTGTTGTAATAAGCCAAATGGCTTTTGGTATTCGGCCTTGACCTTTGTACAAGTTAGGAATTTCCCAACATAAGTCGCAATATCTCCCTTGAGATTAGGCTACCAATAATACTCTTTCAAATCTTGATACATTTTATCGGATCCTGGGTGTATTGAGTATTTTGACTTGTATGCTTCGTCCAGCACCAAGTCTCGTAGACCGCCAAATAGGGAATCCAGATCCTTCCCATGAAATATAAAGTTCTATCCTTGTTTGGTTCCATTTGTTTCTCCATTCCCCGTAGTGATTCCGCTTGAATGTTTGGTTTTAGAGCTTCTTGTTGTGCATCGTGCACCCGAGCCGTAAAGTTCGTCTGAATCGTCATTCCTAAAGCTCGTACTCGTAGAGTTTTGACTCGTTCCTTCCGGCTCAAGGCATCTGCCACCAGATTTGCCTTGCCCAGGTGATACTTGATCTCACAGTCATAATCATTCAACAATTCTACCCAACGCCGTTGGCGCAGACTTTTATGATCTGTGATTGAATATGTGTTGCAGACTTTTAGTTCCTTTTGATTGAATATGTGTTGCAGACTTTTATGATCTGTAAATATGGTACACTTAGTGCCATATAAATAATGATGCCAGATTTTTAAAGCAAATACCACTACGCCTAGTTCTAGGTCATGAGTGGTATAGTTCTTTTCGTCAACTTTTAACTGATGTGAGGCATACGCGATGTCTTTTTCACGTTGCATAAATACGCAACCCAAGCCTTGATGCGATGCATCACAATACACCACAAAGTCATTAGTACCGTCCGGAAGTGATAATATCGGCGCCTTACATAATTTTTTCCTTTATTAGTTGAAATGCCGATTCTTGCTTTTCTCCCCATTCGAACTTTTTATCTTTTTGTGTAAGCGAGGTTAGCGGTTGAGCAACTTTTGAGAAGTTCTCAATAAATCTCCTGTAATATACCGCTAAACCTAGAAATTGTCGTACTTATGTGGGGGTCCTCGGAGCATTCCAGTTCTTTATAGCTTTTATCTTAGATGGGTCAACATGTATTCCGTTCTCATTCACCACGTGGCCGAGAAACTATAATTCGCAAATCCAAATTCACATTTCGAGAGCTCCAATATAGTTCTCAGGTGTTGTTCGTGTTCTTCCTCGGTTCGCGAATATATTAATATGTCATCAATAAATACGATCACGAACTTGTCGAGGTATGGCTGACATACCCGGTTCATCAAATCCATAAATATTGCAGGAGCATTTGTTAGACCAAAAGGCATGACAAGGAACTCGTAATGATTGTAGCGAGTCCTAAACGCCGTCTTAGGAATGTTTTTCTCTTGGATTCTTAATTGACGATACCCGGATCTTAAATCAATCTTTTAATAAAAACCCGACCCTTATAATTGATCGAATAGATCATCTATCCTAGGTAATGGGTACCGGTTCTTGATGCTTAACTTGTTTAGTTCTCGGTACTCGACACACATTCAGAAGGTTCCATCTTTCTTTTTCACAAACAGCACCGGAGCTCCCCAAGGCGAGAAACTCGGTCTTATGAATCCTTTGTCAAGCAACCCTGAAGCTAAGTAGCTATACCCTACATCTCCGAGGGCGCTAGTCGATATGGGGCTTTCGCCACAGGTGCAGCTCCTGGCACTAGGTCGATACGGAATTTGACTTGTCGTTGTGGAGGCAGTCCTGGCAAGTCTTCTGGAAAAACTTCGGGGTATTCCTTTACTACATGTATGTCCTCCACCTTGCGCTCCTCGGCCTTCTTGTCAACCACATGGGCAAGGAAGGCGATGCATCCTTTCCTTAAACATTTTTGAGCCTAAATGCAATTAATAATTCGTAGCGGTATGTCATGTTTCTCTCCTTGAACCATCAAATGTTCTCTGTAGGGTAGGGGAATGCGAATGATCGTCTTGTGACATATGACTTCAGCTCGATTATCGGATAGCCAATACATACCAATAACGACGTCGAAACTACCTAATTGAACTGGTAATAGATCTATATCAAACTTTCGTTCACCCAGTTCTAATGTACACTTCTTTTTATTTCCCCCGACTCTACCAATTTCCCATTAGCTAGTGCAATCGAGTATGGAACATCTAATTTACTCGATTCTACCCAAGTATATTTCTAAATTCTTTAGAAATAAAACTAAAATCTGCCCCAGTATCAAAAAGAATAGATGCGAAGTGATCATTGATAGGAAACGTACCGGTGACCACATTCGGGTCCTGGCGAGCGTCCTTAGCTCCAATCACGAAAGCTCTTCCCCGAGCCTGGTTTTCTTTTGGGCAATCCTTCCTAAAATGCCCTTTGTCACTGCATCGAAAACAACCTAGATATTTAGCATTTGTTCCTCGACACGCATTAGTGCGATGCCCAAACCTGCCACATTTGCCACACATGAGGTCTCGACATTCCCAGTAGTGGTGGAAGGGGCATTTGGGGAATTTTGGTGTGTCCCTAGTATAAGGCTTCTTGTTTATATTGGTTGTCATGGTGGTAACATATGCCTTCGGTTCTTTGACTTCCTTCGTGGCTTGCCTTTTGTTATTGTTGTTATTATTACTACCTCGTGAGCCTCTCTTGAAGTGGGAGGATTTCCTTTTGTTGGAGTTGGTAGTCTCCACAGTAGTTTCCTTTTTGTTCACCCCATACTTAGGCAATTTTCCCTGGCGCACAGCCTCCTCAGTAAGGCTAACAACTAAATCGATTGCTTCTCCATTTTCCGTGGGTTTAGAAGAGGTAACCAGACTTAGAATTTCGGGGGCAAGTCCCCAGATGTACGTCTTGATCCTTTTGAATTCAGGTTCTACCAAGTATGGAACCACTCGAGACAAATCATGAAATCATTGCGTGTACCCGGCGATATCCGAACCATCATCTTTAAATTCCAGAATTCTGTTTCCAACTTCTGAATTTTTTACCTTGAACAATACTTTTTTGTCATTAGTTCCTTAAGTTCCTCCGAGGTAAGGGCGTATGCAGCATCGTCGCCTTTAGTTTGGACCTGGAGGTTCCACCATGATAGTGCTCCATCTATGAAGAGTTCAGTGACATAAGTGACTCTTTGTTTGGCAGCGCACTAGCTCATCCGAATGACCGAGTCAGTCTTCTTGGTCCAACGTACGAAAGCAACAGCACCTCCGGTACCGTCATAATTCAGAGGTTCGTAGTCTAAGAACTGCTTGTAAGTGCAACCTGAAATCATTGTACGCACCATTTAAGTGTGAGTATATCACAAGCACGAATGGAATGAATGAAAGTATGGTGTGGTTTTACGAATAACCAAGTATTACAAGTTGGAGGGTTGCCTCCGGTTGAACCTCTTGTGCCACCACTATGTACAGAGCGGTTGGCTTCGTACTGTGCGATTGCCTGAGAAATGTGTTCGTTTAACTCTTCTTGAGTCGTCGGTAGCGAGTTAGTGTTGGTACTTCTTCGGTGAGGTGGCATCGTCTTCTGGTATAAAGTATCGATCACAATTAGACGAATATTAAAAAATTGTCTTGCCAAATATATATATATATATATAAACACCTCGGGTATATAATAAATAAGAAAAATATATATGATTATGATGTAACCACATGATCGCGAATATGCAAGAACACACCAATCATCACCATAACCATGTAAACTCAACGTGTAGGTAATCACCACATCATAAGACATCAATCATAAGTTCACCACATCATAACTATATAAACCGTAATATCACCACGTCAAATATAATAACAACTACAACATAAAAGAGATACAATGTGAAATAAAGAAAATACACTTTTATATATAATGACAACTTGTTACATTTTGTTCATGAAGATCAAAAGGACTTAAGGATACATAACCCTAGTCAGTACAAGTTATACAATACAAAAGCATGATTTTCTTCTACACTGTTTGTTCATGTCTTCAAGTTGTCTTCAAAAGTCAGGATCTTTTATGCTGGGTCTTCAAAAGCTGGATCGTCAAAAGTGGGTCTGATCCCCTAAAAAGATGATAATTACATACTACTGTGGTGGAGGGGGTGGTGGGAGTGGTGATCGGTGAAGTAAACTACGATGATAGGCCTCCTCCTCTAGGCCAAAGATGCATCTAGCGGTGATAGTCTGGAAGTGCTCCAACTCATGCACTCGCACCTCAGATGGGGAAGACGAGTGGTAGAACCGACAGTGGAATGGTGAGGTCGGTGGTGGTGGTGGTGGTGATAGTGGTAGTGGTGGTGGTGATGGTGATGGTGGTGGGTATGATGGTTAGGGTGGTAGTGCTGATGATGGTGGTGGGGGTGTGGCACTAGCAGTGGTACAAGTAACACGTTGGGTCTCCAGCTCCCAGATCCTCCAAAAATTCATGGAGATCTGAAGGTCGTGAGACATCACCCTCTCCTCCACAATAGCCAGAGGGAGGTGAGAGGGATGGTAGGGGCCAGACAGGCTCATGCCCGATGGAGGTATAGGGGTATGCATGCCAACAGCAGGTGGTGTGGGACGGGTGGTATACATGAGAGGTGGTAAGCTGAGGGTGAGGGTCCGGCCAGTTGAGAGTGTCCAGCCGCATAGCGGTCATGTATAGGGTGATAAGTTGATCTTCCAGTGAAAAGCGGGGGTGGCTGCTCAAGGTAATATGGGGTACCGCTCAAAGAGTAGTGTCGTGTGGGTCTAATATATGGAGCGGGTCCACTAGTAGGGGTACTAGTAGGAAAGGGGCTAACACGGACATGTGAGGCTGCAGGGGGTGAGTGCATCAGTGAGGGTGGATCTGGGGCGGTGGAAGAGGCATCATTCGCTAAGTGCTCGCTCTCGGCAGCGGCTAAGGATGATGAGATATAGACAACGGATATGATGGGGGATGGTATGCCATCGAAGACCTCACCGTCTCCGAGCTCGTCCTCCAGATGGTCGATGTGGAATACGGGGATGTCATCGTCGTCATCATCCATGCCGATAACAGGAGAGACAATAGCTAGAGGTATGGCAAGGTGTACTATCGCGTGCTCTCCCTCAGGGTGACCATAGAGGATCACGACATGTAGGGGCTGCGCGATGGCCAACACATCATCTCTCTGTGGGGCGTCGTCCGCCACGGGTCGGGAGGGAAAAAGGCTGGAAATCCTCAAGGTCCTCATCATTAGGGACCTCGTGGTCGTCTTCGTCCTCATGGGGTATGGCCTCAGTGTCGGAGCCGTATCCGTCATCGGACACGTACTCCATCGGATCCTCCTCGTAGCTCGACGAAGAAGACATGGTCCTGACAAATAATCCGTACAATGCATAAATACATGTTAGTAGTTTATTATTACTTATGATATATTTTATATGAATCACCACTTTTCATGCAAATTTTGTTCTTTGGTTTCACGTGTAATCTTAATGTTTCGTGTCTATCCATTATAGACTAATCATGTATTGATCCTTGTTCGTTACATATGGTTAAGCTCGTGTGTAGATCCTCGTGTTATCATGATACTATGAAAACCTTCTGTCCTTTTTGTCATACTTTCGAAAATATTTTTTGTGATGTTATAAACTTTATTTTCATGTGGGAGCCCTTAGTGATTGTAGACCAAACTTAATAAAAGTTTTTTTTCCCGGTTCACTACAATCGGAGCTCTGATACCAATCTATCACACCCTTGTCGTAGCGGAAACGCAATCGTGTGACTATGAGGAAACCATTGCATCCAGTCGTGTAAACAAGTGTAAATCAACAACGATGTCATAGTTATATTAATATGCAACCAAAGTTTACAAGTTTCCAAAAGTGAAATCATAAATTTCCAATAGTTTCACATTGTCATCAAAATCTAGTTTAAGTACATTACGCCACAACAAAAGATTGTTTTCAACATAAAAGTATGTTGAGATTTTGACTCCTATATACCCATACGAGGTTGGGATATAAGAGGCAAATCCTCAAAAAGGTGGCATTCGTTGTCATGTCATTCCTATTTCCCGAAATGTTTCGCCGGCTCAAGTCTTGCTTCCTGAAATACATGTAGTTTTAAAAAGTCAACAAAAGTTGATGAGTTCATGTAGTTATTGTTTTCTCATAAAATGTCATGTTTGTAATCCTGTAATGAAATCTGAGTATGTTATTAGCATTCAAGGATTTTAAGGATATATGAGTGTGTCTCAAGCACCCTGACATGTGTGCCATAAGTAAGCAACTAAACCGAGACAACTATGACATCATTGGGATCACAAAAGCACTCTTAAGGGTTTACCAACCAGGAGTGGAGCACGCCTCAAACTCAATAGATCTATACCTTTTGCACCTTGGTCACTAAGTGATTAATGGTTACTGTTGTCATCATCTTACTTACGCACATTTGATCGTGTTATCATGTAAACCCATAGCTAACATACCTTCTGTTATGACATGTATTCCCCCTTGATGGTTTTAAAAACAAAACTTGGAAATAATTGAAAGAAGGGACATGACTCATTGTTTTGCGTTCCGTAAGTCGTACTTATGGGAATTCGAGTGTCTATACACGTGTATAACCTAAATGTGTATTAACTTCATTAGATACCTAGGTCTCGTTGGACCTCGTACAAGTTGTTCATCTTGAATTCTTGTTGTGTATTTATTTATCATATTAGAACAACTTTAATGTTATTATAGTGTTGGTAGTTCCTTTGTTCGATTATATATATATATATATATATATATATATATATAGAATTAGACAGCGAAGCTCCGTCCATGTATTAGTGAAATGGGCCTAGCCCAAAATTAATTACTAAGTCCATAAGTATATATTCTTGAATTTTTATAATTTCCAGAAATATTGTAATTTATAAGTATTCTATTATACCTATATAATATCTCTTGGAAACTTTATATATTTCAACTTTCTGGATTTTGGTTATCGGTAATATATATTCGTTAAGCGTCCAGAGATTTATTTTTAGACGTGTCGTCGTAGTCATTTAATATATATTTCTGCATCGAAAGCCACCCAAGTGTCGTAGTAGGTCTTCATGATGGCGATATGTTCTTTGATCGATGGTGAAACGGTGTATTGTATAAATTTGACCATTGTCCGAATAGTCCGCTCATCCGATTATTCGTTTCAAGAATTGTAAAAAAGTGTATGTGTTCATGTAATTTAGACTTAGTAACTTTAAAGTATTTGGTGTATTGTGTTAGTTGGGTATTTTGTATTGTATACCCTAGGAATTTTAGATACATACAGATGTATACTACACATTCACTTATGATGGTAACAAAGTATATATATATATTTTTTATTCCCAAAATTATATATGTAATGAATAATACTCATTTTTAACTTGTAAAAATAGATATAAGTATTTATTAAATCCTTGGAAGGTTAGGGTTTAACTCTTGTCATTAAAACTTCCTTAATGACGGTTTAGGTCACTAATCGCATTTAGCCCCGTTAATCACCCCATTAATTCCACTTTAATCGCAATTAGATTTTTAGAAAATTTTGCCATAGTATCCCGTAAACTATGGCGTTACCACATTTCAAAAACGTATTTAAACCACTTTTCAATTTCCCAAATCATCATTAATTCATCATGTTCATCAAAAATCATTTTGCCAAGAAATATGAACATCACTTTTCTTCAATATTTCATGAGCTTTTATACAGATATTTTTATACTTTAAAGCCTTTAAAAATTCCATATCTTTTAATATTATCAAAACACCAAACTTTTCATGGACAACTTTTTAACCATTTTTATATAACTTGTTTTATATAAAAAAATCAACTTTACTAGCTTTCAAGATCCAAGTTTCAAGTCCCATCAAGTATCACACTTTTTAAGAATAACATCAACACCACATATATATAAAGCTCATGAACTTGAAGATGATAATCTTACATGATTTAAACATATACTTTTTCCAATCACATTTTTAAGCTTAATATACTGTGATCATCACTCTTGTAAAATGCTACAGCAAATAAGCAACATGATCATCATAATCACATATTTTTATCTTGTTATTTCTTGTTATATTTTAGGGTTTTTGGATGATTTCTTTCAAGTTGTTCAAAATGAAGTTTACTTGTATTTTTCAAATCTACATATTATAAGAACTTGAAATCATAAACAAGTGAACTTACTACTAGCTCTTAGGCTAGGAATGATTCAAGATTAAGATGATGGTGAGAAAATGAAGATCAAGATGATGAGAAAGCTCCAAAGAAAGCCCTAATGCTTCTCCATCCTTGCTAGCTCCATATATGGTCTTGTATTGGCTTGAAAGTAAGGATAATATGGTGTTTAGTGGTGGTTGTATGGTGGTTTAGGGTGGTGGTGATGGTCCAAAAATGAGAGAGGACTAGAAGAGTTCTGGTGTCGGTTTTTTTTTTGAAGTGAAAATGTTGAAGGAATGAATGGTGATGTTATAATTATATAAATCTTTCAAGATCTTTAAAAAATCTACTTAGACCATCCTCCTCATCCTAATCCATCATGCAATCTAGCAACAAGGGAAGGCTTGTGGACCCTTTATGTTGACCGAAAATTGCAAAGGGGGTAAAGTGTAATTTTTTTGTAATATGTGTTAGTTTATTAGATATTTAGGGGTTTAATTTCGGTATAATAATTAGGGGTTGGTCTTGCATCATTAGGGAGTAATTAGGGTTTAGGATGTTAAGTAATATTAATTAGTTCCCTTGACTACTTGGTATTACTTTTGGATTGTAAAAAATACCATTAGTTCGCTCATCGGTGCGATACCGGTTGATATACGAAAGTTATTATTTAGTATCGGAAGCTTTGGTTTTCGATTACCATAAGTGTTATGGTGTTTATTTAGTATACTTCCAACAACAAAATATGGTTAACTAGTTCACTTGTCGAGTAGATGTTGAGTTTAAATGGTAGAAACGCTTTCCGTTTCGTTAACCGTTCGATAACAGAACTTTTATTTTATACTGACAGAAAATTCCGCAAGTTGAGATTCCGCAACCATGAGATGTACGAAGGGGTTAAGGATCCCGAATAAAGCTTAACTAGCTTTCTAGATTAATGCATGAGGCTATTGGGTATTAAAATCTTTGTTGGTTTGACAATCGATCGCTTTCTAGTCAAGTTGTGCACTGTTTTTTGTAATACCGAAAACGATGTCTTTTATGCATTTTTTAAATCCTCATATTGTTTTAAAATGCTTGTCATTATTTTATTATAATTCTGGAGTCCCGAAAATACCGAATTAGTGTCGCGGACGAATTGAAATTGTTATGTTTTTAGCCGAAACAGACAATTTTGTAAGTTAAGCGTTATACCGGAAAGTTATGTATTATTGCAAGATGTGTTCCAACATTAGTGTTTTCATATATATATGGCCTCAGTTATGTCATTCGTATGCTGTTATTCATCGTTCTGTTTCGTTTCACCAGTTTTGCTGACATGAATAGTGCAACTGTGAATAATGCGTCCAATATTTTCTAACAACATTTTTAGGACATAGTTTGATTTGTTTCGCATCTTGACGTAAACCAATATATGTTATAGCATGATTTACTTGTCCTAACACATGTGATATGACGTACAACTCAGTTATGTAATTAAATTACGATTAAATGCATGCGATTATGTAATGAAAATGGTGATTAGATTGTATGGAATTACCGGTTATTTAACGTTTGTCACAAGTTAGAGGAAGGGTCGTCTCAATGAGCTCTTAGGATGAAAGAAATATAGAAGTTGGGATCCCGATAGGATCCCAAAAAGGGAAACATCACCTCTTCCAGATGCCAAGGTAATCAATTTTATTTCTGGTGGATCTAAAATTTGCGGCACGTCTTATTTTGCAGCTAAGGACACACTAGGGAAGCAAACGCTGAGAAAGGAGATAGGCCAACAAGAACCACTACTCTAGCAGACATGATGGTGATATCCGTCGATGAAGAAGATGGCGATAATGTTCAGGATCCCAACCATGATGGATTGGTAATTACACTATATATTGCCAATCATTTTGTTCGAAGGATCCTGATAGATGGAGGAAGATTTGTAAACAACATCCAGTTAAAAGACTTAAAATGAAAGAACATCCTAGAGTCTGCGATTATTTCCAAGGTGTTAGTATAAGTAGGATTCAACGGTGAACCCAAGAACACTTTGGAGAGCTAAAGTTGCCTATTTATATCGATGGGCTAAACTCTATCCAATGTTTTTTGTTACTGATTCCTTGTCTTATTATAAAATTATATTAGGAAGATCATGGATACATGACATGATGGCGGTGCCCTCAACATGTCACCAGTTTGTAAAGCAACCAAGTCCTTAGGGGAGTGTGGAGATTGATAGTGATTAGCAAGAGGCCTAAGATTGTTACACTTCGTCTATGAAGGCCTTTGTTCAAAGCAAGCAAGCACATCAATTACAAAGACAAGCACGAGATATCATGGAAGCCAAGGAGAATGATGTCAAGGAAGTCTCACTAGATCCTTAGGATCCTGACTTTATAGTACTTGTAGGAACCAATATCCCAGGAACATTGAACATGATTTCTTGAAATTCTGAAAATACAGGATGTCAACCTTGGCCTAGAAGCATGAAGATATGACATGTATTTCCAAGGATATCATAGCATAGAAACTTGGAACTGATAAAAATTCCAGGCCTATATATCAAAAGAGAAGGGAGTTTGCACTAGAAAGAAACGTGATTATCCAAGAAGAGGTCGAAAGATTATTGAAGTCAAGGGTGATAAGTGAAGTTTAATTCCCAAGATGGTAAGCTAATGTGGTAGTTGTCCAAATGAAATTCGGGAAAGGGAGAGTCTGTATTAATTTATGGATCACATGATTATTACAAATGTTGAAATTATGTTGTGGACATCTTAATTCATGTTGCGGATCAGACAATTTATTAGTTCAGGCATTTTCTAGAAAGTTAAAGTATAGTTATAAGTGGTGCCCCTAATTATGTTTTTTGTTCATATGTTTATGATGATATGCTTTCATATCATTCATTGGTCGTTTTGAAAAGTTTCTAAACTTCCTAGCATGAATAGTGTGTTAAGGTGAATAGTATTTTTCAGTATTGTTCACCAACGTATTAGGACATAGTAGTTCGTTTTCTCGCGACACGACGAAAGTAGAAATGCCAATTGTAAAGTTTAAATATGTCTATCAATGCTAGCCTTCGTACGACTTAATTATTCATAAATTAAGTCAAAAGAACGCAATGAAATTGTATAAATAGTGATTAAGTTGTATGGAATTATCATGAAATTTTGCCGGTTATCACACCTTCGGGAGACTTAGATAGTGGTGGTGAAGATGGTGTTTGAGTAGTTGTAACCTCTATTGTCACTTTTGTAGTGGCAACATATGTTTTGGTAGTGGAAGCAGGGGTTTGAGTAGTGGCGAGTGAAACAGTGTTTAGAGAAGTGATTGGTGAGGCAGTGGTTTAGATAGGTGCAACAGTGCTTTGACTAACCTCTATTGGAACCTCCATTGAAGAACCTTAGTTGTCTTGGATTTCTTTTCTTTTGATTATCTCATGAACTGTGATATGCATATTAGCTTCCCTTATATCCCTTCTCTTTTGCTTCTCAATCTCTTTATCAATTTTTGCTTTTCTAGCCCTGTTGAATGCAGCAATGTCAGGCTTTTTGCTAGCCTTTTTTACAAAGGGTGGGAGCTTCCTCATGCATTCTTCTTTCTCCCATTTTTTGGCATCATCATACTTAGGGAGCGTGAGAGCTTGACTAGTGTTTTCAAATATAAAGTCTTTAATGGATTTAACTTCTGCATGTGTATTTTGGTACCTGGCATCATTGTTTGTCTTACAAGCTCTACCTACATGGTATATCTTTCTTATGCAACTTGATTTTGAAGGTGTAGGTATGGTTGAACATGGACCCACATTTCTTTTGCAATGTTCGCATTTGATGGATGAGGTTTGGAGTTTTGGATCAAGACATTCACCATATCTTTGATCTCTCCAACAGATATTTCGAAGTTTGTGACCCTCTCCGTCAATTCTTGAAAGTGTAATCCATCACCTGAGTTAACAAGATCATCTGAATTCCTACCAAAGGTGGTTAAACTTGGTTTTAGACCAAAATTGCCCCTTGTTCTTGGTATTGGGAACTTCCAACTGATGTAGAGACTATAGTCTGTATAGTTGTTGCCTTCAAGGGGGTCTTAATAACGTAACCACTGTCCAAATGTGAGACTGTTATCTCTACAGTTGTAGTAGTTGCCCCAACTTGAGATACCAACATGTGCCTCTCTGGACACAGGAGGTGTTGCCTCCTCTGCTTGGGGGATATCAATGATCTCTTGGGTTGCCTTAGTCACATGTGGGATTGAACTCTATGTGATTTGTTTTTGAGAGGAATGTTGAAGTGGGTGGAGGTGTGGAAAAGAAGCAGCCCTAGGAGAAGGACTTGAGTAGAGATAATCAAGTGATATATATCCCCCTTGATTTTTGTTCCTTGTGCTTACACACTTTCCTTCTGTGAGGAGTTTGGATGGGTGGAGATATTTGCATCTGTTGTGAGGAAGTAACAACAGATGTTAGCTGCATTTGTGTTACAACAGGTATCTGTGGCATCTCATCCTCAAGAGATCCTTTCTTTTTGGTTTTTCTTTTGGATTTAGGAATGGATACGAAAATGGTTTGTATGGAAATGTCTGGTGTGGGTTCCACAGTGCTGGGTTGTGCAATGTGGCCACTAGGAGTAGTGGGACCAGCAACAGATGTTGTAACATCTGTTACTTGGTTTTCTAAATCGTTTTCATTTACCACATTTTCTTGGCTTTTGGCCATCATGCGAGTAAAAGTTTCATTTGAAAGACTGTTACTTTATAGTGCTTCACCTTGTTCAAAACTTTCATGTCTTAAAAAATTTTAAGGTAGAAGCTTAACAGCCTTGGATAGATGAGAAAAGGATTGCCAGCGCCTCTCTTGATTGCCCTTATATTTTCTACCAAATCAAGAAACAGTATCTGGAATAGTTTCTGATTTGAATTTCTCAAAATAGCATACCCCAAGTACTGAGTTTTTAAGGGTATTTCATTAGAAGTAGTGGTTTTAGTAGATATGATGCTGATAAAGAAAATTACACAGGATGGCCAACTGAATCCTTGCTAGATGAAATAGTAAGGATTGAAAAATTAAAGTTATTCCTAGACACCAATCCTTCACCCCGTAACTGGAAAGATGACAAATAGCCAAATGACAAGAGGGCTCTAAAGATGAGAAAAATGAAGGAAGAACTGGCTGCTGCAAAAATGAGTTCCATGAAGACCATGGCAAAACTGAATGAGTCAATAACCCTTATAAGCTACAAGCAGTTGGAAATTAAAAGAGAAAGGGAACTTCATTACCAAGAAAGCCAGAGTACGAGCAATTAGACTTCCCCATAAAACTTTGATTGAACCTTCTAAGTTTCATCAGCAAGAAACATATCAAGAGCAGCAAGGGAATTTCTAAAGAGAAAATTTGAAAAGAAGAAGGAGATCAGGAAAGAAGTTCTAGTTGACACAATCATGGGAAGACCAATATCTTCAAACTCATCATCAATAACTTTGGTCCCAGCAAATCCTCTTGGTCTTAAAATTCTAAAATGGAAGTCCACAAAGACACCCATGAATTGACTTCGCTCAAGGCTAGAGGGGAGGTGGAGAAGATTTCAATGAAAAGTGCTTCAAGGCTAAAAATTGAAGATCTGCAAGACTTCAATAGTTTGCCACTAGATAGGGATCCAGAAGACACTATTTCTCTAGACTTTGAATTACAATTCAAAGGTTAGATAAGAGAAAATCTGATGAGAAATAAAAGTAGATCAAATAAACCTCTGTTTTGGCATCATCTGTTCTACAGGGGATTGTTGGACCTACAATAGAACGAATGATATCCAAAAGCCAAGACATGACATAAAGATCAATAAATAAATAGTTGATGAAGGAATTCTTTGCCCAAAGATAGTGAATCTTGAACACCTAAACTAGAGCATCTGTTGAAAATAAGCAAACATCTTATCAAAGCCTTGGAACCGCTATTTAAGAAGTAACAAGGTCTATTGAAGGCTAAAGTCTGTTAAAGCCAAATGTCTAATGAAGAAGACCAGACATCTGTCTAGCCAAACAGATGTTTGGAACAAAGCAGCAGAGGATAGTCTAAACATATGTTTCCCAATGTAACAGTACTTGTTTTATTAGTGTTTAGCTTAGTTAGAACGGATATTAGATTTGCACAGATGTTGTGGAATCTTTTCTGTTAGAAATGTTAGATATCACTATCAAAGTGATGTCAACATATCACATACAGATCTTTAGTACTTAGTATAAATAAATCTCATCTGGTAGAGGTCTATTATATCATTTAACACATTCTTTTTTTTTTTACGAATAGTTTTAGTGAGTGATCAGGCCGAGGGAGAGATTGTAGAATCGTTCTGTAAAACTTTTGAATCATTTGAATCAATGAAAAACAATTATGGATAATATCTCTTTACTTCTGAATTATATTGTTTTTATCGGTATTTATTTACATGCATCAAACTCAGATCCTAACACTCCGTAATCACAAGTTCTTCACCCTTACGAACTCAAAACTACCATCAATCATATACATCTTAAACGAGAACCTGATCAAGCTGACTGACATGCTGAACTCCATGGCTGCTTCTATTCTAGATTCTATGTCGGCCTAAATGTTGTAATAGGTATTAAATTTACATGTTTTCCATTACATACTATCAAAACTGATCAACATGTGATATCAGATAGCATGTTGCTCAAATCAGTTCTATTAGTTTTCCCTAAATTTGGAAAACTAAAGTGTTTTAATCAGGTGTACTTTATTAAAAATCCAAATCATTGTTAAAATTGAAAATCTACACACAAAATTAAGTTGAAGGTTTTGATTCCAGATGAAAAACTCATCGATGATGTTCTTCGTGTTCATCATAAAATTCGAAGAACTGTTAAGATTTAGGATGAACCAATTAAATAGATTATGTTTTTCCTAGTTTTGTTTATATTTTATCCTTTAGTTTTTCGAAATAATGATATGGTATATCAGTTAAAATATTTCGAAATCAAAGATAATAATTATTTAAGCACAAATTTAGGAAAGTAGGATAAGCTATTAAAATTCAAAATCATCAACACTTAACACAACGTTCATAAGAGATAGTAAGTAGTTTTCGAAATTAGTATACAAGATTTTTTCGAGATCTCATCATAAAACCCGATATTCTATAAATGTTGGAATCTCAAATTAACTAAAAATCAATAGAGAACTCGAATTCTGACTTAGAACTCGAGATATATAGAGAACTTGATTATTCATGAAAGTTCAAAATCTCATAAGAATTAATCTAGTTATTAAAAGTCATCGTTTGTAATTATACTCATTTTCCTTTGGTACTTCTAAGTGTTATTAGTTTATTTTAAGGCATCAAATTGTAATAGTGAAACCATTAGTATGTAATGCACTGGAAAAAAATGTACTTATTTCAATGTATAAGCCCTTAATTTTATGGGTCATGTTTTGTATAATTACAGGCTATGTTATGTAAAGCTATGCTATCTCACTTAAACTCGAAATTTCACTAAAGAAGTCGAAACCTTATAAGTTTCTCGAGAACTCATTATTTCTCGAAAACTCATTATCTCATGAATTGTTATTGTGAACTAAAATTTAGGTGATTTGCTATTAACTTAATGGTTTTGTAAACACCTATATAAAATTAAATATTTTTACAAAATCAAATAACTCAACTTGTATGGGGTTTAATGTTTCACTTCTGCCCAAAGGTGATTTGATGTATCTATTTTATTGTTCAAGTCTAATTACAAGCTATGTTCTGTATGCCTTACAAACATGTATGTCTCACTTATGCTGAAAGGTGATTTGATTCATTCATGTCTTGCATATCTAACCCGTGCATAACTAAGATAATTGTCACATTTTTGCCCAAAGGTGGTGTGTCACAATTATGTTGCACAAATGCTTAGATGATTTCACTTATGCCTAAAGGTGATTCATGGTTCAGCTTGAAATTAACTTGAGACATTTTAGTAACCATCATCTTGAGATTGGAGACCTCAACTCTCAGCTTATGCCTTTAATTCCAAAAGTTTCAGAAGCTAGGATCAACCAAACTGGCTAAATCATATACCCCCACAAAATGTGGTTGTATCACTACTTTTTGACAAACGGTGATGTCCCCTTTTCTTGGTACCGGGGCTTTCCAGCAGTTTTTGCTTTTTGAGAAGGCAAAGTGTTGTTCCCTACAAGGTGGTCGTACTTATGTTTCCATTTTCAGTATGTGACCAGATGAGGTCAATTAGATGAGCGGAAGTCACACGCGTAATCTCATCATTAAGATACACTTGAAATGGATTTCACCTCTTCTTCATGTGGGTTAGGAAGTGAACTTTGTAACATTTGAGCATTGGTTTGAGGTATTTATTTTTTGAATGTGGAGTTAGATTTGCTCATTCGGTGATGTTTAGAATTCCTCCAACATGAATTATTGAATTACTACTATCAAGAGAATGAGCAGCTCTTTTATTAACATGAATGGTTTGATAAAACATCAAGATTAGATTTGAATAAGTAACATCTATCTTTTATATGAGTGAATATGTGTGTCACTCTATTTGAAGGTAGGTGTGCTTGTGAAGAATGATATAATATGGCAACATGTTTTATGCTGAGGGTTTCTTTATTGGGATAACGTAGGAAGGAAATTTTTCTTTGTTAGACAGAAGTAGTGGGCCCAAAGAGATAACAAACAATAAGAGATCATACTTGTTCTTACCTACATTCCTTTGCTTGAGATGTAGAAGTTGCTATGACATAAGTGATTTTTTGAAAACTATTGGTAAATAAACCAGCCTTTTGGAAAACTACTAGTATATGACCATAAGTTTATTCTCTTTTTGGTAAAAGAACTGGTATGTGACTAGATGTTTCAGTTATAAAAAGAGGAAAGTGAGTATAATTAGTTTTGTTTAAACTCATTCTAATTCTATCATCCCACGCCTAGAGATTATGCTTTAGGTTCTTGAATGTTGGACAAGAGTGTGTCCAATGGTTTTGTGAAAAGTATGCAAGTTCAATTTAGAGGACACATGATGAATTGAAATCAATCCTTTTTCATAATAATCTCTTACAAAATGGTGTCTGATATTAATATGTTAGGTTCTTGAATGTTGGACACGATTATTAATAATATTTTGTGTAGCTTCACTATCCACTTTGATAGGAGTTCTAAGAGTAATAATACTATTATCCAGTAGCTGATTTTGCAACCAGAGTATTTGAGCTGTACAACTGGTTGCTGCATTGTATTCTGCTTCAGCAGTTGAATTTGACATAATAGTTTGCTTTTTACTCTGTTAAGAGTTCAATGCATTCCTTAAGTACTGACATCCTCATGTGGCTGGCTTCCTTGTTGTGAGACAAGCTACAAAATCACTATCTGATAAGCAAACTAACTCAAGGTTATCATTAGTTTGATACTAGATTCCTAGGGTTGGTGAACCTTTTAGATATCTGAATATCCTTTTAACAGCAGTTAATTGTGAATCTTTTGGAGAGGCTTGATACCTTGCACAAACACATGTGGTATACATGATATCAAGTCTTGATGTTGTGAGATACATCAAAAATCTTATAATGCATTTGTTATGATCTACTTGTTTGCCTGTTGGGTCAGCATCCAGTGATTTTGATGTGCGCATAGATGTAGTGCATGTTTTACAACCTTCTAGGTAAAATTTCTTTAAAAGGTTTTTAACATATTTCCTCATATGTATAAAAGTCCCCTTTTCAAGTTGTTTAACTTGCAAACTAAGAAAATATTGTTGTTCACCCATTGCACTCGTTTTAAATTTTGAGGTCATCAGATTTTGAAAAGCTTAACAAAGTTTTGTATTTGTTGAGGCATAGATTATGTAATCAACATAAATCTGAGCAATAGTTAAATGACTTCCTTCCCATTAAAAAACGTTTTACCAATGGTTGCTCTTTTAAAATTGTTTGCAGTTAAAAATGAGGATAGAATTTCATACCATGCTCTTGGTGCCTACTTTAGTCCATACTTATCCAGCTTGATGACATGATTGGGATGGTGATATCTTCAAATCGTGGAGGCTGGCACACATATAATTCTTCATTGATTTTCCTATATAGTAAAGCACACTTGATATCCATTTGATAGACTTTCATTTTTTGTGTTACAGCAAATGCAAGGAATAACCTGATGGTTTCTAATCTGGCTATTGGAGCAAAAGTTTATCATAGTCAATACCTTCTTCTTGTCTGATTCCTTGTACTACCAGTCTTGCTTTGTTTTACACAACAAATCCCCTTTCATCAATTTTGTTTTTGAATACCCATTTACTTCCAATTGGGTATTTTCCTTCAAGTAAGGGAACTTATTGCCAATGTTCTTGTCTTTTGAATTGGAGCAGCTCTCATTGCATTGCCTCAACCCAGCTGTTATCTTTTAAGTCATCTTGATATTTCATAGGTTCATCCATTGATAGGAATTCAATAAACAAACAGATGTTTGTTGTTTAACTTCTTGTCAAAACCCCTTTGTTCATATCCCCTATTACGTGTTCTAGATGATGAAATCTTTAGAAAGGATGTCCTTGAAAATTTGGGATGATAACAGTGATAGTGTTGGAAGAGCTGGTTTCAGATTGATTCTTTGAATAGACTTCAGGTGAGTTTATGTATTGGAGTGGTGGTGGAATTGGACCAAGATGTTTTAAACCAACATGTTTTGTGAAAGTGTTGTCAACTTCTTTAGAGATACCAGTAGTTTGTACTTCAAACTACTGGAAGGAGGGAACTCATATGACCTTTCAACAAGTGTTGGAACAACTGTTCCTAAACCAAAGCTTTTAGTTCTTTTGTCATTATTTTGTGTTGGAGGAAATGGTGGTAGAAAAATTCTATTCTATAGCCTGTTAGTGCCACCTTAGTAGTTTGAGTGTTGTTGGAAACTGTTGGTTGAATCCTGGGTTCAAATTTTAGAATTTCTAAATTGAGCAATTCAGCTGGATTAGCAGGTATGTTGAGTGTGGATATTTAATTGAACTTTTGCATTTAAACTTTCTTTAATCACTTTTGCTCTTGAGTTAAAATCTCTGTAAGTTTTCGCTATTGAAGAGTAACCAACAAAATAACCACATTCAACTTTGGCTGCAAATTTTGAGATTGAATCCTTAAGATTCAGAATAAAACATGGGCATCCAAATACCTAGAAGAATGAAATTAGAGGTTCGAGTTTGAACTCACTTCATAGGCAGTCTTTTGATGTTCTTGATGAATAAATACCCTGTTTTACACATAACCAGCAGTATTCCTGTTTCTTGGAAATACCTGGTCTTTCCAATGTGGATTCTAATTAAGGGGCTTCCTATTCATTGTTGGACCAAGAGTCCACAAAACCCATCTAAACTATTACAAAATTAGCAATATGATCATGAAAGATACTAGTATTCTATATCGACGGATTAAAAGTTAAGTTGAATGGAAATGTATACCAAGTCAGGCCGATGGAAGATCCTACCCTTATACAAATTTCACAAACTTAAACTTTACGATGACAAAGAAAAATATTACCTAAAATATCACATTTATAAAAGCATATAACTATTCTATGCCAATATGATATATTTAAGAAACACAATATAACTATTGTATGCCAATATGATATATTTAAGAAACACAATTCACAACACAACCAAGAGTAAGCTATTTCAATATTCGCTAAAGCCTAAAGGAAACAAAAACAAAATTTTAAATTTTCTAGCATCAATGGATGACCACCAAAGCTAGAAACCCAAACTTAGCCAGAAGTCAATATTAAAACCTCATCTATTTGTGTTTTCTTCTTTAACAACATTTGTTTTTAAATAAACGAAAGTTTTAATTTTGACTTCTCGTTATCATAATGCAACCTCCCTAAGCTACCAATTTTTACTCTTGCAACATATATATGCTCTTCAACACCATATAAACATTTTCTGTTTGATCATGTTACAAGAACCTCAACACGTCTTAGTTCTCCATTCGCACTTCGTACACTTGAATGTTTCGAATCACTATCATCAACTTCAAAACTCGAGTGTTCTGATTCACCGTCAATGGCACCGGCACTCGTTCTAATGCTTGGTTCTCTTATCGGACACAACTGAGCCACCTTCTTTACCTCTTTGCCTTTGCCCCATAATACGGCATATAAACCAAATATTATCAATATCGCACCCAACACACTGTAACAAGAATGAAACCAACCCCTTTTTAATATAACTTTAAAATTATCTAGTGCAATTAAACAAGATTTAAATGACCATATTTACCTTCCTAAGTGTAGGCTTTCATTCAAGACTAATGATCCAGCTATCGCCACAAGAACAAGCATAAGAGGATTAAAAGCAGATACGAATAGTGGACCTCTCATTTGCACACACCATGTGACGAATGTAAACATTAGTCCAGAAGCCCACATGCCCTAACAAAATATGGGTATATATTAGTTTTAAAAGTATATGATCTTCGGTATCATGTGTAGAAAATGTTGACTTATTCTGTATATATAGGATACTTTTGACATTCAAGTATGTATAGCACAATGATTGTGTTTAAGTACATACTGAATAAGCTACCGTTAGAAGTCTAACATTCAAACCGAGCTTCCAATCACCCCAATGTCTTTCGGTGCATAGCCCAAACACGACTGCTTGAACCGCACCCATGGTCGATGTGAGAGCCGTTACCGAATACGGGCAAGGGTATGTTTTAACCATATTTGTCTGTTCAAATTACAACACACGAAAACTATTATATATAAAATCCTTGTTGTCAAAATGTATACAAAAATTGTATAATTTCAAGTTTTAACTTACCTGAATGATCAACCAGATAGAATAACTTATGCAACTACCGATGGCCAATAAGGAACCCATGACTCTATTGCTTGAATATTGAACATGTGATGAATGATGATGACCATTCAAAAGGTTAACATTGGTTTTCCACAGGTAAATGTCAACTCCCTTGTATAAGGTCAACAACATGGCCCCACCAACCCCTAACGCAGTTCCCATGATCTTTGCTGAACCAGGGGTTGTCTTCCAACCCAACCTTTCCATCCTGAAATAGCATTCACCAATTTCAAGTTTATTGATCACCTTTAAAAGAAGAGATACCATAATATATTGTATTATAATTAAATCAATCTGTATATAATTTATTTAATTTAATTCTCGTATTTTACTACTTTAAATTATTTTGAAACACCGGCATATAAGAGTTGTATACTTATATGATTATGATAATGTTTCACAATTTGTACACAATGTTATTAGCAAAGGTTTTCATAATCTTGATGATCTTAATCATTAGAATTGAATAAATGAAAGCACATAAGAGTCTGGTCTAATTGGCAGTATTTCCATGTTTCTTAATATTGTTTCTCCCCACTTATTACTTGAAACCAATGAAACATAAACTTTTAGATCACCTTTTTTTTGGGAAAGTAAGGAATCTTCCAAGTAAACATAGCCTTAATACACTACTGGAAAACAAATCACTTGCGACTGAAACTTACAATCGAAAAAAACTTTCACAAATTAGCAAGCGATACAAAATATTCTTTTTTTGAACAACAATCTTTTTACATCTAAAAACAAATCAACTTATTATGTTTGTACGGATTTGAACTCACATCATTTTTATGTGGGGCAATCATCAATACTAAAATATTAGAGATTCATTTTTACAAAGCAATTTGAAACATACAAATAATCCTATTTGTTTTGTTTGGAAAATATACCGTTAGTAAGTCTCTCTCTCTCTATATATATATATAAATATTATATAACTTTTTACTAAAATTTATTTATCAGCATTAGTATTAGATATCAGTAGTTAAACAACAAGTACTTAAACAATAAGTATTAAACAATATAACTACGTTTCAAATACTATTACTATTTTATTATGATTATATTTATTAGTATTTAAACAATAAGGATTTATTTATTTATCATTACAATATATATATATATGTATATATATAGTTAGGGTAAAATGAAAACTCATACAAATTATGAGAACTTAGATAACTCGTTCTTATGTAAAGTTTTTTCAAAAAATTTTTTTAACAAAAACCCTAAAAAATCAACATTTCCAAACAAAATAAAATAAAAAATACCCAGCTTTCATTTACAGCAGCTTTAAAAAGATGATGTCATCAACTTTTTACAACAAGTGTAAGGTGCCAAAAAGATCACTTCGATTTTTTTTTAAAAAAAATTACGACCGCCTTTATAACATTTTAATATAGGAAAAATGTGTTTTTAGAACGTTTCTCAAATTTCTTAATAGTCTAGTGCTTCTCACACAATTCTAACCCTATATATATACAAAAGAAAGTTTGTTACCGAAAGCAGACAGCAAGAAGGAAGGTCATGGCAGGAATGAGATTGGTGGTAGCAGCAGCAAATGTTGCTGACGTCATGGATAACGCTTTTATATAAAAATTCTGTGCCAACGAACCTCTGTAATATTATTATTATTTTTAAGATTAATTACTATAAAATTAACATATTTGCTAATATAAACAGTTTTAAAGTGAATGAAACACCATATAAACTCCAACTAGTAGTAAGATTATCCGGGTTAAAATGTTAAAGTGATAACTAAGTTTTTTTAAAGATAACACGTAATGTTTAGCGTCATACATAACCGTTTCCATTTATAACACGGTTTTGCGGCCACGCTACTTTTTACTTGCCAAAAATACATTTATACGTATTTCTCTTTGTCACGTATTAGAACGTACAATATTCATGTTTATATTTTCATGATTTACAATTTATTGTTAATCATTATTTTTATTCTTTAGATACAAAAAAAAAGTTAATAAGTATTCAAATTTAGTAAATAAAATACATGGTATAATATAAAACATACCCAAATAAGCCACAACAAAAAGCTTGCAAAAGTATCTTCCTTGTCAACTTAGGCCTTTTCTTCCTGTGAAAAGACTATTACCAAATTTAGAACTTTCAGTAATCCACACACACGTATGAAAAGATATGTAATAAATAAGTAATCTTTAAATGTTTTTTTATTCATTTAATTGGGATATTATTTAGGATATCATGTAGGCCATCTACAGTACATAAATATATAGCATAATTTATATTAATTAGTAATTAATATTTATAGTTTTGTATAAATCACGAAAGTTCTAACTAAATCACCTAACAAACAAATTACCTTTTATGGTTCTTTTGGTATACTTTATAATAAGGGATACACGAAAGTGAAGAATAAAGAAACTTATAAACTCATTTCAATCACGAAATTTAAAAATTAAAAACTTTTAATGCACAACAAGAATCATGAAACTTTCCAACGACATGTGTTCATCTTTTTATCAATTTCTTACTTTATATATATAATATATATAATATATATATATATATATATATATATATATGTGTGTGTGTGTGTGTGTGTGTATGCATGTGTTTATGTTTATGTGAGAAATTGGAATATAAAAAAGATTATGGAGTGACATGTGTTTTTTTAATTTGTTGTTTAAGGGTATAAATGTAATTTAACTAATAAAATCTAATTATGGAATGAATATATATACTACCGACTTTTTGGCAGTTATTGTAGAGGTTTTCGAATTTGAAATAACACTCTAACTCATAAAAACAACACAACAGTATATTGAAGCCCTAAATCTTATAAATAACAGAATAAAACTCATAAAAACACCCTAACTCATAAAAACACCACAGCATGTATATTGAAGGCATACAACTTATAAAGAACAGAAATATAACAAAAATAACACCATAACTCATAAAAACATCAAAGCAGTTATATTGAAGGCACACATCTTATAAAGAACACCCTAACATTGAATATAACAGAAATAACACTCTTATATAACACTAGTCAACACTTTAATCAGAATCAAAACAGAAATAACACCCTAAATATAGAAAAACAGAAATAACTCTACATAAGTATATCAATATGGTACTCATATTAAAGATAAAAAGCACTCGTTATTATGGTGTTATTTAAAAAAAAAGAGTTACGTATAAAAAGTTATTGATGTTTAAAAAAGAAGTGGGAACTTTGCATGTGTATTAATATTAGTTTATTAATTTAAAAATATTAAATTTACCTTTATACCCTTAATCTAGAAAATTAGTTGTTTAATAGTGCATCATTATTTACAGAATTGCCACTATGATCTCAATCATTAAATTAAATATCTAATGGTTTAGATTTTTTCTTATCTTCTCACACTTTTAAATTTCCTCACAATAACCTCATGTATACACATACACATACATATCTTGTTATTTTACACTATAATTGAACATTATTTTGCACAAAAACAGTAGAAATTCAGATATATAACTATAAACAATATAATTTCAGATGTATATCTTTTAATTTTTATCTTTTTGTTAAAGTGATTAATTTCATTGGGATGGGAAGACGAACAACCTTAAACATTATTTATGAATAAATCTATTAAATTGTATCTGTAACCATAAAGAAGAGAAATAATCAGACCTTTCAACGAAAAGCGCCAGTGGAACAATAAGGCAGTGCAGAAAATAAACCGATAAGCAACAAGAATAGGGAGAACCATGCCGTCGTTAGCCGCCAGTTTATAAAGCACATTGACTCCAGCGAACGCCATCTGAACCGACACCATCAGCAACACAGGCTTCAAGTCGTGAATGGCATTGCAGATCTTTGCAACATTAACCATTTTTACAAACCCTAAAATATTTGAAAAAACAAAATAGTGCAAACAAGAAAACGGAATAAGTATTAAACTTTCTCCATTTTCCTTGCTTGCCTGATTGATTGAATAATAATAAATAAATATTGCAATATATGTATGTTTAAAGATGATGGACCGAGTCTAGTGGTGTTTGTTCTTGAAAGAGTTAGAAGCAGAGAAGAAGCATGTGTTGTATATATAGCGAGCTTGGTGTAATGTAAAGCACAAAAGACCCTTTCACTTTTGCCATGTGGCAAAAAATAACCTTCAATTTGAGAAGCAATATTTTTATAAAATTTTCAATGACAACAATATATTATCTATATCCATAACTATACTATATTATACAGAAAATCATATAGGAGACAGATGATGTTTTATGAGGTGATCTTAAATATTTTTTCCTGTCTAAATAAATAGATATAGATAATATTTATATTTATTAATTAATAAGATTCAAATAAAGAATATTTATTTTAATTCATAAATTTTACCTTTAAATCTTTTACCTAAATAAATAGATATAGATATCTTTGTGAATAAGATTCAAATAAAAATATATCATTTCAATGCATGAATTTTATTTTTTGCTATTTTGTTTTACATTTTTATAATAGGGATTTATTAAATTGAATTATAATAAATAAGCATAAATAACTCATGACTTTACTAACATTTTAGACTTTTAATGTAAAAATATAAATGAAAATACAAGTAATAATAAAATAAATAAATAATAGCCTATAACAAAATAGTTTATGTTAATACTCTAGCAATCTATAACATATAATATTTTAAGTTGGGTGGTGTGGCTCAGCGCCTCTGCCACCTCACTATCTTTGGCGCTCATGGCGCCCCACCCCCATTTCCTAAGCGTTATGGGAGGCACTATTCTTCGCCTTCACCAAAGAGATGGCGGGCATGCAGCATCTGGTGGATCCATGTCTTTTGACCAATCAGATTTTGTTATCTTTTTCTTAATACTTAATTATGGGGCGCTATGAACTTGGTGGGGCCTTTATCACACACCATCATTGTTAAAGGAGGCGTCGTTTTTATACATAATGTCTGTTGCTTGCATTATCTTGCCGTGTTGTATGTAATACGGCTTATTATTGTTATATTTTTCTTATGTTTTAGATCAGGTCTGTACGGATGAGTCACATCCGCACAAATGAGCCTGGTCCGCATGGATGTAACTCATCCGTATGGAGGAGCTTGGTTCGTTCCAACAGGTTCTAGCATGTCTATAAAGAGCGGTGAGTACCAAGTCATTTGTAACTTATGCAATCCGAAGGCAAAGCCATGTCCAGTTGATTTCTCGGATGTAACTTGGATTTTTATGTGAAAAGCATTGAAATGAACTAATCTTTTGTTGTCACCTAATAGTAATGGATTCCGCACATTATAACTAGGTTATTAGATATCACTAGAACTAAACAGTCCTTTCACAAAATCTATGTGGCGCTTACGTGGCGTGATAAAGACCTTATGGGCTTTAACCACACCACCCAACCTTATAATAAAGGGTTAATACATTTGAGAAAATTAAATGATTGTAAAACTTTCACAACTCTTAAGAAATAGCAAGTTTATCTATACATTTCGTCTCTTTTTCTTATTAGATATACGAAGTCACTTTTCATCTTCTAAATTCTAATGAACCATAGATTTTAAGAATTATATGACATGGTATGTAAAATTAACAGTTTTTAAAAATATTTATTTAACCTGTTAATACACAGGTCTCTAATCTAGTTTACGTATAATAATTTAACCGTAAAGTGATTATTGCAGAAAGTATGCTTATCCGATTCTTTCAGCAAAAATACTTTATAAGAACTTTTATATTGTTAGCATAAGTGTTGAATAAGTAAAGTATTTATTCTTGAATATACTACTTTAAAGTTTGTTACAATTAAATGTGTGGTTTGTTTTTAATTTATTGACTCTAACGACGACTTTTTAAAACAAACATTCAAACACCCTTGAATAATTTTTAGTGTAAATTGTAATATGTATGTAGATATCTATGTTTTTCCAAGGAAAAAGGTATATACTAACTAATTAGCTAACCTCTTTTCGTAAAATAGACTTGGGTTTTGTCAAATATATACTATAGCAAAGTTCAAATATTAAAAATGGGAAGTACGATTTTCTATGGCACATAATAATGTTTAAAAATGAATTATTAGACTAAAACATGTCTCAAAAGCAAATTGAGGAGAAAGAATACATCTAAGTCATCAGATTATGCATAACTTATATTGGCATATGTAACATGTTAGACATATGTTACTCTATCCAAAGACTATTTATCAATTTCAAAATTTGATATAAACAAGAGGGATATTACGCGCGTTGCACAGATCATCACTAAACATTGAAATCTAGATAAAACTCACTTCGCAATTTGTATCCAAAAATGATGAAAATGATATATTGTTGTAAAAATGAGCATTAAAAACACAAAAGCATATTTAAAATTATAAAAGAAAATACATATTATATTTCACCTAGCTCAGTTTTGAACAAAATATACATCGAAACGTAGACAGTATGTAAAAAGAAGAGCATGAAGTTGCAACAACTCTATTTTGATTATCAAAAGGTAGTTAAAAGAAGACATCGCAATGGTGTATTCGAAAAATTAACCTGGTAGTAAAAATATATCATATTTGAACCAACATAGCTCTCAAAAATATATACGTTGAAACGTAGACAGGCTTGGTCCTAAACACAATTTACATGAAAACGTATATAAAAATAAATATGTCACAATGATATATTTGGGGTCTACAATACGTAGTAGTTTAAGAATTATGAAAAAAAAACAAAATATATAACCATACATGTATTAAAATAAAAACAAATTAGAAAAACTAAATAATTGATCGTCAACATGTTTCTGTATGAAGGTGGATGAAAACATTGTAAAGAACGAAACGAAGGGTCATGAGTGATAAGAATACTGTGTCCAAAACTGAAAGAAAAAAAAAAGAAAAGAGGAAAAGACACATTGTAGTTACCATCTTGTTATTTAGAAATGATGAAAAATCTGATCAAATTTGATGTAGAATAAGTTAACAGAAAGAAGATATATGACAAAGGGAAGTTAAAGGAAAACCGGTATCAAGGAAAAATTAGACAATTATCTATGTTCTATGAAGAAGACTGGTTCTGTTCAATCTGATGATAATCTGATGGCTATCATGAGATCTGATGTAACAAATTCATCAGAAAACTGACGAGAAAGCATCAAAAATCTAACAATCCCACTTGCCATACATGATAAGGTTTGTGCAGATTCCAAGACAGCTATTAAAAGTTATGGTTTCAATAAATATGCAAGAAAGTTACTTTCCACTGATCAACTACATAAATAAACAATATATTTTCTGTAAATAGAGAATGAAATCAACAAAGAGAAAATGAGTTGTGATTTGCATTTAACATTCTTACATGCTCCATTACTCTTTCATGATTCACTCACACAGAATTCACTCAACGAATAGTCAACAGTCTCACAGGTGAACAACATGAATAAACAATTTCAGAAATCTGATGAGAAATCATCATCAGAATTCTGATAACCCCACTTGCCATACTTGATAAGGTATGCGTAGATTCCAAGACAACTAATGAAGTTATGAATTGAATGAATATGTCAAAAACTTACTTTCCATAAGTCAACTACATGAGTAAACAATTGTTTATTCATTTCGAATATTCTCTAATAGAGAATGGAATCAACGAAGAGTAAATGAGTTGTGATTTGCATTTAACACATTTTACACACTTCATTACCCTTTCATGATTCACTCACACTGAATTCACTCAACGAATAGTCAATAATCTCACAATCACCTTGTAAGCTTTTCAAAGTGATACAAACTTGCCCTTTCATGATTCACTCAAACGAATAGTCAATAATCTCACAATCATCTTGTAAGCTTTTCAAAGTGATACAAACTTGATAATTCTCTACTTTGTTTTTGTGAAAGTTTAATTTCTAATTCCACCCACTATTTTTCATCTTTATTGAAATAATTGTCATTTAAGTTAAAGATCGTCTTTTATAGAATCGACAATATATATTATAAATATAATTATTACTTTCTATATTACCTAAAATACCCTTTTATCTATCTCTAGTTATCTCTTTATTTATTTTTAAACCGTTTATCTCTATTAACCTAAAGTAAATATGAATGATTAAAGTTGTTATTCAAAATTTTATACTCTAAATTAACTCACTTTACTATATTTTTAGAAGCTTTTACACATTTTTTCATAACAAACCATGACATTGTACAAAATGATGTACCATTTTTTTATCAAAATTTAAATCGAAGCCTTTACAAAGGTAACCATGTTTTGTTGATCTAAAAACACGATCTTAACCTCACTTAAATCTAAAAAGTATTAGTATTTATATGTATCTACATGATATGCGACCAAATACATAATACATATATAGAATGGATCATGAGAAAATTTAAAAACTCTATTTTACATATATGAAACATATCATATGTTGTATATATATGTAATATATATTACATATATGTAACATATGAATTCAGTGGTGGACCCAGGATTTATTTTCTGGCGGGGTGCAATCGGAGGGTTTTTTACTGTGACATCCCGTACTTTCAGGTTAACATCGTTAACTCTCTCAGTTAAATTGTTAAGATTCATACACGCAATTATATGATACGTGCTATTATATTTAACGTGCAAGTTATAACACATCACATAGTTCTGATGCACACATTCAAAGTTAATGTGTTAACTTCTATACAAATGGTAAAGTTTGGACACACACAAGAGGCTTCTCTTGTCATAACAAAAATGTTACAGTAGAATAAATTTCTACATAAGTTACAGGGTTGTAACTAGAGAGACTTATTGTGTAATTCTTATAAACAAACTTATAAACTAGAACATCAATATACCCTTCTCAAATTCGGAACCTACATATATCTTACTCACAAATTCGGACAGCCCCGCCCCCCTCTTGTAAATTTGGACGCCCTTAACCTTTCACAAATCCAGAACCCCTTAAACCCTTCAAAAATCCAGAAACCCCCCTCACTCACAAATCCTAACCATCTCTAAACCAAACTCGAAAACTTATCTTCTTATAAAAATTTAGAACAAACATACACCGACCTAAATAAATACTTCGCATGCAAACCCTAATCATAACAGTTGTTGCGGTCTCTTTGTTTCTCTCTGGATAACAAATTGTGTTCATCAAGCTCTCAACTCTATTATTCTTTTCAAGCTTCCTTGATCTCCATTGGTTCTGGTAATCCGTCTCCATCTTGTCATAACATGTATCTGGGTTTGGCTTATATGTTACTTGAAAACATGGGTCTTGAGTACTAAGGTTTTGTATTGATAACTAGTCTTGAACGTTCATAAAGATTTCTAGATTTGTATACTTTGTACATATGGATGTATGCATGCTAGGGTTTCAATAGATAACATGAACTTGATGATCTTCATGATAAACTGATCTACATGTTAATAATGGTCGAGAAACATGATAGTATGCTCATAAACACGTTTTTTTATAAAAATTAAGTTTAAATATAGTTTCTATGCAGAATTTTATATCAACTTGTATTGGCTGTAACTTGATGAAAATGTAATGAAAACATGTGGTTCTTGAGTCTAAAATGAAGTACAATGAATAGCTTTCAAACCCAACTAGAATCATAACTTTTCGACAACTTTAGGTTACTCAAAAAATTTAAACGGAAACACAGGTGCAGGCTAGGTTTTTCTGAAGAAATTGGAGCCTGTTAGTACTTGATTTTTTTTACAGTAGATAGTCCTAGAAGGTTATCAAATCGTACAGCTAGAATTTCATCAATCGGATGTACATAGATTTTTAAATAAAATAAACCGTAAACTGTCGACAGAATGTGACGACATTACCCTTTATGTGTTAAATGATTTTTGGTAATTTTTCTGTAAACAATAAATCCTTGAGAAAATTTCACATATCATTTTGGATATAATAGACACATCTCATAAATTATTTATAATTTTTTGAGCACTTAAGTATTTAACAAAATTCACGAAAACAACTTAACTTGGGAGGTTGAGCCGAAACTGCTGAAAGTTAACATATATGTTCCTAAGTGTATGGTGTTACTACAAGGTGGTAATTGTGGTTTGATACCTAAACGAGTACCATTAAATGTGTTGCATGCTATGAGATGAACACATGCACATACCCACACGAACGGATAAGTAAGTGCCAACATATTGCATGTTATGTGTTAGTATACGTGTAGATCTAAGTGACTTATGTGGATCATAACTAACACTAAAATGGTAACCATATCAGGACGTGGTTGACTTATGTGGATCATAACTAACACTAAAATGGTAAGCATATATAACATTACGGTAACGTAATGTCTTATGTTATGGTAAAGTAACGTCAGTAGGGTTAGAGATTTTGTATTATCTGTTGTGGACACGAAAGTGCACACTATCACAAAAAGTCCTTCATCGCGGACCGTCAGTATTGGGTTATAGCGAAGAATTTCCGAGTAGTACTATTGGGCCCGACAAGCCCCACCCGAGTTAGTCGCGCTAACTCGAACGGTAACGGTCGAATGGGTGTTAAATTTGCCAATCACATCGCCATGGTCAGTGATAGACCTGGTAGTCAAAGGTGTTGGAATTGAACCTACAAAAGAACAGATAATCGAAAGACAAAATCTACTATAACCTCTTATCCTAATAATAATATAACATCTCCCCAAGTCAAGCTCTGCTAAAGTTTAAATGTCAAAGGTCTGCCATAGAAAAACTCTGTTGAAGACAAAGCTCTGCTGAAGTCTAAAGTTAAAGGTCGGCCAAGGCAAAGCTCTGCAAAGATTAAAGCTAAAGGTCTGCCAAGGCAAAGATCTGCTGAAGGCCAACAAAGGATGTCTCATCAGTGTTTTACTATCAGTCTTTGTAATGTTTAGTTATTAACAGATGTTATTAGTTTGTTAATTTTGTTAAACGTCTCTTTCATGCTGACATCATCATAAGATGCTCAGTGGTTAGGATTGTAGTATAAATAGAAGAGTGCTTGTACTGTTCTATTTGATCACTTTCATTAATTATCAATCTAATATTTCTTCCTTACATTCTGTACGAACAAATCTGTGATCTTAGACTGAGGGGGAGATTGTAATTTATATGCATGTGATTACAATCACTAAAAGCATGATAACAAAAACAATACCTTGGCTGTTATGAATTAAAGTTCATCATTCCGCTGCATTTACATCTGATTTATAGTCTTTCATCTTTCATTTTTAGAACTTTCATAACAGTTACAAACTCGGATCCTAACAATTGATATCAGAGCCTGGTCTATCAAATTTGATTTAATAATCATTTTTTATTCGTATAGATCAGCTCTCACTACTAATTCGGTTTGTTCGTTTTTATTGAAAAACATAGTTTAGTTACATTCTCAAAGTTTTTTAACAAAAACTATTTGTAAACAATCAGAATGTCACACACTTCACAAGATCCTCATAACACCAAAAACATGTTTAAACCACCGATCCTTGTCAGATCTGACTATAATATCTGGCAAAGCCGGATGGGTCCTGTTCTTGCTCAGCAAAACACCGTTTGCTGGAAGTCAGTCATCTTTAGACCTCATGTTCCAATGATACTAAGTACAGAGGACCCTAAAGTCCAAGTACCAAAGAATCTTGAAAATTATTTCGAGCAAGATTTTCAAAAATTGAGCTAGATGCAAAGGCATTTTGCATCGTGGCCTCTTCATTGCCAAACGATATCTATACGGGCCTGTTGCATTGCAACAGTGAAAAGGAATTATGGGATGCTTTGAAAGAGCAACTTGGTGTGACTGAGGAAGTGATTAAAAATAACAGAGTGGTTCTGAATCAACACTATGAAACATTTTGTCATGTAAAAGGAGAGTCACTAACCCAACAATTTGAAAGATTTAGTTGTCTCATTAGTGAGCTTAAATTGGTAAATGTTACAGTTGCAAATTCGACTTTAAATAGTCATTTTCTTAGATCATTACCAGACAAGTGGGACACTATAGCTTTTGTAACTAGAAATTCAGTTGGGTTCAAAGAAATGAGTCTTATTCAGCTTCATGGTAGGCTCCTCACTTATGAGAGAGAGGTAAACCAGAAAAAAATGCTACAAGAGTCTGGCAAAGTGGTTGATGACTATGCGTTCAATAGTACAACTCTATTTGGCCAAGAAGAAGTCACTGACAGTAGTAAGGATCAGAGTTATGATCATTTCATTAATATAACTTCTGGTGGTAATTTCAACTCTGGCCCTTTCACACCTAATTATGCATTTGCTGCTAATGGGGAAAACCAAACTTCTGATAACTTATGCTTTGAATGGAGTAACCTTCAACATTTTGATCCTTCAGATTTGGAAGAAATGGACATTTTGCACCAGTTAGCTCTATTAAGTGTTAGGGCTAGCAAATATTACAAGAGAACCGGTAGAAAATTTCCAAGGTTGCATGGGGGGACAAGAGTTGGGCTGGATAAGTAAAAAATTAAGTGTTATAAATGTAATAGGCTAGGACACTTTGCTAGAGTATGTAGGTCTCAATCAACTAGACCAGTTGTCACACATCCTAGCCCTAGACCTCAAAACACTGTCCATTATTCCCAATAACCTCTGCTCCTCACATGCAAAACACTGCTCATTTTGCACACCCTGCTACCACTGTTCCTGTGCAATATGTTCAAACCACTATTCCTAAAATTCAATATGTGCAAGCACCAGCTCCTCAAGTTCAAAGGCAACCTGCAAAACAAGTTACTCAAGCCATTGCTCAGGCAGAGGTTAATTAACAGAGTTTCTTTACTCAGGGCTTTTTTAATTGGAGTAGCTTGCCTGAGGATCTAACTGATGAAAACTTTGCTCTAATTGCTGACACTGAAAAAGAAACAAAATGAATTTTTCTTTATGGCTTAGAGTCTATAGTTGAAGGAGTTGAATTTGAGGAAGTGGAGTCTAAATCTGTTGTGTCTAATGTTCATGATGAAATAGTTTTTACAAAAGAAAATGTTGATGAAGATTTGAAACCTCTATCTGATCCATGGATGCTAGTGTTTGTGTAGGTGAATGTGATTGTGCCATGATGGCTGCTACCAAAGTATCTCCTCAGGTCTTAAAAGGTCTATGTTCAGATAAATGCATCATAGCTTTTGCTCATAAAAGAGGTGAATGAAAACCTTAGGAACAAGATTTTAGATGATGAATTGCAGTTTGAAAAGCTTTCAAAAGAGCTAAAAACAAAATTGCTTAAAAAAGAATATGAAATCAGCAGCTTAAAACATGAAGCCAGAATAACCAAGGACCAACTACAAACTATGATAAAAAAATATCAGGTTTGCAAAAAGGAGTTGGATCCACCTAAATCACTTGTGAAAAATGGGTGGAATCCTATAAAGGTTATGAGATTTGCTAAACCAGGTCAAAAATAAATAAAATTTGGCAAAGGATTCAAGAAATGACCAAGTTTCTGAAAATGTTACCAAAAATGATTCTAGTGTGGTTGAAATTGTTCCAACAAACTTGGCTGGTCAAGAAATCAAAGTCACTGATAAAAATAGAAATAAAATTGTTTTAGAAAGACACGAGGAATCCTCAACTTTTGAGGAGATTGAGAAATATCAAACCCACATGGTCTGATGAATGTGACATTCTTGAAAATTTCAAGTCAATGAATTTTTCAATCATTGAAGGTGTCAAAGCACCAAAGGCAAGTATCATTCCCATAACAGATTTACCAGCAAATACTGACAAAAAGTCTGAAAGGGGGAAAAAGAAAGAAAAGATTAAAACTTGTTTTGTGATTTTGTGAAAAGAAGAACCATGTTACCAAAAACTGTTTTCTTTTAAAAGCTTAGACATCAACAAAACAAGTGAGATCATTGATTCTCCTAAATGCAAAATTTGCGAAAGAACAAATCATAAAACTCAAGAGTGTGTTTATCTCAGAAACTTTGATGTGACAAAGAATGAGTTTAAATCAAAAACACTGAAGAGTTCAAAGACTAGTACTGCAAAAGGAAAGTTTAAACAGACCTTTGTGCCTATTGAAACACCTGTTACCAAAGCACTGCACAAAACCTCTCTCCTATAAAAGTGCAGGTAATAGATGCACCACCTGCCAACCAATACTCAAGAGGATATGGCCAACCAATTTATCAGAAGGTAGCTCTTAGTTATGAGGGTTACAAAAGGTCCTCTAAACCAAGAGTAAATAGGTATCCTCATGGTTACTATCATTTGGTAGGAGATGGATCTCAACAGATGTTACAAAGATCTGTTGAAACCACTGACCATTCTTCCAAATTTGAGACTGACATGTTTGTGACCCCTTCCAAGGCCATTTTGGCTTTGGAAATCCACCTAAACTAATTATTTACCACTGTGCAGAGAGCTTCTACTTGCCTTGATAGTTTATGGTATGTCGACAGTGGAGGCTCCAGGCATATGACAGGAGGTAGAGCCCTTCTCAAAGACTTCATTGCTCATGGAGGGGTGATATATCCTTTGGTAATAATTCAAAAGGGAAGGTGCTTGGGTCAGGAACAATTTAGGCTGGAAAACTCAAATTTGAAAATGTCAATCTTATTGATAATCTGAAATTTAATCTTCATAGTGTTTCACAAAGAGTGACAAGGGCTATGGGTCTTTCTTCACTAAGAAAACTTGTCAGATTGTTGGGCCAGAAGTGGTTAAAAAGAGAGTAAAACACAACTTGTTGCTCATAGGAGTGACAATGTGTATGTGGTTGATATGTTGAAGGATAATCCAATGAGTAATGCATGTCTGTTCTCAGCTGCCTCTAACAAAGAGACAGAACTATGGAACAGAAGACTTGGACACACAAATCTGACAACTATCACCACACTCTCTAAACAAGGCCTGGTAAGAGGTCTACCACAAAAACTTTTCACAAGAGATGAACATTGTGTTTCCTATTTAAAAGGCAAACAACATAAAAGTTCATACAAGCCCATTGGTTAGTCCAAAACAAGTGAGTGCTTACAAATGTTGCACATGGAATTGTTTGGCCCTGTAAAAATCATGTGTCTAGGTAAAAAGAGATATTGTCTTGTGATAGTTGATGATTTTTCAAGGTTTACATGGACTTACTTTTTGCACTCTAAGGATGAGACTGCAGGTATCTTGCAAGGATTTGTGAAACAAGTTGAAAAGCAATTTAACCTGCCAATAAAAGCCTTCAGGAGTGACAATGGCATAGAGTTTAAAAATATGGAGTTGGGTGAGCTTTGTGTGTCAAAAGGGAATGTAAGACAATACATTATCCCAAGAACAGTAGAACAGAATGGGGTGGTTGAAAGGAAAAATAGAACTCTAATTGAAGCTGCTAGAACCATGCTTGCAGATTCTGGTTTACCCTTGTCCTTTTGGGCAGAGGCTGTAAACATTGCTTGCTATGTTCAAAACAGAGTTTTGATCAACCGCATGCATCAATCCACTGCTTATGAAACTCTGGTCAAGATCAAACCACTAATCTCATAATTCAAAATCTTTGGCTGCCCATGCTTCATTTTAAATCTAAAAGTTCCAATTTCAAAATTTGTAACCAAAGTAGACTATGGTTATTTTCTGGATACTCAACCACTACTAAAGCCTACAGAGTTTATAATTCAAGGACCAGGTGTGTGGAAGAGACCTTGAATGTTAAGTCCAATGAACTTTCTTCATTGAAAATCCCAGCAAATCCTGCTACACTTTTTAATTTAAACAAATTCATATTTGAAGCTGTGTCTGTTAAGACTGACCGTGCAGGTACACCACAGTCTCCACAACAAGACTATGGATATGGCATTGTGACTCCACAGTATAAAGCCACATCCACCACAAGAGTAGCAGATGTTATTAACAGCTGTGAAAACTCTGCCACTGCTGGATCAACCACTGCTGATCCTCAATCCTCTGCCATCTCATCAAATATAACCTTTATTGATAAAAGTCCAACCACTGTGGCTAAAAGTCATCATGTTTTTACACCTCTCTCACTAATACCTCCACCTCCATTTAAAATAGATGTTGGCTCTTCCAAATTTCCAATAGATGTTAACTCAGATGATTCACATCTGCAGCCTTCACCTCAAAATGTCATTATTCCATATAAGGGAGATCTAATCTACCTTAAAAACCATCCATCTGACCTTATCATTGGCAACATCAATGAAGGGGTGCTCACTAGAAGTCAATCCTTAAACATTTGTCTCTTTGCTAGTTTCCTATCTCTCACACAACCTGTCAAGTACCAAGAGGCACTAAAAGACAACAGTTGGGTAGAAGCCATACAAGAAGAGCTCCTTCAGTTTAAAAGACAACAAGTATGGGAACTTGTACCATTGCCAAAGGATGTGTGTCCAATTGGCACAAAATGGGTCTTCCAAAACAAAACTGATGAAAGGGGTATTGTTGTCAATAATAAAGCTAGGCTTGTGGTTCAAGGTTACAGATAGGAAGAAGGCATTGACTATGATGAAACTTTTGCTCCAGTAGCAAGATTAGAAGCCATCAGACTATTCTTAGCCTTTGCTACCAACCACAACATCAAGGTGTTTCAAATGGATATCAAAAGTGCATTCTTATATAGTAAGATTAGAGAAGAGGTATATGTTTGTCAACCTCCTGGTTTTAAAGATCATTTTCTCCTAATTCTATCTAAAAGCTTAACAAAGCTTTGTATGGCTTGAAACAAGCACTAAGAGCCTGGTATAAAACTCTTTCCACCTTTCTTTTATCCATTGGTTTTACAAGGGGTAAAATTGATAAAACTTTATTTCTATATTGGAGAGGAAAGGATTTGATGCTTGTCCTAATTTATATGGATGACATCATTTTTGGATCCACATACATTGCCATGTGGAAGAGTTCAGACAACTCACGGCAACAGAGTTTGAAATGAGTGCAATGGGTGAGCTCTAATGTTTTCTTGGTCTCCAACTAAAACAATTGCAAAATGGTACATTCATCCACTAAAGTAAGTATGTCAAAGAACTACTTACAAAATGTGATATGAATGATCAGAAACCATGTAGCACACCCATGGCAACCTCAAAGCTAGTCAGTGTTGATGACAAAGATGACTTGGTTGATCAAACTCTTTATCGAAGCATGATAGGTTCTTTATTGTACCTAACTGCATCAAGGACAGACATCATGTTTGCAACATGTGTTTGTGTTAGATCCCAGTCAGCACCTAGGAAGTCCAATCTCATTGCTGTAAAATGGATATTCAGATACATAAAAGGTGCTCCCACACTTGGTATCTGGTATCCAGCTAATGGAAATATTGAGCTTTCAGGTTATTCAGACAGTGATTTTGCTGGATGTCACACCACAAGGAAGTCAACTTCAGGAGGATGCCAATTCCTAGGCAATTGCTTAGTGTCTTGGCAAAGCAAAAAGCAAGTTGCAGTATCAACATCCACAGCAGAGGCTGAGTATATTGCTGCTGCAAGTTGTACTGCTCAACACCTATGGCTTCAAAATCAACTATTGGATTTTGATGTAACTGCTTTAAAGACTCCTCTCATGTTAGATAGTCAAGCGGCTGAAAACATCAATAAAAATCTAGTATCTCATTCTACCACAAAGCACATTGACATCAGACATCACTTTATGAGGGTTTGCTATGAAAAAGGTTTGATTTCTCTGCATCATGTTCCAACTAAAGATCAACTGGCAGATGTTCTAACAAAAGCATTAGATACATCTAATTTTGAAAGTCTAATCTCTAGAATTGGTATGCTAAACATGGAATAAAAACAGCATTTGTGTTCCATGCATAAATAGCATTAAAATGTTTTCAGAAAATAAAAAATACATCCTTATCAATACCTAAAATAGTAATTTTTCAATAAATCTCTAAAGTTTGCTCATAACCATTGTTTCTCCAAACCTATGCTTGGCATGAAAATCTATCTGTTGCTGAAAGTGTATCCTCTGTTCTACTTCCACTGTTTGTGAAACCACTGTTTTCCCTAGCCACTGATAATCTATCATCTGGTAGTGTAAAATCACCACTGATCATCCTTTGTTGAGAACCACTATTGGTCTCAGCAGAGGTTTCCAAACAATTGTCATCCATTATCTAACAGTGTTTACACATGCACAAATGTTAGCCATCAGATCTTTTGAAAACCGCTGCCACGTCAGCATTCACTTCTTCACTTTATAAACCTTGTTTCATCCAAACAGCGTTCCACTTGCCGGTTTGATTTCGTAACTTCTCCCTAAAAATCTCCATTACTCTCATCCTCTTCCAAACTTTCAATAATCACTCTTTCACCATGAATCTCATCATAAAAAACCTTCCGATATTCAAAAAAACCAATAATAACACTGCGTTTCGCTCCATGATTGATGTTTTACAAACATCATCATACAAAGATGTGTTACTGTCCAAAGCTCCGATTTATCTCGACACCTTTTGCCACTTTTGGGAAAATGCTGAACTCAAGGCTCAAAACAAAAAGCCTTTTGCCATCACTTCAAAGATTGGACAATCACTTGTCCAAATCTCTCCATCTTGTTGATACACTTTTGTGTCTGTCGCTTGTTCTTAGTTATGTCAGTAATTGTACGGTCTTTGTTTGTTGTGTCTGTATAGTTTGGTCGTGCCGAGCAAATCAAGATATCCTCATATCTTGATTTAGTAAGACGTATAGTTTGTTCATGCTAGTGAAAGGTGCTCCATATGAGCAATGCTTGCTCGTAGAGTATACCTTCGTACGAGTCATTGCATGCTCGTACGAGTGACTCTGTTAACAAGAACATTACTTGGCCGTACGAATAACTTACTCATTCGTACGAGCCATAAGTTGTTTGTACGAGCAACCATCTCTGAATGTTCTTCGTGTCTTTGTAGAGAGATTAGCAGTTTATCCAAGAGTCTATGTATTGAGTGTCTCTACAAATCAATATAGTGAACATTTGAAGATATGTCTTTTGTCATATTGATTGTGCTCTTGCTTTGGTTTGCATACACACTTGGATTCCAGACTTGTATGTGTGTTACATAAACAAGGAAGCATGTTTATCTTGATCCTCCAAGTGGACCTACAAGTGGTATCAGAGCTTTGGCTCTCTTCCTTATTTAAAACCAAGCTTAGTGTTGTATCTGAGCTAGTTGTGAGGGTTTCTGGAAGTGTTCTTGAACTTTCAACAGGAGACTTAAGTTTTTAAAAGATAACCCATTTAAAACTTAGTTAAAACTTGTTGTATCCAGAAAATTTTCATAAAAACCTTGTTAAAATACATGGAGACATGTTAGGATTTGTTTTTTTTTTATTTTCTATCAAAGTTCAGTTGGACATATTTTCAGGTGAAACACTGCCGGAAAATTCACCGGAATATTCTTGTAGGGTTGACCAAATCTCTGGACTTGATTGTTTTGACTGAAAAGCTGATATGGAATGTTTGTCTTTTTAACCAAACTTGTGTAGACAACTGACCACTTTCGAACAAACTCAGAAACAAGTATGTGTTAAAAAGGAAATATTTACCAACCAACCCTGTAAAAAGATTCCTCTCTGCGAAAAACCAAACTTCAATGAAAAACATCCGTGCGAATAACCCATCCGCATGAAGAACAAGACTGTTCGTGCGAAAGATTAAGTCATCCGCACGAAGGACCTTGTTCGCACGAAAGATTGCTGCCTCGTACGAACAACCTGGTTCGTACGAAAGAAAGTGGCTCGTACGAACCATTGATTCGTACGAAGAACCCACCTTCTTTGATTGTTTTTCGTGTTTCAGTTTTACAAATCTTTGTGGGTTTTAAAATTGTGAACTTTAAAAAGAGACTGTTATTTTCAAAAATTAAACTTTAAACCTTTTAATTTTCATAAACAAGAACATATAATGGGTACAAATCCTTGGGATTGGGGGTGTAGTTCAAGTTCGAGCCAAGATTCATCACAATCTAGCTCCGCAACCTCATGGGTGAAATCTTTAATACCTCCACAAACAATTATCGCTGGTCAATGGGCTTTTGTTACAAATCAAAATCAAAGCGTGCAAACTCTTCTCCTTGGTGAAAGTGAAACTTGAAGTAACAACCGTCAACCAAGGTTAAATCATATGAACGATTATCCTTCTTGGAAAACTCGTTTCCATACGTATGTTCTTGGTCAGAATACCGAGTTGTGGACATGTTTTACTCTCGTACAAAGAATCTCTGGAAGAAGTTGTATCAAATTCAGCCTCTTTAGATAAAAGGGCCTATGATCTAGAAAAGAAGGCCTTTGCCATTCTTATGCAAGCTCTTCACAAAGATATTTATCATCAATTAATGTATTGTACAACTACGAAGAGCTTGTGGGACTCGTTAAAAACAAGAGGATAAGGAAATGCAGCAACGAGAAAAATTCAACATGATCTTTTAAAGAAAGAGTTTGAAGGGTTTCTTTTATGGAAAGTGAAACACTAAATGATATGACAACTCGTTTCTATCATTTGCTTAGCGAGAAGTACTCATACAAGGTTATTGCATCACAAAGGAGGTTGTTATGCGCTTTGTTGATGCCTTACCACCTACGTGGAGTCAATTTATTGAATTTCTAAAACATACAGGTGTGATGGATGTGATCAACATTTACAAATTTGTTCAGAAACTTGAAAACAAAAATGAAAAAGAAATTCGCAAACCAAAACTATTTTCAATTCCACAAAACCCATAAATGTATTTTGGAGGCATTAACCAGGTATAAGTACAATCAACAAACGAAGCTACAAACAACATTCATGTCAAATTCAAATCCTTTTCTGCCACAAGTTAAACTAGATCAGTTTGTTGGTTCAAGTGCTCAAGTTTATGAACACGCTTTTGATCCAAAAGCCTTTCTTCCTCTACCTTAAGATATTAGTTCAACTCCTCAAGCTTACGAACAAGCATTTGATCCAAAAGCATATCTTCATCAACCACAAGTTGTTACACCACAAGTTCAACAACAAGCTTTCTATGGTAAAAAACTTTCAACCCTCAAATTTCAACACTGTCAGACTTGATACATCAAACCTTTCTAAGGTGAGTGTGGAAGTTGCCCGGGAACACATGGAGCTTCTAAACACTTTGGTGAGCTCCTACTACGGATTAGTAGCTGGACAAATTGGTAATATCAATTTACCCAGTGAAGACTATGCACAAATCGATAAGGAGGACATGGAGTTAATTGATATCAAATGGGCGTTTGCAAGTGCAAGGGCAAAAGATTTTATGGAGAAAACAGGAAGAACTAATCAGGAAAGCAACAAGGATACTCCCTACGGCTTTGACAAAAGGAAAGTTACTTGTTTCAACTGTAGAGAAAAAGGGCATTTTAAAAGAAAATGCACGAAGCCTCCACAGCAAGGGAATCAATATCCTTTCAACAGAAATCAAGTTACTAACAACGAAAGAGCAATGGTTTCTACAAACAATTTCAACCGAGCCTTAGTAGTTCAAGCTGATGAGGGCTGTGATTGGTCTGTTCAATTAGGAAACAATGGTGGAGGAGGAACTACATACTATGCTGAAATTACAAAGAATAATAACGAAGGAGAATCATCTAGATATAATAACAGTTCATGGGATAGCAGCAGTTCAGATGAAACTGAATCGATTGATAGCAACGAAGAAGATTTAGAGCATGAAACTGAAATACCATCTGATGAGTTTTCAAGCATCTCTCATCAATCGGATCTTCCACTATTCGTGCAGCATTCATGATCCGTTTGGATAGCCAATCCAGTCAGGTAAGTTTCGATAAACCTATTATGTCCAAGTGTTTTGAATGTATAGCTTTAAAAGGTAAATACTTAGAACCCGAAAGAAAATTTGATCACACAAAGAAGCATCATCTGAGTTTGATTGTAGATCTGACGAAGTGCACTGAGGCAAACACAGCTCTTAAGAAAAATGAAAAAAGAATTTAAAACAACAATTGAAACGTTAAAGAAAGATGTTTCTGAAATAACAAAGAATATTTTGATAAAACAAACATCCATTAACAATTATATTAACATGCTTGAAGAAACAAAAAAGGAGTTAGCCTGTGCAAAGTGTGAACATGATGCAATCAAACTCAAGTTGGACAGTTACTCCAACTCAAGATATGTTTTGGATCACATCAGATTTTCAAAAGAAGAAAGGTGATGTGAAATACATAGGTTATTAGGCTTGTCCCCCTCCGGTTAGGCACAATTATACCAAAATGCCAGATGATGAAGATATGCAACAGTATGAACCCACCGTTCCATTGGATCTAGCTGAATTTACATCTGGTCTAGGGTTCACTAAGGGCACATCTTCAAGTCAAGGTCAATCGGATAACATCAATGACTCAAAGTATATGGATGATCAAAATCCTCCGATTGTTGAGGATTATGATAGTTCAGATGACAAGTCGGATGAGGACAAAGCTAAGCAATCTGATGCGGTAACAAAAGAGGAATATGTATCTCACAAAAATCACATTCTCTGTGATCCTCCAGCGAAACCATGTGTGACTGCCAATGTCAAGCTTACTGAAGCTCATGTTGAAACCTGTGAAAGCATGAACTTGCTTTATACGTTTATTGGTTCCGACAAAGCTTACTCAAACAAAGATTTTCCCATAAAAAATGTCAATCAATCCTTGATTGATAAAGTTTTTCGAGGATTCTACTAGTAAGTTTTTAGATAATTCGAGCCCAAGAGTTATAGTGACTCAGTGTGCTTCTCTCCTAAAAACCGAAGTTAGAAAGAAATAAGGAAATAAAAAATTGAAACATCAAAACAATCAACGAAAGCAAAATCACGCTAACCAAGGAAATGGAAAAAGGAAACAGAGCCAGCACAAGAAGAAAATCTAAAATGTGAACTTCGTGAAATCCCGAGGGACTGATAAAATTGTATCTTTAGAAAAAAATCCAACACGGATTTTGTTAAAAAAAATAAAATTTTAAAGAGAAACAGTCAGAACAACTACACACAACACACAAATTGTTGTAATGTAGGACCAAAGACCTCAAGATCACGAAGTTCATCATCAGGCTACCACATTTATAATACCCCGAGGTTTGCAGAACGGAGATCATGCTTTGAGTGTGGTAAGTATGGGCACATTGTCAAAAACTGTCCATATCTCACAAAGGGAAAAGCAAAAATTGATGCACCCCATGGTAAACGTTACCATACAAAATTTGTTTCGCCGAAACAAGACCCTCGTCTTGTAAACAAAGAGAAATGAAACAGAGAAAGAAACAACAAAAGGCTGTTGAAAAAGCTTGAAAACCAAAGGTTGTCCAAACACAATCAAATGTTAAAATTGAGAAACAAAAACAGATTTGGAAACCAAAATCAGTAATTATTTCAGGGGGAGCACAATCCATTCCAAACAATCGGGAAAACTAAGTTCCAATTCTCGATGATGTCGGACGACCCAAGTCAATGAAGGCTTGGGTCCCCATCTCCAACTAATCTTTAATGAGTGTGCAGGATGTTCCAGGAGGAAGTATTAATAATCATAGAATTATTGATAGTGGAGCATCCAGGCACAAGATCGGTGACATGCAGCTCCAAAACATCGTTATATCTAGGAGTTGTTGCCTTTGTTGGAGAGAAAGAGAAGATAATGTCCGATGAGTAAAGAAATTTTGGTGAATGAAGTAGATAGCTTTGACAAGATGAAAAACGACCAACAATTTGTTTGTTTAAGGCTTGGAACAGATCCTAAGGATAGATTCAATTGAAATGTATGCACCTGCAGCACGTTAGAAGATTACAAAGATTCATGTCTTATATCTTCCACAAGAAGTTCAAATCCTACAAGATGATTGTGCAATGTACATTTCGAAGCGGGTGTGATTGAAGAAAATGTGTTTGGTTGAACAAACAAACCGGGTGTGCGGATGCCTTGGCATGGTTTGAGCAACCGCACACTACTTCTGAAGGAGAAAGACGAAGACCTTTGCTAGTGAAAAAACATGTGGACAACATCATGTATGGACCGTCCAAACATGACGTGTACAAGCTTTCCACATGCTCTTTTACTTCTTACCAGTGGGACCCATAGATTTCTAATCTTGTTGTTGTGAAGAGATTTCTCAGTTATATGAAGTATCTACAAAATCAACCTTGAAATCCACACCAGGTGGATATCCAGTTGGGAGAGCACACAGATTCCTGACAATGCACGGAAAAATTGCAAGATTACGGTTTTGAATTTTCTAATCTCTTCTATCTGTGTCGATATATTTAAGCTGCTTTACAGATTTCTAAAATCTTGAACAACACTCTAGAACAAACACATTGATCTCGAATATCACCTCACAAGTGATTGTTTCAATTTGAAACTCATCAATGTTGTTTTGATCCACAACGATTACCAAAGTGCCAACTCATTTTTCCAAAATTTTGGTAAATAATTTTTATTAAATGAATTTTGGTGAACATCATCGAGGTAAAACATGAGTTAATCCACATCGGGAAATCGTTTTTGTAAATTTTTTTCTTGAACACAATCCAAAAAGATGTATTTAAAGGATTAAATTTACTTTTTGTATTGTAGAGGGATCCTGATCCAAAAAATACAAAAACATTGTAAAACGTCAAAAAGGACAAAAAACATGAGAAAAACAAAAATGAGTTTCCTGGCAAGAAAAAGAGAAAATGATAGTAAATTAGTGGTATGTCAAAATCTCTTTGAACTTTAAAATGAAAAATGATAAGTAGCTCTATATTCAATATATCGGTAGGCTCACAATCATTTTAAAGTGTGCACAGAGCGATATAAACATAACCGACTGAAGACTAGGTGGGAACCATTCATTGGCATATGGTCTTAGTACTGAAATTTCGTTTGATAGTATGCCGAGGTTCTGAGATATGCGGTCTTTATGCTTGTTTATCATCTGGTTATCATGGTTGAATCTTTTACCAAAAAATAACGGGGACGCAAGTCTAGAACTTCCATGATACCATACATACGTGTAAATATTGCATACGATCAACAATAAGCGATAAACATATCACATCCACCCAAACAATAAGTGATAATATATCACAGCTTTATGTAGGAGCTAAGTTCGTCTCTTTGTCGGTATGATGATACTAACCTGTTCGGACTTACTCCTGTGCCCTGCATGCATCTGAAAATCAAGTTCCTCATAAATAAGTGATTTTATCTTATAGGGCTTGTTTTCAATCAAAATAAGTGAGTCTCTCACATCATATACGTCAAAAACAGATGATAAACAGTATACTCACCGGTAAGACTTTCTCTCTTGCATGTCTTGATACGGGAATGTGTCATGAGTGGATGAACACCGGTCGGTAAGTATAAATCATACATAAATCGTATCCCCTAACCGCGAGTACATCTGATAAGTTCAGCTTATGTGGACAACAATACCGATAATTGTTATAGAATACTTATCTAAATACTAATTAATTGAACAACAAGTGTGTTTTGGCATGACCGTATACTAATATGATTCTCTTACCCTCAAAATTCGCAAAAAGAATGTCTGTAAGTATTTATTTATTGTTTTCCGTCCTTACATTTAAAAATTGAGAAATGTCAAAAAGATTTTAGGTGAGTTTTAATATAAATTTTATAAAAGCCAAAAAGATTTTGCTTCTAGTTTATTTTTTATTGATCGATGTTGGAACTTGAGTCTATCCTATCTAAAATCCTGATTGTAAGCCGGAAAACAATTGCAACTTCATAAATGGTCGAAGTTGACAAGCCTTAAAGGTTAATGGATTAAAATTGAACAATCTTAAAACTCTTAAAGTATTTGTCAGTTGGTAGTTGAATGAGGTTTGGTCTCATGTGTGTCTGCTAATTTTGCTTAAAATCAATCCTTCGTGAAATTTTCAAATGAAAATTCTCTAAGGTTGATCAAATCCCTAGCAATTGTTCTGATTACGCGTTTAGCTTTGTTGTGTGTGCAGATATGGCATCAAGCAAGATAAAGGCAAGGAGAACGAGTTTGGAAAAGTTATGGGAGAAAAGACACAACATGAATGCAAGCTGTAAATCCAGAAGATCAATTCATAACTGACCACTTATCAACACCACAAGATATATTCAAGGGGGAGTTTACTGATGCACCTTCTAACTATGACACGTGAAGACATTTGAAGATCTGACAGTGTGAAGAACGAACCATCATGAGTAGCATCCAAGGGGGAGTTTGTTGATGCATATTTGTGTGGATGCGACTCAGTTCAGTTCGGTCCAGTTTGGTTCGACTCAGTTTGGTATTCACATTGGAAGCTCATAGTCTAAATGTAGGCCATTAGAAATGAAGACCGAAGACCAAGCAACATGCAAGGGGGAGTTTGTTGATACGCTTTTGTGTCTGTCGCTTGTTCTTACTTACGTCAGTAATTGTACGGTCTTTGTTTGTTGTGTCTTTATAGTTTGGTCATGCCAACCAAATCAAGATATCCTCCTATCTTGATTTAGTACGACGTTTAGTTTGTTCGTGCGAGTGAAAGGTGCTCCGTACGAGCAAGTTGCTTGCTCGTACGAGCCATAACCTGTTTGTACGAGTCATTGCATGCTCGTATGAGTGACTCTATTAACTAGAACATTACTTGGTCCTACGAATAACTTACTCATTCATACGAGCCATAAGCTGTTCATACGAGCAACCATCTCTGAATGTTCTTCGTGTCTTTGTAGTGTTTCGTATGACCAGTGACATTCTTCGTACTGTTGCTATGTGTTGCACTATATAAAGACATGCACTTCTCAGTGACTCTAGAGGTGTGAATACAGGAGAGAACAGAGAGAGTGTATAGAGAGATTAGCAGTTTATCCAAGAGTCTATGTACTGAGTCTCTCTAATATAGTGAACATTTAAGATATATCTTTGTCATATTGATTCTGCTCTTGCTTTGGTTTGCATACACACTTGGATTCCGCACTCATGTGTGTGTTACATAAACAAGGAAGCAGGTTTATCTTGATCCTCCAAGTAGACCTACACATCTACTATCTCTACCACATTTGCTCTTAACGACTAGATGACCCCACTTTTTTCCCAAAGAAAGATTTACACGCTGAATTCATTGAGCGAGGATATAAAGGTCAACTATAAGGTATTATCATTTTGAAACCTGAATTTCCCGCTGACATGAAAGTCTTTTTCCACACACTTTTATTATGTTTGTCAGCCAAAATAACCGCTTTAACAAAATACCTTTAAATATTCAGTATGCTATTTTAACCAAATCAAAATTTAACTTTTCTCATGTATTGTTTTCTGATTTAGTTGCAAATTTTAATAATATTAAAAAGGGTAAAGCTTTTTTTATACACCCTAGGTTGTTGAGTTTCTATTTGCAAAAACAAGTTTCTGAAACTGATTTTCAATAAGGTGTCATATGTGAAGTTGGCAGCCTTAAACATGAAACTTTTACTAGACTCTCAACACAAAAACCAAAGGTGTTGAAAAAAAAAAGCAACAGAGACTGAGCAACTTTTGACTACTTCCACAACCACTGCTACTTCATCTGTTGCTGAGCCCATTGCTCTTGGTGAACATAGCATTACAACCAGTGTTGTGAAACCCCCACCAGAAAAACCAAAAAAGAAACCCACCAAATTCAAGAAGCACACCAAACACCCCAAAAGGTAACTTTGGAAGATGAGATCCCAGATGTTTTACATGTGACAACACCAAAGTCATTTACAACCACTGCTTCTACTTCCACACAGCAGTTGGTTCAAAGATCTCCACCATCACAACTTCTTCTTGTTTCCTCACAAAAGGAACAAGTTGTAAGTATGGGGACTCCACACTATGAGACAGATGATTCAATTGCACATTTGTTCTCAAGCCCCTCTCCAGGGCTATGTCTCTTTCTACTCCATTACTCACCTCTCCAATTCCTTCCACATTTTTACCTCTATTTCAAGCTATTGAGAAAACTCAAATATAAGTAGTACCTCTCAATCACCCATCACTATGAGCTTAACTCCTGCAATGACTGAATCTAAGAAAACTCAATTAGCCAACCAACAAATAGTTGAGGAGGTTACACCCCATGAGTTACATGTAACTCTTGGTGGTCGTTCAAGTGAAGCAACTACTACAAGTGCTGCTACAACACTAGCTCAGTTGGACGGTGGTGACATACATAAGACTTCCTTGAAGGCAACAATTGCTGATGTAACACCTCGTAAAAATGTGTCTCATAATATAGTGACATGTGTCGTATTTGTTTTAAGTCTATTAAAGACTAATAAGGATTAAAGTGTCAACATGCTTAAATCAAGCCTCTGAGTGACCATTAGTGTCAACATGCTTAAACTTAGCCTCTAAGTGACCATTCGTGTCAACATGCTTAGCCTTTGAGTGACCATCAGAGTCAACATGCTTAGCCTTTGAGTGACCATCAGAGTCAACATGCTTATACTAAGCCTCTGAGTGATCGTTTATGAAGTCCTAACTCTCATATGAGCCACTTGTTGGACGAGAGGGATTAATTCTGTAAATATGTAAAAGTTGGGATGGAGGGGTTAAAAGTGTCAACATGTTAATTTATACCTCTGAGTGACATTTTAACGAACCGAGAGCTTATGTCCGGGCGTAATCCCGGGTACGCTAAATGTTGGCTACGGAGGGCTAAATATGCTATAAAGGTGCTTTAGGAGGTCTAATAAGTTGACGGCTAAATATGACAAAGTTTGAAAGTTCCCTTAAGGCCCTTGCGGGGCGCGAGAGACGCTGGCCATGTCTCTCGCGGCCCGCTGAGGCTTGTATCTGCAGAAAAATTGCTTGGCCTCCACACATGTTGTCAAAAACCATTTGATTCGAAACTAGGGACTTCCAAACTGCTATTCCACGTTTTAGGACACTTGTAAGCTCCCTCTAACACCCCCTAACACCTGGCATCACCTCCTTCAAGCTCTCCAACTATAAATAGGTGCCAGGGTTCACCATTTGAACTTGCACCTTTCTCATTCTTTACTCCATCTCCCTCATCTGGAAGTTCCTAACTGAAAAGAGCATCCAACTTAGTTCTATTTCATCCTAGGAATCACTTGTAAGTGTTCCTTTCTCTTGCATTTTTGTTTATAGGCTTTTATAGCCAAAAGTCAAGCATTTTACGGAAAATGCCTTGACTATCGGGATGTCAAGTCAGATTATATACTGAGTTTATGTACAAGCTCTTGTATTATGTCGACAAATGATGATAATGCCCTTATGGCTCATAAAATGGTTTTAATCATATCTTTTTACATCAAATCATTCACCTACTGATCTGTTATATTAAATAACATATCTAAAACAATTAAACTTGATTTTAACATCAATTTTTACTAAACTTCACACAAATCGTCATTTTACGACATGAGCTTCGTTTCGACGCATAGTATGGTTTTAAACCATATTTATCAACCAAGACTTGTTACCTACTGATTTTAAATCATATTTAAAATATTTTTACAGTAGGTACATAATGTAAACTCAGAATCCCAAATAAATTATAAAACTATGTGTAAAATGACCAAAATGTCCCTACAGTGCATCGTTTGGTCATAAAAGATAAATTACACATAATTATTTTCTTACTGATATTATATCATAAATTAATTTTTTTCTAGAATACTTTTGATTATAACATTATAATACATTCGATTCCTTTTATACGGTATATAATTACAAAAAAGGTCCTTATGAGGCATAGTTTCAATTTAAAACCTTAACGGGCATCTAAGTTGATATCCTACTGATATTACAACTTATTTAAAGTGTAATGGCATATAGAACTTGTCCATGACTTATCCAGTTACCCGATATCGCTTATATGTGCACGGTTAAGTATATGTAACTAGTTTACGAAAGTTAACCAAAACGGCTTTAACCTTATCATTTAAGTCTCAAAATCCAGAATGTTTATGGTTTACCCATATTATGCAAGTCATAGTACTTGTTGGGTTTAAACTACATTCTATCCGGTCACCGCTTAATCTAGCGTATTTTACCCTCGACTTATTGGGGATAACCCCTTCGTGAGTTCATAAGTGTTGTGTACGTTAATCATGTCTCGGTCTTCGTACTGGGCCTTGTATGTATGGACAAATATGTGAATCTGTTAACAAGGTTACAAGGCTGACTTTCCCAAGTTATAAAAGATTTTGTGCCATGTGCACTTAAAACCATTTTTTTAAATGTTCTCAAAATGAGTCAGCTTGCAGGTACAATACGAAATAGGCTGGAAGCTGCTCGGTAGTGATATAAGAGGATCTTGTAAATCCTTAGATCTGCCCAAAGTCTATTATACATTTTTGTACATTTTATGATCAGCCTGTGGATCTTCTGTTACAAGCCGTCTGTATATTATTTTCGTACTTTGAACATTTGGTTTGTAATAGTAATTTAAACTCCAAGACTTCCATTGTGTTGTGTTTAATTGACCATGATGATATCAACTTACGTCACGATATTCCCCACCTGGGCTCACTGGTGTTTGGTTGAGAAAATACGGGGTGTGACAGGTTGGTATCGGAGCCAACGTTTGAGAGAATTAAACACTAGCCTTCTTGTGATTAATCTCAAACTTACACAAAAGCACATTCCTTAGACTTCCGAGTCTAGGCATTGACCTAGGATTACTCATCTCATTATTAAGTTATTAGTACTGTTTTAATTTGATTTTTAATAGGAAAATGCCGCCAAGAATACGAGGAACCTCCTATACAAGAAGATGTTCGTATAGAACCAGTGGAAAAACCTCAGCCGCCACCTGGCTACCAAGGAGGAAACGTGGAGCGCGTATATCGGTACGTGCAGGTCAACGGTCAGGTTCGCTGCCACTGTTACCCAAAACTTACCCTACCATTCAAGAGGACCCACAAATGGGTGGACCCTCCAACGCTTCACCTGTGGTGGAACCAACACCACCACCAGTAGTTCAACCACCACCAACAGGTTATAATAACCCTATTCCTACATATCCGGATACATCAGGATATGATCCTTTTAACCCACCTACGCCGGTAACTTACCAAGCACTATCGCATGACCCTTATATGCAACGGTCATGCATAACGCACTTTACCCGTCTCCTTCCCCAACTGATCCACCTACACTATATCCAAGTTATGGGTACCAGTATCCTGTTATACCTCAACCACAACCACAACCTCCGCAGCCACTTGAGGCCATCAATGAGGCCTTGGAGCGAATGAAGGAAATGCAACAACAAGCGCATAAAACGTAGAAGAAGACAAATAAGTTCTTCAAGAAACTCTCCAAGTTGGTTAAGGGAAAGAAGGACGAGTGAAGTCTCTTCTATTATTATATTTAGTCCCTACGAGGACATTGTTATTTCTTTAGTCCATGCATGGACATTGTTATTTCTTTTAAGTCCTTGCATGGACAACTTGTTTCACTTATTAATTTCTAGTAATGTAATTTATTTTTGTTATTTAATGAAATATTTTGGAAGTATATTATATATATATATATATATATATATATATATGTATTCATCCTCTTCAAGCGAACGTCTCGATTTTACTCGAAATTATGTTCTGCTATGTAATTCCAAAAAGGTCTTAATGGTTTTGATTAGCCAAGTGGCACATACCACATTAACTGGCCAGCTTATAATTGATAGTTAAGGATGAATAGCCTTCTATCATGATAGTTAAGGGGAGTTATCCTTCTATCCAGAGGTGGTGGACTATGTTCAAGCCTCCAAGTCGTTAAGGTCAATGCGATCGTGACTATTAATCAAACATTAAGATACTCCTATGTTAACATTCAGGAATGTTCATACTACTGGTAGTGTGACTTGAGGAACCGCACTAACCGTCTAGGTGATGGACTACGTCCTAAAACCTATTATATAGCCTAAGTGATCAATATGATCCCGACTAATATCATCAATTCGATGATAATTGACATCCATTAGTGATGTAGTGCCTATGGGCCATGATTAAACATCCATTAGTGATGATTTGCCTTTGAACAATATTATATTGTCAATTAAGACAATGACAGTTGTGGTTAATATAACCCCTGTCCAAATTTATGTCCATTAGTGACAGGCCAATGTGCTGTGGTTTTAGGTCCATTAGTGACAGGCCAATGTGCCGTATTTTTATGTCCATTAGTGACAGGCCCAATGTGCCATACTTTTATGTCCATTAGTGACAGGCCAATATGTCGTATTTATATATCCGTTAGTGACAGGCCAATGTGCCATGTTTTTATGTCCATCAGTGACAGGCCAATGTGCCGTATTTTTATGTCCATACAGTGACAGGCCTATGAGCCACATTTTAATGTCCTTCGTGACAAGCCTATGAGCTAATTATAATTGTCTAATGACAATGACAGTTGTGATATTATGATCCATTGTCTAATATATATGGACTATGTCCAAATTGTAATTTGCCTTTGATGGTCCTTTTGAGACCTAGGCCAAATATAGATAACATTCATAGAAATGGTAAGCCTAAGAGTTGTGATTTTATTCACACTAGTTTGATGAGGTGATGGATTTGTATATCCAATTTAAAGGTTATTAATACCATGGCTAAGAGGAGCTTAATTTGGTGTTTAGAACCAAGGCTTCAAGAATGGCTAACTCGGACGAACCGCAAAGTAGCCACCGAGAAGTTAACTCTAACAAAGCAAAAAACATAGCCATTGGTAATGATGATTTTCAAGCTCGCATAGATGCAGCTGTTGGAAAGGCCATGGAAAAAAATTTAAAGAAGTGAGCATAACTCGCTCCAAGCCTTTATCTATTCCGCCCTTATTAGCTTGTAAGGAGAGCTCTGTTCACTCTTCAAATGCGAAGAGTGAACCAAGAAAAGTAGAACTTAATGATAAGTCCCGTTCTTCTAAAGACGGATGTACCTATAAATACTTTGTCTCCTGTAAGCCTCGAGATTTCAATGGAGAGAAGGGAGCTGTAGAAGCCTTGAAATGGCTTGATGAAATGGAGACAATAGTGGATATCAGCGGTTGTGCTGATAAGGATGTGGTAAAGTATGTATCACAGTCCTTTAAGGGTGATGCCCTGATTTGGTGGAAGGCAATGGTCCAATCAACAGGTAAGGTACACTTGTACAACTTAGGATGGTCTAAGTTTGTTGACCTTGTCAAGGAAACTTACTGCCCACCTCATGAAGTGGAAAAGATAGAGTCATATTTTCTGACTCTCACCATGAAAAATCTGGACTGTACGAAGTACATTTCTGACTTCAACTCCCTATCTAGATTAGTTTCCTATCTAATTACCCCTGAACCCAAACGCATTGCACATTTCATTAATGGGTTAGCGCCCGAGATTAAGGGCATGGTAAAGGCTGCTCAGCCTAGTACCTATAGGTCTGATGTTGACCTATCTCTCTCTTTCACCCTAGATTTAGTGAGGCAAAAGTCAATTAGGACTGAAACTGACAGAAAAAGGAAATGGGAGGATGATAAATCTCAAAGATTTAAGAAGGAAGGAAATTTTGGGTTCAAGAAGAACCAACACATGTCTAATGATAGACCTCTGTCCAAGACCTGTAACCGCAGGCATTGAGGGCAATGCAATGCTGACCCACAGATTAAACCCTGTGGTATTTGTAAAAGAAAAGGGCATAAGACTCACGAGTGCAAAAACCTTAAGGATGCAGTCTATTATGGCTGTAATGAGAAGGGGCATATTAAGCCTAATTACCCTAAGAACCTTAGAGGTAATGATGCAAAGCCTGGAGAGGCTAAGAAAGAAAATGCTCGTGCCTTCCAGATGAATGCTTGGGAGGCTGTTAATGACAACAACGTCATAACAGGTACATTCCTCATTAATGACATATATGTTAGAGTTCTTTTGATTCAGGTGCAGATAAGTCCTTTGTAGATCATAAGTTTAGTAAACTATTAAACTTACCCGTAAGAACCCTAGACATAACTTATGAGGTAGAACTTGCTGATGGAACTTTAGAAACAGCATCTTCCATTCTTGATGGATGTTTATATCCATTAAGAATCATTCTATTCCTATCTCCCTTTTGCCAATGAAATTGGCGGGGTTCGATGTAGTCTTAGGCATGGATTGGTTATCTTATAACCAAGCCCATATTGCCTGTGATAAGAAACTCATTGAAACTAAAACCCCATCTGATGAAATGATCGCCATCCTTTGAGATTTACACTATGGATTGCTGGCAAGGTGTCGTTATGCAAGGCATCCAGGTGTCTGATAAAAGGGTGTCATTTACCTGGCACAAGTAAATGACAATATTGAAGACCTTTCAATCATCTCAGAATATTCCGATGTCTTTCTGAAGATTACACAGTCTACCTCTAGATAGGTAAGTGGAATTCAGATTTGATATCCTACCTAGATCAGCACCTGTAGCTAGGGCTCCGTATCGGTTAGTACCAACGAAAATGAATTAATTTAGAATATAATTAGATGAACTTTTAGAGAAAGGTTTCATACAACCTAGTTCCTCACCTTGGGAGCTTCTATTCTTTTCGTTAAGAAGAAGGACGGTTCAATGCGGATGTGCATTGATTACCGTGAACTAAATAAGATAACGACCAAAAACCGTTATCCTCTGCCCAAGATCGATGACTTGTTATGGTCCTGTGGTCGACGGGGGTTCTAGACGGAAGCTTTGGGGATAGAACAGATTCGGCAGAACGACATAGACATGTAGGCACAGAATCACCGGAAGCTTTTCAATTCATTCATTCATACCGAAAGAGTATACATCTTGACTGGCTGGCGTAGTTCTTGGAGAGAATCCGCCAGCGTTTCCCCTAAGGAAACTTCCAAAAACTTACAAACAATGAACACACAACACCTATTTATAGACATGAGAGCTTGTGCGAACCAACATGTTGTCACTCGTACAAATGAGTCATCCGTACAAAGGGTCATCCGTACGAAGGTCATCCATACGAGTGAGATGTTGTCACTCGTACAAAGCACAAAGTCACTCGTACGAGGCACATGTCACTCGTATGAGCCAGTACTTGTTCGCACTTGGGCTGTGTGTTCGTCTCTAATCTATATAATATTCAATACACACTCTTTCCAGCCTATTCGTACAGTGGTGACCTTAAAGTGCATCAACATTTCCTCCTTGGACGTCTGTAGATGCTTGAACATGAAATCTGAGAGCTGTGTTTGAATATTCTGCAACTTCAATCGGGTATCAGTTGATATCGTAATTCCCCCTTGATTGAAGATCCGGGTTTGCATTATCTACGTTAAAGCAACATTCCCCCTGAAATAATTTTCTCCAGAAATTGATCTTTAGGTCGTTGTTTGCACAGTTCAGAACCTCCTCTGATTTGCTTGATCTACAAATTTTCTTGAATAATCACCAACTTGAAATTAAACAACGCAGTTTTCTCCGTTTCGACATTTAAGCATATCCGCGTTTGGTTTAGCGCACCCCCTGATGCTCGATTCTCCGATCTTCAAAACCCAACCGGCAATTGGCAGAAACTTCGATATACCACCCCGAAAAACTTCAAATCAATAATATCCGCGAAAATCTTCTCGATCAGCAAATCATCAAAAACAAACTATCTGGTGACACATCGAATCTGAGAAACATTCTTCGGCAATCAGAATCACATTCTTCCTTTTTAGCCACAATAACAGATGTATAGCTATCTCTGCTGGAATGGGGCACTGAAACTACAAGACATCCGTGCTTTCTTGCGGTTAGTCCGAAAAACAGTTCATTTGCAATGCAGAGTTAATAATAGAATGACTTGTGTACATCCACATCGTCGTGTGTGCTTCCACTTCCACATCGGGGATCATGTGGTTAGCCCTTGAGCATCAATCTGAAATATGATCTGAAAATTCTGAACATTCTTCGATCACACATCTTGCCGCAATCAGAAACACATTCTTTCTTTCTAGCCACAAAAACAGATGTATAGCTATCTCCGCTAGAATGAGGCACTGAAACTACAAGACATCCGTGTTTTCTGGCGGTTAGTCCGAAAAACAGTTCATTTGCAATGCAGAGTTAATGATAGAATGATGTGTGTACATCCACGTCGTTGTGTGTGCTTCCACTTCAACATCGGGGATCAGGTGGTTAGCCCTTGAGCATTAATCTGTATCATGATCTGAGAAATTCTGAACATCTTTTGATCACGACATTCCAAATAATGAGTCTTCGATCCTCTGTGTTTCCCAGATAACATGTAGTCTGAACCACCCGGAAACTGTTGCAGCGTCACGAATTTCAAAAATGCCAGAATTTTAAGATATACGTGAAAATTTTTATTCCCCCTCATTTTTGAAAATTCTGACGTCGAGTTCTTATGGGAATATTGATTACGGTGGGATTGCAGCATATGATATTTCAAATTTTGCGGAAAAATTCCAAAATTTTGTAGTTTTGATCAAATGCTGACTAAACTTTAAGGCTCATTAATAATCACTACACCAGATGATCAACGTTTTGCACAGGTATCAGTGACCACCCCACAATCTTCATCCCCTTACGATCGTATCATCAAATCTATACGGTGAAGCCCTAGACGGTGTCCCCGAACAGCCCGAATTTGACGTTAAAATCTCGAAAAAATTTTGTAATCACCAAATTTTTTCTGGACACTCGTCTCGTCAATACGATCAAAAAAATGCCTTTCCTCTTTTTTTTTCTTTTTTTACTCCGTACGAGTGTTGCTCCATACGAGCCATGCTCCGTACAAGTGGTGCTCCGTACGAGTCATGATCTGTACGAGCGATGCTCCGTACGAGCGAAACTGATACGTTTTTCGATCTAGAATCTTCATTTCTTTGAATTTTGACACGGGTTTTGCACATATCTGGTCGAAAATCAGTTTCTAACAATCCTACGGTTTCAATTTGACATTATGTTCGTGGATTGTCCGTTTATTCGATGTTTTACGTCTAAAACCCCTCATACATCCAAAATTCATATGCGTAGGTGATTCATCAAGTGTTAGATTGAATGAATCGGTATCCTAGCTCTGATACCAGTTGTGGTCCCGTGGTCGGCGGCGGTTCTAGACGAAGCTTTGGGATAGAACAGATTCGGCAGAACGAAGTAGACGTGTAGGCACAGAATTAGCGGAAGCTTTTCAATTTCATTTATTCAAACCGAAAGAGTATATATTTTGACTGGCTGGCAGAGTTCCTGGAGAGAATCCGCCAGCGTTTCCCCTAAGGGAACTTCCAAAACTTACAAACAATGAACACACAACACCTATGTATAGACATGACAGCTCGTGCGAACCAAGCATGTTGTCACTCGTACGAGCCAGTACTTGTTTGTACTTGGGCTGTATGTTCGTCTCTAATCTATACACTATATTCAATACACACTCTTTCTAGCCTATACGCACAGTGGCGGCCATAAAGTGCATCAACACTTATTCGATCAACTTCTAGGTAATAGTCATTTTTCTAAGATCGATCTAAGATTAGGATATCATCAACTGAAGGTTAGAAATGAGGATGTTCCTAAGACTGCCTTCAGGATTCATTATGGTCATTATGAATTCTTGATGATGCCTTTTGGGCTCACAAATGCACCTGCAGCATTCATGGATCTCATGAATAGAGTTTGCAAGCCATATTTAGATAAGTTTGTCATTGTCTTCATAGACGACATACTTATCTACTCTCATAATCAAGTTGATCATGAGAAACATCTTCGATGCATCCTAGAATCGCTAAGACAAGAAAAACTTTATGCTAAATTCTCTAAATGTGAATTTTGGCTTAGAGAAGTCCAATTTCTTGAACATGTTGTAAGTGAGCGTGGTTCCAAGTAGATCCCGCTAAGATTGAAGCCATAATGAATTGGGAAGTACCCAAAACTCCATCAGAGATTCGTTGCTTCTTAGGATTGGCTGGTTATTATAGGATGTTCATTGAGAACTTTTCAAGGATAGCCACTCCTTTAACTGCATTAACCCATGAGAATGTCAAGTTTGACAGGGATCCAATACAACAAGAATCTTTTAAGATTTTAAAACACAGTTGAGCAATGCTCCTGTGTTATATCTACCTGAGGGTATTGAGTATTTTGTCCTTTTATTGTGATGCCTCGCACACTGGCATGGGCAATGTGCTTATGCAAAAAGGCAAAGTAATTGCTTATGCATCACGACAATTAAAGGTGCACGGAAGGAATTACACCACCCATGATTTGGAATTGGGTGTTGTTGTATTTGCACTTAAGTTATGGAGACATTACTTATATGGCATGAAGTGTATTATATACACTGACCATAAGAGTCTCCAACATTTGTTCAATCAAAAGGATTTGAACATGCGATAACGCCGCTGGATGGAAACGCTTAATGATTATGATTGTGAAATTCGCTATCATCCTGGCAATGCAAATGTCGTTGCTGACGCCTTGAGTTGAAAAGAAAGAGTTAAGCCCATTAGGATTAACGCCAAGAGCATTGAGCTCAAAAATAACTTAAATGAAAAGCTATTAGACATTCAAAAGCAAGCCCTATTAGAAGCTAATATTCCTAATGAAGGATTAGGCGGAACTGTTGATCATTTAATGCCTGGAAAAAAATGGGATCCTTAGATTAAATGGTAGAATCTGGATTCTAATCTTTGGAGGACTTAGAGATCTAATCCTCCAGGAAGCGCATAATACGAAATACTCAGTTCACCCGGGTGGTGACAAGATGTATCAAGATTTAAAGAAGAATTTTTGGTGGATGGCTTTGAAGAAATCCATAGCCACTTATGTAGCTAAGTGTCTGACATGTGTGCAAGTTAAAGCTGAACATCAGAAACCATCAGGACTTCTACAACAACTTGAAATTCCCACTTGGAAATGGGAAATGGTAACTATGGACTTGATTACCAAGTTACCTAAGACCAAACATGGTAATGACATGATTTGGGTCATTGTGGACAGGCTGACTAAGTCAGCGCATTCCTTGCCAATTAAAGAGACTTATAATTCTGACAAACTGGCTAAGTTGTACGTCGACAAGATTGTGTCCCTACACGGTCAGCCGATATCTATTGTATCTGTTGAGATACTAGATATACCTCTCATTTTTGGAAAAGTTTCCAACAATCTTTAGGCACAAGATTAAATTTTAGTACGGCTTACCATCCACAGACTGATGGTTAGAGTGAGCGTACTATTCAGACTTTGGAAGACATGCTTAGAGCATGTGTGATTGATTTGGGTGGAAGTTGGGATGGCCACTTACCCCTAATAGAATTCTCCTATAATAATAGTTATCATACGAGCATCAAGGCTGCTCCTTTTGAAGCCTTGTATGGGAGAAAGTGTGGAACGCCCATGTGTTGGGCAGAAGTTGGGGAAGCCCAACTATCCGGACCGGAAATGTCCTATAGACCATGGATAAGATTGTGCAAATTCGTGATCATCTCAATGCTACCCGTGATAGGCAGAAGAGCTATGCTGACAAGAGGCGTAAACCTCTTAAGTTCCAAATAGGGGACAAAGTCATGTTAAAAGTATCACCTTGGAAAGGTGTAATGAGATTTGGAAAGAAGCGTAAGTTAAGCCCTAGATATATAGGACCATTCAAGATAATCGAATGTGTCGGCACTGTAACTTATAAGCAAGCTGCCAGAGGAGCTTAGTGGAATTCATGATGTACTCCACATCTGTAATCTTAAGATATGTCTAGCCGATGAGTCGCTAGCAATGTCACATCATGATATGTAAATTGATGAAAATTTGAGGTTCGTTCAGAGAGCAATTTTGATCGAGGATCGACAGGTTAAGAAGCTCCGAAAGAAAAAGATACATATAGTAAAGGTTAAATCGGATGCCCTACAAGGCCCCAAGTATACTGTCACACTCGCTCATAGGCGGAAGCGTGCGGTGTGATCTAATTGGTTCTCAGTACATGCAACATAAGTGAACATACTATATAAATAAAACATTCTCCATATGCCATTACTGAAATTGTTTCAAAACGCAACATAGGTTAAGTATATTGTTACAGACCATTAAATTGTCAAATTGTTAAATAACCAAAATGCAAGATTTTAATTACTATGGTTTTGACCCTTATATCACCGCAAGTAGGCGGGAGATACTGGACAAATCCTTCAAAAGATGGCATAGGAGACTTGATACTTGTTCCTTGATTTTGCAGCCTTCTGCTTAGATCCACTAATTACTTGAAATACATGTTAAGTTGAAAATCAAAAAAAGTTGGCGAGTTCATGTGTTTTAACTGTATGAGTTGCATCCGTAAAATGTATAGTATTTGTATCAAAACTCGGTATGTAAAGCGTCAATGAAATCGTTGATCATTAATGTTTTGCAAGGACATTAATATGTGTAAAGATATAGGAAGCATCCAAACCTAGACGATTTATGTCGATTAACCTCGACTGGGACGACAAATGCACTCTTCTGTGTGGGTCCATGACCAAGAGTGGGGTTCGCCAACACCCGCTAGATCTAACCTTTGTACCGTGGTCTTTAACGAGATTAATGGTGCTTAAGTTCCACTCTATTCGCAAGTGATCTAACATTCCCTAGCTTATCATACCATTGAACATGTATTTTCCCAATAGTTGTAAAACACTAAAACATTTAAGATGAAAAGGGGGACATGATCTCACTGTTTTGCTTCCTGTTCTCACTGATTAACTCAAGTACCTTTCTTTAAATTCGTACCACAATCTACAAACGCATTAGGTTTTGTTAGACACTTCGGTCTTTGAATGATCCATGTTCATGTTTCTTGTCTTAAATATTTGTTAAGACTAGTTTAGTGTTTTATTTCATTTGGATGTATTTTCAATGTACGGTGCTCCACTGAGATGTGTTTTCGGTGCATGATGTCAATATATATTTCGTCAAATATATATATATATATATATATATATATATATATAATATATATATATACACACACCTTGCATCTCAAGTGTTGCATGTATGGGCCTAGCCCGTTAGCCTCCGTGCCTCGCATGAGTAAGATGTATACGTTTCATGTCTTCACATTATTGGGTTCCACCCGTTTGCCTCGACGATACTATCGTCGAATATGTTCCTTATATAATTATTCTTGATTATGATATTATATTTTAACTTGTACTATTTGTATGCACCACTTTATATATGTCATTTTACTTACGATGGGTTTGTTAAAAATAATCTATTTTTAACGTGTCTTAATATATATAATTATTTCATTGGTTTCATGGTTTACTTATCCATGTTTAATAATTGTCAAGTATTATACATGTGTATCCCCCCCCCAAGTATAGGTATACTTGTATTGTGTGTATTTGTGTATTTACGTTCGTATTCTTAAGGTTAAATATAATACTTGTATAATGGTATTTTCACCAAATATTAATGGTATATATTGGCATGTATTTATACGTATAGGAGTACGTATATTTCTTGTATTTATTACCCCCTCATTTTTGTGTATTCTTAATTTATATAATCTTAAGATATATTCAAATTAGTATATGTATTATATATCCAAATAATATATATTTTTGCGATTAGTTCTAGAAAAATATATATTTTAGTTTCCACCAAAAATAATATATTTTTAGGAGGTTTATGAAATATATATTTTTATACACTTTGAAAATAATATATTTTTAGTATCGACGAAATACGATATAGTTTAGATACTTGTAAAAATATATATTTTGTCACTTGTTCGGTTTTGAAAATATTACTTACCAATCCTCAATATGTTATATATTTTTAGTCCATAATTCATATGTAGTCCAATCGTCCGAATAGTCCATGTTTATTTTCTATGTATGGTTATGGATAGGTATATATATATTTTGTAATTCTTTGTTTGCCAATTATTGTGTATTTATTTGTATGATTTATTTTTCAGGTTCCTAACTATATACATATGTAATACAAACAATAAACACATAACTTGTGATTCTTATGATCACTAAATATATATTTTTCCAAAAATATATATTTATACCCATTTTTATCCTTATAAAAATCATGAATTCTTGAACTTATATTTTATACAAAAACATGGGGATTTTTATCTTTATGGTTCCTAAACAAGTTAACTTGTAAAAACTTTATAACCATATATTTTTCTAAGTGTTCAATTTTTTTATAAAAATTTTTTCATAGCTTCCTCTAGATTTAGGAGGTTTTCCATGTTTTTAGAACATGTGTTAAGCTTCAAAATCCATCAATTTACTCATCACAACTTCAACAATTATTCTTTATACATATATAAGCATTTTTAGGCCATGATGAACTTGAATGTTTACCAAAACATGCAGTCTTTTGTTTTTGTGATTATGATGTTCATACATCTTCAAAAATGGTTTTAGTCATTATCATTTACTAACTTTGTTAAAAATCATTTTTAACATCATTTTTATATATATTTTTAGAAAACATTACAAGTTACTTTAATCACATTTTCAAGATCATCCATTATGTTAAAACATATTCAACATGCCTTTTATCACTTTTACACATTTGATCACCCAATATTTCAAGAACATTATAAATCATTTCATCCACTTTAAAGGGTCCATTATTTATATATAACAAGTTCATCACTTCTTTGATCATGGACCTTGTAAGATCATGTGTACACTTATTAGATCTAAGCTTCTAGAAAGTTTACATATGATGGACATGGTCCATAGCACAAAATAAACATCTATATCTTTTTTACAACTTCAAGATAACTTTGTTTTCTTTAGATCATGTTACTTGTTCATATGTTCATCTTTTAAAGTTGATATTTTTGCATGGTGTAACTTATATATTAACAAGATACTAGTAATAAGACATCAAATGATAAATTAGAAGGCTCACTACGAACAACTTGAAGAAAATGATGCAAAGTTGGTGATAAAAGCTCCCAAGAGAGGTCCTTAATCTTCCAATGGTTGAACATTCCTTAGTTATGCTTGAGACACCCTTGGATCACCTTAGATTACCTTGTAAGTGGCTTAAAAATGGAGATGACAATGATGGTAAAGTGGCAGTGAGGTTGTGGATGGATGGAGAAGAAATGATGTTTGAACTTGTGGAGGTTGGTAAGTGGTGATTATGTTGGGATAAGATAGGGTATTTAACAACTTACAATTATAACATCCATTAAACTTTCCTATTGCACATAAGATCTTATGTCTAAGTTTAGACAACATGTGGGCTTGGGGGACCCACATGTTGGCCGTCCACTATGTGCTTGTTGTGTCTTAAGTGAGTTAGTTTGTTTAGTTAAGGATTTAGTTAGGAAGTTAGGGGTTAGTTAGGGGGTTTTAGTGTTTTAGGGGTTTTTAATATATTTTGAGGTATAACTTGCCATATACTAGCTTAACATTGTTAATTAATATTAACTAGTTTATAATTTATGTCTAGTTCGTGTTTGGTTGCTTAACGGTTGCTAGGTTCGTTAACGGGTCTTTAGAAGGAGGTTTAAGTAACTAGTAGGGATTTATTTAAATCAAAACAATGTGTTTAATGTTTTTAACTAGTTGTATGATGTAAAAATATTGTAAACTAGTTCATATGATGTTTCAGATTGTGTCCGGGTGTTCGTTTCGTTGTCGGTCTGTTAAAGCGTTAACTTTCAAGACTTATGTAATATGATATGTTTTTGTGCCAAAATAATACTTTCAATGTCTTTTAAGTAATATATGACGTTTAACATTATTTCTGCATATTACCCAAGTTTGTATTTGCTGAATTGCTGTTTAGTGTATGTTTCGGACAGTTTTCAGTGCGCGTATAGTTTCTGGAAAGTGTTGGCATTAATCCTTGCTTTCCCACACGGGGTTTAATATACAGTTTGTGTTGGACTCTCATCTAAGTCCTAAATCTGCAGTTTTACTGCGTACTGACACTGTGCTGCCACAGCTAGTCTAATAGTTGTCTTCCGACGCACCTTTTCAAGTAGTTTTTAGATGGTAACCACTAAACAAATAATATGCATCATGTAATATATTCAGTGCACTTTCTAGATTGATGCCAGGCAATTCACGCAGTTTAATTGTTCAAAACACATAATTATATCATATAATTCACTTGTTTAATGTACAAAATTATCCGAAAAGTGACAGTTGTCACATATACATGGGAGGTTGAGTCCACTATGCGATAAAAATACCCCCATCTTTTTGAATAAAATCTCGAGGTCGAGATTTCTTTTAAGGGAGTGAGGATGTAACACCTCGTAAAATCGTGTCCAATAATATAGTGACATGTGTCGTATTTTTTTTAAGTCTATTAAATATTAATAAGGAAAAAGTGTCAACATGCTCATACTAAGCTTCTGAGTGACCCTCTGATGTCAACATGCATAAACCAAGCCTCTTAGTAACCATTAGTGTCAACATGATTAAATTAAGCCTCTGAGTGAACATTAGTGTCAACATTCTTAAATCGAGCCTCTGAGTGACCATTAGTGTCAATGTGCTTAAACTTAGCATCTGAGTGACCATTAGTGTCAACATGCTTAGCCTCTGAATGACCATCAAGTCAACATGCTTTACTGAGCCTCTGAGTGATCATTTATGAAGTCCTAACTCTCATATGAGCCACATGTCGGACGAGAGTGATTAATTCTGTAAATATGTAAAAGTTGGACGACGAAGGGGTTAAAAGTGTCAACATGCTATTTATACCTCTGAGTGACCTTTTAACGAACCGAGAGCTCGTGTCCGGGCATAATCCCGGATACGCCAAATGTTGGCTACGGAGGGCTAAATACGCTATAAGGCCCTCGCGGGGCGCGAGAGACGCTGGCCATGTCTCTTGCGGCCCGCTAGAGGCCTGTATCTGCAGAAAAATTGCTTGGCCTCCACACGTGTTGCCAAAAACCATTTGATTCGAAACTAGGGACATCCAAACTGCTATTCCACGTTTTAGGACACTTGTAAGCTCCCTCTAACACCCCCTAACACCTAGCATCACCTCCTTCAAGCTCTCCAACTATAAATAGGTGCCAAGGTTCACCATTTGAACTTGCACCTTTCTCATTCTTCACTCTATCTCCCTCCTTTGGAAGTTCCTAACTGAAAGGAGCATCCAACTTAGTTCCATTTCATCCTAGGAATCATTTTAAGTATTCCTTTCTCTTGCATTTTCGTTTATGGGCTTCTATAGCCAAAAGTCAAGCGTTTTACGGAAAACGCCTTGACTTTCGGTTAAAACCATTATGATCCAGCCATTGTTTGTAACGAACATGGCTAAGTGATCATAATAAGGTAGGTGTTAATACCTATTAAGGGCACCTCCTAAAGATCACGTTTGCTAGACCAATTGACGGGTCAAAGTTTTATTATTAAAAAGTCAAACATGCCATTTTTCGGAAATATTATAATATGAGCTTATATATATTATGAAACATGTTTTGACACTTAAAATAGTTGGTAATGATTATTAGAACATGTCAGAACATGTTCGGCTCGTCAATTTCAGTTCTTGGGTCGGTTCGCAACCGAAAGTCGCAAAGTTTTACGTCTGCTTTGGCTTTCCATTCTGACCCGATTTAGATTAGTTAGCTACTTATTTAAGGTTGCATTATGATCGTAATATAATGTAGCATAACCCCCCAAAGGTTATTTACATGATCATAATCAGAATCTGAGTTTATACACAATTTTCATTATTATATCATTTTGAATAAAATACCCTTTTTACATAAAATGAGGTTTATCGATAACGAACTTGAAAATGAACTACCTACTGATGTAATATCATAAGTAGGATATTTGGGATGTCAAATCAGATATATACTGTGTTTATTTACAGTTCTTGTATTATGTCGACAAATGACGATAAAGCCCTTATGGCTCATAAAATGGTTTTAATCATATCTTTTTATATCAAATCTTCCACCTACTGATCTTTTATATTAGATAACATATCTAAACTAATTAAAATTGATTTTAACTTCACACAACGTCATTTTACGACATGAGCGTCGTTTCGGCGCATAGTATGGTTTTAACCATATTTATCAACCAAGACTTGTTACCTACTGATTTTAAAACTTATTTAAAATATTTTTACAGTAGGTACATAATGTAAACTCAGAATCCCAAATAAATTATAAAACTATGTGTAAAATGACCAAAATGCCCCTACAGTGCATCGTTTGGTCATAAAAGATAAATTACACATATAATTATTATCTTGCTGATATTATATCATAAGTTAATTAGTTTCCATAATACTTTTGATTATAACATTATAATACATTGATTCCTTTTATACGGTATATAATTACCAAAACGCCCTTATGAGGCATAGTTTCAATTTAAAACCTTAACGGGCATATAAGTTGATATCCTACTGATATTACAACTTATTTAAAGTGTAATTGCATATAGAACATGTCCATGACTTATCCAGTTACCCGATATCGCTTATATGCGCACGGTTAAGCATATGTAACTAGTTTACGAAAGTTAACCGAAACGGGTTTAACTTTATCATTTAAGTCTCCAAATCCAGAATATTTATGGTTTAACCATATTATGCAAGTCATAGTACTTGTTGGGTTTAAACTACATTCTATCTGGTTACCGCTTAATCTTGCGTATTTTACCGTTATTAATCTTGTAAGCTAGTCGGTCTATGTCTATGACTTAATTAAGACCGTTAGCATTTAATTGGTTAGCTTATGCCATAATCCAGACTAGAGCCTTCCAGTAAATGCTATCTGCACTTAGGTCAATTTGGATACGGCTGAGATATTAAATCTTACATTTTTAAATCAAGACTAGCTCAGGTAAATACCCTCGACTTATTTTCCCTATACGGGCTTGGGTTACGGTAAATTATCACCGCTTGGTCAAAAGTGGGATCAATCGAATGCCGGACTGTGGCTAGTAAATCTGCATATTCCGTTTTAATCAGTTTTGTTTGATAACTTAAACATCGGGGGTTAATGACTGTGTCCTAGATATCCTCGGCATTACATTAGTTAATGGCCACGACCAAAGCGTGGGGTGTAGCCATATACCTGACAGATGCTCATGCTAAATTCATTTTACCCAATTATTGGGGATAACTCCTTCGTGAGTTCATAAGTGGGTGTGTACGTTAATCATGTCTCGGTCTTCGTACTGGGCCTTGTATGTATGGACAAACATGTGAATCTGTTAACAAGGTTACAATGCTGACTTTCCCAAGTTATAAAAGATTTTGTGCCATGTGCACTTAAAACCATTTTCAAATGTTTTCAAAATGAGTCAGTTGGGTGTATTTACCAGCGAAAGCTGACGTATTTTCAAAAGACTAAGCTTGCAGGTACAATACGAAATAGGCTGGAAGCTGCTCGGTAGTGATATAAGAGGATCTTGCAAATCCTTAGATCTGCCCAAAGTCTGTTATACATTTTTGTACATTTTATGATCCGCCTGTGGATCTTCTGTTACAAGCCGTCTGTATATTATTTTCATACTTTGAACATTTGGTGTGTAATAGTAATTTAAACTCCTAGACTTCCGTTGTGCTTGTTTAATTGACTATGATGATATCAACTTACGTCACGATATTCCCCACCCGGGCCCACCGGTGTTTGGTTGAGGAAATACGCGGTGTGACAGCTGAGGCTACAATTGTATCCTCTGAGTCAGTTGGAAGTCCTCAGTACCAAGAACAAGGGGCATTTGGTTCTGATAACACTGAAACTCCTCATGTTGCTAATCCAAATACAACTACATCTGGTAGGAATTTAGATGATCCTATTCATTTAGGTGATAAATTACAATATCAAGAATTGACGGAGAGAAGCAATACCATGGAATCATCAATTCATGAAATCAAATCCATGATGAAACAAATGCTCAACAATTCTCAACCTCAACCATTTCCAACACAAAATGCTGAAGAGCTATGGCAGGTTGTTCAACCAGTCATCCTAGCTCAGAGACAATTGGCTGATATTCAACATGAAACCCATATGAAGTTGATCCGCAATATGGTCGAGGCTCGATATAAAGATACACAAGCCGACATTAAAGCTATCAAAGACCACTTGCTAAAAACTACTGGCTCCACCTCGGTTATTATTCTTCAAAATGACATAGAAGATGATGCCAAAAGGGGGGAGAAAGATTACATGAGAAAGTTGCAGCCTGATTCAAAAGTTAAATCAAAGGTGCAACAACCAGCAACCACTACAACCACTACTGAAGCATCCGAAGCTACTTTGGGAAAAGGAATTTATGAGACCCTAAACAAAGAAGCTGAAAGGATTGCTAACGAAAAGCAGCAAAGATAAGATACACTGAAGAAAAAGATTTGAGGCTCATTAAAGAAGAAAAAGCTATGCAGTTGAAAAAGAAGATGTTGGTATTTCAAGACAAACAAAGTCTGCAAGAAAAGCAAGACAACCAACTCCCATCTCTTCTACAACCACTGTTGTAGCTACTGTTATTGTATCCTCTGCCACCATAACCCCGACAGATATTAGGACAGATGTTGTGACAGCAGATGTTGGAACAACATATGTTGCTCAAACCACTGCCCTAATCACATTTCCAACATTAACTGAACCATTATCCACACCACCTCGAATTCCTACACATCCACCATCTCCAAAACTTAAATTCCAACAAAAGAAAAAATTTTGTTGTTGATGATGATGATTGTTGATGCATATTTGTGTGGATGCGACTCAGTACAGTTTTCACGCTGGAAGCTCATAGTCCGAAGCAGGCCATTAGAAATGAATACTAAAGACCAAGCAACAGCCAAGGGGGAGTTTGTTGGTACACTTTTGTGTCTGTCACTTGTTCTTAGTTACGTCAACAATTGTACGGTCTTTGTTTGTTGTGTCTGTAAAGTTTGGTCGTGTCGACCAAATCAATATATCCTCCTATCTTGATTCAGTACGACGTTTAGTTTCTTCGTGCGAGTGAGAGGTGCTCCGTACGAGCAAGTTGCTTGCTCGTACGAGCCATAACCTGTTCGTACGAGTCATTGCATGCTCGTACGAGTGACTCTGTTAACTAGAACATTACTTGGTCGTACGAATAACTTACTCATTTGTACGAGCCATAAGCTGTTCGTACGAGCAACCATCTCTAAATGTTCTTCATGTCTTTGTAGTGTTTCGTATGACCGGTGACATTCTTCGTACTGTTGCTAGGTGTTGGCACTATATAAACAGACATGCACTTCTCAGTGACTCTAGAGGTGTGAGTACAGGAGAGAACAGAGATAGTGTATAGAGATATTAGCAGTTTATCCAAGAGTCTATGTACTGAGTCTCTCTACAAATCAATATAGTGAACATTTGAAGATATATCTTTTGTCATATTGATTGTGCTCTTGCTTTGGTTTGCATACACACTTGGATTCGCACTCGTGTGTGTTGTTACATAAACAAGTAAGCAGGTTTATCTTGATCCTTTAAGTGGACCTACAAGTGGTATCAGAGCTTTGGCTCTCTTCCTTGTTTAAAACCAAGCTTAGTGTTGTGTCTAAGCTAGTTGTGAGGGTTTCTGGAAGTGTTCTTAAACTCTCAACAGGAGACTTAAGATTTTAAAAGATAACCAACTTAAACTTAGTTAAAACTTGTTGTATCTAAAAACTTTTCATAAAAACCTTGTTAGAATACATGGAGAAATGTAGGATTTTTCTTAAAATTTTCTATCAAAGTTCAGTTTGACATATTTTCAGGTGAAAAACTGCCGGAAAACTCACCGAAATATTCTTGTAAGGTTGACCAAATCTCTAGACTTGACAGTTTTGACTGAAAAGCTGATATGGAATGTTTGTCTTTTTAACCAAAATTGTGTAGAAAACTGACCACTTTCGAACAAAGTCAGAAATAAGTCTTTGTTAGAATAGGAAATTTTCACCAACCAACCCTGCAAAAAGATTCCTCTCTACGAAAAACATCCATGCGATTAACCCATCCGCACGAAAAACAAGACTGTTCGTGTGAAAGACCAAGTTATCCACATGAAGGACCTTGTTCACACAAAGCACAGGTTACTCGCACGAAAGACTGTTACTCATACGAACAACCTGGTTCGTACGAAAGATAGTGGCTCGTACGAACCATTGATTCGTACGAAGAACCCACCTTCTTTGGTTGTTTTTCGTGTTTCAGCTTTTCAAATCTTTGTGGTTTTTAAAATTGTGAACTTTAAAAGGAGAATGTTATTTTCAAAAATTAATCTTTAAACCTTTTAATTTTCATAAACAAGAACATATAATGGGTACAAATCCTTGGGATTGGGGGTGTAGTTCAAGTTCAAGCCAAGATTCAACACAATCTAGCTCCGCAACCTCATGGGTAAAATCTTTAATACCTCCACAAACAATTACCGCTGGTCAATGGGCTTTTGTTACAAATCAAAATCAAAGTGTTCAAGCTCTTCTCCTTAGCGAAAATGAAACTGGAAGTAACAACCGTCCACCAAAGTTAAATCATATGAACGATTATCCTTCATGGAAAAGTCATTTTCATACGTATGTTCTTGGTCAGAATACCGAGTTGTGGACATGTTTTACTTTTCCGTACAAAGAATCTCTCAAAGAAGTTGTATCAAATTTAGCCTCTTTAGCCAAATTGGATGAGAATGATAAAAGGGCCTATGGTCTAGAAAAGAAGGCCTTTGCCAATCTTACGCAAGCTCTTCACAAAGATATTTATCATCAATTTATGTATTGTACAACTACGAAGAGCTTATGGCACTCGTTAAAAACAAGAGGAGAAGGAAATGCAGCAACGAGAAAAATTCGACATGATCTTTTAAAGAAAGAGTTTGAAGGGTTTCTGTTTATGGAAAGTGAAACACTAAATGATATAACAACTCGTTTATATCATTTGCTTAGTGAGATGTACTCATACAAGGTTATCGCATCACAACAGGAGATTATTATGTATTTTGCTGATGCCTTACCACCTAAGTAGAGTCAGTTTATTAAATTGCTAAAACATACAGGTGTGTTGGATGTGATCAACATTTACGAATTTGCTCAGAAACTTGAAAACAAAAATGAAGAAGAAATTCTCAAAGAAAAACGATTTCCAGTTCCACAAAACCCAGAAATGTATTTTGGAGGCATTAACCCAGGTATAAGTACAATTCAACAACCGAAGCTACAAACAGCATTCATGTCAAATTCAAATCCTTTTCTAACGCAAGTTAAACCATATCAATCTGCTGGTTGCTCAAGTTTATGAACAAGCTTTTGATTCAAAAGCCTTTCTTCCTCTACCTCAAGATGTTAGTTAAACTCCTCAAGCTTACGAACAAGCATTTGATCCAAAAGCATATCTTCCTCAACCACAAGTTGTTACACCACAAGTGTCACAACAAGCTTTCTATGGTAAAAACTTTCAACCCTCAAATTTCAACACTGTCAGACTTGATACATCAAACCTTTCTAACAGTTGAGTGTGGAAGTTGCCCGGGAACACATGGAGCTTCTAAACACTTTGGTGAGCTCCTACTGCGGATTAGTAGCTGGACAAATTGGTAATATCAATTTAACCAGTGAAGACTATGCACAAATCGATAAGGAGGAGATGGAATTAATTGATATCAAATGGGCGTTTGCAGGTGCAGTGAGAAAGGCAAAAGATTTTATGGAGAAAACAGGAAGAACTAATATAGAAAGCAACAAGGATACTCCATACGGCTTTGACAAAAGAAAAGTTACTTGTTTCCACGGTAGAGAAAAGGGACATTTTAAAAGAGAATGCACGAAGCCTCCACAGCAAGGGAATCAATATCCTTTCAACAGAAATCAAGTTACTAACAACGAAAGAACAATAGTTCCTGCAAACAATTCCAACCGAGAGTTAGTAGTTCAAGCAGATGAACGTTGTGATTGGACTGTTCAATTGGGAAACAATGGAGGAGGAGGAGGAACTGCATACTATGCTGCAATTACAAAAAATTAATAACGAAGGGAATCGTCCAGAAATGATGACAGTTCATGGATAGCAGCAGTTCAGATGAAGCAAAATCGACATCGAGTGAAGAACGATCTGAAGATGTTAATGCTGAAGTAGATGAGGTGATCACTGAAACTGAATCGACATATAGCAGCGAAGAACATTTGGAGCATGAAACTGAAGGACCATCTGATGAGTTTTCCAAGCATCTCTCATCAATCGGATCTTCTACTCTTCGTGCAGCATTCATGACCCGTTTAGATTGCCAATCCAGTCAGGTAAGTTTTGATAAACCTATTATGTCTAAGTGTTTTGAATGTGTAGATTTAAAAGGTAAATACTTAGAACTCGAAAGAAAATTTGATCACACAAAGAAGCATCATCAGAGTTTGATTGTAGATCTGAGGAAGTGCACTGAGGCAAACACATCTCTTAATAAAAATGAAAAAGAATAAAAACAACAATTGAAACTTTAAAGAAAGATGTTTCTAAATTAACAAAGAATGTTTTGAGAAAACAAACATCCATGAACAATTATATTAACATGCTTGAAGAAAAGGAGTTAGCCTATGCGAAGTGTGAACATGATGCAATCAAACTCAAGTTGGACAGTTACTCCAACTCAAGATATGTTTTGGATCACATCATCGACCTTCAAAAGAAGAAAGGTGACGTGAAATGCATAGGTTATCAGGCTTGTCCCCCTCCGGTTAGGCACAATTACACCAAAATGCTAGATGATGAAGATATCCACAGTATGAACCCACCGTTTCATTGGATCTAGCTGAATCTATAGCTGGTCTAGGGTTCACTAAGGGCACATCTTCAAGTCAAGGTCAATTAGATAACATCAATGACTCAAAGTCTATGGATGATCAAAATCCTCCCATTGTTGAGGATTATGATAGTTCGGATGACGATTCGGATGGGGACAAACCTAAGCAATCTGATGCGATAACAAAAGAGGAAAATGTATCTCACAAAAATCACATTCTCTGTGATCCTCCAGCGAAACCATGTGTGACTGCTAATGTCAAGCTTGCTGAAGCTCATGTTGAAACCTGTGAAAGCATGAACTTGCTTTATAAGTTGATTGGTTCCGACAAAGTTTACTCAAACAAAGATTTTCCCATCAAAAATGTCAATCAATCCTTGATTGATAAGTTTTCGAGGATTCTACTAGTAAGTTTTTGGGTAATTCGAGCCCAAGAGTTGTAGTGACTCAGTGTGCTGCTATCCTAAAAACCGAAGTTAGAAAGAAATACGAAAATAAAAAATTGAAACCTCAAAAAATCAACGAAAGCAAAATCACGCTAACCAAGGAAATGGAAAAAGGAAACAGAGCCAGCACAAGAAGAAAATTCAAAATGTAAACTTCGTGAAATCCTGAGGGACTGATAAAATCGAATCTTTTGAAAACACGGATTTTGTTAAACAAAATAAATGTTAAAGAGAAACAGACAGAACAACTACACACAACACACAAATTGCTGTAATGTAGGACAAAGTACCTCAAGATCACAGAGTTCATCATCAGGCTACCACATTTATAATGCTCCAAGGTTTGTTGAACGAAGATCATGCTTTGAGTGTGGTAAGTATGGGCACATTGTCAAAAACTGTCCATATCTCACAAAGGGAAAAGCAAGAATAGATGCGCCCATGGTAAACATTACTATACAAAATCTGTTTCGCCAAAACAGGACCCTGGTCTTGTTAAACAACGAGAAATGAAACAGAGAAAGAAACAACAAAAGGCTTTGAAAAAGCTTTAAAATGGGGGGTTTTCCAAACACAATCAAATGATAAATTGAGAAACAAAATCAGTTTTGGAAACCAAAACCGATAATTGTTTCAGGGGGAGTACAATCCATTCCAAATAATCGAGAAAATAGTTCCAATTCTCGATCATGTCGGACGACCCAAGTCAATGAAGGCTTGGGTCCCCATCTCCAACTAATCTTTAATGAGCGTGCAGGATGTTCCAGAAGGAACTATTGATAATCATGGAATTGTTGATAGTGGAGCATCCAGGCACAAGATCGGCGACATGCGGCTCTAAAACATCATTATTTCAAGGAATTGTTACCCTTGTTGGAGAGAAAGAGAATAGAATGTCCGATAAGTGAAGAAAGTTTGGTGAATGAAGTTGATAACTTCGACAAGATGAAAAATAACCAACAATTTGTTTGTTTAAGGCTTAGATCGGATCCACATGATAGATTCAATCGAATGGTACACGCCTGCAGCATGTCAGAAGATTATCAAATATTCATGTCTTATGACTTCCACAAGAAGTTCAAAGCTTACAAGATGATCGTGCAATGTACATTTCTCCACGGGTGTGATTGTAGAAAATGTGTTTGGTTGAACAAACCAACCAGGTGTACGGATGCCTTGGCATGTTTTGAACAACCGCACATACTTCTCAAGGAGAAAGACGAAGACCTTTGCTGGTGCAAAAACATGTGGACAACATCATGTATGGATCGTCCAACGATGATGTGTACAAGCTTCTCCACATGCTTTCTTGCTTCTTACCAGTCGGACCCAGAGGTTTATAATCTTGCTGCTGTAAAGAGATTTCTCAGTTTTATGAAGTAGCTGCAAAATTGGCCTTGAAATCCACACCAGGTGGATATCCAATGGGAGAGCACACAGTTTCCTGACAATGCATAGAGAAACCGCAGGATTACGGTTCTAAATTTCTAATCTCAAATATCTCCTATCTCTGTCGATATTTAAGTTGCTTTACAGATTTCTAAAATCTTAAACATCACTCCAGATCAAACATATTGATCTCGAATATCACATCACACGTGAGTGTTTCAATATGAAACTCATCAATGTTGTTTTGATCCACACCGATTACCAATGTGCCAACTCATTTTTTTCCAAAATTTTGATAATCATTTTTACTAAATTAATTTTGGTAAAGGGCATCGAGGTAAAACATGAGTTAATCCACATCGGAAAATCGTTTTTGTGAATATTTTTCTTGAAGACAATTCAAAAAGATGTATTTAAAGGACTAAATTTACTTTTTTCATTGTAGGGGGAGTAAATTCCAATCCGAAAAATATAAAAAACATTTCAAAACGTCAAAAAGGACAAAGACATGAGAAAAACAAAAATGAGTTTCCTGGCAAGAAAAGGAGAAAATGATAGCAAATTAGGGGTCTGTCAAAACCTATTTGAACCTAAAATGAAAAATGATAAGTAGCTCTATATTCAATATACCAGTAGGCTCACAATCATTTCAAAGTGTGCACAAGGCGATATAAACATGATCGACTGAAAACCGGGTGGAACCATTCATTGGCATATGGTCTTGGTACTGGAATTTCGTTTGATAGTATGCCGAGGTTCTGAGATATGTGGTCTTTATGCTTGTTTATCATCTGGATATCATGGTTGAATCTTTTACCGAAAAATAACGGGACGCAAGTCTAGAACTTCCATGATACCATACATACATGTAAATATTGCATACGACCATCAATAAGTGATAAACATATCACATCCACCCAAACAATAAGTGATAATATATCACAGCTTTATGCGGGAGCTAAGTTTGTCTCTTTGTCGGTACGTTGGTACTAACCTGTTCACGGACTTACTCCTGTGCCCTGCATGCTTTTGAAAATCAAGTTCCTCATCAATAAGTGATTTAATCACATAGGGCTGTTTTCATATAAAATAAGTGAGTATCTCAAAATCTATACGTCAAAACAGATGATAAACAGCATACTCACTGGTAAGATTTTCTCTCGTGCATGTCTTGATACGGGAATGTGTCGTGAGTGGATGAACACCGGTCGGTAAGTATAAACATACATAAATTGTATCCCCAAACCGCGAGTACATCTGATAAGTTGAGCTTATGTGGACAACAATACCGATAATTGTTATAGAATACTTATCTAAATACTAATTAATTTAACAAGTGTGTTTTGGCATGACCGTATGCTAATATGATTCTCTTACCCTCGAAACTCGCAAAAAGAATGTCTGTAAATATTTATTTATTGATTTCCGTCCTTACATTTAAAAATTGAAAAATGTTAAAAAGATTTTAGGTGAGTTTTAATAAAAAATTTATAAAAGTCAAAAAGATTTTGCTTCTAGTTTATTTTTGATTGACCGATTTGGAACTCGAGTCTATCATTCCTAAAATCCTGATTGTAAGCCGGAAAACATTTGCATCTTCAAAAATGGTCGAAGTTGACAAGCTTTTAAGTTAAATGGATTAAAATTGAACAATCTTAAAACTCTTAAAGTATTGTCAGTTGGTAGTTGAATGAAAGTTGGTCTCATGTGTGTGATGTGCTGATTATGCCAAAAATCAATCCATCATGAAATTTTCTAATGAAAATCTTCTAAGGTTGATTAAATCCCTACAGCTATTCTCATTATGCGTTTAGCTTTGTTGTGTGTGTAGATGTAATATTCAAGCAAGCTAAAGGCAAAGAGGACGAGTTTGAAGAAAACAAGTTACGGGAGTAAAGACACAACATAAATGCAAGCCGTGAATCAAGAAGTTCAATTCATAGCTGACCACTTATCAACACCACAAGATATATTCAAGGGGAGTTTGCTAATGCACCTCCTGACTGTGACACGTGAAGACATCTGAAGAATCCGACAGTATGAAGAACAAACCATCACGAGCAGCATCCAAGGGGGAGTTTGTTGATTCATATTTGTGTGGATGCGACTCAGTTCGGTTATCATGCTGGAATCTCATAGTCCGAAGCAGACCATTAGAAATGAAGACTGAAGACCAAGCAACAACCAAGGGGGAGTTTGTTGATACACTTTTGTGTCTGTCGCTTGTTCTTAGTTACGTCAGTAATTGTACGGTCTTCGTTTGTTGTGTCTGTAAAGTTTGGTCGTGTCGACTAAATCAAGATATCCTCCTATCTTGATTTAGTACGACGTTTAGTTTGTTCGTGCGAGTGAAAGGTGCTCCGTACGAGCAAGTTGCTCGCTCGTACAAGCTAAACATGTTCATACGAGTCATTACATGCTTGTACGAGTGACTCTGTTAACAAGAGCATTACTTGGTCGTACGAATAACTTACTCATTTGTACGAGCCATAAGCTGTTTATACAAGCAACCATCTCTAAATGTTCTTCGTTTCTTTGTAGTGTTTCGTATGACCAGTGACATTCTTCGTACTGTTGCTAGGTGTTGGCACTATATAAACAGACATACACTTCTCAGTGACTCTATAGGTGTGAGTACAGGAGAGAACAGAGAGAGTGTATAGAGAGATTAGTAGTTTATCCAAGAGTCTATGTACTGAATCTTTTTACAAATCAATATAGTGAACATTTGAAGATATATCTTTTGTCATATTGATTGTCCTCTTGCTTTGATTTGCATACACACGTGGATTCCGCACTCTGTGTGTGTTACATAAACAAGGAAGCAGGTTTATCTTGATCCTTCAAGTGGACCTACAATGATGATGAAGAGAGCCAATCACCACTCCATACATCATCACAATCCATTTCACAACCATCCTCACCACTACCACTTCCTGAAACCCGATTTCCAACAATGCACTTATCATCTTCATTCCTTCCAACGGGTGCACTGTACCCTATGGAACTTTTTGTTGTTAAAGAAGAGACAGAAGCTTTCTACAAGATAGAGGATCCGAAACAGAGAGAAATTCCATCTTTGCTGGGGTATCAAAAGCCTAAGAATCTTGATGAATATATTAAGCTAAAGGCTAGATAATCTGATTCCATTACAAAAGACGAATCAAAAGATAAAGATGACAGGGCTTTACAAATATCCTTGCAATTTCAACTGTGCAAAGTGAGAAATATTGAAGAATTTACTAAGGAGTTGAGTAAGTCTATATCTGAATAAACCAACCACTATTAATCCTGAATTGAAAGAAGACTACCTTGATCATGTCATGAAGCACAAGCCTTACAAAGTAACAAGGGCTCAATTTAATGACTGGTCGGCAAATGAGCTAAAAGAAGAAATTGAAAGAATTCATACAATGCTCAAGGATCCTACAAAGAAGCCTACTCCTCCTTGGAAAAAGGCTAAACTTGAAAGCCAAGACCATGCTCTAAAGATTAAAAGAATGAAAGCCGAACTTGTTGATGCTTTATATGGAACAACAAGGCAAATTACTAGGTGGTCAGAATCAAAAGTGGTAGAGACCTACAAAAGATTGGAAGAGCTAAGAAAGAAAGATCCTTCTGTCCCAAGGAAGCCAATCTATTCTTAACCAACCACTGCTCCTCAACGGACCCGTGCTCCTAAAAGATCAACTTCAACCTCTGTCTTATCCACCATTGCCTTAAATCAAGCAAAGAGGCAAAAGCAGATGGAAGAAGAGGATCAAAGGATGCATGAAGAACTACGAAAGGGGGGGGATAAAGAATTAAAATTTTGTACCACACAGATGTTGCAAGTGATAAGCTTAGAGCCACACTTTCTACACTTGTAAGCAGACCTATCTCACCTTACTCATCACAAGTAACCCTACTCCCAAGAAAATCATCTAACTCAAAAATTCTAAAATGGAAGTCTTCCATAGACACCCATGAATTGACATTGCTCAAGTCAGATGGTAGAGTTCAAAAGATAAAAATGGAGGATGCATATGGTCTGGATGCAGCTGACCTCCAAGACTTGCCGAATCTTGAACTTGAAAGGGATGTAGATGATATGATTGCCCTGGACTTTGAACTTCAGTTCAAAGGAAAAATAAGCGAATCATTGATGAGAAATAAAGATCAGTAATAAAGTTTTTGTTTTGGCATCATTTGTTCTAGGGATATTGTTGGAATTGAACCCTACAAAAGAACAGATGATAGAAAGCCAAATGTACTACAACCTCTGAGCCTAATAATAATATAACATCTGCCCAAGTCAAGCTCTGCTGAAGACTAAATGTCAAAGGTCTGTCATAGCAAAACTCTGTTTAAGACAAAGCTCTGCTGAAGTCTAAAGCTAAAGGTCTGTCAAGGCAAAGCTCTGCTGAAGTCTAAAGCTAAAGGTCTGCCAAGGCAAAGCTCTGCTGAAGATTATAGTTAAAGATCTGCCAAGGCAAAGCTCTGCTGAAGGCCAATAGAGGATGTCTCATCAGTGTTTTACTATCAGTCTTTGTAATATTTAGTTATAGCAGTGGTTAGCTTAACAAATGTTGTTAGTTTGTTAATTTTGTTAAATGTCGCTTTCATGCTAATATCATCATAAGAAGCTCAGTGGTTAGGATTGTAGTATAAATAGAATAGTTCTTGTACTGTTCTATTTGATCACTTTCATCAATTATCAACATAACATTTCTTCCTTATGGTTTGTACGAACAAATCTATGATCTTAGGCGGAGGGGGAGATTGTAATTTATATGCATGTGATTACAATCACTAAAAAGCATGATAATAAAAAACAATCTCTCGGCTATTATGAATTAAAGTTCATAATTTCGTTGCATTTACATCTGATTTATAGTCTTTCATCTTTCATTTTTAGAACTATCATAACAGTTTCAAACGCAGATCCTAACAAAAGGTAACAACGCAAAAACAGTCAGCTTCGGTTGCGAACGCTTAGTGACATAACGTCTAGGTTAGCTACCTACAAATATAACAAGAAATTATTAATCTCTACTATAAACTATTAACAACTGAACAATTAATTTTTTTATATCTGTGAATCAAAACTATGAACTCACTCATCATTATGTGTTGACACTTGTTCTTGCATGTCTTTCTTAGGTCGCTAAGGTATCCGGTCACGGCTAGGAGCATAACATGACATTAAAAACTATTTTTGGTGTTTGCATTCATACATTTACTTATGTTGGTTTTGGGCATTTTTACGCATTGTTTTACATTACTTTTATTTACGCTTCCGCAACTTAATTTGGTTTGAAAAACATATTTTTACTCATATAGAGGTTGTTCAATATAATTAGTGTCTTGAATGCTGGTTTGTCACACGCCTCATGGTAAAACCCCACTTGTGGAATTTGAGGGTATGACAGATTGGTATCAGAGCCACTAGTTATAGAGAATTAGGTTTGCATTTATTAGTAGCTTAGACTATAGCCACAGACACAACACTAGTATGAAACCAACACGAACACAAACACCCGACTCTCACACATATCTTGCTACTCTACTTCACATGTATTTTACTACCCTACTTAATAGGCGTGTCGACATTATGATCCCCCAAGGTCAGTGAGGAACATGAAGTTCTTGATTCCCCATCACCCATCTTTTTGGGATGACTTAGGGCGGCAGAGATACGTCGCGATATGCACGATGAACCTCTTATTGTTAGGGGATGGGAAGGATATGGGGATTGGAGCTGGTATCCCCATCTTATTCAGAGTTTCATAGCTGATGAAGAAGTTCCTCCCCTATCTATAAAGGATACCCCTGAGGATTTTCCACCCGTCGTCGGTACTTTACCTTCACTTGAGTACTCAGTAGGGATGGGTTTTTTCGCAAATACGCGTACTCGTACCCATACCGTACCCATGCCTGTACCAATTTTAGGTATTCGGTGCATGTATCAGCACCCAGTTTTATTGATTTTGGTATTCGGTACTTTTGGTATTGGTACGTGTATGGGTAAAAATGGGTACTAGTATCGAGTTTTATTTAGACCTTTAAAAGTTCATTTTTGTATTATGTTTTATTTTGTATTATGGTATTTATAATACTCGTATTGATTTAACCTATATGGTATCCTTATCATATTTCTACTCTTACCAACTTTACATATTTGGTACTCATGTAAATTTTACCTATTTAGTAACCGTACGAGTAATCAAAAACTAAATAAAAACAACATGGAACTAAAGCGGGTATTGTGCCGAAAATACCCATACCCATAGTGTACCAATCTATTTGGTACGTTATTTGGTACCCAGCTTTGTTCAAATTTGGTACTGGTATTTTCGGTATCGGTACGGGTATGGGTACGGGTACTATACCAATCTCATCCCTAATACTCACTGGAGGAGGCCTTCCCTGGCTATATAGCAGCGATTGACAGCGAGTTCCGTCATATGCTCGAAGCAGCTGGCGCCATCACGGGTCTTCTTTAGCAGGTTAGCAAACTGAGCGCAACATGCAGCAAGTTCAGGCGACATTGCAGCAAAGCACTACTAGGGAGAACAATGGAAATGGTTTGGTAATGGCTGAGCAAGTGGTGGAGCTCACTTAGAAGAATGAAATGGCTGAAAACAGAATCATCATACTCGAGGAATTGAACGAACCAAAGGAAGTTTTCGAGGAGGAGCCTGAAGAAGCGCCTAAGGAGGCAGCAGCAGATGAGGACGTAGACATGGGAGATAAAGAAGTCAACGACTGATCCATCTCTTGTTTCTCTTTGTTTTCTTATATGTTTGCATGAAACTTTTGAATGTTGAATTTTACTATTTTTTGAAGCAGGTTGTAACGACAATTACAATTATTTTGATCATATGTTTTTATTTAATTGTTTCATGTGTTGAGATGAAATATATTTGTTGCTTGCATTATTCTTGAAACTTCTATGATGATTGTGTGATATTGTCTCATATACTAATTATTCTGTACATCAAGAAGCATAATGGCTAGACCTGCTAGTGGACGACACAGTGGCTACATGGGAACATCAACATGATTCACGCTGAATTAGCTGCACTTATCCAAGATGATGTTACCGCGACATTAGCTGCCAATAATCAAACCAACAATAATAATCAGAACTAGGGAGGGAATGTTTATTTGATTTGCGTGAAATCTAACAAAATAACATTATTTGTGTTTTGCGAACACATGCTCACTTGGATTTCATATTCTTAGGCATGGCCGAATGCCTATAATGTGTTCATGGACAGCAAAGCACATTCAATGGTGAAGAAGGGTCTATTGGGCTTATACGTTGATTAGAAAAGTATGATCCATGTTCACCATGTGCAACTGCCTACCTTAGAATCAGGTGAAGTTTGTAGCATCAACGTTGGAGGGTGCGGCTCTTACTTGGTGGAATTCGCAGATCTAAATGTTGGGCCTAGAAAATGCGAACGCCATGGGATGGGAAGATTTCAAAAATGCCATCAAGGAAGAGTATTGTCCTAGAGATCAAATACAAGAACTGGAACAAGAGCAATGGAATCTCAAAATGCAGGGTTTTGAGGTGGAGGCATACAACTCTAAGCATTATGATCTGGTTTTCCTATGCCCAGATATGGCGCGGCAAGTGTACACGCAGATCGAGCTCTATATTCATAGGTTGGTTCCAGAAATTCAGGGTATGGTCATGTCTAGCAATTCGGTCGCAGTACAGCAAGCTGTTCAACTAGCTCACAAGTTGACCGACCAAGCAGTAGAACAAAACAAGTTACCCAAGAGGGGCGCAACCGTGAATGTCCCTGACAACAAAAAGAAGTGGGAAGAAACTTCTATCATGCAATCATCATCATGCCAGCCCCAACAGAACTCTTAAAAGAATCTTCGACAACAGTAACCGCAACTACAACAATTAGTCTTCAAGCAACAACTCTTAGAACCAAGGTGGTTATATAGGCAGGAAGCCTATATGTAATAGGTGCAACTTTCACCACACAGGATCTTGTAAATCATCTCGTTGCCAACGATGTGGTAAAGGGGTCCACGCGGCTAAGGATTGTCGTGGTGAATTGCAATAGATAGCGAATCAAACTCAGTAGTAGCCAGGAGTCACCAGAACGTGCTATCAGTATGGCAGCAATGCCCATTTCAAAAGGGATTGCCCTTAGTTGAACAAGGGTAATGGTGGTGGTGGACACCAGAATCAGAACAACAACAACGATGGGGGAAATGGAGGTGGTGCAAAGGGACGCGCCTTCTTGTTGGGAGAAGGCGAGGCCAAGAACGACTCCAACGTTGTCACCAGTAAGTTAGCATTAAATAATCATTTTTCAAATGTATTGTTTGATACCAGTGCTGATAGGAGTTTCATATCTGAGTCGTTTAGGAAATGTTTGAACCTTACCCCCAAGGAATTAGAAAACAAGTATACCATAGAGTTAGCTAACGGTAAAGCAGTAGAGGTAACACACATTCTCAATGGGTGCTAGTTATCACTCGTTACACACACGTTCGATATTAAGCTCATGCCAACCACGTTGGGTAGTTTTGACGTTGTAGTTGCTATGGATTCGTTGTCTGAAAACCAAGCCAAGGTAATCAACCATAAGAAGTCTATCCGCATTTCCCTTTTCTAGCAATGAAGTCTTATCCGTTCAGGGCGAGATGAGTGGTTTTGTCACAGACGTCGTCTCCTTCATACAAGCCCAAAAGTATCTACGAAAGAAGAATTCTTTCACCCTTCTAGCCATTGTCACCGAGCAGCCTAAGGACGAGAAGAAGTCAAGGACATTCCTACCATACATGACTTCCATGATGTGTTTTTCAGTAGACTTGTCTGGTCTTCCGCCACATAAGCAAGTTGAATTTGAAATTGAATTGGCAAATTATGCAGCACTGATTGCCAAAGCTCCTTACCGTCTAGCCCCTTCCAAATTACAAGAATTATCCACTCAACTATAGGATTTACTGGATAAAGGTTTTATCCGACCTAGCTCATCGCCATGGGGAGCTCTAGTCCTTTTTGTCAAGAAGAAGGATGGAACTTTCCGCATGTGCATTCACTATCGGGAACTCAACAAGTTCACCATCAAAAACCGATATCCCTTACCCCGAATTGATGACTTGTTCGATCAACTTCAAGAGTCAAGCTACTATTCAAAAATCGATTTTAATTCGGGGCATTACTAGCTACGGGTAAGAGAAGAAGACATCTCCAAGACAGCTTTCCGCACCCAGTATGGCCACTACGAGTTCTTGGTTATGCCACTCGGGTTAACCAACGCACCCGTGGTGTTTATGGATCTCATGAACCACGTGTGTAAACCTTATCTCGACAAGTTTCTTATCTTTTTCATCGATGACATACTTGTGTACTCCAAGAGCAAAGCAGAACACGAGAAGCATCTACGCATAGTCTTGGAACTACTTCAGCGATAGAAACTTTATACCAAGTTTTCTAAGTATGATTTCTGGATTCACGAAGTCCAATTCCTCGGGTATATAGTAAATGAAAAGGGTATCCATGTTGATCCAGCCAAGATAGAGGCGATCAAAAACTGGGGAGCACCAAAGACGCCAATAGAAATTCGGCAATTTCTGGGTTTGGCAGGTTATTACGCCGCTTCATTGAAGGATTCTCGAAGATTGCACAGCTGCTTATAGATTTAACCCTAGAAGGGCACTAAGTACATTTAGGGTGACAAACAAGAAGAAGCATTCTAGTTGCTGAAGCAAAAGATTTGCAATGCACTCATTTTGTCCTTGGCAGAAGAGACAGATTACTTCGTTGTGTACTGTCATGCTTCGATTCATGGAGTTGGATGCGTACTCATGCAGCGTGATAAGGTCATCGCGTATGCATCCCAGCAGCTGAAAGTACACCATCACTTGGAGTTAGGAGCAGTTGTCTTTGCATTGAAAATCTTGAGACACTACTTGTGTGGCACCAAGTGTACTATCTTCACAGATCATAAGAGCCTCCAACACATTTTTTATCAGAAGGAGTTGAACATGTGACAGCATTGCTGGGTCGAACTCTTGAATGATTACAAATGTGCTATCCAGTACTACCCTTATCTGAAAGGAACATCTAAAACCTAGATGAGTTCGAGCATTGCAACTCACAGTACATATCAGATTACCGAAGCAAATTCGTAACGCTCAGTTAGAAGCTATGAAAGAAGATATATCTGAAAGTCGAATCCCTACGCAAGATGGAACGCGATTGGGAAGTGAAATCGGATGGCATATGATATTTCATCAACCGTATATGGGTACCTCACTTCGAGAATCTGAGAGAACTCATAATGGACGAAGCACACAAATCCAGATACTTTATCCATCCAGGTTCGGATAAGATGTATCATGATCTCAAGACAACATACTGGTGGCCAAAACATGAAGGTTGACATTACCACTAATGTAAGCAAGTGTCTGACTTGCTCTATGGTTAAAGTTGAATACCAAAAACCATCAGGGCTACTACAACAACAAGAAACAGAATGTTGAAATGGTAGCAAATCGCCATGGACTTCATTAGGGCTTGCCAAGGACGCCACGCGGGAACGATACCATCTGGGTGATTATAGACCGTCTAACCAAATTCGCTCACTTCTTAGCAATCAGAGAGACAGACAAGTTTGATAAACTAGTTGCGGTCTATATGAAATAAGTAGTCTCTAGGCATGGGGTGCCAGTGTCCATAATCTCTTATCATTATCCACGCTTTCCATCTAATCTGTGGCGGTCAGCACACAAATCTCTAGGATCGCGCTTGGATTTGACCACCACATGCCATCCCGAAACTAATGGCCAAATTTGGCATACCATTCATACCCACGAAGACATGCTTAGGGCATGTGTTATTGACTTTGGATATATTTGGGAGAGGAATCTACCATTAGTGGAATTCTCATATAAGAACAGCTACCACACAAGCATTCAGCCAGCACCGTTTCAAGCGTTGTATGGACGGAAATGTTGATCGCCCGTTTGCTGGCTAAAAGTTGGTGATAGTCAACTCACCGGTCCCGAGTTTATACTCGAAGCAACTGAAAAGATTGTGCAAATCAGAAATCGTAAAACGGCAGCCCATGATCATCAAAAGAGTTATACCGATCAATGTCGTAAACCTTTGGAATTTCAGGTAGGCAACAGAGTCCTACTAAAGGTATCACCTTGGAAGGGTGTGGTCCTACTAAAGAGGAAAACCAAACACATTCTACGTGGGCCCGTTTGAGATCACGAAGAAGAACGGGCTAGTGGCATATCAGTTAAACCTTCCTGTTGGACATTTCCATTTTTCAAATCTGAAGAAATGTCTGTTAGATGAAACATTGGTTGTTCTGTTGGATAAGATTCTAGTGGATGAACAGCTACGGTTTGTTGAAGAACCGACAGAAATCATGGACCGAGAGGTCAAAACACGAAGGAACCGCAAAACACCAATTGTCAAGGTTCGTTGGAACTCTAAGCCTAGACATAACTTCACATGGGAAAGAGAGGACCAGATGAAAAACAAATATCCTAATCTCTTCACAAACGAATCACAAAACGTAGATAACACAAACTGAATTTTGGCACGAAATTCTTGTAATGAGGGGATGATGTGGCAAACTAGGAAATCTCATTCAATCTTAGCAACACAACTCATGCTTACTCAATTTTTGGGATGAAAATTCTTTCAACATAGGGATAATGTGACATCCCGTACTTTTAGGTTAACGTCCATTAACTCTCTCAGATAAATCGTTACGATTCACACACACAAACATATGAAACATGCTATGATATTTACCGTGCAAGTTATAACACATCACATACACATTCAAAGTTAACGTGTTAACTTTAATACAAACAGTAAACTTTGGACACACGAGAGATTTGTCTCATCATAACACAAAGTTACATTAGAATAACTTTCTGCATAAGTTACAAGGTTGTAACTGGAGAGACTTATTGTGTAATTCTTATAAACAAACTTATAAACTAGAACATCAATATACCCTTCACAAATTCGGAACCTACCTATATCTTACTCACAAATTCGGACAGCCCCTCCCCCTATTGAAATTTGGACGCCCTTAACCTTTCACAAATTCGGACTCCCTTAAACCCTTCAAAAATCCAGAACCTTCCCCTCCCCCCTCACTCACAAATTCTGAACCATCTCTAAACCAAACTCAAAAACTTATCTTGTTACACAAATTCAAAACAAATATAAGCCGACCTAAAGTATTCCGTGTATATAAATACTTAGCATGCAAACACTAATCATAATAATTGTTGCGATCTCTTTGTTTCTCTATGGACGATAGACTGTGTTCATCAAGCTCTCAACTCTCTTATTCTTTTCAAGCTTTCTTGATCTCCATTGCTTCTTGTAACCATCTCCATCTTGTCATAGCATTTATTTGTGTTTTGTTTAAATGTTTACTTGAAAACATGTGTCATGAATACTAGGATTTTGTATAAATAACTAGTCTTGATCGTTCATAATGATTTCTAGATTTGTATGCTTTGTACGTGTGGATGTATGCATGCTAGGGTTTCAATATATAATATGAACTTGATTATCTTGATGATAAACTAATCTAAATGTTGTTGTGCATGCAATAATGGCCGAACAACATGATTGTTTGTTCATAAACACATTTTATAAAGATTGAGTTTAAAAATAGTTTGTGCGCATAATTTTATATCAACTTGTATTGGCTGTAACTTCATGTAAACGTAACGAAAACATGTGGTTCTTGAGTCTAAAATGAAGTGTAATGAAATAGCTTTCAAACCCAACTAAAATCATAATTTTTTTACAAGTTTAGATCAGTCAAAAGATTTAAACGGAAACACAGGTGTAGGCTGTGTTTTACAGCAAAAATTGTAGCCTGTTACGAGAGTTATAACTTGGTCTATGAGTTAAGTTAGTACTTGAAATTATTTTGTAGATAGTCCTAGGAGGTTATCAAATCCTCCAGCTAGAATTTCGTAAGTCAAATGGATAGAGATTGTTAAATAAAATAAATTGTGAACTGTCAACAGAATGTGACGAAATTGCCCTTATGTGTTAAATGAGGTTTAGTAATTTTTCAGAAAACAATTAAGCCATGAGAAAATTTCACAAACCATTTCGGATCTAATGACAGACCTCATAAATTATTTATAATTTTTCAAGCGCGTTAAGTATTTTAACAAATTTCACGAAGACAGCTTAACTTTGGAGGTTGAGCTGAAACTGCTGAAAGTTAACATATATGTTCCTCAGTGTACCTATGTGTTACTAAAAGGTGTTAATTGTTGTTTGATACCTAAACAAGTACCATTAAACGTGTTGCATGCTATGAGATGAACACATGCACATACCCACAAGAACGGATAACTAAGTGTCAACATGTTGCAAGTTATGTGTTAGTATACGTGTAGAATCTAAGTGACTTATGTGTATCATAACTAACACGAAAATGGTAACCATATGAGGACGTGGTTGACCACTTTACTTCTATCGGAGCAAACAAAGGTGAGTTCACGGCCCCTACACTTTTAACTTTACAAAACACATGGGGAGAAAACACGTAAAACATTACGGTAAAGTAATGTCTTACGTTACAATAAACGTTACTAGGGTTAGAGTTGTTGTTATAATTGTTATGGTCACGAAAATGAACACTATCACAAGAAGTCCTTCATCTCGGACCGTTAGTTTGGGTTATATCGAGGAAACTTCGAGTAGTACTACTGGGCCTTATAAGCCCCTCCTGAGTTAGTCACGCAAACTCAACCGGTAATGGTTGAACGAGTGTTAAATTTGCCTATCACATCGCCATGGTCAGTGATAGACCTGGTAATCAAAGGAAACAACACAAAAACAGTCAGCTTTGGTTGTGAACGCTTAGTGACATAACGTCTAGGTTAGCTACCTACAAATATAACAAGAAACTACTAATCTCTACTATAAACTATTAACAACTGAACAATTAAATTTTTTTATATCTGTGAATCAAAACTGTGAACTCACTCATCATTATGTGTTGACACTTGGTCTTGCATGTCTTTCTCAGGTCGCTAAGGTATTCAGTCACAGCTAGGAGCATAACATGACATTAAAAACTATTTTTGGTGTTTGCATTCATACGTTTACTTATGTTGGGTTTGGGCATTTGTTTTGACACACTATTTTATATTACTTTTATTTACGCTTCCACAACTTAGTTTGGTTTGAAAAACTTATCTTTACTCATATAGATGTCGTTCTATATGAATAGTGTCATGGATCCTGTTTTGTCACGCGTATCGCGTAAAACCTTGCATGTGGAATTTGAGGGTGTTACATTTACCATACTTTTAAAGGGTGCGATTGAATTTTTTGTCTAAATAACACACAAAAACTTTTTTCCAATGTAGGTGTCCACCGCCCCATGGACCATAGCACGTCCACCCCTATATATGATAAATTACATATATGCAACAATTATAAATTGCATACATGTAATATAGAGTTTTCTAGTTTTCTTAATAACAATTAGTTTTCTTATGATTCTTCCAATATAGATGACCGAATATAATGGAGAAAACCCTAGAACTTCTTAACCTTCCAAAATTATTTTTGATAAGTATAACACATGAAATATACATGTTTTTACGGGTTTTGAAAAAAAAAAGCGCTGACTAAATTTCTTTTAAGAAAAAACAAGTTTCTGTGTAACATATGGAACAGTCACGTTATGCACTGTTACGTTGAAACTTGTTTATTTAAAAAATCATCTCGGCGCTTTTGTGTGTTTTTTGTTGCTTAAAACCCTTAAAATATGTATATTGCATGTGTTATTATTTAAAAAAAATGTGTTTGATAGAAGGTTTTTTTAAAAAATGAGAAACATCTTGAGTTGTGAGAACCTTAAGAAATAGGCCTTACAAAAGGTTTTTTCAAAAAAATCACAAGAATCTTAAAAAATGTCACTTGTTCCGGCGAAAAACAAATTGTCTCGTGCAAAAATTTATATCGAGTGTAAAAAATATTATTGGTGATTGGAAATAATTTACGTCACCGTAAACAAATTTTAGATTAGATGTAACTACCGACTCAACAATTTTTCTTTACAGATATGTTTATAACATTTTCATCTACGTTTGTAAAAAAAATGATGGCCCAACTCGCCCGGGAAATAAGAGTTCTTATGGTTCTCACAACTCGTGATTGTTCTTAATTGAACTAAATCCTATATGTGTGTGTGTATATATACACTATATATATGTATATATATACCTCACCAAAAAAACCAACCCCCCCCCCCAAACCCCTGAAAAAATCTTAAAAATAAACACCTCACCCCTAAAAGCCTAATCCCCCACCCCTTAAATAACTAAAAAACCTAAACCACCCACCCAAACTAAATGTTAAAAACTAAACCTCAAAGCTAAACCCTAAAACAAAAAAGCGAATTTATTTATTTTTTTACATTTAAATAGGGACTTTTTATTAACAAAAACATTTATTAATAAACAGCTGTGATTTTAATGGAAGGGTTTTTTTAAATTGTTTTTCAGCCTTTTTAAGTAGTTTTGGTTGTATTCACACAAGTTCTTGTCATAAATGGTGGTTCCTAAATAATCTTCACCCTATATATATATATATATATATATATGGTGTAAATGAGAAAACCAAAAAACTACCTAAAAACACACCAATATTTTTTTCAAATTGTTTTCATAAAGTTTGTTATTTTTAATATACAAAAAAATTAAAAATAACTACTACATGTGCATTAATATGAAACCCTCCCCCTCCCAAAAAAACCTTAAACTAAATATAAAACGTAAACCCCCCCCCCCCCCCCCAAAAAAAAAGAACCTAAAAACCTGACCCTAAACCCATCAAAACACATATGTGTGTTTTAAAGATTATGCGAACCCGAACAATTTCATTAGTGACGCTCGTTAATTTATATCTGTTATCACATCAGTTTGTGTACCATATATCTACAATTTGCGCTTTGTAACATATTTACACAAACACATAACACATCACCAAACATCAATTTATACGTAAGTTGTTAACTCATATCTTTATCATTTTAGAGCATTTTTACATGCAGTAGCTTCATGAGTTAACCTATGTATAACTTCATACTTGACAAATAAGTTCAATCAAAAGGCTTTTTTGTATTAAAAATATCGTTTAATCACATTAGTACACATGCATAGTCTCGTATCATGTTCGTACTTGATATTCCACATAACACGCACAAATATCTATCTAAGACATTCCATCATGCAATATCACATTTAAACAACCATTTCGCGTACACCAATATATGCGTTTACTAACGTTTTGTTAATGTTTTTATTAACTTATTCAAAATCAAGACTAGCCAATCACCATAGATACTTAACATAAGTTTGAATATCCATATTCCTCATAAAATATCATTTTATAACTTATTCAAAATCAGTTTTACAAAATCACTTTAAAAACCGATTTCTACCATTTCTGACGCACAGTCCTGTACCGCGCTTCACCACAACCATCCCAAATCATCAAAACTTCATATTTTAACATAGATGCGTTATTTAATGTATAAAATGATGATCATAATCACATTAGTGCAAATTTCATGTAAACCACATAAATCATGCATTTTTCATCCATTTTACCACTTTTTAAGGCTCATGTACAACATGCAAGACCACTATCATATGCACACTTTTTGTACCATCATATCACATCATAGTTCACCATAATTTATGTTTATAACCTGACCTGAAAAATCTTTTACAAAACATCGTCAAACTCTTATGCACAAGTCCTTAATTCATGTCACATAAGTCTTCATCATCTCATATCAAATAAATGCATCTGACACATATTTATTGATGTTCCAAACAATTCAAGACATTCCTTACATTTCAATCATGTGTTCCTTTATTTCTAAATCATTGCATGCAAGAATCTTATGCATTTATGAACTACTAAAAATCCCACATACTAACATACATGTATACATATACACGACACATACATTGCACCCAAACATCCACTTTTTATATTTTTCAACTCAAAAAATCATCATTTTTACAAAATCCACTTTGATCATACATGCAATCACCTTTTAAGCTTTAACATTATCATGCATTAACTTTTAGTCAAAACACAAACACTAACCCACATAAACACGCACTCATGGCTACATACACAGTATCACTTCCATTTTAGATTGATTAAAACCATTTTGTTGATTAGCTTTCAAGTGTGTGAAGAATCCAAGTATTTGAGAAACAATCCACCATTTCATCATCCAGAAACAAGAACAAGAACAAGAATTTAGAAATGGGTTATACCTTCTCAAGAACAAAAATGGGTTTCGATGATGGGATTTGAGATGATAGAGTTACACCTTCTTGAAAATCACCTTGGATTGGACTTTGGATCGCCAAATTCACTTGAAACTAACTTCGAAAGGCCTTTGATCTTCAAGATTGAACAAGAAAATGAAATGGAGATGTTGTGGTGGTGTGTTCGTCGAGAGCAAGAGGGAGGGATAGAGGTGACGAGTTTTGTGTTGGAAAGTGTGCATGAGATTATGATGATTGCATCTCTCATGTAGGCTCAACATTTATCATTTTTAGACTTTAGTGGGCACCCCATGGGCCGCCACATGCACACGCACACACATAACATTTTTTGTAATATATATACATATATATGTACGTATAGGTTAAATACGAGCATTATGAAGGTATTTAACTGATATTTTATTCGCGTTTTAAGGCGTTTATTATTATTTTCACAACTTTTCAAACAGTAGCTTGCCACAATATTGCTGAACAATAATTTTACGCCTTGGCTGATAAGGTCGTTTAATTTTGTAAGATACACACGATGTCGTATAGTACGCGTTCAAAACCACAAAATAGTGTTTTTAGGCTTTTTATTTAAACTTTACACTAATATATGATTAAAATAGCATTTTAATCATAACAGGATATTTTTAGAATTTTTTAGTGGAAATGAAACTAGAAATAGCATGCATTGGGTTCGTTGGGACAAGGTCATTAAGCCTATTGCAAATGGGGGTTTGGGATTGGGGTCTTTAATATATATGAATAACGGGTTATCGGCAAAATGGGAATGGAGATACAAAGTGGTGGTGGGAAGGCTTTGGAGAAACTTTATCTCTTGTATACACTTTGATCCAAAACATGGTAATTTCCTACCCACTAAGCGGGGTCTATCATGTGTCTAGAACAACATCATTAGAAATGAGGCAGCTCTTAGGAAAGACAATATCCATCTAAGTCGCCTCATTAAGGGTTCGGTTAAGGAAGTCCAATTTTGGATCGACACTTGGGATTCTAATCTCTCCTTTCATTACCTATTTCCAACCTTTTTCTCACTTGAAAAATTCAAAGGATGCATGGTTATAGAAAAGAATAACTCTTCGAGTCAAGTAACCAACGTTAATTGGTGTTGACATAGGCTTCTTACATTGAATATGGAATTAAAGGAGCTCAATGGTATGATCGCAATTTTTACACAGATACATATCACTAACCATGATGAATAACTTCCGGGTCAAGTAACCAACATTAATTGATGTTGACATAGGCTTCTTACATTGAATATGGAATTAACGAAGCTCAATGGTATGATCGAATTTTTTCCACAGATACATATCACTAACCATGATGATTGTTGGGTGTGATAGGTCGAGACTTTTACTGTCAAATTGCTTCGAAATATCATTACATGTATTAATCCAACCGAAGTGATTTTGTCTTTGAATGGAAGAGGTGGATACCACGCAAGGTGAACATGTTTTGATGGATGATGCCTTTGGACCGCCTACCTATTAAAGTGGCGCTGGAAAGGAGACACGTAGCTATGTCCATGACCATATGCCCCTTATGTAATGGATCGGCTGAGATAGTGGACCTTTTGTTTACATCCTGTCTCTTGGGCTCAATTGTATGGCAGTTGGTCTCAACATGGTTCTCAATTCAACCCATATATGCTTTCAACCTTTGTGATCTACTCGGGTTGCATTATAATATATCTGGACCCGAACCACAGAAGAAGATGATACAATTCATTTTGTTAAGATCATGTTGGAGCATATAGAAACTTCACAAGGCTTTCTTCTCAAACAAAAGGATGAACATTGCGAAGTTTTTAACAGAAATAAAGACTACTAGTTAACTATGGATAAAATTAAAGCAAAATTGTATTCGGTAGAATAGGCTAATTAGCTAGTCTTTGACTTCCTATAAATTGCTAGTTGTTATACAGTCTTCGTTTCAAATAAAAAAATAACTGTTAAAAAAACCATGGTATTATATGTATTTGGTGGGGCCACATACCCACCTAATATCCTTTAGATGATTAATATTGCTAGAAGACCGGCATGTTAGTTTTATCATCTTGAAACTCTAATTTTTCTAATTGTTAATGTGAAAAAAGGGAAGTGTATCCCTTGTAAATAAAGAATAAACTAGATGTTTTCTGAAAATTAAGTTATCAATATTGGTTCAAATAGATCCCTTGTACGTAAGGTTTTGTTCTTAGCGCAATAACACATTAGCTAGGCATAATATAATATAATAGGGAAGCGTTACATAGGCTATGTAAATTTTTTGAGATGTGAAACTTTATATAACAAATTTTTTTTTATTTTCTCATAATAACTTTAATACTTTTATTACTTTTGAAGAAAAAAAACAAAAAGTGTCAAAAGGATTTGGTGTTACCACATGAGTTACGTATGTATCATGCTGATATATGATTAAAAAAATGAGTTGATGTGTAACATCAGCCCCGGTTTTGGACATGGGTGAGGCTTGAAATTTTTAATTTTATTAATATATTTTAGTTATAGATTGTATCTAAATTAATTTGGTGGTAACAAGACCAAAGTAGATGAGGTAGCTAGGTTACATATCAAGATAGAGAATTTGATTTTGAGTCTTACTTCTACCGATTTTTATATAATAGTCCATTTAAGAAGAAGATCAACTTTTCTTTGATGTCTAATTTTTCATACATTTAAAATTGTTTGTCATATCCCTTTTATTTTATTTACGATCCAATTTTTGTGATGTACTTTGTTAAAATTGGCATATATGTATATATATATATATTTATATATATATAGATAGATAGATAGGGTAGGGTAGGGTTTTAAAGTGAATGCTAGTGTATTTGCGAACTGAGCAAACTAATCCTAGCCATTGATTTACACACATGTAAGGCCAAGATTTCATCATCAAATCGTAAAATACACTAGTGTATTTCATCATCAAATATTGGCCATTGATTTACACACGTGTAAGGCCAAGATTAGTTCGCTCAGTTTCGCAAACACACATGTGTTCACTCTTGAACCAATCTTATATATATATATATATAAATCTAAGTGTACATAATTTAATTTATTTACTTTGAGTATGTGTAGTTTTATTTTAAGTATTATTTTTGATAGTTGAAACTTGAATTATTGATGTTTAAAAATTGAAAGTTGAAACTTGAATTTTCATGAGGGCTAGCTTATTTTCACTCGTCCAGACCCAAAATTTTTGAGAATTATCGTGCATATCCCTATATAACATGTGTAACACAAATTTTCCGTTAACACTTTTGTTTATTTTTAGTTATGAAATTATATAAAAAAATGTAAAAACAACCTAGAAAAAATAGAAAAGTTGTATAGGGTTATCTATCTCAAGTGAGTTTCCTAATTATCCTTCGACTATATGTATATAGACAGGGGTGGACCCACCCCAAGACATGGGTGGGCGGGCGCACCCATTGAAAAAAAAATTAGTGTTATTTTCTGCTGAAAATCCTGACTGCATCCCTTGGAAGTTTTAAACCGTACCCCTTGAAAATTTTCAACCGCCCCTCTTAGAAAAAAATATTATTATGAATTAATACAAAAATTTATAAACACTTTTATTAATATATAAGTATATAACAAAATTTATATAATTACTCTTTAGCCATTTATTTGCTTAACCCAATCAAACTATCAAAGCTCAATCTACAATCCATTTTTATTAACCTAACCCAAAGAAAATTTTAACTAAATAAAATAACCCAAACTTATCTAACCATTCCAATTCCATTCTCCCAATCTCCCGCCCCACAAAATCCTCAGCGACGCACTATGCTAGACCGGACCATTTTTTTCTGGAAAACCCAAAATTCCAGCCGTAACTTACCCATATTTCGCCGGAATTCTTATATAAAACGGGTATGGTTTCATTATTGATACTTTTTGTTTTATGTATAATTAGGATAAATATAGATGTATACAGGTTTGATCTTTTTATGTTTATTCTTTTTTGTTCTAGACTTGTAACACCTTGTAAAATCATGTCCAATAGTATAATGACACGTGTTGTATTTTAAATATAGTCTGTTAAAGACCAATAAGGACTAAAGGTGTCAACATGCTCAAATTGAGTCTCTGAGTGACGGTTCGATGTCAACATGCATAAATAACAGTCTCTAAGTGACTGATATGTCAACATGCTTAAATCATCAGCCTCTGAGTGACTGATATGTTAACATGCTTAAACTTTGGCCTCTGAGTGACTGATATGTCAACATGCCCAGCCTCTGAGTGACATCGGAATCAACATGCTTATAATAAGCCTCTAAGTAATCCTTTGTGAAGTCCTAACTCTCATACGTGCCATTTGTTGGACGAGAGGGTTCAATTTTTTAAATATATGAAAGTAGGATGATGGAGGGATTAAAAGTGTCAACGTGTTAATTTATACCTCTGAGTGACCTTTTAACAAACCGAGAGCTCGACAATGTCCGGGCGTAATCCAAGGTATGCCAAGTATTGGCTACGGAGGGCTAAAAGTGCCAAAAAGTTGTTTAAAAAGGTTTTTAGAAGCTTTTTAAAGTTAAGGGGCTAAAGTGTCAACTTTGAAACTGCCTTTGGAGCGCTCGCGGGGCGCGAGAGGCAGGGCCTGTGCCTCTCGCGGCCCGCCAAAGAACATCTGCTGCAGAAAGTTTTGCTTGGCTCCCAAACAAAACTCCAAAACCATTAAAACCGAAACCATGGATTCCCAAACTTCTACGCCACATTTTGGGACACTTGTAAGCTTCCTCTTACACCCCTAAACACCTGGCTTTACCTCCTTTGAGCTCTCCAACTATAAATAGGTGTTCAAGTGCTTCATTCCAACTTGCACCTTTCGCATTAATTCACGCTTCTCCCTTCTCTGGATGTTCCTAGCTGAAAGGAGCATCTAACTTAGTTTTCTTGCATTGTTTGTAAGTGTTCCTTGCTCTTTCATTTTCGTTTATAGGCTTTTATAGCCAAAAGTCAACCGTTTTTCAGAAAACGCTTTGACTTTCGGTTAAGACCATTATGGTCCAGCCATTGTTTGAAATGAACATGGCAAGGTGATCGTAATAAGGTAGGTGTTAGTTTCTATAAAGGGCACCTCCTGAAGATCACGTCTGCTAGACCAGTTGACGGGTCAAATTTATGATATTAAAAAGTCAAACAGGCCATTTTTCGGAAAAATCATAAAATGATCTTATATATGTTATGAAACCCCTTTTAATACTTAAACAAGTCGGTAATAATTATTAGAACATGTAGGAACATGTTCGGCTCGTCAATTTCAGTTCTAGGATCAGTTCGCAACCGAAAGTCGCGAAGTTTGACTTATGCTTTGACTTTCGATTCTGACCCGATTTAGATTAGTTACCTACTGATCTAAAGTTGCATCATGATCATAATATTATGTAGCATAACCCTCTAAGGTTATATTACATGATCATAATCAGAATCCAAGTTTATGCGCAAGTTCCGCAATTATGTCATCTTTGACCAAAATGTCCTTTTTGCATAAAACAAGGTTTTAAATAATAATGAACTTGAAAATGAGTTTCCTATGATGTATATTATAAGTAGGATTATTTGGATGTTAAACCAAGTTATAAACTGAGTTTTCAAACAAGTCCTTAAACTATGTCGATAAATGACGATTTTAGCCCCTGTGGCTTATAAAATGATTTTAGTCAATCTTTTCAAGGTAAATCAATTAACTACTGATATGTTATATTAGATAACATATTTTAAATATTTAAATCTGACCTTAACATCAGTTTCCGTAAACATCGCATAAAGACGTCATTTTACGACATAAATGTCGTTTCGGCGCATAGTATGGTTTTAAACCATATTATTAACCAAGACTTGATACCTACTGATTTTTAAACTTATTTTAAACATATTTACAGTAGGTACATGTTATAAACTCAGAATACCAAATAAATTATGAACTATATGTAAAATGACCAAAATGCCCCTTCGGTGCACAGTTTGGTCATAAAAGATAATTTACACAATAATTGATATCCTACTGATATTATATCATAAATAAAGTATTTTTCCAGAATACTTATAACTATAACATTAAATTACATTCAAGTTCCTTTTATATGATATGGAATTACCAAAACGCCCTTATGAGGCATAATTTCGTTTTAAAACCTTAACAGGCATACAAGTTGATATCCTGCTGATATCTTAACTTATTTAAAGTATAATGGCATATAGAACTTGTCCATGACTTATCCGGTTACCCAATATCATGCGCACGGTTACATATATGTAACTATTTTACGGAAATTAACTGAAACGGGTTTAACCTTGTCATTTAATTCTCAAAATCCAGAATGTTTATGGTTTACCCATATTATACAAGTCAAGGTACTTGTTGTGATTAAACTACATTCTATCCAATCATCGTTTAATCTAGCGTCATACGTTTTGATCAAGCACGCTAGTCGGTCTAAGTCTATGGCTTAAATAAGACCGTTAGTATTTAATTGGTTAGTTTATGCCATAATCCAGACTAGAGACTTGCAGGTAAATGCTATCTGCACTTAGTCCTTTTTGTGTACGGCTGGGTTATTAAAAATTAAAGAAGACTAGCTCAGGTAAATGCTCTCGACCTATTTCCCCTATACGGGCTTGGGTTACGGTAAAGTATTACCGCTTGGTCGGAAATGGGATTGAATCTAACGCCGGTTCGGGGATAGTAAATCCGCATATTCTGTTTTAATCAGTTTTGTTTGATAATTTAAACATTGGGGGTTAACTACCGTGTCCTGGATATCCTCAGCTCATTACAATAGAAATGGCCACGACCTTAGCGTGGGTGTAGGCATACACCCGATAGACGCTCAATTATGCATTCCCACAAGGTTGGGAGGAATTGACTCCTTCGTGAGTCCAAAGTGGTGTGTACGTTAATTGTGTCTCGGTGTTTGTACCGAGCCCCGTATTATGACAAACATGTAAATCTGTTAGCAAGGTTGGATGATCAATTAACCCAAGTTATAAAAAGATTTTGTGGTGATACGCACTTAAAACATTTTTGGAATGTTTTCAAAATGAGTCGGTTGGGTGTATTTATCAGCGAAAGCTGACGTATTTTCAAAAGACTAATCTGCAGGTACAATACGAAAATAGGCCGGAAGTGCTCGGTAGTGATAGAGGATCTTGCAAATCCTAAATCTGCCAAAGTCTGTTTTGTATTCTTTCCATGTACAATTTATGATCCGCCTGTGGATCTTCTATTACAAGCTTGTATATTATTTTGTATTTTCGAACATTCGGTTTGTAATAGTAATTTTACTCCAAGACTTCCGCTGTGCCATGTTTAATTGACGATGATTTTATCAAATGACGTCACGATACTCCCCACCCGGGCCCACCGGTGTATGGATTTCGGGTTGGAAATCTGGGGTGTGACAGGGTTGGTATCAGAGCAACGTTTGAGAGAATTAAACACTAGCCTTTTGTGTTTAATCTCAAACTTACACAAGCACATTCCTTATACTTCCGAGTCTAGGCAATGACCTAGGATTATTCATTTCATTGTTAAGTTATTTGTATTGTTTTGAATTGATTTTTAAAACAGGAAAATGCCGCCATGTGTACGAGGACAAAGTGGAAGAGGAAAAGGTCCAATGAGGGAGGACCATCGGGGCGTATTCCTCCTCAACCTCATAATTCAGATGCTTACCAAGAATCAGGAGATTCGTCTCCTTGGTAACTAGCGAGACATTCCGTCTCTAATAGACATTCACCTTCACATTCCCAAAATTCTTACCACTCACACCATTCTTACCATTCTCACCGTTCCCATTCTCATCACTCCTACCATGAGGAATTTAACCCCATCCATTATCTTAACACGCCACCAACCAACCAAAATCAGTTGGACCAGCCACATCCTATGGACGAGGACTTCGACCCGGAGATGCCACCGTCGGGATCTAATATGCATCCCATTGAAATTTCGAGCGATTCAAACTCATACGCTGGATCGCCCTACCAAGGTCCTAATGAGTGGGACCAATACTGGAACCAATTCACTTTCGCCCACACTCCTTCTCACCAGTCTCAGCCACCTCCGGTTCAGGAAGATGTCCACATGGAACCCGTGGACCAACCCCAACATCCACCTGAGCCGCAAAGGAGGAAACGTGGAGCACGTATGTCGGTACGTGCGGGCCAATGGTCGCGATCGCTACCACCCTTGCCCAAATCTTACCCCACCATTCAAGAGGACCCATAAATGGGTGGACCCTCCAATGTTTCGCCTTTGGTAGAACCGACGCCAACACCAGTGATTCAACAACCACCATCGTGTTATAATAACCCAATCCCAACGTATCTGGATAACGCTGGATACGATCCTTTTAACCCAACTACCCCTATTGATTACCAAACACTTTCGCATGATCCTTACATGCAAGCAATCATGCATAATGCACTTTACCCGTCTCCTTTCCCACCTACTTATCCACCGACTGGATATCCAACTTATGGGTACCAGTATCCGGTTATGCCACAACCCCAACCACAACCTCCGCCACCACTTGAGGCCATTAATGAGGCCTTAGAAAGAATGAAAGAAATGCAGCAGCAGGCGGAGAAAACGGAGAAGAAAACAAACAAATTTATCAAGAAACTCTCCAAGCTGGTAAAGGGAAAAAAGGACTAGTGAAGTCTTTTCTAATTACATGTAGTCCCTGCGAGGACATTGTTGTTTCTTTAGTTCCTGCATGGACATGTTTATTTCCTTAAAAGTCCTTGCTTGGACAGTTTATTTTATTTGCTGGTATTGTAATTTCTTATGGAAATTTAATGAAGTATTTTGAATTATATATATATATATATGTATTCGTCCTTTTGATAAACGAGCATCTCGATTTTATTCGAAATTTATGCTCTGCTATATAATTCCAAAAGACCTTAATAGATTTGATTATGCCAAGTGGCGTAGACCACACATTGGCCAAGAAATGATAGTTAAGTACGAAGGGGTCTTCTATCAGGATAGTTAAGGGAAGTTATCCTTCTATCCAGAGGTAAGGGACTAGGTCCAAACCTCCAAGGTCGTTAAGGTCGAAGGTGACCGGGACCATTAATCAATCATTAAGGTACTCTTATGCAATATTAAGAAATGTTCATACTCTTGGTAGTGTGACTTGAGGAACCACACTAGCCAAGGGGACAGCCTGATATGCCATATACATCTGATATGATGTAGGCCAATGTGCCAAATTTAATTGTCCAACGGGACAGGCTGATATGCCATATACATCTGATATGATGTAGGCCAATGTGCCAAATTAATTGTCAAACGGGACAGGCTGATATGCCAAGTACATCTAATATGATGTAGGCCAATGTGCCCAATTATTGTCCAACGGGACAGGCTGATATGCCAAGTACATCTGATATGATGTAGGCCAATGTGCCCAATTATTGTCCAACGGGATAGGCTGATATGCCAAGTACATCTGATATGATGTAGGCCAATGTGCCCAATTATTGTCCAACGGGACACGCTGATATGCCATACATCTGATATGATGTAGGCCAATGTGCCCAATTATTGTCCAACGGGACAGGCTGATATGCCAAGTACATCTCATATGATGTAGGTTAATGTGCCCAATTATTGTCCAACGGGACAGGCTGATATGCTAAGTACATCTGATATGATGTAGACCAATGTGCCCAATTTATGTCCATCGGGACAGGCTGATAAGCCATATATATATATTGTCCAATGTGGCCGGCCAATGTGCCCAATTATTATATCCATTAGAGACAAGCCTATTAGCTATATAAAACAATGACAGTTGTGACATTACGATCCACTGTCCAATGATATATGGACCACGTCCAAATTGTAAATTGCCTATGATGGTCCTATTAAGACCTAGGCCAAGTATAGTTATGTTAAACCTAAGAGTTGTGATGTTATTCACACTAGTTTAGGCAATGACTTATTATATCCAATGTTGAAAGCCGATATGGTTGATATACCATGGCTAAGTGAAGCTTTATTGGTGTTTAGAAACCAAGACTTAAAGATGGCTAATTCAAATGAAGCACAAAATAGCCAGCGGGACAATGAACCCAGCAATGCTGAAAACAGAAATAATAATGATAATGATTTCCAAGCTCGCATTGATGCGGCTGTGGAAAGGGCCACGAGTCAGGCCATAGAAAAGCTAAGAGAGTCGAGTGCTACTCGCTCTAGACCCTTATCTATTCCACCATCTTCAGCTCATAAAGAGAGCTTTGTCCACTCTTCTAATGCGAAGAGTGAACCAAGGAAAGTAGATTTTGCTGATAGGTCCCGTTCTTCTAAAGACGGGTGCACCTACAAATTCTTTGTCTCTTGTAAGCCCTGAGACTTTAACGAGGAGAAAGGAGCTGTGGAGGCCTTGAAATGGCTTGATGAAATGGAGATGATAGTAGATATCAGAAACTGTGCTGATAAGGATGTGGTCAAGTACGTATCACAATCCTTCAAGGGCGATGCCCTAATATGGTGGAAAGCCATGATCCAATCTACAGGTAAGGTACACCTGTATAACTTGGGATGGTCCAAGTTTGTAGACCTTGTTAAGGAAACCTACTGCCCAACCCATGAGGTGGAGAAATTAGAGACAAACTTTTTTCTCTTTCAATGAAAAACCTAGACTGTCGGAAGTACGTCTCCGATTTCAATTCCCTATCTAGGTTAGTTTCCTATTCGATCACCCCCGAATCCAAACGCATTGCGCGTTTTATAAATGGGTTGGCGCCCGAAATAAAGGGCATGGTAAAGGCTGCTCAGCCTAGTACCTCTAGGTCCGCTGTAGACCTATCTCTTTCCCTTACCCTTGATTTGGTAAGTCAAAGGTCAATTAGGACTGAAACTGATGGAAAGAGGAAACGGGAGGATAATAACTCCCAAAGATTTAAAAAGAAAGGAAATTTTGGATTCAAAAGGAACCAGCACGCGTCTAATGACAAACCCCTGTGCAAGAATTGTAAATATAGGCACTGGGGACAGTGTAGTATAAATCCATAAACCAAACCCTGTGGTATCTGTAAGAGAAAAGGGTATAAGACCTTAAATTGCAAGGATCTTAAGGATGTAGTTTGCTATAACTGCAATGAAAAAGGGTATATAACGTATAATTGCCCCAAGAAACCGAAAAGTAATGATGCAAAGCCTGGAGAGACCAAGAAGATGAATGTTCGTGCCTTTCAAATAAATGCAAGAGAAGTTGTTAATGATGACAATGACATAACAGGTACTTTCCCCATTAATGATATTTATGCTCGAGTTCTTTTTGATTCGGGTGCAGATAGATCTTTTGTTAATCATAAGTTTAGTAAACTATTAAACTTGCCCATAAGAACTCTAGATAAAACCTATGAGATAGAACTTGCTAATGGAACCGTAGAAACTGCTTCTTCCATTCTTGATGGATGCTCTATATCCATTAAGAATCATTCCATCCCTATCTCTCTCTTTTGCCAATGAAATTGGCGGGGTTCGATGTTGTCTTAGGCATGGATTGGTTATATCATAACCAAGCCCGATTGCCTGCGATAAAAACCTCATTGAAATTAAAATCCCATCTGGTGAAATGATCACCATCCCCGGAGACTCACACTATGGACTGCCAGACGAGGTGTCGTTATTTAAGGCATCCAAATGTTTGAGAAGAGGCTGTGTCATCTACATGGCACAAGTAACCATCAATGAGCCTAAACCACGCATTGAAGACTTACCAGTTATCTCGGAGTATCCCGATGTTTTCCCTGAAGAATTACCAGGCCTACCTCCGGATAGGCAAGTGGAGTTCAGAATTGAGATCATACCAGGATCAGCACCCGTAGCTAGAGCTCCATATAGACTAGCTCCAACCAAAATGAATGAGTTAAGGGTTCAATGGGATGAGCTCTTGGAGAAAGGATTTATTCAGCCTAGTTCCTCGCCTTGGGGAGCTCCTATCCTTTTTGTAAAGAAGAAAGACGGTTTGATGCGAATGTGCATCGATTACCAAGATCTAAACAAGTTAACAATTAAAATAGATATCCTCTGCTCAGATCGACGATTTATTCGACCAACTTCAAGGGGCTAGTTATTTCTCCAAGATTGATTTGAGATCTGGATATCATCAGCTGAAGGTTAGGAGTGAGGATGTTCCTAAGACAGCCTTCAGGACCCGCTATGGTCATTTTGAATTCTTAGTGATGCCTTTTGCACTCACAAATGCACCAGCAGTGTTCATGGATCTCATGAATAGAGTCTGCAAACCGTATTTGGATAAGTTTGTCATTGTCTTCATGGACGACATACTTATCTATTCTCGTAATCAAGCTGATCACGAGGAACATCTTCGGTGCATCCTAGAAATTATTAAGACAAGAGAAACTTTATGCAAAGTTCTCTAAATGTGAATTTTGGCTTAGAGAAGTCCAATTTCTTGGACATATTGTAAGTGAGCGTGGTATCCAAGTGGATCCCGCTAAAATTGAGGCCATAATGAATTGGGAAGTACCCAAAACTCCATCTGAAATTCGTAGTTTCTTAGGACTGGCTAGTTATTATAGAAGGTTCATTGAAAACTTCTCAAGAATAGCCACTCCTCTAACTACCTTGACCTGTAAGAATGTTAAGTATAATTGGGGTCCAAAGCAACAAGAATCTTTTGAGATTCTAAAACACAAGTTGAGCAATGCTCCTGTGTTATCTCTACCTGAGGGTATTGAGAATTTTGTTGTTTATTTTGATGCATCACACACCGGTATGGGTTGTGTGCTAATGCAAAATGGCAAGGTAATTGCCTATGCATCACGACAACTAAAGGTGCATGAAAGAAATTACACCACCTATGATTTGGAATTGGGTGTCGTTGTATTTGTACTAAAACTATGGAGACATTACTTGTATGGCACAAAGTGTATTATACACACAAACCATAAAAGTCTTCAGCATCTATTCAATCAGAAGGAATTGAACATGCGACAACATCGTTGGATGGAAACCCTTAATGATTGCGAGATCCGCTACCATCCCGGCAAGGCAAATGTGGTTGCTGACGCCTTAAATTGCAAGGAAAGGGTAAAACCTATTAGGATTAACGCCAAGAGCATTGAGCTCAGAAATAGCTTAAGTGATAAGCTATTAGATACGCAAAAGCAAGCCCTGTTAGAGGCTAATATTCCTAATGAAGGATTAGGCGGATCTATTGATCAATTAACGCCTGGAAAAGATGGAATCCTAAAATTTAATGATAGAATTTGGGTCCCGATGTTTGGAGGACTTAGAGATCTAATCCTCCAGGAAGCGCATAATGCAAGATACTCTGCTCACCCGGGTGGTGACAAAATATATCAAGACTTGAAGAAGAATTATTAGTGGATGGGTTTGAAGAAATCCATAGCCACTTATGTAGCTAAGTGTCTGACGTGTTCGCAAGTTAAGGCCGAACATCAGAAACCGTCTTGACTTCTACAATAGCTTGAAATTCCCACATGGAAATGGGAAATGGTAACAATGGACTTGATTGCCAAGTTACCTAAGACCAAAAGTGGAAATGACACTATTTGGGTCATAGTGGATAGGCTTACTAAGTCAGCAAATTTCTTGCCAATTAAGAAAACGTATAATTCAGACAAATTGGCTAAGTTATATATGGACAAGATTGTGTCCCTACACGGTGTGCTGGTATCTATTGTATCTGATAGAGATACTAGATATACATCTCACTTTTGGAAAAGTTTCCAACAATCATTAGGCACACGATTAAGTTTTAGTACGGCTTACCATCCGTAGACGGATGGTCAAAGTGAGCTTACTATTTCAGACTTTGGAAGACATGCTTCGGGAACGTGTGATTGATTTAGGTGGAAGCTGGGATGACCACTTACCCCTAATAGAATTCTCCTACAATAACAAATATCATACTAGCATCAAGGCTGCTCCTTTGGAGGCCTTGTATGGGAGAAAGTGTCGAACGCCCGTATGCTGGGCGGAAGTTGGGGAAGCTCAACTATCAGGACCAGAGATTGTCCTGGAGACCACAGAAAAGATTGTGCAGATCCGTGATCGTCTCAAAGGTGCCAGGGATAGGCAGAAGAGCTATGCTGACAAGAGGCGTAAACCTCTTAAGTTCCAGGTAGGGGACAAAGTCATGCTGAAAGTATCACCCTGGAAAGGTGTGATGCGTTTTGGAAAGAAGGGCAAGTTGAGCCCAAGATATATAGGATCATTCGAGATAGTCGAATGTGCCGGCACTATAGCTTATAAGCTCAGGTTGCTAGAGGAGCTTAGTGGAATTCATGACGTATTCCACATATCTAACCTTAAGAAATGTCTAGCCGATGAGTCGCTAGCAATGTCGCACAATGAGGTGCAAATGGATGAAAACCTGAGGTTCGTTGAGAAACCAATTTCGATCAAGGATCGACAGGTTAAGAAGCTCTAAAAGAAAGTTGATACCTATAGTAAAGGTTAAGTGGGACGCTTTTAGAGGTCCCGAGTATACATGAGAGGTTGAGTCCACTATGCGACAAAAGTACCCCCATCTTTTTGAATAAAATCTCGAGGTCGAGATTTCTTTTAAGGGGTGAGGATGTAACACCCTGTAAAATCGTCTCCAATAGTATAATGACACGTGTTGTATTTTAAATATAGTCTGTTAAAGACCAATAAGGACTAAAGGCGTCAAGATGCTCAAATTGAGCCTCTGAGTGACGGTCCGATGTCAACAGCATAAATAACAGTCTCTGAGTGACTGATATGTCAACATGCTTAAATCATCAGCCTTTGAGTGACTGATATGTCAACATGCTTAAAATTTGGCCTCTGAGTGACTGATATGTCAACATGCCTAGCCTCTGAGTGACATCGGAATCAACATGCTTATAATAAGCCTCTAAGTAATCCTTTGTGAAGTCCTAACTCTCATACATGCCATTTGTTGGACGAGAGGGTTCAATTTTTTAAATATATGAAAGTAGGATGATGGAGGGATTAAAAGTGTCAATGTGTTAATTTATACCTCTGAGTGACCTTTTAACAAACCGAGAGCTCGACAATGTCCGGGCATAATCCAAGGTATGCCAAGTATTGGCTACGTAGGGCTAAAAGTGCCAAAAAGTTGTTTAAAAAGGTTTTTAGAAGCTTTTTAAAGTTAAGGGGCTAAAGTGTCAAACTTTGAAACTGCCTTTGGAGCGCTCGCGGGCGCGAGAGGCAGGGCCTGTGCCTCTCGCGGCCCGCCAAAGAACATCTGCTGCAGAAAGTTTTGCTTGGCTCCCAAACAAAACTCCAAAACCATTAAAACCAAAACCATGGCTTCCCAAACTGCTATGCCACGTTTTGGGACACTTGTAAGCTTCCTCTTACACCCCTAAATACCTGGCTTCACCTCCTTTGAGCTCTCCAACTATAAATAGATGTTCAAGTGCTTCATTCCGACTTGCACCTTTCTCATTAATTCACTCTTCTCCCTCCTCTGGAAGTTCCTAGCTAAAAGGAGCATCCAACTTAGTTTTCTTGCATTGTAGGAACCCCTTGTAAGTGTTCCTTGCTCTTGCATTTTCGTTTATAGGCTTTTATAGCCAAAAGTCAAGCGTTTTTCGGAAAACGCTTTGACTTTCGGTTAAGACCATTATGGTCCAGCCATTGTTCGAAATGAACATGGCTAAGTGATCGTAATAAGGTAGTTGTTAGTCCCTATAAAGGGCACCACCTGAAGATCACCTCTGCTAGACCAATTGACGGGTCAAAGTTATGATATTAAAAAGTCAAACAGGCCATTTTTCAGAAAAATTATAAAATGATCTTATATATGTTATGAAACCTGTTTTGACACTTAAACAAGTCGGTAATAATTATTAGAACATGTAAGAACATGTTCGACTCGTCAATTTCAGTTCTAGGATCGGTTCGCAACCGAAAGTCGCGAAGTTTGACTTATGCTTTAACTTTCGATTCTGACCCGATTTAGATTACTTACCCCCTGATCTAAAGTTGCATCATGATCATAATATTATGTAGGATAACCCTCTGACGTTATATTACATGATCATAATCAGAATCCAAGTTTATGCGCAAGTTCCGCAATTATGCCATCTTTGACCAAAATGCCCTTTTTGCATAAAACAAGGTTTTAAATAATAATGAACTTGAAATGAGTTTCCTACTGATGTAACATTATAAGGAGGATTATTTGGGATGTTAAATCAAGTTATAAACTGAGTTTTCAAGCAAGTCCTTAAACTATGTCGATAAATGATGATTTTAGCCCCTGTGGCTTATAAAATGATTTTAATCAATCTTTTCAAGGTAAATCAATTACCTACCGATATGTTATATTAGATAACATATTTTAAACATTTAAATCTGACCTTAACATCAGTTTCCATAAACATCGCATAAAGACGACATTTTACGACATAAACGCTGTTTCGGCGCATAGTATGGTTTTAAACCATATTATTGACCATGACTTGATACCTACTGATTTTAAAACTTATTTTAAACATATTTACAGTAGGTACATGCTATAAACTCAGAATCCCAAATAAATTATAAACGATGTGTAAAATGACCAAAATGCCCATTCGGTGCACAGTTTGGTCAGAAAAGATCATTTACACATATAATTGATATCCTAATGATATTATATTATAAATAAAGTATTTTTCTAGAATACTTATAACTATAACATTAAATTATATTCAAGTTCCTTTTATATGATATGGATTTACCAAAACACCCTTATGAGGCATAATTTCGTTTTAAAACCTTAACGGGCATACAAGTTGATATGCTGCTGATATCTTAACTTATTTAAATAATAATGGTATATAGAACTTTTCCATGACTTATCCGGTTACCCAATATCATGCGCACGGTTACATATATGTAACTATTTTACGTAAATTAACCGAAACGGGTTTAACCTTTGACATTTATGTCTCAAAATCCAGAATATTTAAGGTTTACCCATATTATACAAGTCAAGATACTTGTTGGGATTAAACTACATTCTATCCAATCATCATTTAATCTAGCGTCATACGTTTTGATCAAGCACGCTAGTTGGTCTAAGTCTATGCCTTAAATAAGACCGTTGGTATTTAATTGGTTAGTTTATGCCATAATCCACACTAGAGACTAGCCGGTAAATGCTATCTGCACTTAGCCCTTTTTGTGTACGGCTGGGTTATTAAAAATTAAAGAAGACTAGCTCATGTAAATATTCTCGACCTATTTCCCCTATACGGGCTTGGGTTACGGTAAATTATTACCGCTTGGTCGGAAATGGGATTCAATCGAACGTCGGTGCGAGGATAGTAAATCCGCATTTTCTGTTTTAATCAGTTTTGTTTTATAATTTAAACATCGGGGTTAACTACCGTGTCCTGGATATCCTCGGCTCATTACAATAGAAATGGCCACGACCTTAACGCAGGTGTAGGCATACCCCGATAGACGCTCAATTATGCATTCCCGCAAGGTTGGGAGGAATTGACTCCTTCGTGAGTCCAAAGTGGTTTGTACTTAGTCCTTTTTGTGTATGGCTGGGTTATTAAAAATTAAAGAAGACTAGCTCAGGTAAATATTCTCGACCTATTTCCCCTATACGGGCTTGGGTTACGGTAAATTATTACCGCTTGGTCGGAAATGGGATTCAATCGAACGCCGATTCAAGGATAGTAAATCCGCATATTCTGTTTTAATCAGTTTTGTTTTATAATTTAAACATCGAGGGTTAACTACCGTGTCCTGGATATCCTCGGCTCATTACAATAGAAATGGCCACGACCTTAGCGCAGGTGTAGGCATACCCCGATAGACGCTCAATTATGCATTCCCACAAGGTTGGGAGGAATTGACTCCTTCGTGAGTCCAAAGTGGTGTATACGTTAATTGTGTCTCAATTTTTGTACCGAGCCTCGTATGTATGACAAACATGTAAATCTGTTAACAAGGTTGGATGGTCAATTAACCCAAGTTATAAAAAGATTTTGTGCTGATACGCACTTAAAACATTTTTTGAATGTTTTCAAAATGAGTCTGTTGGGTGTATTTACCAGCGAAGGCTGACTTATTTTCAAAAGACCTGCAGGTACAATACGAAAATAGGCCGGAAGTGCTCGGTAGTGATAGAGGATCTTGCAAATCCTAAATCTGCCCAAAGTCTGTTTGTATTCTTTCCATGTACAATTTATGATCCGCCTGTGGATCTTCTATTACAAGCTTGTATATTATTTTGTATTTTCGAACATTCAGTTTGTAATAGTAATTTTACTCCAAGACTTCCGCTGTGCCTTGTTTAATTGACTATGATGTTATCAACTGACGTCACGATACTCCCCACCCGGGCCCACCGGTGTATGGATTTCAGGTTGGAAATTCGGGGTGTGACAAGACTTCTTGTTAATGATTTTGTTATTTTATTTAAAGCTTTGTTTGTTTAATGATCAGCTACAAGTAATCAACAATTAAAACTAGGGCTTGAATGTTTTAAACTTAAAATTGAAAATTATGGACTATGCTTGATGATTGTTTAATGTTTTATGGACATATGGCGCGATTTATATGTGATAGGGACCATGGGTAGGGATATTACGTAGAAAAAATCTTGCTTAGGAAGGTCTTTCTAGATGATGTTAGATTTTAAAAAATGAAAACCCGTAAGGCCCAGTTATAAATATGTTTGTAATGATGTTTGATACTTTGATGTGGTTTGATGAATATTTAAAATTTAGTTTGATGTTCTTTTGTTTTACATGACTCAACCCGATCTGACTCGCTATGAACCGAAATTTTTATATATAGCTAGGGGCTTAAAATCTTTAAAAGTATATTATGCACCCCTATGAAAAAGTTCTTAGGTCTGCCCCTGTGTATGTATGTGTGTGTAGTGTAAATATTGGGAGAAAGCAATAGTTATTGAGAAAATCTAGCAAACTCTAATCTCCCCGCATTTTTTTTATTTAAAAAAATCACACATGTAATATACATGTTTTTAAGAGTTTTGAGCAAAAACAAAAAAAAGCGTCGAGAGGGTATTTTTATAAAAATATTTTTTTGCGCAACGCGACTGTAATATATGTTATACGTGACTGTTACATATGTTACACAAAACATGTTTATTTTTTAAATTTGTTCGGCACTTTTTGATTTTTTTTCTCAAAACCCTTAAAATATGTACATTACATGTGTTATTTTTTCAAAATTAAAAAATATTTAGAGGTTAAAGTTTCCTTTATTTTCTCTATAACTATGGATTTCTTATGTAACCTTTCCATATATATATATATATATGGATTTCTTATGTAACCTTCCATATATATATATATATATATAGGATAGGGTTTATTTGAGAACCACCTTATTTTGTGTTTTTTATTTTTTAGATATATTTGGTTGTGTTAACATTGGTTCTCGCGGTTTTTTCACAATAAAGGTTGTTTCTAACGGATTCTTATTCTATATTGTAACACCCTAAATACGTTTTCACCAAATAAACGCAGCAGAGATAGCGACTTAAAAATTCTTTCTTTATTTACTTTGTAACATACTTAAAGGTTCATTTATAAATATTTGGACACTTTCTTAAAAAGATTTACTACGTTCATTTTGCTTGACTTACCAAATGTAATACATAATGCAAGCTATGAAATTGCTCTTCCCGTATAATCCTTGCTCTTTGACTCGATCTTCGTCCACATGTCTCTATGATGATCTGACTAATATGCGGTCACCATATAGATATAACTAACATGTTAGTAAATGGTGACATCATATATTTTTAATTAAAAACATAAACATGAACCATCTACATATCCATCAAACATTATCCATAACTCCAATATGATATTCTTCGAACCACTTCCTTATGACGAGCCTCAAACCTTCGAGAGCCCAACCTTTACTTACTTGCGTTCCTAAATTCATTCTCAACAACAAACAATTAGCCTCTTCACATAAACTCACAACATTGAACGACATTCATTGAGCTACATCACGTATAAGCATTTTTCATACACACACATACTTACATACAGGTTCCATACATACATCTCGCAATAACATCAGCATCTAACTCTTTCACTCTACAACTATATACTTTTATATGCGTATTCGAGTCATATTCACTTATCCGTGTTCAATCGTCGAACTTTAGTTATGCCTAATACTTTACTTATAACCATACTTAAAAACAAGTCCCATTCCCCATTCGTATAATGCATTCTAACGTATTCATTCCCACAAGTTTCAAACCTCCAACATACATATACTTACATTTATCGCTTACGAGCCCGAAAGTCATTGATTGTATTCGTACACGTAATTAAAACTTTTACGAACTTTTCACAGGCTATACTATCTTCGGGAAGTTTACCGAAGTCTTTCCATAAGCCTTAAAAGATACGGAAGTCCAAGACGCATCAATATATATACAACAATCAAATTTAACGTTTGGTACACATTCCCGCCGTACGCTACGGTCCACTCACCGTAGCTTATGGTGAGGATTTTCTGCCAACAAAAGTACTTCCTGCCGTAAGCTACGGTCGGGTACCGTAGCTTACGATCATCACTTTCTGCCAAAACAGATATACCCTACCGTAAGCTACGGTCAGGTACCGTAGCTTACGGTCACCTGCTGTTGCTGCTAATCTGCAACTTGTTTTTTACCTATTTCGATTTTACTGATCATCTAGGCCAACTCCTGGCCTTCCGAACACACCATTTTCAATAACTTAACATATTTTATCACTTTTCAAAACCTTCCGATTACTATATTAAATTCCCACTCTTCTCATCTAATAACCTTTCTACGAAATTCATGACCTGTTTACCCCTAAATTGAGGTTTCACGGTATAATGACATACCAATCCCTTATAAGAAGTCTTATTATAATATTTCTTATTTATTCATACGTTCTACTTTAGTTTCGACTATTCGAATATATAAACATCTTCATGTACTTAAATACGAAGTGAGTTCAAAAATTCACTTACCTTAGCGTCCGCATTTGCATCCGTTACCTTGCCTCTTTTCAACCTGTTAGCCTTCCATGCTTTCATCCACTATGACATGGTTCCTACACTTTCATGTCATCGTAATCACATTCTTGTTAGCATACACGATTGTACATATTAACGATTATACCAAATGCATATCTCGCATTTGACTTTCATTAGTCAATTCTAACAAGCATAAGACATATACTCAAAATCACATCCTTTCAAACTTATATAATTCATTATATCATCCATATAACACATATTGATGCAGCGTGTGCCATAACTTTCTGTAGTCTTACTATTGTAACAAGAAATCTAGCATGCATTCTTATGCGCAGTTGACTTTCAGAAGTCAACGTTTATCATATGAACTTTCGACATAACTTCATATGTTTGTGTCATCATATTAGGCTATATTAATGACACTATGTACATTTCATACACATCCGTTTCTAAGTATCGTTAAGTCACTAATCCAACTTATGGTGTACACCACCATTTAAACATAGGGTACTAGTTCCTAAAGCATTCTTTTACCGAATCACATTATCAATTACGTTTCAACTATACTTATCAACTACACTCCTAAACTTGTTTTACTAACAAGTATATCATTATCACATTTTCTATACACGTTCAAACGTTACTTGCATATAATTTCACATATTATTGTCATTTAGACATTTCATCAAACACTTGGTGTACGTACTACCTTCTAAGCATAATGTACAAGTATTTTAAGCATGTTCTTCCCGATTCATCTCATGAACCATCACATTCAAGCAAAATCACATAATCATCATTTCTTCATCAAGTTTATCATAATCTATCATATAACACCTTGTGCATCACAAAATCACAATATTACATCTACATGTTCATCATCTTTACTCTCATGCAATGGGTTTCAATCTAAATCATCCAATAACTAAAATTTAACCATGATTCAACTTCCACATGATAGCATTAACAAGTATTCATTCTAATTTCAACCAATTTCACGGATTTATCCTAACCCACTTCATGAATAGTCACCAAACCAGAAATTTCAACTTACCATATGTTCATTAGGATGAGATGGTAAGGATTCTTCATTATGCATTGATTTGGCTTCACATCCTTATTCAATTTTATCAATTTGTGGGGTTGTGGGGAAGAACCCTAATTCTTCTTCATGTGTGTCGACACACACACAAAACACACACACAAGATCCCTGCCCACTCTTTTTGATGCAAACTTTATAGTTTTTCATTTATCACATTTACCACAAATCCTTGTATTTATCATAAGACTTATAGTTCTAACTAAGTTAAATAACTTAGTTATCACCTTTTCATTCCATATCTTATGAAACCATACTAATGAGTCAAACATTTGGGTTTTGGGGCGTTACATATATATATATTATCCTCTATTTTTTTACACTATATACACATTTCTAAACTTTAAAAAAATTCACCTCTACTTCTTTTCTACACCTTTTATTGATACACTCATTTTATTTCTTTTAACAAAATTATTCACATGAAGGGGGCAAATTAAAAACTCACGTCTTCAAAGTGAAAACCATATAGACAAAAGATTCAAGCTTAGCCAAAACAAAATTATTTCCAACCTAAACAACCCAACCATTTGCAACTTTTAGGGTGCTTTTTTATTAAGTTTCAAGTTTATTGAAGTATTTTATGTTTAATAATCTAATTTTTTTTATTTATTTATGAAAATGTGTTATTTATCTATTTACTTGATTTAATTATTTAATGTTAATTATTATTTAATAAACAAAAATGTTAACATTTAAAAAAATAATTAAAACCTATGATTTGCAAATGGTTTCCAAGATGTGTGTCTTATTTCCTACGATAAGGCTTAAATGGGTTGTAGTGAATTCAAATGATATGATACCATCCTATTCATTTGCTTGACGCGCTCAAATACATTTTAAGATAGAATGCTACTTCCAGCATTAGACTACAAGGAGTTATGAGGGTAAGGGCAGAACCCTCACCCTGACACATATATCATGTGGGTTTTGTCCTTCACGTCAAAAAAAGTTTAGAGTGGCTAAGAGCAAAGGCAAAACCCCATATTTTATAAATAATCAAGTGAGTTAAAGTTTGGTAATAGAGCAACGCCCGTGAGAGACATGCCTTGAAAACAGGCAACGCCCAAGGTAAGAGAAGGTGAGGCGATGTTGGGGTGTGAAGAGGCTCCCACATCTCCTCTCAACGCCATCATTCTGTGTAATTTTAGGTGTGTACACCTGACACTCAATTGATAATGGTTACCTTTTACAAACAATAACCTTTTTGTCCTGATTTAATTTTTTACTTGCCTAACTTATGTTTCATATGTGGTAATTGGATGATACACAAGTAATCCAGTAAACAATTACAAGTTAGCGTATATCAAGGGACGGGGCATCAAGCGGGTAGGGCATTGAGGGTAAGTACCCATGCCAGCACACCGCCGCCATCTGAAAGGGTAGGCTGGGCGAGTTCTCTTAGCTAGCACAAGTACCCGCTTCACATTTGTCTTTATTGATGCTTTTTTTGATTTTTTAAACCCATTTGATCATATTCATTTAAATTAAAATAACAAGTTTGTGGTAAGGGTAGCACCGTCATCAGTTACTAATTAATGGATACTCAGTGTAACTTTTGAGTTAGCGAGTGTTGATTGGTCTGAACTAAAATATTTATTCTAGAGTGTCCTTTCTCCCGCACCTGATGTATCTCATGTGTATTTATTCAGAAGTTATTATAGGCATGTTTAGTAAAGAGGACTCCCTACTTTTAAATTACATATATGACGATGAAGGTTACCTTTTAAAAAAGTAATGAATTGACAACTGATGATCACGACTATTAAGAAAAAGGTGAGGAAGAGTCAAAAGCATTCATACTCTGTCTGCCTAGCACTTTCCTCTGCACGTTTTTCTTTCCAAGAAGAAAAACCTTAGTAATTACGAGATCCTCTATTATTAAAAGGTATTATATTATATTATATTATATTAAGCATGACGGTAAAACAAACATACAAGTTGGATGTTCTATCATAATAGGTTTAGATAATATTATGATTTTAATTCTGCTTTTCACTAAAAATATGTTTATACTTTTTTGTTAATGCTTGATGACTTTTTTTAATTCGAAGGTATTTTTTAACGGCCAACGAATCTTTCAAATGAGTTATCGGCGAAATTCATCACATCAAGATACACTCGCCTCTGAAATGAGGAAAACCCTCACTTAGGGCCGAAGCCCGTGAACACTCGTCCGAAGGCACGGACATAGTGAGATAAATCCGCTCGGTTCAAGGATCGAATTAGTGATCTCTGCCTACTCGCCTAGTCTCTCCTATCATCATCAGGTGCCGGCAAAACTACACGACAAGGACAGAAATCGAACTTAAATCACTTGAAATATTATATTTCTCTTAACACTCTACCACCAGCTCGTTCACTTTCAATTCCTTGTTAAAGTTAACACACTTAAATACACTATAAAGCTACTTACAGCAGTTGTCTTTGTGCATTTAACACTGCAATAAATACATATTAGTGAATCATTTCTTAAAAACAAATTGAATTTGTCTACTAATCGTATTATTAGTTACGTTAATGTATGTATCATATATCAAATCTATATATTTAATAATATTCCAAGAAGAATAAGTAATTTAGTTATACATATACATAAAGTTTAAATAAAGAGCCACGAGACCATAGATATTTATATATATTGATTTAACTATTATGTAATCCTATTAGGATTAAAATAAATCGAAATTTGGTGAGAATGCCTGAAATATCCGGATGAGTAAATACTGTATAGTTGAGTTTATATTAGTGGTGGAGCTAGCCCACTAGCTTAGGGATATACTACATTTTTTTTACCGTGCACTCGGTCAACAGCGACAATTTCAGCAGGGACGATCAACGCTGGCTTCTGTACGACGTTTAGTTCCCAATTGCCGCCCCTAAAAGGTGTATTATATTATTTTTTATCTTGGACTAAGCTTTGTTATTTACAAATTGGCCTCCTTTCAATTATTTTACAAGTTTTGGGTTGTAAATGGTTTGGACTTATAAAAGTTAGAATTTTAATAATATTGAACATCCTATTTTTGGTCAGGGATATCCCCGTTTATGTTTAGGAGTATGCTTTGTATAAAACCAGAAAAAATACACTACGATACATGGTTGAGCCGTTGCCCGTGCTACACTTTTGCGAGTTTTGTATAGGTATTGGTTTAGATGATATTCACCCAATTAATTGAACTGGTTTATCCGAAAATATTAATAATATTGAATATATACTAAAAAATATGGCACGTAGTTTGTTGAAATTGTTAGAAACTGTAAATTATATTTTAATGTTGTTAAAGTAATGATACTTTGATATTTGAAGTCGATTATTTAGGCGACTATAAGATCATGTTTCGTGTAATAGGCAGTCCAACTAATAATTTTAACTATATAGGATCATAAACATACATGCTAGCAAAAGTGATGGGTATTAAGTAACGGGGTACCCGACACGTATGAGGATATAGGTACAATGTATATTATAATCCAATAAAGGACTAAGATTACAAATACCAACCCACTATTTTATCCCTAGGCAATCCCATAGTCGTATATATTTCTCTTCCCTTCTATGTCTAGTTAACACTCAACACTATGTATAGGTGTATAATATGTATGTAAAAGTGCTTATACGTGTTTAGTGATTTTCTACATAAAGTTAGTTTCTTACTAAGCACACCGATATAAAAAGTGAGGGCTGTTGAAGTGCAAAGTGAAAAAGCTAGTGTGAAACATTTGAAGGGTATATGTTATTCGTGTCTTAAACATTATGGACCAACAACTTGGGTTATAGTCTAGTGATAACAACAAAAAGTTGCTTTGATGTGACCCAAGAAGATCGAATCCTAGTTGGAGCAATTAAATGGTTATATTTAAGAATAGAAAGATTAGCCTTTCAGAAAAAACACGGGCCACCTCTATATTAGACTATTTGTTATTGGTTAACTGACTTTTCCATTAATTAAGAAAAAAAGGTTGTCACATCAGCGTCAACTCATCATAGTGCCATTAACTAAATTGTCCGTTAACTGGGTGTTGTAGTTTAACTACAGTACACTACAAAAACAAAAACACATCTCTTTTTAAAAGAATTACCAACCGATGTCCAACGCTTTTTTTCTCCTTGATTTGCGCGCCAAAACACTCTTTTTTTCTTCGCTCTCCCTTCGTTAACACATTCACAACGGACCACGTTAACGAGGCCTGTTAACTACTCGGTGCGGTGCGCCAACCATTAACGGCCTGCGCGGCCTCGTTAACCACTACTTCGTTAATGGACAACGGAAAGTCTTAGTCATTGATTTATGTAATTAACGCTCCATAATCACTTCACACACTTCTCAACGAAAATCCAATTCTTTCTGTTATCATCTTTCAATATACACACGTACACATAGTCACATACATGCACGGATATTGGAAGGAGGACACAAACTATTTGAGAGAATAAAAACAACAAAAATGAACTATTCGTTTCTTTCATCCAAAAAAAACTTTAATAAATATCAAATGTAATTTTTATGGTTTTTCAATCCTCAATCCTAAAATTGATGTGCGAGTATATATATGAATCCGTTTTGTAAAAACATAACAAATTACTTTCATAATTTCTTATGTACATAATCTTCATATGTATGAAACGTTGAATACAAATTAATAAACAGTTTATATTATTTTTTTTTGTAATAGGTGAGTATTCCGTATAGATTTTCATCACACACATATGTGTTATGTGTATGTTCACGTTTCATATTTCCAAAAGCATGTGTTGGAATTGTACGACCAGATGTCGTGGTCCGACCATTGTGTTTAATTTTGAAAAATAACACTTGGAAATCTAAAGACTTTAAGATCAACAAGGTAAGGTAAGGTTTGTTAAGATTGAGAAATGATCATTCAAAAAAAAAATCTAAAGCAAAATTATTTATAATACACTTATATTTATATATGAAAAAAAAATCCAACTAATTTCTTTTACAGAACATTTTGAATCATCTGAAAGCAATTGGTCAAAAAAAAAACAATAGGTGGGATGCATCTTCTACTAGAAGTATCAAACATTCTTTATCATATAAAACACAAGCCACACATCTCTAGCTAAAGTACCACAACTGAGGTAACCAAATTTGCTACATTCTTCTTCCCGCCTTACCAAGAAATTCATATCACGTACTTCTCTTATTAGATATGTCAAAAGTACTATTTTAAAGATGTCTTCAACAATGACGTTTTACTCTTTTACTCCTTTAAAAAAATACTATGACATGTTCTTAGACACCTCTTGGAGAAGATGAAAATTATTCGTGAATGTCAGGAGTTCTAGCATATGTTGTCTTAACCTGATCCGCGCTAGAGAGTCCCCTCGCATAACAGATCCCCAATTTAAACTCTTCAATGAAAAACCCCTATCACCCAGACTCGAACTTGAGACCTGTAGAAGAAAACTCACCTGGATCCACCATAGATAGAACTTAAATACCCGTGACCACCACTTGAAATACTAGTGATGGGTTCTTGGAATTACATATCACATAAAACTTACTCATTCATAAGCGACCCTCTCTTTCTCTAGCTCATTTGCATTTTATGAATTTGAGTAAGTAGAGACTCAACACGCTAGAAAAGAAATTATGTAGCATTTGTTTTATGAAGCGGAATGTAATGAAATTGAAATTAGAATTTATACAAGAATTGAAATTTGGTTTAGAATTTATATGTGTCTGTTTTACATAATGGAATGAAATTCAAATTAAATTGGAATATAGATTACTTTTCTCAAATTGTTTTCAATTTCAATTAAATTTTTTGTTTAAACCAACAAAATAAGAACTGGAATCAGCATTCCAATTCCATTAAGATTTTATTCGGGTCCGTAAAAGGAACGCTAAGTGTTTGTGATTCCTTATAAGCCTACATTGCAAATTGTGATCTATATCGCATTAGAGAAAATTATAATTTATGTATTTGAGTAACAAGACTAAACAAGCTAGAAGAAATTGAATGTTTGTGATTAATCGTCTTCTATCACACTAAAAAACTCCTTTGCAATCTCTACATCTTAGATAGAAGCCAGTGGTAATGTATTCCTATCCTAGCCAACAAGCTTAAAGAAAACTTATACGATGTTATTTACCTATTAAAAAAGAAAACGATAAATAAAATTGTTAAATACATAGGAGTGGTCGGAAACGCTATACATCGTACCTCGTTATTTCTCCCTTACTCTTTGTTTTTAATTTATTTTTGAACCTCAAGGATATCATTGTTTCGATCTATTTTAAACTGTACCAATAAATACTAATTATACACTGAGGATTTGAATTCTGATTTTTTTCTTTAATAGGAAAAAGCCACAACCATTCAGTCAAAGCTGGAATGGTTTCCCTTAGGGGGCTTGGGGCGCATGCGGGTAACCCCTACCCGCTCCCAAACACCGTAGCTGGTCTAGCAGGTAGAGGCGGGTGTGTTCGGGTTGGTCTAACAAGTTACCGGTCGCTTTTGTTGTTTAGTATTGATTATTAATGCTATTCAACGGTAATATACTTGTTTACTTTAAAAAATAATTTTTATTTTAAATAATTACATTTCACACATGTATTTAAACCCCTCCCATTTCACATGTTATCCCCACTCCAAAATCTTTACTATTTTTACTACTTCTCTACACACATTTTTATTATTTCTCTAATCCATTCACATGGGTAGAGGTTATCGGTATCCTACCGAACCAGCAGAATCATCACACCCCGGCGATCAACAAGTCGCCGTTTAAACCTGCAACCTCCAAGGCCACCATTGTCCAACGTCGATGCTCAAGACGTCTTGCAAACCAACAACCTACAAATGAACCTCCTGTTTATGAATATGTAACACCCCAAAAAAATAGGTTTAGTAATCAAACCACGTTAATATTAAAGAGCGGGTAAAAGACCCCAGTGGTAAAAGTGAACCCGTAAACAAGATAACTAGAAACAAATTAACCTAGTATATAAGTAACAAGACAATGAGTTTTAGTCTCATTTATAATCAAAACTAAACTTGACGGACCAAAGCTACCAAAAAGGGAACTTGTGTTATAAAATCTCAAGAATTAAAACATAAAACACATAGTGAGTGTGTGTGTGTCGACTACAGCTGGAGAACAAGGAGCAAACCCTTATTCATATTAAATCATCAAATTGGAAGACGAATCGAACCCATAATCGATGCATGAACGCATTTTAATGATCACTCGAACTAGGGGGTCATGAGGTATGTCAAAAATCCTAATTTGGTGACATTATGAATTTAAGTAGATTACATGGATTTCAATTCATGTATGAATTTCAGTAATTGAAGTAAGATAATGGATGAATACTTGCTTAGGAATAAACCCTTATTGAAAATTTTGAATAGATTGCTATGAGTTAGGTGCTTGGATGATTTAGCACACCTAGTTAAATGGGTTTTGATAACATTATGAAATTTATGATAAACTTGTGTTTAGAATCATCATACATGGTAGCAATAGGAAGATACTTGAACAATTTATGTGTTTGAGTACACGTTCATACTTGCAATGAAATGGGTTTTTGTACAATATGATGAAATAGACGATATATTCATGTTAAATGATATTTGAAATCATCATGTGATTATGAATATTTAAAGTATTTGGCTAAGTTTGATGTTTGGGTAAATTCCATATATATGATGCAAAAGGGTTGATTTATAATGATGAAACAATCCCAAGTTCTTTTATGGGATTGATAGATTAGCATACAATGATTGAAATTATGTTAAATTGATATTAACGATTGTATGAACTTAGTTGAGAATTTAGTTATTATGGTAGCCTAGAAATAACGCCTACCGGGTATTTGATAAAATGCCTAAGAAAGTTCGTTAAACCTATTTGTGCATTACATATGTTAATAGACAGTTGACTTTTAAAAGTCAAACTGATCTATAATAAGAGCAAATGGTAATTTTGATATAAAATGCTTAAGATTAGATAGTCGTAATAGAAGATGACTAATCTAACCATCTTGCGAATGATGAATGATAGTTTGACGCTTGACAAGCTAAGTGAAAGTTTGGGAGAAAGAGGGTCAAACGGATCAAGTACGCGGGAAAAGCATAATTAGATGCAAGGTAAGTAAAGCTTACATCCTTAAAATAGTACATCTACTTATGTAATTTACTAAGAATAAGCGATTCGGTAATTGGAACGAGATTTTGAAACACAAGGTTCCGACGTGAATTGATACATGTAAGAACAAGTGAAAAGGGTAATAAACCATATTGATGGTAAAAAGGGTAAAACAGTAATTTAGTCATGTAATGACAAATAAACAAGGAATTCTGAAAATTTTCCTTATGGTGCAAACCATAAGGAGTAAAAAGGATAAAATGGTAATTTAGTCACGAGTTGACAAATAAATATTAAATTTTGAAATAGATACCCTATGGCGTATGCCATAACGGATCGAACGAATTGAGAAACAAATTTAAGTAATATGGTTATGCGATGTAAACCAAAACGGATTAAATGGTGAGATGGTAAATAAATACCATCTCATAATAATAAAATGGTCATTTAGACTAAATGAGTCAAAAGGTGACGTTATCACCATTTGACGGTAATGACTAACAGTTGCTTGTCGAGTTTTGTGCTCACAGGGAGAATAGCGTATGGCTTTTATTGCTATTAATTGGCAATTAGTAGTGCAAGGTAATAAAATGGGTCAAAGCTATGACTCGAGCCCGGTATGTATAATTAGTCAAACTCTCATTGAGGACTTAAGGTCTGATAAGAGTTAAACGGATCGTGAATAAACATTGGATTACCTAAAGTAAGGTAAATCTAATAGTTTAAATTGTAGACGTTTTGTTCTTAGGAACATAATGATTGTAAATAGATTATGGTTAAGATGGGTACATTTGGTCAAAATATGCTATTAAAAGTTCTTCATTGTAAAAAGGGGCTAAAGTTGATCAAAATGCCCTCGTATGATAAAATAAGCAAACGACTCTTGAGGGTAGTTTAAAATGAGTTTTATAAGTAAGTATACATTTTGGGTAGTGTAAAAGCAAATGGCATAAGCCATTTTTGTTTAATGCCTCATAGTGGGTCTTTTGCGTAAATTGTCAAACCAAATGGAAGAATTTGGAAATATATGATTTTCTATAACAAATCCATTACAAATATAGTTGTGATGGAAATAAGTAGATATCTTAGTGTGGAAATGAGAAGTAAGGAAAAAGGAAGTGAGATTTAAGCTTAAGTGCTTAAATCTCTTAACGGGTCAAAATGAATATGCGTATAAACCAGGAATGGACGCGTAATTCATAAGAATTAAGAATCTGGGTTAAAGATTTCTAGCTAAATATGTAGGTAAACAATTTACGGACATTTAGAAACAAGTTTCAAGTAAAACGAATGAAAATTGAATGAGTTACGGAAGTTTCGTAACTAAACCGGCAAATTTGAAAAGGCTGCAGCAGCCCACCATAAGCTATGGTGGCCTACCGTAGCTTATGGTAGGCAGCTGGTGATCAGAAATCACAGACCATAAGCTACTGTCTGGAGCCGTAGCTTACGGCGGGTATTTATAAAAAAATGTTGTTTTTGATGTTATGGGCCTTCGGGCTTATTCGGTTACGTAATAATCTATTTATAACTAACGTATTTCATAAATTATGAAATATAGGTAATTATTGGGAGCACCGGATGAGGACTAAGCTCTATGAAGAACCGAACACAAATCAAAACTCAAGCTTCCGCACTTGGTTCTGTTGTTACGGAACTAATCAACAATGGTATGTTAAAATGTTTAATATTTATGAAGTTTTAATAAATTTGAAAATAGGTATGGATGTGTATTCGCATTTACACATTTAAAATGCGAAATTTTTTTAGAAATTCAATAAATTAAGATAGGGTCTTACAGAATACTACCAACAACAACATCCTAATAATTTAACCGTTGAAGATTTTAACATGGCATACCATGAGTCGACTTCAACTTGTGGGTATAGTAATTTATGCGACGCCTCATCCTGCACCACCAACAAACCCGAACCCCCCACCAACAAACTCGAACCCGACACAAGACGTCCCAGCATAGGTCAAAGGCTATGAACTGACCAGGGGAGTGGGATGAGGATATGCGCTCCCAAAGAGCCGAAACCCCGCCTTGTCAAATGTCGGGTTTGCCAAGGTCGGATAGTCGTGACAGTGATCGTTCTATCTCCCCACCCCATCGTAGTTGGGTGATTGGGATTTTTAGAAATGTCATTTTTTTTAGCAATGTATCTTTTTAGGAAATTTTTTTTTCATTTTTAGGAATGTATCAACTATTAATGTGTTTAATAATATATCTTTTGTAATAAAAAAAGAAAAGAAAAAAGAAAGAGGTTAACTCGGTCTAATTGACGTCACTAAATAAGGTTAAAGAAGATAGTGGGTAATCTAAGTGACATGGCGAAAGAAGATCGCTGAAACTTAGAGTAAGAGGTGGTGTTGAAAGAACTTTAAATTGGTTTACAAAGTAAAAGTAACCTTTTTACCCTCTCCTTCTCGGTTTCTATAATTTAAATACTATAAATTATCAACTTATTTGTGCGTAAGGTGTTGTATATCATGTTTGGGGAGTTTTTTTAAAAAAAGTTGATTTTTATTTTTAGTCCAGAAGTATGTATGAATTATTTTTAACCCAAAACTATTTGGGTTATTACTATTAACTCAAAACTTTTTATCTTTTCAGCTTAACCTCATAACTTTTTATTTTCAACTTTGGTCCCATAAACTTTTCATATTTCACAAATTTTTCGTTTTACGCTTCGTTCTAAATTTTGCGAGTTAACACGACACAACGTGCGCGTGTGGTTCAACGTTTTTACGTTCTGTTTTACGCTTCGTTCTAAGTTTTGCGAGTTAATACGATGCAATGTACGTGTGTAGTTCAACGGTTTTACATCGTCTATTTTTTTCTATTCGACAAGTTTGTCATAACGTGCGGGTCCTAAACCGACTTAGTTATTATTTTCTATGTTTTACGTTTCGGTCTAATTTTTCGCCGCAAATTCAGTGCTGGTGGTCGCTCGCGGTGTATAACATTGATGCAATTTGACATGGTTTTATACCCCCGCCACAACGCGGGGGTGCTTAAAACTAGTTGATAAAAAATCAAGAGTAAATTGCTAAATTGTCTATGAGGTTTGGGCATGTTTGCTAGTTTCATCCAAAACAAATTTTTTGTACCATATTGCCCTTCACTTTTTAGTTTTTTTTGCCATTTTCATCGAAACGCCTAATTTGGTTTATTTTTTATGTTGATATTTGGATGAAAATGTGTTAGGTCCTATAAGTGTGAGACTGGCGCATCAAATATACGCAACGGTCTATGGTAGTTAACTGGGTTAACTGAGTTAGTTTGTATTAGGTTTGGACCTTTAGAGGTCATTTGGGCATGCTATAGGCCATGTGGGCCAGGCAAGCCCATGACATGAGGCATGCCTTACCATAGGTATATAAGTAAAGCTTATACATTTCTAGGGTTAAGACTTTTGGGATTTCTCTAGAGAGAGCCTCCATCTTGTACCAGACGGTTTTGCTTGTTCAAGTAATAGAATCGTGTGCAAGGTGTTAAAGTTGATTCATGTTGTTCTTCATCTTTTCGGTTTTCTTGAAGATCACCAAGTTTAGATTCCGCCCATCCTTGGTGATTGTGTGATATCGTTGATAGATCCGAATAATCGGGACTTACAAGTGGTATCAGAGCCTGTTGAACCTATTTTCAGGCTCAGATCTGATATCACACTGATTTTTTCGGTTTCTGCTGAAAAACACGAAGAACACGAAGAAGATTCAAGCATTTCGGATCAACATTCAAGGATTTCAGATTTTCTGGTTACAATTCGGACAGATTTCGGATCATTCTGTTGCATCTCGGATTGATTTCGGATTAATCTTTTGTATTTCGGATTAAAATCTTGAATTTCGAATAGATTCGGATAATCTTCAAGCATTTCGGATCGTAATATTGCATTTCGGATCCGAATTCGTTGAAGATCACGAAGAACACGAAGAAGATCATCCATCTCGGATTGATTCCGGATTAGGCTTCCATTCCGGATCAGACTTCGCATTCCGGATCAGGCCTTATTTCGGATCTGTTCCTCCATTTCGGATTCATCCGAGTTACTGTTGCTATGTATCTGATAGCATTCCGGATCACTGTTCCGGATTCTCATTCCGGACTGAAACAGTGCATCTCGGATACCATCTTGGACACTGTTCCGAATCACCATCTTGGATTAGCATCTCGGATCACTGTTTGAGATTCCATCTCAGATTGTTAATCCGAGTTACTGTTCCAAATTTGGTACTGTTCCGAGTTGTACCACAAAGGTGGAAAGTTAACCAGCTGACGTGACCGGAGTTAAACGTTTTCGTACACAAAATTTGATCCACAGACAATCTTAACAAACCGGTTGCACGGTTAGACTCATGTGATTTTTAGGGCAAAAAAGGCATGAAAATTCCTAAATCACTATCGGACATTATACATCATTGGAATCGTATCGTCGAGACGAGTCTAACGGTACATTTTGGTAAAAACAGTTTTCGGACATTTTTTATTTTTTTTACCGGTACAGTTTCCATTATCCGAAGATGTTTACAGCCCAAGCTCAACACTCGAACATAGTTTTCAGTCCAGCATAAAATCAAAACCCGAGCCTGCGGGATGAAGTGAAGGAAAAGCTGAATGAGTTTATCGGAGACTACAATGTTGATCCGGTTGCTAACTATGTGATGCGTTTGCTTGAACATGAGAGGCGAAAAGAGGAAGTAAGAGATGAGTTGAATAGGGTTTTGGAGATGAAAAAGACTCCTTTGTATCTTGGTTATGGGATCGTTTACAAACAAACAAAGATCTCCAAGATCTATATGCTAAATCAACATAGTCTAATCCTAAAGAAGCGTCTGAAAAGAAATCTCAAGCCCAGCAAGCAGCAATCAACAGCCCAGCACCCCAAACTCTACCTCAAGCCCAAACTCACGCTGACAAACCAAGCTCGCACATTGACATAGTCAACTATCTTTTGTGCACTCGACCTTGTAGGAATAGGGTTGCTCAACTCAGGGCTCTTAATTCCAAAATTGGCCGATGAATATAATAATGCAATGGCTCAGTGCATCAGCCTTCGAGAAAGTAACAAGTTACTCCCATAAAAGGTTGAAGCACAAAAGAAAGATATAGCTCAACTCCACTTGGACGTAAATCAACAGAAATGTTGGGTCCATGATTACAAAACCAGATTAGACTAAAAAACCATGGAATGCGACTTGGTAAGAGTTGAGATGGGACTTCCTACTGGAAAATATCAACAAAACGAAACTAATATGAAGAAGTTTGATACATCCAGCAAGCTTGTTCAAGACGTGTGCAATGTGTAGCTGGCATATAAGGAGAACAAAGGTAGGGGTTTGGGATTCAATCAGGTTGCCCCACCGTATAATCACAACTACACGACAATGCCTGAAACCGACGAAGATATTGAGAAAGCACAACATATGGTGTACGACAAACCCAGTGATTATATGTCAGACACACGTGAAACATCTGGTGCTGTTGACTCTTCTAATGAGTCAGCTGATGAAGAGAGAGCTGACGTGAACAAGGCTCCAAGTGCGCAAACTGAAAAATCTTAACCTTCTACTTTTGATGAAAAGGTTTAGAGCAAGCTAAAAGAGCATAAACGAGCAAATCGGAGACGAAGAAAGCAGAAGTCTAAACGCCAAGGACAATCAAGCTCTCTAAAATCATCAGTGGGCAGTAATAGCCCTCAAAAGGCTAGTGTTGTGAAAATGCTGTTGTTAAGCCGGTCTTTAATGGAAAATGTGAAAAATATGCTTTTGACCGTGCTAGCAAAGCTTTTGGAAAGGTTGGGGAAATTTCTAAACAAGACTTGTAGTCTAAAAAAATGAAGAAGACTCCGAAGAAATCTCCACAACAGAAGAAGGCCCTTGCAAATGACAAGTACGGACATCCAAATTCATCTTCGTCTGCAAGAAACGTGCAAAGATATCAAGCACAGAAGGGATCAGTTCATCCTTCAAGGCCCGCATGAGAAAATCAAGCTGATCAGAATGCTTTACATGTGAAGAGACAAACGTGCTTCAATTGCGGCATTCCTGGTCACGTTGCTCAAAACTGCACTCACAATCCCCATGTTCCGTAGCATGTTCAAAATCAGAAGGTTACATCTAAGGATAACAATCATTCGAAGCCGATGAAGGTATCATCACCTAAGGCAATAAAGAATGTGAATCCCAAGGTTAAACCATCTGATGGGGATTGAAATGTTGCCAAAAACAAACGCAAGGTTGTTCAGAAACAAAAATCTTTTTCTAAACCAACTAAACCTGAAACAGCCAAAGTTGCTCAATCAAAGGCTATAACCGCATTGTTAAAACGAAATAGATTTGGAAACCCAAATCCAAAGCGGTAACAACATCACCAATCCTTGGTACGAAATGGGATTTGTGTCTGAAAGAAGTGTCTTATTTTGATGCTTCAGAGAAACCTAGGACCACGATGGCCTGGGTCCCACTGTCTTACTAATCTCTTTATTTTTCAGGAATAACCAAGGAGGAGCTGTTGACAATCTCTAGAATGTTGATAGCGGTTGTTCCAGGGACATATTGGATAACATCTCACTGTCGCAAAAGTTCATATTCTTTTCTCCAGTGTAATGTTTCTTTTGGAGGAGATGAGGTAAGATAAGATCAGCGAAAAGGTACAATTTAGATTTCGTGCTTTAATTTGAAATTGATTAGTTTTTAATATAATGACGGAACGGTTAAGCAAAAACAACAAAAATATTTTTCTTTTCTTTCATTTAAAACTTTGTTCATGCGTTTTCTTTATTAGGTAAATTTATGCATAAAGTATGATGCACAAATTTAGGGGGAAGAGAGCGACATATGTATATATGCATTGTTTGAGGGGGAGAAAATCAGAAAAATACGAAAAACATTTGAAAAACAGAAAAACACAAAAACATTTGAAAAACTAAAAAAAAAAATACAAAAGGTCTTTTTGCATCAAATGGGAAGTGAAATGAATATTCGTGATAAAGGGCGTGACTGACACATGTAAGGTGTCGGAGCTGAAAAGACTAGGATCTAATGTGATATGTCGGTAGGCTTAACGCTCAAAGTGATTAAAAGATACTAAGTGATATAAACATAACGAACTATGTATACAATGGGTACATACCATCGGCGTATGATTTCATGGTCTTAAGTCCTGCGTTGATAGATAACCAACGTCTGAGGTTTCGGGTCTTTATGCTGTTGAGTCATCTGTGTATATCTTGGCTGCCCTTTTGTTGCATCCAGATTATATGCAGACCTAGGCACAGTCAAAATATCCTTAAAAGAGCCAAAACAAAAGGGCCAAAACCTTAAATGAAAGGAAATCTCATCACGAGAAAATTCAGTGTGCTTGAAATGTCAAACATACCATATAAGGTATTTGCCTAACCCTCGTCAGATATTATTGGTCACTCTGCTGTACGAAATTACTGACCTGTTCACCACTAGTCTGACGTTGTAAAAGATAAAGGATGATCTCAGTATACTCACCTACTACGATGAATCATTGTGCTTACCTTGATCGCGGGGGTATGTTCATGGTATGGGACGCACGGATATTGTAGTATAATACTACCTTAAGCATATCACGAAGTTGAAAAATGAAAGTTGAGCTTTAAAGTTTAAGTGGACAAACATATTGGCAATCACTTGGACCAGTCTGAATAAGTTCGCACTGAAAAGTGTTCCTTTGTCCGCCTGAAAACGATTTTGATCCCATTGTAATTGTATATTGAGTTAGTTTCTTTGTTTATTTGTGTTTCTGTTTATATTCTTATATTTAAAAAAATCAAAAATAATTAGAAAAATCAAAAATCCAAAAATAGTGTGCTTTATTTGTTTTATTAAAAATTATTAACCGTTCTTGAAGATTTGGCTAATCATCAAAGAATGAAAGAAATTTGAATTTCGATCCGAGTACAAGTCATTGGATGTATCAAGTGTTCTGCGGTACTCTCTCTGTTGCATAAGAATGTTTGCTTATAAATTTATGAGAATTGTGCAGATCTTGATTCAGATCAAGAAACAGGGGTTGCTGAAATTGAGATGTTGTTAGTTGCCGACAAAGCATGAAGCATCACAACAGCAAAATGTACTTGAGTCAGAAAAACCAGATGCCAGTAATCGTCTGACGGTGATAGTACATTTGAAGAAGTACTGTGAACCTGCTTGCTTGAAAGAGAAAGATTGAAGAAGAAAAAAAGAGTTGCCTGGATTCCTCCTCTCGCATTCTTTTTGACAAAGATGTTTCAAGCAAAGCTGATCAAGATCCTGATATGAAGCTAACCACAAGAGCTGAAGAAAGAGACCTAGTGCTGAGAGTTCGTTGAAGTATGATGTCCAAGAAGTGTGAGATTGACTTCCACATACTTACAGCATAGCAACAACCATAGATTCTGTTGAAGACTTTGCTAAATTGATGCTATGAAGACAATTTGATGCATCAGTCTAGGGGGAGATTGTTAGGTCCTATAAGTGTGAGACTGACGCATCAAATATACAACGGTCTATGGTGGTTAACTGGGTTAGTTTGTATTAGATTTGGACCTTTAGAGGTCATTTGGGCATGCCATAAGCCATGTGGGCCAGGCAAGCCCATGAGAGGCATGCCTTACCCTAGGTATATAAGTAAAGCTTATACATTTCTAGGGTTAAGACTTTTGGGATTTCTCTAGAGAGAGCCTCCATCTTGTACCAGACGGTTTTGCTTGTTCAAGTAATAGAATCGTGTGCAAGGTGTTAAAGTTGATTCGTGTGGTTCTTCATCTTTTCGGTTTTCTTGAAGATCACCAAGTTTAGATTCCGCCCATCCTTGGTGATTGTGTGATATCGTTGATAGATCCGGATTATCGGGACTTACAAGTGGCAAAAAACCTGAAACGTCAGGGATGATTTTGGCAAAAAAAAGTTAGATGTTTATGGCAAAAAAACCCTAAAAGTGAAGGACAATATGATACAAAAAGTTGTTTTGGGTAAAACTGGCAAACATGACCAAAACTTAGGGACGATTTTGGCAATTTAATTAAAAAGCAAGATGCTTTACACTTTTGTTATAAACATGTTACAATACCTTGTTAATTTACAAAATTTTGAGTTTATTGTTAAACAACCACCTACTAGCATCCAACATATAAAGTATATAAACATAACGAAGACCATAGAGATCATAATGAGAAAGAGAGTAGAGAATTCTTTCATTGAGTGTATTATACCAACTAGGGGTGTTTACGGTTCGATTTCAACTGTAAAACCGTCCAAATCAATCATCAGTTTGGATTCAACCTTGGTTTTTTCTTTCACTTTTGGTTGGTTGGTTTCAAAACTTTCAAACCGTATCAAATGGTCTGATTTACAGTTTATACCAAACCAGTCATATAAAACTAGACTAGACTATATGATTTAATAGTATACTTTTACTTGTTTATGTTATATATATATATATATATATATATATAGATACTAATAATTTGTATTTTGTATTAATCGTAGTTAAAAAAAAACTCCAATAAAATGGACTTAATAATGTTTGAAGTGTAAAGTGGAATTGATGGATTTTATATTATCCCTCAAATTCACCTCTATATCTTTCTGTTATGCAGAAAAAAAAGCTTCCATCTTGTGTTAGACTAACTTATTATATTTTATATTTCAATGAATCTTTATGTTATGTCTCTATTTTAGATACCATACAATGTTTTTAAACTTCCTTTATAGTTCTTATATAATTCTTTTATGTATTTTGGTTTAAACTTTATGTTCTGCACTAGACACCATACGATTTTATGTGTATTTGATATTTTGTTTCTAAGCTTGTATTGTGGATAGAATAGGCAATACTTTGGCATCTTTATTTTATATATTACTAATTTTATATAAAAGCCTTAATATCCTAAACCGTGAAACCAAATCGAAATCAAATAGTTAGTAATGGTTTGGTTTCAAATCTCAATACTTCGGTTTTCGTTTTCGATAATCAAACGTTATTAATGATTTTGTTTATGGCTTGCACTAAAACCGTCCAAACTGGCATGTGAATGCCCCTAATACCAATTACATGAAACCTCTATTTATATGGGTCTAGCATTAATAATATGGAGACGAAAAGATGAAGGTTACATATGTGGAGAGTCACACCACATTATGATGCATTTATAACCACCCCTTACCATCCACATGATGAAATAAAATAGTGTATTATTCTTTTAATACGCTTTGTGATGTTCCCTCGTTAAAAAGCTTGTTAGGAAAAAACAGTGGGATAAAACCATAGCTAAGGGAAAAAGAGTGGAACACGTATTTTCTCCCCTTGATACTTCTAGATCAGGTGTGTTGTCTTGTTAAAAATCTTACTAAGAAAATCCGACCTGACAAAACTTAGTGAAGGGAAAAAGAGTACAACACGTATAATGCTTCCTTCATTTTAATATGTATCTTTTAATTGACCTTGTCAATCTTTTGTAAAAGTTGTTCATAATTTGATAGTCACTGACTTGTAGATTAATCTGTTGATGTGTAATTCATGAACACCAACCATTGTATATCTTCATGTCAGACTTCTAGTCTCTCCTCTTGTATATACCCACCACAATATCAACGAGCGTGTTGTGTTGGATTCCTTACATCAACAAAACTAACAAAACTTTTTATAATGATTAGTAAAATACAAAATCATATCTTTCATAACCTTAAGGGTATCAAAATATTTATTATAGCTCATTTTTCATGTCTTCTCATTGGAAACAACCATATCTTATTGACAAATTTTATATATAATATTCTATATATATAATATTCTATATATAATATTAATTTCAAACATATCTGAGAACAGTGAGTTAACGGTAAATTGATAACGGCGTTAGATTGAATTTCTGAATTTTTTTTCTTTTACAACTTCACTCCTTCGTATGTTTCTGACAAGCTTGACAGAGATCATCACCATCTTCGCTTCATCTGCTCGTTCATGGTTGCCTAAGATGCCTGTCGCAACTAAACTACTATGAGTCGACATCAAGATTTATCACCTTTGAAGAGGATGAAGAGAGATCGTGGTTGCTGATGGCGAGACGCATAGAATGGAGCCTATTTAGGCCTCTCGCCGCCCACTCTGTGGCCGGCCGGTAGCCGGAAAGGCGGTTTGAACCTCCTTCATGGGATATAAGTATATCAGAAATGAACCCACACTAACGGAGATCGGTAAAAGATCTGAGCTTTGGAGGAATTAGTTGTTGAAACAGAGGCCGCAATGGCGGTTAGATGGTAGCGGTAGGTGGTGGTGGTGGCTCGGTGGATATGCCGCGGTGGTGGTGACGGTGAGTATAGCGAGGTGTTGCGTGGGTGAAGGTGATGAAATGGTAGAAAGAGAGAGGGGTAGATGGTAACAAATCGAATGTTCAAAATGTGGATGAAATATGAATAAAAAGTCAGTTTTTTCTATTATATATCTCTGGGTATAGGTATTTGTGAATATGTAACAAGCCTGAAAATGAGCATTATATATGAACATGCTGAAACAATTCTGGAAGATCAGCCTATACTTTTATGGCTTAATTTTTGCAAACATATTCAATATACGAAGACTACAAATATTACTATAATCTTTATTTAGTTTTATAATTAAGGGTTTTAAAGATACAAAAATAAACTATACAAAAATATTATGTCATAAGTGAAGGAAATTAGTGTATCAGAATAATAGCAGAATCGGTTTATATAATTTACCAAAAGCCGATTATATATACATATTATAATCAATTTTACATATATAAACTATAAGTTTGATTTATTAATCCGATTAATAAATATTTCTAATCAGGATCAAGTTTATACGCATATAAACAAATAAAAGAAATAAACAACCATAGGGGGTTTTAGTAATCAACTTTTGACGACTACACCGGGATTGTAACAAGCGGGTTACAACGAATCCTCGTTAGTAGGAAGTTCACAACCGAGCACAAGATACCCAAACGTAGAACTGGCCAAGAAGGAGGCGGCGACGATGCTTGGTCGACAGCAAGCGGGCGACGGCGCTAAGAGTAGGCCGGCCGAACATTTGGGAGGGAGGCTAGGATTTTGTGTTTTTATAAAAGTGTGTATAGGGTTTGCACCGTAATCATCTTTTTATAAAACTCAATCTTACATTAAGGCCCTTTAAAATTATATAATTATAATCCTCTTAATAATAATCTAATTAATATTAAGTCTCTCGGGTTTAAACTATCATTATTTCACAAATAATAATCCACCTACTCGTGAACATATAGGATTCGTGTACCAACGTGTAACTCTTTGGATCGTACCGAGATAATTACGTTGACTTTATTATGATCGGACATACATATCTCCAACAATCTCCCACTTGGACGATTTTAATTAAATGAGTCAACATCTATAGATTTGGACGCTTAGATGCATTGCACTGCTCCTAATACGGTATGACACTTTATAGTCGTCAACTAGTTCTTTGAGTTCAAGTAACACTTTACTTAACCAAATACCGCAGCCCTGATAATTCTATCAATAAGTCCATTATGTATAGAACATTCGTTGATTATAAGACACGGATCATTCATTCTTTTATACTAATCAACTATTCTCTATTCTCGTCTTTAATTCAAAGTGGTCTAACGAACTACTTTTAGTCTGAGCGTGGCCACGCATTTATTCCAGTTTGAGTTAACGAGGGCGCCATAACGTCTAAACTTCTAATTGCATAGAAGTAAAGAATTCCATCCGCGTCATACAACTCCCACTTAACCTTGGATTTTTCCCAACGCTACTCGGATTACTATCCATGTTTCAGGACAGTGTTAGATAACATCAAAGATTATCCTTGATCAATGTAGTTTAATATGTGCCTAAGGAAAAATGACAGATTGAACATATGAATATCAAAACATCTTATGACTTAGATCTATTGAGATCGTTTTGAAGCGAGTCACATCCAATATCATTCCCTAGTGATATCTGTGAATTTTGATTCTCAAACCCATGAGTTATTCATCTCATGAATGCAATCATCTCAATTCACAATAGTCTTACATTCAAATTCATTCCCATGTAATTTGATCAACTACGGATATTTTAGAATATGCTTTTTAAGGATATAAACCTACAAATAATGAACACAGTTACAAAATAATTAAACTTGCATTAACCAATAAATCAAATAACTATTCAATGTAACTGTTGTAGTTCAAAATTAAAACACCAATACTAACTACAGGTCATGCCTACTGTCTAGCAATTCTAAGCCCTATCCTGTCTAGCAAATCTAAGCCCTATCTTTTCAGCATGCTCCTTAAGTTTAGCTTGAGGTAAAGGCTTATTAAAGGGGTCAACCAGATTTAGATCCGTACGAACTTTGCTTATTACGATGTCTCCACGCTCTATTATCTCTCTAATATAGTGGAATTTTCTAAGTATATGCCTCGTGGTTTGATGCGACCTTGGTTCCTTTGCAAGAGCAATGGCACCAGTGTTGTCACACAACATCTCGATCAGTTTCTTTATGCTAGGCACAACGTCAAGATTAATAATGAACTTTTTCATCCAGGCAGCCTCCTTAGTAGCATCCGATGCAGCACTGTATTCTGATTAACAGGTGGATTGAGCAACCACACTTTGCTTCGAGCTCTTCCAAGTAATAGCCCCACCATTCAGAATGAAAACATATCCCATCTGTGATCTTGAATCATCACGATCAGTTTGGAAACTTGCATCAGTATAACACTTAACTAACAACTCCTCATCCGGTCCTCCATATATTAAGAACTTGTCCTTAGTCCTTCTTAAGTACTTAAGAATGTTCTTCATTGCAGCCTATTCATTCTCTTCTAGATTCTGTTGATATCTACTCGTCATGCTAAGAGCATACGAAACATCAGGTCTAGTACATAACATGGTGTACATGATAGAACCAATAGAAGAAGCATATGGAACTCTTTCCATTTTCTTCTTTTCCTTTTCAGTCTTTGCAAACTGCTTGCTATTAAGAATGGTTCCATGTGCCATGGGCAAGAGCCCCCTTTTTGAGTCTTGCAATGAGAAGCGCCGTATGACCTTATCATTACATGTACTTTGACTTAAACCTAATAACCGCTTTGATCTATCTCTATGAATCTTTATTCCTAGAATATAAGCGGCTTCACCAAGATCTCTCATTGCGAAACATTTACCCAACCAAGCCTTAACAACTTTTAGAATAGGGATATTGTTTCCATTGATTAGTATGTCATCTACATACAAAATGAGAAAAGTCATATAGCTCCCACTAGATTTCTTGTAAACATATGGTTCATCTTCGTTTTTAATAAAACCAAACTCTTTGATTTTCTAATCAAAAAGGATATTCCAACTGCGAGATGCTTGCTTTATAGATGGATTTATTTAGCTTGCACACCTTATTAGGATTCTTTGGATCGACAAATCTTCAGGTTGAACCATATAGACATCTTCAAGTAAGTGTCCATTAAGGAACGCGGTCTTGACATCCATTTGCTATATCTCATAGTCATAATACGTAGCAATGGCAAGTAGAATTCTAATAGACTTAAGCATGGCTACTGGCGAGAAAGTTTCCTCATAATCAATTCCTTGAGTGTGAGTGAACCCTTTCGCTACAAGCCTTGCTTTGTAGGTTTACACATTTCCATCCATGTCGGTGTTCTTCTTGAAGATCCATTTGTTTCCTACAGTCCGACCTTCAGGAGGAAGATTATCAAATCCCAGACTTGGTTACATACATGGATTGCATCTCTGCATTCATGGCTTCATGCCATTTCGTGGATTCTAAATCCAACATTGCAGCTTTGTATGTAATAGGTTCAGCTTCATCAATTATGAAGATATCATCATACCTTCAGGTGCATGACGATCCCTAATACTTCTTCGAACACTTGGTGTTTCTGTTGTTTCTTGAATCCTCTTAGGCTCAACTTCAACAACTGGATCAGTTACTTATGGTTATGTCTGAACAACTGGTTCGGTTACTTGTGATTCTCGAATTTCTTTAAGATGCACATGGTTTTCTCCAATCCCTCGCGCCAGAAGGTCTTCCTCTAAGAAAGTGCCTCCGCGTTTAGTGAAAATGTTATTTTCAGTGGGGTGGTAGAAAAGGTAACCGATCTTTTTAGCACATCTGGCGAAAACCTCTTTTCGCCTCTGGGATCTAGTTTATCCAAAGACTCTATAGTGACATAAGCGTTACATCCCAAGACCTTAAGATAGGATACCTTAGGTTTCTTTCCATGCTATATCTCATATGGCATTTTGTCAATTTTCTTCATTGGAGCTATATTCACAAGTCTTATAGTAGTTTCCAGAGCATAACTCCACAAGGAGCGTGGGAAGGTTGTTCGACACACCATTGATCGAATCATATCTAATAGAGTTCAATTTCTCCGCTTAGACACACCATTATGTTGTGGTGTTCCAGGTGGAGTGAGTTGTGAAACTATTCCACAATCCTTTAGATGGTCGATGAACTCCTGACTAAGATATTCACTTCCTTGATCTGATCAAAGCATCTTGATAGTTCTACTTAGCTGATTCTCTACTTCGTTTTTTGGTACTCCTTAAACTTTTCAAGTGTTTCATGTTTATGCTTCATAAGATAAACATTATATCTACTGAAATCATCAGTAAATGTAACAAAGTATCTTTCTCCATGTCTTGACATTGTTCTGAATGGACCACATACATCTGTATGTACAAGTCCTAGCAGATCATTAGCTCTTTCTCCAACATTTGAAAACAGTGCTTTTTTTTTAACTTTCCACTTAAGCATGATTCGCATTTGATAAATGTTTCTGAACCCTTGGAATCTAGGATTCCTGTGATTTTGAGTTGCTTAACACGATTCTCTCTTATGTGACCAAGTCTACAATGCCACATATACGTATCATTAAAGTCTAACTTATTACCTTTATGTGAGATGTTACATAATATGTTATTGTTTTAGATTTCTATCTCATAGATTCCATGTTTTGGTTTTGCATCAAAGTAAAATACATCATTAAAATAAGCAGAAATAAATTCACCATTAAAATGATAATTGAAACCTTGTCCATGCAAAGCAGAAACCGAAACAATATTTCTAGTGACACTAGCAATAAAATAAACATTGTTCAAAACAAGTTCTAAACCAGAAGGAAATAAAAGAACATATTCTCCAATCGCCTTCATAGTAACTCTTTGTCCATTGCCAACAAGGATCTCCAAGTCGCCCTGTTTCAGCTTCCTAATCTTTCTTAGTCCCTTCAAAGCATTACAAATGTGAAAACCACATCCTGTGTCAAAACACCCATGTTTTGACAGAAAAAGCAAAAATTTCATTAACATATATACCTGAGGACTCTCATCCTGAAGCCTTGGCTTGCTTTAGTTCAGCTAAATACTTAGCACAGTTCCTCTTCCAGTGCACAATTTCGTTATAATGAAAACACTTAGAATCATTTGAAGGCTTCATGTTTGCAATAGATTTGCCCTTTGCCCTGATTGCCCTTTTTCTTGGTGTTAGGTTTCTTAACATGACCCTCCCTGATCATCAGCACTAGTGCAGTCTTACTGGGTACATTCACCTTAGCAGTTTTGAGCATCTGATGCAGCTCTACAGGTGTCTTCTCCATCCCATTTATATTGTAGTTAATAGTGAACTGATCACATGACTTGAGCAATGAGTTGAGGATGATATCCCCAGCTAACTAATCACTCAAGGGGGATTCCAGATGAGCCAAGTGATCAAACATATGCCTTTATTTTTAGCACATGAGCGCTAACTGATGTACCCTCTTGCATACGAGTGGTTATGAGTGATCTCATCACATCAAACCTCTCATGACGAGCCTTCTATTGGAACATTTCTACCAGGTGCTCATTCATCTCTTTTGCCATCATATCCTCCATGGTCCTTTGAAATTTAGGGATCATGGATCAGACATGACACTTTCAAAGCGTCATCAAAGTGTCTTGTATAGTTTCTATATGCAACAGTTTGCTAATTGATGGGTTCATTAGGGATTGGAGTTTCAAGAACAAACGGTTTGTTCTCCGCCTAGAGAACAATTTTCAAGTTGCGGTGCTAGTCCATGAAGTTGGAGTGGTTTAGTTTGTCCTTCTCTAAGATGGACTTGAGAGAGAATTGGGAGGAATTGTTTTCAGTTGACATCTACAAAATTCAAAATTAATTTATTAGTATTTTATGTTTTAAATATCTTAATTTTATTTTATGACGCAAAAGCAAATTTTAATTTAAGATGAGACCCCGATTCATCAAATCACAGTGAATTGGCTTAAGCACTATCCACTGGTATGATTATGTAGGTAAACAACAATTGTTAATTGTGTCTACTACATAACTCTCCATTTGAGGTTATCACTTAAAAGCGATGTATGTTTAACCCCAACTATGCCCACTTGATGAACAAGCGATGTTTTCTCCTTTACTATTGACTGTAATACCGGCCTTTGTTACACATGAAACGCGATGATTACCTTCTTTCATTATAGATGCCTAGATGCAGGGTATAACACTAACATTTGGTTCGATTTAGAATGAAGTGTTAACTAGTTAAGGGTTCCATAAAACATCAATTTAAAATTTGGATTTATTTTAATATCTACCCAAAATATTTTGAATAACTCGTAGCATGAGGCGAGTTACACAACAGTTTATAAAATCCAATTTATTTGATTCGTGATAATAGAAACTCCTTTCCACACTTGACACAATATAGTTTTGAATACCCTATTAAACTATGTTGGTCGTTTTATCGCAAAAGATTTTTTTTTTAAATTTTAATAAAACGCTTTTATTAAATATACTTTTCAGTTTTATAAAACTTGTTTTAATAAAACCGTTGTCTCAATTGTGAAAAAAAATATATTTATTTTGGGTTATCTAGATTATTTACAATAAATAAAACAAAACCACGAAACACAATAATAAATAATCGAATCAAGCCTCTGATAGGTTGCCCGTTTCATTTAACCAGATTTGAAACGAACTAGTCTAAAGGGTTTCAAAAGCTAATTTTTGAAAGTTCCCACTTGACCCACGATCTCTATCTTCATGGTACCTATTCGCCATTTATCTTGATCTTGACTTGAAGGATTAGAATAATAAATTTGAAAATACAATAAAACCACATCTATTCTAATCCTATCTATTACATCGGATCCAATATCCACAAAAATAAATCAAAATAAAACTACAATCATAACAAACACAACCATGACAAGGGTCATAACCTAAGGCTCGATTCATATCATAATCCATAGACAACCAAAAGCTTTTGATCTTTTATCAAAAAAATTTTTTTGACAAATAAAATATAGATCAAAATTATAACTTTACCATCTATACGCGCGTAACCGTGGCTTTGATAATAGCGGAAGCGGTTTATATAATTTACCAAAAGCCGATGATATAGACATATATATAATCGATTATATATATATATAATATATATAAACTATAAGTTTGATTTATTAATCCGATTAACAAATATTCTCAATCAGGATCCAAGGTTATACGCGTATAAACAAATAAAAGGAATAAACAACCATATAGCATTTTAGTAATCAACCATTGACGACTACATGGGGATTGTAACACGTGGGTTACAACGAATCCTCGCTAGTAGGAAGTTCACAACCGAGCACAAGATACCCAAAGGTAGAACCGGACAAGAAGGAGGCGGCAGTGGTGCTTGGTTGATGGTAGGCGGGCGGCGACACTAAGAGGAGGCCGGCCAAACTTTTGGGAGGGAGGCCAGGGTTTTGTGTTTTTATAAAAGTGTGTCTAGGGTTTGCACCCTAATCATCTTTTTATAAAACCCGATCTTACATTAAGGCCCTTTAAGATTATACAATTATAATCCTCCTAATAATAATCTAATTAATATTAAGTCTCTCGGTTTAAACTATTATTATTTCACAAATAATGATCCACCTACTCGTGAACATATACGATTCGTGCACCAACGTGTAACTCTTCGGATCGTACCAAGCTAGTTACGTTGAATTTAATTACGGTCGGACATAAATATCTCAAACAATAAGCTCATGTTTATAACACCTTAATTTATCTTGTCATTTAGCGCGCGTTAAAAGTTTTAATCCATTTAATGGTTTAGCTTCTCTGTTTTTTTTAAATTTCAAATTATGTTGTTTAACGTGTTACAACACGCGATGGCCGCAACGCGCCGGTGATAAAACTAGTAAAAATAAGTTAATGATAAATCTAGTAATGTATAAATACCAAGAAATATTGCATCAACTACAATTAACTATGGTACTTCTGGGCTAATAATCTCTATTCAGAACAATATGATAAGAATAATCTACTTTATACCAAATGATTTAACTATATCCAACTTTCTTAGAGATGAACTTTGATATATTAAAATGCTCTAACATCTTTTTGATGTAGTTTGATTGATATATAAAAATATCATTCTACAAATGCTCGACCTGTATGCCATCTCTTTAGGAGATATAATGTTATCATCAACATATCTTATAATATTTCTAAACATGATGTTGTTGACTTAATAAACACATGATCAAGTACATCATATTTATATCTCTCTTTTCCGAGATTATCACTGAGTTAATTATACTATGCTTGACTCGGCCATTTTTTCCATATATACTACTTGTTAACTCCATTTTATATATTTCTCCAGCTTTTAATTTTAATGCCTCATACCCTTACAATCTGTCATGAACTTCCTTCCATGTTGACTAATCATATACGTGAACGCACTCTTCGAGAGTTTTGCCACATAAACTTCATCATTAACCATATTGTTTTCGATATCATATTCAATGAACTCATTAACAATTATTTCATTTCATTTTCATTTCGTATTGTACCCTCTTGTATTGTTAGGATCTGAGTTTGATATTTGTAAACAAATACTGATAAACACCACAATATAATTCACAAATAGAGAGACATTATCATGAACCGTTTTTCTATTGATTCAAAAAATTCAAAAGTTTTACAGAAATGATTCTACAATCTCCCCCTCAGTTGATCACTAACTATTCATACAAAAGAGAAAGTGTGAAGTGATAAAATAGATCTCTAACATGTGAGATCTATTTATACAAGTACTAAAGCTCTGTTCGTGATATGCTAACATCACCCTGATAGTGACATCTAACATTCCTAACAGAAGAGATTCCACAGATGTTACAAACATCTGTGCAAATCCTAACATCTGATCTAGGCTAATTCTAAACACTGATAAGATTAGTACTGTTACATTGAGAAACCACTGTCTAAGATATTCTTTGTTGCAATTGTCCAATCATCTGTTTAGCCAAACATATGATCGGTCTTTTTCATCAGACCTTTGGCATGATCAGGGTTGTGGTCTTCAACAAACTTTAGCTTGAATAGATGTTGTATCCTCTTGAATAGCGGTTTCCAAGTCTTGATCAGGTGTTTGTTGTAGTCTTGAACAAATGTTCTAAATAGGTGTTCAAGACTTACTATTTTTGCGGGGAGAATTGCCTCATCAACTATTTAGTTCTTGATCCTTGATTCATGTTTTGGATTTTGGATATCATCTATTCTTTTCTAGGTCCAACAATCTTCACCTAGAACAGATGATAAACAGATTTTTGATCAACTTTTATTCTCTCAATAACTATTCTCTTATTTGACCTTTGAATTTTAATTCAAAGTTAAAAGAAACAATGTCTTCTGGGTCTCTTTCCAGTGGTAGACTTATCAAGTCTTGAAGATCTTCAATTTTTAGCCCTGAAACACTTTTTATTGTGATCTTTTCCACCCCCACTAGCCCTGAGCAAAGTCAGTTCATAGGTGTCTTTGTTTGACTTCCATTTTAGAATTTTTCCGAGTAGGAGGATTTGCCGGGATAAGAGTTATTGCTAATGAGTCTGGAGAGGCTGGTCTTACCATGATTATGTCAGCTAGATCTTGTTTCTTGGTGTCCTTCAATTCATATTTTCTTTTGAGAAATTCCCTTGCAGCTGATGCAATGTTTCTTGCTGATGGGAACTAAGAAACCAAGGTTTTGATGGGAAAATCTAACTGCTCATACTTTGGATTTTTAGGTAATGAGGGATCCTTTTCTTTTTGGGTTTCCAGCTATTTATGGATTTCAAGGGTTGTTGGATCATTCCATTTAGCCATTGTTTTCATGATGCCTCTTTTTGCAGCTGCTAGTTCTTTCTTCATTCTTCTCATCTTCAGAGCCTTTTTGTCATTTGGCTTTTTGCCATCTTTCCAATTCGGGGTTGAAGGGGTAATGTTTGGAAAAAGATTTAACTTTTCTATCCTTACTATTTCATTTAGCAAGGATTCAGTTATCCAACCATTGAATTGTTCCTTATCAGCATCATATGGTTTTGTTGCCATGATGTGATTAAGGTAATCCTCTCTAAGCAGCTTTTTGAGGTCTGCATATAAGTTTCTACATATCATGTTGGCATAGCCTCTTAAAGCTCCTACCTTCTTGTATTCGTCTGTTAGAATCTGCATGATTTACTTATCATCCTTCCCTTGATTTCTTTCAAGAACCATTCTTTTGGCTTATCTTTTCTTCAATTCCAAGTATTCTTCGAAACTAGCTGGGCTAACAAGGCTTGCAGATGGTACTGATGATGAGGGTGGTGAAGATGATGGGATAGAAGATATTGTGGTTTTGGTGGGTGATTTGATAAGTGAGGTTATCATTTTTCTTTTTCTACTTTGAGGAATAAGTGGCAATAATGTGGTGAGAGGTGTTGTAGATATAACATCTATTGGCCCTTTTGAAATGCTAACAGATGTTTGTGGTGTAGAGGTTTGTGAGGTTGTTTGAATGGATGGAATAATGGTTAGGATAATGGCTGGAATAGTGGTTCGAGCAACCTTGGCCTTTTTGGCTGGATTTGTAGGTGAAAGCTTTCTTAGGTTTCAACTACTCTCCCTCTTTTTGGCATCAACAGTAGATGCCTGGATTTTGGAGTAGCACAAGTTGCTTGAAGGAGATAATATTTTATAGCCTGTATCTTTGCTTGTGTATTAGAAAACCCTGCATCAACCATATTTTCGATTAGTTCCGTGTGGATGTTGTGAGTTGCATCTGCAGACTACTTTTGTAGTTGTAGAAAAGATTGGGCATGAAACCAAACTTTCTCAGCAAGTTTTACATTTGTAGGAGGAGTAGAGTTTTGTACCAAAATCTTCATCATGTCTTTTATCTCAGCCACATATGATTCAAGATGGGATACTCTAACCATTAATTCTTTATATCTTAACTCATCACCTAAACGAATAGGATCATCTAAAATTCCACCAGTGGTGGTTACATCTAGTTTTGAACTAGATGCCCATTTTTCTTAGTACTAGGGCCTTCCAATTGTTAAAGAATGTACAACTATAGACTGAACAATTGTTTCCTTCAATGGGGTCTTAATAATATAACTACTATCCAATTTTGGGAACATTGTCTCTACCATTGTAGTAGCTGCCCCAATTGAAATACCTTCCTGTGTCTCTTGAGACAAAGGAGGTGTAGGCTCCTCTGCTTGTTGGCTAACACTAAGTCCTGGAAACTCTAGTTACTTCTTGAGTAATACTCTCAAAGACTTGTTGAGTGGAACTAGGTTTATGCAAGTCGGGATTGTCAAGTGCATCAAGCAATGGTTTGATGGTGGATAATACGGGTGTGGTAGGTGAAGTGTAAAGAGAGTCAGCCCTGGGAGAGGGGCCAGAGTATAGATAATCAAGTGATATATCTCCCCCTTGATTTAGGTCCCCTATGCTTACAACACTCTTCTTTTCTGAGGATAAGTGAGGAGTTTGAATAGGTGGAGGTGTTCACATCTGTTGTGAGGAAGTAACAACAGATGGTTGCTACTTTTGTGATACAACAGGCTCCTCTACAACTTTAACCTCCAGAGTCACCTTTTTGGGGGTTTTCTTTTTGGTTTTTGGTTTGCAGATAGATATGGTCCTTTTGTAAATGGCTGGTGTATGTTCCATAGTACTAGGTTGGGTACTGTAGTCACCAGGAGCAGTGAGCTCTGCAACAGATGTTGTAACATCTGCTGTCGGATTTTCTAAAACATTTTCTTCACCCACATTTTCTTAACCCATGGTCATCATGTGAGTAAAAGTTTTGTTTGAAAGACTTTTAATTTGAAGACCCTCTACTCTTTCAAAAATGTTTTGTGCCAATACCCTTTTTAAGAGACAGTTGATAAGTCTTGGGTACAAGAGGAAAGCTTAGGCTTGTTATCTTTCTTGGCTTTTACATTTGCAACCATATAAAAAAGCAGAGTGATGGAAAGCTTAAAATTTGACTTTGTTAAAATAGCATATCCTAAGCACTATGTTTTCAAAGGAATTTCATAATAAGCATTGGTTTTGGGTGAAAGACATATAAGTAAGGTATGAAATAAAAATTTCATGGCAGGTGGAAAATTAGGTTTATAGATTGTTAAACCTGTCAACTGACCATCACACCCCCTTTTTATGAATTCATGATGAAGATTAGTTTTTGGAAAAGATTTACTACTTGTCTCATCATCTAGGGCGACTCTAGCGGAGAACAATTCAGGGGTGATTTGAATAGTAGTACCGTTTACTATATAAATGATGATGTAGGGCTTTTGGTCAGGAAGAAAAATATCTAACTTTGCCAAAAAATCTTCGATATTCTTTAAGTGGATAGGTGCACCAGCGATAAGAGCATTGTGATATTTTGAGGTAGTGATAATGTCAATGATTGAGTGAAATTCTATATTTGTGGAGGAATTTACAAAGTATGGAAGATAATCGTGGGGTGGTTTTAACGAAAGATCCATTTTGAAAAATAGGTCAACTCTTTTTGATAATCTTTTGGACGGATGATCTTTTGAGTGGGCCAAAATCTTTTAGAAGATTGATGAATCGATGATCTTTTTATTTTGGAGAGAGGATTTTGTTTTTGAAAAAATCAGTGTTTATCGCACAAGTGAGGATAACCTCTGTTTGTTAGGGTTTCATAGGGTTTTTCAACAGAGGTGATGACATGGCCAAATGGTTAACTTTATTAGTAATGTGGCAGGTTTTCATTTGTTGCTCCAAAGCTCTGTTTAAGCAAAAATTTGTTTAACAAAGCCCTATAAAGGAGATATGAAACATCTGTTTTCAAAATATCTCTTTGAAACCTCTGTGGTGCTCCACAGACCAATGATTAACATGATTAGTGTTTTGAAACGTCAGATTGACTTTTGGTCAATAAACTTTTTGAAAGACCTCTGTTTGAAACCTTTATATAGTTAAACACAGTTTTGAGTGAAACAGTGGCTCTCTTTGACTTTTGTAGTCAAACAATGGTTTTGAAAATAGTGGCTCTTTTGCCTTAAACAATGGTTATCTCCACTTAAATAGACTTTTGAACCAATGAAACAGTTGTTTTACTCTTTTGATCGGAGTTTTGGTTTTGGTGATTTTATCAATCCTTTTCTTTATGATAACACATTTGTTTTTGGTTTTTCAAATCAAACATTTTATTATTTAGAAAACTGAAATATTTTCAGTCTCTGTTTAACATTCCAATTCTGGTGATCAACTTCAAAAGTAGATGTGTCTAATGCTTTTGCAAATACATTTCCTAATTGGTCTTTAGTGGGAACATGATGAAGTGAAATCAATCCCTTTTGGTAACAATCTCTTACAAAGTGATGACGAATGTCAATGTGCTTTGTTTTTTTAATGTGACACTGGGTTCTTGATAATGTTTTCAGCTGCTTGACCATCTAATATTAATGGTGTCTTTAAAGTACTTATACCAAAATCAAGCAATTGATTCTGAAGCCACATAAGTTGTGTAGTGAAACTTGCAGCAGCTATATACTATGCCTCTGCTGTAAAATTAGAGACTGTTGTTTGTTTTTTGCTCTGCCATGAGACCAAGTCATCTCCTAGAAATCAACATCCTCCTGATGTCGACAACTTTCTTTTGTGGCAACCAGCAAAGTCACTATCTGAGAAACCTGAAAGCTCAATATTTTCATTAGCTGGATACAAGATACCAAGTGTGGAAGCACCTTTAAGGTATTTGAATATCCTTTTTATAGCTACTAGGTTTAACTTTCTAGGTGATACATGATATCTTGCACAAACACAAGTTGCAAACATAATGTCAAGCCTTGATGTAGTCAAGCACATCAATGACCCAATCATACATTTGTATAGTGTCTAATCTATCAAGTTATCTTTTTATCAGATATCAATGGTTTTGATGTACTCATGGGGGTAGCACCTGGTTTACAGTCATTCATGTTAAACTTTTTCAAAAGAGATTTGACATATTTGTTTTGATGAATGAAAGTTCCATTTTCAAGTTGTTGTATTTGGAGACCAAGAAAACATTGTAACTCCCCTATGGCGCTCATTTCAAATTGAGTTGTTATCAATTTTCTGAAATCCTCACGTAGTTTGTAATATGTGGATCCAAAAATGATATCGTCTACATATATCTTTACAATCAACAGATCTTTCCTTTCCTATTTTGGAAAAAAGAGTTTTATCAATTTTACCTCTTTTATATTTATTGGATAGGAGAAAAGTGGATAATATATCATACCATGCTCTTGGTGCTTGTTTCAGTCCATACAAAGCTTTGTTTAGCTTGTAGACATAATTAGGATGGAATGAATCTTCAAATCTAGTTGGTTGACAGACATAGACCCCTTCTTGGATTTTTCCATAGAGAAAACACTCTTTATATCCATCTGATACACCTTCATGTTGTGGTTGACAACAAAGGCCATGAAGAGTCTTATAGCTTCCAACCATGCTACATGAGCAAAGGTTTCATCATTGTTAATTCATTCCTCTTGTTTATACCCTTGAACCACAAGTCTGGATTTGTTTTTTTACAACTACGCCTCTTTCATCAGTTTTGTTTTTGAAGACCCATTTTGAATCATTAGACATGTTTCCTTTGGTAATGGTACAAGTTCCCAAACTTGCTGTCTTTTAAACTGAAGAAGCTCTTCTTGCATGGCTTCTACCCAACTCTTGTCTTTTAATGCATCTTGATCTTTGACAGGTTGGATGAGTGATAGAAAGCCTGCAAATAGCCAGACATTTGAGGTTTGGCTTCTATGAGCACTCCTACATTGATGTCTCCTATAACTTGTTCAGATGGATGAGATCTATGGAAGATAGTGTTTCTAGTGAATGGAGTTATGGAATTTTGTGGTGAGGGACATAAATGAGAATTTTCTAGTGAAACCTCTGTCGCCATTGTAGTATGGTCAACAATGGTTTGAAATGGTGGTGGTGGTATTGGCCCAAGTGGTGAGTTATTTGATGACGAAGATAGATCAGTGTTTGACCACAAGCAGCATCAGAGGTTTTGGATTGACTTTGGTCAACAATGGTTCCAGTTATTGCGGACTGACTGTTGTTTCATGTAGAAGAACTTTGTGGATCAGAAGAGACTTTATATTGAGATGGCATCTCAATGTCAAATCTACAAGTCTTGTTGTGCTGCATTTTATTTACCTGTATCAAAACCAACCTTAGTGGTTACTTCTTCAAAATTGAATTTATCAGGATAAATAGTTCTGCAGGATTTTTTAGGGATTTTCATGGATGATAATTTATTGAATTTTACATTCAAAGTTTATTCTATAGTCATGGTCCTTGTGTTAAACACTTTCCAAGCCTTGGCTGTAGAAGAATATCCCAAGAAATATCCTGTGACAACTGTGAAATCCCGGTATACCCTAATTTTTGTTTAGTCCTTCATGATAGGACACAATGTCCCAACAATTAGACTCATGAGGAATTGAGTCTAGAAATGTGGTGCTATATGCTTAATAGAACATACGATATGAAACAATAATTTGTTAAGTAAAAAATTCATAGAAAACCCTAAATTGACGTAGTGCGTTACAGACTTAATAGTACGCAATTGTGGGTGTTTGGACGACTCTATGAATACGAATGGCCTAATACATGGACTGTAATGTATGACATAAGTGCGTTAGCGGATAAATTGGAATTATAATGTGTATAGTGATTCCTGAGTAATTACGATGAATTCAATCGTTAAACCCTAAATCTGCTTGAACCCAAATTATACATACAACTTACACGACTCACGGATGATACAAATTGTGGCTCGGATGAATCTAATGGTATGTTATGAGTAACATATGAACAATAATAACCAACAGTGCGATATGAATGCCTCAGGGTGCAGAAAACAGGTTAAACGGAAGCTTACCATTTAATAGTGCACAAAACGAATAACATCAATCTAAATACAAACGAGAGTGCCATAGAAGATTCTAAGAATACGTCATTACTTATACATGATACAAAGATCATGACTTAAGATTTGAAGCCTTATCTAATAGGCGAATGTTAAACGAGGTAATTTCCGGTTACTGAACCACCTTAGATTTAGCGCACACAAAACAACCAAACATACATCGGACAATTTGTCAAGGCATTCAAGTTTCGTTGTCGGCAAGTTCGGTTTTCAAAAACATGAAAAAACACGCCAAACGGAGTCTGTTTAGTGAACCTGGGTCGCGTTTAAGACCTGATAATGAACCTAAACATCGGGAATCAGTTGATAATCATCCCCCACCCCCAAAGGGGCCTAGGGGGCTCTAGATTATTCTATGGAATTACATAATATACATATATATATATGGGATGGGTTAAAATGAGAACCACCCGAGTTGTGAGAACGTGAGAACTAGGCCGTCCAAAAGGTTTTTTCGAATTTTTTTTCAAAAGTGATAAAAAATTACTTGTTTCGGCAAAAAAATAACAAAAAATATTGCATGCCTACATTTACATGAGGAGTAAAAAATTTGTGCAAAATTTACACCTAGGCGTAAACAAAACTTGCATCAGTCAAAACTACCGTCTTGACAATTTTTTTACAGATGTTTTTATAATGTTTTCATCTACGTTTGTGCAAAACGTTTTTGGTCCAACTCGCCCCGGATCAAAAAGTTCTTTCGGTTCTCACAACTTGTGGTGATTCTCAATTGAACCGAATCCTATATATATATATATAGAGGCAGGATTTAGAGAAAACGTATATAAGTGTGAAAACGGGGAGAACGCCTCTCATCCGTTAGATCAAAACGATCTACGGATTAGATTTGGCGTGGTGGCATTTTCGTAAACAACATCAACTTTATTACGTGGACGCGCTTCATTAAGGGTAATAGGGTCTTTTGATTCTTTAAAACAAAACGCCAACTCAAGCATAAAACCCATTAAAATTCCTGCCTTAAAATATGAGCCATGTACATCTGTCCCTTCTAGATGAAACGCCATCTTTATCTGAAACGCCATTCATACAAACGGCAAAAAATATTGATGGAACGCGTTACAGTATTAACAGAAAAAACTGAACAAACAGTAACTGGAACTTTATTAATAAAATTTATCATAAAAAATTCCTGCCTAAACTACATGCAAAACACATCTTTATTTAAATAATGTTAACATCCCTTCAATTGATCATACTTAGAAACACACCATCTTTAACCAAACGCCAAATTTCAAAAAAATCTGAAAAAAATAACAAAATTCGTAATCATGTTTGACAACAGAAGAAGAGTGTTTCTGAAAACCACCAAAGCCATACTGAACTTGGACAAAGAAGTTCAAAGGGGATCCTAGCACTTGGCATTCTTCTTGATAACCTTTGTGAGAAAACACCAATAGTTATAAGAAGATTAACAAGAAAATTTGGATGGTACCCTCCAAATCCAATTGTGAATCCAGTCATCCAATTTTGGCGTTATGATGAAAACTCAGACTTAGTGAGTGTTGTATGGGACAATGGGGAGTAGGAAGCCTACACGATTGAAAACATCATGACCAAACAGAGACTTGTCTTCCTACAGGAGTTATGCAACACAATATGTTTGAACCCAGACATGACCATAAAATTGGGGTTGTTGACTGACATGTTCATATAGAGGTGTCAAAGTCTTCAAGATGAAGCAAATGATGACAGTGAAGATTTGGATGAGAATTTTGATGAAGAATCAAAAACAAAAGACGAGGGGAGCGATGGATACTTCTCAGACTACATCCCTTCTTACGAGGGGTTTTATTTTTTTTCTTTTCTTTTTTGTGGTTTGTCACTTTTGGTGGTTTTTAATAAAATACTTTATTTCACTATTTAGATATAAAACTCCAAATCGTCAAAAATGCAAAAAGTATAATAATTCCCTCGAATCACATATTATTAAAAAAATCCAAAAATTACACAATTATATAAAACAAGATCCAAGAGAATAATAATTAAATTGTGCAAGTATGATAGGTTTCAAAGCGTCATCTTTTGTTTCAAAACGCCATCTTTTGTTTCAAACGCCATAAGATTACTTTCCCTTACAAAAGTTAACTAGTTGTACTTTTTCACTTTTAACTAAAACACTATTCATAAAAAAAGCTAAACTTAATCATGCGATAGACGCGATACAGATTTAACAGATAAAGCTGAAGAAATAGTAATCTAATGATGGGATGTGCCATCTTTATTACTAAAATTTATTATAGAAATTCTCGCCTAAAGTACATGCCAAAAACATCTTATATAAACAATCTCACGCCCTTCCATTGATTACACCAAAAGCAAACGCCGTATTTTACTAAATACCATATAGCAAATCTCGTTTCTTGGATATTCAGTTTTGTTCTCGAAAAAGTTTCACTGAATCAGGAGGACAACATTCTTAGGTCATTCTTAAGTGAGGATTAACAATGTTGTCCATCTCATTCAGCAAAATCTTATTGAGATAATCCTTAGCTTATTCAATTTAAAACGCCAAAAAGTTCAAAAATCACAAATGGCAAACCTAGTTTCTTGGAGATTCAGTTTTGTTCTCAATAAAGTTTAACTGAATGAGCTGGACAACATTTTTAGGTGAGGATTAACAATGTTGTCCATCTCATTCAGTAAAATCTTATTGAGTTAATCCTCACCTAGTTAGAGGAATAAACTATTTTTATTGACTCAAAAGTATTCTTTATTTTGGCATTTATGTGTGTGTTTGATCTTCTATGGTTTGTTATATACCTTTCAAATAATAATAGATATTATTAAAAAAATCCAAAAATTACACAATTATATAAAACAAGATCCAAGAGAATAATAATCAAATTGTGCACGTATGATATGTTTCAAAGCGTCATCTTTTGTTTCAAAACGCCATCTTTTGTTTCAAAAGCTATAAGATTACTTTCCCTTACAAAAGTTAACTAGTTGTACTTTTTCATTCTTAACTAAAACATTATTCATAAAAAAAGCTAAACTTAATCATGTGATAGACGCGATACAGATTTAACAGATAAAGCTGAACAAATAGTAATCTAATGATGGGATGTGCCATCTTTATTACTAAAATTTTATAGAAATTCTCGCCTAAAGTACGTGCCAAAAACATCTTATATATGTCACACCCCGACCCGCAGCGGAATAAGAGTCGGGGCATAATTGGGTTATCACCAAAGCTCATGATGTTTACTAATATGTTTCATATTTATTAAATTCAAAATTACATTCTCAATATTCCAAACAAGTTCATACAATTACAAAGAAAAGTAACTAAATAGCAATCCAAAGTCTAAACCGATTTATTCTTCTAAGCCATCCTATATGTTTCTTGCTGCAACTGGATCACCTGTATCATGTGTAAAAATGGGGGTTTTTGGGTCAACAAAAGTTGGCGAGTGAACCTTGTTAGAAAACATTTATTATTGATTTCTTGTTATATTTATTATGGAAATTGTGCAATAATCATAGGTGAGCAAACGTAAATAAACATACAATAACAATAACAATAACAAACAATAACATACAATAACAAACAATAACAAACCACCTTGCATGAATATATGACATGAATGATAATGTAAATGTTGGCAACGTCACGTTCACGCTCATAGGTAATGGGGAACAGACGGCCTATGATGAATGTATGTGCGATCAAGGCTCAATCAAACGGAGCCGATGGTATGTTGGCAACGCCTCGTTCACGCTCATAGGTAATGGGGAACGGCTCACGCTCATAGGTAATGGGGAGCGGCGGCCTATGATGATGTATGTACTGAAAATGATAAATTTAATCTAAACATTAACCACACAAACAGTTGATACATACTGAAATACACATTTGATCATGGATATGATGAATGCACAAGTGTTTAAATGTAGTAAATAATAAGACACATGATACACCCCAAAATGTGATTAAAACGAGGAATTTGTAGAAATTCACTCACCTTGGGTGCGTTCGTTTGACGATGTTGAATGCGCATGAGTTTCGAGGGTTGATCGACGAGGATTAACTAACCTAAATAATAACGAAAAGGTACGGTAAATAAGTGGATTTTATTAATAATTTTAATAGGATTTTTAGATATATTTTTGTGAGTTTAAGGTTATTTTCTAACTTTAAAAACATTATTTTTAAGTACTTTTAATTGATTTTTAAATTAAATAAATAAATAAAAATATAAAAAAAATGTTGACTTTTTGGGTTGACCGTTGACTATTGACTTTGACTTGTTGACCGGTTCGATCGTGTGTTTGTTTGCACTGAGTGAGGTTCGAACTTGTGACCTCCCGTACGCGTGCACGCAGCTCTACCAACTGAGCTACGTGTCTAACCCAAAATATTTATGTTTTTAATTATATTTATATACTATTTAATTTATTCAAAATTCATTTATTTTTAAAAAGGATTTTAATTACATCGAACCGGTGTGCATAACAGGTCTCGAACCCGGGACCTGTTTTTTAACGTTGCACACAGTCCACCCCTGGACTGTGTGTCTAACCTGGTTAAAACACTTGTTTTTATTTCTCTTATATACTAACCGGAAGTTTCCGTAGTTGGGTTTTATAAAAAGTCTGAATATTGTGATGAATCGGAACAAAGACAGACTCGAACCCGGTATCCCTATGATTCAAATGCACACAGTCCACCGCTGGACTGTGTGTCTAACCCGAGATATAACCCGATTTATATTAAATATATACACAACCAAACTTCATCTTCTTCGCTAAAACAACTCAGATAACTGATATTCGACTGATCTTGTTCAATTCAATTAAAGGACATATAAATGATTAAAACGTATCGGATAGGGAAGGTTTTTTGGAATGAACGTACCGGAATGATGACTTTTCTCAGAACTCCGGCAAAGTCGTCGGCTCTGTTTTATGAACTCCGTCTGATTGAATCAGTTAACCGTTTTGATTAACTAATTATGAAATTGAAGGACTAAACAAGAGTTATCAGAGAGTTTAGATGCTCATACCGATTCACAGCGTGATTTAGAAATTTTCAGAAGTTTTCCGGCGATTGCAGATTATCCGGTATCGTCGTCTGGGACCGATTCTGATTGAAGGGTTTGAGTTAGTAAAAGTCTAACAATAGATAGAAGATGAAAGAATTGAGAAATTTACCGTTTTGATGAGTGTCACGGTTTTCTGGTGAAAGTCCGGCGATTTCAGAAAACGTTTCCGACGAACTGAAAATAGAGCAAAAGTGAAATGGGAGGTTCTGTGAGTGTTTTTGAGTCGCGAGATGATGATATTGATAGAGTAATTCAGGAAGTAAAAGATTTCGGTTTCTAACTCCCAAATCATATGAATCGAAACAATAAAGACTGAATTTGATTAAGAACGTGGGTCGTAATGGTTGCATTGGTTATAATCAGATATTTAGGATCACTCAAACGTCTAGGAAGTTGAAAGCCGATTACCTGTTTCAGTTTTGGCGCAAACAGATCGATTCACGGGTGAATTTATGTTTTATTTGTTTCCTAGATTACACGAAGACATCAAGTGGCGGAGTGGTTAAGTGTTTGATGTTAAGGTCTTCCGGCTGACCCGGGTTCGAAACCCGGTAGCCCATTTTTATTTTTAATTGCTTTATTTTTATTTTCTAACAATTTTAATTTCCATATTCTAAAATGTTTATTAGTTATGTATTGTTTAAATTAAAATAAGCATTAAATGAGGAACGAAAATTCGAAACTGATTATTCGATTAATAAACGAAGCGGGTTTTGAAAACCCGTTTTTCGACGGATGTTACAGTATCCTCTACTTTTAGAAATTTCGTCCCGAAATTTAAGTAGTAGTGGTAACAGGAAAAAGATGCGGGTATTTTTCGCGCATTGAGTCTTCACGTTCCCAAGTAAACTCAGGTCCCCGTTTCGACTCCCAGCGTACCCTAACAATTGGAATACGACTCCGTCTTAAACGTTTTTCTCCGAAGTCCATGATCTCTACTGGTCTTTCAATGAAGTGCATAGATTCATCGATCTGAATATCTTCTAGGGGAATATGGAGATTTTCATCGGCGAGACACTTCTTTAAGTTTGATACGTGGAATGAGGGGTGAATTCTGTTGAGTTCTTGTGGTAGGTCAAGCTTGTATGCTACAGGTCCTACTCTTTCGAGTATCTTGAAAGGTCCTACGTAGCGTGGTGCTAGCTTGCCCTTCTGGCCAAAACGAACTACTCCCTTCCATGGTGATACTTTTAAAAGTACATGATCATCAATGTTAAACTCCAAAGGCTTTCGTCGTTTGTCTGCATAACTCTTTTGACGACTTTGTGCCGCTAGAAGATTGTTTCGAATTTGATGGATCTTGTCTGTTGTTTCCTGAATCAATTCTGGATCGGTGATTTGAGCTTCTCCAATTTCGTGCCAACATACTGGAGATCGGCACTTACGACCATACAAAGCTTCGAAAGGTGCCATGCCGATACTTGAATGATAGCTGTTGTTGTACGAAAATTCAACTAGTGGTAGATGAGCGTCCTAATTTCCCTTGAAGTCTATGACACATGCTCGAAGCATATCTTCAAGAGTTTGGATGGTGCGTTCAGATTGTCCATCAGTTTGAGGATGATAAGCGGTACTGAGGTCTAATCGTGTACCCAAAGCGGCTTGTACGGATTGCCATGTTCGTGAAGTGAAACGACCATCACGATCTGAAATAATGCTTAACGGTACACCATGACGGCTTACGATCTCGCTGATGTAGATACGAGCTAACTTCTCATTCTTGAAGTCCTCGCGAATCGGAATGAAGTGAGCTGATTTTGTAAGACGATCAATGATTACCCATATAGTGTCATACCCACCAGAAGTGCGAGGTAACCCGGTAATGAAGTCCATGGTTATGTTTTCCCACTTCCATACAGGTATTTCAGGTTGGACCAGAAGTCCTGAGGGTCTTTGATGTTCAGCTTTTACTTTGGAACATGTAAGGCACTTGGAAACAAAAACAGCAATATCCTTTTTCATTCCAGGCCACCAGTAGGTGTATCGAAGGTCTTGATACATTTTGTCGGCTCCTGGGTGTATAGAGTATCGTGTTTTGTGCGCCTCATTCATAAGAAAATCACGAAGGTTATTGTGATTGGGAATCCATATGCGATCTAGATAGTACAGAATACCGTCGGATTTAGTTTCAATTTTAAGTTCAGCTCCACAAGACAGCTTCTTTCGTACGTCGTTTTCCGTTACTGAAACATGTTGGGCTTCTCGGATTTGATCTTTGATGTCGGTTATGTTTTGCGAACATAGAAGACGAATGGAGTTCGCATAACCCTTTCGACTAAGCGCATCAGCCACCACGTTTGCCTTGCCAGGATGGTACCGAATTTCACAGTCGTAGTCATTAAGAAGTTTGACCCATCTTCGTTGCCTCATGTTTAACTCCTTTTGGTAGAAGATATGTTGAAGACTCTTGTGGTCAGTGTATATTTCACACTTAGTACCGTAGAGGTAATGTCTCCATATCTTAAGAGCGAACACAACGGCTCCAAGTTCCAGGTCGTGGGTGGTGTAGTTCTTCTCATGAGTTTTGAGTTGTCTAGAAGCATAAGCTATCACCTTTCCTCTTTGCATTAGAACACAGCCTAGTCCTTGCCCTGACGCGTCGCAATAAACCACGAAGTCATCACAACCTTCAGGAAGAGTGAGGATAGGTGCATCACAGAGTTTTTGTTTAAGGGTTTGGAAGGCTTCTTCTTGTTTGGGTCCCCATATGAAGGGTTTTCCGTTATGTGTTAAAGCCGTGAGTGATACAGCAATACGGGAGAAATTTGAAATGAAACGGCGATAATAACCAGCCAAACCAAGAAATGATCTTACTTCGGTAGGTGTACGTGGCGCTTGCCATTCTTGTACTGCTTTGATCTTTGAGGGGTCGACATGTGTTGTCATTGACGACATGTCCAAGGAATTGTACCTCTTTTAACCAGAATTCGCATTTGGAGAATTTGGCGTAGAGCTTTTCATTCCCTAAGAGTGTAAGGATGAGTCGAAGGTGTCGTTCATGATCAGACTTAGACTTTGAGTAAATGAGGATGTCGTCGATGAAGACTATAACAAAGCGATCGAGATAGGGTTTGCAGACTCTGTTCATTAGATCCATGAAGACAGCTGGAGCGTTGGTTAGACCAAATGGCATGACCATGAATTCATAATGACCATAACGAGTTCGGAAGGCGGTCTTTGGGACGTCTTCTTCATGTACTCTGAGTTGATGATAACCAGAACGAAGGTCGATTTTTGAAAAACAGCTGGCGCCTTGAAGTTGGTCAAGAAGATCATCGATGCGAGGTAATGGGTAGCGGTTCTTATCCGTTAACTTGTTGAGTTCTCTGTAGTCGATACACATGCGAAACGTTCCATCTTTCTTCTTCACAAAATGGACAGGTGCACCCCAAGGCGATGAGCTAGGACGTATGAATCCTTTGTCAGTCAGCTCTTGCAGTTGACTGGCTAGCTCTTGCATTTCGGATGGGGCTAACGTATAAGGAGATTTTGCAACTGGTGTAGCTCCAGGTATAAGGTCAATGCGGAATTCGACTTCTCTCACGGGAGGAAGTCCTGAAATGTCGTCAGGAAAAACTTGCGGAAAATCTTTTACTACTGGGATGTCTTCAAGTTTCTTCTCCTTGATTCCCTTTTTGACGACATGAGTTAGGAATGCGACATAATTTTTCCGGAGATATTTTCGGGCTTGAAGACAGGACATTAATTTGAGTCCTTTCGAAGGGGTTTCTCCAAAGATTCGTAGAGTCGGACCGTTTGTAAGAGGAATGCGTATAAACTTTTCGCGGCATACAACTTCAGCATGATGTTGGCTGAGCCAATCCATACCAATTATAATGTCAAAGCTTCCCAACTTCATAGGTATGAGGTCAACTGGAAAATCGTGATCGTTTAGGGTGAGAGTTCAATTGCGTATAATAGAGTTTAACGAGACCGGTTTTCCGTCAGCAACTTCTACCGTTATGGATTCCATGAGTTTATCTCGAGTTTGGTTGAGGATGGGTTCAAATTCTAAGGACAGAAAACTTTTATCCGTGCCAGTATCAAATAACATGGATGCATAACTACCATTGATGAGAAACGTACCGTTAACCACATTGTTGTCAGCCCTAGCTTGATTGGCGTTGATGTTAAAAGCTCTTCCTCTTGAGGTGGAGGAGCTTGGTTAGCCTGGTTTACTGGATTAGCTTGAGCTTGGGCATGGATGATATTCACCAGGCGTGGACAGGTGTTCCTGAAGTGGTTCGGGTCTCCACAGTTGTAACAAGCCCGCATAGGTTGCACCATGGGATAGTTGGGTTGGTAGTAGGATTGGGCTACATGTTGGGTAGGTGGTAGTAGTAAAGGTTGTTGGGCTTGACCCACTATCTGATGGTGGGTTTGGGTTGAGGGTTGATGGCGGTTCGTTCGCTGAAGTACGCGACAGGTTTGAATGGTGTGACCTGCGCGGCCACAGCCGGTGCAATGTTGGCAGGGATGATCAGGAAAATGATGGTATTGGCAACGGTTGCATTTTGGGTATGGGCCGAGTATGGCCTTTTATATGGTGCAGGTGAGGGGGCAACTTGAGTGATGGGTGCAGCAGGGATATGGAAATTTGTTTGTGTGACAGCAAAGTTTCTGGTGTTTCGCTTCCTCTTATTAGCAAACTTTGAGGAGGAGGTGGAATGGTTTGAAGTTGGGCCCTCAATGGGGGCTTTCTTTTTCTCGTCCTTAAATTTGCCGTTACGAATACGATTCTCGGTAAGCTCGGTAGCTAGTTCCATAGCAGCTTCGAGTGTTGCAGGCGAAGTACTTAGAACTGAGTCTTGAATTTTCGAGGGAAGGCCTCGAATATAGTGTTCGACTAAGCGGTAAACTGGGGTGAACAAGTTAGGGACCATTTGGTTCAACTCTAAAAACCGTTTGTTGTAGGAAGTATGATCTCCCTCCTTTTGCTTCAACGAATGAAATTCATCCTCTAACTTTTTGATCTCGCTTCTTGGACAGAAGCGTCTCGTCATGATTTCCCTTAACTCCTCCCACGTTAAGGCCATTGCATCTTCGATTCCTCTCTTACCCTTTTCAGTATTCCACCAGGTAAGAGCTACTCCAAATAGTCTCACGGTTGCGTAACGTTCCTTGCGATCTTCAGGACAATCGCAATTGAGGAAGGTGTTTTCCAATTCCTCAAACCAGTGGAGGAGAGTAGTGACACCTTCGGTCACTTCAAATTTCGGGGGATCGCAAGACTTGAAGTGTTTGTATGAGCACTTTTTGGGGGGAGGGTTGTCGACGTTCTGGTCTTCTTGCTGGGGAGGATTGATGGGATTTGCGGCGAGAGCTTGTTGGACTTGAACTACGATGTCAGGAAGCATCGCGGCCATTTGTTTTGCGATTTGGGTGGCCAAGCGTTCGTTTGACCTTCCTGACCTTCTACCCCCACGTTGCTGCCTAGCCGACATCTATAGGAACATACATAAGAAGATTGTGAGTTTAAGGAGTCTTTTTAGGTGTCATGTGTCTTAAAAAAATAAAAATAACATAAACATCAATAATGCAACTACATCCATAGGATGTCTTGGGTTTGCTCATGTTTGGGCCTCCAATGTCCCCCATACCATCACCTGTATAGTCATGTGGCCCCCCATGACTATTGGCTTGGTAGGATTCACATTGGTGTTGGCGGTTTAACACTTGCATCACCCGAATGAAAACCATGAAATATGTTTGCGAGATGTATGGTCGGAGGGTGTCCAGGTGTAGACACAATGACAACTCAAAGTGGGGTTAGCTCACACGACGTTGGTATAGCATGCTTTGGCCTAATAGGTCCTTCGTACTCTCATCGTTAGTCCCCAGGTAGGCAAACTGGTCCTTTATTTTGGATTTATACGAATGCCAAGCCCAGACAGGACGTTCCGACTACCGGTACCTGTACCCTTCCAGTTACTACATGCCCGTCATGAGAACTCACTTTGATGTGCTTTGAAAATACAAAAATCGTTGCAAAAGTCATGGAAATTGTGTGGTATGTGCTCTCATGGATATGATATGTTATGAGAATATGATTCATGATAGGCATTGTATAATAATATGTACTTATGAACATGCTTGCATAACATTGAATGTAACAATAAACATAAAGCATATAAACATCATGAATTTTGCATGTAACACACAAATAATTTAAAAAAATTCTAATCAACTATAGTATAGGCTCTAAGGGTCTAATAACCTATCCTATATCCCTATAGTCATGGCTCTGATACTAATCTGTCCACACCCCGACCCGCAGCGGAATAAGAGTCGGGGCATAATTGGGTTATCACCAAAGCTCATGATGTTTACTAATATGTTTCATATTTATTAAATTCAAAATTACATTCTCAATATTCCAAACAAGTTCATACAATTACAAAGAGAAGTAACTAAATAGCAATCCAAAGTCTAAACCGATTTATTCTTCTAAGCCATCCTATATGTTTCTTGCTGCAACTGGATCACCTGTATCATGTGTAAAAATGGGGGTTTTTGGGTCAACAAAAGTTGGCGAGTGAACCTTGTTAGAAAACATTTATTATTGATTTCTTGTTATATTTATTATGGAAAATTGTGGAATAATCATAGGTGAGCAAACGTAAATAAACATACAATAACAATAACAAACAATAACATACAATAACAAACAATAACAAACCACCTTGCATGAATATATGACATGAATGATAATGTAAATGTTGGCAACGTCACGTTCACGCTCATAGGTAATGGGGAACGGTTCCGCTCATAGGTAATGGGGAACAGACGGCCTATGATGAATGTATGTGCGATCAAGGCTCAATCAAACGGAGCCGATCGTATGTTGGCAACGCCTCGTTCACGCTCATAGGTAATGGGGAACGGCTCACGCTCATAGGTAATGGGGAGCGGCGGCCTATGATGATGTATGTACTGAAAATGATAAATTTAATCTAAACATTAACCACACAAACAGTTGATACATACTGAAATACACATTTCATCATGGATATGATGAATGCACAAGTGTTTAAATGTAGTAAATAATAAGACACATGATATACCACAAAATGTGATTAAAACGGGGAATTTGTAGAGATTCACTCACCTTGGGTGCGTTCGTTTGACGATGTTGAATGCGCACGAGTTTAGAGGGTTGATCGACGAGGATTAACTAACCTAAATGATAACGAAAAGGTACGGTAAATAAGTGGATTTTATTAATAATTTTAATAGGATTTTTAGATATATTTTTGTGAGTTTAAGGTTATTTTCTAACTTTAAAAACATTATTTTTAAGTACTTTTAATTGATTTTTAAATTAAATAAATAAATAAAAATATAAAAAAATGTTGACTTTTTGGGTTGACCGTTGACTATTGACTTTGACTTGTTGACCGGTTCGATCGTGTATTTGTTTGCACTGAGTGAGGTTCGAACTTGTGACCTCCCGTACGCGTGCACGCAGCTCTACCAACTGAGCTACGTGTCTAACCCGAAATATTTCTGTTTTGAATTATATTTATATACTATTTAATTTATTCAAAATTCATTTATTTTTAAAAAGGATTTTAATTACATCGAACCGGTGTGCATAACAGGTCTCGAACCCGGGACCTGTTTTTTTAACGTTGCACACAGTCCACCGCTGGACTGTGTGTCTAACCTGGTTAAAACACTTGTTTTTATTTCTCTTATATACTAACTGGAAGTTTCCGTATTTGGGTTTTATAAAAAGTCTGAATATTGTGACGAATCGGAACAAAGACAGACTCGAACCCGGTATCCCTATGATTCAAATGCACACAGTCCACCGCTGGACTGTGTGTCTAACCCGAGATATAACCCGATTTATATTAAATATATACACAACCTAACTTCATCTTCTTCGCTAAAACAACTCAGATAACTGATATTCGACTGATCTTGTTCAATTCAATTAACGGACATATAAATGATTAAAATGTATCGGATAGGGAAGGTTTTGGGAATGAACGTACCGGAATGATGACTTTTCTCAGAACTCCGGCAAAGTCGTCGGCTCTGTTTTATGAACTCCGTCTGATTGAATCAATTAACCGTTTTGATTAACTAATTGTGAAATTGAAGGACTAAACAAGAGTTATCAGAGAGTTTAGATGCTCATACCGATTCACAGCGTGATTTAGAAATTTTCAGAAGTTTTCCGGCGATTGCAGATTATCCGGTATCGTCGTCTGGGACCGATTCTGATTGAAGGGTTTGAGTTAGTAAATGTCTAACAATAGATAGAAGATGAAAGAATTGAGAAATTTACCGTTTTGATGAGTGTCACGGTTTTCCGGCGAAAGTCCGGCAATTTCAGAAAACGTTTCCGACGAACTGAAAATAGAGCAAAAGTGAAATGGGAGGTTCTGTGAGTGTTTTTGAGTCGCGAGATGATGATATTGATAGAGTAATTCAGGAAGTAAAAGATTTCGGTTTCTAACTCCCAAATCATATGAATCGAAACAATAAAGACTGAATTTGATTAAGAACGTGGGTCGTAATGGTTGCATCGGTTATAATCAGATATTCAGGATCACTCAAACGTCTGGGAAGTTGAAAGCCGATTACCGGTTTCAGTTTTTGCGCAAACAGATCGATTCACGGGTGAACTTATGTTTTATTTGTTTCCTAGATTACACGAAGACATCAAGTGGCGGAGTGGTTAAGTGTTTGATGTTAAGGTCTTCCGGCTGACCCGGGTTCGAAACCTGGCAGCCCATTTTTATTTTTAATTGCTTTATTTTTATTTTCTAACAATTTAATTTCCATATTCTAAAATGTTTATTAGTTATGTATTGTTTAAAATTAAAATAAGCATTAAATGACCAACGAAAATTCGAAACTGATTATTCGATTAATAAACGAAGCGGCTTTTGAAAACCCGTTTTTCGACGGATGTTACAATATATACAATCTCAAGCCCTTCCATTGATTACACCAAAAGCAAACGCCATATTTTACAAATACCATATAGCAAATCTCGTTTCTTGGATATTCAGTTTTGTTCTCGATAAAGTTTCACCGAATCAGGAGGACAACATTCTTAGGTCATTCTTAAGTGAGGATTAACAATGTTGTCCATCTCATTCAGCAAAATCTTATTAAGATAATCCTTAGCTTATTCAATTTAAAACGCTAAAAAGTTCAAAAATCACAAATGGCAAACCTAGTTTCTTGGAGATTCAGTTTTGTTCTCAATAAAGTTTAACTGAATGAGTTGGACAACATTCTTAGGTGAGGATTAACAATGTTGTCCATCTCATTCAGTAAAATCTTATTGAGTTAATCCTCACCTAGTTAGAGGAATAAAGTATTTTTATTGACTCAAAAGTATTCTTTATTTTGGCATTTATGTGTGTGTGTGATCTTCTATGGTTTGTTATATACCTTTCAAATAATAATAGATATTATGAAAAAAAAATCAAAAAATTACACAATTATATAAAACAAGATCCAAGAGAATAATAATTAAATTATGCAAGTATGATATGTTTCAAAGCGTCATCTTTTGTTTCAAAACGCCATCTTTTGTTTCAAACGCCATAAGATTACTTTCCCTTACAAAAGTTAACTAGTTGTACTTTTTCATTTTTAACTAAAACACTATTCATAAAAAAAGCTAAACTTAATCATGCGATAGACGCGATACAGATTTAACAGATAAAGCTGAACAAATAGTAATCTAATGATGGGATGTGCCATCTTTATTACTAAAATTTATTATAGAAATTCTCGCCTAAAGTACGTGCCAAAAACATCTTATATAAACAATCTCACGCCCTTCCATTGGTTACACCAAAAGCAAACGCCATATTTTACTAAATACCATATAGCAAATCTCGTTTCTTGGATATTCAGTGTAACATCCGTCAAAAAACGGATTTACCAAACCCGCTCCTTTATTAACCGAACAATCAGTTATAAATTTCGTTGCGAATTAAATGCCCAAAATAATTTTAAACGATACATAATCAATTATTATATGGGAACATATAATTAGTTTTTGAAAAACTGTTAAAAATATGAAAATAAAAATAATATGTTCCTGCCGGGTTTCGAACCCGGGTCAGTCAGCCGGACAACACAGACTTAACACTCAACACTTAAACCACTGCGCCACTGATGTTTCTTGTTAAATGTTAAAATCATTTAATTCATAACATGACTTTCCAAATTCAAAACCGGCGCCCAAATGCAGTCGTCGGAAATCCCGGCGATCTCGCCCAGAATTTACGATATCTTCAGTTATAACGTAAAACTTAATCGCTACATCGGTTATAACCGACGCCTGAGTCTGCGACACAAGCTATAACCGCCAGAGACTTTCTAACCGATGCATCAAGTCGGAAATCGGACCAAATCCATCGACGACTTGCCCTATAAATACCCCCTCGAACCTCTGCTCATCGCCGGAAAACCGAACCCTCCACTTCTAAGCCTTACTGAACCCCCTAAGCTTATACCGAAGTCACCCATATCCTTTTCAAACTTTCTGAAGACTCGCTGCTGTAAGACACACGACGCCGGAACCTGTTGCTGTCGCCGGAGTTCTACCGGAAAAACAGAGGAGTCCAGTCGGTATACCTCACGCCTAATTTCCCTTTATTTTATTCATATTTCATCTGTAATTAACCTCAAAACACTAAAGAACACGATTAAAACATCGAACCAGTCGGATTTCCGATTCTGGTTAAAACCAACGAAGAAGACGAAGTATCTGTAATGTATAAGTATAATTAAAATCAAGTTATAACTCGAGTTAGACACACAGTCCAGCGGTGGACTGTGTGCACATTAAACACACAAACGTCTCGAGTTCGAATCTTGTTCCACACACGCTGCATTTAATAAAAATGCCTTTTTTGTTAACCGAACACGGAGTCACCACTGTTATATGTTAAGTTTATTAATAATCGGAATAATAACCAAGTTAGACACACAGTCCAGTGGTGGACTGTGTGTATGTTTAATCACAGGACACGAGTTCTAGTCCGGTCTACTACATCGATCCGGACAATTATTCAAACTTTTTAAACACGGCATAAATGAAAATGCTTAGTTTGTATTTAAGAATAATAAAAATCAGTTTAGTTAACAAGTTGGACACACAGTCCAGCGGTGGACTGTGTGTTAGCATAAGCCACAGGTCCCGGGTTCGAGACCTGTGGAGCGCACCTAGTCTTGGATTAAAATCGTTTTTAGAAAATAAAGGATTTTCTGTTTAACCTAATTAATATATAAATATAATTAAAAATAGAAATATTTCGGGTTAGACACGTAGCTCAGTTGGTAGAGCTGCGTGCACGCGTACGGGAGGTCTCGGGTTCGAGCCTCACCCAGCGCACACTTACACGCATAAGAACCGGTCAACGGTCAAGGTCAACGGTCAAAAAAGTCAAATTTTTTTATTATTTTTATTTATTTATTTTAATTAAAAATCAATTAAAAATACTTAAAAATAACATTTTTAAGGTTAGAAAATAGCCTTAAACTCACAAAAATACACCCAACAATCCTACTAAAATGGATTAATAAAATCCGTTTACTTACCGAACCATAATCCTATTTATCTAGGTTAATTTCACTCGTGGTTAAAACCACTTCGCGTGCATTCAACATCATCAACCGAACGCACCCACTGTGAGTGAATCTTACAACTCCCCCTTTTAATTACACGTTTTGGGGTGTGTCATGTGTCACAAAATAATTAACTCGTTTATTTAAACTTGTGCCATACCATGTCGTGATCTAAACTTCGATTGTTTATATTGTTGTGATTACTTATTTCATTTTGTCAAATTATATGAAATTCATTCATTAAGCCCATCAGTTCCTCGTGGGAGACGAGTTGAACAACGCGTGCCTCAAAACCAATCCATTATTGTTCATGTGTGTATCATTAAGTTCATATTGTTTGTAGTTATGTCTTTCATATTATCATGTTTATGCAGTTCATTCATTAGGCCCATCCGTTCCTCGTGAGAGACGAGTAGAGCAACGCGTGCCTCTAAACGTTCCATTATTGTTCATGTGTGCTTTATTTAATATCTAATGATTGTTGAATAAGTTTACATATATTTTTACTCATGTGTGGTTGTGCACTCATTTCATAATCAATTAAAAAAACTTGTTCAAATGTTTTCCATAGGATTCACTCGCCAACTTTTTGTTGATCCAAAAACCCTTTTACACATGATACATGTGAACAGGTTGAAGCAAGGAAACATAGGAAATGCCTTAGAAGAAAACAAAGAAGCATAGATTGATGTTAGGTCATGATGTAATTATAGTTGTAAATTTCCTATTAAATTGTATTTAATGAATATGAAACGTATAATAAATGTCATGAGCTTTGATGATAACCCAATCATGCCCCGGTCACCTTTTCAGCTGCGGGTCGGGGTGTGACAGATTGGTATCAGAGCCATGACTATAGGGATATAGGATAGGTTATTAGACCCTTAGAGCCTATACTATAGTCTGCCTAAATTTTAATTGATTAGGTGGTTACATACAAACTTGTGATATTTATTTGTTTCATATTTGTTTATATTTACAGTCAAACATACATGCTTATACACATATTCATTATACATATATCAATGTTCATATATTCAATTCATTTTCATACTCTCATTATTCAAAGATTTTGTTGCAATTTTCAAATCTCATCAAAGTAAGTTCTGCGACGGGCATGTAGTAACTGGAAGGGTACAAGTACCGGTAGTCGGAACGTCCTGTCTAGGTTGGCATTCGTATAAATCCAATATAACGGACCAGTTTGCCTACCTGGGGACCAACGATGAGAGTACGAAGGACCTATTAGGCCAAAGCATGCCACACCAAACGTCGTTCGAACTAACCCCACTTTGAGGTGTTACCGTGTCTACACCTGGACACATTCCGAATATCACACGTTGTATACATATTTCTCGATTTTCTCCGGGTTTTAGTGTACGCAACCAGGCAAACCCATGCGAACCATATGAAGAACCGGTATTCATGGGGGCCCACATGATTACGAAGGTGAAGTATGGCGGCATGTAGGGCCTAATGGCGAGCAAAGCCCAAGACATCCTATGGATGTAGTAGATTTATTTTTCTATAAATATTTTATGAATGTTCATTCCTAGTGCGACCCATGATCCCAAAAGCATCCAACTCATACTCTTGACATGTATTCCTTGTAGATGTCTTCTAACCACGCCCGTAGGAAGATGAGAGCAGGAAAAGCCCGCGAACGCATGGCTGCCCTAATCGCACAACAAATGGCTGCCGTAATACCCAACATTGTAATCCAAGTCCAACAAGCACTTACCGCTAATCCTGCCAATCAAGAAGATCAAAACGTTATCAAGCCTCCCCCAAATACCACTAAATGCACCTACAAGCATTTCAAATCATGCGACCCTCCAAAATACAAAGGGACTGAAGGCGTCACCGCTCTCCTCCATTGGTTTGAAGAAATGGAGAACACTTTTCTAAATTGCGATTGCCCCGATGATTGCAAAGTGCGTTATGCTACTGGTCGATTATATGGGATAGCACTTACTTGGTGGAATACAGAGAAGGCCAAACGAGGTATGGAAGATGCTATGACCTTAACTTGGAATGAATTGAAGGAAATCATGACCAGACGATTTTGCCCAAGGAGCGAAATCAAGAAATTAGAAGATGAATTTTATTCGTTGAAGCAAAAGGAAGGAGACCACACCACATACAACAAAAGATTCCTCGAATTACATCAAATGGTTCCCAACATGTTCACTCCCCTCTACCGTTTGATCGAGCACTACATTCGTGGTCTTCCGTCAAAGATTCAAGACTCTGTAATAAGTACCAAGCCTGCAACTTTGGAAGCAGCAATGGAGCTAGCAACAGAGCTCACCGAGAACCGAATCCGAAACAAAGACTTCAAGGAGGAGAAGATGAAGGATAAAGAATCGACTGAAACCTCCGACTCCACCCAAACCGAATCCCCTTCTCAACCCACTTCTAAGAGAAAAAGAGACGGGCAACTTTTCGCTGCTACCCAACGTAATCAACCAGTTTTACAAGCCATACCAATCCAAGCTATCCCAATCACTCAAGTGGCACCCAACTCAACTTACCCAAATAAGAAACCATATCTTGGACCTCACCCTCAATGCAACAACTGTTTTTATCACCATCCCCTTACCTTACCTTGTCGACTATGTGCAACTTGTGGACGCTATGGTCATTTGAGCAAGGTTTGCCGCACCTTTCAAAACAAAACCTTTTCCCCTACTCAAACCATGAACCAAACCTATCAACAACCCCAATACCCCATGTTCCCATATGTTCGAGCTTGTTTCAATTGTGGCGACCCTACCCACTTTAGAAACACGTGCCCTCAATTGGTTAACGTCATCAACACTCAAGCTCAATCAAACCCAGTTAACCAAGTAAACCAAGAAAACCCAACCGCTAGGCCACCAGCAAGAGGAAGAGTCTTCAACATCAACGCCAATCCTGCTGAAGATAATGATGGCCCAAACGAAGATACCCAACTAGTCCTCTTCACCGAAGATTCAGATTCGACTCCTATCGTTTAGTTTTATGTTTTTCTTTATCGCATAGAACCAAACATAACTTAAGGATAAAGCCAATGAAACTTTGACAAGAATATGGTGGATACGCCGCTGGTACTTCCTATATATAAGTATTCTTGTCAAAGGATCAGAAGCATTATCTGGCGGTTATGAGAGGTTCCATGTGTAGACTGTTAGAGTAATTATTGTTTATTATTTTCAGTATATGCAATTTCATAGGCCGCCGCTCCCCATTACATTATGAGCGTTGAGCATGTATCCCATTTCATTATGAGGTTGAACCTGGCGTGCCCACATACGATCGGCTCCATTTGATTGAGCCTTGATCGCACAGACATTTTCATTTTCAGTACATGCAATACGATCGGCTCCGTTTGATTGAGCCTTGATCGCACAGACATTTTCATTATCAGTATTTTATGGTTGTTGTGTTTGTAGTAGAGTCACATAGAACTGATCATAACTTGCGGATAAAGTCAATGAAAATTTGACAAGAATATGGTGGATACGCCGCTGGTACTTCCTATATATAAGTATTCTTGTCAAATGATCGGAGGCATTATAAGGCGGTTATGAGAGGTTCCATGTATAGGCTGTTGGTGTGATTGTTGTTTAGATTAAGTTTATCATTTTCAGTACATGCAATACGATCGGCTCCGTTTGATTGAGCCTTGATCGCACAGACATTTTCATTTTCAGTACATGCAATAAGATCGGCTCCGTTTGATTGAGCCTTGATCGCACAGACATTTTCATTATCAGTATCTTGTGGTTGTTGTGTTTGTTGTAGAGTCGCATAGAACTAATCATAACTTGCGGATAAAACCAATGAAAATTTGACAAGAATATGGTGGATACGCCGCTGGTACTTCCTATATATAAGTATTCTTGTCAAATGATCGGAGGCATTATCAGGCGGTTATGAGAGGTTCCATGTATAGGCTGTTTGTGTGATTGTGGTTTAGATTAAGTTTATTATTTTCAGTACATGCAATACGATCGGCTCCGTTTGATTGAGCCTTGATCGCACAGACATTTTCATTTTCAGTACATGCGATACGATTGGCTCCGTTTGATTGAGCCTTGATCGCACAGACATTTTTCATTTCAGTATTTTATGTTTGTTGTATTGGTCGTAGAGTCATATAGGACTAATCATAATTCATTGATAAAACCAATGAAAATTTGACAAGAATATGGTGGATACGCCGCTGGTACTTCCTATATATAAGTATTCTTGTCAAAGGATCAGAGGCATTGTCAGACGGTTATGAGAAGTTCTATGTAGGATTTAGTAGTTTCTTGGTAACTAATCATAACTTGTGGATAAAACCAATGAAAATTTGGCAAGAATATGGTGGATACGCCGCTGGTACTTCCTATATATAAGTATTCTTGCCAAAGGATCAGAGGCATTATCAGGCAGTTATGAGAAGTTCCATGTAGGATTTAGTATTGCCCTGGGTTAAAATTTGTGTTACATTTATATCATCTTGCTATTTAAAGAAATTGGATTGTGTTCCATTTCTACATAAACTAACCTCTCCATCATAACAAACGAGAGAGAAACTGCCACCATTCAAACATATATGATACCAGAATGTGGATTCAAATATTAGCTGTTGTGTTTATTTATGTTCTATAGTCATAGAACCAATCATAACTTACTGATATTAGCTGTTGTGTTTATTTATGTTCAAATATTAGCTGTTGTGTTATTTATGTTCCATGTAGGTTGTAGTATTAGAAGTTTTGCCTTAGGATATAACCATACCCTTCCAAACATATCCAAACTCTTATGCATGATATCATATTTAGCGAATAAATTCTGCTTATCAATACTTTTACAGTAGGCAACAAAAAGCGATTCATGTAATAGGGTACTTAACCCTTACAAGGGACGTTACCGCCTCAAACAAAAAAACTTAAACCCTTACTTTTTCTAAGCATGTAACTGTCAAACTAAACACCATCATTCTTTTAGTCAAATATATCACTATTTAAATTTCGGGACGAAATTTCTAAAAAGCAGGGGATACTGTAACATCCGTTAAAAAACGGATTTACCAAACCCGCTCCGTTTATTAACCGAACAATCAGTTAAAAATTTCGTTGCGAATTAAATGCCCAAAATAATTTTAAACGATACATAATCAATTATTATATGGGAATATATAATTAGTTTTTGAAAAACTGTTAAAAATAGGAAAATAAAAATAATATGTTCCTGCCGGGTTTCGAACCCGGGTCAGTCAGCCGGACAACACAGACTTAACACTCAACACTTAAACCACTGCGCCACTGATGTTTCTTGTTAAATGTTAGAATCATTTAATTCATAACATGACTTTCCGAATTCAAAACCGGCGCCCAAATGCAGTCGTCGGAAATCCCGGCGATCTCGCCCAGAATTTACGATATCTTCAGTTATAACGTAAAACTTAATCGCTACATCGGTTATAACCGACGCCTGAGTCTGCGACACAAGCTATAACCGCCAGAGACTTTCTAACCGATGCATCAAGTCGGAAATCGGACCAAATCCATCGACGACTTGCCCTATAAATACCCCCTCGAACCTCTGCAAACTTTTTCGCTCAAAACCGCACCCTTTCTCGGCGAAAACTCACTCGCCGGAAATCTTCTGCTCATCGCCGGAAAACCGAACCCTCCACTTCTAAGCCTTACTGAACCCCTAAGCTTATACCGAAGTCACCCATATCCTTTTCAAACTTTCTGAAGACTCGCTGCTGCAAGACACACGACGCCGGAACCTGTTGCTGTCGCCGGAGTTCTACCGGAAAAACAGAGGAGTCCAGTCGGTATACCTCACGCCTAATTTCCCTTTATTTTATTCATATTTCATCTGTAATTAACCTCAAAACACTAAAGAACACGATTAAAACATCGAACCAGTCGGATTTCCGATTCTGGTTAAAACCAACGAAGAAGACGAAGTATCTGTAATGTATAAGTATAATTAAAATCAAGTTATAACTCGGGTTAGACACACAGTCCAGCGGTGGACTGTGTGCACATTAAACACACAAACGTCTCGAGTTCGAATCTTGTTCCACACACGCTGCCTTAATAAAAATGCCTTTTTTGTTAACCGAACCGGAGTCACCACTGTTATATGTTAAGTTTATTAATAATCGGAATAATAACCAAGTTAGACACACAGTCCAGTGGTGGACTGTGTGTATGTTTAATCACAGGACACGAGTTCGAGTCCGGTCTACTACATCGATCCGGACAATTATTCAAACTTTTTAAATACGGCATAAATGAAAATGCTTAGTTTGTATTTAAGAATAATAAAAATCAGTTTAGTTAACAAGTTGGACACACAGTCCAGCGGTGGACTGTGTGTTAGCATAAGCCACAGGTCCCGGGTTCAAGACCTGTGGAGCGCACCGAGTCTTGGATTAAAATCGTTTTTAGAAAATAAAGGATTTTCTGTTTAACCTAATTAATATATAAATATAATTAAAAACAGAAATATTTCGGGTTAGACACGTAGCTCAGTTGGTAGAGCTGCGTGCACGCGTACGGGAGGTCTCGGGTTCGAGCCTCACCCAGCGCACACTTACACGCATAAGAACCGGTCAACGGTCAAAAAAGTCAAATTTTTTTATTATTTTTATTTATTTATTTTAATTAAAAATAAATTAAAAATACTTAAAAATAACATTTTTAAGGTTAGAAAATAGCCTTAAACTCACAAAAATACACCCAACAATCCTACTAAAATGGATTAATAAAATCCGTTTACTTACCGAACCATAATGCTATTTATCTAGGTTAATTTCACTCGTGGTTAAAACCACTTCGCGTGCATTCAACATCATCAACCGAACGCACCCACTGTGAGTGAATCTTACAACTCCCCCTTTTAATTACACGTTTTGGGGTGTGTCATGTGTCACAAAATAATTAACTCGTTTATTTAAACTTGTGCCATACCATGTCGTGATCTAAACTTAGATTGTTTATATTATTGTGATTACTAATTTCATTTTGTCAAATTATATGAAATTCATTCATTAAGCCCATCAGTTCCTCGTGGGAGACGAGTTGAACAACGCGTGCCTCAAAACCAATCCATTATTGTTCATGTGTGTATCATTGAGTTCATATTGTTTGTAGTTATGTCTTTCATATTATTATGTTTATGCAATTCATTCAATAGGCCCATCAGTTCCTCGTGAGAGACGAGTAGAGCAACGCGTGCCTCTAAACGTTCGATTATTGTTCATGTGTGCTTTATTTAATATCTAATGATTGTTGAATAAGTTTACATATATTTTTACTCATGTGTGGTTGTGCACTCATTTCATAATCAATTAAATAAACTTGTTCAAATGTTTTCCATAGGATTCACTCGCCAACTTTTTGTTGATCCAAAAACCCTTTTACACATGATACAGGTGAACAGGTTGAAGCAAGGAAAACATAGGAAAGCCTTTGAAGAAAACAAAGAAGCTTAGATTGATGTTAGGTCATGATGTAATTATAGTTGTAAATTTCCTATTAAATTTTATTTAATGAATATGAAACGTATAATAAATGTCATGAGCTTTGATGATAACCCAATCATGCCCCGGTCACCTTTTCCGCTGCGGGTCGGGGTGTGACATTCAGTTTTGTTCTCGATAAAGTTTCACTGAATCAGGAGGACAACATTCTTAGGTCATTCTTAAGTGAGGATTAACAATGTTGTCCATCTCATTCAGCAAAATCTTATTGAGATAATCCTTACCTTATTCAATTTAAAACGCCAAAAATTTCAAAAATCACAAATGGTAAACCTAGTTTCTTGGAGATTCAGTTTTGTTCTCAATAAAGTTTAACTGAATGAGTTGGACAACATTCTCAGGTAAGGATTAACAATGTTGTCCATCTCATTCAGTAAAATCTTATTGAGTTAATCCTCACCTAGTTAGAGGAATAAAGTATTTTTATTGACTCAAAAGTATTCTTTATTTTGGCATTTATATGTGTGTGTGATCTTCTATGGTTTGTTATATACCTTTCAAATAATAATAGATACATTATACTCTATAATTAAGGGCAAAATGCCAATTCTTATACTGTCTTTCATTTGCCCCGGTCTTCACTTTTGTTCTTGTTTTTTCAATTGCTTCATTCTTTTTGGATTTCAAACGCTTGCGAGATCCAGAACCATTCGACTTATAGCCAACAAGGACTCTAATCGGATTCTTGTCGTTTTGATATTGCCTTATTATCTCTGCATATCTATCCCTAGTACTAGGAGGAAGAGCAACAATCTGCATATCTTGAACGTTCTTCATATAAGATTGAACATGATCGTTGAATAAGGATAGCTCTTCCTTATTTCTAGATAAATGGTTTAAAGTATACTCCGTTGCAAAAATAATTTCTCGCATCATACTTTGCACATCGGGATCAAGCTCGGTTTGGATTAAAACACGACTCATTAAGTAATCTAAAGAGCAATTTGGCGAAGCCTCTTCACGCCATCTATTTAAAATATACTATTTTGGAAATTCTCTAATATCTAAACTTCTCAAAACATAAAATTTATGTCTACACAGCAAACCAAACTGCTCAAAACGCTTACATGAGTAAGTGCTGGTGCAATCAGACTTACCATACATTACCTGAAAAAACGGCAAAAACAATGAATATATAAAACGCCATGTAGACACTGAATGTATAAAAAACCATCACCATCAAACAACAAACAAAAAAAACTTCATAAAAAAATAAATATAAATAAACGCCATACTAAAAAAACGCCATTGTTTACCTCAAATAAGGATGTACAAGGCTGCTGGAAATCATTTATGTAGAACTTAACAAACCCATCGGCCTGCTCTTCATAACGTTGATTTAAGCACTCTCCAATACCAATTATCTCAGCTTGAATGTCACAAAAAATAGGTTTTGTGTATATCTGAGCAACTTGGCTCTCCAACACTTTATAATTACTTTTCAACTGGGGTCGTTTGTATCGAGATTCGTGATCATTTTTCCGGTGCGTGTGACACTGTCCTTCTATTGCAATTTCGTAATGAGTCATGAACTCAACAAGAGTAGATTTTGCATTGAACACTTGACCAAGAAAATGATTCTCACTCTCCATCCTCAATGTCGTACGTATAAGGCCCGACAGTTCCTCCATTTTATTTGTATGCAGGAATCCAAGAATCCTAAGAGCAAAAATATCGAAAGCCATTCATTATCTTCTAAATTGAACTCTTCAATAATCTCTTTCCATTCTGATTCAAACTCTTTGGGTGTAAGAATATCAGTCCACACAACACCACAAATACGTTCTTTGAAATTGGTTGAATTGCATAGCCTAACACCAACCTATATAAAACACGAAAATGCCATGGAATAAATACTATATAAAAAAAAATTAACATGGAACACACTTATAAATAACAAAACGCCACATATTTTAAAACTCAAAACACATGAAAATAAGAAAATCAACCTTTAAAAAAAGTGTATGCATCACGTGCCACATGCATAACCGATGCCTCGTTTCAACAAATACCATAGAAATAGCTTTCTTCATTGCTAGATCCTTGTTAGTGACAACAACTTTTGGTTGAGAACCAACAGCTTTTAGAAAAACTCTTAACAACCATATATACGTATCAGTAGTTTCTGACGCCAATAATGCAGCACCAAATGTAACAATGCAATGGTGATTGTGTATACTAGTGAACGATACATAAGACCATAGAGTATCTGCATATGAAACGCCTTTCTAATTCAAAGTGGAACAAAACGCCAATGCATCTAATCATTAAAAACGCTAAAACCCATAGAAAAAATAGAATTATAAACATTACTTGTTGGAATGATATGTGGCATGAAACGAATCACATCACCAAACATGTGGTAATTACGTTTGCATTGATCATCACACCCAAAAAGTCCCTTTAAACGATTATCATCGTCTGTGAATTAATCATACGAGAAATTAGATTGGGACTGTTTTTTCTCATACAAATGTCTCACAACCATCTTGCGTCATATTCCCCTATAAACAAGTTAATTTCCATTTTGTAGTTTTTTAAAATCAACTTTACTTGCACCCACGTCTTCAAAACCACCAAAACAAGTCTTCATAACATTAAACGCCTTAACCGGTCCCAAGTTCAACTTAGACATGCTATGTATAACATGCTTCTAGAGCTGAGTGAGGTGTCGTTCAGACGGATGAAAATGCATATCAGGATGTTCAACAAAACCATGGTCGTGCTCCTCAACAAACTTATAGACCTTCTATGATCTAGGGCTCCACAACCAGTCCTCTTTGTAAAGTTGGATCACACAACCCATTCCTTTTGATTGGGGTCCAACGTATCAACCTTCTTGTCCTTATATACCTCAGATCTCGGACACATGTAATATTTAATATGTGTTTATCATTTGGTGTTTATCTTTTAAGTCCTTTGCTAACAGAAAAACCACAAGCCATCGTAACATACAATGAATAACAATCATCTAGGCTTGAGAATATCATGTCTATTTTTGGCTTTATCTACTCACTAACGTCAGGAATGATAAATGGAAAACTAGTTTTCGGGCAAAAAATTTCATTTGAAGAAACACCCTCGTCTGAAAAAACATTATCGATAAAAACACCATTAATTGAATAATAAACAATATGAATAATTGATGTTACTTTCTTAATAAACTTATTAACGAAAACCCCATAATGAATGAGCCATAACGAACACGCCATTAGTTGAATAATAATCAAAATTAAGAACTTATAATACAGTCTTCTTGAAGCATGTTAATGAAAAATGTCATAAGTTGAATAATCAACAAATAGTAAAAACTAATGTTTACAAATTAACGTCAATATCTACAACTAATCAGATGTACGTAACCAATTGTAAAAATGCCATTGATCGTAAACAACTAAGCACATATTAGGTCCCAAACGACAATTAACATTAATAATGAAAACGGTAAATATTGAATATAGGAAGAAGAACACTAAAAAAATAAAACGCCATTTTCAAATATTACATTGAAAAAAAAACTCCATTGAAACAACCATAAAGAATGAAAACGCCATATCTGTTACACGATTTGTTGGAAACAAATATGAAAACAACATCAGAAATTACTTTGTAGAACAGAATCCACATTAAACGCTATAGATCTCAAAAGCTTGGAGAGGAGGTAACAACTAATACAAAAATTTTGGAATTTTGTTTGAAACGGAATTAAAACGCCTTTTATTGGGCGGAAAATTGTACAATGACAATCGTACCCTGCATATCATTTAGCACACCCTGCCACGTGTTCGACCAGGATTTGTTCGCACCGTTTTCACACTTTCAATCGTTTTCTTCTAATCCCGTTTATATATATATATATATATATAATATATGTGTGTGTGAAAAATAAAACCAAAACCCACTTGAGTTTAGAAAACTCAAGAAAACCCTATGTAATATTTTTATTTTTTTTTCTAAAAAAATAGGGGAATGTAACATTAATGTACTTGAACATTTCTATAAAAAATGTAAAAAGCGCATACTTGTTTTAAAAAAAATGTTCAAAATTTGTATGTTACATTTTTTTGGACATATATATTATGTAACATGAAATTTTTAACATTTTTTCTAAAAAATAAAGTACTCGGGGTTTTTTTGTGTTTCTTTTATAAAAATGTTCAAATATATGTATGTTACATTTCCTATTTTTTTAGAAAAAAATAATAATGTTATATTGGGTTTTTACAAAGGTTTTTTGAGTTTTTTCAACTCCAGTGGGTTTTCGTTTTATCCTTGTCCTATATATATATATATATATACTGATATATGAAAATCTTTTTGTACACATGTCATTCTCTGATGCCTCCTGCCCTTTTAATAATAATATTACATATTTTTTTTACACACAAAATGTAATATAATATAATATAGTATAATATTAATTAATATAGTTAGAGATAAACGTATAAATTCAAATTTAATTATTATATCTATAATTAATATAACGTATGAAACAAATATATAATATAATATAGTATAATATTTATTAATATAGTTAGAGATCAAACATATAATTTCAAATTTAATTAATAATTATCTATAACTAATATGAATGTATCAAATAATTTTTCATATTCTGGATATGGTTAAATACATTATATCAATCGGATATGATTATGTTACTTATGTATGATATAGTTGTAAAATTTGATAATGACATGTTTGATATGCATAAATTTGAATAAAGTCCATATCTAACACAATGTTTGGACATATATTTAGATTAAGAAAAAACTCCCCTAAGTTGTGAGAACTAAGAGAACTCCGACTTTTCATTCGAGTTTTAATTTGAATATTCAAATGTCGACTACTAATTAAAGAGATTGTTGTAGACGCTCAAAATTATAGTTTAAAAAACTTTAGTCCTATTTTGTAAAACCTTTTTTTAAACGTATACTTTATTACCCCACTAAGTTGTGAGAACTTAGAGAACTCCGACTATTCATGTGAGTTTTTATTTGAATATTTAAATGTCGATTACCAATTAAAGAGGTTGTTGTAGACGCTTAAAATTATAGTTTAAAAAACTTTAGTGTGATTTTATTTTAATATGTAATATTTTCTATACTCTGATATTATATCTCGTCTCATGATCCATATATTCAAAAATAGTATTTATATCAAAATATTTATTATATCATTAATATAAATAATATAATTTAATTACAATTTTATTTTTTCGGTGTTACTTCTTTTAAGTCATATAATAAGATGGATTTTAGTATGTCAAGAGAGAAGTGAAAACTTAGAAAATTATTTTGAATAGTTGAAAATATAATTGTTTACTATTTTATCTTATAAGTCATTTTATTAATAAGGATTATATAAAATTTGATATTTACATTTTTCATCACTCAACCCGTGTAATATAAGGTTTATAAGCTAGTATATATATATATATTTAAATTTTTAACCAAAATTATAATAATTTTACACATATCCACACACATACATCAGAACATCTGTTGAGATTTAGCAAGAATAAGATCTGAATCAAGGTATAACACTAGTGTTGATTAACCCTTCTTGCGTTTTTATGCTTAAACATGGGTTTTGATAAAAAGGAACAAATTTAACTATGTAAAATTTAAGGTTTTTGATGAAACATGAGCTATTCTAAGATGATTAGGGCATTAAAAGATCATGCATGCTCGGGGTATATGAAAACATGGATTAAGATATTAAAACACAACCTATTCGACATTAACCAAATAAACAAAAGCCTAATAAAAAATAACAATTATATGGTTTGGTTGACATAGGTTTTTACATATTTTTGTTGTTTATGGTGTATAAGTACTGAACATAAGGATTTTTTACTTTTGGAAGCACAAGAGTTGCTTGAAAACGTAAGATAATTCCCAAAAAATAATATAAGGCATACATAATTGTTTATAGATTAACTTGGTATGTGGGTACTGGATGAACTTGAAATTTGGTGTGGTGAACATATGGGTTCATATGAGTTCCCTGTAAAATTTTAGAATTTTCTAAATGTTTGGTGATTTTTAGTGAATTTTAACTATTTTAAAGAAATATATTCGGGAAATATACAAAACGAGCTTGATAAATCACCAATAATTATAGGCTTGTTCTTTTTGATATAGATAATATTCTAGGAAAGTTTGGAGACCATTTAATAAGATTAAGCATGCTTCTAAAAATCACGTTTTCGCTAAGTTTCCGTAGCCGGAAACGGTGTAACGAAGTCAGAAAAATCCCAAATTTTTCCAGGAATTTTTTGGATATATTGGAATACTTCTATGGGTTTTGGGAATTTGTATAAGTTGGATCCTATTAGACGCCAATTATTGGGTTAAATACAATTTTAAAATGAATTTATCAAAATTGATAAATTAACTTTATAAATTCTGAAAATATTTTTTCAAAATTCTATATATTTTAACCAAATTTTTACCAAGTTATATACGTTGAATAACAATTTTTGGAATTAAAATTTCATTATTTTAAACAAAACTGACAATTTTAAATGTTTAACGAACCTGCCGGAGCCGTTAAACAGACCAATGGCTAAATTGGCGATAACTGGAATGTCGGTGTTATTCCGAACTGTTTCGAGGTAAAATGGGTACTTGGGATACTTTACACGCAAGTTTGGGAAATTCCCTGACAGCGAAAACGGAAACTAAAATTTGGGCAACATGTGTCCCCTAAACGCCCGAACTCCCTTAATATAAAATTAATCATTTCTAATTGACAATACATTGGAACCCTTCATATGATCATATCATTCTCCGAACACGTAGAACAAGGAACCGTGACTGTCAAGCCAAACGAGGCACGGAAGCCGAAGTGAACTTTGACACTATGATAATACCCACAGTCCTATCGTTATGCTATAGGTTGATTCTCGGATGAATATACCCATCTGAACACAAGTTATGACCATTACCGATCCAGACCCTGATTTCGGTAATTAACCAAAAACTGTCTGATACCAAGACTGAAGTAGTTGCAAACTAATACCTATCCATTGTTTGATTGCAGTGCATTGCTTTGCAGTGCATTGCTTATCTGGTGAGTTTTCACTACCCCGTTTTCAAACTATTTTCCTATTTTACATGGGGTGAATTGCATGTTACATACATACATACATACATACATACGTACTTGTATATACAAACGTGTTTGATGTGAATTATCTGAGTTATACTAACACTCGAAAAGTCCCCACAAACACGAGTGATCAACTTTTTATGCCGGTGGATGTGTGAATAGTACTATTGGCCTGATAAACTCAATTGAGGTGGCACGAATGCCATGGGTTCTACTACAATTGCACATGTCTATGCATTCTCTGTGAGCATGCTATGTAGTGTTAGACATAGCTACATGGGGTGGAAAGCTGCTGAGGTGTCAGATGGGGGACACGACACTAGTGAACAGTCAAGGTTTCACTTGTGGGCTCAGTATAATTTAATCAAATGTGTCAAACTTGAACTACATTTTCAAATATATGATGCAAACTAAAATAATGAAACTCACCAACAATTTGTAGTTGACCTTTTCCAAACTTAACATGCTTTTCAGGTGACTTGAGAGTTGTGTGATACTTGTGTTTGCGGTTACGAGAACTGCTCTACAACTGAATACATTTATAGAAGCATATAGATTAGAAGATTAACGTGATCTGCAAGAATGTACTGTGATAGTATACTTGTAGTATGGAATCAACATTGTAAATTGATGCACCTTTGGAATACAATATAGTATCTTTGTAAACAATGTGTCTGTGCCATGTGTCTATTGCATCCTGTGGTTTGCTTCTTATGCGGGACGAGGTGTGACAGAAGATGATATCAGAGCCATTGGTTATAGATAATTAGGATGCCTTATAGGAGTCCTAGTCTATAACTATAGGCTCAAACCTTAGTGGACATAAATGCGAAATGATTCATAGTAGAGAACAGTTAATGAACTCTGTAATTTGTTTTACTGGTGAGCACCAGGATAGTCTCGTAGGGCAAGTGGGTTATTATGGTTCGGAATGTAATAACAGACTTGCTTGTACGAGGAAGTGTTGGGAAAATCGCAGTAATAGTAAGCACATTAATTGTGAAATTATACATACATGCGCCAACGTGAAACTATGTGTATACGTGCATTTTCTATTACTTGGTAACCGTGTTTATGAGTTGGCATTTTGAGACTAGTGAATTGATTAGTATGCCTTAAAAGATTGCAGTGAATTAACATTTTGAGACTAGTGAATCAACATTGTAAATTGATGCACCTTTGGAATACAGTATAGTATCTTTGTAAACAATGTGTCTATGCAATGTTTCTATTGCATCTTGTGGTTTGCTTTTGCTGCGGGATGGGGTCTGACAGAAGATGATATCAGAGCCATTGTTTGATTGCAGTGAACCCGACTAATGGAAACCTATGTGCTACAGTCCACTCCACATTCCTACTGATGACATACAAACTCATACAACCAGGATGGCCTTCATATGTCTTCCAAAAGGGGAAGTAACTATTTCCGAGTTCGCGACACTACCAACTCTAGCCTTACATTCTTCATAATGATAGCTACATATAGAAGTAATACACAATAGGGAACGTACATTCACCGAAGGTGTACTTATTGTAATACAAGGCCGAAAGGACTCGAACGAATTCTCTCGCCAGGTAGTTGTTTACAAGTGCTTCTTCGGAAACTACAGTCTCCCAACTCTTGATTCCAATTGGGTACGAGTTCACTTATTCCTTCCGTATCCATGGTTCTCAATCGCAGCCTTCTGTTAGCAATTGAATCGCATATATTCTACAAATGGTGGAGGTCGTGATGTAACCGAAGAGCGCATAGTAGATAAGCTGTTAGTGGCAATTAGTCCTCGGGTAGAGGTGATTATAAAATTCATGCGTGGAATTCGAACGAAGTAGTGATGAGATGACGCTGAATATGCATCATAGGAAACAATGATGTTGTGCAAAGAGGTACCTGATAACATTAGCCATGTGTATGATATGGCTATCCTATTCCTGTTCGTGATAACATTTTGACTACGAAATCCTAATTCTATCTTTTGTGTTATACCTATCCGAAAACGAACATGACATGGATTATCATTGTTAGTAATGAGTACGTGAAATAAAGTAATATTGAAGAAATTCAAGCGAACATATAAATGATGGTGAATTTTATCGCCATTACCAACTCGAATTCTTACAATTCTGTTCTAATCCTAGTTCATCGATTGTTCAACATTTAGTGTCAAGGGTAATCTAGTACGTGAACAATTCTATGAGTCGGTCCTATCATCATTGTGTTATGATGGACATAAGCTCCCGTGTTATAACTCCAAGTGAGAGTCAATCTTGGTCGATATATGACAATATTCTGCCCTAGTCAGGCTAAGGGTCGATTCTATAAACATTTGGTGTAATATCTTTTGGGCGTATTGAGTCCTCGGTAGTATTACGATATGATTACTTTTGTGGTCCTCTTGTTAATAAATTGCCAATATCCGTTTGATTCATTGATTGGCATCGGACATACGATGACACTTCTAAATCATCAATTACACAATCCTATGAAATTTACTCCCTCTAACATGAATCACTAATACTGACTTTACTGGATCTAAATGCCTACGTAAATGGAAACGACTTATATCTCCCTCTCCCGGTTGTTGATTAAACGTATCCATTTGAATACTGTGTTTCTAAATCACTCTCATTGGTTGGTAATAACATATCTGATAAGTGGCGCGAGTATGCAATGATTATTGTTGTTGGTAACCTAAGAGTACGAGGGCAGTAATGATCCATTAGCGCTTGTTGTTCGAGTGACTGAAAGTCGATGATGAGTTGTTTTTATATGACTCCACTTATATATGGCGACCCATGAAACTTATATGGAAAAATGGTACTACCAATATTCCTAGTAACCATTATTATTCCATTATGTTGCAATACTTCTATTTATAATTTTATTTATACATTTTTAACTTTTTCATTGTGATCTATGTAACTCTTGGAAGCAATACATTTTAGTAATGTTTCTGTAACCCTTATCATTTCGTCTCATACAGCCACATATCTTTTTTTTACTTCTAAATTCTAAATGGTTATTCGGGACCCAATTCCACTATACACCTGGTTAGTTACCATTGTTGGAAACATGATTCAGTTGTGAAGAAAAAAACCTACAATGGTGATTCGACCAGACTCATTACTTAAATTATCCTTGATCTACTAAAGCAATCTGAGGTATTAGTCCCTACTATACATAATTAAATTCTCTGATGCTCTAATTCCTTGTTTAAGTCAGTGGTATTACAATATGGTGCGTTTCTAATTAACTTCCGTTAAGTTATCATGATAGAGTCGCATTCAGAACAACCCCCGAACCTTTTCAGCTTAGGCAGGGTCAATAAAAAATTTATCCTTTGTGGATAGGAGAGAGTTGATGGGTTGACGATACAACGTACTTTCGTGTGAAGTACTCCTTAATTCGTATTCGGTTGACAAAATGATGGAAGACGAACCCCTTCTTCGGATTCAATTTTTTCAATTACATATACCCATCAGATTGTGTTTATAAAATTACTAAATTTTGTTTCAGGTTGAAAAATCCTTCGACTTTGACTTGGAAAGGTATGTTAGAATTCACTCTTTGAAGTGATCTATTGTTCAAAGAAATGGTCTATTACCACAATTCTGTGTTTAGGTACGAATACAAGAATCATACGATCACTTTCATATTGAGAGGCATTTGGCGCCTTTAACTTGTAAGACCACGAGTAACTCTATGGAGTCCGACGAGTTAACTAGTATGCGTTATCGATACTACTTGTGTAAGGAAATGACATGATATCTGGAACATTTTTCGTATCCAGGTGTAACAACTCCCAAAATACCCTTGAAGGAACCGTAATCAAAACCCCAGACACACACGACGAAACCCGACACGCAAAACGAAAAACCCACATCCCTGCATCCAGGCGCCACGCGAGAGAACCACCTACATCTCTCGCGATGCGCGGGGGAGGTTTCAGCCACGTGGCATCGTTTCGTGACAAGTGGCAAGGCTATGCTGTTGACGATGCAGACCTAGTCCTAGCTAGGAACCGTCACGCCACACGAAGGGACCCCTGATTCCCAAGCGACGCGCGAGAGATGTCTAGGTGGGCTATATAAGGACAGCTGTGGGAGATGTCTCAGTGCAACAAATCGATTCCTATATCGATACTCCTTCTCTCTCGTTTTGCTGTCCGAATACCCAAAGCCCGGAAACCCCTAAACTATGTTCTGTAGCCAGCGTACTAACCCGAATCACTGGTACGATACCCTGTCAGATCTATAAACAATTCAACGGATGTTTAAGTGCTGCCAAATAAGGCTATACTATGTAATCACGTTGTGGTTTAATCTCGTGATTATCGTTAAAGTTGAAATGGGTTAATACACTAATACGTATGCATTGTGTGTATAATTAGGAAACCAAGAATTAGGCTAGGAGGCTATTACTATAAACCTTAAATCTACAATGTGAGTCATTCTCTTTTTCACACAAACATTGTGAGTCATTCTCTTTTATCAAATGCTTTTAAAACCCTAAATGTTTTCCAAATTATTACTTATATCACAGTGATTAAGTCTTTATATTCTTAGTGGGAAAATACTGTCAGTATGTGGAGTTTTGTATACATTACTTGTTATGCATCATTATTGGACAACGGGTTAGCCAATAAGTAAATGACCACAGTCACAGGAACTGCCACCGAGCGACAAATACTATTAAAATGGTTTCTTTTCTATTGGACAACGGGATTGCCAATAGTAATTTTGTAAGAATGAAACAAATATAAAAACCCTTAACACTGTATTTATAAGGAATCTGCTTTTCATAAATTAGAATGAACTCACTAGTATTTTTTGCTGACCAAATGTTTTTAAAACGCGTTTCAGGAGATTTACTATGAAGAGAAGGAAAAGTGCTATGAGGCACTCAAGCTTAAATAAGTAGCTATGTAAACCTGAATAAAATGTGTTTTGTAATCAAGGATTTATCCATGTGAAAAACCTTTATGTAAATATAGGTTTCATCCCAAAGTTTATGAAATGAAAACTATGGTGTTTTGAAAACTCTGATATTTTTCCTGACATCCGGTCCTAATGAAATTTCCGCTGTGAAAATTTTAATAAACACCGGTACCACTTGTATCTGATCACGGCTCCTTCCTAGGGTAGGGTCGGGGGCTGTGACAGAAGATGGTATTAGAGCCAATGGTTTAAGCAAATTAAGTATTGTGAAAATATTTATAGTCAGGAATACATGAAATAACTTATGTGATCACTGTGATGCTAACAAATTATTATACATATACGATCTTTGGAGTTCGTTGTTTTTCTTGTTTTTTGCTAACAGTATGAGCTATAGAGATTTGGCTGAAGCTTTCGAACATATATATGTTAATAACTCATATATGGATGAAGATCAAGCCAATACCCAAACTGGATACGAAGCCGATAAAGACGAACCAATGGTATTTCAAGCTCAACTGATAAATAGTGCACCTCCGAAAAAGAGAAGATTAGATTGGAAAGTAAAAAGGGACAAAATGAAGAAGAAAAACCCAACCACAATAACAATCAAACAAATTGTAAAACCAGCAGGGAACCCAACTGCAAGAGAAAGTTCAAACCCAGCTCCCATGCCACTAACATGGGAAGAGTTAGACCAATGCCTGGCCAACTGTGAAATGTTCAGGCCAATAACCAATAATATCAACCTTAATATGCCGCCAATACCCAATAACCCAGAACCTATGAACTTTGAACTAAACCTGCCACAACAACCACTTCAAAACAAAGTTGAAGAGTGGTGCACCAACGACTGGGCTTTCCAAGACCTAATGACCGATCCTTTTCAATTTTACACGAATTACCAACCTGCACCCCCAGCTTATTCCGCAATGAACCTTGAGAACGTGGCAGAACTTCGCCACTATGGAGAGGAGCTGATGGACACCGACAACCGGATACGGACTATGGGAGAAAATTTCGTCTGGAAGTACGACGAGAGGAAATATCACTTTTGAAGCCGGAATTAACCTTATATATTATATATATATATATATAATATATATATATAGTGTGTGTGTGTATAATGTAATTTCTATTTTTTGTGTACACAAAAAAATAACTAAAACTAATATATATATAATAACACACACACATGGTAGAGTATGTAAGATATATGAAGCATAATATATAAAGTGTAAAAGTCGCAATGACCGACGATTTTGATAATATGCTCCGACTAATTGTGTTCAAGATATTTGATTATTCTATTATGTGATATTAATATTTGAAATGTGTTTAAAATACAGATGTCGAATAAAGTTAATTAATCGGTCCAGAACAATCATCAAAACTCTTTGAGTAAAAGTGCGATAGAGAATATAATAGCTGAAGGAATAGCTGACGCAATACCCTTAATTATCGAAGTTGTTAGAAACCTTGTGCCTATAGAAAATAATAAAGCTGTGAGTAGCAAACGTAACTGTAGCAATGATTTTAGCCATAGTGTCAATGGTGATAATGGTCTTATTATAAAAGCTCCATTTCCTAAGAAAATGAAGGTGATAACTTCCGGATGTACTTATAAAGATTTCTAGCTTGTAAGCCAACTGAATTCATAGGTAGTGAAGCAACCATGGCTGTTCTGCGATGGGTGGAAAAAAATGAAGCTATTCTTAAGATTAGTAAATGTGTTGAAGAACATAAGGTAATGATGCTTCTAATCTCTTTAGAGATGAGGCACTAGAATGGTGGAATATGATTCTTCGGGCAAAAGGAAGTGACATGACTTATGCCATGAACTGGAAGAAATTTAAGGAAATGATAGAAAGGAAATTCTATCCCCGTCATGAAAAGGAGCAGATGGCTGATAAATTCTTAAATCATAAAATGGCCCATGTAAATTGTCGTGAGTATACGACAAAGTTCTTTTAATATGCAAAAATAGTACCAACTCTGGCTTCGCTCGAACCTGTACTGATTTCTCGGTATATTTGGGGATTAATTAGTGAAATTCGTGATAGATTCAAGGCAGCTAGACCTCAGACTTTTGAGGAAATAGTTGAGCTGGCCAATACTTTGACGGACGGATTGATCCGCACAAGAGAAGAAAACAAGAAGAAAGAATTAGCCAAGAAGATTACCCAAGAATTTGATTCTGGTAATACCTACAGAAGGAAAGGAGTTGGGCAGTCCTCTACACAATCTTTTTTTGTAGAAACTGTAATAAGAAGAATTCTGGAAGATGCTATTTTAAGAGAACACCTTACTGTAATTTTTGCAAAATACCTAGGCATAAAGAAGAAGAGTGCAAGAAGAAGAAACAAGTTTGTTGAGAAACAGGCCATATTCGTCCATATTGCCCAAAGCTAGCACAGGAGCCTGACAACAAGGCAAAAGCAGTAGACAGAGCCAAAAAGAATGCGCGAGCATTCGTACTTACTGCGCAGGAGGCTGCGATGATTCTTGACGTAATCGCTAGTATGTTTCTTGTCGATGACATCTATGCTAAAGTATTTATTGACTCTGGTGCAAATCAAAGTTTTATAAATACTACACTCCGTCAAGCGCTTAATCAACCATTAACTGAGCTTAGTCAAGCTTGTACGGTAGAAACGAAAGAAGGAAACTCCACCAACATACATGAAGTACTTCAAGGAGCGAAGATAGAGTTATGAGGACTTATTTTCATGGCAAACCTGCTACCAATGAATCTAGCCGGATTTAATGTAGTATTATGAACGGATTGTTTAGTAGCCAATCATGCTTGAATCCTATGTGATCAAAATATTGTTGAGATTTGTATGCCAACAGGAGAAATGATCATGATTCGAGGAGACAAGCTAACCAAGTTTACCGAATTCATCTCTGTGACGAAAGCTGCAAGTTATGCATGAAAGCAAGGCATAGTGTATATGCTCTCTGTGATCATTAACACTAGAGGCAAGGAACTAAAAGAAATTCTGGTAGTATCAGAATACCTCGATGTTTTCCCAGAAGATCTACCTAGACTACCGCCTGATCGAGATTTAGAGTTCAAAATTCACCTGATACCTGGAACTGCGCAAATTGCTAAAGCACCTTATCGATTAGCACCGACGGAGATGCTAGAATTAAAGAAGCAATTAGATGAATTACTAGAGAAAGGTTTCATACAACCAAGTTCATCCCCTTGGGGAGCACCTGTGTTGTTTGTCAAGAAGAAGGATGGTTCGATGCGTACGTGTATCAATTATAGGGAATTGAATAAGGTCACAATCAAGAATCGGTACCATTACCGAGAATTGATGATCTATTTGATATACTCCAAGGAGCTAGATATTTTTCCAAGATCGATTTATACTCAGGATACCATCAACTGAAAGTGCAGGAAGAGGACATTCCTAAAGCTGCTTTCAGAACAAGGTATGGTCATTACGAGTTTAAAGTCTGCCATGTGGTCTAAAAAATTCTCCAGCAGCATTTATGGACATGATGAATAGGATATGTAAATCATACCTGGATAAATTTGTGATCGTTTTTATAGAAGATATACTTATTTATTCAAAAAGTGAAGAAGAGCATGCTAATCATCTGCATGTACTTTTAATACTACTAAGAAAAGAGAAGCTTTATGCTAAATTCTCAAAATGTGAATTTTGGTTGCAAGAAGTACAATTCTTAGGACATTTGACTAATCAAGAAAGAATTCACGTGGATCCTACAGAGATCAAGGCAATTACCAAATAAAAAGTCTCTAAGTCACCTACGGAAGTCAGAAGTTTCCTAGGACTAGCAAGATACTATCAACATTTTATTCAAGATTTTTCTCGGGTAGCAGTTCCATTAACCAAGTTAACGTGTAAATCAGTTAAGTTTGAATGGGGACCCAAGCAGGAAGAAGATTTTACAACCTTGAAGCAAAGGTTAACAAAAGCATCAATACTTGCATTACTAGAAGGAACTAAGGATATTGTAGTCTTTTGTGATGCTTCTAGATAAGGATTAGGATGTGTTTTGATGCAACGTGAGAAGGTGATTGCTTACGCGTTTAGGCAACTAAAGAAGCATGAAGAAAATTATACATATCATGATTTAGAATTTGGAGCGATAATTTTTGCCCTCAAAATTTGGAGACATTACTTGTATGGTAGCAACTTTACCATTTTTACAGATCATAAAAGCTTAAGATATATTTTTGGGCAAAAACAGTTAAACACGAGGTAAAAACAATGGATGGAAATTTTAAGTGACTACGATTGTGATATCCAATATGACCAAGGTAAAGCTAGTGTAGTAGCTAAAGCTTTAATCGTAAGTATCATGAGAATCCGAGACGAGTACGTGCTCTCAGATTAAATCTGCAAGTAGATTTAAAAGAGCAATTTAAGAATACCCAAGAAACAACAATCAAGGATGATGCTGAAGGATTATAAGGAATGAGGAAGGAACTAGAAAAAGGAACAGATGGCATTTGGAAATTCCATAAGAAAAGAATTTGGGTACCTATCCAAGGAAACCTATGACATAGAATTTTAGAGGAAGCTCATAAGTCTAAGTATACGATGCATCCTAGTAGTGACAAGATGTATCAAGATTTGAGGAAAAAATTTTGGTGGATAGGAATGAAAAAGGATATAGCTATTTACGTCTCTAAGTGCTTAACTTATTCGCAAGTTAAAGCTGAACATCAGAAACCTTCAGGCTTACTTAAACAATTAGAGATGCCAGTATGGAAATGGAAATTAATAACAATGGATTTTGTTACTAAATTACCGAAGACAAGAAAAGGTAATGACACAATCTGGGTGATTGTGGATCGACTAACCAAGTCAGCTCATTTTCTATCCATGAAGGAAACCTTTAGTATGGAAAGATTAGCTAAGTTATATGTAGATGAAGTAGTTTCATTACATGGAGTTCCATTGTCCATAATTTCTAATATAGATAGTCACTTCTCACTTTTGGAAAAGTTTCCAAAAAGCTATGGGAACACAACTAAAGTTAAGTACAACCTATCATCCTCAAACTGATGGACAAAGTAAAAGGACAATTCAAGCACTGGAGGACATGTTAAAGGCTTGTATAATAGATTTTGGAGTAAGTTGGGATGATCATTTGCCATTAATGGAATTCTCCTATAAAAATAGTTATCATACAAGCATTAATGTTGCTCCATTTGAAGCACTTTATGGACGAAAGTGCCGAACTCCAGTATGTTGGGTAGAATTAGGAGAAAAGCAATTATCAGGGCCTGAGATTGTATAAGAAACAACTGACAAGATAATTCAAGACGAGAAAAGGCTAAAATTAGTACAAGATCATTTAAAGAGCTATTTAGATAATAGACTCAAGCCATTAGAGTTTCAAGTTGGAGACAAAGTACTGTTAAAGTTTCCCCTTGGAAAGGAGTAGTTCAATTTGGTAAGAATGGAAAGTTAAGCCCAAGGTATGTTGGACCATTTAAAGTTATCAAGCGAATTAGTCCAATAGCCTATCAACTATAGTTACATGAAGAAAGGCTAGTATACATGATGTATTTCATGTATGTAATCTAAGGAAATGTCTAGCTAATGATTCTTTGATGGTACATCTTCAAGATATAGAGGTAAGTGAAAAATTAAAATTTGTTGAGAAACCTCTCCAAATCGAAGCTAGGAAGGTTAAGAATCTCAAACATAAAATATTAATTCTGGTCAAAGTAAAGTGGGACTCGAAACGAAGACTAGAATATACTTGGGAATTAGAATCAGAGATGCAATGAAAATATCCGTACTTGTTTCAGTGAATCTCAAGGATGAGATTCTAGACAATGTTGGGAGGATGTAACAACTCCCAAAAATTTCCCTATAAGGAACAGTAATCAAAACCCCGGACACGCATGACGAAACCTGACAAAATACGAAAAATCCACATCCTTGCACTCCAGGCGCCACGCGAGAGGACCACCTACATCACTAGCGACGAGCGGGGGAGGTATAAGCCGTGTGGCACCGTTTTGTGACAAGTGGCAAGGCTATGCTATTGACGATGCTGACCTAGCCCTAGCTAGGAGCCGTCGCGCCATGCGAGGGGACCCCCTGATTCCCAAGCGACACGCGAGAGAAGCATAGGGGGCTATATAAGGGCAACCGTGGGAGATGTCTCAGTGCACCAAATCGATTCCAATATTGATACTCCTTCTCTCTCGTTCTTCTGTCCGAATACCCGAAGCCTCTAAACCCCTAAACTCTGCTCTGTAGCCAGCGTACTAACCCGTTTCACTGGTACGATACCCTGTCCGATCGATCTATAAACAATTTAACAAATGTTTAAGTGTTGCCTAAATAAGGCTATATTTTGTCATCACATTGTGGTTTTGATCTCATGATTATCGTTAAAGTTGAAATGGGTTGATACACTAATATGTGTGAATTGTGTGTTTAATTAGGAAACCAAGAATTAGACCATTGGCTATTACTATAAACCTTAAATATGCAATGTGAGTCATTCTTTTTTCTCACAAACATTGTGAGTCATTCTCTTTTATCAAATGCTTTTAAAACCTAAATGCTTTCCAAATTGTTACTTATATTATAGTGATTAAGTCTTTATATTCTTATTGGGTAACTATTGTCAGTATGTGGGGTTTTGTATACATTACTTGTTATGCATCACTATTAGACAACATGTTAGCCAGTAAGTGATATGACCACAGTCACATGAACTGCCACCGAGTGAGAAATACAATTAAAATGGTCTTTGCCATTGGACAAAGGGATAGCTAATAGTAATTTAATAAGATTGAAACAAATATAAAAACCCTTAATGTTGTATTTATAAGGAATCTTCTTTTTGTAAATTAGAATGAACTCATTAGTATTTTCCATTGACCAAATGTTTTTCATTCGCGTTTAAGGTGATTTACTATGTAGAGAAGGAAAAGGGCTATGAAGCACTCAAGCTTAAATAAGTGGCTATGTAAGCCTAAATAAAATGTGTTTTGTAATCAAGGATTTATCCCTGTGAAAAGCCTTTATGTAAATAAGGGTTTCATCCACAGTTTATGAAATGAAAACTATGATGTTTTGAAACTCTGATATTTTTCCTAAAACCCGGTCCTAATGAAATTCCCGCTGTGAAAATTTTAATAAAAACCAGTACCACTTGTATCTGATCACGGCTCCCGTCTAGGGTAGGGTCGGGGGCTGTGACACCAGGACTCCTGTCACAACTTAACGCTTACTTAGTTCTATTTAGATTATGTCACGATACGAGTTCTTCTATAGTCAGTAAATTCTCATGTAATGAGTCTTGAAGCTTCAACGTGATAAGATGTTCGTGTGAAATGTTTCGGATGTCACGTATATGATACATGTTCCTTCGAGTCCTTCCTGTAAAGTTTTCCATATCACAATACGTATTGGTCCTGCTTGACCCTTCAGGAACAAAAATTGAATGTCTTGCCCGTACGCTTAAAATAATATGTTAATGATTTTCCCGATCCCGAGAACATAATTAATCTCTTTCTCTCCTAGGAATACCTATTAAACTATGGAGTCCAAAAATGTACATAAGCTACTTTGTCTATTATTAGTGAGAATCAATGAGACTCACATTGAGTCTTACGAATATCTCGTCCTAACAAGGACCTCCAAACGAGGTAGGGGACAATGTCAAAATTCATGCTTGTGATCATTTGTTCAAATAATTAAGTAGCAAGTGATGTAATCCCTTGTTCGGCATTAATTATACGGTATCCAAAGTTGACGCCTCTTGAAGGATATATTTAAATTGAGTATGTCTGAGTTAGGGGAATTCTGTTAAATCACGACTTCTGTTCCTACAATTTTATTTGTGTATTCATACACTATCGATTGTAATTCCTATGAGAATATATGTTAAATGGTGCTTCAATAGAGAAGCGCGGGATGTGAACTTGATTAGTTTTCATCACATACGATATAAGTAAACAACTATATGAAATAAAATAGGTACAATGTTCATACATTGTCTTATAAAAGATTAATGGTGCTTAAGAGAGACCCTATTCGCACATGATATAGTATTTCATTCCATAGCTAAACCATACCGTCGATACATGTATTCCCCCCGAGAGTTGTAAAACCGAAAACATTTAGAAGAAAAGGGGGACATGAACTCACAGATTTGTGTCCCAAGATTGTGCTAGCAAACAGTGTTCCAAAAGCGTTAGTCAACCTACAAATGCGCTAACTCATTAGACACTTTGGTCTCTTCTAGACCTTGTACGCGTTGTTCATCTTGAACGTTATTATATTCGTATTCTTTATATATTTGGAACCCTTGTGTATTTTAATATGTTGGCATTTGTTTCGTGTGTATGCTTTTAATATATATATACACATATATATATACGTCTTATATATATGTATTTTGTATTCATAGTGTGTACGAACGGACCTCGCCTTTCGTGAGTCTTCATGCCTTGCACGAGCATAAGCGGGCCTAGCCTATGAGAGTCTTTGTGCTTGCACAAGTGAGAATGGGCCTAGCCCATTTGAGTCTTTGTGCATTGCACAAGTGAGAGTGGGCCTAGCCCATTTGAGTCTCCGTGATCCACACGGGGTGAGTAGGCCTAGCCAATAGTGTCTGTGTGCCACGCACGACATATGTTCGTTACGTGTGATATATATATTCTTCAAATATATATTCCCTAGGTTTAGTGAACCTAGTTTACCTGTATAAATTAATTAGATTCGATTTGAGTATGTATATTTGTTTCATAAATATATGTGTATATCCTTTATAGATATAATTGTTAAAAAAATATTTATTTTAACATCGTATTTGCGTTGATGTACACGTACAATATTCTTTGTGAGCGTACACTTCAACAAGTGTATTCGAGTACATCACCATGTACTTGAGTATTATCTATACTTATACTTGTGTATTTCATTATTGGTATTTATGTCGTATTTATAGGTATTCGTGTACATGTACATTCCTTGTATTCTTGCAATTCCACCAAGTGTATTTTCATACGTATTTGTATACCTGTATACTTTTTTTCTTACACTTGGTGATTATTTATACTTATACTTTCCGGAATTATAAGTATTGAAATATATTTATATATTTCCAGTGCCAAATAATTTATTTTTTGGAGTTTCGTTGTAGTAAGCAAATATATATGTTTTCGTGTCGAGAGTAACCACATGTTGTCTGTAAGACATGCGAGCTCCTTGTCGCACCCTGGTCAAAGATAATATTTATATGCCTTAATTACCCTTAACAATGCCTTAGTGGTAGTAAGGGGTCGAACCACGAAGAGTTTGTGGTTTGTGTGCAGACAAGATTGATTTTAACGAGTCTTGTCACTTTTATGAAGCTTGCTATGAGTTTAATTAATTTGTGTGTTTGAAAAGGGATGTCGGGTTAAACCCGGGGGGGGGGGGGGGCATCGGCGATGGCCTCTCCAATTCTTGTTTTCTGATTTTCCATTTCGCACTCTCGGTTGACCCGTTTTCAACCCACATGCTTCGGAAAGCTCTCGATTAGCTCCTTAAACTCCGTAAGACCTGTAAAACACAAATCCAATGAATAGTATGCTATTCGAAACTAAAAATTACGTAAAAACATAAGCTTAAACATATAAGAGCACCTTTTTCAACCACGCATCACATCCCCACACTTGTCTTTTGCTTGCCCTCAAGAAAATTTGTTTTTCACTTTCACGGGGGTCGAATGAGGGATACCCTTCCCATTCTTGAGACGTAAGCTAAGGTCTAATGTCATACCCAATTCATGATTCTTACCATTTTCAAAACATTTAGCGGTAAAGTGATTAATCACATAAAGATAGTTATCCAGGATTAACCCGCCCTTTAAAACTTACAATTTATACATACCCCTCACAATGTTCTCTCCACTTGGCTTAAAAGCTGGCTAATAAATGATGCACTAGAACTTTTGATGTAATCTCTCAAACCGATTAGAACACGTACCCGCATAGGCTTGCAACTCAATCATTCTCCACCACCGAACACAAATACTAAGCACAAGTCAAAAAGTATTTAATGGGTTGTAACGGGGCTAGGCTAAGGGTATGGAGTAGGGTATTTTGAAAGTGGCTAAGGTGATGAAAACTCGATTTTTATTACATACACAACTACTCTAAAACGACTATTACAAATAAATAAACTTAGAGGGAAAGAATTTCTCCTTTTATTCAACAAACTCTCAACACATATTTTTATGCTTTTTTTTCATGATCTTTTCTGAATTTTCGATTTTTTAACTAAACTTAGAATCTAATTTTCATCACATGGTAAGAAATTAAAGGTTCAACGGTCAAAGGCTAAATGGGTTGGTTAAACGAAAGGTTTAGGTTCAAAGTTGGCGATTAAGGGATTGATTTCAGGTAAGGACATATAAATCGTGTAAAAGGAAAAGGTTTACCTAACGCCTTAATCATTCTTGTGCTCGTATTCGGTATATGGTCTCAAAGGCATCAAAAGTTGGAAGTTCTACAATACGCGACTAAAGGTCCACTCAAACAAAGAAATATATGCATATATCTATGATGTGTAAAACGGCTCAAAATCTCATGTATATAGGGTATAGTATGTGATATGTACAAAATGTAAGTTTCTTAAGAGGATTATTCCCAAATAGCCACCCGTTGAATACTTGTCATGTTATTAATTCGAACTTGACCATGACAAGAGACCACAAGGGTTGTGTTACCCCTCATTAACTTAGTTACTTTTGCTTTTTAGATTGCTTCAAACAAGGACATTTTGAATTTTTTTGAAATTTTCCCCCATCCCCACACTTAAGGTCAACATTGTCCTCAATGTGTAGTGTTTAAATGAACGGGTTAAATTCGAAAAACTTTTTCTCTCCATCCCCACACTTGAGGTCAACATTGTCCTCAATGTGTAGGAATAGAGCTTTTAAAACGCACAAGGGATGTGACACGGCTAACCTCCCCAAAATTTCACCCTGGTAAATAAAATACAATCCACTTATTAGAAAGCTAAAAATCAAAGCTAAAAAGAAATGTATGCACACCTGGTTTTCGCTCATTCCTCGTGGGTTCTTCATTCTTCTAAAAAAATGGTCATCTCGTGAACATAATGTACCTACAAATCTTAGCCCTCGTGTAGAAGCAAACTTCTCACAACCATCAAAATTTGTTAGTTACCTATTCTACCATTTTTATATAGAATTTACCAAGCCATGTTTTTATACAACTTTAATTTTGTTGACAAAGATCTTACAACAACAAAAACCTAACTCACTTTCGTAGGAATCACGGTTGCATTTAGCTTATGCAACAAGCCCTTTTAAACCTCCCGATAGCTTGGGAGGACGTGTAGGGCTCGTGAGGGTTATATAGATAACACACCCACAAAGTTCATTTAACTACTAAGGAGAATATACACAAATATACAACAACAACATAAACTATACCGCACACTATCTCTTGTAACTCTCGTTAGGATCGACCGACGGGTATGGATGGTAGGGATATCTAGTGAGAGCTGACATCATCTCATGATAATCATCAAGGGGCCCTCTTTCCCCTTCCACGGGTGCTTGAAACTGTGGCAGGATAAAACTAGAACCGACCCCTTCCAGCCAATCTGGAGATTGGTCGGAAGGCCCGGATGGCACGGGAAGGTCCTCATAATTCGTCCAAGGTGTGTGTTTTTGGTACGGTCGACCCGCCTCCCATTCTCGATGATGGCGCTCTTGGTCGTGGAGGTGTGTGTCATTATTTATTGCCATTTGTTGGGTTGTGGCCATCGCATTCCATCGACGGTCCTCCATGGAATTATGCTCAACATGGAAGTGCTCCTACTCATCCTCCCATGCTTGTCGTTTAAACAACTCTTGCACCCGGTACAATTCTTGTTGTTCCATATAGGCTTGCTGAATGGCCCATTGCTCTTGTTGCCTCTCCCATTATTCTATTCTTTGGCCTGGTGGGCAGCCTCTTCGGCCCAACGAGCTTGTTGTTGGGCCTCCCAGTTTTGCTCCTACTGTCTTCTCCTCTGTTCATATTCCCGGTTCTTCCCAATACTCACAACATTAGCATATACATCTTGTTGTCCCTGGTTGTAGTTAGGATACCCCGGCTTATACCGTTGGGCTCAAAACTTGCTACACCTGCCGAAATTTCCTTGTGTGGCCGAGCATACCTTCGATGCGGTCCCCATGGACGTTGAGGCTCATCCTCATTTTCCTCATCTATCATCTCCTCCTCTCATGTAGCTTCTTGTGCCGCACTCGGATTAACAAATTGGAATCGGTGTCCTTGATCATCAGACACTCTGTACTAGTGACCATAAACTTGAACTTGTATCTTCTAGTGTTGCTTCATCGATGCAAAGCAGATTTGGTCCACGGGCTTTGAAACCCATAGTGACTCTGGTGGTAGCCTGTTTTGCTACACAATCATGGCACTAATCAACCGTACATATAGTATCATCTTACGCACGTAGGACTCATGGGTATCCCACGTATTCATCATTACAATTTGTCACCATGACAACTTTGCTGACCCAAATAATAATGCATGTAAAACCTGACAACCTGGCCCCTTCAACTTCCTGCGGTCTCCAAATCTAACCATGATATTCTCGAGAGAGAAGGGTTGAAAAATTTTTCCTTCAACCAATAATTGGCTCCTGATAGCCGCCCTACCATCCGAATAAGGTAACACTGATCCAACCATACCATTGGGATCTGCGGTATTTACTTTATTATCCAAAAATTGGTCAATGTTGTAGTAAAAATACTCGTCAACCCCCAAAGAATCAAACCGTTCAATGCAGTTCATGCTCTCGAAGGACATCACCATTTGACCTCTGCTGGTGTCACCAACAAACTGCCACGTGTTCGTGGACCATCCTTATTATTAAACCTTAATGACACCAACCATTCGCAGACTGCCACCAAATAAACCCGTGTTGTGATATCCTCACACCAATCCAAGACCCGTTCCCAACCGAGCCTCTCAAACATTTGGATGATCCCAATCGTCTGAAACTCTTCCATATTCACCATCCTTTCCTGTACAACCCTCTCCGGAATGGTAGTAGATACACCATTCACCATCTTCCATTTCCATAATTTTACTTCAAGGCGTTTGTCATTGAACCATGAAAGTGGTCGCTTCTTGTTGTTCTGCCATGGCTCACCCACATTGCTATCTCTAGTTCTTTCTCAGACCCAGTCTTGTCTGTACAACCTTCCATCATTCTCTTCTACCCCACTTAATTGTTCCCATTTCCTTAGCATTAACCAAGAAGAACCGACTCCCGAAGATGAGCCTTGCCGAAACTGTACTTCTCTTCCGGCTTGCCATATCTACAAACAACAATGCAACAAAAACAATCAAAATTATTCAGAGCTTCAATTCAACTCACAACTTTGTAAATAACATGCAATGTTGAACCACAACTATTCATTAGATGTAAACTAATTTATTTAAACTTGCAAAGTATCAAACTTTATCATCTAAAGATTAATTTTTCATGTTTAATCCTAAGTTCATAAAACTTCAACAAGGTTCAACATCATGTTCATGTTCATGTTCAATCATGCAAACAAATAAGTGTAATCACATCACCGTACTTGTTGCATGCCCACCCAAATCAAGTGTTTATCCATAACTAAAGCTAGAACATCATACATTATCATAAGCAACCTACTCTTAAACAAAAAGTTCAAAATTTCGGAAGAAATTAACAAACCATATGATAATCATGCTCAAATTCAAGTAAAATTCATACCTTTGATGTTGTATACTAGAAAGGACTAAGAAAAGATGTAAATCAAAACTTGAAGAACACCCTTGGTAAAAACCTAAAAATTTAAGTTCAAAAATCTTGCAAACGAGCAAGAATTGATGAAAACCGTGATGGAGGTTTTGTCCTCTCAAAAAACTACACAAAATAGGCTTAAGAATCGATGGATTTGGTGGAGAATTGAAGGAGTTATAAGAGATTGAAAGTTTTTAGGGTTCTTGAGTGGCTAGAGGTAGGAGATGAAGTGGTTGGTGAGTTGTAGTGAGATTAGAATGCAGAGATTTTGTAATTTTAATAAGCTATGGATCAGATAAGGATCTCCCGGTCGAGTGATTGGTCAAAACGAAGTTCGGGTCAAGTTTGGATAGGTTTAAAGGTGTTTGGGTTCGAATTATAAGTTGAAACACGTTCAGCGTTGGCAGACAAACCAAAAGTCATCGTCGACGACACTTTAGTCCGTCGCCAACGCATCCCACAAAATCCCAAATCCTCAGATGGCTTAATCCTCTGCATATGCAACATGTGACCCAACAACCTCAAAGCAAGCACCGTCGTGACGACTTGGGACCCGTCTCCGACACCCTCTTGATTTTTCAATTTTTCACTTTCAAATATTTTTTTTTATGAATGGAAACAAGGATTTTTCACAAAAGGGACCCAAGCTAGAAAAATTCCTAAAAATTATTAAAATTCTTTTTGTAAGGTTTTCCGGATTTAAAAAAATATTAACAAACAATTGTTTATGATTCCTACCACCCCAGAATAGTCATGTATTGTCCTCAATATACAAAGCAAGTATAAGATATACCTTACATCTTCATGACCCATTTACGATGTCGGAACTTCACACATCAAAGAGATTAGTACGAAACGACAACGATAAAACCTAGGACAATACAAGCAAACAATAAAAATGGTACAAAACTCTACACAGATGTTACGAGTCCTTTAATTGACCCCATAAGTTGGCACGCTTACCAAAAATCTTACCAACTCCATGTCCACATCCTTGTTCTCCTCGTTACGATGAAGAAACGGTTTACGACGGTGAATGTTGACCGTTTGCTTTAACCCATCCTCTGGGTTCTCGATGGTAACATCACCCAACTTTCCGACCCGTTTAACCACATACGGGCCCAACCACTTGTTCTTTAGCTTTCCAGGAAAGAATTTGAGCCTCGAATTATAAGGCCAAACCTTTTGACCCACCACTGAATTCTTTCGGCTTCAACTTGGCATCATGTGCTCGTTTCATACCATCCTTGTATTTCAAAGCACACTCATATGCCTCCTCCCGAAGCTCTTCCACCTTGCACAACTTCAACTTGTGTTCCTTACCGACATCATCGTACTTAACATTAACCTCTTTGATAGCCCAAAAAGCACGATGTATAAGTTCAACCGGCAAGTGACAATTTTTACCGTAAACTCAGCGGTAAGGTGTAGTACCAATAGGTGTTTTATGTGTCGTTCGATAGGCCCATAAGGCATCGTTCAACTTCGTCAAACAATCCTTACGGTCTGGTCAAACGGTCTTTTGCAAAATTTCTTTAATTTGCCTATTCGAAACTTCCACTTGACCACTTGTTTGCAGATGGTAAGGGGGTAACAATTCGATGTTCAACACCATACCGTTTCAATAATTTTCGAAAATTAAAGTTCTTGAAATGAGATCCCCCATCACTATGATCACTCGGGGAACCCCAAATCTATAAATAATATTGGTTTGAACAAAATTGCAAACAACAGTATGGTCGTCCGTTTTAGTGGCGATTGCTTTGACCCATTTAGATACATAATCTACCGCCACCAAAATATACAAATTCCCATGCGAATTCGGGAATGGGCCCATGAAATCAATCCCCCACACATCGAAAATATCGACAATGAAAATCGGTTGCATGGGCATCTCATCCCACTTGGAAATGCCCCCTAACCTTTGACACTCGACACAAGTTTTAGCAAAATTTAAAGCATCCTTAAAACAGTCGGCCGATATGGACTGTTATTGAGCACTTTGTGCCTCGTTTTGTGACCACTAAAATGGCTCCACAAGGAAATGAATGTAAGTGCGTCAAGTCACTTGGAATCTCATCGTCCGGTATGCATCTCCTCAGGACCTGATTTAGACACATCTTGAACAGATCCGGTTCTTCCAACGTGTAATATTTGATTTGCGAGAGGAAGTGCAATCTCTTCCTCCTATCCCAATGAGCCGGTAAATCACCTGTCACCAAATAGTTAACAATATTAGCAAACCAAGGTAATACGGAAACCTTTAAGATATGCTCATTTGGGAAAGTTTCATTAATCTCCACACGGGAAAAAACCCTCTTCCACCAACAACCGGGACAAGTGATATGCAACCACATTCTCACTACCCTTCTTATCTCATATCTCTATGTCAAATTCTTGTAACATAAGAACCCATCGGATTAATCGCGGCTTTGCATCCTTCTTTTCCATGAGGTACCTGACAGCAGAATGGTCAGAATATATAATAACTTTGTTACCCCAAATGTAAGCCTGGAATTTATCGAATGCATATACCACTGCGAGTAGCTCTTTCTCGGTAGTTGTGTAATTTAATTGAGCATCCGAAAGATTCTTACTCGCGTAGTATATAGCAACGGGTTTTTTTTCTACCCTTTGACCCAACACGGCCCTCACTGCATAGTCACTTGCATCACACATGAGTTGACCAATTCGGTGATTGCAAGATTGGGGCCTCAACCAACTTATTTTCAACACGTTAAAAGCATTTTGACAATCTTTGTTAAAGTCAAATGGTTGGTCTTTTAACAACAAGTTACATAAAAGGTTTTGTTATGTCACTAAACCCTTTTATAAACCTTCTATAAAAACCCGCGTGACCTAGGAATGACCTAACACCCTTAACACTCGTGGGATCCGATAAACTAGTGATGACTTGCACCTTTGCATGGTCAACCTCTATCCCACGACTCGACACTACATGTCACAATACAATCCCCTCTTGAACCATGAAATGGCTCTTCTCCCAACTCAAAACTAATTTTTTCTCAACACATCTTTTAAAAACCTTTTCGAGTTGGTCAAGGCATGCATCAAATGATGACCCAGAAATGGAGAAGTCATCCATGAAGATCTCTAATGACTCCCCCACCATATCTGAGAAGATACAAAGGTGGCGGGGGTGTTACATAATCCAAATGGCATTCGCCTAAATGCGAATGTGCCATATAGATAAGTATACATAGTATTAGCTTGGTCTTCCTGATGAATAGCGCTTTGATTGTAACCCCAATACCCATCCAAGAAACAATAGAATTTTTGACTCGCTAATTTCTCAACAATTTGGTCAATAAGGTAAAGGGAAATGGTTCTTAGAAGTTGCAGAATTCAACTTCCTATAATCAATACAAATACGCCACCCGGTTACAGGCCGAGTGGCGACCTCTTCACCAGCGGCATTTGTGATGACTTGAATGCCGCCTGTTTGGGAACAGTTTGTGTAGGGCTCACCCATTGCTACCAGAAAGGCGGTATATGATACCCGCATCTAGCCATTTTAGCACCTCCTTCTTGACCACATCTCACAAATTCGGATTCAACCTCCGTTGTGCGTCACGAGTAATACCATGTTCGGTGATGATTTTATGCATCACCACAGAAGGACTAATTCCTTTTAAATCTGTGATGGTCCACCCAATAGCTGCTCTATTGGTGACCAAGACTTCCATCAACTTCTCTTCTTGCTCCCTGGTCAAGTTTGATGCAATAATGATCGGTAGCGTGTTGCCCTCACCCCACATAAACATACTTCAAATGCTTGGGCAACACCTTCAATTCAACAATCGGAGGCTCTACCAATGATGGCTTCAATTTGGTGTCAATCTTCTCGGGAAGACTTTCCACTTGATGTGTCCAAGGTGGTCTTCCTTCCTTCAGCGCCATCACCTCCAACTTCCTTTCCTCTTCGTCTATGCCCTAATTCGTCTATGTTTGTAACCTGTTAAACATGAAACATTCCTCTATTGTGTTTTCCTCCTCGACACCCATGTCGCAAAGACGTATACACTCGTCAACAACGTCCGCCATATTGCATTTGTCGCTAACTAGAGGATCCGTTAATCCTGAAAAGACATTCAACCGCAACCGACAGTTAGCAAAAGTCATATCGACTGTACCCATTTTACAATTAATTTGGGCATTTGATGTTGCCAAAATTGGTCGCTGAGAATAACCGTTGGTTGCTTGGTTCGTCCAACGAAACGCAATCGAGTACTAGAAAATCCAGCGGATAGTAAAAGTCCTCGACTTTGACAATTACATCCGTGACTATCCCATAGGGTAGTTTGGGAGTCAAATCGGCTAGTACCATGGTGGTGTTTGCCTCTGTAAGTGGACCAAACTCGTATGGGTCATATAGACTATAGGTAAGATACTCACACTCGCCACAAGACCCAAAAGTATCCTTGTCATTTTAAAATCTCCAACTTGAATGGAGATGATAAGTGCCCCCAGATCTTGTAACTTAGGTGGAAGTGCATCCAAGAGAATCGAACTCACATTTTTAGTCAAATCAAGTCTTTGGAAACTTGTAAGTTCGTTTCTGAGTGCACAAGTCCTTCAAGTACTTAGCATATGAAGTCACTTGCTTGATAGCATCCAAAAGTGGTAAATTTATTTTTACTTGTTTAAGAATTTCCCATATCTCATCTTGATGGGGACCACGTTCGTTTATCACCTTTTTGGATGGTCCCAACAAAGCTTCGGGATAAGGGGCGTATTAACCTCCACACACTTTTCCTTAGCCTTTGGGACGGGGACGGTCACAACAGGTGTGTTTTTATCATTTTTAGAAACATTTTCATTTTGTCCCGTTTGACCGTCAACACCCTCATTATCGCTAACATCTTCCACCACCCATTCAATAAACTAAGGTGATGGTGACACAATACCGGTATCAATGACTCGACCAATACGTAAAGAAATTTTATTTATGGGTACCTCACGTGTGTTCTTCCAGCTGGACCCTTGATGCTTAGGGTTCACAATGGTATCACTTGGCAATCTTCAGCCATTTCCTGGCATTTGCGCCATCTCTTCCGCAAGTTGACCCACTTGTTTTCCAACGCCTTATGCGATTATCTCGTACCTCAAACTCTTTCTTCATCTCCAACTTGATCTCTTGATTTGAAGTGGTGATGTCATTCATCATTGCATCCAGTTTAGAGTTTAATGAATCTTCACCACCCATTTGAGAGTTTGAGTTACCACCCCCGTTACTGTCTTGGTTGTAGCCCCGTTGGTAATTACCTTCACGATTTTGATACCCTTGGCCACTTCCTTGGTTAAAATTTCTTTGGTACCCCCGTTGGTTACCACTTTGGTGGTTTTGGTATGTCGATCCACCTTGATTTCCAATTTGATTACCCAGTTGGAAGTTTAGGTTCATTTAGTTTGAACTGTTACCATACAAAAAATTACAATGGTTCCTCAAACCCGTGTGATAAGTGTTGGAGTTCATATCAAATTTTTTCCGCTCCCCATACACTTGACTCACCTCCTTAGTGGTGTGTGCCATACTCACTTGGCACTCTTCGATCTGTTGACTAATGTCTCCACAATCCTCATAAACCGCGAATTGAACCGCACTCACATCCTTTTTCTTCATCCATGCTAACTCTCGCTCTAATGTGGCTATTGTATCCTTAGCACTTGAATCGTGATCGGGAAGACATCGGGAAACGGGATGCTTTTATGCTCGGTCCGCCATAGCAACCGCTTTAGAATTCTTGATCATCCTTTCCAAAAAAACCCAATCGTCCTCCTCGCGATTGTTCAACAAGGTATCGTCACTTGCCGATTGCAAATATTTGGGATCATTAGCGTCCAATCCCCTTACAAAGCATTTCAACAATTCCCACCTCAATAATTTGAGGATGAGGACACTTCCAAACCAACTCCTTGAAGCGTGTCAACGCCTCATGTAGCAACTCCCCCGGTAATTGTCTAAATGACCGAATCTAGTCTCTTGCATGGTCGGTCTTTGCTATCAAATAGTATTCGTTAAGAAACACTTGTCGTATTTCTGTCCAAATGTGAATGCTATTAGCCAAAAGTGTGAGGAACCATTGTTTAGCTTTATCTTTCAAGGAGAATTGAAACAAACGGAACTTCACTTCTTCTAGCGCAAAATCGTGACCATAATAGTGCCACATATGATGGAAAACTCCACAAAATGCGTGTTCATTAGTCCTACCATTGAAGTGGGCTAAGATTTCGATGTAATTGGGTTTACAATCAAAAGCCCTTCTCCCTCGAGGCGTAGGAACATTGGGTGAGTCGTTTTCGGTGACCACCAGTCTAAATCTACCATTAACACCTTGCGGAGCTTGTTGATGCAGTTGACGTCGTGGACCATTGACCTCTTGATTCACCGGTCAATTATTGCCCCTCGATCACCACCTTGATTACTACCACCATGAATTGGGGAATCCGATTACGGTTAATGATGTTGTTGTTGTTATTACCGTAATCCCCGTTATTCTGATCCCTTTGATTGTTCCATGGTTGACGGTTGTTTCCGTAACCATCGCCTCGACCATAATCATACCCATATCCATCGTCATTCCCCACAAATTTGGCATTTTGGTAGCCCATATCTTCATACTCAAAATCTCTTGCATGACGTATATTCCCTACATTGTCATCAACCCAAGCATCATCTTCAACCCGCTCATTATAATTCATGCCATCATCCGAATTCCGAGTGAATACTCACATGTTCTAGTGATTGATAACCGGGAACACTATAAGGTGCATCGCCGGGAATGTTGTTTCTCACATCATCAAGATCAAGAAACCGAGCTTGATTCGTGGGATTGCCATGATTTTGGTTAACTCCATGGTTGGCGTTAACATTTTGGTTGTTGAGGTTGGGTGGTAATGGGTTTTGTCGGTTTTGGTTTTGAGGTGGATGTGTAAGAAATCCCACCGGATAAAACTTCTTAATTCTATAAGAATACCACTAGAGAGGCTACATATGGATCTTTTCAGGCCAGTCAATGTCAAACGCATATCTGGTGATCTATACTGCCTCGTTGTAACAGATGACTATTTGAGATTCTCGTGGGTTATCTTCTAGTAAAGTAAAGATGAGACATTTGATAATCTTATGGTTCTCTACAGAAAGTTAGAGAACTTGTACTATCTTCCAATCAGATGAATACGAAGTGATAATGGTACTAAGTTCAAAAATAATCGAATGAGGTATTCTTCATGAATTCAACGCCCCCATACTCTGCAACAAATGGAGTAGCTGAACGTAAGAATCGAACTCCCATTAAAACTGCACGCACGATGCTCATTGATTCAAAGTTACCTGTTAGTTTCTAGAGCGAAGCCGTTGCCTGCATGTTACACGTTGAACAGATTTTAACCATCAAGGCACATAAGAAGACATGTTTCAAAATGCTTAACCAACAAAAGCCGGAATTAGAGTTTTTCTAACCATTTGGATCTCCATGTAGGTCATTGACCCAGATCATAAATTTGGTGTCAAATCTTTGGAGGGATTTTTCATAGGATATACAAATCTGTTGAGAAGAGTATATTTTCCAAGTCTAAATCAAGTTATTCTTGCTCAACATGTTGATTGTTAGAAGTATACATTGCCTACTCAAAAGCCCAGTGAATCCTGGATGTTCAACTACGAGAGTTTATGGAATTCTTTCGATCTGCCAGAAGAACGAAATGAAAAGGAACTTGTGTTGCTATATCAACAACAAGAAGCGTCTAATCAAGAACAAGTTCCAAGACCAATAGTTGTTACTTAACTATCTATAGGCACAAATGATTCTAGAGCAGGTCCAAGCAAAACTCAAATAGCACTCGTCGCCGTACCAGTAGTGAATGCCATAGAGCCTACTTTTGATCAGTCTGATGATTCTGATTCTGATGCTAGGCCGACATATGATCAAGATGGTGAATCTAGTTCCAATGAAGGTTATGAGCTGATAACAAGTTTGTTAAATCAATCTGCAGGTCCTAGCACTAAGAATGAAGCTTCAATGAGTACTCCGATTACTAAACAAAACATCTCAAATTTGGAAAGCGAAGTAAATGTTCCTAATGAAGTAATGCCAAGAAATTTGTCTTACCACTCTTCAGAGAATATTATTGGAGAGCTGCAAGCTGGACTTAAAATGCGGAATAAGATCAATAAGGATCTTAGTTGTTTTTATACCAAAATTGCTCTAATTCAAGATATATGCTTACATGGTTGTTTTATTTCGTAGATTGAGCTGAAATCGAACAAGGAAGCGCTTGCCGATGATAGCTGGATAATGAAATGCAGGAGGAGCTGCAACAATTCGAAAAGCTTGGTGTCTGGAAGCTTGTTGACCTACCGGCTAATCACAAAGATATTGCTACTAAATGGGTTTCAAGTGCAAAAGAGATAATCGAGGGGTAATTGTGTCCAATAAAGCTTGACTGGTTGTCAAGGTTTTCATCAACAAGAAGGCATTGCTTATACAGAGGTTTATGCTCCGGTCGCAAGACTAGAAGTAATCCGCATATTCCTAGCATTTACGTCATGGAAAGGTTTTAAAGTGTACCAATTAGATGTCAAATCAACTTTCCTTTATGGAAAAGTGAAAGAGGAAGTGTATCTTGGAAAACCACCGGGGTTTGTCGATCCAGTGCATAAAGACAAGGTTTACTTACTAGATAAGGCATTATATTGGTTGCATCAGGCCCTGAGGGCCTGGTATAAGACACTCTCTCAGCACAGCACCTGTTAAACAACGAATTTCCCAGAGGCACTGTTGATAGCACACTCTTCACACGGGAGGTGAAAGGACATCTACTGATCGTACAAATCTATGTGGATGACATCATCTTTGGCTCTACGAACGATGTGCTGTGTAAAGAATTTGAAGAAGTCATGAAAAGAAATTTGAAATGAGTTCAATGGGAGAGATGAAGTTCTTCTTGGGGCTTCAAGTTGATCAGTTGCCTAATGGTATCTTCATCCATCAGACAAAGTACATCCATGATATCTTGGAGAAATTCGATATGCTGGAAATCTCACCATTATCTACCCTATTGCCAATTAATCATGGCATCTGTCAAGATGAACATGGAGTGAAGATAGATGAAACCCTATATCGATCAATGATTGGATCACTAATGTATCTTACAGCATCAAGACCAGACATCATGTATTCAACATGCCTCTGCGCCCGATATTAATCGAGTCCTCGAGTGTCACACCTGATGATAATCAAGCATATTTTCAGATATTTGAAAGGTTGCCTAAGCACCGGCTTGGGGTATCTGCAAAATGACAACTTTGACCTTGTAGGATATTCAGACTCAGATTTCGGATGCTATAAACCTTAATGCCAAATCTACAACGACTGGTTGCCAGTTCTCCGGAACATGCATAGTAACGTGGCAATGCAAGAAGCAAACCATGGTCGCTCTCTCTACTTGCGAGGCTGAATACGTTTCGGCTTCTAGTTGTTGTTCCCACATTTTGTGGATACAACAACAGATGAGAGACTTTGGATTGCAATTTCTTGATACGCCCATATATGTAGATAACAAGGCTACCATCGATATAACTAGAAACCCAGTTCATCACTCTAAAACTAAACTTATAGAAATTCCACATCACTTTATCCGTGATTGCCATGAGAAAAAATTGATTCGAATAGAAAAGATCCACATTGATGAACAAAAGGTAGATTTTTATACCAAACCATTTGATCGAACCAGATTTAAATATCTTTTGAGAATTAATGGTATGAAAAATCTAATATCAGATGGGGAATTAGAGGTTGAATACAGATCGGATGACGAGTTTTCGTGATCCTCATCAGTTTGTCACATTTTATATAGTTTTTTAGAGTTTCTTTCTTTAGAAATAAAAATCCAAAAATATGTTTTTGATTTTAGGGGAAGAAACTTTGTAGAAAATACAAAAACATTAAAAAATGATAAAATGTACAAAAACATGAAAAAGACAAAAAGAGTTTTCTTGTGAAAAGAGGAAATGATAGTACTTCAATGGTCTATCACGGTATGCTAAAGATTTGTAGTGTTAAATAGTTTAAACATGTCTCACTAAGGATGTGCTAGTAGGCTTTGCACATTCAGTAGATTGTTTTTGAGATATAAACTTAAAAGGAAAAATTTCTTAATTAGTGGCATAACATCTCTCGGATATATGGTCTCAGTGCACCGAAATTTCGTTTGAGAGATTGTCGGATTCTAAGATACTAGGTCTTTGTAAATAATTCATATCTGGGGTATTATACAAGTTCTTATGATTTTGCGTCGGCAATGGACTAGAACTTGTAGAATACTTTTGCTTTTAAAAGCAAAAACTGTAGCAAATTGTAAGTATCAAAAGATCCAACAATTGCAGTAAAAGATTCCAAATTGAAACACTACTTTCAAGACAAGCCTTCAAGACGAGCCTTCATCTCTTTGGTCTCGCATTACCCATATACAGATATTAGTTAGATATATTCACCTATAAAATGAAATATAAGAAATCTTGATACAAGAGTATGTTTTGAGGTGGGAAACATGGTTAAGTCAAGTTCCTAAGAATACCTAAATGTATCTCGGATCAATTGAGAAATGTGTAGAGGTTTATGTGGACAAGTATACGGATAGTCTAAGTGAATTTGTTTAGTACTTAAAGACTTACAAAGGTCAATGGTACTAGTGATATGTCTTATAAACTGATATGATTCTCTAATACAAACTCACAAAAATATGTCTGTAAGTATGTTTGTACATAGTTTATTACATCTAATTTCAAAAAAGCCAACAAAGATTTTCAGTGTGTTTTAACATAAACTTTGGTAAAACCAAAAATATTTTATTTGTATCTTAGTTTTGAATATCGATGATGGAAAGCGGATGTTCAAAATCCAGAGATGCTGAATGCTGAGAATTCCGGAAGACAATGGGTTGGGAGCTTATCTGAATCGTGAAAATACTTTGAAAAGATCAAAAGTTCATTAACTTGAAACTTTACATTGCCTAAAACATCACTTTGATCACAAAGTGTTTAGGGACTTGGTAGACAAATCAATTAACCGGTGTCATTAACTTTGACTTGGTCAACTGGGTGGGTCGTTAAAAATGGTTAAAATAGCCAGGATGTTAAAAATCAAGTTTATCTTCACTCAAAGAAGTTATCTTCGCACGAAGATAATACATATGTTCACTGTACATATGTTCTAAGCGAAGATAAAATTTCTTGCAAACGACGAAGTGCTATCCGATTGTTGCCTTGTAGTGGTTGATTGGCACTCCACTAACAATGCCTAAGGTATATTGGACCTAAATAAACACGAACTGGACGTTAATTTGACAATTTCGATAACCCGTATAACGTAGATCTAGAACAATCTAATGGGCCAAATTTAAAATTGAACATACCATCATGTTAATCGACACTTTTAGGTCGTTTAAATAAAATCAATTTCATGAAAGTCAAGGAAAAGTTATCAAGTGTGTATAAGGTTACCTTTGCACATGAGGTAAATTACCTTCGCATGAAGGTAATTTATCTTCGCACAAAGATACAGTTTAAAAGTTGTATTTTGATTATTTATCTTCGCACGAAGGTAAAGGTGTACTTCGCACTAGTTACCTTCGCACGAAGGTAAAAGGTATTTTTCGAAAAACGTTCTAAGTGTTTTCATGTTTGTGTTTGTGCAGGAAAATAAATCAAACTTCGACAAGAAACGCAACATCTGTTGTGTTCTTGATGAGAGTATTCCAGAAATTGCTCCTATCAAGTTATTATTGAAGTTTTTGAGCGAGTTACTGATTGTTAAAGTGCTTACAGAACCTCACAAGGCCTATCGCTCACACATAGAGAGGTTCCGGGAGCACGCAAAGTTTGTACATGTAACACATCCCAAAATCGTGTCCAATAATATAGTGACACGTTGTGACAAATGGCAAATAACTGGTAATTTCGTACAATCTAATCATTATTTTTATTTTATAATCTCATGCATATTATTGTAATTTCGTAACTGAGTCGTACATCGTATCCTAAGGATTAGGGCAAATAAATCAGATCATAACACTTACTGTTTTCTGTTACGACGCTGAACAAACCAAACAATTCCCTAAAATTGTTGGTAGAAAGTGTTGGGTGCCCTATTTGCGGTGGCACTATTTATGTCGGCAAAACCGCTAAAACGAATCAGAACAACGAATAATGGCATGGTAATGCCATAACTGAGTCCATATATAAATGAAAACATTGATATGAGATCACCCATTACAAAAATACATAACTTTCCGGTACAACGCCTAAATTGCAAAATTGTCCGTTTCGACCAAAAAGGCGACAAATGTTAGTTTGTCCGCAAAACTAATTCGGTGGATTCCGGATTTCAGAATGATAACAAAACAATATTGAACATCCTAAAACAATATAAGAATAGCAAAATTGCACAAAAGACATCGTTTCCGGTCATTCGACAAACAGTGCACAATTCGACCGGAAGACGACCGTTTGTCGAAACGACAAACATCTTAGTGGCCGATAGCCTCATTAATGCATCTAACGAACTAGTTAAGTCTCATTTGGGACTCGGAATCCATTCAACTATCTTGAGGTCACGGAAACACAACTTCCGGAAAAGTTCGACGACAGGATATAAAAGTGCCGATATCGAGCGAACGATCGAACGAAAGGCATTTGGCCATCCTAACTCAACATATATTCGTCCTCGAGAGCCTTACTGAGGAGGCTGTACGTCAGGGAAGGTTGCATAAATGTAGTGTGAATAAGAAGGAAACAACTGAGGAGACTACGGACTCCAATAAAAGAAAATTCTCCTATTTTAAGAAAGTCTCTCAAGGTAATAATAAAAGTAACAAGTGGCAAGCCACGAACAGGCATATGTTACCACTACCACAAACACTGCTGCTAAAAATCTTATACTGGGGGAGCACCGAAATGCCCCAAATGCCTTTCCACCACTATGGGGAATGTCGAGTCCCCAAGTGTGAAAATGTGGTAGGTTTGGACATCGCACTGATGTGTGCCGAGGAACAAATACTAGAGATCAAGGTTGTTTTGGATGCGGAGACAAAGGGCATTTCAAGAGAGATTGCCCTAAAGAAAACCAACCACGGGGAAGAGCATTCGTGATTGGAGCTAAGGATGCTCGCCAGGACCCGAATGTGGTCACCGGTACGTTCCCAATCAACGATCACTTTGCACCTATTTTTTTGATACAGGGGCAGATTTCAGTTTTATTTCTCAAGAATTTAGAGATATACTTAGGGTAGAGTCGAGTAAATTAGATGTTCCATACTCGATTGAGCTAGCTAATGGAATATTAGTAGAGTCGGGGGAAATATAAAGAAATGTACGTTAGAATTGGGTGAACAAAAGTTTGATATAGATTTATTACCAGTTCAACTGGGTAGTTTCGATGTCGTCATTGGGATGGACCGGCTATCCGATAATCGAGCTGAAGTTATATGTCATTAGAAAATCATTCGCATCCCCTTATCTGACGGAGAACATTTGATAATTCACAGTGAGAAGCATGACACGCCATTACGAATCATAAACTGCATGAATGCACAAAAATATTTAAGGAAAGGATGCATCGCCTTTCTTGCCCATGTGGTGGATAAGAAGGCCGAGGAGCGCAAGATTGAGGACATACTAGTAGTTAGGGAATATCCCGAAGTCTTTCCGGAAGACTTGCCAGGACTACCTCCACAAAGACAGGTTGAATTCCATATTGATTTTGTGCGAGGAGCTACACCTGTGGTGAAAGCCCCATATCGACTAGTGCCCTCGGAAATGCAGGAATTATCTACTCAGTTGCAAGAGTTGCTTGAAAAAGGGTTCATAAGACCGAGTTTCTCGCCTTGTGGAGCTCCGATACTGTTTGTGAAAAAGAAGGACGAAACCTTTCGCATGTGCATCGACTACGGGAATTAAACAAGTTGACTATCAAGAACTGGTACTCATTACCAAGGATCGACGATCTATTCGATCAGTTGCAAGGTTCGAGTTTTTACTCAAAGATGGATTTAAGATCCGGGTATCATCAGTTAAGAATCCAAGAGGAAAGCATTCCTAAGATAGCGTTTAGGACTCGTTACAGTCATTACGAGTTCCTTGTTATGCCTTTTGGCCTAACGAACGCCCCTGCAGTGTTCATGGATCTGATGAACCGGGCATGTAAGCCATACTTCGACAAGTTCATGATTGTTTTTATAGATGACATATTGATATACTCGCGAACTGAGGAAGAACACGAACAACACTTGAGAACTATACTAGAGTTGCTAAAGAAGGAGCAATTATATGCTAAGTTCTCGAAATGCAAATTTTGGATTCGCGAAGTACAATTCCTCGGTCATGTGGTGAACAAGAACGGAATACATGTTGACCCTTCAAAAATCGAAGCTATAAAGAATTGGACCACGACAAGAACCCCCATGGAAATACGACAATTCATAGGTTTAGCCGGATATTAAAGAAGATTTATTGATAACTTCTCAAAAGTTGTTCAGCCGCTAACCTCGCTTACACAGAAGGACAAAAAGTTTGATTGGGGAGAAGCAAGAATCGGCATTTCAAGTATTAATGGATAAATTGTGTAAAGCACCGATATTATCACTCCCAAACGGTACCGATGACTTTGTGGTGTACTGTGATGCATCGCATCAAGGCTTGGGTTGCTAATGCAACGTGAAAAAGTCATTGCGTACGCGTCACGTCAGCTGAAAGTTCACGAAAGGAACTATACCACGCATGAACTAGAATTAGGCTCTGTGGTATTTGCCTTGAAGATCTGGCGTCACTATTTGTATGGCACTAAGTATACCATATTCACGGATCATAAAAGTCTTCAACATATATTCAATCCAAAGGAACTGAATATGCGCCAACGACGTTGGGTGGAACTATTGAATGATTATGACTGTGAGATCAAGTATCACCCAGGCAAGGAAAATGTTGTGGTAGATGCCTTGAGCATGAAGGAACGAATAAAAAACATTACAGGTACGAGCTTTAGAAATGACGATCCAGACAAACTTTACAGCTCGAGTGCATGATGCACAACAAGAAGCTTTTAAGACATAAAACATTCCAGCGGATTCATTATGGGGAATGGAAAAACAATTGGAACCTAACAAGGATGGAACTTTATATATCATGGGAAGGATCTTGATTCCCTATTATGGCGATTTGTGAGACTTGGTGCTGGATGAAGCATACAAGTCCAAGTACTCGATACACGCAGGATCTGATAAAATGTACCGGGATCTAAAAGAGTATTATTGGTCGCCTAATCTCAAGGGAGATATTGCGACCTATATTGGGAAATGCCTAACTTGTGCAAAGGTCAAGGCCGAATACAAGAAACCATATGGTCTATTACAACAACCTGAGATCCCTGTTTGGAAGTGGGAACAAATCTAAATGGATTTCATCACAAAATTACCCTGGACCTCTCGAGGTCATGACATGATCTAGGTTATCATTGATCGGTTAACCAAATCAGCTCACTTCTTACCCATCCGTGAGAAAGACAGTACCGAGAAGTTGGTTGAATTGTATCTGAAATAAATCATGGCACGTCATGGAGTGCCAATCTTGATAATCTCTGATAGAGATGGTCGCTTTGTGTCGTTGATCTGGCAATCATTTCAAAATTTGTTTGGTTCTCGCTTAGATTTAAGCACAACTTTTCACCCACAGACCGATGGTCAAACCGAACGAACCATCCAGATGTCGGAAGACATGCTTTGGGCCTGTGTGATGGATTTAGGCGGAAACTGGGATACTCATTTACCATTTTTAGAGTTTTCCTACAATTACTGTTATCACACCAGTATCAAGGTTGCGCCGTTTGAAGCACTATATGGACGAAAGTGCCGATCACCGCTATGTTGGGCGGATGTCGGTGACAGACAACTCATTGGTCCTGAACTAGTACAAGAGACCACAAACAAGATATTCAAGATCCGTGAGCATATCAAAGCGGCCGAAGATAGACAAAAGAGCTACGCAGATCGGAGATGCAAACCATTATCCTTCAAGGTCGGAGACAAAGTATTATTAAAGGTCTCACCTTGGAAAGGCGTAGCTAGATTCGGGAAGCACGAAAAACTTAACCCGAGATATATTGGACCTTTCAAAATTCTGGCAAAGATCGGTACAGTGGCTTATAAATTGAAACTACCAGAGGAACTCAATAGTGTACACGACACATTTCATGGGTCTAATTTTAAGAAAAGTCCGACTAATGACACAATTATCATTCTAGCGGATGAGATTCATGTTGATGACAAACTTCAATTTACACAATTATCAATTTACGAGAAGAAGCCAAATCAAACTAGTAAAAGTTTGCTGGAACTCGTATCATTGTCCCGAGTACACGTGGGAACGTGAAGATCAGATCAAGTCAAAATGCCCCCACTTGTTCAAGAAGACTCCTTCAGAGGATGCCTCAAACTGAATTTCAGGACGAAATTCTTTTTAACAGGGGGAGTATGTGACAAATGGCAAATAACCGGTAATTCCGTACAATATATTCACTATTTTTATTTTATAATCTCATGCATATTATTGTAATTTCGTAACTGAGTCGTACGTCGTATCCTATGGATTAGGGCAAATAAATCAGATTATAACACTTACTATTTTCCGTTACGAAGCTGAACAAACCAAACAATGCCCTAAAAGTGCTGGTAGAAAGTTTTGGGCGCATTATTTGTGGTGGCACTATTTATGTGGGCAAAACCGCTAAAACGAATCAGAACAACGAATAACGGCTTGCTAATGCTATAACTTAGTCCATATATAAATGAAAACATTGATATGAAATCACCCATTACAAAAATACATAACTTTCCAGTACAACGCCTAAATTGCAAAATTGTCCGTTTCGACCAAAAAGGCGACAAATGTCAGTTTGTCTGCAAAACTAATTCGGTGGATTCCGGATTTGGGAATGATAACAAAATAATATTTGAACATCCTAAAACAATATAAGAATAGCAAAAATGCACAAAAGACACCGTTTCAGGTCATTCGACAAACAGTGCACAATTCGACCGGAAGACGACCGTTTGTCGAAACGAAGAACATCTTAGTGGCCGATAGCCTCATTCATGCATCTAGCGAACTATTAAGCTTCATTTGGGACTCAGAATCGATTCAACTATCTTGAGGTCACGGAAACACAACTTTTGGAAAAGTTCTACGACAGGATATAAAAGTGCCGATATGGAGCGAACGATCAAACGAAAGGCATTTTGGCCATCCTAACTCAACATATATTCGTCTAGCGAACTAGTTATGTATATTTTTAGATCGTAAGTGCACTAAATAAACGCTATGACGATTGTGGTGGTCAAAAACATAAAGCCTTAGGTACTAAATAATAAAGTTCGTTTATTAGCGAATATTGTGTCGAGGAACGAACTAACGATGTTTCCGTCATCCGAAACTTATATTAAATGATCAAGTGGATTACTTACCATAAAACAACACTTTAAACCCTAATTGTATACTAAGAGTGCAAGATTAACCCCCTAATCACAACACTTAACTTAATTACTAAAATATCTAATAAATTAACATGTGTGATATAAAAATTTTACACTTTACCCCCCCCCTTCATGTTGACGGTTTCAAGTGGTCCCATACCCACTTGATTCTTGTTGAAATTGTGAGATATGGAGGCATGGTGTTGATTATGTTATGACACCTGAAAGATGGCAAATATATATCATCACCTACACTAGATTTTCCCATCATTCTTAACACTTAAAAATTGAAACCGTTTGCTCTTCTTTCCCCCTCATACCCACGGCTACCATCACCACCATAACACCACCATTAAACCACCATGAACCATCATATTACACTCACTTTAAAGCCTCTTCAAGACCATCCAAGATGCTAACAAAGGTGGAGGACCATTAGGGCTTCTTTGGAGTTTCATTTTCCTTCTAGATCATCACTAACTTGTGCACCCATTGTAAGGAAAATCTCTTCATGTTCTAGCTTATTATCATGTCTAGTTTCATAAAGTACAAGTTGATCATCTTGGAAATGAAGAAAAGATACCCTACAAACCCTAACTCACACCTTAATAATAACACTAAATATGGTTTATTTTGTGTTGATCATGTGTTTATATGTTAACTAGTTAGCATGATGGTGTTGTTTATGTTAAAGTAGGTGTAAAGTTAGATGATCTTGTATGAACAAGTATGAGAATGAGGATTTAAACATGATAATGTTTAAATCTAAACAAGATCATCAGCTACATCATCCATGAAGATTACTACAACCTAAAAATAATTTTACTACATATGAGTAATTTTTATAAGAAATAAACACTATGATTTAAGATGTAACCATCTCAAAAAGTGTAGTAATTAAGAGGTTTAAAGTAATGGGCTTGATCTAATGTTGTAACAAAAATAATGATTTACAAATGCTAATAAATGTTGAAGTATCATCATGTTTTAATAAGATTATCACTACCAAAATGCCATGGATGATGATACACATAAGTTGTAAACAAATGATATAAAAGCATGAAGTAAATTGTTGATCTTGATTATGAGTTTAAACGGGGTTTACATACGTTTTAAAAACATGGAAAAAGCCATAGTTTAGGGGAAACTGTGGCGAAATTTTCTAAAAATCTAATCGCGATTAAGATATGATTGACGGGATGATTGGCGATATATTACCAAGTTTTTGTGACACAAACAAATATATTTTTACAATACGTTAAAACACAAATCGGACAAACGAAGCAATACGGACGATGGGCAAACGTTCACACTTACACTGTCGCGTCGCCGACCAACGAATAAATCGCCAACACGAAGAGTTATAACGATGATGGGCGATTGTCGACACGAAAAATCATGTAATAAACGACGACGATGACAAGTCTAAAATATATATTTAGCCACTTAACATATATATATATATATATATATATATGTTACGGAAATAAAAATCCGGAAAGTTGAAAATATAAAAGTATAAGACATATATATTTATACATTAATACTTTGTAAAATTATAAGTATAAGGCTTATAAAATAATGGGCTAAAAAATGAATTTGGGCTAGGCCCAATTTATAAAAGACATGGGCAAGGCCCAATAGCGTAAAATATATAGGCAAGGCCCAATTGTATAAACTATATGGACAAAGCCCAAAAACATATAATTTACATGGGCTAGGCCCAAAGGCATAAATTACATGGGCTAGGCCCAATGACATAAAAACATGGGCTAGACCTAAAGACATAAATTACATGGGCTAGGCGCACTGACATGAAAACAAGGGCTAGGCCCAAAAACACAAATTACATGGGCTAGGCCCAATGACATAAAAAACATGGGCTAGGCTCAATGACATAAATTACATGGGCTAGGCCCAATGACATACAGGCATGGGCTAGGCCCAATGACATAAAAAACATGGGATAGGCCCAATAACATAAATTACATGGGCTAGCCCAATGACATAAAGACATGGGCTAGGCCCAATGACATAGATGACATGCGAAAGGCCCAATGACATGCGTGCAAGGCACGAGGATATGTGAAGAGCAAGGACTAGTTCACACACGATCTAAGAACAACAATATATATATATATATATATATATATATATATATATATATATATATATGTGTGTGTGTGTGTGTGTGTGTGTGTGTGTGTATTTGAGAAATATATATAACAATATTAATCGAACAAATAAACTACCAACACTATGATAACAATAAAAGTTGTTCTATCATAACAAGGAAATACATAACAAGAATTCAAGATGAACAACTGGTACAAGGTCCAACGAGGCCTAGGTGTCTAATAAACTCATTATACATGTAGGTTATACACGTGTACGAACACCGACTGTGAATAGTACGACGTACGAAACGCAAAGCTATGAGTTCATGTCCCTCCTTTCATTTATTTCAAAGTTTTGTTTAATAACCATCAAGGAGAAATACATGTCATACCAAAAAGTATGTTAGCTATGGGTTTAGTTGATAGCACGATCACTGTGCGTAAGTAGGATGATGACAATAGTAACCATTAATTACATACTGACCAAGGTACATAAGAAGTAGATCTATTGAGTTTGAGACGCGCTCCACTCCTTGTTGGTATACCCTTCAGAGTGCTTTTGTGATCCCAATGATGTCAAAGTTGTCTCGGTTTGGTTACTTACTTATAGCACATATATGTCATGTTGCTCGCGACACACTATAGATCCTTAAAACTCCATGGTGCTAATAACATACTCGGTTTTCATTACAGGATTTCAAGAATGACATTATTATACGAAAAACATTAACTACATGAACTCGCCAACTTTATGTTGACTTTTAAAATTACATGTATTTCAGGACGCAAGACATGAGCTGGTGATGTGATTCAGGTTATGGGAAAATGTCAAGACAACGATGTGCCACCTTTTGGAGGGTTTGCCTTTTTTATCCCAACTTCGTATGGGTATATAGGAGTCAAAACCTCCTTACGCAGTAACGATGAAAACAATATCTTATTTTGAAGTAATATATGTTGAATTATGTTTATGATGATCAGTTGAAAATAGTTAAACTATGAAATCACTTTTGAATGGTTGTAATTATGGGAATGAAACTTATTATTAGTATGGCATCGTTGTTAAATTATAATTGTTTACTAAATTGGATGTAATGATTACCTAATAGTCACACACCTGCGTTTCCACTACGACCAGGGTGTGACACACGTGTCGTATTTTTTTTATGTATAAGTCTATTAAAGACTAATAAGACTAAAAGTATCAACATTCTCAAACTAAGCCTCTGAGTGACCCTCTGATGTCAACATGCGTAAACCAAGCCTCTGAGTGACCATTAGTGTTAACATGCTTAATCAAGCCTCTGAGTGACCATTAGTGTCAACATGCTTAAATCAAGCCTCGAGTGACCATTAGTGTCAACATGCTTAAACTTAGCCTCTGAGTGACCATTAGTGTCAACATGCTTAGCCTCTAAGTGACCATTAGTGTGAACATGCTTAGCCTCTGATTGACCATCAGAGTCAACATGCTTATACTGAGCCTCTGAGTGATCCTTTATGAAGTCCTAGCTCTCATATAAGCCACTTGTTGGACAAGAGGGATTAATTCTGTAAATATATTAAAGTTGGACAATGGAGGGGTTAAAAGTGTCAACATGTTAATTTATACCTCTGAGTGACCTTTTAATGAACCGAGAGCTCGACAATGTCCGGGCATAATCCCGGTTATGCCAAATGTTGGCTCCGGAGGGCTAAATATGTTATAAAGGTGTTTTAGGAGGTTTTATAAGTTGAGGGGCTAAATGTGACAAAGTTTGAAAGTTCCCTTGAGGCGCTCGTGGGGCGTGAGAGACACTGGCCATGTCTCTCGCGTCCCGCCAGAGACCTGTATCTGCAGAAATTTGCTTGGTCTCCACACATGTTGCCAAAAACCATTTGATTCGAAACTAGGGACTTCCAAACTGCTATTCCACGTTTTAGGACACTTGTAAGCTCCATCTAACACCCCCTAACACCTGACATTACCTCCTTCAAGCTCTCCAACTATAAATAGGTGCCAAGATTCACCATTTAAACTTGCACCTTTCTCATTCTTCATTCTATCTCCCTCCTCTGGAAGTTCCTAACTGAAAGGAGCATCCAACTTAGTTCTATTTCATCCTAGGAATCACTTGTAAATGTTCATTCTCTTGCATTTTCGTTTATAGGATTTTATAGCCAAAAGTCAAGTATTTTACGGAAAACGCCTTGACTTTTGGTTAAGACCATTATGGTCCAGCCATTGTTCGTAACGAACATGGCTAAGTGATCGTAATAAGGTAGGTGTTAATCCCTATTAAGGGCACCTCCTAAAGATCACGTTTGCTAGACCAATTGACGGGTCAAAGTATTAATATTAAAAAGTCAAACATGCCAAATTTCAGAAATATTATAATTTCAGTTTATATATGTGAGAACATGTTCGGCTCGTAAATTTCAGTTCTAGGGTTAGTTCGCAACCGAAATTCGCAAAGTTTGACTTCTGCTTTGGCTTTCGATTCTGACCCGATTTAGATTAATTAACTACTAATCTAAGGTTGCATTACGATCGTAATATAATGTAGCATAACCCCATGAGGTTATATTACACAATCATAATCAGAATCCGAGTTTATGCACAAGTTCCATTATTATGCCATTTTGACTAAAATGCCCTTTTTATATAAAAGGAGGTTTAAACGATAACAAACTTGAAAATGAACTACCTATTGATGTAATATCATAAGTAGGATTATTTGGGATGTCAAATCATATTGTATACTGAGTTTACGTACAAGTTCTTGTATTATGTCGATAAATGACGATAACGCCCTTGTGGCACATAAAACAGTTTTAATCATACATTTTCGTAACAAATCTTTTACCTACTGATCTGTTATATTAAATGATGTATCTAAAACATTTAAACTTGATCTTAACATCAGTTTTTACTAAACTTCGCACAAATCGTCATTTTACGACATAAACGTCGTTTCGGCGCATAGTATGGTTTTTAAACCATATATATCAAGTCTTCTACTGATTTTAAACTTACTTCAAATATTTTTATAGTAGGTATATGAAATAAACTCAGAATCCCAAATAAGTTATTATATTATGTTTAAAATGACCAAAATGCCCCTTCGGTGCATAATTTGGTCATAAAGGATAAATTTCACATATAATCAATATCTTACTGATATTATATCTTAAATTAATTATTTTCTAGAACGAGACTAGTGGTCATTCAGAGGCTAGGTTTATGCATGTTGACATCAGAAAGTCATTCAGAGGCTCAGTTTGAGCATGTTGTCACTTTTAGTCCATATTAGTCTTTAATTGAATATATTAAGAATACAACACCTGTCATTATATTATTGGACACGATTTTACAGGGTGTTACAATTTAGGTATAGAATTAAAAGTAAGAAAAGTCAGACCCGTGTCTTACACCAACCAATGTAAATAAATAGGCAAATCAAGACCAACCCATTAATATATACACAACGATAGAATGGTGATAAAATTGCACTAACCTCATAGTTATCAATTCCTTTTTATATCTCTTCAATAACTTTGCTATTAGAGTTGACTCTTTTTTATATTATATCATGTCTCTACAGTTAAATTTATACACAGAGATAACATGACATTCGCCAATTACCCATGTACGTAACCTGACCCGCTTCCATAGCGGGTTTTAATTTCTCAATTAATCATATAAATGTTTTATTTATATTTATTTTATTTTTCTATAAATAAATAAATAAATAATGATCAAAGAACATTGTAAGTCCATTAAATCGGATCTAACAGGTATCGTAAGACTAATCGATTGCCGAAATAAAGATTAGAATGAAGAACAATCTTTGAATCAAACCAACTTGCATACACAATAATAGTGTGTAGTACAAGTTTTTCAAAATCACTAACTAGCCCCAAAACATTAACTTAATACATGTATTTATACTAGTTACATAGCCCACAAGTTACAACCCTAGACCTATGAGACACTAGGAAGCCCAAATGTAGTACTAATGTGTAAACCTTCAATTATAAGCCCAACAATCTCCCCCTAGGTTTACAACATTAGGCCTCTAGTCCTTAGGTAGCGCATCAACTCCCAATCATCCAGCAATTATTCCAGCCACATCATCCGCCAAATCTTTAGCATAAACTTCATACAATTCTGCCGTTCAAATTTGATTTGAAGCAAGAACTTGCAGATCTTCATCGTGAAAACTCACCAGATCAACGACATCGTTTACTCGAAATGCCTTCTCTTTTGTAACATTTGCCATACTCCCAACCTTAGGATCATACAATCAGAAATTAAAGTTCTTCAGAATTCCTTTAAGAAATGTCAGAGCAACCGGTATGACGAGTTCTTTATCTGATGGAGGCCACATCACTGATTTAAACCGCCTCCCAGTTCTTGCATCACGAACCCCCTTTGCCGCTCATAAATATGGCTCAGCCGTTTCATCGTCTTAAAACCAGTCTTCACTTCTTGCTCCAAGCGTTTGAAAAACCTCCAACCAGGACCACGTTCTGTAGTATCATCGTCAGTGTAGAAGCTCTCAACAGATCAGTTAACGCAACGTTTGTCCAGGTTTCAAATTGAGATTCCTTTGAATAATATTCACGAGTACTATCCTGCCTGACGATAAACCACATATTCTTCACATGATCGTACATCCAACTGAGCACTTTGGACTTGTTTCCGACTTTGCTGTAATAACTCGAACTGAGTTCCATGACATATCTCTCGGATTGGTTGGAAGGATCCTTCAACTGAAAGTTCTCATCAAGTGGATTCACATCTACATTTTTCATCAGAACCATCTGCCTTTTCTTTTAAGTCGTTGAACCTTTCTGACTTGCAGTGTACTTCTTCCTTGGATCACGTAAATAATCATCCAACCCTGCTTGACGATCAGAAGCTAACTGTTCAGCAGCTACTTTATCGGCTTTACTTTGTTCGTCGGCTCTCTGCTCGGCTGCTCTATGACAATGTTCAATATTCATTGGATCAGAAAATTCTCGACCAAACTTGTTCTCTAACTTTGCCTTCAAATCAAAAACAGTGTCATCAACATAGTAGCATCCCCTTGCAACTGATCAATCGTCTGGTCCCTGACGTCTATGCGTGTCTGCAATGAAGCAATCTGAGCATCTTTAAGTACAACTTTCTGTTCAACCACAATCACACTCCTTTTCAAATCAACAACATCAATATCTACATCTTCGTCATCGCTATCCAAACCACTGAACTCAAAGGCTCATTTTCTCTTATTTCCTTGAATATTCCGTATCATCACCTTCAACACCACCTGAACCACTACCACCTACGCCAGATCCTCCGGCACCCATTGAGCTAACGTCAAAATCCATCATTTGTAATACAGAATCCGGTGGAACAGAGACAACAATAGAATGTGTAGCAATGTGAGCAACTGTTGGTTCAGCAGGAATAGTAGAGTCGATCATCGGAGCATCCGTCAACGACACATTAACTGAAGATGTGACAGGAGTAGATGTGACAGGTGTGGATTCTTCAACAACACTACCAACATGAACCTCAGAATGACTGGGTTCTTTAACAACCTCAGTCCGACGTCTCTTTATCAATGGTACTTCTTCTTCGTCATTCTCTTATTCAGACTCAACCATACCAATAGGAATATCAATAGAAGGTATCACAAGAGGATGATCACCTTGTCGTTCGTGTATCTCTTTTCAAGTGTGTAATAAGAGCTTCTAGATTCTTTGTAGTAAGTTCTGGCAATACTGGAGTCAAATTAGCATTAAAATCTTTACTATCGTTTAAGAAAGCTTGTTCCTCATCTGTATCAGCATCAGTAACCAGATACTCAACTTCAACCTCTTTCTCCTTCATCGATATATCATGTTCCTCAGCTACCATAGCATTAACTGGCTTAGGTGCTGGGATGTCCCGTCCAATCACCTCAGCAAACCTACCGAACTTCTTCAACGGTATGCGACCAACGAAAACAGTCTTTGATCTTGATCGATTTTTCTTCATAGTTCCAAAAATAGTTGGTCCCATCGGCTTCATATTAAACAGATTTGCATCAGAAGCATCCTTGGTCAGATAAGGGTATTGAGTATCCAAAAGCAACTGTACAAACCACGGATATAGTAGAAACATTCTCTTCTTCGACTGTTCCAATAACTTCTTCATATTCTCGAAAATATAACCGTAGAAATTATATTTCCAATCCATAACTAGAGACACAATCGCTGAATTTTGGGTTTGATTTGGTTGATCTAATCCTCGTGTGTTCTCATTGCATAAACACATGCACCAACAATCTCCAGTAAGCGGGAACCATTTTCTTGAGCAAAGGCGGATACGTTCCCTTGTAACTCATCTCCGTCAAAACAGGCAACACTTTCTCCTTCGCATACAAAGTCGGATCACTTGCAACGTCCGCAAACTGCAATACTTCGCGATCACATGCTTCTTCACCAGAATCTCTTTTCCCTGAATCTGTGAACTGATGTAAGGCCTCCCATCAGTGCCTGTCAAATGGAATCTAGCTCTCTTCCAAGAAGTGTGCACCAGATCTCGATAAATAACTGGGTTGGATCGAAGGGCGTATGCAATCTTGCACTCATTTAACCTAGCCATCATGGATCTAGACTCCTGAAAAAATTCCACTGGCGAATCTGATAAATATCTTGCTTGGTTGTGAAACTGTTCCTCCACCAGCATAATCACATCAAACGCTTCTTCCGCCATTTCTGTCAAAAATAATAACCAAGTTAACAAAGCTAACTAACAGAAGTTAAGAGAGTTCAGGGTTAAGGTTCAACACAACTTGGACGCTTCAAACATATTTCAAAGGTTCAATTAGTTAGAAAGGTTCAAAACAGTTTAGAGGTTCAATCATTTGAAAAGGTTCAAGGTAGCTCAAATGTTCAGACATTGGAATCCGGATTCAAAACAGTTCAATAGAAATCCGAATGAACCTTTCATCAATCCGGATGGACATCATCCGAGATGAAATCCGAGTTCATTCCATTCGGTTGAATATCCATCCAGAATGAAATCCGAAATACTATCCAATTTGAAGATCAATCCGAAATGCTATCCAAAATGCATGAATATTTGAGGATTATCATTAAATTTCATAATTAAGAAGCATTTTATACCAATTCGGATGAAATTTATGATGAAATCCAAAATGGAAGATGAACAATGAATTCGGAGATGAACAGAGGATTTCAGGGTATTTCGGAAAACTTTTGCGAATGATCTGAAATGTAACTATGATTCATTTATATACTATTCCAGAATGGGCTTGGGCCTAAAACCTTTGGGCCCAAGTCAATCCGGAATCCATCATCCGGATTAACAAACAATCCGGATTGGGCTTATGTTAGGCCCAATCCAGAACAGTGAATTGTCAGTGGGCCTATCCGGGAAGGGTTTGAAAGCCCAATCCAGAACAGTACCACCATTATCCCATATTTGTTCAATTTTAAGACTTTCAAAAATTCTATTGGATTAGCCCAATTTCAAAACTTAGCAAACCAGTCCAATATCCATTGACAGAAAACATCTAACCAAAAATCAACAATTTAACTAACCAAGCATCCAACCACTCTTTACCAACTACAAAAGCAAGTAAAATATTTACACAAAAACACATACACAGCCTTGCTATGGGATCAAGTGGTTTTTTAAAGTCGACTAAGGAACATTTTTCATTGTGAGCTAGGTCAGACTGGTCTAAGCAATTTCCAATATACTTGTCCATTTAAACCTAAAGCTCAACCTTCTAGTTCTAGCTTAATGATATGCTTAAGGTAGTATTAACTATGATACCCGTGTGTCCCATACCATGACATACCCCTGCGATCAAGGTAAGCACAACGATTCATTGTAGCCGGTGAGTATACTGAGATCATCCTTTATCTTTTACAACATCAGACTATTGGTGAACAGGTCAGTACTTTCGTACAGTAGAGTGACCAATAGTATCTGACGAGGGTTAGGCAGATACCTTAAGTGGTATGTTTGAATTCCTGGAATATTCTAAGAATGAGAGTTCCTTCCTTTTAAAGTTTTGGCCCTTCTATTTTGGCTCTTTTGAAGATATCCTGACTGTGCCTAGGTCTACATATAATCTGGATGCAACAGAAGGGCAGCCAAGATATCCCCGGATTACTCAACAGCATAAAGACCCAAAACCTCAGGCGTTGGCTATCTATCAACGCAAGATTTAAGACCATGAAATCATACGCCTATAGTGTGTGACCCACTAAATTTATAGTTCTTTATGTTTATATCTTGTGGCTTACACTATCCTGTTGAGATCTAGACCTATCAACATATCACCTTTGATTCAAGTCTTTCCCGCTACAAATTTCTCCCCTAAATTTGTGCATACACATGAACAAATTTATGAAGCAAACACATATAAAGGAAGGAAAACAAACTAAACAGAAAAGATAGAGGATGCTGAGTTAGAAAAATGGATCATTTTGAGAAGATCCACAAGCACTTGAAAACGCGCGTTGCTAACGGGTTTCGTGAACAAATCCGCCACGTTTGCATCGGTGTGGATTTGCTCAAGTTTAACGAGACCCTTTTCATATCAATCACGAATAAAATGAACTTTGATATTTATGTGCTTGGTTTTGGAGTGAAAATAGGGGTTTTGACAATTTGGATAGCGGCATCATTATCACAATAAATTGTTGTGTTTAGATAAGTCAAACCGTAATCCGCAAGCTGGTGTTACATCCATAGAACCTAGGAGCAGCAAGCTGATGCTGCGACATATTCTGCTTCCGCTGTAGAAAGCGAAACCGTCTGCTGCTTCTTGCATTGCCAAGAGATTAATCTATCTCCCAAGAATTGGCATCCAGCTGAAGTTGATCGCATATCCCTATCTGTACCTCCAAGATTACTGTTAGAAAAAGCATACAGTTTAAATTCTGAATTTTTAGGATACAAGAGGCCCAGTGATGGTGCCCCTTTGAGATACCTAAAAATTCTTTTAACAACATGTAAATGAGAGAGTTTAGGAGTATCCTAATATCGAGCACACTCGCAGACAGCAAACATGATATCTGGCGGAATTGTAGTGAGGTACATGAGTGGGCCAATCATAGACCAATACATGGTTGGATTGACAGGTGTTCCTTGAACTCTTCATTTAGCAAAGGCTGTCCAGCAATAAGTGAAGCCGTAGGCTTTGAATCTGTAAGCTTGAATTTAGCAAGAACGTCATTGAAATTTTTTCCTTGATGGATCAAGATTCCTTGCGGACTTTGACGAACTTGAAGTCCCAAAACATAGTCATCTCCCTAGTGAGCTCATCTCAAATTTCTTCTTCATGACCTCTTCAAATTCCCGACGCATACCATCATCCGTAGAACCAAAAATAATATCATCGATGTAAATTTGAACTAGAATGATGTCCTTGTCAACAGTTTGATCAATGGTTCCCCGAGTATATCCATGAGCAAGCAAATGCGCTGTTAGAGTTGCGTACCACGCGCGAGGCGCTTAATGCAATCCATACAAAGCTTTGTCCAATTTATATGCATAATCTGGCTTGTCAGGATCAGCGAAACCTGGTGGTTGTGCCACGTATATCTCCTTTTTCACCGTGCCGTAAAGAAAAGCAGTCTTGACATCCATTTGATAGATGGTGAAGTCCATGTAAGATGCATATGCCAAGAAAATGCGAATAGCCTCTAATCGAGCTACTGGTGCATATACCTCATCAAAGTCCAACCCTTCGATCTAACGGAAACCCTGAACAACCAGTCGAGCTTTGTTCCTAACGATACCCCAATGTCATCCTGTTTATTACGAAATACCCAACGAGTTCTAAGAACACGTTTTCCTTGAGGAAGCTTCACCAATTGCCATACCCCAAGCTTCTCAAACTGATTGAGTACTTCATGCATAGCGTCAACCCAGCCTGGTTCCTGCAAGGCGACATCAATGCTTTTAGGTTCAATTTGTGAGATAAAGCAAGAGTAAAGGCAAATATTGATATCCCCTAATTGACTGCGAGTTCAAATTGCAGTAGTAACAGGACCAATAACATTTTCAATTGGATGATCGCGCTGTAGACGCTGTGGTATCGACGTAACAGGGATAAGAAGATTTATTTGCAAGTTTGTAACACTCGGTGAGGAACTCCAGATGACTCCCCCCATTAGTTGCACTAGTGGGAGTGTTGACTGAGGAATCAACAGAACATTCTGGTGGTGTAGGCTCAGGAAACAAAGATGAGCCTAAGATATCAGGAGGTGTAGGCCCTTCATTTGCCACAGGAGGTTCTGTGTTTGGAGCCTGAACTTCTGGGGAACTCTCCTGAGGGATCTGTTCAGAAGCAGTTTCCTGATTCTTCGATACTGGTGAAGGTGTAGATATAGCTTCATTGAATCCAGGTGGATCCACACTCGGCTGCTTTAAAGACTCTTGCAACTTTTCAGCATCGGCATCATCCTCAGTTAAGATAGGCATCGTTGGAAGGTCAGAAGTTTTGCCTATACCTAAAGTCACATTAAAAGGGACATCAACATATTTAAACAAAGAGGAATAATCATAAGGCCAGCCAGGACCAATTCGTACGTCCTTGGGATTCTCCTCCAGCCAACCCACATTGTAGGCTTCAACTACAATTTTCTTGATCTTGTTATAGACACGATAGGAAGTATTTTAGACTATCCGACGAAAATGTATGGATCCCCGCATGATTCAAATTTTCTCTTAGCATCCATGAGCAGAAGAACACAAGGGCATCCGAACTTGCGGAAATGCTTGACAGAGGGTTTGCGACCTTCAACCATTCGTACGGCGTTTTCATGTGCCTTTGGTTGATCAAGGCAGGATTCTGAATATAACAGGCAGTATTGACTGCTTCTGCCCAGAAAATTAGAGGTAGTTCGGATTCGATCAACATAGTACACGCAACTTCAATTAGTGTTCGCTTTCTGCGTTCTGCAACCCCATTTTGTTGAGGAGTTCTGGTTGCACTGAACTGTCCATCAATACGCAGAAAGAATTTAAGGTAACGTTCTTAAACTCTGTTCCATTATCACACGGAATAGCCTTTACGGTGGTGTCTGCCTGGTTTTCCATAAGTGTGATGAACTGTTTGACTAATTCAGCGGTTTCACTCTTTTGTGCCAAGAAAAAGACCCAAGTGAATCGAGAGTAGTCGATAATGATAACCAGACAGTATGCCTTCCCGCCAATGCTCAGAATATTTTTCGGGCCAAAAAGGTCCATATAAAGCAATTCTAAGACTTTTGACGTGGAGGGTGCGGGTTTAGACTTGTGTGGTAGTCGATGTTGTTTCCCACGAGTACACGATTCACACTTTTCAATCTGCAAAAAATCCCGAACTGGTAGATCTCTGACTACACCACCTTTTGTAAGTCTATTCATGTTGATATGTCTGAGTCGACTGTGCCATAACATTGCATCGTGCTCAGCAGTCAACGAGAACAGGCAGGTAAGCTTGTCGGTTGGGGCTTTGTTCATGTTGATGACATATGCATTTCCTTTTCGTGCCGCTTTGAGAAGAATCCATTCATCTGGAATGATGAGGCCTGGTTTCAGTACATAACACCCTCTTGATAAAGAGAACATCCAAATTACTATCACAGAGTTGAGACACACTCAAGAGACTATGCTTCAACTCTGGAACATAATTCACATTCTTGAAACTGAGAGCTCCATTGCACACTGGTCCTCTCATAGTGATCTTTCCTGTTTCACCACCTGCGAAGGAGACAAACCCGCCATCGAAAAACTGAATGTCATTCAACTGCGAGATGTCCCTAGTCATGTGCCTAGGACAGCCACTGTCGATATACAAGAGTCTGACGAGAGTTCCCCAGAGCTGTCCCTACACATTTCAACAGGTTTTAGTTAGAAACTGCAACCCTATGATCTGGGCATGCCATGTGCATCAACATAAGTAACCTCACAGAAAATTAAATTAGTTGAGGATGAGGTCGATGATGCTATTGATTTGTCTGATTTTGGGGCAGAAGACTGAATCTTGGTCAAGATCTTAGGCATCAGGTTAGCGAGTCAGACTTCTGCACTATCCTTGGGGTGCTAGAGGATTCAGAGTACCTGAAGGTCTTAGAGATTTGGTAGTTTGTTTCTTGGCCATGTTCCAGTCTTGATCAGAAGGCTTAGCCATAGGAAATCGAGCCTGATATAGGCGATTAGGCATAACTTTCTGATGTTTTGAGAATAATGCTTTGAAAGGTGTAAAAGCTTTTGAAAATTTCACGCAATATGCCGGGAAATCCACAGTTGAAACAGGTCTGCCTCTTTTGGAAGAAAAAAGTCCGTTCAGCTTGGGAAATTTTAGGCAATTTGTCTGTCAGTTTCTTGCTTTTTGGTAGTGACGGCTAGTGCAAGGGTTTGTTCTTTGTTGTTGCCTACGCACAACCATCAGCACACTTGTAAGCTTTATGATTTTAATTAGTCAATTTGGGGTTGGTAGACTTACGCACAAATTTAACTGATTTCTGTCCAACTTGTGCTTAATAGATTCAGTTTGGGGCTGCTGAGTCAATTTCTCAGAGTGAGAACTGACTCAGTAGTCGCCTTTTCATTTATCTGAGATGGCAGTTTGGTTTTCCTCTTTTTGGATCTACGTGTTCTCTGTGTCTTATTATTAATTTTCAAACCATTTTGTGTGGCAGATTCTGCAGAAGAGACGGGTGATTCAGTAAGGACATCCTTTTCTGAACTGGCAGAAGATGAGCTTGAAGCATTAAAAGCAGGAGGAATCTCTAAATTTTGAAAAGTTTAAGATTCCGATTCAGATTCAGTTTCAAGTTTTTTTATCTAAATCTACAGAAAAAGAATGCTCATTTCCTGTCATTTCAGAATCAATCCATCGTTCTGTGTTTGAAGAAGTTGATTCGCCTGATTCTTCTCGTACTATGCCAGTGGCATTCTTTACAGGTTCAGTTGTTTGGTTGGTTTCTTCACTGTCAACCCTGGGATTAGCATCAACAGATGGTACTTCTTGAGAAGAAATTCCAGTCTCTTCAGTAGGAACCGAGGAAACTGTATCACCTGTCGATATTGTACCTGTAGCAAAATTTATGTTTTCATCACAAGAGTTATCACATTTAATATCAACATTAGATGAAAAACCAGAATTAAAACCATCTACTTTATCAACATAACCAACAATGTCTAAGAATTTAAATTGTTCAGCAAGAAATTGATTCAAAATGTCAAAAGCAGGTTTATAAAAATCATAATCAGCAGCTGAATTGGAATTCAGACATTCTTCTTGATCACCATCTATAATATCCTCAACTAATATTTCTTCTGCACATGAGGTAGAAACGTTAGTAGCGTTGCCTGAGTTAAGTTCAGTTTCAGAAGAATTTTTACTTTTTGATTCTGTGGGTGATGTTGCTACCTCTTCCTTAGGCGTCATCTTCTATAAATCATCTGAACTACAAGATGGATGGTCACCAGATTCGTGTGAAAATGGTGTGGAAGGAAAGAAAACATCATCCCTCTTGAGTTCAGTTGGCTTAGAGAACTTTGGGTAATAGGGCTTCCACGGTTTTGAAAGATAATCTGATGGTTTACCATACATCATATTTTCTGCATTTTCTAGTTCAGCCTCAGATTCAGGCATTCTTGTATAGTTATGATTATATGGTGGAGGAGCCCTATTCTACCCAAGGCCTTTTGTATAATTTTTCCTGATAATTAAGTTGTAGATCACACAAGTCCTTGACCAGCTTGCTGGAAGTTTCAATTTTTTTAATATTTATTTCATTTTCTTGAAACTTCCCTGTAAAGGAATTTAGCTTGGCTAAAGCTGCTTGAAGTTCTGCGTCCTTTTCAGCTAATTCTAGCTTATAGTCATATACCCAACATTGCTGTTGGTTCAAGTCAAGCTTTAGCTGAGCGATGTCTTGTTTTTGTGCTTCAACCTTTTCCATAAGAAGCTTCTTCTTATGTTTAAGGGTGATGTTCTGTGATGCAGCTTGTTGATATTTAGCTACAAGAGTTGGATTATGGGTGCGCATTTGTGATAATTTAAAACGACAACTATCTGAACAAAGAATGCGATTTACCGTTTCTGAAAGATAAGGTGTCTCAGTTGTCTACGCCATCATGCAGTGATTGTTGTTCTTGGAAAGATTCATAGTCTCCATCTGAGCTACAACATCTGCCCAGTTGAATCCTTCGTGCTGTTGTGCCACCAAAGCTGTTGATTTCCCACCAGAGCTGCTTGAGGGACTTGTAGTAAACTTTGAATGAGAGACTGGCATGAGCTGTCTGTTATTGCTCCGTATGTCTGCTACTCTTGATGAGACATATCCAGATGGCGGCTTCTTGCATTCCTGTGCAAAATGTCCTGGCTCATGAGAGCTTATCTTTTGTTAGCCCAGTCTTTAGATTTGACAATGGTTGCCTCCTGTACTTCTTTTGAAACTTGTTGACGGGAAAAGCAGCCATCGCAAGATTCCTGGACACGTCAATGTCGTCCAAATCCTCCTCCATTATTTGATCTATTTCAGTTGGAAGAATAGATGGGGGAGTCAGGTCACCTGCTAAAAAGGCATTTAAACTGTTAATCATTGAGGCAACTATGGCCATTTCTCCTCATTCTCTTTAGTAAGAAAGGCAGAATTGGACACAGCTTGAGTAGGGGTCGGTGCAGGAGCAACAGATTGAGGGATACCGCCTTGTTGAGCTGTAGCAGGAATGGTGGGACTCTATACCATGTTAGGATACTGAGCATGATATTGTGTCTGAACATGCACTGCAGAAATCATAGTAGGAGTCTGAGACTGAAAACCATAGATTTACTAGGTCTTCTGTGGTGAGGCAAGAGGACTGTACACCAAGTTTGAGCTACCCGGTGTGTGAGAACTTCCTTGCAAAGGGTTGTAAACAAGATTTTGTGATATTAACGCTACATTTTGCCCTGTAATACCAGCCGCCATCAGACTGCTTTGATGATTGATGTCTCTCTACTTATTATCTATCTCACAAGATTAAATAGTTGCAATCATTTCTGTCAGAGTGACATCATTCAGATTTTTTGTCTTCTTGATCATTCCAACATCAGCATCCCAACTCTTCGGTAACGAATTTAACAGCTGTCTGTTCATGGCACTGTTGGTAAGAGTGATTTCGGCTGAAATCATCTGAGAAACGAGCTTCACATATCTTCTGATCTGGTTCTCAACGGTTTCCCCATAAATATGGTTAAACGAGCTGAATTGTTGATTCAGCTTATTAACTTTGCTTGCCTTCATATCAGCGTTTCCCTCATAAAGATTTTGCAATTCACTCCACATTTCTTTAGTTGTCTAGCAATTTCTGACAGCTATAGAAATTTCAGGTCCGAGTGCCATTGTTAGCATAGCTGAAGCCTTTTCATCTTCTTCAATAATTTTCACATCTTCGGGAGTCCACAAATGACTTGGTTTTGGAATCTTTGTATCTGGATCTTCAGTGGTACAGTAAACGATTGTTCGTGGACCGTTCATAATGCATCTCAAAACCCCAGGCTCTTTGGCTTTGCAAAACTGCTCAAATCTGAACTTGAACTCATAGTATTCATCTCTGTATAATAGACGAGGCACCTTAGTTGAAGTGCCAATAACTTGATCTAATTCTTGATGAAGGACCAGAGTATGTGATTGCAGTGTAGCCAAGGTGGCATTGGTCAAATCTTGAGCGGTCATATAATTGTTCATCATTGTTAACTTTATTAAAATTACCAAGTAAATTAAATTAAGATTAATTTGAAATTCTTATAGTGAACAGTGATCCAAAAATAAGTCCAAGATAAACAGGTCCGAGATGAGTCCGAGATAGACAGGCCCGAGATTAGAATCCAAAATAATTCCATGATTAATATCCGGAAAGTAATGAAGTGATCCAAAATTGAGAACTTGATCCAGAATGAAGATTGATCTGGAATGAACTTGATCTGGAATGAAGATTGATCCAGAATGAAGATTGATCTTGATCTTGGATTTCCACAAGTCATTGGCAATTTGCAGAGTTGAAGGTTGATTTTGAGAATTTTGTAACATCTGCTTCATCATACCTTTCACTTCATCTATTGAAGTTCCATAGATGTCATTCTCTTCGTTAATTCCTTGTATCTTAATTCATCACCTAACTTAATAGGATCATCTGAATCCCTACCAGACGTAGTTGTATTTGATTCCTTAACAGGAGAAAACTCCAAGTTAATAGAACCAAATGCCCCTTTATCTTGGTATTGGGGACTTCCAACTGGAATAGAGGTTACAATTGTACCCTCAACAGTTGTTGCCTTCGAGGAAGTCTTATTAATGAAACCACTATCCAACTGAGAAACTATGGTTTCACCAGCTGTAGTGGCTGCTTCACTTGACTACACCAAGATTACATGTAACTCAAGGGGTGTAGCCTCCTTAGTTGTTTGTGGGTTAACAAATTGATCTATCTCAGACTCAGTCACTTATGGAAGTTTACTCTCTTTGATTGGTGATTGAGAGGAACTGATATCTGTCTGGGTAGTATCAATTGCGGCAAGCAGGGGTATAAATGTGGGTGGGATTGGAGTGGAGGGTTGTAGAGTTGAAAGAGAGATAGCCTTGGGAGAGGGGCTGTGAAACATTCCTTCAAGTGAAAGGTCTGCTTCATAAGGTGGTCTCCATGTGCTTACAACCCGATCCTTTTGTGAGGATGCAGGAGGAGTTTGGATAGGTGGAGATCTTTCCATCTATTATGAGGAAGTAGTAATAGTGGTTTCAAGTGGCTTTGGTGTTGCCACAAGGTTATCTTCTGAGATCTCATCTTCTAGAGGTGCCTTTTTATTTTGTTTTCTTTTGGTGGGCTTTTTGAATGTGGGGGGTTTCTTTTTGGATTTTGCTAGTGTGGGTTTCACAACACCGGTTGTCATGTCATGATCACGAGGAGTAGTGGGTTCGGCAACAGATGTTTGAGCAACTGATGTGGACTCATCTAAATTAAGCTCATCCCCCTTTGCTTGTGTTTTAGAAACTTTTGTCACTTTGTCTTGCATTCTAGTAAAGTTCATTTGTAAGACTTTTCATTTTAAAAGCATTTCCTTGTTGATAATCCTTTTCAGACACCTGTTATGAAGATTATAACTTAAAAGTCTAGGATACATCAGAAAAGCCTTATTTTTGTTTCATTTTATAGCATTCACATTTGCAACCAAGTCTAAGAACAATGCTTGGGATAGAAAAGCTTTATTTTTGTTTCCTTTTATAGCATTCACATTTGCAACCAAGTCCAAGAACACTGCCTGGGATAGATTATAGTCTGATTTTGTCGAAAGTGCATATCCCAAGTATTGAACTTTTTGTAGAATCTAATTAAATGAGGCGGTCTTGGGTGAGATACATATTAGTAGGGTATGGAAAGTATCTCATTTCAGGAGGAAATTGAGGTTTAAAAATTGTAACTCCTGTCAATTGACCCTCATACCCTCTTTCTATGAACTCTATGTTAAGTGGTTGTTTTTCAAAAGAATTATTACCTTCTTGGTCATTTAAGGCAAATGTTGTGGATATGGAAGATGAGGTATTTGAACAAGGGTTTCTCCGATCTTTGATGTGATAGCATAGGGCTTTTTATTTTGAATTTGAACTTCAGCATTGCCCTAGAATTTTTGGGGAGTATCCACATAGATTGGTGCATCGGTCATGAGTATGGTTTTGTATTTTGATGATGTCAAAACATCAATTATTGAGTGAAAAGAATTGTTTTTGTTGGTTTTCTTAAAAGTAGGGAGGTAGTTATGAGGAAGTTTGATGTGTAGAGCCATGATCGAAGAAGAGAGATGAGGAATTGTGAAGAAGATGGTAGTAGTAACTGCTTTTTGTGAATTTTGAATTCAAGTCGACGGTAAAAGCTCTATTTGGATGGAACAGGGATATATAATGGGGAAAAGTGAATGCTAGTGTGGCATCTGTTTAAAAAATCTTGTGGCTAACATCTTTCCACGTGGAACCTCTGTTGTGATAATGGATACAGCTGTTTGATAACCTCTGTTGGAAAGCAACAGAGGTTGGGAACAGTGTATATGAACAGTGGTTGATTTTAGTCTATCGGAGGATAGATATCAGAGGCTAGGAACAATCGTGAATGAGAACAAGGGATATTGTTTAAAAGTGGATAGGTTTTAGCCAAATAGAGTTTATAGAAAAAAGTGGTTTAGAACAGACTTTAAGGATTTATTGAGAAATTTTCAATTTTAAAGCTATTTTTATGGATGGGTTTTTGATTTTCTGAAAATATTTTAATGCTTTTTATTCATGGAAAATAAGAATTTTCTTTTAATCCATCTTTAGGATGCTAATCCTATAGATCAAGCTTTCAAAGGTGGATGTGTCTAAAGCTTTTCTGCGAGTTAATCTTTAGTTGGAACATGCAGAGAAATCAAACCTTTTTCATAGCAATCCCTCACAAAGGATGTCTGAAGTCAATGTGCTTGGTTATTGAATGTGAGACTGGATTTTTAAAGATGTTTTCTGCTGCTTGACTATCTAAAATGAGAGAAGTCTTTAGAGAAGTTACACCAAAATCAAGTAATTGATTTTGAAGCCACATGAGTTGTGTTGTACTACTTGCAGCAGCAATATACTCAGCCTCTTCTGTTGATGTTGAAACTGTAACTTGCTTTTTGCTTTGCCAAGAGACCAAACAATTGCCTAGAAACTGACATCCTCCTGATGTAGACTTCCTTGTAGCATGGCAACCAGCAAAGTCATTATATAAATAACCTGAAAGCTCATATTTCCATTAGCAGGATACCAGATACCAACTGTGGGAGCACCTTTTATGTGTCTGAATATCCTTTTCAAAGCTATAAGGTTGGACTTTCTAGGTGCTGACCGGGATCTGGCACAGACACATGTTGCAAACATGATGTTTGGCCTTGATACAGTTAGGTACAATAAAGACCCCATCATGCTTCTTTAAAGTGTTTGATCAACCAAGTCATCTTTATCATCAATAGTGACCAATTTTGATGTGGCCATGGGTGTACTACATGGTTTACAATCATTCATATTAAATTTGGTTAATATTTCTTTGACATATTTACTTTGATGAATGAATGTACCATTTTTTAATTGCTTAACTTGGAGACCAAGAAAGCATCGAAGTTCACCCATAGCACTCATTACTGTCATGAGTTCCCTAAATTCATCACACATGGCATTGCATGTGGATCCAAAAATAATGTCATCCACATAAATTTGGATAAGCATCAAATCCTTTCCTTTCAATTTTAAAAACAATGTTTTATCAATTTTACCTCTTGTGAAGCCTATGGATAAGAGAAAGATGGATAGAGTTTCATACCAGGCCCTTAGTGTTTGCTTCAAGCCATACAAAGCTTTATTAAGCTTGTACACATGATAGGGATAAAATGCATCTTCAAAACTAGGAGGTTGGCATACATATACCTCTTTCTTGATCTTATCATAAAGGAATGCACATTTGATATCCATTTGATACGCCTTGATGTTGTGGTCGGCATCAAAAGCTAAGAACAATCTGATGGCCTCTAGTCTTGCTATAGGAGCAAATGTTTCATCATAATCAATGTCTTCTTCTTGTCTATAGCCTTGAACGACAAGCCTAGCTTTGTTCTTGACAACAATGCCCCTTTCATCTGTTTGTTCTTAAAGACCCATTTTGTGCCAATTGGACATACATCCTTAGGCAATGGTGCAAGTTCCCATACTTGTTGTCTTTTGAACTGTATAAGCTTTTCCTGCATAGCCTCTACCCAACCATTTTGTCTTAGTACCTCTTGGTACTTGACAGGTTATGTGAGAGATAGAAAACCAGCAAAAAGATATATGTATTGGGATTGACATCTTGTGAGTACCCCTTCATTGATGTTGCCAACAACTTGGTCTGGTGGGTGATTTTTAATGTAGATTAGATCTCCCTTGTATAGAACAATGTCATTTTGAGGTGAAGGCTGCAGATGGGAATCATCTGAGCTAACATTGTTGGAATGGAGGTGAAGGTATAGGTAGGATATGTGAAAAAGTGGGTTGACTTTTGTTCACTGTAGATGGACTTTTATCAACAGTGGTTTGACTGGATGATGCGGCAGAGGTTTGAGGATCAACAAAGTTGATGTAGCAGTGGCAAAGTTTTGACAGTGGTTTTGAACATCTGTTACTCTGGTGGTGGAAGTGACTTTATATCATGGGATCATAATGTCAAATCCATAATCTTGATGAAAAGACTATGGTGTACCTACATTGTTAGTCTTGATATACACATCTTCAAATGTAAATTTATCTAAATCAAACAATTCAGCAGGATTTGCTGGGATTTTTAAAGAAGAAAGTTTATTGAACTTTACATTCAAAGTCTTTTCTACACACCTAGTCCTTGTGTTAAACACTTTTTAGGTTTTGACAGTAGTTGAGTATCCCAAAAAATAACCACAATCTACTTTGGCTACAAGTTTTGAAATGAAATTTTCTAAGTATAAAATGAAGCATGGGCAGCAAAAGATTTTGAAAAAAGAGACCAGTGACTTTGTACAGAGTTTCATAACCAATCTTTTTATGTCTAGGGTTAATTAAAACTCCGTTTTGCACATAGCATGCAGTGTTTACAGGCATCTGCCCAAAAAGATAAGGGTAAACCTGAATATGCAAACATTGTTCTAGCATCCTCAATTAGAGTTGTATTCTTTCTTTCAACCACCCCATTTTGTTCTGGTGTTCTTGGGATGCTGTACTACCTTACAATCCCTTTTGACACACAGAAGTCATCCAACTCCTTATTTCGAAACTCTGTCCATTGACATTCCTAAAACTTTTTACTGTCAGATCAATATTGGTTTTCAACTTTTCCTAGAAAGTCCTGCAAATTACCCGCAATCTCATCTTTGGAGTGCAAAAAGTAAGTCCATGTAAACCTTAAAAATCATCAATTTTGACAAGAAAATAACTTTTCTTTTTAAGACTCATGATTTTAATAGGGCTAAACAAGTCCATGTGTAACAATTGTAAACACTAAGTAGTTTTAGATTCATCAATTGAGTTGTATGAACTTTTATGTTGTTTACCTTTTAGACAGGAAACACAATGTTCATCACATGTTAATTGTTTCGGGGAAGACCTCTTAGAAGACCTTGTTTTGAGACTGTGGTGATAGTTTTGAGAATTGTGTGACAAAGTCTTTTATGCCATAGTTCTATCTTTTTGTTAGAAGCAACTGAGAATAGAGAAGCATTAGATGTTGGATTATCTTTCAACATATCAACCACATACACTTTGCCACTCATGTGAGCAACAAGTTGTGCTCTGCTCTCAGCTATGATTGTTTCAATCTTTTTCACCACTTCTACCCAACAATCTTACAAGTTTTCTTAGTGAAGAACGACCTATAGCGTTTGTCACTCATTTAAGACACACTAAGAAGGTTAAATTGATTGTCAGTAAGATTGACATTTTCAAACTTGAGTTTCCCTGCTTGGATTGTCCATGACCCTAACACCTTCCCCTTTGAATTGTTACCAAAAGATATATCACCCCCTCCATGTGCTAGAAAATCTTTGAGAAGGGCTCTATATCCTATCATGTGCTTGGAGCCTCGACTATCTACATACCATAAACTATCAAGGTAAGTAGAAGCTCCCTTAGCAGCAGCCATCATGGTACAATCACATTCTCCTGCACAAACACTAAAATCCCATGGGTCTGACAGAGGATTTACCATTTCACCAAACGTTTCTTCTGAAACATCTATTTTAACATTATCATAAACCACATCAATTTTGAACACCACTTCCTTAGACTCAACCCCTTCTAATATGGTCTCTAGTGCCATAAAGAAAAAAAAAATCATCATGTTTCATTTCAAAATTGGCAACTAGGGAAAAATTTTCATCAGTTAGTTCTTCAGGTAAACTACTCCAATCAACAAAACCTTGTGTAAAGAAGCTTTGTTGACTGTTCTCTTCTGGAGCAGAGGTTTGTGTAGTTTGTGGTGGAGGTTCACTTGAACCTAAGGAACTGGGGCTTGAACATATTGTATCTGAGAAACAGTGGTTTGGACATACTGTACTGGAACAGTGGTTGCGGGGTATGTAAAGTGAGCAGTGCTTTGCATGTGTGGAGATGGGGTATATTGGGAATAATGGACAGTGTTTTGAGGTCTAGGACTTGGATGTGTACAATAGGACCACTTTTTTGGCTCCCACACTCTCTTGCCAAATAACCTAGCCTGTTACACTTGTAACACTTGCTTTTAGATTTATCCAACCCAACTTACGATCCCCCATGCAACCCTGGAAATTTTCTGTTAGTTCTTTTGTAAAATTTGCTAGTTCTTACACTTAGCATAGCAAGTTGGTGCAAGATGTCCATTTCTTCCAAATCAATAGGATCAAAATGTCAAAGATCATTTAACTCAAAGGATAAGTTGTCAGAAACTTGGTTTTCCCCATTTGCTGTAAAAGCATAATTGGGTGAGTAAGAATTAGAGTTAAAACCTCCACCAGATGTTATGTCAATAAAATGATCATAACCCTGATAATTACTTCCACCCGAAGTTTCCCCTTGACCAAAAAGTGTTGTACTACCAAAAGCATAGTCATCAGCAACTTTCCTGACTCTTGAAGCTTTTGTTTCTGGATGTTTTCTCTCATAAGTCAAGAGCCAACCAAACTCATCTCTACGAAACCAACAGAGTTTCTAGTTTCGAAAGCAATAATGTCCTATTTACCTGGTAATGATCTTAGACATCGGCTATTCAAGGTAGAATTAGGATAATTTACATTTATCAGTTTTAGTTCACTTATTAGACAACTAAACCTCTCGAACTGTTGGGTTAATGATTCTCCTTTAACATGATAGAATGTTTTATATTGTTGGTTTAAACTTCCTGGTTGTTATCAATAACTTCCTCTATCACACCAAACTGCTCCTTCAAAGCATCCCACAATTTCTTAGCATTGTTGCAATGCAACAAGCCAGCATAGATATCATTTGACAAAGTCGTAGAACGATACTAAATGCCTTTGCATCTTCCTCGATTTTCTGAAAATCTTGCTCCGAGTAGTTTTCCAGCTTTTTAGGAACTTGAACTTTTGGGTTTTTAGTACTCGGTTCCATCGGAACATGTGGTTCGAATATAACCGATTTCCAGCAACCCGTGTTCTGTTGTGCAAGTATGTAACCCATCCGACATTGCAAGATGTTATATTCTGATCTGACAAGCATCAAAGGTTTGTACATAGTGCTAGTGTTGTGTAAATCTTGTGAATTTTGAGTGTTTAAAACAGGTTTTTGTTTGAAATACTTTGAACGTAAATAAACTTTTCCTGTGTTTTCAATTCAACGAACAAACGATCATAATAGTGAGAATAAAAATTAAATAGTGCAGTGGAATGGTAAACTTTTGAATCACAACAAATGAGATATTGCTTTCATCAACATGCTTTTGTAAATTATAATTCATGTATGCATGAAGATTACAACTCCCCCACAGCCTGATTACTTCTAATTTGTTCCTACAAAAATGTCAAGAAGGAAAGTGATAAATAGAACAGTACAGGCACTGTTATATTTATAGTACAAACAAAACATCTGAAGCATCTAAGCTGATGTCACGTAGACAGGGACATTTAACAGTCTAACAAACTCTAACCACTACTAGATCTAAACAATGTTACATTGAATTACAAGTAAAACTATGTTATTATCATCTGTTGAGCTTTATCCTTTGTTGGTCTTCAGCAGAGCTTTGCCTCAACATCCTTTAGTCTTTATCAGAGGTTTTCTTTAGCATACCTTTGGCTTCAAGCAGAGTTTATCTTCAACAGTTCTTTGTAAACAGACTTTGGCTTAAGTAGAGTTTAGAGTAGCAGATGTTAAGTCTTTGCCATTGGAGGGTGCAGATCTTCAAAGCACTATTTATTTATGATCAGTAGTTATAGACTATTTTGGCTTTCGAATCATTTGTTGTAGGGTCCACTAGATCCAACAATTTTTGTTTAGTTTTACTCAGTCCGATGGTTCTCTCCCTTATATCTATAAATTGTTATTTCGTCTAGTTCGGTTCATGTACAATTTAAGTGTTTGGATGCAAAGAAAATAAATACCAAGATTTTGAACTATACCATATAAATAACCACTTTATCATCCACCGCCATGCACCCTTAATGGCGTCACCAACAACCATCACAGCCGCTATCCGTCCGTTGCTCGTGTTTTCTGAATTATGGTCAGCCGATGTTCAGACTGTTATACTCCCACAATGTTCAACCCACATTGCGACACCAACTTCTCACGTTTTAGGTACCAAATCATAGTTTTCATATCATGCCTTGTAAGGGTTTTACTCGCGGGTTGACTTGGGGTAGCAGTCAGTTTGAATGACCCAGAAAAGGGTTTGTCCAAAATAGTGTCGGGTCCGGGTGTCACACCCTGGTCGTAGCGGAAGCGCAATCGTGTGACTATGAGGCAATCATTTCATCCAATCATGTAAACCACTATAAATAACAATGATGCCATGCTTATATTAATTTGAAAGCAATGTTTACAAGTTCCCCAAAGTGAAATGATGAGTTTCCAAAAAGTTTCACATTTGTCATCAAACATGTGGTTTGAAATACATTACAGCATAATAAAAGATTGTTTTCATCGTAAAAGCATGTTGAGGTTTTGACTCCTATATACCCATACGAGGTTGGGATATAAAAGGCAATTCCTCCAAAAGGTGTCATTCGTTGTCACGTCATTCCCATTTCCCGAAGTGTTCACCGGCTCAAGTCTTGAGTCTTGAAATACATGTTATTTTAAAAGTCAAAATGAAGTTGGCGAGTTCATGTAGTTATTGTTTTCGTATTAGATGTCTAGTTTGTAATCCAATAATGAAATCTTAGTATGTTATTAGCATTCATGGAGTTTAAGGATCTATCAGAGTGTAGCTAGCACCCTGACATATGTGAAATAAGTAAGTAACCAAACCGAGACAACTCTTGACATCAATTAGGATCCCAAAAGCACTCCTAAAGGGTTAACAAACCAGGAGTGGATCACGTCTCAAACTCGATAGATCTATACCTTTTGCACCTTGGTCACTAAGTTATTAATGGTTACTCTTGTCAGCATCCTACTTACGCACATTGATCGTGTTATCATCTAACCCCATATCTAACATACTGTTTGTTATGACATGTATTTCCCCTCGATAGTTTTTAAACAAATCTTTGAAATAATTGAAAGGAGGGACATGAACTCACAGCTTTGCGTTCCATACGTCGTACTTATCAAAATTCGGTGTCCATACACGTGTGTAACCTACATGTGTATTAAGTTCATTAAACACCTAGTTCTCGTTGTTGTTCATCTTGAATTCTTGTTGTGTACTTATTTATCACATTACAACAACTTTTAATGTTAACATAGTGTTAGCAGTTCGTTTGTTCGATTAATATTTTTGTACATATATTTCTCAAATATAAATAAATATATATATATATATATATATTGTTATTCTTAGTGTGAGAACGGGCCTCGCCCTTCACATGTCATCATGCCTTGCACGCGTGTCATTGGGCCTACCCATGTCATTTATTTCATTGGGCCTAGCCCATGTCATTTATGTCATTGGGCCTAGCCCATGTAATTTATGTCATTGGGCCTAGCCCATGTCTTTTTGTGATTGGGCCTAACCCATGTAATTTTTGTCGTTGGGGCTAGCCCGAGTCTTTATGTGATTGGGCCTAGCCCATGTAATTTATGTCATTGGGCGTAGCCCATGTCTTTATGTGATTGGGCCTAGCCCATGTAATTTATGTCATTGGGCTTAGCCCATATATTTCTCAAATATAAATAAATATATATATATATATATATTGTTATTCTTAGTGTGAGAACGGGCCTCGCCCTTCACATGTCATCATGCCTTGCACGCGTGTCATTGGGCCTACCCATGTCATTTATTTCATTGGGCCTAGCCCATGTCATTTATGTCATTGGGCCTAGCCCATGTAATTTATGTCATTGGGCCTAGCCCATGTCTTTTTGTGATTGGGCCTAACCCATGTAATTTTTGTCGTTGGGGCTAGCCCGAGTCTTTATGTGATTGGGCCTAGCCCATGTAATTTATGTCATTGGGCGTAGCCCATGTCTTTATGTGATTGGGCCTAGCCCATGTAATTTATGTCATTGGGCTTAGCCCATGTCTTTATGTGATTGGGCCTAGCCCATGTAATTCATGTCATTGGTTATGTGATTAGGCATAGCCCATGTAATTTATGTAATTGGGCCTAGCCCATGTAATTCATGTCATTGGGCCTAGCCTATGTATTTATGAACTAAAATCGGCACAGGTATCAAACAAGATGGATGCGAGTTGTTGGTTGATAGGAAACATGTCGGTGACTTTTTAATGATTCCTCATGTAATTAATGGTTCGTAAAGGCGTCTCGTGCTTCTCTCCGTGTACTACAAGTGTTTCATCGTCTGGCAGGGGAATGCAGATAGTTTCCTTAGGACAACTACTTCCGCTCGGTTATACGTCAACAAGTCAATGCCAAAAGCTACGTCGTAACAACCCCAGATAACCGGGTAAAAGATCGATATTAAATTCTCGCTCTCCAAGTTCCAAAGTGCATCCTTTTATAACTTCCCATGACTTGTCTAATTTACCGTTGGCAAATCCTATAGAATGAGGGATCGTCTATCTTACTTGACTCTAGGTCAAGTATATTTTGAATTCTATGAAGATGAATTAAAATCGGCACAGGTATCAAAGAAGATGGATGCAAGATGTTGGTTGATAGGAAATGTGTCGGTGACCTTCTAATGATTGCTCATGACTCAGGGATCAAAACAGTGCATCTCGGATCTTTGGTAATGATTTCGGACCATCTCGGATTAATGTTCCGAATTACATCTCGGATATCTCATTTTGAATTACATCTCGGATACCTTATTTCGGACGGATTCCCATCTCGTGTCACCATCTTGGATAGCAATTCAGATTACCATCTTGAATCACCATCTCAGATAGCAATTTGGATTACCATCTCAGATTATTGTTTCGAATTGGGTACTGTTCCGAGTCGAACTCGAAAAGATGGAAAGTTAACCGACTGAGTAATAACGTTTTGGTACATAGAAATTTATCTGTAAACAATTTTACAAACCTATTGCATGGTTAGACTCGTGTGATTTTTAGGAAAAAAATTGGACATTATATATCATTGGATTCGTATCGACGAGATGAGTCTAACGCTAATTCTCCATTCGCTAACTTGATAACGTATCTAATTTACAAGACTCTAATTCGAGTGTAAGCTTAACACCTAAAGATACTAGCTAAGCTCGGTGTTGGTATCAAAAGAATTGACACGTACTGAATGTAGAGTAGAACGTACAGATGATGACATCGGGATCTTGTGGGGTATCCATAGTTTCTGCTCACTCACACTTTAATTCATTTGCCTGATTCATTCTTGAGACGTTCATGCTTGATGTGGCCTTCATGCCACACTTAACTTCCTTGTTCTTGGTTGAGTCTTACTAACTTATTGGTTTCTATTTTGTGTCTTTATTCACCACACTTCTACTCTTTTCACTTTTGGAAGTGCCCTCATGGGCAAATTTTCACTTATCTCATTTAGGATTTCAGTAAGTTATCAGCATATTTCTTGGTGCTAGCATCAATTATGGCAACAATTGCCTTCATTTCTATCATCCCGGGATTTCCCTTACGCTTCCCATCGCTAGTAGATTCCACATGCGTTTCCTTCCTTTCCACACGTTTCTTTGATAATTTCCCATTCTCACCGCATCCATGGTGAGACTAACTGCAAGAGTTACTGTTTGAGTGATGAAGGTAGGGTGGGATGATGTGGTCATGTTTCGATTCTTAGAGGCTAAACCCCAAATGTAGCGCTCAATGCGGTTGATTTAAGATGTTCCAAGTATGGAACAATCCTTAAGAGATCGTGAAAGGGTCGAGTGTAACCATCAACGTGGGCTGCAATCATGATCGAGTTCTAGGATCCTGTTTCTACCCTTGGAATTCCAGTCAGCGAGTAATACTCTTCTCGCATAAGATTTTTGAGTTCTTCCCATGATGACCTCTTCGTAGTATCACTCCTTAAAGTTTCTACTTGAGGATTTCATCAAGTTAATGTTGCATTCAGCAGGAGACTCTTTGTTTACCTAATCGTTTACTCATGAGTGCATTTACTAGCACTACCAATCGAAGCTCTGATACCAATCTCTCACACCCTGGTCGTAGCGGAAGCGTAATCTTGTGACTATGAGGTAATCATTGCATCCAATCATGTAAACAACTGTAAATCAACAACGATGCCATGCTTATATTAATTTACAACCAATGTTTACAAGTTCCCAAAAGTGAAATCATGAGTTTCCAAACGGTTTCACATTTGTCATCTAAAATGTGGTTTGAAATACATTACAACATAATAAAAGATTATTTTCATCGTAAAAGCATGTTGAGGTTTTGACTCCTATATATCCATACGAGGTTGGGATATAAGAGGCAATTCCTCCAAAAGGTGGCATTCGTTGTCATGTCATTCCCATTTCCCGAAGTTTTCACCGGCCCAAGTCTGGCACCCTGAAATACATGTGATTTTAAAAAGTCAACATGAAGTTGGTGAGTTCATGTAGTTATTGTTGTCGTATAAGATGTCTTCTTTGTAATCCAGTAATGAAATCTTAGTATGTTATTAGCATTCATGGAGTTTAAGGATCTATCAGAGTGTAGCTAGCACCCTGACATATGTGCCATAAGTAAGTAATCAAACCAAGACAAATCTTGACATCAATTGGGATCGCAAAAGCAGTCCTAAAGGGTTAACAAACCTGGAGTGGAGCACGTCTCAACATGATAGATCTTACCTTTTGCACATTGGTCACTAAGTGATTAATGGTTACTCTTGTCATCATCCTACTTATGCACATTGATTGTGTAATCATCTAACCCTATAGCTAACATACCGCTTGTTATGACATGTATTTCCGCTCGATAGTTTTAAAACAAAACTTTGAAATAATTGAAAGGAGGGACATGAACTCACAGATTTGCGTTCTGTACGTCGTACTTATCATCCGTACACGTGTGTAACTTACATGAGTATTAAGTTCATTAGAAACCTAGGTCTCGTTGTTGTTCATCGTGAATTCTTGTTGTGTACTTATTTATCACATACAACAACTTTTAATGTTAACATAGTGGTTTTGGCGGTAAAAAAAATGGAAATCATATCTTAATTTTTCACAAACTGAACTAAATCGCAAGATCTATATTGTTATTCTTAGATCATGTGTGAACGGGCCTAGCCCATGTCATTTATTTCATTGTGCCTAGCCCATGTCTTCATATGATTTGGCCTAGCCCATGTAATTTATGTCATTGGGCCTAGCCCATGTAATTCATGTCATTGGGCCTAGCCCATGTAATTCATGTCATTGGCTATGTGATTGGGCCTAGCCCATGTAATTTATATGATCGTGCCTAGCACATGTATTCATGTCATTGGGCCTATCCCATGTCTTTATGTGATTGGGCTAGCCCATGTAATTTATGTCATTGGGCCTAGCCCATGTACTTCATGTCATTGGGCCTAGCCTATGTCTTTATGTGATTGGGTCTAGCCCATGTAATTTATGTCATTGGGCCTAGCCCAATTTATTTTCAACAGACCAAATATATATAATTCTTACACTTATAAATTTTTACTAAGTATAGATTTTTAAGTATATTTATATACTTTTATATAACCACTTAGTAAATTCTTTTACATTTTAACTTTCAAGATTTTGATATTGTTAACACATATATACGTTAAGTGTCTAAAATATCTTATTTTAGACATGTCGTTGTTGTTGTTTAATATATACTTTTTCATTTTGAAGATCGCCTAACGTCGTAGAAACTCTTCATGTTGGCGATTTGTTCGTTTGTCGACGACGCGACGGTGTATCGTTTACATTCGCCCATTCTCCGCATTACTCCGTTTGTCCGATCATTGTTTCGACATATTGTAAAAGTGTATGTGCTTCGTCTCATCTACACTTGGTAATTCTCTCAAGTGTTTGAAGTATTGGTGTAAGTTGGGTATTTTGTGGTATATACCCTAAACTTCTAGATACATACACATGTATTTACTCATAACTTTTTGGGGACAAAATATGCATATACATATGTTTTTATTTTCACAAGTATTTATATATATAAGTAAGAATTACTTATTCCTAACTTGTAAAATATATATATATATATATATATATATATATACACTTGTTAAACACTTGGGTGTTTAGGGTTTAACCCTTGTCATTAAAACTTCCTTAATGACGGTTTAGGTCACTAATCGCGTTTAGTCCCGTTCATTATCCTGTTAATCATGCTTTAATCACGATTAGATTTTTAAAAAATTTCGCCATAGTTTCCACTAAATTATGGCGTTTTTCACGTTTTAAAAACGTACTTAAACCATGTTTAAACCCATAACCAAGGTCAATTATCAACTTAAGATTACATACCACTTTGTTTACAACTTATGCGCCTCATTTTCCATGATCTTTCTTAAAATATTCTTACTACTTTTTTTAAAAACAATGAGATTTTTATATACTTATTAGAACCTTTAAGTCACCAATTTAGTTACACTTTCATATCATTATTTCCACTTTAATCTCCATTATTTACTAGACTTTTTAAGATGATTATACCCTAAATCATGGTGTTTATTTCTCATAAAAATCACACATGTGTAATAAATCATTTTTAACTTGTAGTAATCTTCATGGATCATGAGGTTGATGATCTTGTTTACATTTAAACATCACCATGTTTAAATCATCATTTATATTGTTATACATACAAGATCATCTACTTTAATCAACATAATCATGCTAACTACTTAACACTAAAGCACATAATAAACACATAACAAGCTTTGTTTAGTGTTATTATTATGGTGAGGTTTAGAGTTTTTGAGTTGTTTTTTTTTTTACTTTCAAGATGATCAACTTGTACTTCCTTAAACTAGGCATTATAAGAAGCTTAAATATGAAGAAATTTATCTTATAAAGTTTGCACAAGATTAGTTAAGATTTCGGAAGAAGATGAAGCTCCAACAAAGCCCTAATGATCCTCCATCCTTGCAAGCACTTTGGATAATCTTGTAGTGGCTTTAAAATGTATAAAATGGGGTGTTTAATGGTGGAAATGTAGTGGTCTAGTGGTGGTGGTTTGAGCCATGGGGATGAGGGAACAATGAAGGCTTATTTAATTTTTTTTGTGAAAAAATGATGGAAGATATGGTGTAATATTGCATATATATTTTGCTATCTTTCAAAGATTACAATAAATCTTACACAATACTTATAATCCTACAATTTCAACACAAATCAAGTGGGTGGGGGCCCGCATGGGGGGGTTAAGGGTAAATTATTTTCAACATGTGTTAAATTGTAAGATATTTATATGATTAAACTTAAGGAGGATTAGGAATGTGTCTTGCAACATTAGTGAGTAATTACAGTTTAGGGTGTTAATCTATATTAATTGTCCCCTTGACTAATTGGTATTAGTTTCGGATAACGAAAACGTCACTAGTTCACTCATCGGTACGATATCGACTAATGTGCAAATTTTATTATTTCGTACCGGGAGATTAGGTTTTCGACCACCATAAGTGCCCTGGCATTTATTTAGAGTACTTCTGACATAGAAATATGATTAACTAGTGCACTAGTCGAGTATATGTTGAGTATAGATGGCCGAAACGCTTTCGGTTGAATTATTCGCTCAATATCGACACTTATATATTTTGTCGTCGAACATTCCCGGGAGTTATGTTTCCATGACCTCAAGATAGTTGAAGGGATTCGGATCCCAAATGAAGCTTAACTAGCTCTCTAGATTAATGTATGAGGCTATCAGCCATTGAAATCTTTGTCGGTTCAATAATCAGTCGCTTTCCGGTCAAGTTGTGCACTGTTTGGCGTATAACCGGAAACGATGTCTTTTATGTATTTCTGCTATTCTCATATTGTTTTAGGGTGTTCAACATTGTTTTTTTATAATTCTAGAATCCGGACCATACGGAAATAATGTTGTAGACGAACTGAAATTGTCACCTTTTTAGTCGAAACGGACAATTTTGTGATTTAGGCGTTGTATCAGAAAGTTATGTATTATCGCAAGATGTGTTCCCACATTAGTGTTTTCATGTATATATGGACTCATTTATGGCATTAGCATGCCGTCATTTATTGTTCTGTTTTGTTTTAGCAGTTTTGCTGACATAAATAGTGCAACCGCGAATACTACGCCCAATACTTTCTACCAACACTTTTAGAGCATAGTTTTGTTTCACAACGTAACAGAAACCAATATATGTTATGGCATGAATTAGTTGTCCTCCACTTATGATATGATGTACGACTCAATTACATAATCAAATTACGATATAATGCATGAGATTATGTACTAAAAATAGCGATTAGATTGTACGGAATTACCAGTTATTTGCCATTTGTCACATACTCCCCTTGTTAAAAAGAATTCCGTCCCGAAATTCACCTTGAGGCATTCTCTAAAAGTGTCTCAACAGGTGGGGGTACTTTGTTTTGATTTGAACTTCACGTTCCCACGTATACTCGGGTCTGTGATGTGAGTTCCAGTGAACTTTGACTAGTTTGATTCGACTTCTCCTTGTCTTTTGAACTTTCTAGTCCATAACCTCAATGGGTTCCTCAGTACTGGAGTTTGTCATCAATATGAATTCCATCCACTGGGATGATAACCGTGTCATTAGTAAGGTTTTTATTTAGGTTAGAGACATGAAATGTGTCGTGTGCGTTGTGGAGTTCTTCTAGCAGTTTTAGCTTGCAAGCCACTGTACCAACCTTTGCCAGAATTTCAAAAGGCCTAATGTATCTCGGGTTTAGTTTTTCGTGCTTCCCGAATCTAGATACGCCCTTCCAAGGCAGAGACTTTTAGTAACACTTTGTCTCCGACCTTGAAGGATAATGGTTTGCGTCTTCGATTTGCGTAGCTCTTTTGTCTATCCCGGGCCATTTTGATATGCTCGCAGATTTCTGAATATTTTGTTTGTGGTCTCTTGGACTAGTTCGGGACCAATGAGTTGTTTGTCACCGACTTCCGCCCAACATAGCGGAGATTAACACTTTCGTCCGTGAAGTGCTTCGAATGGCGTGGCCTTGATACTGGTGTGATAACTGTTAATGTAGGAAAACTCTACCAATGGTAAATGAGTATCCTAGTTTCCTCCCAATTCCACAACACAGGCCTGAAGCATGTCTTCCAACGTTTGGATTGTTCGCTCGCTTTGACCATCGGTCTGTGGGTAAAAAGCTATGCTTAAATCTAAGCGAGACCCAAACAATGTTTGAAATGATTGCCAGATCTGCGATACAAAGCGACCATCTCTATCAGAGATTATCAAGATTGGCACTCCATGACGTGCCATGATTTCCTTAAGATACAGTTCAGCTAACTTCTTGGTACTGTCTTTCTCATGGATGGGTAAGAAGTGAGCTGATTTGTTAACCGATCAATGATAACCCAAATCATGTCATGACCCCGTGAGGTCCGTGGTAGTTTTGTAATAAAATCCATTGAGATTTGCTCCCATTTCCAAACAAGGATCTCAGGTTGTTGTAATAAGCTAGATGGCTTTTGGTATTCTTCCTTGACCATTTGCAAAAGTTAGTCATTTCCCAACATAGGTTGCAATATCTCCCTTGAGATTAGGCCACTAATAATACTCTTTTAAATCCTGATGCATTTTATCAGATCCTGGGTGTATCGAGTATTTGGACTTGTGTGCTTCATCCAGCACCAAGTCTCGCAAATCGCCCAAATAGGGAATCCAGATCCTCCCCATGAAATATAGAGTTCCATCCTTGTTCGGTTCCATTTGTTTTTCCATTCGTCGTAATGATTCCACTGGAATGTTTTCTGGTTTTAAAATCTTGTTGTGCATTATGCATTCGAGCTGTAAAGTTCGTCTGGATCGTCATTTCTAAAGCTCGTACCCATAATGTTTTGACTCGTTCCTTCCTGCTCAAAGCATCTGTTACAACATTTGCCTTGCCTGGGTGATACTTGATATCACAGTCATAATCATTCAACAGTTCTACTCAACGTCATTGGCGTATTTTCAGTTCATTTTAGTTGAATATATGTTGAAGACTTTTATGATCTGTGAATATCATACACTTAGTGCCATATAAAAAATGACGCCAAATCTTTAAAGCAAATTCCACTGCACCTAATTCTAGGTCATGTGTGATATAATTTCTTTCGTGAACTTTTAGTTGTCGTGACACGTACGCGATGACTTTTTCACGTTGCATTAATACGCAACCCAAGCCTTGATGCTATGCATCACAGTACACCACAAAATTATCGGTACCGTCTGGGAGTGATAATATCGACGCCTTACATAATTTTTATTTTAATACTTGATATGCCAATTCTTGTTTTACTTCCAAATCAAACTTTTTGTCCTTTTGTGTAAGCGAGGTTAGCGGCTGAGCAACTTTTGCGAAGTTCTCAATAAACCTCCTATAGTATCCAGCTAAGCCTAGAAATTGTCGTATTTCCGTGGGGGTTCTTGACGCGGTGCAATTCTTTATAGCCTCGATCTTTGAGGGGTCGACGTGTATCCCATTCTCGTTCACCACGTGACCGAGAAACTGTACTTCGCGAATCCAAAATTCGCTTCGAGAACTTGGCATATAATTGTTCCTTTTTTTAGCAACTCAAGTATAGTTCTCAAATTTTGTTCGTGTTCTTCCTCGATTCACGAGTATATTAATTTGTCATCAATAAATACAATCAAGAACTTGTGGAGGTATGGCTTACAAACCCGGTTCATCAAATCCATAAATACTGCAGGGGCATTTGTTAACCCAAATGGCATAACAAGGAACTCGTAGTGAATGTAGCGAGTCCTAAACGTCGTCTTAGGAATACTTTCCTCTTGGATTCTTAACTGATGATACCCGGATCTTAAATCAATCTTTGGATAGAAACTCGACCCTTGCAATTGATCGAACAGATCGTCGATCCTCGGTAATGGCTCTTGATGGTTAGCTTGTTTATTTCGCGATAATTGATGCATATTCAGAAGGTTCCATCCTTCTTTTTCACCAACAGCACTAGAGCTCCCCAAGGCGAGAAATTTAGTCTTATGAATCCTTTGTCTAACAACTTTTGAAGTCGTGTAGATAGTTTTTGCATTTATGATGGAGCTAATCAGTATGGAGGCTTCGCTACTGGTGGTGCTCCCTGCACCAAATCAATGCGAGAGTTGGCGTGTCGTTGCGGAGATAATCCAGACAAGTCTGATGGAACGACTTCAAGGGAATTCCTTCCTAATGGTTATTTCCTCCAATTTTGCCTCCTCAGTTTCCTTGTCGACTACGTGAGTTAGAAAGGCTATGCGACCTTTCTGTAGGCACTTTTTGCCTTCATGTAATTAATGATTCGTAAGGGCGTCTCGTGCTTCTCTCCATGTACTACAAGTGTTTCATCGTCTGGCAGGGGAATGCAGATAGTTTTCTTAGGACAACTACTTCCGCTCGGTTATACGTAAACAAGTCTATGCCAAAAGCTACGTCGTAATAACCCAGATAATCGAGTAAAAGATTGATATTAAATTCTCGCTCTCCAACTTCCAAAGTGCAACCTTTTATAACTTCCCCTGACTTGACTAATTTACCGTTGGCAAATCCTATAGAATGAGGGAACGTCTATCTTACTTGACTCTAGGTCAACTATATTTTTAATTCTATGGAGATGAACTAAAATTGACATAGGTATCACACAAGATGGATGCGAGATGTTGGTTGATAGGAAATGTGTCGGTGACCTTTTAATGATTCCTCATGACTCAGGGATCAAAACAGTGCATCTCGGATCTTTGGTATTGATTTCGGACTATCTCGGATACCTCATTTCAAATTACATCTCGGATACCTTATTTCAGACGGATTCCCATCTCGGGTCACCATCTCAGATAGCAATTCAGACTACCATCTCGAATCACCATCTCAGATAGCAATTTGGATTACCATCTCGGATTATTGTTTCGAATTGGGTACTGTTCCGAGTTGAACTCGAAAAGGTGGAAAGTTAACCGACTAGTAACAAACGTTTTGGTACACAGAAATTGATCTGTAAACAATTTTACAAACCGATTGCACAGCTAGAATTGTGTGATTTTTAGGAAAAAAATTGGACATTATATATCATTGGATTCATATCGACGAGAGGAGTCTAACGTTAATTCTCCAAGAGCTAACTTGATAGCGTGTCTAATTTACAAGACTCTAATTCAGTGTAAGGTTAACACCTAAAGACACTAGCTGACCTCGGTGTTGGTATCAAAAGAATTGACACGTAATGAATGTAGAGTAGAACGTACGCATGACAACATCAGGATCTTGTGGGGTATCCATAGTTTCTGCTCACTCACACTTTAATTCACTTGGCTGATTCATTATTGAGACGTTCATGCTTGAAGTGGCCTTCATGCCATTCTTAACTTCCTTATTCTTGGTTGCGTCTTACTAACTTATTGGTTTCTATTTTGTGTCTTGATTTACCACACTTCTCCTCTTGCCACTTTTGCAAGTGCCCTCATGGGGAAATTTTCACTTATCTCATTTAGGATTTCAGTAAGTTATCAACATATTTCTTGGTGCTATCATCAATTATGGCAGCAATGGCCTTTGTTTCTATCATCAGGGGATTTCCCTTTCGCTTCCCATCGCTAGTAGATTCCACATGCGTTTCCTTCCTTACCGCATGTTTCTTTGATAATTTCCCATTTTCACCGCATCCCTGGTGAGACTAACTGCGAGAGTTATTGTTTGAGTGATGAAGGTAGGGTGGGATGATGTGGTCATGTTTCGATTCTTATAGGCTAAACCCTAAATGTAGCACTCAATGCGTTTGATTTCAAGTGTTCCAAGTATGGAACAATCCTTAAGAGATCGTGAAAGCGTCGAGTGTAACCAACAACGTGGGCTGCAATCATGATAGAGTTCTAGGATCCCGTTTCTACCCATTTCTTTATTTAGCGGGCATAACCTACCACACCTCTCGCACGAATGAGGTCTCGCAGCTTACAGTCCGGGAAAGCCTTAGAATTTAAAACCATGTATGATCGCATCTTCAGGTGTAGCGCCGCCACTCGTTCCCAATCTGTTCTGATAGGAACCATTTAAACTACCGACCAGTACCGTCACTAGTGTTGCCTAAATTACTCCCGTGTCGTGCGATTTCCGCAACCGTATGTCCTTCCATAAGAACTCTAGTTCGGCTTACACAGTAAGTCATGGAATAACTAACCCCTTTTGGGTGTAGACCTTCCTTTTGGCACCATGTTTCTTCTTAATACTCAAGATTAAGAGAAGCTAGACATATATTTGGTTAAGTATAGTCTACCATGCGCCGAAGAATAAAGAATGCCATCGGTCATTGAAATCTCAAGATTGTATTGTTCATACATGTTTGAAAAAATTGATAACGTGAACAACAACAATCCGAAATTCGTAGTACCTCTTGCATGTATCGGCCATATGTCTAAGTGGAACGGAAATAACTCATGGAGGAGCAGAAACCAAACGGTCGTCTCCAACCTTATAGCATGTATTCCATACTTCGTGGACCTCGATCATCCATAGTAGGAAAAAAATCCTCCGCCACACTAACTCGTGTGACGAATATGTTGATATCCCTTGAGCTCCACGAGCTCCCGCTAGATTGTTATAGTTTCCATAGATATCGAATAGAATGCAATGAGGGTGTTGAAGCATGGCTCATGCCATAACATCCCTTGGAATATGACAAATGTCAAATGACATAATTTAATGAAATCTCTTTCCAATAAATAAGATGAGGTGATATAGACAACATGATACCAACCCATGAACAAGAATTCTAGACCGTTGAGGAAATATCCTCATTGGGTGGACAACCAGTTTTTGTTTGTTTAGATGACTAGTCTCAATCGACTCGTGATATAGATCGAATGTTAGATGCGAACAAATACGTGTGGTGTTTTTGTATCATAGGGTGTTATTGCAACCACCTGGTTAGTGTCCCACTAGATAGAAACTCGAACAAGCTTACAATTTCATATGGGTAGTGATCATTAGGTAGACCCGCATAGCCCACCAGGATTCTCATCCACTGCAAGTTATTATTACGTGGGCCCCTGTAATAATAAATTGCCTTGCAAATCACCCTAGTGTTCTACCGTTCAATGACGACGATCAGCCAGAGAGAGGACGCTATTTTCTACATACCTTCAACATAGACGGGACCTTCGTGATGGTCCATGTTCTATCGTCCGTTCCATTACTCGCGAAAGGGCACGCCGTTAGACAAATTTAGAAATAGAGAGAATTTGCAACAATAACAACTAGAGGGGCACCTTCAAGATGAGTACTTCACCTTCCTTGTTTAAGAGTGTCGTTATTAATGATTAATATGAGTCACAGGGACCTCGTCCCGCTAATAGAGTTGTCGTCCATGGCTACCACCTCCACCTCTTCGTCACTACCGAAGCCAGGCATCTCCGCATCTGCGGGAAAAGCAACCACCTTATGTAGAATCGATCCTAAGGTCTCACTTAGGAACCACGTTCGCCATAAGCTCCGCAATAGACGCAAGGTCGATATTCTCATTGTTCGAGTCAAGGATAATGGTAATATCCGTGGTCAAAGGTATTTCGTTCTTGGCAAAATATTTCGTACAACACATATATAAATAAATTATATATATAATCACATAAAATCCCATGTAGCTAGGATTTCGATCTTTTGTAACGTATCCATGACACATAGTCTTATAATGTAATGTGTCTATTTCTCATAGACTAACCATGTATTGATCCTTTTTCGTTACTTATGGCTGAGCTCGGGTGATAGATACTCATGTTATCGTGACACAATGAAAACCTATTGTCATTTTTGTCATACTTCTGAAAACATTTCTATGTCGTTATAAACTTTGTTTTCATGTGAGAGTCCTTACTGATTGTATACCAAACTTTAACAAAAGTTTTTCCCCGGTTCACTATAACCGTAGCTCTGATACCAATCTGTCACACCCTGGTCGTAGTGGAAGAGTAATCGTTTGACTATGAGGTAATCATTGCATCCAATCATGTAAAAAACTGTAAATCAATAACCATGCCATGCTTATGTTAATTTGCAACCAACGTTTACATGTTCCCAAAAGTGAAATCATGAGTTTCCAAACACTTTCACGTTTGTCATTAGAAATGTGGTTTGAAATACATTACAACATAATAAAAGATTGTTTTCATCGTAAAAGCATGTTGAGGTTTTGACTCCTATATACCCATACGAGGTTGGGATATAAGAGGCAATTCCTCCAAAAGGTGGCATTCATTGTCATGTCATTCCCATTTCCCGAAGTGTTCACCGGCTCAAGTCTTGCGTCCTGAAATACATGTGATTTTAAAAAGTCAACATGAAGTTGGTAAGTTCATGTAGTTAATGTTTTCGTATGAGATGTTTTTTTTGTAATTTAGTAATGAAATCTTAGTATGTTATTAGCATTCATGGAGTTTAAGGATCTATCAGAGTGTAGCTAGCACCCTGACATATGTGCCATAAGTAAGTAACCAAACCGAGATAACTCGTGACATCAATTGGGATCACAAAAGCACTCCTAAAGGGTTAACAAACCAGGAGTGGAGCGCGTCTCAAACTCGATAGATCTATACCTTTTGCACCTTGGTCACTAAGTGATTAATGGTTACTCTTGTCATCATCCTACTTAAGCACATTGATCGTGTAATCATCTAACCCCATAGCTAACATACCACTTGTTATGACATGTATTTCCCCTCGATAGTTTTAAAACAAAACTTTGAAATAATTGAAAAGAGAGACATGAACTCACAGCTTTGCGTTCCGTAGGTCGTACTTATCAAAGTTCGGTGTCTACACACGTGTGTTACCTACATGTGTATTAAGTTCATTACACACCTAGGTCTCGTTGTTGTTCATCTTAAATTCTTGTTGTTTATTTATTTATCATATTTTTATACATATATTTCTCAAATATATATATATATATATATATATATATATATATATATATATATATTGTTATTCTTAGATCGTGTGTGAACGGGCCTTGCCCTTCACATGTCCTCGTGCCTTGCAAGCATGTCATTAGGCCTAGCCCATCTTTATGTGATTGGGCCCAGCCCATGTAATTTATGTCATTGGGCGTAGCCCATGTCTTTATGTGATTGGGCCTAGCCCAATTTATTTTTAAGAGTCAAGTATATTCTTACACTTATAAATTTTTACTAAGTATAGATTTTTAAGTATATTTATATAATTTTATAAAACCACTTAGTTAATTCTTATGCATTTTAACTTTCCGGATTTTTTATCGTTAACTCATATATATGTTAAGTGTCTAAAATATCTTATTTTAGACATGTCATCGTTATCGTTTAATATATACATTTTCGCGTTGAAGATTGCCCAACGTCGTAGCAACTCTTCATGTTGGCGATTTGTTCGTTTGTCGACGACGCGACAGTGTATCATGTACATTCGCCCATTGTCCGCATTACTCTGTTCGTACGATCATCGTTTCGACATATTGTAAAAGTGTATGTGCTTCGTGTCATCTACACTTCGTAATTCTCTCAAGTGATTGAAGTATTTGTATAAGTTGGGTATTTTGTGGTATATACCCTAAACTTCTAGATACATACACATGTATTTACACATAGCGTTTTGGTGGCAAAATATTCATATACATATGCTTTTATTTTCACAAGTATTTGTATATATATGTAAGAATTACTTATTCTTAACTTGTGAATACATATATATATATATAGATATATATATGTATATATATATACACTTGTTAAACACTTGGGTGTTTAAGGTTTAACCCTTCTCATTAGAACTTCCTTAATGACGGCTTTAGATCACTAATTGCGTTTAGTACCGTTAATTACCCCATTAATCATGCTTTAATTGCGATTAGATTTTTAAAAAATTTCACCATATTTCTCCTAAATTATGGCATTTTCCACATTTTAAAAACGTATTTAAACCATGTTTAAACCCATAACCAAGGTCAATTATCAACTCAAGATTACATACCACTTTGTTTACAACTTATGCGCCTCATTTTCCATGATCTTTGTTAAAATATTCTTACTACTTTTTTTAAAAACAATGAGATTTTTATATACTTATTAGAACCTTTAAGTCACCAATTTAGTTACACTTTCATATCATTATTTCCACTTTAATCTCCTTTATTTACTAGACTTTTTAAGATGATTGTACCCTAAATCATGGTGTTTATTTCTCATAAAAATCACACATGTGTAATAAATCATTTTTAACTTGTAGTAATCTTCATGGATCATGAGGTTGATGATCTTGTTTACATTTAAACATCACCATGTTTAAATCATCATTTATATTGTTATACATACAAGATCATCTACTTTAATCAACATAATCATGCTAACTACTTAACACTAAAGCACATAATAAACACATAACAAGCTTTGTTTAGTGTTATTATTATGGTGAGGTTTAGGGTTTTTGAGTTGTATTTTTTTTACTTTCAAGATGATCAACTTGTACTTCCTTAAACTAGGCATTATAAGAAGCTTAAATATGAAGAAATTTATCTTACAAAGATTGTTCAAGATTAGTGAAGATTTCGGAAGAAGATGAAGCTCCAAGAAAGCCCTAATGATCCTCCATCCTTGCAAGCACTTTGGATAATCTTGTAGTGGCTTTAAAGTGTATAAAATGGGGTGTTTAATGGTGCAAATGTGGTGGCCTAGTGGTGGTGGTTTTAGCCGTGGGGATGAGGGAACAATGAAGGCTTGTTTAATTTTTTTTTTATGAAAAAATGATGGAAGATATGGTGTAATCTTACATATATATTTTGCTATCTTTCAAAGATTACACATAAATCTTACACCATACTTATAATCCTACAATTTCAACACAAATCAAGTGGGTGGAGGCCCACATGGGGGGTTAAGTGTAAATTATTTTCAACATGTATTAAATTGTAAGATATTTATATGATTAAACTTAAGTATGAGGATTAGGAATGTGTCTTGCAACATTAGTGAGTAATTACAGTTTAGGGTGTTAATCAATATTAATTGTCCCCTTGACTAATTGGTATTAGTTTCGGATAACGAAAACGTCACTAGTTCACTCATCGGTACGATATCGACTAATGTGCAAATTTTATTATTTCGTACCGGGAGATTAGGTTTTCGACCACCATAAGTGCCATGGCATTTATTTAGAGCACTTCTGACATAGAAATATGATTAACTAGTTCACTAGTCGAGTATATGTTGAGTATAGATGGCCGAAACGCTTTCGGTTGAATTATTCGCTCAATATCGACACTTATATATGTTGAGTATACATGTGTTAAATTGTAAGATGTTTATATGATTAAACTTAAGTATGAGGATTAGGAATGTGTCTTGCACCATTAGTAAGTAAGTAGGGTTTAGGGTGTTAAAAATATTAATTAGTCCTCTTGACTAATCGATATTAGTTTCGGATAATGAAAACATCACTAGTTCACTCATCGGTACGATATCGACTAACGTGCAAATTTTATTATTTCGTACCGGGAGATTAAGTTTTCGACCACCATAAGTGCCATGGTGTTTATTTAGAGCACTTCCGACATAGAAATATGATTAACTAGTTCACTACTCGAGTATATGTTGAGTATGGATGGCCGAAACGCTTTCCGTTAAATTATTCGCTCAATATCGGCACTTATAAATTTTGCCTTCGAACATTCCTGGGAGTTGTCATTCTGTTACCTCAAGATAGTTGAAGGGATTTCGGATCACAAATGAAGCTTAACTAACTCTCTAGATTAATATATAAGGCTATCGGCCAATGAAATCTTTGTTGGTTCGACAATCGGTCGCTTTCCGGTCAAGTTGTGCATTGTCTGCCGTATGACCGGAAACGATGTCTTTTATGTATTTCTGCTATTCTCATATTGTTTTAGGGTGTTCAATATTATTTTGTCATAATCCTCGGAATCCGGAAAATACCGAATTAATGATGCGAACGAACTGAAATTGTCACCTTTTTAGTCGAAACAGACAATTTTGTGATTAGGCGTTGTACTGGAAAGTTATGTATTTTCGCAAGATGTGTTCCCACATTAGTGTTTTCATGTATATATGGACTCATTTATGGCATTAGCATGTCGTCATTTATTGTTCTGTTTCATTTTAGCGGTTTTGCTGACATAAATAGTGCAACCGCGAATACCGCGCCCAATACTTTCTACCAACACTTTTAGGGCATAGTTTGATTTGTTTCACATCGTAACGGAAACCAATATATGTTATGGCAAGAATCAGTTGTCCACCACTTATGATATGACGTACGACTCAATTACGTAATCAAATTATGATATAATGCATGAGATTATGTACTAAAAATAGTGATTAGATTGTACGGAATTACCGGTTATTTGCCATTTGTCACACCAGGAAGGGTATCAAAACTGATTGTAGGCTCATGTTGGTTGGAAAACTAAGCCTTGATGGTGTCTACGGTGATTTGCAGTTATGTTGCAAGAGAAGAGAAATGATACTATATTGGCATGTTATAGATTATTTTCAATTAAGTTTAACAACATTCTAATAGTTTGACAGATGGGTCTAATTTTAAGGTTGTTATAAAAATAGATAACATGAGTTCATGCATGTAAATGGGTAAATGGAGATGGGGCCATGAGAGCCATCCTTTTTATTTATTATATTTTTTTATTTAATTGAATAAAAATAAGACATTTTATAATGGGTTTTTGTAAGACATGTGAACTTTGTAAATGGGTTTTGATAATATATTTTATAATAACAATAACAAAAAGTTTTTTTATTTTTTTTTAAATATGAAATTTATAAAAGTGTTAATATAAAAAATAATATTCAAAGATATTTAATATATATACTTTTGGACTAGGACAATTTAATATATTTAATTTTATCTTACCTAAAGTCTCCATATCAAGAACTCAAATAATTAGTTTTGTTATTTATATTGTTTCGATTATTCAGAATATTTGTTATACCTATTTTAGGGTAATTTGGTCATTTGAGCTTCATTTCCTCGTGCGGTATAATTTTAATTCGCAGATCGCTTCGCAACTAGTGTGTAGATCTATTTCTTTTCCCTTTTTAGTCATTAAATATTTATAGGGTGCATCATGTATAATGTTTTTTCTATTGTTTTCTATTTAATTAAATAATACGCAAGGTCAATGTATCACTATGTGTTTCACGTTTAATGTTTTTATTATTTCTAGTATCTATTGTTGCATTTGTGTGTATCTATGTGTTTACTCGCTTTGTGTCACAGGTTTCACGTGGATCCACCTGGCTGACTAGGTTCCCCACAGCTAGGGGTTGTAGCCTAGTATCCCCATCAGTATTAGACTCGCTCTTCGGGGTTTGAGACTAATGCATGCTATAATCTTTGAGTCTTATTGTTTCTATCTATTTATCTGTATTATGATTGTGGTGACCATAAGATGTTATGGATGTTCCTTCTACACATGAAAATTGTGACAAATGGCAAATAACCAGTAATTCCATACAATCTAATCACTATTTGTATTACATAATCTCATGCATTTTATCGTAATTTGATTTTGTAACAGAGTCGTACGTCGTATCATAAGTATTAGGACAAGTAAATCAAATCATAACATATAGTGGTTTCCGTTACGACGTGGAACAAACCAAACAATGCCCTAAAAGTGTTGGGTGCACTATTTGCGGCTGTACTATTCATGTCAACAAAACCGCTATAATGAAACAGAACAACGAATAACGGCATGCTAATGCCGTAATTGAGTCCATATATATATGAAAACAATGATATGGGAACACATATTAGAAAAATACATAACCTTCCAGTACAACGCCTAATTTGAAAAATTGTCCGTTTCGACCAAAAGGGCGAGAATTTCAGGTTGTCGCAATATTAATTCGGTATTTTCCGGATTCCATAATTATAACAAAACAATGTTGGACATCTTAAAACAACATAAGAATAGTAGAAATACATAAACGACATCGTTTCCGGTCATACGACAACAGTGCACAACTCGACCGGAAAGAGACCATTTGTCGAACCGACAAACATTTTAGTAGCCGACAACCTCATGCATCCATGCCTCATTTGGGACTCAGATGCCTTTCAACTATCTTGAGGTCAAGGAAACAGAACTTCTGGAAAAGTTCGACGGCAAAATATATAAGTGCCGATATCGAGCGAACGATTGAACGGAATGCTTTTCGGCCATCCTAACTCAACACATATTCGGTTAGTGAACTAGTTAAGCATATTTCTAGATCGAAAGTGCCCTAAATAAACGCCATGACATTTGTGGTGGTAAAAAACCAAACTTCTGGTACTAAATAATAAAGTTCGTATATTAACCGATATTGTGTCGATGAGCGAACTAGTGACGTTTTCATTATCCGAAACTTATACCAATTAGTCAAGAGGACTAATTAACATGGGTTACACCCTAAACCCTAATTAATGCTAATAATACAAGATCAACCCCCTAATCATAACACTTAAGTTAATTACCTAAAACTCTAATAAATAGTCACATGTTACAAAAGAGTTACACTTTACCCCCTCCAAATGGCGGATTCAAGTGGGTCCCGCACCCACTTAAATTGTGTTGAAATTGCAATATTAGGAGTACGGTGAAAGATATGGATGTAATTATAAACAAGACATCACTTCATGTCTTCCATCATTTCTCACAAAAAAAAAATTAAACAACCTCCTCCTTCTCCCTCATACCCCACGCCCACGCCTACCAACACCACGACTACACCACCACAAGTCCACCATTAAACATCTTATTTCACACACTTTAAAGCCATTTCAAGATCATCTAAGGTGCTTGCAAGGATGAAGGATCATTAGGGCTTCCTTGGAGCTTCACCTTCTTCCTAAATCTTCACTAACCTTGGGCAACCATTGTAAGATAAATTGCTTCATATTTAACTTCTTAGAATGTCTAGTTTAAGGAAGTACAAGTTGATCATCTTGAAAGTGAAGAAAATATAACTCAAAAAGCCTAAACCTCACAAGAATAAATAAACTAAATATAGTTATTATGTGGTGATTATGTGCTTAAATGTTAACTAGTTAGCATGATGATGTTGATTATGATAAGTAATGTCTTTAAAGTAGATGATTTTGTATGAATAATAATATAAATGATGATTTAAACATGGTGATGTTTTAATCTAAACAAGATCATCAACCTCATCATCCATGAAGATTACTACAACTTAAAAGTGATTTACTACATATGAATGATTTTTATAAAGAATAAACACCATGATTTAGGATGTGATCATCTTAAAAAGTGTAGTAAACAAAGGGGGTTTGAATGGAAGACTTGATTTAAAGATATAACAAAAGTGCTGGCTTAGAAACTCTAATAAATATATTGAAATCTTATTATTTTTTAGAAAGGTAGTAAGAATATAACTACCAAAAACCATGGATGATGATGTTCATAAGTTGTAAACAAAATAGTATGTGATCTTATATCGATAGTTGATCTTGATTATGGGTTTAAACACGGTTTAAATACGTTTTTAAAATGTGGAAGACGCCATAGTTTAGGGGAAACTATGGCGAAATTTTCTAAAAATCTAATCACAATTAAAGTATGATTAACGGGGTGATTAACGGGACTAAACACGATTAGTGACCTAAACCGTCATTAAGGAAGTTAAATGACAAGGGTTAAACTCTAAACACCCAAGTGTTTAACAAGTATATATATATATATATACATATTACAAGTTAAAAATAAGTAATTCTTACATATATATATACACATATATATATATGTATGTATATATATATATATATATAAATACTTGTGAGAAATAAAAACATATGTATATGCATATTTTTTCACCAAAAATTATGTGTAAATACATGTGAATGTATGTGTATGTATCTAGCAGTTTAGGGTATATACCACAAAATACCCAACTATACACAAATACTACAAACACTTGAAAATATTACCAAGTGTAGATGACACAAACACATACACTTTTACAATACGTCGAAACAATGATCGGACAAACCGAGCAATACGAACGATGGGCGAACATACGCGATACACCGCCGTGTCTCGACCAACGAACAAATCGCCGACGCGAAGAGTTACTATGACGATGGCAATTGTCGACGCGAAAAAGTACATATTAGAGGACAACGACGACACGTCCAAAATAATATATTTTAAACACTTATCATATAATATATATATATATATATATGTATATATATGTTAACGATATCAAAATCCAGAAAGTTAAAATGTATAAACATTTACTAAGTGGTTTTATAAATGTTTATAAATATATACTTGAAAATCTATACTTAGTAAAATATATAAGTATAAGACTTATAAATATTGGACTCTTGAAAATGAATTGGGCTAGGCCCATTATATAAAAGACATGGGAAAAGCCCAATTACATAAAATATATGGGTTAAGCCCAAAGGCATAAAAGACATGGGCAAGGCCCAATTACATAAAATATATGGGTTAAGCCCAAAGGCATAAAGACATAGGCTAGGCCCAATCACATAAAGACATGGGCTAGGCCCAATGACATAAATTACATTGGCTAGGCCCAATGACATAAAGACATGGGCTAAGCCCAATGACATAAATGACATGGGCTAGGCCCAATGACACGCGTGCAAGGCACGGGACATGTGAAGGGCAAGGCCTGTTCACACACGATCTAAGAATAACAATATATATATATATATATATAATAATATTTGAGAAATATATGTATAAAAATATTAATCGAACTAACGAACTACCAACACTATGATAACACTAAAAGTTGTTTTAATGTGATAAATAAATACACAACAAGAATTCAACATGAACAACTGGTACAAGGTCCAACGAGACCTAGGTGTTTATGAAGTTAATACACATGTAGGTTACAACGTTACGGACACCGAACTTGATAAGTCGATGTACGAACCGCAAAGCTGTGAGTTCATGTCCTCCTTCAATCATTTCAAAGTTTCGTTTTAAAACTATCGAGGGGAAATACATGTCATAACAAACAGTATGTTAGCTATGAGTTTAGATGATAACACGATCACATGTGCATAAGTAGAATGATGACAATAGTAAACATTAATCACGTAGTGACCAAAGTGCAAAAGACATAGATCTATTGAGTTTGAGACGCGCTCCACGCCTGGTTGGTATACCCATCGAAGTGCTTTTGTGATCCCAATGATGTCAAAGTTGTCTCGGTTTGGTTGCATACTTATGTGTCACACCCTGGATTTCCAACCCGAAATCCATACACCGGTGGGCTCGGATGGGGAGTATCGTGACATAAGTTGTTAACATCATTGTCAATTAAACATAGCACAGCGGAAGTCATGGAGTAAAATTACTATTACAAACTGAATGTACAAAATAAAATAATATACAGGCTTGTAATAGAAGATCCACAGGCGAATCATAAAATGTACAAGAAAGAATATAAAACAGACTTTAGGGCAGATCTAAGGATTTGCAAGATCCTCTTATTCACTACCAAGCAGCTTCCGGCCTATTTTGTATTGTACCTGCAGTTAGCCTTTGGACGATACGTCCGCTTTCGGTAGTAAATACACCCAACTGACTCATTTTGAAAACTTTAAAATGATTTTTAAGTGCAAAATGGCACAAAATCTTTTATTAACTTGGGAAAGTTGACCTTGAAACCTTGTATCAGATTCACATGTTTGTCAATACATACAGGGCCTAGTACAGAAACCACCGAGACATGATTAAATACACACCACTTACGAACTCATGAAGGAGTTATCCCCAACGTCTTGGGTAATTTGCATATGAGCATCTGTCAGGTGTATGCCTACAACCCGCACTAAGGTCGTGGCCAATAACTAACGTATTGAGCCGAGGATATCCAGGACACCGTAATTTAACCCTTGATGTTTAAGTTATCAAACAAAACTGAATAAAACGAAATATGGGGTTTACTAGCCACAAACGGGCATTCGATTGACTCCATTTTGGACCAAGCGGTAATAATTTACCGTATCCCAAGCCTATATAGGGAAATAAGTCGAGAGTATTTACCTGAGCTAGTCTTCTTTCAAAATTCAATAACTCAGCCGTATACAAAAGTACTAACGTGAAGAGAGCATTTACCAGCAAGGCTCTAGTCTGGATTATGGCATAAGCTAGCTAATTAAATACTAATGGCCTTATAAACCGAATAGTGTACATGATCAAAACGTATAACGCTTGATTAAACGATGATCGGATAGAATGTAGTTTAAACCAGACAGCTACTTTGACTTGTATAATATGGGTAAATAATCAACATTTTGGATTTTGAGATTTAAATGATAAGGTAAAACCGGTTTCGGTTAAATTCCGTAAACTAGTTACGTATAATCAACTGTTTGCTTAAAAGCAATAATGGGTAACCGGATAAGTCATGGACAAGTTCTATATGCCATTATATTTTAAATAAGTTAAAATATCAGTATGATTAACTTGTATACCCGTTATGGTTTTAAAACGAAAGTATGCCCGATAAGGGCATTTCGGTAATTATATACCATATAAACGGAACTTGAACATATTTTAAGTTTATAATCATGAGTATTCTGGAAAAAACATTTTATTTATGATACCAATTATATGTGTATTTTACCTTTTATGACCAAACTATGCACCGAATGGGCATTTTGGTCATTTTACACATAGTTTGTAAACTATTTGGGAATCTGAGTTTATAACATGTACCTACTGTAAAATCAGTAGGTATCAAGTCTTGGTCAATAATATGGTTTAAAACCATACTATGCGCCGAAACGGCGCATATGTCGTAAGATAACGTCTTTAAGCGATGTTTACGAAAACTGATGTTTCGGTCATATTAAAATGTTTAGAATATTTTATTTAATATAACATATCAGTAGGTAAATGATTTACCTTGAAAAGATTGATTAAAATTATTTTATGAGCCACAAGGGCTAAAACTGTCATTTATGGACATAGTTTAAAGATTTGCTTGAAAACCCTATTTATAACTTAGTTTAACATCCCAAATAATCTTACTTATGATATTACATTAGTAGAAACCCATTTTCAAGTTCATTATTATTTAAAACCTTGTTTTATACAAAAAGGACATTTTGGTCAAAGATGACATAATTATGGAACTTGCGCATAAACTTGGATTCTGATTATGATCATGTAATATAGCCTCAGAGGGTTATGCTACATTATATTATAATGTAACTTTATATCAGTAGGTAACTAATCTAAATTGGGTCAAAATCGAAAGTCAAAACAGAAGTCAAACTTCGCGACTTTCGGTTGCGAACCGACCCTAGAACTGAAATTGACGAGTCGAACATGTTCTTATAGGTTCTACTAATTATTACCAACTTGTCTAAGTGTCAAAACAGGCTTCATAACATATATAAGATCAATTTATGATTTTTCCAAAAAATGGCCTGTTTGACTTTTTAATATCATGACTTTGACCCGTCAATTGGTCCAGCAAACGTGATCTTCAGGAGGTGCCCTTTATAGGGATTAACACCTGCCTTATTACGATCACTTAGCCATGTTCATTTCGAACAATGGCTGGACCATAGTGGTCTTAACCGAAAGTCAAAGCGTTTTCCAAAAACCGCTTGACTTTTGGCTCTAAAAGCCTATAAACGAAAATGCAAGAGCAAGGAACACTTACAAGGGTTCCTAAAATGCAAGAGAACTAAGTTGGATGCTCCTTTCAGCTAGGAACTTCTAGAGGTGGGAGAAGAGTGATTTAATGAAAAAGGTGCAAGTTGGAATGGTGAACTTAAGCACCTATTTATAGTTGGAGAGCTCAAAGGAGGTGAAGCCAGGTGTTTAGGGGTGTAAGAGGAAGCTTGCAATTGTCCCAAAATGTGGCATAGCTGATTACAAGTCCTTGGTTTCGAATTAATGGTTTTGGAGCTTTGTTTGGATGCCAAGCCAAACTTTCTGCAGCAGACCTGTTCTCGTGCCCCGCGATAGACACAAGGCATGTCTCTCGCGGCCCGCGACCGCCCCATGGCCACTTTCAAACTTTTTCACTTTTAGCCCCTTAACTTATTAAAGCTTATAAAAGCCTTCTAAAACACCGTTTTGGCATAATTAGCCCTCCGTAGCCAATACTTGGCACACCCGGGATTATGCCCGGACATTGTCGAGCTCTCGGTTCGTTAAAGGTCACTCAGAGGTATAAGTTAATATGTTGACACCTTTAATCTCTCCATTATCCAACTTTCATATATTATTGGATTTTATCACTCTCGTCCAACAAACGAGACATATGAGAGTTAGGACTTTATAAAGGATCACTCAGAGGTTCGATATAAGCATGTTGACTTCGATGTCACTCACAGGCTAGGCATGTTGACACAACGATCACTCAGAGGCCGAGTTAAGCATAATGACACTAATGTTCAAGCAGAGGCTACGTTTTATGCATGACGACACTAATGGTCGTTCAGAGGCTAGGTTTATGCATGTTGACATCGAAAAGTCATTAAGAGGCTCAGTTTGAGCATGTTGTCACTTTTAGTCCATATTAGTCTTTTAATTGACTATACTAAAAATACAACACGTGTCACTATATTATTGGACACGATTTTACAGGGTGTTACATTATGGCACATATGTCAGGGTGCTCGCGACACACTGATAGATCCTTAAAACTCCATGAAATGCTAAACATACTAAGATTTCATTACTGGATTACAAGGATGACATTTTATACCAAAAAATTAACTACGTGAACTCGCCAACTTTTGTTAACTTTTAAAATTACATGTATTTCAGACGTAAGGCATGAACTGGTGATACATTTCGGGATATGGGAAAATTACAAGACAACGATGTGCCATCTTTTGGAGGATTTGCCTCTTATATTCCAACCTAGTATGAACATATAGGAACAAAATCTCATTATGCATTTATGATGAAAACAGTTAAAACTATGAAATTACTTTTGGTTAGTTACAAAATATTGGAATGCAAATTTATATCGGCATGGCATCTTTCTTGATTTACACTTGTTTACTTAATTGGATGCAATGATTACCTAATAGTCACACACTTGCGCTTCCGCTACGACCAGGGTGTGACAGGTTGTTATCAGAGCTCCCATTGTAGTGAAACGGGGAAAAACTTTTATTAAAGTTTGGTCTACAATCACTAAGGGCTCACACATGAAAACAAAGTTTAAAACATAACAGAAATGTTTTCGGAATCATGAAAAAAATGACAAAAGGTTTTCATTATGTCACGATAACATGAGGAACTATCACACGAGCTCAACTAAAAGTAACGAGTAAGGATCAACACATGATTCATCTATAATGGATAGACACAAAACATTAGGATTACACGTGAAAACAAAGAACAAGTTTAGCACGAGAAGTGGTGATTAATATGAAAATATATCATAAGTAATAATAAATTACTAACATGTATATATATGCATTGTACAGATTATTTTCGAGGACTATGTCTTCTTCGTCAAGCTATGAGGAGGATCCAATGGAGTACGTGTCCGATGATGGATACGGTTCCCACACTGATGCCATACCCCATGAGGATGGAGCTGGCCACGAGGTCCCTGACGACGAGGACCTTGATGAATTTCAGCCATTTTCTCTTATTGACCCTATGGAGGATGATGCCCCACAGGGAGATGACGTGTTAGCCATTCCGCAGCCTCTACATGACGTTATTGTTTAGGGTCATCTAGAGGGCGAGCACGCGATAGTACACTTGGCCATACCTCTAGCCATGGTTCCTTCGGTCATCGATCTAGATGATAATGATGACATCCCGGAGTTTCACGTCGACCTTATGGAGGATGAGCTTGGAGACAGCGAGGTCTTCGATGACATAGCTATACTTGAGAAACCATCCCCTGTCATATCAGTTTTCAATATCTCGTCATCCTCAGCTGCCACCTAGAGTGAGCATGTGGCGGATGATGCCTCTTCCGCCTCCCCAGATTCACCCATACCGATGCACTCACCCCCTGTAGCCTCACCTGTCCATGTTAGCTCTTTTCCTGTTAGTACCCCTACTCATGGACCCGTACTATATACTAGACCCGCTCCTTATTTTGGACCTGCACGACACTACTCACTGAGCGGTACCCCACGTGACCCTGAGCAACTACCCCCATTTTTCTCTGGGAGGTCTACTTATCATCCTATATACGATCCATTTGCAGCTGGGCCCTCTCACATGGCTGGACCTTCACTCCCAGCTGGACCACCTCCCATGTATGCCACACGCCCCATACCACCAATTGCAGTATGTCTACCCCGATACCCCCACCGGGCATGAGCCCTTCTGACCCCTACCATCCCTCACACTTTCCTCCGATTCCTGTGGAGGAAAGGGTGACATCGTATGACCTTCAGCTCTCCTTGATCTTTCGGAGGATCTGGGACTAGAGACCCAGCGTACTGCTCATGCCGATACCAGAGCCACACCCCCATTACCATCGTTACCACTATCACCCCCACCATCACCACCACCACCGACCCCACCCTTCTACTCTCATTTCACCACTCGTCCTGCCCATTTGAGGCGTGAGTACGTGAGTTATAATAGTTTCAGACTGATGCCACTAGGCGCATATCTGGCCTAGAGGAGGAAGTGGCTTACTATCACGGTTTGCTCCACCGATCACCATCCTGACCACCCCCTCCACCGCAGTAGTATGTATATGATTATATTTTGGGGATCAGACTTACTTTTGATGATCTAGCTCATGAAGACTCAGTTTCAAAGATCCTGACTTTTGGAAGACAACTTGAAGACATGAAGAAGCAATGTAGAAGGAAATCTTACTTTTGTAATGTAAAACTTGTACTAACTAGGGTTATGTATCCCTAAGTCCTTTTGATCTTCATGAACAAAATGTAACAAGTTATCATTGTATAAAAGTGTATTTTCTTTATTTCACATTACATCTCTTTTATGTTATGGTTGTTAGTATGATGATGTGGTGATATTACGTTTGATATATTATGTTGTGGTGATATTGTGATTGATGTCTTGTGATATGGCGACTATCTATGCGACGAGTTACATGTTTATGGTGATGATTGGTGTACGTATGTCATGTACATATATTTTTCTTACTTATTATATACCCGATGTGCTTATACATATATGTTTGAAAAAAATATAATAAGTAAATGAATATAATAATAATAATAAATATGTATTTATTATTAAATAATTTGGCTAATTGTGAGCGACATTTTATACTAGAAGACGATGCCGCCCCGCCGAAAGAGTTCCAACAATAACGCACCGCCGACAACACAAGAGGAGTTAGAAGAGCGTATTTCTCAGGAATTCGCAAAATACGAAGCTAACCGCTCCGAACATAGCGGTGACACCGGAGGTTCAACCGGAGGCAACCCTCCAACTGGTAATACACAGTTATTCATAAAACCTCACGATACTCTCATTTATTCTATTCGTGCTTTTTGGTTACTCATACTTAAATGGTGTATCCAATGATTTCAGGTTGCACATACAAGCAGTATCTAGACTGCAAACCTCTGAATTATGACGGTACAGAGGTGTTGTAGCCTTCGTACGTTGGACTGAGAAGACCGACTCGGTCATTCGGATGAGCAAGTGCCCTGCTGAACAAAGAGTCACTTATGTTACTGGACTCTTCGTAGATAGAGCATTATCTTGGTGGAACCTCCGGTCCAAACTAAGGGTGACGATGCTGCATAAGCCCTGACTTGGGTTGAACTTAAAGAAATGATGAGAAAGAAGTATTGCTCGAGGTCAGAAATTTAGAAGTTGGAAACGGAGTTTTGGAATTTAAAAATGGTTGGTTCAGATATTGCTGCGTACACGCAGCGATTTCAAGATTTATCTCGAGTGGTGCCATACTTGGTGGAACCCGAATTTAAGAAGACTGAGAGGTACATGGGGACTTGCCCCCGAAATTCTAAGTCTGGTTACCTCTTCGAAACCTACTGAAATTGGAGAAGCAATTGATTTAGCTGTTAGCCTTACTGAGGAGGCTGTACGTCAAGGGAGGCTACCTAAGAGTGGTGTGAACAAAAAGGAGACTACTGAGGAGACTATGGACTCAAATAAAAGAAAATTCTCCCATTTCAAGAAAGGCTCTCGAGGTAATAATAACAGTAACAAGAAGCAAGCCAGGAAAGAAGTCAAAGAAACGAAGGCATATGTTACCATTACCACAAACGCTGCTGTTAAGAAATCTTATACTGTGGGTGCATCGAAATGCGCCAAATTCCCTTTCCACCACTACGGGGAATGTCGAGGCCCCAAGTGCGGCAAATGTGGTAGGTTTGGAAATCGCACTGATGCGTGCCAGGGAACAAATGCCGGAGATCAAGGTTGTTTTCAATGTGGAGACAAAGGGCATTTCAAGAAAGATTGCCCTAAAGAGAGCCAAGCTCGGGGAAGAGCGTTCGTGATTGGAGCTAAGGATGCTCGCAAGGACCCGAATGTGGTCACTGGTACGTTTCCTATCAATGATCACTTTGCATCTATTCTTTTTGATACCGGGGCAGATTTTAGTTTTATTTCTAAAGAATTTAGAGATATACTTGGGGTAGAGTCGAGTAAATTAGATGTTCCATACTCGATCAAACTAGCTAGCTGGAAATTAGTAGAGTCAGAGGAAATTATAAAGAAATGTACCTTAGAACTGGGTGAACGGAAGTTCGATATAGGTTTATTACCAGTTAAACTAGGTAGTTTTGATGTCGTTATTGGTATGGATTGGCTATCCGATAATCGAGCCGAAGTCATATGTCATGAGAAAATCATTCGCATCCCCCTACCGGACGGAGAACATTTGATGATTCACGTTGAGAAGCATGACACACCACTACGAATCATAAACTGCTTGAAACCTCAAAAATGTTTGAGGAAGGACGCATCACCTTTCCTGCCCATGTGGTGGATAAAAAGGCCGAGGAGCGCAAGGTGGAGGACATACCAGTAGTAAAGGATCACCTCGAGGTCTTTCCAGAAGACTTGACAGGACTACCTCCACAACGATAAGTTGAGTTCCGTATTGATTTAGTGTCGGGAGCTGCACCTATGGCGAAGGCCCCATATCGACTAGCGCCCTCGGAGATACATGAATTATCTACTCAGTTGCAAGAGTTGCTTGACAAACGTTTCATAAGACCGAGTTTCTCGCCTTGAGGAGCTCCACTGCTGTTTGTGAAAAAGAAGGACGGAACCTTCCGAATGTGCATCGGTTACCGGGAACTAAACAAGTTAACCATCAAGAACCGGTACCCATTACCAAGGATTGACGACCTATTCAAACAGTTGAAAGGGTTGAGTTTTTACTCAAAGATTGATTTAAGATCTGGGTATCATCAGTTGAAAATCCAAGAGGAAAGTATTCCTAAGACGACATTTAGGACTCAATACGGTCACTACGAGTTCCTTGTTATGCCTTTTGGCCTAACAAATGCCCCTACAGTATTTAGGAATTTGATGAACCGGGTATGTAAGCCATACCTTCGACAAGTTCGTGATCGTCTGTATCGACAACATATTGATATACTCGCGAACCAAGGAAGAACATGAGCAACACTTGAGGACTATACTGGAGTTACTAAAGAAGGAGCAATTATATGCAAAGTTCTCGAAATGCGAATTTTGGATTCGCGAGTTACAATTTCTCAGTCACGTGGTGATCGAGAACAAAATACATGTTGACCCCTTGAAAATCAAGGCTATAAATAATTGGACCATGCCAAGAACCCTCACGGAAATACGACAATTCCTAGGTTTAGCGGGATAGAACAGGAGATTTATTGGGAACTTCTCAAAGGTTGCTCAGCCGCTAAAATCGCTTACACAAAATGACAAAAAGTTTGATTGGGGAGAAAAACAAGAATCGGCATTTCAAGTATTAAAAGAAAAATTATGTAAGGCGCCGATATTATCACTCCCAGATGGTACCGATGATTTTGTAGTGTACTGTGATGCATCACATCAAGGCTTGGGTTGCGTGTTAAAGTCATCGTGTACGCGTCGCGTCAACTAAAAGTTCACGAAAGGAATTATCCCACACATGACCTAGAATTAGGCGCAGTGGTATTCGCTTTAAAGATCTGGCGTGATTATTTATATGGCACTAAGTGTACCATATTCACGGATCATAAAAGTCTTCAACATATATTCAACCAAAAGGAACTCAATATGCGCCAACGATGTTGGGTGGAACTATTGAATGATTATAACTGTGAGATCAAGTATCACCTAAGTAAGGCAAAAGTTGTAGCATATGCCTTGAATAGGAAAGAACGAGTCAAAACTTTACGGGTTCGAGCTTTAGAAATGGCGAACCAGATGAACTTTGCGGCTCGAGTGCACGAGGCACAACAAGAAGCTTTAAAACCAGAAAACATTCCAGCGGAATCATTACGAGGAATGGAAAAACAAATGGAACTGAACAAGGATGGAACTCTATATTTCATGGGAAGGATATGGATTCCCTATTTTGGCGATTTGCGAGACCTGGTGCTTGATGAGGTACACAAGTCCAAATACTCGATACACCCAGGATCTGATAAAATGTATTAGGATTTAAAACAGTATTATTGTTGGCCTAATCTCAAAGGAGATATTGCAACCTATGTTGGGAAATGCCTAACTTGTGCAAAGGTCAAAGCCGAATACCAAAAACCATCTGGTCTATTACAACAACCCGAAATCCATGTTTAGAAGTGGGAACAAATCTCAATGGATTTTATTACAAAATTACCCCGAACCTTTCGAGGTCATGACATGATCTGGGTTATCATTGATCAGTTAACCAAATCAGGTCACTTCTTACCCATCCGTGAGAAAGACAATACAGAGAAGCTAGCTGAACTGTATCTTAAGGAAATCGTGGCACGTCATGGAGTGCCAATCTCCATAATCTCTGATAGAGATGGTCGCTTTGTGTCGCGGATCTGGCAATCATTTCAAACTTTGTTTGGTTCTCGCTTAGATTTAAGCACAACTTTTCACCCGCATACCGATGGTCAAAGCGGGCGAACCATCCAAACGTTGGAAGACATGCTTCGGGCCTGTGTGATGGATTTAGGCAGAAACTGGGATACTCATTTACCATTGGTAGAGTTTTCCTACAATAACAGTTATCACACCAGTATCAAGGCCACGCCGTTCGAAGCACTATATGGACGAAAGTGCCGATCTTCGCTATGTTGGGCGAGAGTCGGTGATAGACAACTCATTGGTCCCGAAATAGTATAAGAAGCCACAGACAAAATATTCAAGATCCGTGAGCATGTCAAAGCGGCCCGAGATAGACAAAAGAGCTACGCAGATCGGACACGCAAACCATCAAGGTCGCGCCATTCGAAGCACTATATGGACGATAGTGTCGATCTCCACTACGTTGGGCGGAAGTCGGTAAAATTTTGGCAAAGGTCGGTATAGTGGCTTACAAGTTGAAACTACCAGAGGAACTCAACAATGTAAACGACACATTACATGTGTCTAATCTAAAGAAAAGCCCGACTAGTGACACAGTTATCATCCCAGCGGATAAGACTCATGCTGATGACAAACTTCAATTTACCAAAGAACCCATCGAAGTCATTGACTGGAAAGTTCAAAAGACGAGAAGAAGTCAAATCAAACTGGTAAAGTTCGCTGGAACTCGCGTCACGGTCCTGGGTACACATGGGAACATGAAGATCAGATCAAGGCAAAGTACCCCCACCTGTTCAAGAAGACTCCTTCAGAGGATGCCTCAAAGTGAATTTCGGGACGAAATTCTTTTTAACAGGGGGAGTATGTGACAAATGGCAAATAACCGGTAATTCTGTACAATCTAATCACTATTTGTATTACATAATCTCATGCATTTTCTTGTAATTTGAGTTCGTAACAGAGTCGTACGTCATATCATAAGTATTAGGACAAGGAAATCAGATAATAACATATACTGGTTTCCGTTACGACGCGGAACAAACCAAATAATGCCCTAAAAGTGTTAGTAGAAAGTGTTGGGCGCACAATTTGCGGTTGCATTATTTTGTGTAAATAAAACCGCTAAAACAAAACAGAACAACGAATAATAGCATGCTAGTGCCATAATTGAGTCCATATATATGAAAACATTGATATGGGAACACATATTACAAAAATACATAACCTTCCGGTACACGCCTATTTTGCAATATTGCCTGTTTCGACCAAAAAGGCGACAATTTCAGTTTGTCCCAATATTAATTCGGTATTTTTAGGATTCCAGAATTATAACAAAACAATGTTGAACATCATAAAACAATATGAGAATAGCATAAATGCATAAACGATAATGTTTCCCGGTCATACGGAAAACAGTGCACAACTCGACCGGAAAGCGACCGTTTGTCGAACCGGCAAACATTTTAGTAATCGACAGCCTCATGCATCCATCTAGAGAACTAGTTAAGCCTCATTTAGGACTCAGAGTCCTTTCAACTATCTTGAGGTCACGGAAACACAACATCCGAAAAAGTTAGACCGCAAAATATGTAAGTGCCGATATCGAGCGAACGATTGAACAAATGCTTTTGGCCATCCTAACTCAACACATATTCGGTTAGCGAACTAGTTAAGCATATTTCTAGATTGGAAGTGCCCTCAATAAATGCCATGACATTTATGGTGGTCAAAAACCATAGCCTCCGGTACTAAATAATAAAGTTCGTATATTAACCGATATTGTGTGGATGAGCGAACTAGTGACGTTTTCGTTATCCGAAACTTATACCAATTAGTCAAGAGGACTAATTAACATAGATTAACACCCTAAACCCTAATTACTTGCTAATAATACAAGATCAATCCCCTAATCATAACACTTAAGTTAATTACCTAAAAATCTAATAAATTGTCACATGTTACAAAAAAAGTTCCACTTTACCCCCTTTCCAAATGGCGGATTCAAGTGCATCCCACCCCGACTTGAATTGTGTTGAGATTGCAAGATTAGGAGTATAGTGAAAGATATGGATGTAATCTTTGATATGAGGTAATTATAAACAAGGCATCACTTCATGTCTTCCATCATTTCTCACAAGAAAAATAAACAACCTCCTCCTTCTCCCTCATACCCCACGGCCACCAACACCACTACTACACCACTACAAGTCCACCATTAAACAACTCATTTCACACACTTTAAAGCCATTTCAAGATCATCCAAGGTGCTTGCAAGGATGAATGATCATTAGGGCTTCCTTGGAGCTTCATCTTCTTCCTAAATCTTCACTAATCTTATGCAACCATTGTAAGATAAATTCCTTCATATTTTAGCTTCTTACAATGTCTAGTTTAAAGAAGTACATGTTGATCATCTTAAAAGTGAAGAAAATATAACTCAAAAACCCTAAACCTCACAAGAATAATAACACTAAATATAGTTATTATGTGTTGATTATGTGCTTAAATGTTAACTAGTTAGCATGATGTGTTGATTATGATAAAGTAAGGTGTTTAAAGTAGATGATCTTGTATGAATCATAATATAAATGATGATTACTACAACTTAAAAGTGATTTACTACATATGAATGATTTTTGTAAAGAATAAAAACCATGATTTAGGATGTGATCATCTTAAAAAGTGTAGTAAACAAAGGGGGTTCAGAATGGAAGACTTGATTTAAAGATATAACAAAAGTGGTGGCTTAGAAACTCTAATAAGTATATTGATATCTTACTATTTTTTAGAAAGGTAGTAAGAATATAACTACCAAAAACCCTGGATGATGATGTGCATAAATTGTAAACAAAATAGTATGTGATTTTAAATTGATAGTTGATCTTGATTATTGGTTTAAACGTGGTTTAAATACGTTTTTAAAATGTGGAAGACGCCATAGTTTATGGGAAACTATGGCGAAATTTTTTAAAAATCTAATCACGATTAAGTATGATTAACGGGGTGATCAACGGGACTAAACGCGATTAGTGACCTAAACAGTCATTAAGGAAGTTTTAATGACAAGGGTTAAACCCTGACAAGTGTTAAACCCTAAATACCCAAGTGTTTAACAAGTGTGTTATATATATATATAACATATATATATATACATATATATATATACATATATATATATATACATATATATATATATATATATATATATATTTACAAGTTAAAAATAAGTAATTCTTATATATATACTTGTGAGAAATAAAAACATATGTATATTCATATTTGTCACCAAAAATAATGTGTAAATACATGTGAATGTATGTGTATGTATCTAGAAGTTTAGGGTATATACGACAAAATACCAACTATACACAAATACTACAAACACTTGAAAATATTACCAAGTGTAGATGACACAAACACATACATTTTTACAATACGTCGAAACAATGATCAGACAAACCGAGCAATACGAACGATGGGCGAACGTATGTGATACACATTCGTGTCATCGACCAACGAACAAATCGCCGACTCGAAGAGTTACTATGACGATAGACGATTGTCGACGCGAAAAGTTACATACTAGACGACAACGACGATTGTCGACGCGAAAAGTTACATACTAGACGACAACGACGATTGTCGACGCGAAAAGTTACATACTAGACGACAACGCCAAAATAATATATTTTAGACACCTAACATATATATATGTTAACGATATCAAAATCCAGAAAGTTAAAATGTATAAACATTTACTAAGTGGCTTTATAAAAGTATATAAATATATACTTGAAAATCTATACTTAGTAAAATTTAGAAGTATAAGACTTATAAATATTGGACTCTTTAAAATGAATTGGGCTAGGCCCATTATATAAAAGACATGGGAAGGCCCAATTACATAAAATATATGGGTTAAGCCCAAAGGCATTAAAAACATGGGCAAGGCCCAATTACATAAAACATATGGATTAAGCCCAAAGGCATAAAGAGATTGTCTAGGCCCAATGACATAAATTACATGGGCTAGGCCCAACACATAAAGACATGGGCTAGGCCGAATGACATAAATTACATGGGATAGGCCCAATCACATAAAGACTTGGGCTAGGCCCAATGACATAAATGACATGGGCTAGGCCCAATGACACGCGTGCAAGGCACCAGGAAATGTGAAGGGCAAGGCCTGTTCACACACGATCTAAGAATAACAATATATTATATATATATATATTTGATAAATATATGTATAAAAATATTAATCGAACAAACGAACTACCAACAGTATGATAACATTAAAAGTTGTTTTGAATGTGATAAATAAATTCACAACGAGAATTCAAGATGAACAACTGGTACAAGGTCCAACGAGACCTAGGTGTCTAATGAAGTTAATACACATGTAGGTTACACACGTGTACGAACACCGATCTTTGATAGGTACGACATACGGAACGCAAAGTTGTGAGTTCATGTCCCTCCTTTCAATTATTTCAAAGTTTTGTTTTAAAAATATCGAGGGGAAATACATGTCATAACAAACAGTATGTTAGCTATGGGTTTAGATGATAACACGATCAAATGTGCATAAGTAGGATGATGACAATAGTAAACATTAATCATGTAGTGACCAAAGTGCAAAGGATATAGATCTATTGAGTTTGAGACGCGCTCCATGCCTGGTTGGTATACCCTTTGGAGTGCTTTTGTGATCCTAATGATGTCAAAGTTGTCTCGGTTTGGTTGCTTACTTATGGTACATATGTCAGGGTGCTCGCGACACACTGATAGATCCTTAAAACTCCATGAAATGCTAATAACATACTTAGATTTCATTACTGGATTACAAGGATGACATTTTATACCAAAACATTAACTACATGAACTCGCCAACTTTTGTTGACTTTTAGAATTACATGTATTTCAGGAAGCAAGGCATGAGCAGGTGATACATTTCGGGATATGGGAAAATTACAAGACAATGATGTGCCATCTTTTGGAGGATTTGCCTCTTATATCCCAACCTAGTATGGGAATATAGGGGTCAAAACCTTATTATGCATTTATGATGAAAACAATATCTAATTTTGAAGTATTGTACTTTAAATTATGCTTATGATGACAAGTTGAAAACAGTTAAAACTATGAAATTACTTTTGGTTGGTTGTAAATATTGGAATGCAAATTAATATCAGCATGGCATCGTTATTGATTTATACTTGTTTACTTAATTGGATGCAATGATTACCTAATAGTCGATTACCTAATAGTCGCACACTTGCGCTTCCGCTTCGACTAGGGTGTGAGAAAAATGGATGTTAAAATATTTTAAAATAATTCTTTTAAATAAAATAAATCAAATAATAGAGGACGATATTTACTTTTGAAATTTATATCTATTCACCAACTTTATGTTGACCCAAAAACCCTTTTAACACACATGATGCAGGTATACAAGTAGGAGATGGAGTTGAAGACAAAGATACATAGGACATGCCTTAGTAACAAATTGGATCTTTGTTCATAATTATTTATCTTTTAAAAAATGTATGAATTATGTTAAATGATTTCTGTGATTATGTACGGCAAATTTAATTTGGTGACTTTAAGTATTTAAACTTATAATAGTGTGACAAGTTGTGGGCATTCATCATGCCCCTACGATATCCACTTCGGTTTGGGTGTGAAAGATTGGTATCAGAGCCAATGACTATAGGAATTAAGATAGGTTATTAGACCCTTAGGCTTAGTCTATATTTGATTAGGTACCTTACGTACCTTATTGCTTCATTGTTTAAATTGTCTTAGCTTATGAATATTAATGTGACACACAAATGCATGTGAGCACTTTATGTTTTTACATGCTAAGTGTTGTATGCTTTACATGACAATATGTGCTTTATTAATAAACCATAGTCTATTATTTCTTTCTATTTGTCACATATGTACATACACCTTATGCTACATACGAATATTCGATAATCTAATTCTTATTTCTATCTAAAGTCTTGAATCGATTTTGCTTGTTTAAAAGCATTTCAATTATTGTTGGGTTTGATTTATTTTTGGTTTCGAATTTCAATTAATATATTATTCCCATCAAAGTGAGTTCTTGAACTAGAAGGGTTACGTACTAGTCGTCGGGACGTCCTGTCTAGGCTGGCATTCCTAGAAATCCAATTGATGGACTGGTTTTCCTACCTGTGGGACTAACGATGAGAGTACCAATATCTATTTGGACCAAAGCATGTCACACCAAACGTCACGCGAACTAATGACACTTTGATACGTCAAAAAGGCCTGTGTTGATTCATGGATACGATCCCCTTGTAGGTCCACTTGGAGGATCAAGATTAACCTACTTCCTTGTTACGTAACACACATACGAGTGCAGAATCCACGTAAGTATGCAAACCAAAGCAAAGTAACAAACAAAAGATTAAATGAAGAGAGCTAGTACAAACACATACATGCAATGTTCTTACAGAGTCAGGATATTCTCTCTATGCTCTCTCTCTCTCTCTTGTGCCTCAGTGTCTTTACTGAACTGTGAAGTGCATGTTTGTATATATATAGTACCAAAACCCAGCAACATACGAAGAATGTCACTAACCATACGAAGTACTACAAACCATGAAGAACATACAGAAATGGTTACTCATACGAACAACTTATCCCTCGTACGAATAAGTAGCTTGGTCGTACGAACAAGCAAAGTTCTTGTTGACAGGGTCACACGTACGATTATGAGAATCACTCGTACGAACATGTAATGGCTCGTATGAGCAAGCAACTTGCTCGTAAGAAGTGCCTTTCACTCGCACGAATAAGTGTTCTTAGGAGAACTTGCTATGCCGTACAGACATCAAGATCAGAAACACAAGACTTCACAGTATGTACACATGCAACTGTTTTACAACACAGACAAACTACACGTCATACTAAATCAAGATAGGACGATATCTTGATTTGGTCGACACGACCAAACTATACAGACATAATAAACAAAGACCGTACAATTACTGACGTAACTAAGAACAAGCGACAGACACAAAAGTGCATCGAAAAAACCCCCCCTTGGCTGTTGCTTGGTCTTTGGTCTTCATTTCCAATGGACTGCGGCACCCACATTCACTAACACTTTCAACCAATGGTGACTGAGAATCAAAGTCTTCAACATTCTCCAAAAACATCAAACCTTTCCTGTTTCCTCTTGAGTACCACTGGAGGCAACTGGATTGGTCACGATCAGCTGTGCACTAGACTGTACCACTGGAGTTGAAGCATTAGGATTTCGAGGGTCTTCACTATCGAGATCACGTTTGTGTTGGATCTCCAGTGCTTTGCATCTTTCATTCCACAAAATGTTCACCCGCTTTCTGCTCATTTCAAATATGTCTTTAATGCTATTAAAGCCTTCAACCAGTGTAGTATTACGAGAATGATACCATTCTCTCATGTTATCATGTTTAGCAGTTAATGTTTCGGTAGATCGTTGTACAACCGCACTACGTTCTTTCAGCCTACTCATTTCAATCCCATGAGTGTTATCAACTGCTCGCATTTGTTGTAGCTGAGCTGCCCTTTCAGTATCCGCAGCCCTCAATCGCTCATTCTCCTTTCTTAACTGCGCAATCTCGGTGGCATGCTTTTCAACAGTTTCTTTTAAAGAATTTATCTCCAATTGTTGCTTAATAACTGTATTCCGATTTGAAGACATAAACTCCGAGTGCTTGTTAATCTGAGTTGCCGTAACTTGTAGCTTAGAGAACAGAAAATCCACTTTCTCATCCTATTCCATTTCAGAGAATAATCGACTGCGTCGTTTTGCATTTTGTTGATGAATTGCAGACGAGGATTGTTGAATTGAAGAAGTAGTGGGTTGTTGTTGAACTGGAGTAGTCTCAACTGGAGGTGTTTCAACTGATGTGGTAGCTGTAGTTTGTGGTTCAGAGGTTGTAGTGGGTTCCTATATTAGAGTTTCAGCCTCCTCCGATGTGAAGGCAGACTGAGCTTCTACAATTGATTCCAGTACGGTTTCTTGTTGCATGGTTGTAGGTTGGGTGATTTCAGGTTGAGCTGATGAGGTTTCAATAGACGTTTTATCCTGTTTCTTTCTATAAACCGCAATTTTCCTTTTGCAAAGTCGTTCAGTCTCAACCTTGGATGGAACATAGTCAGCATTTGGATCTGTTGGAATCTTTCTAATCTGCCTAACCCCACGCTCATCAACATAGCGTTCATACCCAGGTTCAAGCGGATTGTCATCAGAATCTGATTCTTCATCCGGTTGTTTACCCTTATCACCACCTGTAGTACCTACACCACTCGCACCACCATCACCATCATCAGCACTGTCATCATCACCTTTTCCCTTTTGACGACCAAACTTCTCTTCGATCATCTTCTTCAAAGTTGGTGCTTTCCTCGTAACGTTTTGCTACTACTCCTCTAAATATCTTCAACGAATGTTAAATCATAACATCAACTTTTAGAACATCGTTGTCGTTCTTCGGAAGAATCGGATGTTGTATGTTCAAGATCATCTGGAGAAAAAGATGATTCATCCAAAACTTGTTTCCACCAAATCCGGTTCTTCTCAGGTTTTCCTTCATGTTTACAAAAATATACTTTGTAACACTGAACGGTTTGTTCAATGTCAAAGCTATCACCATCCCAACTAAGTCGTTATTAGCAATGTCATAACCACTTCATCTGTTTCTTAAACACCGAATTAAAACATGTAGAAAGAACTTGTATCAGAGTGGCAACCATGCTTTGTTTAGTTGTCCTACAAGAAAATCTCCAACACATCTCATTGGAAGCAAACATCCACGTTGACACTTCAACGGAACTGAGTATGGAGCTTCAGGATCATCGCCAAGATGCAAGGCTGAGTTAATTACTTCAACGGAAATATCTACGTCTAAGCCATTCACTTTTCCGTGGATAAGTTCCTGTTCATTCACTTCAACAACTTTAGCTGAATCCCAAAATTCCTTAATCAATGTCTTTTATACTGTAGTTTTATGATAGCATAATGTATCCTTGAGTCGCGCAAAAACTTCATTATACCATTGTACTCCGTAAATTTATTCCGGAGCTAACTAGGCAACCATGTTGTGTCTTGGCTCTTACATAATTTCCACTTCTGAATTGTCAGTTCTCTTCGTTGTTGGCTTTCTTTTCTGTTCTTTTTGTGCCATCCTGTACACCAAAGATAACCGGAATAAGAAGAACATAAATATACTAGGGAACATACACAAAAAGTTTTTAGTGCGAATTTTCTGTAAATATGTATCCCCTAGACGAAGAACTACCGACTCATACGAATAACATTTTATTCGAACGAAGAACAACTGACTTGTACGAATAACAACTGACTCGATCAAACAAGTGATTCACTTGTATGAGTAACTGGCTCGTACGAACCACAAGTTACTCATACGAGTGATAATGCACTCGTACCAATAAGAATCAACTTGTTCGCACAAAGAACTTCAAGTGAAGATTATACATGAAGAACTAGTTTTTGTCAACAGGTTCTTCGCTTAAGTTTGTTGTTCGTGTCAGGAAATGTCAAACAGTCAGGTAATGTTCAAACCACTCATCTTCAAGGTATACCAATATTGTCAAACATACCTTAAAGATATCATAAACAAACTAAAAAGGGTGAAAGGATGAAGGGAGCAAGGTGAAAGTAAAGTTGTACTGAAAAACTACATCACCCTTTATATCACATTCTTATACTCGCACGAAGAACACTTAGTTCGCACGAAGAACTGTCTTGAACAAAGGACCAGGGGCTCATTCGTATGAAGCATAAACACTCGTACAAGTGATCATCGACTCATTCGTAGGAAGAGCTGTCATTCGCACTAGGAACCTCTGATTCATACGAGCAACAACTGATTCGTACAAATCCAGGTTCTTCCAAACTGGAACATCAGTTCTTTGTGGACCTTAGGTTTTTTGTTGACCTGTTTAGATCTTCGCACATATCCACTCAGATCACAAGTTAGGAAATGTGTACGTTAAACAGATTTAGCTCTTTGTAATGAGTTTACCCAGTTGTAAGAAAGATACTTTTTCAAGTTATGATAGCAAGACAAGTGATTTTTAGGGCGTATCTTGGTAGGAAACATTTGAGCTTCAACTTTGGCTAAATAAAAAATAATTTAATTTAAAACAGAGTAAACTAAAATAACTACTACCAGGTAAGAACAAACTGTACAAAAACTAGCAATCTTTTTCTAAGTTTCAAGGTAAGAAAATCATACCAGATTTTAATCTTGTTAAAAAGGAATTTTTGTTTAAAACATCAAATTAAATAAATAAGTATTCTACTACAATTATTGGTATTTTTGTCCACATAAGCTCAGCTTATCAGATGTAATCATGATTAGGAGATATGATGAATGTATGAATTATACTTACTAGCCCGTTTTCAACCACTTCACGACACATTACCGTATCAAGACATGCACGAGAGAAAATCTTACCGGTGAGTATACTGCTTATCATCTGTTTTGACGTATATGATGTGAGATACTCACTTATTTTTCATGAAAACAAGCCCTATGTGATTAAATCACTTGTTGATGAGGAACTTGATTTTCAGATGCATGCAGGGCACAGGAGTAAGTCCGTGAACAGGTTAGTACCATAGTACCGACAAAGAGATGAACCTAGTTCCCGCATAAAGATGTGATATATTATCACTTATTGTTCGGTGAATGTGATATTTTTATCACTTATTGATGGTCATATGCAGTATTTATACGTATGTATGGTATCATGGAAGTTCTAGACCTGCGTCCCCATTATTTTTCGGTAAAAGATTCAACCATGATACCCAGATGATAAGCAAGCATAAACACTGCATATCTCAGAACCTCGGCATACTATCACATGAAATTTCGGTACCAAACCATATGCCAATGAATGGTTCCCACCTGGCTTTCAGTCCGTTATGTTTATATCACCATGCACATTTTAATCTGATTGTGAGCCTACCGATACATCATTAGTGAAGCTACTTATCAATTTTCGTGTTATGTTTTTGACCGTTTTTGACAGATCACCTAGTGTATCATCATCTTCTCTTATCTTTCCAAGAAACTCAATTTTTGATTTTTGGGTTTTCTATTGTTTTTGTATTTTTATAAAATTTTCTCCCCCTTAAATGCAGAAAGTAAATAACTAAAGACATATATTTGATTTTTGCATTTTCTTATGTTTTTGTATTTTCTAGAAATTTTGTCCCCCTAAAATATAAAAATAAAAGAAAATGAAATTTTTTTTATTTTTAGTTTTGAAGAAAATATTTACGAAAATGATTCGCCAAGGATGATTTACTCGATTTCACCTTGATGCCATTGACCAAAAGAAGATAATCAAACGTGATTTATCAAAAGCTTTTGTAAACAGGTCAGCACGTTGGTGATTAGTGTGGATTTTAATAACATTGATAAGTTCTTTTCATCACAGCCTCGTATGAAATGATACTTAATCTCAATATGTTTGGTTTTTGAGTGCTGTACAGGATTACGAGTGATCTCTAAAGCAGCTTCATTGTCAACATAAATAGGAGTAGTTAGAAATTCAAAACCGTAGTCACGCATTTGTGTTGGATCCATAAAACCTGAGAGCAGCAAATAGAAGCCCCGATATACTCAGCCTCACAAGTGGAAGTAGCTACACACGTCTGCTTTTTGCACTGCCACGTGACTAGGCGTTTCCCAAGAATTGACATCCTGCTGATGTTGACTTAGCATTGATCTTGTTCCCACCATGACCAGAATCACTGAATGTTGTCAAATCAAACTTATCATCCTTAGGATACCATAGACCAGTGTTCGGGCGACCCTTCAAATAACGAAAGATTCTTTTTACAGCCATCAAGTGAGAAACTTTTGTACTTGACTGGTAGTGAGCTAAAAGACATGTTGGATACATTATATCAGGTCTTGAAGCCGTAAGATACATAAGAGATCCGATCATAGCACGATAAGGAAACGGTTCCACATGTTCACCCATTCCATCAGGAGTAATCACATGATTTTGAGCTAATGGAGTTCCCAAAGGCTTCGAGTCTTCCATTTGAAATCGTTTGAGAATATCTCCAACATATTTGGTTTGATGAATGAAGATCCCTTCCTGAGATTGATGAACCTGCAAACCTAAAAAGGTACTCATTTCTCCCATGGCGGTCATTTGTATCACCTGCTCGAATTCTTTGCACATTTTCTCGTTTGTAGACCCAAAAATAATATCATCAACATATACTTGTACCAGCAATAAATCCTCATTCTTTTCTTTGATGAAGAGAGTACAGTCGATCAATCCACATCGAAAACCATTCTTGAGAAGATAGGAAGACAATGTTTCATACCAAGCTCGTGGAGCTTGATGAAGACCATATAATGCCTTATTGAGAAGCCACACCTTGTCAGGATGAGTTGGATCTTCAAAACCAAGCGGTTGTCTCAACATATACTTCTTCTTTAACCACACCATGAAGAAATGCACTTTTCACATTTGATAAACTGTAAACTTCTTGTAGGACGCATAAGCCAAGAAAATTCTTATGGCCTCAACACGTGCTACCGGTGCATAAACCTCATTATAATCAATGCCTTCTACCTGATTAAAGCCCTGGACAACCAATCTTGCTTTGTTTCTCACAACAACACCATGGTCATCCTTCTTACACTTGTAAACCCATCTAGTACCAATCTTCTTGTAGTTCTCGGTCTGTCAACCAATTTCCACACGCCCAACTTCTGAAACTTCTGAAGTTCCACTTGCATTGCTTCAACCCATGAGTCTTCTTTCATAGCCTCCTTCCAAGATTTCGGTTCTACTTGGCAAACATAGCAGGCAAAAGACCAATCATTCTGTTCCCTAGATTCTCTAATTGTTGTATACAAACCAAATTCTGGTTGTTCGATAGCTGATTACGTGTCAGCACTCCACTGTGGACATCTCCTATAATATTCTGCTCAGGATGGGTATTATGGATTCGAGTTTCAGGAACATCGGGAACTCGAGAATTTATGCCCAAATTGTTGATATTTAGATCAACAGCTAAGTCAATGGCTGGAATTGATGAAGATGTATGTAAGTCCTGAAATTCCGGATCTAACAATAATATCACATGATCACCAAGGATGGGCAGAATCCAAACTTGATAATCTTCAAGAAAACCAAATGATGAAGAACAATACGAATCAACTTTAACACCTTGCACACGATTCTATTACTTGAACAAGAAAAACCGTCTGGTACAAGATGAAGGCCTCTTTGAGAAATCCCAAAAGTCTAACCCTAGAAATGACATAATCTTAGCTTATATACCTAGGGTAAGAGCATGCCTCTCATAGGCTTGCCTGGCCCACATGGCCTATGGTATGCCCAAATAACCTATAAAGGTCCAAACCTTATATAAACTAAGCCACTTAATCCGAGTTAACTACCATAGACCGTTGCGTATATTTGATGCGTCAGTCTCATACTTCTAGGACCTAACAATCTCCCCATAGACAGATGCATCAAATTGTCTTCATAGCATCAATTCAGCAACGTCTTCAACAGAATCTATAGTTGTCGCTATGCCATAAGTGTTGTGGAAGTCAGTCTCCCACTTCTTGGACCTCACACTTCAACGAACTCTCAGCACCGGGTCTCTTTCTTCAGCTCTTTTGGTTGGCTTCATATCAGGATCTTGATTAGCTTTGCTTGAAACATCTTTGTCGAAAAGAATGCGAGAGAAGGAATCTCAGCAGCTCTTTTCGTCTTCTTCAATCTTTCTCTTTCAAGCAAGCAGGTTCACAGGTACTTCTCCATATGTACTATCACTATCAGACGATGACTGGCATCTGGTTCTTATGACTCAGGTACACTTTGTTGTTGTGATGCTTCATGGTTTGTCAGCAACTAACAACATCTCAATTTCAGCAACCCCTGTTTTGTCGATCTTTATCAAGATCTACACAATTCTCAGAAATTTATAAGTAAACATTCTTATGCAATAGGGAGAGTACCGCATGAACACTTGGTACATCCAAATACTTGTACTCGGATCAAAAAACGAAGAAATAATTTTTATGATTAGTCAAATCTTCAAGAATGGTTAATAATTTTTAATAAAACAAATAAAGCACTATATTTTTGGATTTTTGAATTTTCAATTTTTAATTTCAGAATATAAGAATATAAATAAAAACACAAATAAACAAAGAAACTCACTCAATATTTACAACTATACAATTGCAATGGGATCAAAATCGTTTTCAGGCGGACCTAGGAACATTTTTCTGTGCGAACTTATTCAAGCTGGTCTAAGTGATTTCCAATATGTTTGTCCACTTAAACATTAACGCTCAACTTTTATTTTTCAACTTCGTGATATGCTTAAGGTAGTATTATACTATAATGCTCGTGCGTCCCGCACCATGATATACCCCCACGATCAAGGTAAGCACAATGATTCATCATAGCAGGTGAGTATACTGAGATCATCCTTTATTTTTACAACGTCAGACTATTGGTGAACATGTCAGTACTTTCAGACAGCAGAGTGACCAATAATATCTGATGAGGGTTAGGCAAATACCTTATATAGTATGTTTGACTTTTCAAGATGTTGGAATTTTCTCGTGATGAGATTTCCTTTCTTTTAAGGTTTTAGCCCTTCTATTTTGGTTCTTTTAAGATTACCAGACTGTGCCTAGGCCTGTATATAATCTGGATGCAATAGAAGGACAACCCAGATATCCCGGATGACTCATCAGCATAAAGACCCAAAACTACAGACGTTTACTATCTTCAACGCATGATTTAAAACAATGAAATCATACGCTGATGGTTTGATACCCACAAGATATATAGTTCGTTATGTTTATATCACTTAGTATCTTTTAATCAATTTGAGTGTTAAGCCTACCGACATATCATATTAGATCCTAGTCTTTTCAGCTCAACAACTTACATGTGTCAGTCATGCCCTTTATCACGAATATTCATTTCATTTCCCATTTGATGCAGAAAGACCTTTTGTATTTTTTTGATTTTCAATGTTTTTGTATCTTCTTGATTTTCTCCCCCTCAAACAATGCATATATACATATATCGCCCTCTTCCCCCCTAAAATTGCGCATCATACTTTATGCACAAATTTACCTAATAAAGAAAACATATGTACAAAGTTTCAAACGAAAGGAAAGGAAAATATTTTTGTTGTTTTTGCTTAGTCGTTCCGTCAATAGGTTAAAGACTAATCAATTTGAAAATTAAAGCATGAAATTTAAATTTGTACCTTTTCGCTGATCTTTTCTTACCTCATCTCCTCCAAAGGAAACATCGCACTCATAATAAAAATTTGAACTTTCTGCAACAGTGAGACGTTATCCGATATGTCCCTGGAACAACCGCTATCAACATTCCAGAGATTGTCAACAGCTCCTCCTTGGTTGTTCCTGAAAAATAAGAAGATTAGTAAGACAGTGGGACCCAGGCCATTGTGGTCCTAGGTTTCCCTGAAGCACCAAAATAAGAGACTTCTTTAAGACATAAGTCCCCTTTTGTTTCGAGGATTGGGGATGTTGCTGCAGCTTTGGATTTGGGTTTCCAAATCTGTTTTACTTTAACACATGCGGTTGTTGCCTTTGATTGAGCAACTTTGGCTGTTTCAGGTTTAGTCATTTTAGAAACAGATTTTTGTTTCTGAACAACCTTGAAATGTTTTTTGCAACATTCCAATCCCCATCAGATGGTTTAACCTTGGGATTCACATTCTTCATTGCCTTAGGTGATGATACCTTTGTCGGCTTCGAATGATTGATATCCTTAGGTGTAACCTTCTGATTTTGAACATGATACGGAACATGGGAACCATGTGTGCAGTTTCGAAGCAATGTGACCAGGAATGCTGCAATTGAAGCATGTTTGTCTTTTCACATATAAAGTATTCTGATCAGCTTGATTTGCTCTTGCAGGCCCTGAAGGATGAACTGATCCTTTCTGTGATTGTTTTCCTTACATGTTTCTTGTAGACGAAGATGAATTTGGATGTTTATACTTGTTGTTTTCAAGGTCCTTCTTCTGTTGTGGAGATTTCTTTTGATTCTTCATGTTTTGTTTAGACTACAAGTATTGTTCAGAAATCTCCCCAACCTTTCCAAAAGCTTTGCTAGCACGGTCAAAAGCATATTTTTCACATTTGCCATTAAAGACCAGCTTAACAAAAACATTTTTCACAACACTAGCCTTTTGAGGGCTATTGCTGCCCACTGATGATTTTGGAGAGTGTGACAGTCCTTGACGTTTGGACTTCTGCTTTCTTCATCTCTGATTTGCTTGTTTCTACTCTTTTAGGTTGTTCTAAACCTTTTCCTCATAAGCAGAAGGTTCAGATTGTTCAGTTTGCGCACTTGGAGCCTTGTTCACGTCAGCTCTCTCTTAATCAGCTTTGATAAAGTCGGAGAGTCCTGGTTTATCAGATGAAAGACCAGACACTCCAGCTGAATCATTAGAAGTGTCAACAACACAAGATGGTTCCCGTATGTCTGACGTATAATCATTGGGTTTGCCGTACACCATATGTTGTGCTTTCTCAATATCTTGCGTCGGTTTCAGGCATTGTAGTGTAGTTGTGATTATACGGTGGGGCAACCTAATTGAATCCTAAACCCTTCCCCTTGTTCTCCTTATATGCCAGCTGCACATTGCACACGTCTTGAACGAGCTTGCTAGATATATCAAACTTCTTTATATTAACTTCGTTTTGTTGATATTTCCAGCAAGAAGTCCCAGCTCAACTCTTGCCAAATCGCATTCCATGGTTTTTGAATGTAATCTAGTCTTTTAATCATGGACCCAACATTTCTGTTGATTTACATCTAGGTGGAGCTGAGCTATGTCTTTCTTTTGTGCTTCAACCTTTCTTTGAGTAACTTGTTACTTTCTCGAAGGCTGATGCACTGAGCCATTGCATTGTTGAAATCATCAGCTATTTTGGAATAAGTGCCATGAGTTTAGCAACCCTATTCCTGCAGGGTTCAGTGCACAAAAGGTTGTTGACTGTCTCAATGAGCAATCTTGGTTTGTCAGCGTGAGTTTGGGCTTGAGGTAGAGTTTGGTGTGCTGGGCTTTTGATTGCTACTTGCTTGGCTTGAGATTTATGTTCGGACACTTCTTAAGGATGAGACTCTGTTGATTTAGCGTATAGATCTTGGAGATCTTGGTTTGATTGTAAATGATCCCACAACGAAGATACAAAGGAGTCTTTGTCATCACCCAAAACGTTATGCATCTCATCTCTTACTTCCTCTTTTCGCATCCCACATTCAAGCAAACGCATCACATAGTCAACAACCGGATAAACATTGTAGTTTCCAATAAACTCATTCAGCTTTTCCTTCACTTCATCCCACAGGTTCGGGTTTTGATTTTGTGCTGGCCTGAAAACTATGTTCGAGTTTTGAGCTTGGGTTGTAAACATCTTCGGATAATCAAAACCGTATCGATAAACACGATAAAAATGTGCGAGATTGTTTTTACCAAAATGTACTGTTAGACTCGTCTCGACGATATGATTCCAATGATATATAATGTCAAAGACATTTTACCAAAAAGTTGCCGAAAACTGTTTTTACCAAACTGTTTTTATTTTTGTCCTAAAAATCACATGAGTCTAACCATGCAACCGGTTTGTCAAGATTGTCTATGGATCAAATTATGCGTGCAGAAACGTTTAACTCAGGTTACGTCAGCTGGTTAACTTTCCACCTTTGTGGGTACAATTCGGAACACTACTGAATTCAAAACAGTAACTCGGATTGTTAATCCTAGATGGAATCTTGAAACAGTGATCCGAGATGCTAATACGAGATGGTGATTCCGAACAGTGATCCGAGATGGTATCCGCGATGGACTGTTTCAATCCGAGATGGTGATTCCTAACAGTGATCCGAGATGGTATCCGAGATGCACTGTTTCAATCCGAGATGCTTCCTTGTATATCCGAGATGCAATCCGAAATGCAATTCGAAATGGCTGTGATTCAGTATGATCCGAAATCAATCCGAGATGGAAGAATATGATCCGAAATCCTTGAAGATTTATCTGAAATCTACCGGAAATTCAAGATTTTTATCCGAAATTCAACAGACTAATCTGAAATCAATCCGAAATTCAAACAACTGATCCGAATTCTATCCAAAATGCAAAGGATTTACCCGAAATGCAGTAGAATGCTCCAAAATCTGTCCGAAATGTAAACAGAACAGAATCAGTGTGATATCATATTTGAGCCTGGAAAATAGGTTCAACAGGCTTTGATACCAATTGTAAGTCCAGAAATTTCGAATCTAACAACGATATCACACGATCACCAAGGATGGGCGGAATCCAAACTTGATGATCTTCAAGAAAACTGAAATGATGAAGAACAACACGAATCAACTTTAACACCTTCACATGATTCTATAACTTGAACAAGCAAAACCATCTAGTACAAGATGAAGGCTCTCTAGAGAAATCCCAAAAGTCTAACCCTAGAAATTACATAAGCGTAACTTATATACCTAGGGTAAGAGCATGCCCCTCATGGGCTTGCCTGGCCCACATGGCCTATGGCATGCGCAAATAATCTATAAAGGTCTAAACCTAATACAAACTAACCCAATTAATCCCAATTAACTACCGTAGACCGTTGCGTATATTTGATGCTCAGTCAGACACTTCTAGGACCTAACAATGTAGAAACATGACCTTCAGTAGTCCCTTGATTTTGGACATTTGAGGTGACATCTGAAATTCCAGGAACCGGAGCAGAAGTAGCTTCATTTGCATCATGGAACTCATCATCTTCTGACGAAACATTATAATCAATAGCATCTTCAAATTCCTCATTCTGAACAAGATTATTAACTGAAGTAGAAACTTAAGGGTTAACAATAGTTGGTCGTACTAATAATGAGTCAACTGCAATATCACTTTCAAGTAACATTTGAGCTGCTGCAGATGCATCATCAAAGGTTGGCAGATTGAAGGAATCAAACAATCCATCATAGTCAAACAACTAAGGAGCACCTGGAGCTCTTACTGATTCTTTGTATCTTTGAACCTTAACTTCACCCGATTCCTCAATCTTTTTTGTTGACACATTCCACACTCCGAACTTTGGAGTAGCATATCCAAGAAAGAAACCTTTGATAGTCTTTGGACCGAATTTACCATGTGGATCAATCATAGTGCATGGAGCTCCAAAAGGTTCCAAGAAAGACACATCCGGTTTCCTTTTATGTAACAATTTGAAACATGTTTTCCCATGCATTTTCATCGTAAGAACTCTATTCATGGTATAGCAAGTAGTAGCCATAGCCTCCCACCAAAACTGAACAGGAAGTTCTGATTCTACTAACATAGTTCTTGCAGTTTCGATAAGAGTTCTATTTTTCCTCTTAGCGACACCATTTTGTTGCGGAGTGTAACGAGAACTGTATTCACTTAGAAGAACAGAACTCATCCATAACATGGTTCTTGAATTCGGTGCCATTGTAACTTCTAATTCTCCTTATTTTCAAATTGTAAAAAGTTTCGAGTAGCGTGAAGAGATTCTTGAGGATTTCAGGAACTTCATTCTTGTGTGCCATAACATTCACCCATGAAAATCTTGAATAGTCATCAGTAACAACTAAACAATATGCATCACCAAAGGTAGTCTTGTGTTTCATAGGTCCAAAAAGGTCCATATGAAGACGTTCTAGAGGCATATTGACATTGTTTATTTTCTTCACATGATGAGACTTTCGAGCTTGCTTTCCCTTTTGGCACGAAACACAGACGTCTTGTAAATGAAAATTCTTCACTGGTACACCATTCACAAAATTATTTTTCACCAAATAGTTCATTTTCCTCAGCCGACAAGAGAATCCATTCTTTGGGAATCTTGAAACCAGGCTTCAACGCATTACAATCGGCATCATCAAAATGAAAGATGAACTTCTTGTCGCAAATTTGAGAAACACTTAGAAGATTGTGATCAGTTTGATGAACATAATTGATCTTGTCAAAACTAACAACACCATTGGAAACCATTCGTTCTCCAGTGATGTAACCTCCCTTTTCTCCAGCAAAAGCAACATAACCTCCCCTAATGCTTTTCACATCATAAAGGAGCCTTAAGTCGCCTGTCATGTGTCGTGATGCTCCATTATCAACAATCCAATGACTATTCACAGTTCCTCCTGGAACACCATGTACATTGAATTACCCGATTAGTTTGAGATGGGGACCCAAGCCTTAGTAGTCTTGGGTCGACCCCTATCATCAAGAAATGTGATTTCTATTTCTTGATGATTTGGAAACTTTGAGCCTCTCCCTGAAACATTACCGGTTTTAGGATTCCAAGTTTGTTGATGTTTACCAGATTGACTATTATTTACAGACTTAGACATTTTTGGTTTTAACGATCTTGATGAGCTTGGATTCTATTCTAAAACATCCGGTTTTAATGAATTTTAATTATTTTAACTTGTTTACGTCGTTGTTTTTCTTCTTGTTCCTTAACAATACGTTTGTCTTGTTTAGGTGACACAGATTAACGTTAGAAATTTGTTTCAGGAGGGGCTTTTTCAACAAACTTGGGTTTTGCTGAGTTGGTACAGTTTTTTATTATGTATCCAAACTCCCCACACTAAAAACATGTCCTTTCTTTCAACAAATTTAGGAGATGTCGTCTGATGACTTGATGTTGAACTTGTAGGCCTAGTTGGTCCATCTTCACACCCATTTGTGTGTTGAGTGTAATTGTTTTGACTATTACGTTTTAAAAACTTGACCTGATTTGCAAAATCAATATTTGACATATTTTCAAAAGTCTCGATTTTATCAGTACCAATTGATCCCACAAAGTTAACATTCTTCCCCTTTTTCTTGTTATGAGCACCTTTAGCCTCAACCTTTGGTTGTGACACCTTAGGTTTCTCAGCTCGCTTTTCTTGTTGTCTACTTTTAGAAGTGATTAATGGTTGTGGTTTGATTGGTTTCTTCTTTCCCAAAAATTTGGTTGTTGAATTTTCAAAAACTTGATCAATTGAAGTTTGATTTACATTTTTGATCAGAAAGTCCTTGTTTGAGTAAATTTTATCATAACCAATGAAAGTGTACAACACATTATCGTTCTCATATGTAGACGCACTTGTCTTGACAGATTCAATAGGAACACTCTCTTGATTTGCAACAGATTGCACATCGGGAGTAGCAAAAATTTCTACCCCTTTCTCTTCATCAAGAGATTGATCCTGATTGATCTTGTCTGACTCATCATCTGATGAATCATCCTCCTCTATTATAGATGGATGCTGATCAACAACTGATGATGAGTTCTTTGTTTTTCTAGATTCATCTGAGGAACTGTCCAACTTAAACCCTAACCCTACTGCAAACTCTTCAGGATTAAGAGGTACAGATGGTTCAAAGAGTGGCATTTCCTCCTCATCAGGCAATTTGGTATAATTGTGTTTCAATGGAGGTGGACACGATTTATACCCAATGCATTTGACATTTCCCTTAAGTTTTTGAACGTCAGTGATGTTATCAAGCACATATCGGGAGTTCGAATAACTCTCCAATATTAGCTTGATTGCATCATGTTCGCATTTAGCAATGGCTAACTCCTTTTTTGTTTCTTCAAGGATATTACTGTAGTTATTAATACCAGTTTGCTTGTTCAAAACTGTTTTTGTTAACTCAGACACGCTTTTCTTGAGAGTCTCAATTACAGATTTGAATTGTTTTTCATTTCGAGTTAAAGCTAGATTTTCCTCTTTCTATTTTGACAGTTCAACTACTAAGCTTTGATTGTGACTGTTAATTGGTTCAAATTTTGTTTTTAAGTAAGCACAGTCATTGCATATCCTAGAAGAGTCAGATTTTACCTGACTTGTTGAACCTACAACATTAGCCATGAAAGCAGTATGATGAGAAAAGGATACATTGTTGGCAAAGAATTTCTCCATTTCCTTTAACGCAACTTATGTTTTCCTTATCAAACCAGACTTTTGACTTTTCAAATTCTCTGCTTCTTTCAGCAACTCATTGACCTCAGTATTAATCCTTTCCCTAACATCTGAATCTGATCCATAACCACCCACACTAGATCTTTCTTCGTCAGAACTCCCATTATACCCAGAACTATCATCATCATCAGAAGAGTCAATAATGTGAACATGTTTGATCTGATTGATTATCTTGTCATAACACGCGGTTCCTCCTTGTTTCTCGTTACCCAACTGAACTAACCAATCACATCCTTCATCTTCTTGAACTATTAACGCTCTGCTTATGTTGTTTGAAGGCCCAAATTGGTTGGAGTTGTTTGGGTTGTTAACTGCTACTATACTTTGTTCATTGTTAACTTGAGTTGTTTTGGATGGCCGTGATTGATTTCGGAAGGGGTTGTGATTTCCTTGCTTGCTAGGTCGAATACATTGACGTTTGAAATGACCTTTTTCACCGCAGTTGAAGCAAGTAATAGCATCTTTATCAAATCCATACTTTGTGTCTTTCTTGCTTTCCAAACTTGTTCTTCCAGTTCTACTCATGTAGTCTTTTGCTCTTCTGACCGCACTTGCAAATGCCCATTTAATATCCATCAACTCCATCTCATCCCTGTCTATTTGTTGATAGTCCTCATTAGTCAAATTGATGTTTCCAATTTAACCGGGCGACTAGTCCACAATATGCACTAACCATAGTGTTCAGAAGTTCCATGTGTTCCCGAGCAACTTCTACACTAACCTTGAAAGATGTGAAGTATCAAGTCTGACGGTATTAGGATTTGCAAGTTGAAAGTTGTTACCATAGAAAGCTTTTTGAGAAGCTTGTTATGGAACTTGAGGTGTAACAACTTGTGGTTGTGGTAGAAAGGCTTTAGGATCAAATACTTGACCATAGGTTTGAGTACTTGAACCAGCAGATTGATCTGTTTGAACTGGTTGTGGTAGAAAGGGAAAACGTTGTTTGAAGTTTTGGTTGCTGAGTTGTACTAACACATGTGTTAATACCTCCAAAGTACATTTCAGGCTTTTGTAGAACAGGAATTCGTTTTGCTTTTCGTATTTCCTCTTCATTCTTGTTCCTAGCTTCTGAACAAATTCATAAATACTGATCACATCCTAAACACCTATGTGCTTTAGTAAGTCAATGCATTGACTCCACTTTGGTGGTAAGGCATCAGCAAAACGCATTACAATCGCTTGTGGAGATGCAATCACTTTGTATGAATACATTTCACTAAGCAGATGATAGAAACGGGTTGTCATATCGCTTAATGTTTCATTTTCCATGAACAGAAAACCTTCAAACTCTTTCTTTAGAAGAACATGTCGTATCTTTCTTGTTGCAACATTCCCTTCCCCTCTTGCTTCCAAAGTATCCCACAAATTCTTGGTGGTGGTACAGTACACGAACTGATGATAAATATCCTTATGAAGTGCTTGTGTAAGGATAGCAAATGCCTTCTTTTCTAAATCATAGGCCTTTTTATCATTTTCATCTACGTTGGCTAAGGAGATTGGATTTGATCCTGCTTCTTCGAGAGATTCTTTGTATGGTGTCGTAAAACAAGTCCATAATTCTGTATATTGACCAAGAACATATGTATGGAAATGACTTTTCCATGAAGGATAATCGTTCATATGGTTCAACTTCGGTGGACAATTGTTACTTCCTGTTTCACTCTCGCTAATAAGAAGAGTCTGAATGCTTTGATTTTGATTTGCCACACATTCCCATTGATTAGCAGTAATCAAGGTCGTTTGCTGAGGCATCAATGATTTAACCCATGAGGTTGGACAGCACTGTGGTGAGTCTTGGTTTGTACTTGAACTACTCCCCCAATCCCAAGGATTTGTACCCATTTTGTTTTCTTGTTTATGAAAATCCACTTAATATTTAAAAATTATTTTGAAATAAAAGCCTTACTGTTAAAGTTCACGATTTTAAAAAAATCACCAAGTATCAGTTCTCACGAAAAATTATCACGAATAACTTGAGGGACACGAAAACTTGGTTCTTCGTACGAGCAAGAGATTTATACGAATCACCATTCTTCGTAAGAACTAGGTTATTCGTACGAACCACTGTTCTTCGTGCGAGCCATTGATACTTCATGCGAACAAATGTTCTTCGCGCAAACAGTTGGTCTTCGCACGAACAATCTTGTTCTTTGTGCGGATGGGTCATTCGCACAAAGGTTTTTCGCAGGAAAGAATCTTTTTGTAGGGTTGGTTGGTGAGTAGTTTCCTTTTTAACAGAAAGTTGAATCTGAGTTTGTTCGAAAGATGTTAGTTGTCTACACAGATTCAGTTAAAAAGATAAACATTCCAGTATCAGCTTTTTAGTCAAATCAGTCAAGTCTTAAGATCTGGTCAACCCTAAAGGAATATTCTGGCGAGTTTTCCAGCAAGTGCTTCACCGGAAAATATGTCCAAACTGAACTTTGATAGAAAATTTTAAGTTAAATCGTATCCTAACATGTCTCCATGTATTCTAACAAGGATTTTATAAAAAGATTTTGGATACAACAAGTTTTACCTAAGTTTTAAGCTAGTTATCTTTTAAAAACTTAAGTTTCTTGTTAGAAGTTCAAGAACACTTCCAAGAACCCTCACAACATGCTCAAACACAACACTAAGCTTGGTTTTTAAACAAGGAAGGGAGCCAAAGCTCTGATACCACTTGTAGGTCCACTTGGAGGATCAAGATTAACCTACTTCCTTGTTATGTAACACACATACGAGTGCGGAATCCACGTAAATATGAAAACCAAAGCAAAGTAACAAACACAAGATAAACAAAGATTAACTGTCTTGATTAAATGAAGAGAGCTAGTATAAACACATACAAACAATGTTCATACGGACTCAGGATATTCTCTCTGTGCTCTCTCTTGTGCCTCAGTGTCTCTTCTGAACTTGAAGTGCATGTTTGTATATATAGTACCAACACACAGCAACATATGAAGAATGTCACTGGCCGTACGAAGTACTACAAACCATGAAGAACATACAGAATTGGTTACTCGTACGGACAACTTATCCCTCGTACGAATAAGTAGCTTAATCGTACGAATAACCAAAGTTCTTGTTGACAGGGTCACTCGTACGATTATGAGAATCACTCGTACGAACATGTAATGGCTCGTACGAGCAAGCAACTTGCTCGTACGAAGTGCCTTTCACTCGCACGAATAAGTGTTCTTCAGAGAACTTGCTAACAGACATGCCATATAGATAGCAAGATCAGAAACACAAGACTTAACAGTATGCACACATGCAACTGTTTCACAACACAGACAAACTAAACGACGTACTAAATCAAGATAGGAGGATATCTTAAGTTGGTACACGACCAAACTATATAGACACAATAAACAAAGACCGTATAATTACTGACGTAACTAAGAACAAGCGACAGATACAAAAGTGCGTCAACACAAACATCATTTTACAACATCCTAAAACCTGATTCATTTACTAATACACAATTTCTTTTGGGTAAAGTTGTATGTCAATGATAGACATATGAGGACCATGTGAATGCTCGGTAATTACAGGGTGCACAAGTAATTACGAAAGTGACGCACAGAAGTCACACTAAACCCTTTGATGGGCCAAACCAATGACTTTCAAATTTTATGATTAAATTTTATTTCTTCATAAGTTCTATTATTTTATCATATTCCATGTGGTTATTATATCGTTTCGTATATAAATCACCGGAATAAGTCTATAATATTCCACGAGATTCTAATGATTCTAAAACAAATCACCCTTTTTTTGTATCTTGTTGAAGGGTTCGACTTCTGCCACCCTTTGATACTCCATAATATTTTAATGTGATTGCATATTTTAATGTGATACTCCACCCTTTGATACCCCTTGAATCATAAGATTTCCGCTAAGTTTCATGATTTCACAAATTCGTGACTCCCCCATTCGAAAAACCAAACACGCACCTTATAATCCAACCGTATGTCCAACTAGCCACCCATCTGTGGGTTAACTAACCGTATTGTATGACACCTAACTCATCCCTTATGATCGAGCCATTCAAACCAACCCAGTGAACCAAGATAACTAGAAGGCACATGGACGAACGCTCACCCATATCCAAGAAAACCATGACGTGTTCCGCAACATGACAAATTCTTATGTGATGAGTTCATTTCGAATAAAACCTTTTTGAGTTTGAACGAACTGGTTTAAGTTAAATAAAGAGTGTTATGAATTTTCGAATATGAGTGTAATGATGGGATTTCCGATAATATGTTCTAAACATTAACTAGTTGTCTATTACGACTTGAACCTCACAACCCTAATTACTTTCATAAACTATGCCTAGAGTTCAGAAAATTCAAGGCGAGGGCACATGGTAACGGAAAAAAAAGGAATTTTTTCTCTGATCTCAAAATTTGGTTTTATAAAATAATAATAAAATGTAATAATTATATATTTTAAATTTTCTACTACAAACCAAAAATGTTTTCCTAAAATTTAGCATATATATATATATACATATATATTCTCTAAATAAACCATGTTGCTTTTGTAAATGAAAAATTAAAATATTAATGTTATACACTTAGTAAAGTGTAAATATAGTTAACAAAACCAAAGAAATGTGAGTCTAGTTATGGTTTCCTTAATTCATCTTAGGACCCCTTTACGTTAGTCCGAATCATAATTATCGCCTGACTAACGGAAGCTAAGATCACAGCTGCTAATTCATTTCTTCGTCATTCGAATTCATGTTGGTTTTTCCCTCATCGTCGACTTTATCTGCTGCTCCCACTTCATTTCATTGATGTTCCCACTAACGCCAATCAATACAATGATCAACTCCTAATCAGTATCGTCGATAGCATGTGCCATTGCCACGCTTTCGACGTTACAATTTATCATCATTTCCCAGACGTTTTATGTTATCACTGTGTTATACAGTTATGAATTGTCTTATTGCTAGTTCATGTTTTGTTGCATCATTACTCACCACGGCTTAACTTTCCCCATAAATTATGTGATGTAGGTATCGTCTCCCTTATTCATAGACCGACCCTTCCCTCAAAACTATGGATGTAGGTACTACCATCATTAGTCACGCCCTTTTTGGTTTCGAGAATCAAAATTGGTTGTCTATGGATTGGTTATGATTATCTAATTAGTAAGTTTGAGTTGAGTCGTCGCATAGAACCTATCAAAACCATTAACAAAGCCGATGAAATTTGTTAAGAACATGGTGGATACGCTGCTGGTACTTCCTATATATAAGTGTTCTTATCAAAATATCTAAAGCCTCATTATACTGGTTGAGAGAAGTTCTATGTAAGTTATGTTTGCATCGTTAATCATGATCCAAATAACCAAACCGATGGAATTCGATAAGGACATGGTGGATACGCCACTGGTACTTCCTATATATAAGTTTTCTTATTGAAATATCAAAAGCCTCGTTAGACTGGTCATGAGAGAATGTGTGTTGTCAAGCATGATTAGAATAACGACGTGGATGAATGTTTGATAGACACATGGTAGATACGCCGCTGGTACTTCCTATGTATAAGTGTCTCTAACAAATTTTTAAAAGTAGCGTTAGACGAATCATAAGAGTTTCAATTAGTTTGTTTTGGTTATGTGATTGGTGAATTCAAATTCTATGATTTCGCTCGTTTAACTCAAATTGTGGTGTTTTAAGAGGGAATTTGTTTTCACGATCCCAAGACGTGACATGGATTGCTGTAATAGCCCAACATAACCGCACCATGATATTGTCCGCTTTGGCAGCCAGCACATCCTCAGCACCACCCCTCATGGTTTTTAAAATGCGTCATGATGGTGAAGGTATCAAGCCCCTTAGAGCATTCATTCCCCTTCACAACCGATGTGGGATATCACAATCTACCCCCTTAAGGGGTTCTGCATCCTCGCGGGACCTTACATCACCGGTCCAGCCCTGGCTCTGATACCATCTATAACAGCCCAATGTAACTGCACCATGATATTATCCGCTTTGGAAGCCAGCATGCCCTCATCGCCCATCCTCACAGTTTGTAAAACGCGTCATGATGGTGAAGGTATCAAGCCCGTTACAAGGGAGCCTTCGTTCCCCTTCACAACCGATGTGGGATATCACAATTGCAATTTATGAATCATGAGTATATCGTTACGACTCACTTGCAAACTCTGTCGGGTTATAGGTCATCTTTGGGACATGATTTTCTCCTAAGCCAAAACCAATCTTTGATATGCCATTTTTGGAGCTCATGATTATGATCGTGTGGCCTATGACCGGCTATCTCGTACATAATTGTTAGCACTCTTCATTTCTACATCTTTGTGCATTTGATTCCTTTAATTGGGTACGCAACTCTTATCAAGAATGCTACTGCCTTAACGAATCATTCTTGTTTCTTCACGAATCCACATATTACTAGATGCTTTTCATCTCTGATCTCCCCCTCAAAATAACACCCTCCAAATTATTTCAAGAATCCGACTAGCAACAAATCTTGGAAGAGGGACCAGAAAACTAGTCTTCTCTACTCTAACTGACATATGATAAAAGCCCAGCCTTCAACTAGTGAACCACCAAACAATTCGCTTCATCACGAACAAACTGGACTAAAGCACGAATATACATGACAAAATTCAACCAAAGAAATTCTTAAACTTTTATCATGTTTTAAACATTTCACCATCGTTAAGATTAACCCTGTCAATCTTAACATTGTAACACCTACTTATATCCTTAACGCACCTAGAGCATTTTGTTTTTGCAAAGAATCAATTAATTTTTCTAAATTTTTACTCCCCCTTTTCTTTTGCAAAAACACCTAAAATGATGGAATAAACTTCAACCCAAACAACCCTAGACAACTTTGATAGGAACAAATCCTATTAGCCCAAATAGTTAATGTGTTCAAATAACTCTTCCACGCCCAATTAAATGAGCGAAATAACATCTCCAACCCAAACAATCAAATACTCTTGCAGCCCACTATTAACACAGTTTATCCTAACTCACAAATATATTTCATTGTGTGTGACCCACTTTTATTTCCTGATTAAATGATTTATAGTGGCGATCAATATTTTTTTAATCGCTAGTTCCCAAACCCAAGATTAAATGTCACATTTTACTTTAACTTCTTTCTAGAGACCAGCATTTGATTGTCCATGAAATGTCATTTCCTTTTCACTTTAATCTTAAAACATTTAACAACATCAGTAGTTGTAACATCCTATATCTAATTCCTTAACTATTATATTAAAACTTCAATCGTCCATTATATCCTGACAGTTCCCGGTAAACAATCAATCCCTGATAAAAATTTTAATCTCTGAAGAATCTTAAAATTTTTCCCTGAGCAAACCGAATAGTATTCAAATATTCCCTGATGAGAACTTAAAACATTAATATTCATTGATGAATATCAATCCCTAAATAAATTTAAAGCCTAACCCAACTTCATTTTAGGACCAAACTAATATTCCTTGAACATTAGTTATTCCATGATCAATCTTTAAAATCGGACAACACTTTATATTCTCTAATGAAACTTTATCCTTGACAAGGTGTTAATCCCTGAACCAACTTAATTCCTAACAAGATCATCAGGAAATAAGATACTGTTAGGGAATAACTGATAGAGCGTGATAAACACACTAAGTCGAAAGTTAAACCCTGAAGTTAGGTGAGATGCAATTATTCCCTTAAGGAGCGGTTACTAGGCAATTTATTTTCTGACTTCAAACCTGAACTAATTTCTTCGTTCCAACACTCAATCTTCATCTCAAAACTTCAATTTTTTTCAACTAAAAAAGTCAATCGAACATATCGATCTTGTTGGGCTTATAATTGAAGGTTTACACATTAGTACTACATTTGGGCTTAGTTAAAGGGTTTTGGGCTTCCTAGTATCTCATGGGCCTAAGGTTGTAACTTGTGCGCTAAATACATGTATTAGGTTAAGGTTTTGGGGGCTAGTCAGTGATTATGAAAAACTTGTATCAACACTATTCTGGTGTATGCAAGTTGGTTTGATTCAAAGATTGTTCTTCATTGTAATCTTTATTTCCGCAATCAATTAGTCTTACGATACCTGTTAGGTCCGATTTATTGGACTTACAATTGGTATCAGAGCTTGCTGTACAATACAGGCTCTAGGTATAACAGATTCGAAGAGCTGTTCGAAATAGAAGATTCGTGCTATTGTTCAGAATTCAAGATTCGTGCTACTATTCAGAGTTGAAGATTGCTACTGTTCCGAAGAACTAGTAGAAGACTTAAGGATTTCGGATTCTGCACTGTTGCGGATTCCGAAGAACACGAAGAAGATTCAAGTGTTTCGGATTGGGTATTGTTGAAGATCCCGAAGAACACGAAGGAAATCATCCATCTCGGATTGATCCTGGACTACTGTTCCTCGGTATTCTCAACAACCTTATCCGGATTGCTCATATTCCGGATAAGGATTACTGTTCAAATTATTTGTGTTTATCTGTTGCAGGAAATTCGGATTACTGTTGTATTCGGATAAGGACTCTTATCTCGGATCAAGTTCATTCCGGATCAAATTCATTTTGGATCAAGTTCATTCTGGATCAATCTTCATTTCGGATCAAGTTTATTCCGGATCAATCTTCATTCCTGATCAATTTTCATTCCGGATCACTTCATTGCTTTCCGGATATTTATCTCGGACTCGTTTCGGATTTTCTATCTCGGAACTGTCTGTCTCGGACTCATCTCAGACCTGTTTATCTTGAACTCATTTTCGGATCACTGTTCACTATAACAATTTCAAATTAACTTTAATTTAACTCACTTGTTATTTTGAATAAAGTTAACAATGATGAACAGTTATATGACCGCTCAAGATTTGACCAATGCCACCTTGGCTGCACTGCAATCACAGACTATGGCCCTTCATCAAGAATTAGATCAAGTTATTGGCCCTTCAACTAAGGTGCCTCGTCTGTTATACGGAGATGAATACTATGAGTGGAAGTTCATATTTGAGCAGTACTGCAAAGCCAAAGAGCCTGGGGTTTGGAGATGCATTATGAACGGTCCACGAACAATCGTTTACAGTACCGCTGAAGATCTAGATACAAAGATTCCAAAACCAAGTCATTTGTGGACTCCCGAAGATGTGAAATTATTGAAGAAGATGAAAAGGCTTCAACTATGCTAACAATGGCACTCGGACCTGAAATTTCTATAGCTGTCCGAAATTGCTAGACAACTAAAGAAGTATGGAGTGAATTGCAAAATTTTTATGAGGGAAACGCTGATATGAAGGCATGCAGAGTTAAATAGCTGAATCAACAATTCAGCTCGTTTAACCATATTTATGGGGAAACCATTGAGAACCAGATCAGAAGATATGTGAAGCTCGTTTCTCAGATGATTTCAGCCGAAATCACTCTTACCAGCAGTGCCATGAACAGACAGCTGTTAAATTCATTACCGAAGAGTTGGGATGCTGATGTTGGAATGATCAAGAAGACAAAAAATCTAAATGATGTCACTCTCATAGAAATGATTGCAACTATTAAATCTTGTGAGATAGATAATAAGCAGAGAGACATCAATCATCAAAGGAGTCTGATGGCGGCTGGTATTACAGGGCAAAATGCAGCATTAATATCACAAAATCTTGTTTAAAACCCTTTACAAGGAAGTTCTCACACACCGGGTAGCTCAAACTTGGTGTACAGTCCTCTCGCCTCACCACATAAGACCCAGTATGTCTATGGTCTTCAGTCTTAGACTGCTACTATGATTTCTGCAGCGCAAGTTCAGACACAATATCATGCTCAGTATCCTAACATGGTGTATAGTCCCGCCATTCCTGCTATAGCTCAACAAGGCGGCATCCCTCAATCTGTTGCTCCTGCACCGGCCCCTGCTCAAGCTATCTCCAATTCTGCCTTTCTTACTAAAGAGAATGAGGAGAAATTGGCCATAGCTGCCTCAATGATTAACAGTTTAAATGCCTTTTTAGCAGGTGACCTGACTCCCCCAACTATTCTTCCAACTAAAATAGATCAAACAATGGAGGAGGATTTGGACGAGATTGACGTGTCCTGGAATCTTGCAATGGCTGCTTTTCACGCCAACAAATTTCAAAAGAAGTACGGGGGGCAACCATTGTTAAATCTGAAGACTGGGCTAACAAAAGATAAGCTCAGGTGTTATAGATGTCATGAGCCAGGACATTTTGCACGGGAATGCAAGAAGCCGCCATCTGGATATGTCTCATCCAGAGTAGCAGACATACTGAGCAGTGACAGACAGCTTGTGCCTGTCTCTCCTTCAAAGTCTACTACAAGTCCCTCAAGCAGCTCTAGCGGGAAATCAACATCTTTGGTGGCACAACAGCACGAAGGATTCAACTGGGCAGATGCTGCAGCCCAGATGGAGACTATGAATCTTTCCAATAACAACAATCACTGCATGATGGCGCAGCCAACTGAGACACATGATCTTTCAGAAACGGTAAATCGCATTCTTTATTCAGATAGTTGTCGTTTTAAATTATCACAAATGCGCGCCCATAATTCAACTCTTGTAGCTGAATATCAACAAGCTACATCACAGAACATCGCCCTTAAACATAAGAACAAGCTTCTTATGGAAAAGGTCGAAGCACAAAAACAAGACATAGCTCAGCTAAAGATTGACTTGAACCAACATCAATGTTGGGTATACGGCTATAAGCTAAAATTAGCTGAAAAGGACATAGAACTTCAAGCAGGTTTAGCCAAGCTAAATTCCTTGACAGGGAAGTTTCAAGAAAATGAAATAAATATTTAAAAATTTGAAACTTCCACCAAGCTGGTCAAGGCCTTGTGTAATCTACAGCTTAATTATCAGAAAAATTATGCAAAAGGCCTTGGGTACAATAGGGCTCCTCCACCATAAAATCATAACTATACAAGAATGCCTGAATCTGAGGCTGAACTAGAAAATGCAGAAAATATGATGTATGGTAAACCATCAGATTATCTTTCAAAACCGTGGAAGCCCTATTACCCAAAGTTCTCTAAGCCAACTAAACTCAAGAGGGATGATGTTTTCTTTCCTTCCACACCATTTTCACATGAATCTGGTGACCATCCATCTTGTAGTTCAGATGATTTAGAGAAGATGACGCCTAAGGACGAGGCAACAACATCACCCACAGAATCAAAAAGTGACAATTCTTCTGAAACTGAACCTGACTCAAGGAATGCTACTAACGTTTCTACCTCATGTGCAGATGAACTATTAGTTGAGGATATTACAGATGGTGATCAAGAAGAATGTCTGAATTCCAATTCAGACAATTCAGCTGCTGATTATGATTTTTATAAACATGCTTTTCACATTTTGAATCAATTTCTTACTGAACAATTTAAATTCTCAGACAATGTTGGTTGTGTTGATAACGTAGATGGTTTTAGTTCTGGTTTTTCATCTAATGCTGATAATAAATGTGAACACTCTTGTGAGGAAAACATAAATTTTGTTATAGGTACAGCATCGACAGGTGATACGGTTTCCTCAGTTCCTACTGAAGTGACTGGAATTTTTTCTCAGGAAGTACCATCTGTTGATGCTAATCCCAGGGTTGACAGTGAAGAAACCAACGAAACAACCGAACCTATGAAGAATGCCACTGGCATAGTACGAGAAGAATCTGGCGAATCAGCTTCTTTAAACATAGAACGATGGATTGATTCTGAAATGACAGAAAATGAGCATTCTCTTCCTGTAGATTCAGATAAAAAACTTGAAACTACCTGAATCGGAATCTCAAACTTTTCAAAATTTAGAGATTCCTCCTGTCAATTCAGATAAAAATCTTGAAACTGAATCTGAATCTCAAACTTTTCAAAATTTAGAGATTCCTCATGCTTTTAATACTTCAAGCTCATCTTCTGCCAGTTCAGAAAAGAATGTTCTTGCTGAATCACCCATCTCTTCTGCAGAATCAGCCACACAAAATGGTTTGAAAATAATAATAAGAAATGGAGAACACGTAGATGCAAAAAGAGGAAAACCAAACTGGCTTCTCAGACAAATGAAAAGGCGACTGTTGCGTTAGTTCCTCATTATGAGAAATTGACTCAGCAGCCCAAAACTGAATCTGTTAAGCAACAAGCTGAACAGAAATCACCTAAATTTGTGCCTAAGTCTACCAACTGCAAATTGACTAATTCAAATCATAAAACCTACAAGTGTGTTGATGGTTGTGCGCAGGCAACAGCAAAGACCAAACCCTTACACCAGCCGTCAGTATCAGAAAGCAAGAAACTGACAGACAAATTGCTTAGAATTTCCCAAGCTGAACAGACTGTTTTTTTTCCAGAAGAGGCAGACCTGTTTCAACTGTGGATTTCCCGGGCATATTGCGCGAAATTGTCAAAAAGCTTTTACACCTTTCAAAGCATTATTCTCAAAATATCAGAAAGCTATGCCTAATCGCCTATCTTAGGCTCGATTTGCTACGGCTAAGCGTTCTGATCAAGACTGGAACATGGCCAAGAAACAAACTCACAAATCTCTAAGACCTTCAGGTTCTCTGAATCCTTCTAGCACTCCAAGGACTGTGCAGAAGTCTGACTCACTAACCTGGAGGCCTAAGATCTTGACCAAGATTCAGTCTTCTGCCCCAAAAATCAGACAAACTAATAACATCATCGACCTCATCCTCAACAAATTTAATTTTCCATGAGGTTACTTATGTTGCACATGGCATGCCCAGATCGTCAATGGCCTGGGTTGCAGTTTCTAACTAAAACCTGTTGAAATGGGTAGGAACAGCTCTAGCGAACTCTCGTCAGACTCCGGTATATAGACATGGCTATTCCAGGCACATGACTAGGGGCATCTCGTAGTTGAATGACATTCAGTTTTTCGATGGCGGGTTTGTCTCCTTCGCAGGTGGTGAAACAGGAAAGATCACTATGAGAGGAACAGTGTGCAATGTAGCTCTCAGTTTCGAGAAAGTGAATTATGTTCCAGATTTGAAGCATAGTCTCTTGAGTAAGTCTCAACTCTATGATAATCATTTGGATGTTCTCTTTACCAAGAAAGGGTGTTATGTACTGAAACCAAGCCTCATCATTCCAGAAGAATGAATTCTTCTCAAAGCGGCACGAAAAGGAAATGCATATGTCATCGACATGAACAAAGCCCCAACCGACAAGCTTACATGCCTGTTCTCGTCGACTGCTGAGCACGATGCAATGTTATGGCACAGTCGACTCGGACATATCAACATGAAGAATTTAAATAGACATGCAAAAGGTGGTTTAGTTAGAGATCTACCAGTTCGGGATTTTACGCAGATTGAAAAGTGTGAATCATGTGCTCGTGGGAAACAACATCGACAGCCGCACAAGTATAAACCCGCACCCTCCATGTCAAAAGTCTTAGAATTGCTTCATATGGACCATTTTTGGACCGACAAATATTATGAGCATTGGCGGGAAGGCATACTATCTGGTTATCATTGACGGCTACTCTCGTTTCACTTGGATCTTTTTCTTAGCACAAAAGAGTGAAACCACTAAGTTAGTCAAACTGTTCATCACACTTATGGAAAACCAGGCATACAATAATTGAAGCTGCGCATACTATGTTGATTTAATCCGAACTACCTCTCATTTTCTAGGTAGAAGTAGTCAATACCGCCTGTTATAGTCAGAATCACGCCCTGATCAACAAAAGGCACATGAAAACGCCGTACTAAGTCGTTAAAGGTCGCAAACCTTCGGTTAAGCATTTCCGCAAGGTCAGATGCCCTTGTGTTCTTCTACTCATGGATGCTAAGGGAAAATTTGAATCACGCGGGGATCCACACATTTTCGTCGAATTCTAAAAATACTTCCTATGTGCCTATAACAAGATCAAGAAAATGGTAGTTGAAACCTACAATGTGGGTTGGCTGGAGGAGAATCCAAGGACGCACGCATTGGTCCTGAGAAAGTTTAGAAGGTTTGCTGAAGTGATTGGACAGGACATCCCAACACCTAAGCCAGTTAACGCTATGGTAGCTGAGGAACATGATATACCGATGAAGGAGAAAGAGGGTGAAGTTAAGGATCTGGTTACTGATACTGATACAGATGATGAACAAGCTTTCTGGGACGATATTACAGATTTTTAATGCTAATTTGACTCCAGTATTGCCATAACTTACTACAGAGAATCTCGAAGCTCTTATTGCACACCTAAAAGAGATACAAGAGCGGCAAGGTGATCCTCCTCTTGTGATACCTTCTATTGATATTCTTGTTGATATGGTTGAGTCTGAAGAAGAGATTAACGAAGAAGAAGTACCATTAATAAAGAGACGTCGGACGGAGGTTTTTAAAGAACCAAGTCATTATGAGGTTCATGTTGGTAGTGTTGCTGAAGAATCTACACCTGTCACATCTTCAGTTACTTTGTCGTTGACGGATGCTCCGATGATAGACTCTACTATTCATGCTGAACCAACAGTTTCTCACATTGCTACACATTCTACTGTTGTCTCTGTTCCACCAGATTCTGTAGTACAAATGATGGATTTTGATGTTAGCTCAATGGGTGCCAGAGGATCTGGCGCAGGTGGTAGTGGTTCAAGTGGTGTTGAAGGTGATGATATGGAATATTCAAGGAGATCAGAGAAACGAGCCTTTGAGTTCAGTGGTTTGGATAACGATGACAAAGATGTAGATGTTGATGTTGTTGATTTTAAAAAGAGGGTGATCGTGCTTGAACATGAAGTTGTACTTAAAGATGCTCAGATTGCTTCATTGCAGGCACGCATAGACGTCAGGGAGCAGACGATTGATCAGTTGCAAGGGAATGATACTATGTTGATGACACTGGTTTTTTATTTGAAGGCAAAGTTAGAGAACAAGTTTGCTCGAGAATTTTCTGATCCAACCGATGATCCAATGAATATTGAACATTGTCATAGAGCAGCCGAGAAGAGAGCAGCTGAACAAAGTGAAGCCGATAGAGTAGCTGCTGAACAGTTAGCTTCTGATCGTCAAGTAGGGTTGGATGATTATTTACGTGATCCAAGGAAGAAGTACACTGCAAGTCGGAAACATTCAACGGCTCAAAAGAAAAGGCAGATGGTTCTGATGAAAAATGTATATGTGAATGCACTTGATGAGAACTTTCAGTTGAAGGATCCTTCTAACCAATCCGAGAGATGCGTCATGGAACTCGGTTCGAGTTATTACAGCAAAGTCGGAAACAAGTCGAAAGTGCTCAGTTGGATGTATGATCATGTGAAGAATATGTGGCTCATCGTCAGGCACGATGGTACTCATGAATATTATTCGAAGGAATCTCAATTTGAAACCTGGACAAAGGTTGCATTGACTGATATGTTGAGAGCTCCTTACACTAACGATGATACTACAGAACGTGGTCCTGGTTGGAGGTTTTCAAACGCTTGGAGCAAGAAGTGAAGACTGGTTTTAAGACGATGAAAACGGCTGAGCCATATTTACGAGTGGCAAAGGGGGTTCGTGATGCAAGAACTGGGAGGCGGTTTAATTCAGTGATGTGGCCTCCAACAGATAAAGAACTCGTCACACCGGTTGCTCTGACATTTCCCAAAGGAATTCTGAAGAACTTTAATTTCTGGTTGTATGATCCTAAGGTTGGGAGTGTGGCAATTGTTACAACAGAAAAGGCATTTCGAGTAAACGATGTGGTTGATCTGGTGAGTTTTCAAGATGAAGATCTGCAAGTTCTTGCTGCAAATCAAATTCGAACGGCAGAATTGTATGTAGTTTGTGCTAAAGATTGGACGGCTGCTGTGGCTGGAATAATTGCTGGAAGATTGGGAGTTGATGCGCTACCTAAGGACTAGAGGCCTAATGTTGTAAACCTAGGGGGAGATTATTGGGCTTATAATTGAAGGTTTACACATTAGTACTACATTTGGGCTTAGTTAAAGGGTTTTGGGCTTCCTAGTGTCTCATGGGCCTAGGGTTGTAACTTGTGGGCTATGTAACTAGTATAAATACATGTATTAGGTTAAGGTTTTGAGGGCTAGTCAGTTATTATGGAAAAACTTGTATCAGACACTATTCTGGTGTATGCAAGTTGGTTTGATTCAAAGATTATTCTTCATTCTAATCTTTATTTCCGCAATCGATTAGTCTTATGATACCTATTAGATCCGATTTATTGGACTTACAGATCTAACTCGTTTTTGATACTAAATCAATAAACAAGTTCAAAATCTTCAAAAACCACTCTGAAATTTTACGTCTTGAAGGTTTTTGGCAAAAAAACACCTAATCAAGAGAAATGGTGATTCGGAAGGCAGTTAGACCAAACCGAATCAGTAACCATGCTCTGATACCACCTCAAAGTCCCCGAGACCCTGTGGATCGATGATGAACACCACGAACATTGCGCTTGATAGGGACGTAAACATAAAACACAAGATAGTACAGTGTATAATTTGTGAAACTCTTTCATGTTATTCAATCGACACATAATACCTATACCGAAAGAGTACTGATCTATCATGAAGCCAAACTAGTCACGTAAACCCAGACACAACGTTAAAACTAGACACTGAGTCCCTAAACCCAAAATTTCTCTCTCTAAAACTCTCTAAATTAAATAAATTAATTAATCTAACCTAACATGACAAATATATAAGCTAGAAACAAATAAACCTTGATAACCAAAACTTTTGGGAATAACATGCATAAGGGAATCACACATTACTCCATGATAGGTATAAACCCTTACACTAGTCAAGGAATAAATCACACTCTGTGTTTCATCCGGGAATGACATATTCCCTAACTCATCATGGAATAAAGTCGGACTTTCGTAAGGGAAAACTAGCATTCCCTAATGTTATAAGGTGTCCAGTTTCATCTTATTCCCTAACAGTATCTAACTTTCATAACAACCTTTAACTTTGTTGACCAGAATTGATAAAGCGACAATTACTTGTAGGATACTTTACTCACAAACTTAAAAATAGAATCAAAACTTTTCTCCAAAATTTCTCTCTCTAGACTTTCTTTCTCTAAACTCTCTAAATGAAGTAAATTAATGAATCTAACCTAACATGACAAATATATAAAGCTAGAAACACATAAACTCTGATAACCAAAACTTTTAGACATACATGCATAAGGGAAACACACATTATTCCATGATAGGTATAAACCCTTACACTAGTCAAGGAATAAATCACACTCATGTGTTTCATCCGGGAATGACATATTCCCTAACTCATCATGGAATAAAGTCGGACCTTCATAAGGGAAAAATAACATTCCCTAATGTTATAAGGTGTCTGGTTTTAACTTATTCCCTAACAATATCTAACTTTCATAACAACCTTTGACTTTGTTGACCAGAATTGATAAAGCCACAGTTACTTGTAGGTTACTTTACTTATAAACTTAAAAACGAAATCAAACCTTTTCTACAGTCCCTGAAAGAGTGGGATCACTTAGAAATTTGGTTGATGATGCAAGAGTCATATAAGTTGCTTCACAATAGTTGTACCAAGCCTGCATACCTGGATGATGATGTCCGCCAAAAAGTATGGTTACAAGCTCATAATATAGTCCTTAATAAAATTAAGATAACAACATAAACCTCAAATAGTGAAAGAATCATTTTTCTTAGTGGATTGGTTTGAAAGAGAAAACAAAGATGTACCACTTATGCACCAAAGCATGAATCATAATATGTCTGATTATGCTCAAGCCTGCCACAATGTCTTTGCAAAGGCTTCTCCATCTACAAAGGTTCACACGAAGACCGTGTCTTACACCGACCAATGTAAATAAATAGGCCAATCAAGACCAACCTATTAATATATACACAACGATAGGATGGTGATAAAATTGCACTAACCTGAGGGCCATGAATTCTTTTTTATATCTCTCCAATGACTTCGCCATTAGAGTTAATTCTTTTCTTTGTTATATTATGTCTCTGCAAGTTAAATGTATACACAGAGATAAGGTGACATTCGTCAATTACCCGTGTTCGTTACCCGATCCGTTTCCATGACCGGTTTTAATTTCTCAATTAACCATATAAATGTGTTATTTGTATTTATTTTATTTTTATATAAATAAATAAATAATAATGATTAAAGGACATTATGATTGTAAAAAAGTTATATTATCAATTAACTATATATATATGTATCTCATTTAAAAAATGATACATACGTATCTCATAAAAATTCAAGTTTAATAAGAACAGAAAAGAAACTTATATTTTATAGAATATCAAAGTTTCAATTAATAATGTTCTATGGAAATTCATTGTCCAATAACTTTGACTTCAATCCTTGAAGACCTGGAGTAACCGATTACAATCGAACTGTGTGGAACCATCAACCATCAGCTTTGTATATAAATTTGACTTCAATTCATGAAACTTTTTTGCTCAAACTCATACCCTCACTTTTCTGGATTCATTTTCTCAAATTCTCCAGTACTCTCCTCGGACTTGCCATCGAAGTTCAAAGGTCCGCTAAACCCGTTGCTCCCTCATTGGCCAACCACCATCGCACCAGACACATATTGGAGTAGGATCACATGTGTGATTATGGAGTCGCTTGGAGGCGGTTAGTTGTTAAAATAACTGTGAGTTTGTCAAACCTTGTTACCATTTATTTCCATTTGGTTTTACTCAGTCCGATGGTTCTCTGCCTTATTTCTACATATTGTTATTTCCTCAGTTCCATTGATGTACTATTTTTGGATGCAAAGAATAAATTATCAAGCTTTTATACCATATAAATAACCACTCTATCATCCACCGCCATGCACCCTTAATGGCGTCACCAACAACCATCACAGCCGCTATCCATCCGTTGCTCACTTTTTTGAATTATGGTTAGCCAATGTTCAGATCGTTATACTCCCGCGCTGTTCAACCCACTATGCAACACAACCCTCTCACGTTTCAGGTACCAAATCATAGTTTTCATATCCTGCCTTGTTAGGATTTTACTCGTGGGTCGACTTGGAGTAACGTCTTGTAAGACCCAATAAGGGTTTAGCCAAAAGAGTGTACGGGTTCGGGATGGGTATCAAAACTTGTTGTAGGCTCATGTTGGTTGGAAAACCAAGCCTCGATGGTGTCTACGGTGATTTGTACTTATGGTGCAAGAGAAAAGAAATGACACTGTGTTGGCATGCTATAGATAATTTTCAGTTAAGTTTAACAACATTATGATAGTTTAACCGATAGGTCTAATTTTAAGGTTGTTATAAAAATGAGTTAAATGCTTGGTTGGTCCCTGTGGTTTACGAAAATTGCAGATTTAGTCCCAATTGTTCATTAATTACACACTTGGTCCCAGTAATTGCATTTTTTGCACTCGGGTGGTCCTTAGATAACCCATGTTAAGTTTCTCAGTTAAGTCTATGTAAAATTACCACACTACCCTTACTATTAAAAAACAAAAATAAATAAACACCTTCTTCTTCTTCTTCACCCTGATCTCTCTCTCTCTCAATTTCCTTTTCTCTCTCTAAAACCATAAGACCACCGTCTCCCACCACCACCACCGCCGCCTCCACCAGCGCCACCTGCTGCGGCAGTTTGCTCTTCGGTCATTACCGATCTGAAAGAGAAGATGTAGGAGGAGAGATTTAGGTGTCGGTTATGTGTGCAGTGTTGATGTGAAAATCAAGCCTTCTCAGACCGAGAAATAACAACAATTGAGGTGAGTTTGTTTGTTGTTTATTAGTGTTGAACTAATGAATTAGGGTTCATATTGTTTAGACATTGTATCGTTAGGGTCATTGAGAGGTTAGGCATCGACATTGTGGTGAACGGAATATTAAGGAGGAAACAATGTGGTGTAGCTTATCAGCGTCCATTTTTAACGTAGATACTTCTTAACTCTGGTATATATATATATATATATATATATATATAATATATATATACCATTAATCACCATTAATTCATGTTTTGAGTTTTCTTTACAGTATACAACAATTCACTCCCATTAGGATTAGGGTTGCGAGCGACAATTGCTTTTCGGATTTCATAGTGATGCTTTCGTTTTGTTTTGATTTCATCAATTGGCAAGCAACATCGAAATAACATTTTGTAATAGTATTTGACAGTTAATATACCAAGTATTTAGATAAACTGGTGAAGCAACTTTTGACCAGTTTGTAAGATTTTGGATAATATTATGATATCATTGACTTTTCTCTTGGAACGAATACTGCGTAATGTATGTTGATTTTTGAAATTCAACCTCAACTTTCATTGCTACTGTTGTGGTTAAGGTTTTTTTTTTCTAAACATTAATGGTAAAATACCTATTTTGCCTAAATACATGTCAATTCTGTATATTAATTTGTTGTATTATATGGTATATGAAGGTTTATGATGAGAAGCTCATATCGCTCTTTGATTCTAGGTTGATCAAGTTGCTTAATATATTATCAAGAAAGCTACTTTTATTTAAGGACTTTTGCTTAAAAAATGGAAGAAATGCTTTCAAGGTTTATGAGAAGAAGCTTAAGTATCGAAGCTGGGTTACGTGGCGTACGTAGGACGGGTGTTTTCCGGCCCCGCTACGCGTAACCTGCATTTAATAATACATAACCAACACCGCACACATAACCGACACCTAAATCTCTCCTCCTACATCTTCTCTTTCAGATCGGTAATGACCGGAGAGCAAACTGTCGCAGCCGGCGGCGGTGGTGGAGGTGGGAGACGGTGGTCTTGTGGTTTTAGAGAGAGAAAAGGAAAGTGAGAGAGAGAGATCAGGGTGAAGAAGAAGAAGGTGTTTATTTATTTTTGTTTTTTAATAGAAAGGGTAGTGTGGTAATTTTACAAAGACTTATCTGGGGAAGTTAACATGGGTTAGTCATAAGGACCACCCGAGTGCAAAAATTGCAACCACTGGGACCAAGTGTGTAATTAATGAACCATTGGGACCAAATCTGCAATTTTCGCAAACCATAGGGACCAACCAAGCATTTAACTATTATAAAAATACATAACATAAGTGAATGCATGTAAATAGGTAAATGGAGATGGGGCCATGAGAACCATTCTTCTTATTTATTTTAATTTTTTTATCTAATTGAAATAAGATTAAGACATTTTTTATTTAATAATGAGTTTTTGTAAGACATATTAACCTTGTAAATGAGTATTGATAAGATATTTAATAATAATAATAAAAAGTTTTTTATTTTTTAATAAAAATACGAAATTTATAAAAGTGTTAATATGAAAAATAATATTCAAATATATTTCTATTTGAACATATAAATATATACTTTTGGATTACGACAGTCTAATATATTTAATTTTGTTATTCATATCCAAACATTCCCACTCTCTTCGCACTGTGTCGTAGCGAATCCTAACCTGACCTAAACAAACCTAACGAAACCTAGCGAAACCTCTGTCCTGTATCTTACCAACTCAAGGCGCTTGACAATACATGAACAATAAGATTTCTACTATGGCCACACGAATAGTGCACTAATAATCTCCCTTTTGGACATATCTAGAAATCTGTGATGTTTAGTCTTGAATTGCCTTGGATAACATCTTCAAGTGAAATCATAGTCTCCCCTTGAATGATGCTCCGAATCTCTAGGATTTGACTTTTAAGAACAAACCCACGTATTCACACACAAACAGTTTCTTAACAGTCTCGTTGGTCCGACTCACACTCAACATTATCAGGTTTCCATGGAAGATTTGAAAGAAAATCTTTTTGGATTTTTAATATAGAATGCAGAAATGTAAACATACTGAAATGTAATATTTACAGTTTATAGTTTTTGTAAGAAAACTTGCTAGAGGATCATATCAGTTTTACAGTTTATATTTTTTTTGTGAGAAAACGTGCTAGAAGTCGGTATTGTTGTCCACTTAAACTTAATCTAAAAACTATCGTGATGCTTACCGATACATTAAGGTTCATTAATTTGCACTAAGTTTTATGGACCCCACAATCTCAAAATTTCTCCTCATCATGTAATACACACTGACTCAAATAATGCCTTTAAACCTTCATCAACTGTGATATGTGTAAAAAAACACAGAATGGTTAAACATTAACAATCAGGTCGATCTTTCAATGCGCATAGAAGTCCAATGTTTAAACAAAAAAAGAAATAAAAACAAGTTGAAATTGCTTAGATCTTAACCACCGGTTCATATATTCTCATATACGTAGAGGTAATCTAGGATTTAAATGAAACACCAAGTAAAATAAAGCAGGAACGTTCAGGCACTAACATCCAGTTCGATACTTTTGTATATGCAGAGGATGTCCAATGCTTAAACAAAATAAAGAAATAAAACAAGTTTAAATATTTTGAAAATGAAAACACAATCACAGTGACTTTTTCAGTAAGTTGTGAAAATTCACAAACTAACCGGTTTTTATGCTTTTCAGCATTCAGCGATTACCGAGTTGGTACATAATCACGAAGGACAAAACTAAGTAATATGCTTTTAATCGCGTTTCTCACTAGAACTAGGCTTTTCTATTTAAGTTTGTATTGTTTTCCCAAAACTACTAGTCTAGCTGAGCCTATCAACACATCTTTAGTGAGATTATTTAACCATTTTAAACAATACACATCATTAGCATGCACTGATATGAGCCTATCATTTCCTCGTTTCGCACAAGTAATCTCATTTTTTAATGTTTTTGACATTTTGAGATTTTCTATTTTTTTTTACTTTTTGAACATTTTTTATCTGTAAATCAAAAATAAAAATCTTCCATTTTAACGACTTTTTACGAATGTGAACGCGAGACTACCATTTTGTTTGCGTGGACTATCACTCTTGTCTCTCTACATAAACAACCACTTCTTCTGAAACGAAGTTTGCTTGAAGCTTGGTCATCTTGCACATTCAAACAAACTTCAATTAGTTATGAATTGGAACCCAATCCATTATGGATTTCTGTTTACCAAATTCATTAACACCTAAAGTAAACAAACATTCACACTTTTTATTATATTCAAACAGTTTGATAAAATCTTTATCTGAAAATTAACTTTTTTTAATTTTTTTAACTAGTTTGTTTAGCCAATTTTTCTCCACTATTCTCTCTATTGTCCTCATATTTTTATGTGACGAATTTGTTTTACTTAATTGATCACGCTTTGTAGAATAAAACGATTCTTCAGAACTTTTATCTGGTATTCAAGAACAAAATCTTTTCTAAATACTCGCTAACTTTCATTTTTTTTCTTTCTCAATTAGTTTTTCTACCCTTGTGATATTTTTGCTTTTTGTTCTTTGGGTTTTTCTTCTGCTTTCTCTTTTTCAGATTTTTTTATCCTTCTTTTGAGATTAATTCAATGATCTTCTCTTTGGTCTCATTGGACAATCTATTGCGATATGGCCTTTGATTAGGCAATTATAGTATCTTCTGATATCAAATCTCTGGTTTAAACAATTTACAACAATGTGTCCTCTTATTCCACAATTGAAACACACCCTGTTAGCGCACCATTCTCTATCAAACCATATACCCAAATCATATCATTGATTTGATGTGTAATAGTCGTCATTCCAACTTCTTCGATTAAAATGATTTGTCTTTGAAGCACTGTGGTCAAACTGCACCACTTATTATCAAATTTTTCTGAGTTTAAATTTTAAAATTTTTGTGATTTTTTATAATGATTGGATGATTGAACTGATGATCTTTTATTATTACTTTGAAAATTTTTAGAATTTTTTGAATTTTCAACATTTTTTTATCGTTGTTCCCCATTTTCCTTAAAAGTTGAACATTCACCTTTTTCAGCAAATGGTGAAATAATTTCTTGAAAATTTTCTTTTAGTTTTAAAAATGTTTCATTTTTATCATTTTTGTTATCATTAGTATCATTATCACAATCATCAATTATTACATCGCCATTATTTGTGACATTGTCACTTATTGAAATTTCAACTGAGCAAGTTTTATTTTTGGTATTATCAGGTACAACCGTATTTGATTTACCATTTCCCAACGGTTTATACCCAATACCACAATTACAAAATTTATACTCGTCCTCCTTAGTTTCTTATTTTTGTTGTTTTGTTTTGAAACCATATGATCTAACATTAAGGACGAGGCAACAAAACCTTTCAATTTATTTTGTAAATCCTCAACTTTATTTTTAGCAATCTTAACATCTTTTTCAAGTTGAGTTATTTTTTCAAGATATGAATTTATTTCCTTTTGTTTTTCAAAATTATTTTCATTTAAAACTAGTTTTTCATTTTCAAAATCTTTTTTGATATTTAAAATCTTTTCAATTTGTAATTTTTCATTTTCTAAAACTTTTAGTTTATTTTGAAATTCTTTTTCATTTTCTTTTAGATTTTTATTTTCTATTGTTAAACTCTCCAAATTAATCAGGAGTTTGGCATTTTCTGACCGATAACTTTTTGATTTTTTATCACAATTTAGGCAGGCTGGTTCAGATTATGAAGCCTTAGTTGTAGATGTGATCGCTTCTTTGACTTCAATATTCTCCATCTTTATTGTTTCTCTTTCCATCTTAAGCCTCAAAGCTTTCTTCTTTCAATTTCGGGTATGTTATCTTTAATTTTTCCAAAAAAAAACTCATGTAGAGTAAATGTTGTAAATCTAGAATTCTTTTTCAATTCAACAAAACTACATCCCACTATGAAGGTAAAGCATCTTCAAATTTCAATATCTTCTCATTATCCGAAATCCTTAACTTGGGCTCGAAATCTTTTAACTTGCTTACTAAACCACAAAACCGTTCTATCAAATCATCCAATGGTTCATCTTATTTACACATAAATATTTAAATCTGTTAACCCAAATATTTTTTCGATCTTGATAATTCAAATAACAAGGCACATCATCTCAATCATTATTTTTTCTTAACTTTTTCACTTATCAATCAAAAAACTCTTTGACCTTGTTAAACTATTTTCTTTCATGAACCAGAACAATCAATCTTAAAAATTTTTGGATTAAAAACCCGCTTCAAAAATCTCAACTCAAAATACGGTTCAAAAATCTTAGCGTGTTTTGGAAACCGGTCCACTACTTTCAAACAATCTTGATTCGCTAAAATTTTATAGCCCACTATCCAAATATCTCGGCCCGAATGACTAAGATGACTCGATCCATTTATCCAATCTATGTTCAAATTTGAAACCCAAAATTTCAACACACGACTTGAAAACTTTGTTATAAGAACATGACCCAACACAAAAATTCGCAGCCCAAGAACTTTGTATGTTAGAAACCTGTTTGATACACTATAAAATGAACCAGCCCAAAAAAATAGTTTTGAACAATCTTGGCCCGCCAATACTAATTATGAAACCCAATTTAAAATATTGCAGCTTGTCGAATCCCTCGGCATAGGGTTAAGGTCCAAGTGATTCATCGGCGTCTTGATTGGGCCTTCTAGATGAGCTACAAAACTGTAAACTGTTAGACTCGTCATGGAGGGCCCCGATGGGGGATCCGAATGACTAAGATGACTCGATCCACTTATCCAAGCTATGTTCAAATTTGAAACCAAAAATTTCAATACACGACTTGAAAACTTTGTTATAATAACATGACCCAACACAAAAATTCGCAGCCCAAGAACTTTGTATGTTAGAAACTTGTTTGATCCACTATAAAATGAACCAGCCCAAAAAAATAGTCTTGAACAATCTTGGCCCGCCAATACTAATTATGAAACCCAATTTAAAATCTTGCAGCCTGTCGAATCCCTCGGCGTCGGGTTAAGGTCCAAGTGATTCGTCGGCGTCTTGATTGGGCCTTCTAGATGAGCTACAAAACTGTAAATCGTTAGCCTCGTCGTGGAGGGCCCCGATGGGGGATCCAAATGACTAAGATGACTCGATCCACTTATCCTAGCTATGTTCAAATTTGAAAACCAAAATTTCAACACACGACTTGAAAACTTTGTTATAATAACATGACCCAACACAAAAATTCGCAGCCCAAGAACTTTGTATGTTAAAAACCTGGTTGATCCACTATAAATTGAACCGGCCTAAAAAATAGTCTTGAACAATCTTGGCCCGCCAATACTAATTATGAAACCTGATTTAAAATCTTGCAGCCTGTCAAATCCTTCAGCTTCGGGTTAAGTTCCAAGTGACTCGTCGGCATCTTGATTGGGCCTTCTAGATGAGCTACAAAACAGTAAACCGTTAGCCTCGTCATGGAGGGCCTCGATGGGGGATCCGTGACCAAGCTCCGGCGTGAGGATAAGTAAACTTGTCAGAGAAGATAAGAAATCCCGGTGATATGGCCACCGAAATGTATGGTGTGGATCTCTTAATGTGTTGAATGCAATCCGGAAAATGTCCAAGTAAATGTGATTGTGAGTATTTTAAGGTATTCAATGCTTACCTTGAGTGATCTTTTGTTCAACTTATAAGGGAAAAGAAGCTTATCACCTTGGGAAGATCCTCGGGCGATCTATCGGTAATCTTTGCTGCCAGCCAAATTTCTAACAGCCCAGGGTACGTGTCCCTCCATCGGTGGTGATATGTTTTCCCCATTTAATGAGACTTGCAACTACCTCATACTTTCTTCGGCCTCCGTCGTCCTTTTGGAGTTGTAGGCATTTATTTCCAGCGGCTTGGGGAAGACAATCACTGGCTGGTGGGCTTAAATCCTCATTATATTCCTTCACGTGTTGGACCTTTTAAACTATTAGAAATGGGCCTTTCTTAGAGTCTAGTTAAGCGGCCTAAGGCAAGGAGCCCGATCAGGGGCCCTCGTCGCCAAGCCATCCTTAGTCCTGGATCATGGGTATCCATTCATGGGCTTGGACTTACTAATATGCGGCTCCTCAACTCTTGCTGTGGGTCCAGGTGACGTGTCTGCATCACTCCTCATGATGCCCTATTCTGCAACATCTACTTGATCCGAGATTAGGGAATAAAGAGTATCCACACCTGCCTTGATCCGTGTGTTACTTTTTGAATCATCGACAAGACAGTTACCGCGCACTTGGGAGCGCCATTAAAGACTTCCCAGACCCCCATTATCCTCACCGTTTCTTCTTTTATTCTTGGTTGCTTCTCCTTTTCTTCTTCTCTAAATTTTGCTCCTTTCTCTCTGTGGCTTTCATAACTGTTATGACCATTAGTTGAAAAGACAGGGCTACCATCCGTTCAATTATAACACTTCATGAATTGGACTCGTTCCTCATGTCATACCGCATCCCACCCCATCTTTCTCCTCGTCTTCTGGGCCAAGATGATCCCGCCACTTGTTCGTCGGAGAGAGTGGTGATCTACACTCTTTCTTTCTCTTTTTGTGGTGTTCGATGCCCCCTGTCATCATTCAAGATGAGCCTTCCCAAACATTATGGGATTCACTTTTCTCAACTATTACACCCCCTTACTTTTCTAAGGATTGTTCATTTTGAACTTTCTCGTGCTGCTTTTGCCTGAGAGTCGTCGGTGACCTTATTCCGGTGATTTTATCGTTTGCGTTCTGACGGGGACTAGTTTGATTTTCAGAAAAGGAAAGACAACATCTTCTCTCCTTGCTATTCATTTATGCTCACATCTACATACCCCAGGGAATGGAAGAATCGCTTTATCTTTGTTTCTCCCCTTCTTTTGTCTAAGCCCATTTCGATCAGGGATCCGGCTGCTCCTCTGGAGGATGAGGTTCCTCCTTTATCTGCTGCCGAGGATGTTTTATGGGGGGAGATGTATGAGCATTCTACTCGTGCCTTCAACTTTCTAGAGGGTATTTTGGCAATGGGAGATTTGAGCCCTTTCTATTCGACCCGTCCTAAAGCCCTTTTGGACGGTGTTGGTAAGTTTTCCTTTAGAATATATTTCGGTTGTGCCTTGACTTGGTATATGATTTTGGTGTTGTTGTCTGTTGCTCTTGTGTTTTTCGTGCAGAGATGTCACTATGGAATTTAATGCATGTCGATGTGAAAGGTGTGTCCTTTGTGGTTGAGGGGGTAGAGAATCAAGAGATGGGTGTTGTCCTTGGTGGGGAAGCGCTTGCTGCAGATGGTCTAGGTGTTGAGGCAATTGCTGGGGTGGGACTCCTCCCCAGGAGGGGGCCTCCCCCAAGCGGTCGGAAGGCTCTCAGAACTCTCCCCAAGTTGAGAATGTGAGAAGTGGTGATGAAGATCTTGAGTCTCGGTTATATCGGAAGCAAAAACTTGGTCTGGGAATGAGTACCAGCGTGGTTGTGCTGGAGGTCTGAAACATTCGTTCTGGGTTACGAACTGCTAGTAACCAGAAACTTCCCCCTGCTTCCAGGGTCGTGTCTATCCCTTGTTGCCACCAAGGGTTCCATGTCCAAGCACATGAAGGTCCTTCAACCAACCTCCAGCCTCTTCTCAGGACCCCTTCTTGTAAGTTGGTTACCACACTTTTTTTTCTTGTTTTTGTGTAATCTCGTGTTTCTTATCTCCTTGTCCCCTCTCCCTCCTTTTTTTACGCAGGGAAGTTCAAAAGCTCCGATTGCAATTCTGACCTCCTCTGCTCCATTGCAGCTTAAGTAGAAATGGATCGGAAATTCATGTGTTACCTGCCAAGACTATTGTCCAAACTTCTCCTACCTAGGGTTCCAGTCATAGTAAATTTTAACTTCCCTCTTTGTTCCAGACTCGATCTCGTCTAGCCCCTTGTTTGCTGAAGGGTGTCCTTCCCCCTGTGCTCCTAACTGGAAAATAACTTCTTCATTAGTTGTTAACACTAGGGAGACTGCTCGAGACTTCATGCAGCATGCTCTTCCCCTTCTCATAGGTTCATAAACTCTGCCTTGGATCCTGAAATCTTTAAGGACCAATGTTGCATGGCATCTGTGAAGGCTTCTTTCAAGGTGCTGGCATGTTGCACAATGTTCGAAGGTTGAAGGATGAGAACAAAGACTTTGAGAGATGTTTAAAGACCTCGCAGACCATTACTATAGAGCTCCAATGTCATGTGGTGAGCACTGAGAGGAACCTTCTTGAGAAAGAGGTACATTTCTCTTGTGCTCCCTACTTCCCTCCGTGTTTGGGTTCTGACTTTTTCTGACATTGCCTTTTCTTTTTATGTTGTTAGCAATCTGGGGTTGTGTTGAAGGAGAATGAGGGCGCTTGGGGCAAGGTGCGAGAAAAGTTGTTGCAGGAGAGAGAGCAATTGGTTGTTGAACTTAACCATCACAAGGAGGCTGCTTCGGTGTCGGGTGTTGATGTGGACACCTTGTACACGGAATTAGGGATTGTTCAGGAAGACAATCATAAATTGGCCAAAGAGCGCAATTGCTTATTGTCTCAGGGATTTGGGTGTTTCCTTTCTTCGATTTAATAATCTCTAGATTTCAAAGGCTCCTTGGAAAGGATTTACCAGCCTACCTAGACGTGGGTTATCAGACTGGGTTAAAGGATGGGTATGCTTACTCCTCCTGGGGTGTGAGGAGGAAAGAAACTCCCTACTACAATTCTAAGGCCAAAAAGCAATTGACCAAGTTGGATGAGGAAATTAGTGGTAAAACCCCTGCTTTTCTTGCCCGAATTGCTTATAACCCTCTGGTATCCGTTGTTGAACTCAAGTCCCTTCTTGGCTCTGCCGATCCTGCCTCCGATGGTTCACCCTCAGGAGATGAATCTACTTGATGATCTTTTAAACAATATTTCGATATGGTTGTAATTACTTAACACTTACTTGATACTTTTTTTTTGCTTGTGTTGGTTTGGGGGCCTTTGTGTTGAGGCCTCCTAGAACCTTAAGGGGTTATGCTCCATATTTTGTATCTAATGTATGTGTTTGCTGATTAGATGCTCTTGTTGTTTCCTGCTTTTTGTTTCTATGATGTTTTTCGCAGGAGCTGCTTTGCGTCTGTGGCGGGAACCTTGTGCTTCAAAGAGTTCCTAGTGTTTGCTATGGTTTGAAGTCCTCCAGTCTAAGTTGCTTTTGATTTGTAACCTTGGCCACTAGTTGTAAATCATGTTTAAGTTGGATTCCTGCATCCTTGTATAGTTTTTGTAGCTATTTGTAGTTTGCATACAAAAAGACAGTTTATTGAATTTGTATTGCTTCTCGTCGCAGTAAATTGTGTTTGTCATGATGTGGACTATTAGACTTTGTCCTTGCCCCATGTCCGAGCTTTTTTTACTTGTTTGCTATGTCTAGTGTACGCGTGTTTGTTTTTTTTTCTTATATATATAAGGCTCAGAATCGTTGGACACGTCCGTCCCGGTGTATTGCCTTGTTATTGGGTCATGCTTTTATAACCTTTTGGTGCTTGAATAATTGTAAACCTCAGAATCGTTGGACAAGTCATTCATTACCATTGCTCGGGACAACCCTAGTACATATATCATCTCAAATATAAACATACTACAAAAAGAAGGAACTATTTTTCTTTGTTGGCATTAGAAAATGAGCACTTAGGCTCCATAATTTCTTCCTTGTTCCTATGTCCCCGGTTACTGGGATGATGTTCTTACACGTAGTACTTCCGGAGATGCATCAAATTCCATGTTCTAGGAATCTCTTTTCCTTGAAGTGTTTCTAACTTGCATGTTCCTTTCCCATTCGCCCACTTGACTCTGTAAGGTCCTTTCCATTTGGCTCCTAGCTTCCCGGTACCCTCTTGCAAGTTTGCTTCATTATCCCAAAGGACTAGGTCGCCAGGGACTAGGTTCAACTTCTTCATTCGGGCATTGTAGTACCTTTCCATATGTCTTATATACCCCGCCTCTCGTATTGCAGCAATCTCCCGTCTTTCTTCTAACAAGTTGAGGTTTGTTCTGAGATCGTATTCATTGTCTACTTCCCTTAGCTTCAGCCTTGTGGTGGGGGAGCCGATCTCAGTTAGAATGACTGCCTTAGTGCCATACGTTAGGCTGAAGGGTGTTTCCACATTAGAGGTCTTGGGAATGGTTCTTTATGCCCATAGGACATAAGGTAACTCCTCCAACCAACCATTTTGTTTCCCGCCTAGTCTTCCTTTCATCCCTATGATGAGACCTTGGTTGGCTCTTTCCACTAGCCCGTTGCTTTGGCATGGGTGATAACGTGAAGATCTTTTGTATATGCATCTTTTGACACTAGGGGCTAAAGGGTTTCCCGACAAATTGTACCCTGTTGTCAGTGACCAACTCCTAGGGGATCCCAAATTGGTAGACGATATTGTCCAACACAAAACTTTTCATTTGTTCACCGGTGATTCTTGCTAAGGGTTTAACTTCTACCCATTTTGTAAAGTAGTCGATAGTAACAACCACGTATGTAACCCCTCCTAGGCCCTTAGGGAATGGTCCTATGATGTCAATGGCCCATTCCCGGAAAGGCTAGGATGTAGAGACCGGAATCATGGGGTGTTTGTGCTTGTGGGTATGTAGGGCACGGACTTGGCAATTGTCACATCTCTTGATCTCCTCCAAGGCGCTATTGTACATGTGATTCCAATAGAACACAACGTTCATAGCCTTAGCTACAACTGTTTTTGGCCTTGATTGCATCCCGACTATCCCCTCGTGGATTTCCTTGATAACATACCTTGCCTCTTCCTTGTCTACACATTTCAGTGAGGGGTCCAGGTACGACCTCCTGAAGAGTTAGCCATTTATGAGTTCATATTGGAGTGCCTTCACCCTTATCCTTCTTGCCAACGTATCGTCTTCCGGGAGGGCTCCCTCCTCCAGGAAGTTGACAATCGGGGTCATCTAGGATTCTTTTGTTCCCTCGATTGAGGATACCTCCTTGCTAATGATGGAAGGTGAGGTGAGGACCTCCACCTTTATTTCCTATGCTAAATGGTTTAAGGCCAGTGATGCTAGCTTGTTTAAAGCATCTGCCTTCTTGTTCTTCCCTCGAGGCACATACTCCAATTTGAAGGAAGTGAAGGTTCTGGCAAGCTCCTTCACTCGGGCAACGTATTGGGCCATGACATCATGTTTGGCGTCATACTCCTTGTTGTATTGTTTTACTACCAATTGTGAGTCTGAATAGACCTCCATGTTTTTTTGCTTTCATTTCCTTACCCAACCTCAATCATGCCAAAAGAGCTTCATATTCAGCCATGTTGTTCATGTTTTCAAAGTCTAGCCTGATGGCATAGGTTAGTTTGATTCCTTCAGGGCTGATGAGGGTGACACCTGCCCCATTTCCCTCTTCACTGGATGCCCCATAGGTATGCAACTTCCACACTGCCATCCCCTCTTCTCTTTTTTATTTTTCTTCTAACTCCTTCCATTTGAGGAGTTCCTTTTCCTCTTCTTCAGGGACCACCGCAAGGAAGTCTGCTAGAACCTGTCCATTTTTGGTTGTTCTCATCTTATACTCGATTGAGTGTTCCCCCACTCCACTACCAACTTGGTGAGCCGGCCGAAGAGCTCTGGTCTCCTTAACACCTTTTGGAGGGGCTGGTCTGAGAGAAGGACCACTTTGTGTGCCTGGAAATACCTCCTTAGTCTTCTTGAGGCAAAAACCAGCGACAGTGTTAGCTTTTCCATTGGTAGATACCTTTCTTCAGGTCCTTTAAGCATCCTACCGATGAAATATATCAAGGTCTGCTTGCCTTATCTCTCTACCATCATAACAGCGCTAATTGTTGTTCTTGATGCTGATAAGTATAGTAAGAGTTCCTCTCCTGGGATGGGGGTAGTAAGAGTAGGTAGGTTGCACATGAGCTCCTTCATTTCTTGGAAGGCTGCCTCGGCTTCCTAGCTCCAGCGGAACTTGCTGGTCTGCAAATAGTCCTTTAGGACCTTCATGAATGGGAGCGTTCTATTAGCCACTTTATACAGGAAGTGATTAAGTGCTATCAGGCTTTCGTTCAACTACTGGATGTCCTTGAGGGACTTTGGGGACCTCATTTCTACAACCGCTTGTGCCTTCTCCAGGTTAGCTTTGATCCCTCCCTTAGTCACAATGATCCCCATGAACTTCCCTTCATCTACCACAAAATAGCATTTTCCTAGGTCTAGCTTCATGTTTACTTCTTGTATAGTTCTAATGGTTTCTGCCACATCCTCCTACCTCAGTTCTTCTGTCAGACTTTTGATCACGATGTCATCCACATATACTTCCAGGTTTCATTTCAGCTGGTCCTGGAATAGTGTGTTCATGAACCTTTGATAGGTCGCTCTCGCGTTCTTGAGCCTGAATGTCATTTTTGTGTAACAAAAGGTCCTTTGGTCTGTCATAAATGTGGTTTTTTCCTTGTCCTATAAGGATATCTGGATCTGGTGATACCCTTATATGCATCTAAGAAGCACTTTAAGGGGTATTGGGCTAGAAACTCTACTTGCACGTCAATGTCTAGTAGGGGGTAACAGTCCTTTAGGCAGGCTCTGTTAAGGTCCTTATAGTCTATACACATCCTCCACCCTTCGTCCTTCTTTCCCACCATCACAAGACTCAAGACCCAGGAAGGGTACCTGACCTCCCTGACTATACCAGCCCTTAGGAGCTACCTGGTTACCTCACATGTTGCCCTCCTTTCCTACAGTCCCATACTTCTTTTCTTTTGCATAATTAGTTTTACCTAGCTATGGGTCTTGAGTCGGTGCTCGGTCAAGCTTTGGGGAATGCCGCTCATGTCCGAGTGCTGAAAAGCAAAGACATCTATGTTGAAGAGTAGCAACTCTTTGAGGGAGTTTTTGCATTTGTCGCTCAGGTGTGCTCCTACTCGTACAGTCTGTTCCGGGAACCGTTCGTTCAGGACCCACTCCTCTACCCTTCTTCGCTGGGTTTCTTCTCAGACCTATCTTTTAAGACTGATGATACTACTTCGTAGGAAAACTTTACCCAAGCAAGTCCTCTAGGAGTTTGGAATAAGAGAGCTCCATGAGGGGTTGATGCTTGTGCTTTAAGGTCTCCGATGTCTGTGTAACACCTTGTAAAATTCACTTTCGATAATATACCGACACGTGTAAGAACCCTCGGATCATACCTCAAATGAGTTAGCCACTCAACTCCTCAAACATGTACAAGTTCACAAAAAAAGGTTTTTAAAAACTAACCGTAACCTACGGTCTAGGACCGAAGGCTACGGTCTAATGTTGCTGAATTATTTTTATATTGACTGTAAGCTACGGTCTAGTGACCGTAGCCTACGGCGAGGGTCAGAAAGCTTTTTCTTTTATTTTTTTAACTTTTAGAAAATGACTCGGAGGCCCCTAAACTTTGTTATTTTCGTATTTCTTGTGTTACTAAGCCACCTTTAGACCCGAACATCTATCAGTTGAGATCCTTGAGCATTCCACTCCTGCACCGAACCTTTAGCTTTACTAAATTGGGTAATTTAACCCAAGAAACCATAAGTATTCGCATCTTGCACGTTTAAGCTAGTAATGACTTATAAGTAGTAAAAACAGCTAGTCTAACACATATTGATGTTCGGAAATTCATACTCTTCTTCAATACATCTCATGTTCAACGAAAAGAACTAGTTGTGTCTTTATGTCATGGAATAAAAGTCAAGGGACAATTCATGACATCTCATAAAACTATTTTTGAGGGACTAAATATGTCAAAATTCCAAATTTTTGTCAAGATGCCACCTCTCCAGCAAATTGACGCACTTTGCAGCTCTAGACACCTAATTAGACACTTGTGATGATCCTACAACACCTCTAACACTTGGCTTCATCCACACACACCTTCTTGCACTATAAATAGCCTACTAAGCTCACTCATTCTCTGCTCATTCCCTCTCCTCCTCTCTTATTACACTCTTGGAAGTTCCTGGTCATCTAGGAACATCCCTTTGAGTTCTAAGTTTCCCTTGGATCACGTGTAAGTGTTCCATCTCTGCTCTTTTCTTTTTATTGGCTTTTAATAGCCAAAAGTCAAGCATTTTCGGCAAATGCCTTGACTTTCGATTAAGTCCATTATAGTCCAGCCATTGTTCGGAATGAACATGGCTAAGTGATCGTAATTAGGAAGGTATTAATCCCTTAAAAGGGCATCTCCTAAGGATCACATTTACTAGGTCAACAAACGGGTCAAAGTTTATGTTTTTACAAGTCAAACGGGTCAGATTTTATAAATATTATAATATGAGTTTATACATGTTATAAATATGTTTTTGTCACTTAAACAAGTTGGTAATAATTGTTAGAACATGTGGGAACATGTTCGGCTCGTCAATTCCAGTCCTAGGGTCGGTTCGTAACCGAAAATTGCGAAGTTTGACTTCTGCTTTGACTTTCGATTTAGACCCGATTTAGATTAGTTTACTTCTGACTTATGGCCGCATTATGATCGTAATACAGTGTAGTATAACCCTCTGAGGTTATATTACATGATCATAATCGTAATCTGAGTTTATACATAAGTTCCGCTAAAATGTCGATCTTTGACTAAAATGTCATTTTTACATAAAACAAGGTTTTAATCAACAACGAACTTGCAAATGAATTACCTACTTATATGTAATATAATTTAACATATTATGATATTAATATTCTAATCATAAACTAAGTTTTAATATAATATCGTAAATTATATTTTTAAAAGACCAAAATGCCATTTCGGTGCATAGTTTGGTCCTAAACCATAAACCACACTTATGTGTGACTTCTTACTTATATGACACATAAAGGTCAAAACGCCTAATGTGGCATAGTTTAATTTTAAAAACCTTAACGGACATATAAGTTGATATCCTACTGATATTTCAACTTATTTAAAGTATGATGATATATAGAACTTGTTCATAACTCATCCGGTTACCCGATATCGCTTATATGCGCACAGATAAGTATATGCAACTAGTTTACGAAAATTCACCAAAACGGGTTTAACCTTATCATTTTAATCTCAAATTCCAGAATGTTAATTGTTTGCCCATGACATACAAGTGATAAGTACTTGTTGTTTTTAAACTACATTCTATTCGGTCATCGCTTAATCTAGCGTATTGTACCGTTTCGATCCTTTAAGCTAGTCGGTCTAATTCTATGACTTAAATAGGATCGTTATCATTCTAATTGGTTAGCTTATGCCATTATTCCAAACTAAAGCCTTCCAGTTTCTATCTGCACTTATCTAAATGATTAAATGGCTGATTTAATATAAACTTGCATTTAAATCAACTGCTAGCTCAGGTAAATACTCTTGACTTATTTTCCCTATAGGGCTTGGGTTATGGTAAATTATTACCGCTTGATCGGAAATGAGATCAACCGAATGCCGGATTGTGGCTAGTAAATCCGCATATTCCATTTTGATCAGTTTTGTTTGATAACTTAAACATTGGGGGTTAACGACCGTGTCCTAGATATCCTTGGCTCATTTAAGTTAATAATGGCCACGGCCAAAGCACGGGGTGTAGGCATAAACCCGACAGATGAGAAAGCTAAAATATTTTTACCCACAAGTTAGGGAGAACTCCTTGGTGGCTTCATAAGTGGTGTGTCAGTTAATCATGTCTCCGTCTCTGTACTGGGCCCCATATGTATTGAGAAACATGTGAATATGTTAACAAGGTTATAAGTATAACTTTCCCAAGTTAAAAAAGATTTTCGTGCCCTGTGCACTTAAATCAATTTTTGAAATGTTTTCAAAACGAGTCAGTTAATTGTATTTACCAGCGAAAGCTGGCGTATTTTCTAAAGACTAAGTTGCAGGTACAATACGAAATAGGCTGGAAGCTGCTTGGTAGTGATATAAGAGGATCTTGCAAATCCTTAGATCTACCCTAAAGTCTGTTACACATCTTTTGTATATTTTACCATCCGCCTGTGGATCTTTCAATATAAGCCGTCTGTATATTATTTTTGAATTTTGAACATTTTGGTTTGTAACAGTATTTTAAACTCCAAGACTTCCATTGTGTTTGGTTAATTGACTATGATAACATCAACTTACGTTACATTACTCCCCACTCGGGCCCACATAGGTTTTGTTGGAAATACGGGGTGTGATAGGTTGGTATTAGCGGCAACGTTTGAGAAAAATAAACACTAGCCTTTTGTGTTTAATCTCAAACATTACACAATAGCACATTTCTTAGACTTTCGAGTCTAGGCTTTGACCTAGGATTACTCATTTCATTATTAAGTTATTATTAATGCTTTGACTTGATTTTAACAGGAAAATGCCGCCAAGATTCAGAGAACAAAGTGGAAGAGGAAAAGGTCCAATGAGGGGAGGACCATCGGGGCACATCCCTTCACAACCTCACAACTCAGATTCCTACCAAGATTCGGGAGATTCATCTCCTTGGCAACTAGCGAGACGCTCTGTCTCTCATAAATACTCGCCCCCACATTCCTAAAATTCTTACCACTCTCACCACTCCTATCATTCACACCACTCTCACTATTCCCATCATTCACATTCACATTCATACCATGAAGAGTTTAACCCAGATCTTTATTTTAACCCACCTCTAGCTGATCAGAATCAGTTGGATCAACCGAATCCTATGGATGAGGACTCCAAATCGGAGATGCCACCGTCAGGATTGCATGGACACCCCATTGAACTCTCTAGCGGTTCGAACTCTTATGCAAGATCACCTTATCAAGGTCCTAATTAATGGGACCAATATTGGAGTCAATTCACTTTTGTTAACACTCCTTCGTACCACTCTCCAACACCGCCTCCTACACAGGAAGACGTTCAAATGGAACCAGTGGAGTAACCTCAGCCACCACCTGAGCCACCAAGGAGGAAATGTGGAGCATGTATGTCGGTGCATGCAGGACAACGGTCAGGTTCGCTACCACCATTGCCCAAAAATTACCCTACCATTCCCGAGGACTCATAAATGGGTGAACCCTCCAATACTTCACCTGTGGTGGAACCGACACCACCACCTGTGGTTCAAAAACCACCATCGGATTTTAATAACCCATTCCTACATATCCGGATACGTCTGAATATAATCCTTTTAACCCAACTATGCCGGTAAACTTAAATTACCAGGCACTATCACATGACCCTTATTGTAAGCGGTCATGCATAATACACTTTACCCATCTCCCTTCCCACCTGCTTATCCACCTACTAGATACCCAAGTTATTGGTACCAGTATCCTGTTCTGCCTCAACCACAACCACAACCTCCGCCACCTCTTGAGGCCATTAATAAAGCCTTGGAGCGGATGAAAGAAATGCAACAATAGACGGAGAAGACGGAGAAAAAGACGAATAAGTTCTTCAAGAAACTTTCCAAGTTAGTCAAAGGAAAGAAGGACGAATGAAGTTTCTTCTATTTTTAAGTTTTTCTTTAGTCCCTACGTGGACAAGCTATTTCTTTAATCCCTACGTAGACATGTTATTTCTTTAGTCCGTGCATGGACATGGTTATTTCTCTTAGTCCCTACGTGGACATTGATATTCTTTTAGTCCCTACAAGGACAATCAGTTAAATATATATCAAGTATTGTAAGTTTCTATTGTTATTTAATGAGATATTTTATATATAGGTACTCGTTACATCCTTTTCAAGCGATCATCTCGATTTTAACTCAAAATTTATGATCCGCTATATATTTCCAAAAGACCTTCTTAATGGTTTTGATTAGCTAAGTGGAAAAGTCCATATTAATTGGCCAAATATAAAAGATAGTTAAGGATGAATAGCCTTCTATCATGATAGTTAAGGAAGATTTTCCCTTCTATCTAGAGGTGGTGAACTATGTTCAAGCCTCCAAGTCGTTACGGTCAAATGCGACCATGACTATTATTAATCGACCATTAAGATAATTCTGTGTTAATATTCAAGTAATGTTAATACACCTGGTAGTGTGACTTAAGGAACCACACTGGTCGTCGAGGTAATGAACAACGTCCTAACCTTATATAGCCTATGTGATCAAATTTGATCCCGGCTAATATCATCAATGCGATGATAATAATTAAACATCCATTAGTGATGTAGTGCCTACGGGTCATAATTAAACATCCATTAGTGATGTAGTAACTACGGGCCATAATTAAACATCCATTAGTGATGTAGTGCCTACGGGCAATGATTAAACATCCATTAGTGATGAAGTGCCTACAGGCCATAATTGAACATCCATTAGTGATGAAATGCCTATGGGCTATGATTAAACATCCATTAGGGATGAAGTGCCTACGGGCCATAATTGAACATCCATTGGTGATGAAATGCCTACGGGCTATAATTAAACATCCAATAGCGATGAAGTGCCTACAGGCTATAATTAAACATCCATTAGTGATGAAATGCCTATGGGCTATAATTTAACATCCATTATTGATGATTTGCCTACGAGCAATATTATGTTGTCAATTAAGACAATGACAGTTGTAACCTAATGGTTCCCTAATCAAGGTGGTGAGCTATGCTCAAGCCTCATAGTCTATAGACTAATATCATCAGTATGACGATTACCTTTATTAACACCTTAAGAGATGTTAATTGATTTGTTATATTGATTTGCCTACGAGCCAGATTATTTTGTCAAATATGACCATGACAGTTGTGAATTTATGATCCATTGTCTAATAGTATATGGACTACGCCAAAATTTAGAAAGCCTTTTATGGTCCCTTTGAGACCTAGGCCAAATATAACTAACTATCTCAAAGAATATTCATTTAAAATGTTAAGTCTGACAGTTGTGATTCTATGCACACTGGTTCAAATAGGCAATGGTTTAATATATCCAAACTTTACAGCCTATATGGTTATTAATACCATGCCTAATATAAGTTTAGTTTAAAATTTAGTACCAAAACATCAGAGATGGCTAATTCAGATGAGCGCAAAGTAGTTGCTGTGATAATAGTACTGACAAAGCTAAAAATATAGCCATCAATAATGATGATTTCCAAGATCGCATTGATGCAGCTGTTGGAAAGGCCATGGAAAAGGCCATAGAAAAACTTAAGGTATCTAGCACTACTCGCTCCAAACCTTTATCTATTCCACCATCATCAGCTCGAAAGGAGAGCTCTGTTCACTCATCAAATGCAAAGAGTGATGTAACACCTCGACCGTGTGAAACAACAAACCGCGGCGGAAACGTCGGGGAGTCATGTCACGGAAATATTGTTTCGCAACTCATGGAATTTAAAATTTTGTTTTATTAAGTTAAATGTTTACATTGTCTTGGGATAAACAAGAACAACACATAAATAAGTTGTCTTTCATGTTTTAAGTCACTAAGGCCCACGTCCATTCCTACATGAAGCATGCATCATATTATCAAGCATTGACTCCTGAAACATATATGAAAAGAGAGTCAGAATAAAAATGTCGGCGAGTACATAGGTTTTGTGAGTGTATCAAATTCGTGGCTTTGTATACATATTGCAATACCTCGTCTGACTACAAGAGTCGTTAAGTGAAAACCTCGTATCAAAAGTGTTTGATATTGCAATATAATTAACCAACTAAAACAAGTTGGTTAGAGTTGTGAAAACCTTGTAGCCATGAATCTTGACGAAAACGTTTCTTTTGTAAAATAAACTTCTAATAGATTGATTCAAAAGAAAACTTCATATGGTTTATATCTTTAAATGAAAATCGTTGCATGACATTGTTCAAAACCAGTTCTCCGTGTTATAAACCATTTGTCTGTGTTATAAATCAATCATCCCTGTCATAAACCAATTGTCCATGTCATAAATAAATCGTCCATGTTTTTAATTGTGAAAACTTTTGATCGTTCTTTAACGAACACATTCAAACATGTGTTGACTATACCACCATAGGTATCTTTAATAGACCACCAAAGGGTCTCTTTAACTAGACTAACAAATCAACAAATGATTTGTTAATCAGAAACAGTTTCTGTCATTACCCAAACTTCCACCAAATCCAGTGAACAGTCCGATAATGGGATTGTCAGTCCTATGGTACCATAACATACTACTAGTCGGCTCGGCCAAAGCTAATGAATATCATTCTTGTTATGGATAACGCATCAACAAGTTGTTCACATTATTGAAATCTTATTGTTTTATATATAAACCATAGACAATGTTTTTGAAAACTTAAAAATGATTTAGCACACATGAGTCACCCCAAAACATTTCAAAACGTAAAAGAGAGGAACTATGTACTCACTTTGAAAATCATTTTTGTATACATAAATCATGTATATTGTTTTGAAATCTTGAAAATTATTATAGGCACATATGAATCACCCCAAAACATTTAGAAAATGTAAAAGAGGGGGGCTATGTACTCACTTGGGAATGTGAAAGTGTTCTTGATCAACGGAATAAACAAAGCTCAAATGTGTCCTAATGTGTAAGATAAATATGTTAACGTGTCGGGACTACAAACGGGAGATCGGATAGAATGAAGTCTTATAAACCAAACGAGTGTTGGAACTCATGTGATATGGTTTAACAAACTTAATATTCTGATTTGGAAAGGACCCTAAGTGCTTTTGACCCATTATAACTCGTTAAGGTAGTTTACGCTACTTTAACGGGTCATTAGCGTAAACGTGTGATTGGATGGTTAACATGTCCTATGATAAGTCTTAAATGCCCAAGCATCTTTGAAAATGTTAAAACATCAGTTTATATGTCAAAAAGTTGGTTACATGCGTTGAAAATGGATTTATGCGCAAAAAGGGCATTTTGGTCATCATTTTTTTAAGAACATAGAAGTAACTTATCATAACACTAACCAACGATGTGACCATAAGGTATAACCTCAGTAGGTTATTCCCTATATAACTATGGTCACAAATATGTGTTTGTAGGATCATAAGATCGACCAAACGGGTCGGATTCGAAAGTTAAAGCGGTGGTCAAGATCGCTCGACTTACGACCCTAAATAAGTACTATACTAGAAGTGACAAGTTAGACATGTCAAAATATGTCTAAATAAGTTTATAAAACTGATTTGGTATCAAAACTTTTGTTTTGATACCTGAAAATACTTTCATCGTAAATTGCACATCATGCGCATTTTTTACCGAAACTTTGACTCGTCACTTTGACTAGTAAACGTGGTAATCAGAAGGTGAAATCATTAGGGATTATAACCTTCATGATTACGATCACGTTTCAAAGTTCAGTTGAACTTTGACTTGACCAAATATGGTCAGAACCAAAAGTCAATCAGGTTGCCAAACTGTTCGACTTTTAGCTCAAAGTAGCTAAAAAAATAAAATTAAAGAACTAGGAAGAGTACTTACTCGTGTTGAAGAACACTTTCAGATCTCAAGATAGGAGGATTCCAAAGGTTGGAAACAAGCTCTAAGAAGGATAGAAAGAAAGAACTTCACACTTTGCTTTGAAGTGTGTTGAAGTGGTGTAAAAAAATGGAAGAATCACTAGCATTTATAGTATTTTAGGATTAAGGAGGTGATGAAAAGTGTCCTCAAGTGTTGATTAGTGTCCTAAAATGTGTCAACACCATATTAAGTGTGGCAAAGTGAGTGCTAGGTGTCAAAAATTGGAGATAGGTGGCAAACTTGGTGAAGAAGCAAAAATATTTATTATTTTTTTGACATTTTTGGCCCTTGAACTTGCATTTTCACTTGTTTGCCATTTTAACCCCTTTAACCTAATATTTAGGTTATATAAAGGTGTTAAGACATGTGTAACTTGGATTTACCGAAAATGTCGTGGATGTTGGTTTTGTTCGGTTGTACGGTTATGCGTTTCGTAAAAATGCGTAGAACGTTTTAACGAACACGAAAATGATCGAAATTGTGCAACGATTGACATTTTTGCATTCTCATCAATAAAATACAAGATTTTATTGAATATAAAAATTTTTGGAATAAAACACATGGTTTCATTGAATACAAAATTGTTTGTAATTGTGCAATGATTGAAAAGACACAAATGTCACAGTCTCCCCTACTTTTGGAAATTTCGTCCGGAAATTTAATTAGAGGAAACTTTGTGAAACAGATGTGGATATTTGGCTTTCATCTGATCATCTCGTTCCTAAGTATATTATGGGCCATGTTTGGATTCCCAGCAAACTTTAACTATCGGTATACGTCTACACTTAAGTTTCTTGACTTCACGATCCAATATCTCCACAGGTTTCTCGATAAAGTGCATAGTGTCATCAATGTGAATTTCTTCGAGGGGAATGTGGAGGTTTGTATCGGCTAAACACTTTTTCAAATTGGACACGTGGAATGTTGGGTGAATATTCCCAAGTTTAGGAGATAGCTCAAGTCGGTAAGCCACCTTTCCGATTCTCTCGACGATCTTGAATGGTCCAATATATTGTGTGCAAGTTTTTCTTTCTTTTCAAATCTAACCACACATTTCCAAGGGGATACCTTGACAAGGACGTGATCACCAACTTGGAATTCCAAGGGCTTGCGTCGTTTGTCTGCATAACTCTTCTGACGGCTTCTAGCTGTCAGAAGGTTATCGCGAATTTTCTTGACTTTGTATGTTGTGTCGTGAATGATGTCAGGCCCAGTGAACAGAGCTTCACCGACCTCATTCCAGCAGACAGGTGAACGACATTTTCGATCGTATAGAGCTTTGAAAGGCGCCATATTGATGCTGGCGTGATAACTATTGTTGTAGAAGAATTCGACCAATGGTAGATGCGAATCCCAACAACCTCCAAAGTCGATTACACATGCTCTAAGCATATCGTCCAGTTTTTGAATTATCCTTTCAGATTGTCTATCCGTTTGAGGATGATAAGCAGTGCTCAGATTGAGTTTGGTTCCCATGGCAGATTGCATGGTCTTCCAAAAGTGAGATGAGAATCAAGCATCTCGATTGGATATGATGTTCAAAGGAACACCATGACGAGGTACAATCTCATCAACGTAGATCTTGGCGAGTTTGTTAGCAGATAGATCCTCACGAATTGCCAAAAAGTGTGCTGACTTTGTTAGACAATCGATGATTACCCAAATTGCATCATGACCTCTAGGTGTGCGCGGTAGTTTAGTGACGAGATCCATCGCAATGTTCTCCCACTTCCATACCGGTATTTGTGGTTGCTCAAGTAAACCAGATGGGCGTTGATGTTCTGCCTTAACTTTAAGACAAGTTAGGCATTTAGACACATATAAGGCAATGTCCTTCTTCATACCCGGCCACCAATATTGGGTACGGAGATCCTTATACATTTTTTCTGCACCAGGATAGATTGAATAACGAGACTTATGAGCTTCGTCCATCAATAAGGTGCGGAGATTTTCTTGACTAGGAATCCACAAACGGTTCTTGTAGTAGAGTAATTCGTTATCTTTTGTTTCGAGTTGAAGTTCGAGATTTTGTAGCAGCTCATTTTTCAACAAGCTTTGGGTCACACATGTATGTTGTGCTTGAAGGATATGTGTCTGGATATCAGATTGAACTCGAACACAATAAAGTTTGACACGTTCCTTACGACTGAGCGCATCAGCCACAACATTCGCCTTACCAGGATGGTAGCGAATCTCGTAGTCGTAGTCGTTCAGATGTTCGACCCAGCATTGTTGTCTCATGTTAAGCTCCTTTTGATTGAATATGTGTTGGAGACTTTTGTGGTCAGTGAAAACCACACATTTCGTACGGTAAAGGTAGTGTCTCCAAATTTTGAGAGCAAAAACTACGGCTCCTAACTCTAGATCATGAGTTGTGTAGTTCTTCTCATGGATTTTCAATTGTCTTGACGCATAGGCTATGACTTTGTCTATTTGCATGAGAACACAACCAAGGCCTAGGTTTGATGCGTCACGATAGACAACAAAATCATCGTTGTCGTCGGGTAAAGATAAAACAGGAGCATTACAGAGTTTTTGTTTCAGTGTTTGAAAGATTTCCTCTTGTTTGGGTCCCCACTCGAAAGGTTTATTCTTCTGAGTCAAAGTGGTGAGGGGAACCGCGATCTTTGAAAAGTTCACGATGAATCGTTAATAGTATCCAGCAAGACCAAGAAATGAACGAACTTCGGTAGGAGTAGTAGGTGTACTCCAATCCCTAATCGCACTGATTTTGGCGGGATCTACATGTATACCTTGTTCGTTAACAATGTGTTCCAAAAATTGAACTTCTTTTAGCCAAAATTCACATTTGGAGAATTTGGCATAAAGTTGTTCTTTCTTCAGGAGTTCCATCGTTAGACAGAGATGTTGTTCGTGATCAGCACGAGATTTAGAATAAATGAGGATGTCGTCGATGAAAACAATGATGAACTTGTCTAAATAAGGTTTACAAACCCTATTCATTAAGTCCATGAAGACGGCAGGAGCATTCGTCACACCAAAAGACATGACAGTGAACTCGTAATGGACGTATCGAGTGCGAAAAGTAGTCTTGGGAATATCTTCTTCGAGTACACGGAATTGATGATACCCAGAACGCAGATCAATCTTTGAAAAGCAGGTCGCACCTTGTAGCTGATAAAAGAGATCATCAATGCGAGGTAGGGGATACCGATTTTTGATTGTGAGTTTGTTGAGCTCACGATAATCGATACACATGCGGAAGGATCCATCCTTCTTTTTCACGAATAGGACAGGAGAGCCCTTAGGTGAAAAGCTCGGACGAATGAATCCCCTTTCTGAAAGTTCTTGGAGTTGCTTTGACAACTCTTGCATTTCAGACGGTGCAAGTCGGTAAGGAGATTTCGCAATTGGGTTTGCACCAGGTACAAGGTTAATACGAAACTCAACTTGACGAATTGGGGCTAAACCATGATCTCTACAGGAAACACCTCAGGAAGTTCCCGAACAATGGGTATGTCCTGAACAATATTGCCCTTGCCTTTTTCCCCTACGATGTGTGCCAAAAAGGCTACATAATTCTTTCGTAGGTATTTTTGGGCCTGGGTACAGGTCGTGAGTTTTAGGCTACTAGAGGGTTTCTCTCCGTGAACTTCTAGGGTTTCACCAGACGAAAGAGGTATACGAACAACCTTGTCGAAACATATCATCTCAGCATGGTGTTTGGTTAACCAATCCATTCCTATGATGATGTCAAATCTCCTGAGTTGCATTAGTGTGAGGTCAATGGGAAAAAGGTGGTTATCCAAGTTCAATTGGCAACTACGAATGACATAGTCGAGCACAAGGGTTCACCACTAGCTATTTCCATCATTAAGGGTTTTCCTAGTTTAGTTCTAGGCATCGAAAGCAAAGGTTCAAAGGCTAGTGATATAAAGCTTCTATCGGCACCCAAATAGAAAAGACTAGTAGCAGGATGATTGTTAACAAGGAACGTACCGTTAATGACTTCATTATCAGAACGAGCCTCGTTGGCATTTATGTTGAATGTGCATCCACGATCTCGATTTGCATTCGCGTTCACCAATTTTGGGCAGTTGTTTCTAAAGTGACCCATCTCGCCACAGTTGTTGCAAGAACCAGGTGAGAACGGAGGTCTAGCAGGGTTGGATTGGGGTTGAACAGGGTTCTGAACAACTTGTTTTGGGGCCAAACAACAAACATTGGCTATGTGACCGAATCTTCCACATGATGTGCATTGGCGACACTGTATGTGAGCTTGATGGTGACCATTGCACTGGTTGCACAACGGTGCAGTACCAGTATAGGGTTTCCTCGCAGGAGGTTGTGCTGGCTGGTTTTGAGTGTTCTGGTTGGGTTGTGCAACAACTGCAAAGTTATATGAAGCCTTATGCTTCCTCGACTTCTTAGAAAACTAAGCTTTGTTCTCCTTTGTTTTCTCTTCAGTGGTCTTAACTGCCTGTTTCTTGTCGCCTTTGCGAAATAGTTTCCCCTTCTTGACCTGAGAATCAGTCAGGGTAGCAGCTAATTCGATAGCCTGTCGAACAGTGGTACGGTTGCTACCAGTAACAATGTCCTGAACGGGGTCAGGCAGGCCATCGATGTACCTCTCGATTGCTTTATCCAACGGGGTGACCATGGCGGGACACAACAAGCTCAATTCTTTGTAACGGTCAGTGTAGGCACAATGCTCTCCACTATCTTGTTTAAGATTGTGGAATTCATCTTCTAGTGCCCCTTGTTCATGACATGGACAAAATTCCCTCATCATTAGACCTCGAAGCTCTTCCCGCGTTTGTGACATTGCCACATCGGCACCCCTATCTCTCATCACACCATTCCACCATGTAAGTGCTCTTTTCTGGAATACACTCGATGCAAACTCGACTTTTCGCTCATTCGGGCATTGAACATGACGAAATGTGCTTTCAAGACTCTCAAACCACTGCAGGAGTCCAGTAGCTCCTTCGGACCCAGTAAACTTGAGTGGTTTAGCCGAGTTAAATTGTTTGCAGTTGCACGGTGCAGGTGGATTATTGTTGTTATTATTGTTATTGTTTGCTTGGTTTATCTGGGTCACTAGGTTTGGGAGTACAGCGGCAATTTGTTGAGTGATCATAGCTGCCATTTCGACATTTTGAGTTGTATTACATCGAGGAGGCATTCTAGAAGAAAGCATGAGGGAAAATATGTGTGATTGACATTGGATAATGAAGAGAGATGTTAAAAATATCGACGAAATATAAGGATGGCGGTCATTCGTTCATTACTTAAAAACAAACAAACGACACACGGTGACTAATCAAAGTAAATGGGTCTTTATAATGTATCTCGAAGACATGCTTTAGCCTATAAGTGGACACTCACCCCAAGAGTTCCTAGGTAAGAGTGACTGGTCCGATAATGCGGATTTGTACGAACACTCTAGCCTTAGACATAAAACTCAGGGTAGGGCATCCACCCTTCCAGATTGCACATGTTCACATTAGTAAAACCCAAACTTTGACGGGATTTTGAAAACTTACAAGGCTTTAAGCCAAAACAAATCATCTAAGGATAGATGATTGATTTTCAAAACGAATTTGTAACTTGTGTATTGGTTTTGGTAATCACCTAAGGATAGGTGATGGTATTGTTTTAATAATCTAAATGAAAGATAACTCGCGTTAGGGTCCTAGGAAGGTTATAGTCTAGGTCAAAGCATTACTAATAACCTAATTCCCTATAACCATAAGCTCTGATACCAATCTTTCTGTAACACCCCGACCGCGTAAAACAATGAACCGCGGCGGAAACATCATGGAGTCATGTCACAGAACTACTGTTTCACAACTCATGGAATTTAAAATTTCATTTTATTAAATGTTTACATTGTCTTGGGATAAACAAGAAAAACACATAAATAAATTGTCTTTCATGTTTTAAGTCACTAAGGTCCACGTCCATTCCTACGTGAAGCATGCATCATATTATCAAGCATTGACTCCTGAAACATATGTGAAAAGAGAGTCATCATAAAAATGTCGGCGAGTACATAGGTTTTGTGAGTGTATCAAATTCGTGGCTTTGTATACATATTGCAACACCTCGTCTGACTACAAGAGTCGTTAAGTGAAAACCTCGTATCAAAAGTGTTTGATATTGCAATATAATTAACCAACTAAAACAAGTTGGTTAGAGTTGTGAAAACCTTGTAGCCATGAATCTTGACCAAAACGTTTATTTTGTAAAATAAAATTGATTAATTTAAAAGAAAACTTCATATGGTTTTTATCTTTAAATGAAAATCAATGCGTGACATTGTTCAAAACCATTTGTCCATTTCATAAACCATTTGTCTATGTTATAAATCAATCGTCCGTGTCATAAACCAATTGCCCATGTCATAAACAAATCGTCTATGTTCTAATTCTGAAAAATTTTGATCGTTCTTTAATGAACACATTCAAACTTGTGTTGACTATACTATCAAAGGGTATCTTTAATAGACCACCAATGGGTCTCTTTAACTAGAATAACAAATCAACAAATGAATCAGAAACAGTTTCTATCTTTACCCAAACTTCCACCAAATCCAGTGAGCAGTCCGATAATGGGATTGTCAGTCCTATGGTACCATAACATACTTCTAGTCGGCTCGGCCAAAGCTAATGAATGTCATTCTTGTTATGGATAACGCATCAACAAGTTCTTCACATTATTGAAATCATATTGTTTTATATATAAACCATAGACGTTTTTTTGAAAACTTGAAAACGATTTAGCACACATGAGTCACCCCAAAACATTTCAAAACGTAAAAGAGAGGAACTACGTACTCACTTTGAAAATCATTTTTGTATACATAAACCATGTATATTGTTTAGAAATCTTGAAAATAATTATAGGCACATATGAATCACCCCAAAACATTTAGAAAATGTAAAAGAGGGGGGGCTATGTACTCACTTGGGATTGCCAAAGTGTTCTTGATCAACGGAATAAACGAAGCTCAAATGTGTCCTAATGTGTCAGATAATTATGTTAACGTGTCGGAACTACAAACGGGAGATCGGATAGAATGAAGTCTTATAAACCAAAGGAGTGTTGGAACTCATGTGATATGGTTTAATAAGCTTAACATTCTGATTTGGAAAGGATCCAAAGTGCTTTTGACCCATTATGACTCGTTAAGGTAGTTTACGCTACTTTAACGGGTCATTAGTGTAAACGTGTGATCGGATGGTTAAACATGTCCTATGATAATTCTTAAATGCCCAAGCATCTTTGAAAATGTTAAAACATCAGTTTATATGTCAAAAATTTGGTAACATGTGTTTAAAATGGATTTATGCGCAAAAAGGGTATTTTGGTCAGCATTTTTTAAGAACATAGAAGTAACTTATCATAACACTAACCAAACAATGTGACCATAAGGTATAACCTCAGTAGGTTATTCCCTATATAACTATGGTCACAAATATGTGTATGGTAGGATCCTAAGATCGACCAAACGGGTCGGATTCGAAAGTCAAAGCAGTGGTCAAGACCGCTCGACTTACGACCCTAAATAAGCACTAAACAAGATGTGACGAGTTAGACATGTCAAAATATGTCCAACTAAGTTTATAAAACTGATTTGATATCAAAACTTGGTGTTTTGATACCTGAAAATAGTTTCGTCGTAAAATGCACATGATGCGCATTTTTGTCGAAACTTTGACTCGTCACTTTGACTAGTAAACGTGGTAATCAGAAGGTGAAATCGTTAGGGATTATAACCTTTGTGATTACGATCATGTTTCAAAGTTCAATTGAACTTTGATTTGACCAAATATGGTCAGAACTAAAAGTCAATCAGGTTGCCAAATTGTTTGACTTTTAGCTCAAAATAGCTAAAAATATAAATTTAAAGAACTAGAAGAGTACTTACTCGTGTTGAAGAACACTTCAGAACTCAAGATAGGAGGCTTCTAAATGTTGGAAACAAGCTCCAAGAAGGATAGAAAGAAGAACTCTACACTTTGCTTTGAAGTATGTTGAAGCGGTGTGAAAAAAAATGGAAGAATCATGGGTATTTATAGTATTTTAGGATTAAGGAGATAATGACAAGTGTCCTCAAGTGTGGATTAGTGTCCTAACATGTGTCAACATCATATTAAGTATGGAAAAGTGAGTGCTAGGTGTCAAAAATTGGAGATAGGTGGCAAACTTGGTGAAGAAGCAAATATATTTATTATTTTTTTTTGATATTTTTGGCCCTTAGACTTGTATTTTCACTTGTTTGTCATTTTCAACCCTTTAACCTAATATTCAGGTTATATAAAGGTTTTAAAACATGTGTAACTTGGATTATGCCCAAAAATGTCGTGGATGTTGGTTTCGTTCGGTTGTAGGGTTATGCGTTTCGCAAAAATGCGTAAAACGCTTTAACGAACACGAAAATGATCAAAATTGTGCAACGATTGACATTTTCGCATTCTCATCAATAAAATACAAGATTTTATGTGAATCAGATAGAAATAAGGTTTTTTAAACCAAATGTTGTATTGTGAATGATTGAAAGGCATGTAAAAGTAACCAATGAATTGGAAAGGTCCAGTGCTTTAGACCCGATTATACTCGTTAAGTACTTTTCGCTAATTTAATGGGTATAGTGGTAAAAGCCTGTGGTTGATCGAGATGAATTTAAACATTGTCTATGATAATTCTTAAATTGCCCATAGCATCTATTGGAAAATGTCTAAACAAAAGTTAATGTAAAACTTGGTGGTAACCATGTGTTTATGGGATTGTTAAGGAAAAAGTTATTGGTCAGCTATGTTTGAGAACATAGAGTAGACTTTCTACTCACAAGAAAACAATGTCGACATAAGTATAACCCAGTTTATTCCCTATAAATAGGTACTAAATTTGATGTTACGAACGTAAGATTGCCAAACGGGTCGGAATTAAAGTCAGTGAAGTGGTCAGACTCAGTCGATTTACTACCCTACTACTTAGACATAAACAAAGTCAGTTCAGACTGATGTAAAAAATATGGTAACTAAGATTATAAAATGATGAATAAGGGAGATTCGGTTCGAGATACCAAATAGTTCGTGCGAAAGCACATGTAAGCGCATGCAACATGCACTACGTAAATTTGCTGAACAGGTAAGTCGAAGGTATCGTAAAGGGATTAAACCTTTGTGATTTACGGATCTTTGTTCAAAAGTTCATTAAACTAATGCTATTAGACCAAATGATGGTAGAGCTAAAAGTCAATCAGGTTGCCAAATTGTTTGACTTTTAGCTCAAAATAGCTAAAAATATAAATTTAAAGAACTAGGAAGAGTACTTACTCGTGTTGAAGAACACTTTCAGAACTCAAGATAGGAGGCTTCTAAATGTTGGAAACAAGCTCCAAGAAGGATAGAAAGAAGAACTCTACACTTTGCTTTGAAGTATGTTGAAGCGGTGTGAAAAAAAATGGAAGAATCATGGGTATTTATAGTATTTTAGGATTAAGGAGATAATGACAAGTGTCCTCAAGTGTGGATTAGTGTCCTAACATGTGTCAACATCATATTAAGTATGGAAAAGTGAGTGCTAGGTGTCAAAAATTGGAGATAGGTGGCAAACTTGGTGAAGAAGCAATATATTTATTATTTTTTTTGATATTTTTGGCCCTTAGACTTGTATTTTCACTTGTTTGTCATTTTCAACCCCTTTAACCTAATATTCAGGTTATATAAAGGTTTTAAAACATGTGTAACTTGGATTATGCCCAAAAATGTCGTGGATGTTGGTTTCGTTCGGTTGTAGGGTTATGCGTTTCGCAAAAATGCGTAAAACGCTTTAACGAACACGAAAATGATCAAAATTGTGCAACGATTGACATTTTTGCATTCTCATCAATAAAATACAAGATTTTATTGAATATAAAAATATTTGGAAATAAAACACATGGTTTCATTGAATACGAAATTGTTTGTAATTGTGCAATGATTGAAAAGGCACAAATGTCAAAAGTGAACCAAAGAAATTAGAGTTTCATGACAGGTCCCGTTCTTCTAAAGACGGATCTACCTATAAATACTTTGTCTCCTGCCTTAGATTTTAATGGAGAAAAAGGGGCTATAGAAGCCTTGAAATGGCTTGACGAGATGAAAACTATTATAGATATCAGTGGTTGTGCTGATAAGGATGTGGTGAAATTTGTATCCCAATCCTTCAAGGGCGATGCCTAATATGGTGGAAGGCCATGGTCCAGTCAACAGGAAAAGTACACCTGTATAACTTGGGATGGACCTAGTTTGCGGACCTTGTTAAGGAAACTTACTGCCCACCTCATGAGGTGGAGAAGATAGAGTCAGATTTTCTGACTCTTACAAGGAAAAATCTAGATTGTCGGAAGTATGTTACCGACTTTAATTCCCTATCCAGATTAGTATCTTATTTGATTTCACCTGAACGTAAACGCATTGCGCGTTTTTATAAATGGGTTAGCGCCCGAGATTAAAGGCATGGTGAAGGCTGCTCAGCCTACTACTTATAGGTCTGATGTTGACCTATCTCTCTATCTTACTTTAGATCTAGTAAGACAAAAGTCAGTCAAGACTGAAACTGACGTGAAAAGGAAGAGAGAGGATGGTAACTCCCAAAGATATAATAAGATGAATAAGGGGAGATTCGGGTTCAGAAGGAACCAAGATAGGTCGGGCGGAGAAGCCGACATGTAAGACCTGCAACCGCAGGCACTGGGGACAGTGCAATTCTGACCCACAGGCTAAGCCTCGTGGTATCTGTAAGAAAAAGGGGCATAAGACCCTAGAATGATAGGATCTTAAGGATGTCGTCTTCTACGGCTGTAACGAAAAAAGGCATATTAAGACTAACTGCCCTAAAATCCTAAGACTAACAATGCGAAGCCTGGATAGGCTAAAAGTCAATCAGGTTGCCAAATTGTTTGACTTTTAGCTCAAAATAGCTAAAAATATAAATTTAAAGAACTAGGAAGAGTACTTACTCGTGTTGAAGAACACTTTCAGAACTCAAGATAGGAGGCTTCTAAATGTTGGAAACAAGCTCCAAGAAGGATAAAAGAAGAACTCTACACTTTGCTTTGAAGTATGTTGAAGCGGTGTGAAAAAAAATGGAAGAATCATGGGTATTTATAGTATTTTAGGATTAAGGAGATAATGACAAGTGTCCTCAAAGTGTGGATTAGTGTCCTAACATGTGTCAACATCATATTAAGTATGGAAAAGTGAGTGCTAGGTGTCAAAAATTGGAGATAGGTGGCAAACTTGGTGAAGAAGCAAATATATTTATTATTTTGTTTTTGATATTTTTGGCCCTTAGACTTGTATTTTCACTTGTTTGTCATTTTCAACCCCTTTAACCTAATATTCAGGTTATATAAAGGTTTTAAAACATGTGTAACTTGGATTATGCCCAAAAATGTCGTGGATGTTGGTTTCGTTCGGTTGTAGGGTTTATGCGTTTCGCAAAAATGCGTAAAACGCTTTAACGAACACGAAAATGATCAAAATTGTGCAACGATTGACATTTTTGCATTCTCATCAATAAAATACAAGATTTTATTGAATATAAAAATATTTGGAAATAAAACACATGGTTTCATTGAATACGAAATTGTTTGTAATTGTGCAATGATTGAAAAGGCACAAATGTCAAAAGTGAACCAAAGAAATTAGAGTTTCATGACAGGTCCCGTTCTTCTAAAGACGGATCTACCTATAAATACTTTGTCTCCTGCCTTAGATTTTAATGGAGAAAAAGGGGCTATAGAAGCCTTGAAATGGCTTGACGAGATGAAAACTATTATAGATATCAGTGGTTGTGCTGATAAGGATGTGGTGAAATTTGTATCCCAATCCTTCAAGGGCGATGCCTAATATGGTGGAAGGCCATGGTCCAGTCAATAGGAAAAGTACACCTGTATAACTTGGGATGGACCTAGTTTGCGGACCTTGTTAAGGAAACTTACTGCCCACCTCATGAGGTGGAGAAGATAGAGTCAGATTTTCTGACTCTTACAAGGAAAAATCTAGATTGTCGGAAGTATGTTACCGACTTTAATTCCCTATCCAGATTAGTATCTTATTTGATTTCACCTGAACGTAAACGCATTGCGCGTTTTATAAATGGGTTAGCGCCCGAGATTAAAGGCATGGTGAAGGCTGCTCAGCCTACTACTTATAGGTCTGATGTTGACCTATCTCTCTATCTTACTTTAGATCTAGTAAGACAAAAGTCAGTCAAGACTGAAACTGACGTGAAAAGGAAGAGAGAGGATGGTAACTCCCAAAGATATAATAAGATGAATAAGGGGAGATTCGGGTTCAGAAGGAACCAAGATAGGTCGGGCGAGAAGCCGACATGTAAGACCTGCAACCGCAGGCACTGGGGACAGTGCAATTCTGACCCACAGGCTAAGCCTCGTGGTATCTGTAAGAAAAAGGGGCATAAGACCCTAGAATGATAGGATCTTAAGGATGTCGTCTTCTACGGCTGTAACGAAAAAGGCATATTAAGACTAACTGCCCTAAAATCCTAAGACTAACAATGCGAAGCCTGGATAGGCTAAGAAAGGAAATGCACGTGCCTTTCAGATGAATGCTATAGAAGCTGTTAATGACAACAACATCATAACAGGTACATTCCTCATCGATGACGTATATACAAGAGTTCTTTTTTATTCAGGTGCGGATAAGTCATTTGTAGACCATAAGTTTAGTGAACTATTAAACTTACCATAAGAGCACTAGACATACCTTATGAGGTAGAACTTGCTGACGGAACCATAGAAACACATCTTCCATTCTTGATGGATGTTCTATATCCATTAAGAATCATTTAATTCCTATATCTCTTCTACCAATGAAATTGGCAGGGTTCAATGTATTCTTAGGCATGGATTGGTTATCTCGTAACCAAGCCCGCATTGCTTGTGATAAGAAACTCATTGAAGTTAAAACCCCATCTGGTGAACACATACCATTCTTGGAGATTCACACTACGGATTGCCAGACAAAGTGTCATTGTTTAAGGCATCCAAGTATCTAGGGAGTTGTGTCATTTACATGGCACAAGCAACTATTAACGAGCCAAAGCCAAAGTTGAAAACCTTTTAGTCATCTCGGAATATCCCGATGTTTTCCCTGAAGAATTACCGGGTCTACCTCCAAATAGGCAAGTAGAGTTTAGGATTAACATCCTACCAGGAGCGGCACCTGTTGCAAGAGCTCCATATCGGCTAGCACCGATAGAAATGAAAGAATTGAGAATGCAATTAGACGAACTTTTAGAGAAAGGCTTCATTCAGCCTAGTTCCTCACCTTGGGGAGCTCCTATCCTTTTAGTTAAGAAAAAGGATGGTTCAACACAGATGTGCATTGATTACCGCAAACTAAACAAGATAATGATCTAGAATCGTTATCCTCTGCCCAGGATCGATGACTTGTTCGATCAACTTCAAAGGGCTAGTTACTTCTTTAAGATCGATTTGAGATCAGGATATCATCAACTAAATGTTAGAAATGAGGATGTTCCCAAGACTACCTTAGGACTCGTTATGGTCATTATGAATTTCTAGTGATGCCTTTCGGACTCACAAATGCACCTGCAGCATTCATGGATCTCATGAATAGAGTCTGCAAGCCGTATCTAGATAAGTTTGTCATTGTCTACATAGACGACATACTTATCTACTCTGGTAATCAAGTTGATCACGAGAAACATCTTCGGTGCATACTAGAATTGCTAAGACAAGAGAAGCTTTATGCTAAGTTCTCTAAGTGCGAGTTTTGGCTTAGGGAAATCTAGTTTCTTGGACATGTTGTAAGTGTGCCTAGTATCCAAGTGGATCCCGCCAAGATTGAAGCCATAATGAATTGGGAAGTTCCCAAAACTCCATCGGAGATTCGTAGTTTCTTAGGATTGGCCGGTTATTATAGGAGGCTCATTGAGAACTTTTCGAGGATAGCCACTCCTTTAACTACCTTGACCCGTAACAATGTCAAGTTTGACTGGGGTCCAAAACAACAAGAATCTTTTGAAATTCTAAAACACAAGTTGAGCAATGCTCCTATGTTATCTCTACCTAAGGGTATTGAAGATTTTGTCATTTATTGTGATGCCTCGCACACTGGCATGGGTTGTGTTCTAATGCAAAAGAGCAAAGTAATTGCTTATGCGTCACGAAAATTAAAGGTGCACGAAAGAAATTACACTACCCATGATTTGGAATTGGGTGCTATTGTATTTGCACTTAAGTTGTGGAGAAATTAATTATAAGGCACAAAGTGTATTATATACACTGACCATAAGAGTCTCCAACATTTATTCGATCAAAAGGATTTGAACATGCGACAGCGTTGCTAGATGGAAACATTTAATGATTGTGATTGTGAAATTCGCTATCATCCTGGCAAGGAAAATGTCGTTGCTGACGCCTTAAGTCGCAAGGAAAGAGTTAAGCCCATAAGGATTAATGCCAAGAGCATCGATCTTAGAAATAGCTTGAATGAGAAGCTATTAGATGCACAAAAGCAAGCCCTGTTAGAGGCTAATATTGCTAATGAAGGATTAGGCGGAACTGTTGATCAGTTAGTGCCTGGAAAGGATGGAATCCTTAGAATTAATGGCAGAATCTGGGTTCCAATTTTTGGAGGACTTAATAATCTAATTCTCCAGGAAGCGCATAATTCAAGATACTCAGTTCATCCGGGTGGTGACAAGATGTATCAAGATTTCAAAAAGAATTATTGGTGGATAGGTTTGAAGAAATCCATAGCCACTTATGTAACTAAGTGTCTGACGTGTTCGTAAGTTAAAGCCAAACATCATAAACCGTTAGGACTTCTACAACAGCTTGAGATTCCCACTTGGAAATGGGAAAGGGTAACTACGAATTTGATTACCAAGTTACCTAAGACCAAACGTGGTAGTGACACTATTTGGATCATTGTGGATAGCTGACTAAGTCAACACATTTCTTTCCAACTAAAGAAACTTATAATCCTGACAAGTTGGCAAAGCTATATGTGGACAAGATTGTGTCCCTACATGGTATGTCTGTATCTATTGTATCCATAGAGATACTAGATATACATCTCACTTTTGGAAAAGTTTCCAACAATCATTAGGCACAAAATTAAACTTTTGTACGGCTTACCATCCACAGACTAATGGATAGAGTGAGCGTACTATCCAGACTTTGGAAGACATGCTTAGAGCATGCGTGATTGATTTAGGTGGAAGTTGGGATGACCACTTACCCCTAATAGAATTCTCCTATAATAATAGTTACCATACAAGCATTAAGGCTGCTCCTTTTGAAGCCTTGTATGGGAAAAAATGCAGAACGCGTGTTTGTTGGGCTGAAGTTGGGGAAGCCCAACTGTCTGGACCTGAGATTGTCCTAGACACCACGGATAAGATAAGACAAATCCGTGATCGTCTCAAAGCTGCCAGTTATAGGCAGAAAAGTTATGAAGACAAGAGGAAAAAACCTCTTAAGTTCCAAATAGGGGACACAGTATTATTAAAGGTATCACCCTAGAAAGGTGTGATGCGCTTCGGAAAGAAGGGCAAGTTAAGCCCGAGATAAAATGGACCATTCGAGGCAATCAAATGTGTCGGTTCCGTAGCTTATAAGCTTAAGCTACCTAAGGAGCTCAGTAGAATCCATGATGTATTCCACATATCTAATTAAAATAAATGTCTAGCCGATGAGTCACTAGCCATGTCACATTAAGATGTGCAAATTGATAAAAACCTGAGGTTCACTGAGAAACCAATTTCGATCGAGGATCGACATGTTAAAAAGCTCCGAAGGAAATTTATACCTATTGTAAAGGTTAAGTGGGATGCCCTTCGAGGCCCCAAGTATACATAGGAGGTTGAGTCCACTATGCGACAAAAGTACCCCCATATTTTTTAATACAATCTCGAGGTCGAGATTTCTTTAAAGGGGTGAGGATGTAACACCTCGTAAAATTCACGTTTGGTAATATACCGACACGTGTACAAGTTCACAAAATGTTTTAAAAAAAACTAACCATAACCTATGGTCTAGGACCGTAGGCTACGGTCTAATGTTGCTGAATTGTTTTTATATTGACCGTACGATCTGGTGACCGTAGCCTACGGCGAGGGTCAGAAAGCTTTTTCTTTCATTTTTTTAACTTTCAGAAAATGACCCGAAGGCCCCTAGACTTTGTTATTTTCGTATTTCTTGTGTTACTAAGCCACCTTTAGACCTGAATGTCTCTCGATTGAGATGATATCTTTTGATTTACCATCCTTGAGCATTCTGCTCCTTCACCGAACCTTCAACTTTAATAAATTGGGTAATTTGACCCATGAAACCATAAGTATTCGTATCTTTCACGTTGAAGCTAGTAACCACTTATAAGTCGTAAAAACACCTAGTCTAACACATATTGATGTTCGGCTATTCATACTCTTCTTCAATACATCTCGTATTGAACGAAAAGAACTAGTTGTGTCATTATGTCATGGAATAAAGTCAAGGGACAATTCATGACATTTCATAAAACTATTTTTTAGGGACTAAAGGTGTCAAAATCCCAAATTTTTGTCAAGATGCCACCTCTCCTGCAAATTGCAACACTCTTATAGCTCTTGACACCTAATTAGAAACTTGTGATGATCCTACAACACCTCTAACACTTGGCTTCATCCACACACACCTTCTTGCACTATAAATACCCTACTAAGTTCACTCATTCTTTGCTCATTCCCTCTTCTCCTCTCTTATTACACTCTTGGAAGTTCCTGGTCATCTAGGAACATCCCTTTGAGTTCTAAGTTTCCCTTGGATCACTTGTAAGTGTTCCATCTCTGCTCTTTTCTTTTTATAGGCTTTTAATAGCCAAAAGTCAAGCATTTTTGACAAATGCCTTGACTTTCGATTAAGTCCATTATGGTCCAGCCTTTATTCGAAATGAACATGGCTAAGGATCGTAATTAGGAAGGTATTAATCCCTTAAAAGGGCACCTCCTAAGGATCACGTTTACTAGGTCAACTGACGGGTCAAAGTTTATGTTTTAAAAAGTCCAACGGGTCAGACTTTATAAATATTATAATCTATGTTTATACTTGTTATAACTATGTTTTTGACACTTAAACAAGTTTATAATAATTATTAGAACATGTGGGAACATGTTTGGCTCGTCAATTCCAGTCCTAGGGTCGGTTCGAAACCGAAAGTCGTGAAGTTTGAATTCTGTTTTGACTTTCGATTCAGACCCGATTTAGATTAGTTTACTTCTGACTTATGGTCGCATTATGATCGTAATACAGTGTAGCATAACCCTCTGAGGTTATATTACATGATCATAATCATAATATGAGTTTATGCACAAGTTCCGCTAAAATGTCGATCTTTGACTAAAATGCCCTTTTTACATAAAACAAGGTTTTAATCAACAACGAACTTGCAAATGAATTACCTACTGATATGTTAATATAATTTAACATATTATGATATTAGGATTCTGATCATAAACTAAGTTTTAATATAATATCGTGTTGGGCTTGGAGCATTAAAGGTTTATTCATTAGGGATGTATTTGGGCTTCTGGGGTTTATGTAGGCTTCCTAGTGCATAATGGGCCTAGGGTTGTAATTATGGGTTTAATGTTGCTTATAAATAGAGGGGCTAGGTCATAGAGAAAAGGTTAGATAGTTGAAAGCAAAAACGTGTATCTGACATCTTTGGTGTATGCAAGTTAAGATTATTCAAAGTTATTCAAGTTTTTCTTCTTCCTAATAATAACTTCCACCATTAATTAGGTTAGTGATACCTGTTTGATCCGTTTATGGGACTTACATTTGGTATCAGAGCCTGATGTTCTAATACAGGCACCGGGTATTGCTGAGTGAAGAAGTTTTTTAAGTGTGTTGCTGTTGTTTGGATCGTTTTTGGTGTTCCGGATCACTGCTCATCGTCGGAAGGCTACTCTTCCGAAGAACTCGAAGAACTTGTGAAGAATTCAGATCTGGTACCGTTCCAGATTCCAAAGAACACGAAGAAGGTTCTCACAATTCAGATTAACCACTGTTCCATATTCCGAAGAACACGAAGGTGATCATCCATCTCGGATTAATCCCGGACTGTTGCTCGTTCCGGATTGTAATCCAAGTTACTGTTGTGGTTTTTGAATTCCTTTAATCTCGGAATTCAGTTGCAGAAAAGGCGGGTTCACTGTTATGGATAAGGATCATTGTTTTGGATTTTCATCATATTAGACAGGCATTCCGGATTCACCATCTCAGATTTCTCCATTTCGGATTTTTAAATCGGTCTTCACATACTTAAATTAATCAATTTTTAATCGATTTGGTAAATTTTTAATCAATTTAAATTACAATGGCTGGATATATGACCGCACAAGATCTGACAAATGCCACTCTGGCTGCCCTGCAATCGCAAACATTAACCCTCCACCAAGAGCTGGATCAGGTAATTGGCACTTCCACCAAAGTGCAACGTTTATTGTATGGAGATGAATACTACGAGTGGAAGTTCCGCTTCGAACATTACTGCAAGGCTAAAGAACCCTGCGTGTGGAGATGCATCATGAATGGTCCAAGAACCATAGTTTACAGCACAGAGCAAGATCCAGAAACGAAAATTCCCAAGCCCATGCACCTATGGACTCTAGAGGACATCAAGATCATAGAGGAAGATGAGAAGGCTTCGGCAACTCTGACCATGGCTCTAGGACCTGATATTTCTATCGCGGTCAGATTCTGCAAAACCGCAAAGGAGGTTTGGAGTGAGTTGCAAAATCTCTACGAGGGAAATGCCGACATGAAAGCAAGTAGGGTGAATCAGCAATTCAGCTCGTTCAATCACATATATGGGGATACTATCGAAAACCAGATACGTCGCTATGTCAACCTGGTTTCCCAAATGATTTCAGCTAAGATCACCCTCACCAACAGTGCCATGAATAGACAGTTATTAAATTCACTGCCCAAAAGTTGGGATGCAGACATGGACATGATCAAAAAGATGAAGAACTTAAATGATGTTACTCTCACTGAGATGATAGCTACTATCAAATCATGTGAGATTGACAACAAGCAGAGGGAAATCAACCATCAAAGCAGTTTGATGGCCTCAGGGATGACAGGGCAGAACGTAGCTTTAATGTCACAGAATCTTATTTATAGTCCTCTAAAGGGACTGCACAAGCACTGAGTGGACCAAACGTGGTTTACAATCCTATAGCCACGCCTCAGAACACTCAGTATGTGTATGGTTTTCAATATCAAAATCCCACAACGGTTTCAGCTGCTCAAGTTCACACACAGTACCATGCTCAGTATCCCAACATGGTTTTCAGTCCTGCAACTCCTCAAACAGTGCAACAAGGCATCATTAATCAGACTGCTGCACAAGTGCATGCACCTGCTCAACCCGCTCCAACTCTGTGTTTCTCACTAAAAAACTGGCTATTGCGGCATCAATGATCAAGAGCTTAAATGCCTTCCTGATAGAGGTGTACAAATCGGTTTTTTCAAAAACCGGTTTCGGTTTTTAACCGAACCGGTTTTCTTCTTCAAAAAAACCTGTTTTTTATAACCGGTTCCGGTTACTAACCGGTTTTTTCAACTTAAAACAATAACCGGTCCAACCGGTTAGAACCGGTTTATTCCAAAAAACCGGTTTTTTACCGGTAAACCGGTTTTTTATAACTGGTTTCGAAGCTCAAGATCTCTAACCGGTTTACAACCGCTGGTTCGGTTCGTTTATAAATCTGGTTATATAAAAAACCGGTTTCGGTTTTAAAACCGGTTTTTTGTACATATCTACGTCCTGACAGGTGATCTGACCCCTCCATCTATTCTTCCAACCGAAGTTGACCAGATCATGGAGGAGGACCTGGATGAGATCGATGTGTCTTGGAATTTAGCAATGGCTGCTTTTCAGGTCAACAAGTTTCAGAAGAAATATGGAAGGCAACCCTTGTCAAACCTGAAGACTAGACAAACTTAGATGTTACCGATGTCATGAACCAGGACACTTCGCTAGGGAATTCAAGAAGCCACCGTCAGGTTATGTATCATCCAGGGTTGCTGATATACAAAGCAGTGACAGACAACTGGTTCCCGTCTCTCCTTCCAACTTAACAACGAGTCTATCAAGCAACTCGGCCGGGAAGTCAACAGCATTGGTGGCCCAACAGCATGAAGGTTTCAACTGGGCAGATGCTGCGGCTCAAATGGAGACATTGAATCTATCCAAGAACAGCAACCACTACATGATGGCGAAGACAACTGAGACGCCCAATCTTTCGGAAATGGTAAATCGAATACTCTGTTCTGATAGTTGTCGTTTTAAATTATCACAAATGCGCGCCCACAATTCAACTCTAGTGGCTGAATATCAGCAAGTTGCGTCGTAGAACATCGCCCTTAAACATAACAATAAGCTTCTTATGGAGAAGGTCGAAGCTCGGAAACAGGATGTAACTCAGCTAAAGCTAGACTTGAACCAACAGCAATGTTGGGTCTACGACTACAAGCTAACTAGCTGAAAAGGACGTAGAACTTCAAGCAGCCTTAGCCAAGCTGAATTCCTTGACAGGGAAGCTTCACGAAAATGAAATAAATATTAAAAAATTTGAAACTTCCAGTAAACTTGTCAAGGACTTATGTGACCTCCAGCTTAATTATCAAAAGAATTTTACAAAAGGCCTTGGGTACAATAAGGCGCCTCCACCATATAATCATAACTATACTAGAATGCCTGAATCTGAGGAAGAGGTAGAAAATGCAGAAAAAATGATGTATGGTAAACCGTCAGATTATTTATCCAAACCACGGACACCCTATTATCCAAAGTTCTCCCAACCCACTAAACTCAAGAGGGATGATGTCTTTGTGGCTTCTACACCTCTTTCTCGTGAAACTACTAATGGTCGCTCTGAAAGTACAGATGGATTGGAGAAAGAAGTGCCTGAGGAAGAAACATCCACATCCTCCACAAAATCTAACGAAAAAGAATCTTCTGATACTCAAACTAAACTTGTGAATGATACTAATGTGTCTAACTCATGTGCAGAAGAAATTTTAGTTGAGGATATCACACAGGGTGATGAAGAGGAATGTCTGAATGCACATTCAGACAATTCAGCTGATGATTATGCATTTTATAAGCCTGCTTTTGACATTTTAAATCAATTTCTTGATGAACAATTTACATGCTCAAACAGTGTTGGTTGTGTTGAGAATTTAGTGAGTTTTAATTCTAGTTTTTCATCAAATCCTGATGTTTCGAACGATGCTAATAATTGTGATAACTTGTGTGATGAGAAAATGAATTTAGCTGCAGGTTCTGCATCAACAGATGATTCGGTTTCATCAACTTCAACTGAGGATACCGAATGTTCATCTTCAGCTGAGGATAGCGAATGTTCATCTCCAGAGGTTGCGTCTGTTGATGCATCTCATAGGGTTGACAAAGTCGATCAACCAACCAATTGTGTAAAAGTTGATAGTGACGTAATCTTGGAAGACTCGGGCGACTCAACACAAGGGACTGATTCTGAAATGACAGAAGATGAACACATTTTTTTCTCATGGTTCAAATGAAAATCTTAAACCTAATCTTGACTCAGAACCTCAAACTTTTCAAAATTGCGAGATTCCACAATCATCTGCTGAAGTTTCAAAACAGGATGTCCCTGTAGAGCCACTCGTGTCCTCTACAGAATCTGTCACGAAGTATGATTTGAAGAGTAAAACTAAGAAGTGGAGAACACGCCGATCTAAAAGGAAGAAAACAACACAGGCGTCTATAGAAACTGAAACGGCAACTGCTGGGTCTTCTCATCAAACTGAGGAATTAACTCAGCAGTCGCACACTGAATCTGTTAAGCAACCAGCTGAACAGATATCAGTTAAAATTTTGCCAAAAGCTCCATGTTCAAAATCCTTCAATTCAAATCACAAAACTAACAAGTGTGCTGATGGTTTGCGCAGGACATCGTCTAGACCAAGACCGTGCATCAGCCGTCAGTACCCGCCAGCAAGAAACTGACAGACAAATTGCCTAAAATTTCCCATCCTGAACGGACTGTTTTCTTCCAAAGAGGCAGACCTGTTTCAATTGTGGATCTCCCGGGCACATTGCTCGAAATTGTCAAAAGACCTTTACCTCTCTCAAGACTTTGTATTCCAGACATCAGAAGACTATGCCTAATCGCCCATCTGAGGCTCGATTTGCGGCTAAGTCTTCTGATCAAGACTGGAACTTGGCCAAGAAAAATTATGTTAAACCTTTGAGACCTTCAGCTTCCCAGAATCCCTCTAGAACTCCAAGGATTGTGCAGAGGTCTGATTCGGTAACCTGGAGGCCTAAGTCAGTGGCCAAGAATCAGTCTTGTACCCCTGTGTCTAATAAATCAAAAGCATCAACCTCGTCCTCAACTAATTTGATCTTTCGTGAGGTTACTTATATTGATGCTAATGGCAAGCCTAGATCTTCCATGGCCTGGGTTCCCCTTTCTAACTAAAACCTATTGAAATGTGCAGGTACAGCTCTGGCGCGCTCTTGTTCGATTATGGTACATTGATAGTGGTTGTTCCAGGCACATGACTGGAGACATCTTGCAGTTGAATGACATTCAGTTTTTCGATGGTGGGTTCATTTCCTTCGCAGGTGGAGAAACATGGAAAATTACCATGAGAGGAACTGTTTGCAATGGAGCCCTCAGCTTTAAGAATGTCAATTATGTACCAGAATTGAAGCATAGTCAGTTGAGTGTGTCTCAACTCTGTGACAATCATTTGGATGTTCTCTTCACCAAGAAAGGATGTTATGTGCTTAAACCCGGTTTAATTATTCCAGATGATTGGATTCTTCTTAAAGCTGCATGTAAAGGCAATGCATTTGTTATTGATATGAACCAGACTCCTTCTGATAAGCTCACTTGCCTCTTCTCTTCGATAGCCGAACATGACGCCATGCTATGGCATTGCAGACTCGGTCACATCAACATGAAGAATTTAAATCGTCTTGCAAAAGGTGGTTTAGTCAGAGATCTACCAGTTCGTGACTTCATGCAGATCGAAAAGTGTCAATCATGCGCGCGTGGGAAACAGCATCGACAGCCGCACAAGTCTAAAGCCGTTCCCTCCACTTCTCAAGTCTTAAAACTGCTACATATGGATCTCTTCGGTCAAACAGCCATACGCAGCATTGGCGGGAAAGCTTACAATTTGGTTATTATTGATGACTACTCTCGATTCACCTGGGTTTTCTTTCTCGCACATAAAAGTGAAACAGCTGAGTTAGTAAAACAATTTTTCACACTTATGGAAAACCAGACAGATTCTACGGTGAAGGCTATTCGGTGTGATAATGGGATAGAGTTTAAGAATATTACCTTCAAGTTCTTCTGCTCCTCCAAGGGAATTGACCGACAGTTTAGTGCAGTCAGAACCCCACAACAAAATGGGGTTGCAGAACGCAAAAATCGCACACTCATTGAAGCTGCACGCACTATGTTGGTTAAATTCGAGCTACCTCTTATCTTCTGGGCAGAAGCAATCAATACTGCATGCTATATTCAGAATCATGCCCTGATCAACAAACGCCACATGAAGACTCCATACAAAGTAGTTGAGGGTCGCAAACCTTCAGTCAAACATTTCCGCAAATTCAGATGCCATTGTGTTCTCCTGCTCATGGATGCTAAAGGAAAGTTTGAATCACGCGGGGATCCTTGCATCTTCGTTGGCTATTCTAAAAATACGTTATATCGCGTTTACAACAAGATCAAGAAGATGGTAGTTGAAACCTACAATGTGGGTTGGCTAGAGGAAAATCCCAAGGACACATGCATTGGTCCTGACTGGTTGTATGGGTACTCCACTTTATTTAATCATTTTGATGTGTCTTCCAATGAGCCTGCGGGTAATAGTTCGAATTCTGCCCTTCCAACGGTGCCCATTTCTTCTGAAGATGATGCTGACGCTGCCGCACGAAATGAGACTTTAAAGTAGCTAAGTGTGGATCCTCATGGATTCAATGACACTGTCTCGCTTTCCTCCACCGTTTCGCATTCTCAAGAACCAACTATCTCTTCGCCTGCTCAAATGGATCCTCCTGATGTTGTGGTTTCTGATCCAGAGCCTCCTACAACAAATGAAGGCCTTCCTTCTGATGTTTTGGGTTCCTCTCTGTTTCCTGAGCCTACTCCACTTGATTGTTCGTGGATTCCTCACCACATAATTCTACTGGTGCCTCTATTAAGGGGAACCATCTGGAGTCGCTTCAGCTAGTTTCACCAACTTGCAAACGGATGTTCTTGTTCCCGCTACACAAATACGGCAGCGTTTACAACGTGATCACCCCATTGAGAATATTATTGGTCTTGTCAACGCTGTTGTTCGAACACGCAGCCAATCTGGGGATATCAATACCTGTCTCTATTCTTGCTTTATTTCCCAAATTGAACCTAAAAGTATTGATGTTGCCTTACAGGAACCAGGATAGGTGGGGGCCATGCACGAGGAACTCAATCAATTTGAGAAGCTTGGTGTCTGACAATTGGTGAAGCTGCCTCAAGGAAAGCGTGCTCTTGGAACTCGTTGGGTTTTCTGCAACAAACAAGATGACACTGGAGTTATCGTTCGGAATAAAGCTAGACTGGTGGTTCAGGGGTTTCGACAGATTGAAGGTTTAGATTATGATGAGGTCTATGCACCTGTCGCGCGTTTGGAGGCAATACGCATCTTCTTAGCATACGCATCTTACATGGATTTTACTGTCTATCGAATGGATGTCAAGACTGCGTTTCTATACGGCAAAGTGAAAGAGGAAATCTACATGGCACAACCACCGGACTTTACTGATCCTGACAAGCCAGATTATGCTTACAAACTAGACAAAGCTTTGTATGGGTTGCATCAAGCGCCTCGCGCATGGTACGCTACTCTTACAGAGCATCTACTTGCTCATAACTACACACGGGGAACCATTGACCAAACTCTGTTTATCAAACGCGTTGATAAGGACATTATTCTCGTCCAAATCTACGTTGATAATATTATATTTGGTTCCACCAATGATGGTTTATCCCGTAAATTCGAAGAAATCATGAAGAAGTTTGAGATGAGCTCATTGGGGAGAATGACCATGTTTTTAGGACTTCAAGTTCGTCAGAGCCCACAGGGTATTCTAATTCATCAAGGAAAATATGTCCATGATGCTCTTGCCAAATTCAAGCTTACAGATTCCAAGCCTATGACTCACCTATCGCAGAACGGCCTCTGCTAAATGAAGATGCTGAAGGAACGCCTTTTAATCCTACTATGTATCGCTCAATGATTGGATCACTCATGTATCTCACTGCTAGCCGGCCAGATATCATGTTTGCCGTCTGCCAGTGTGCTTGTTATCAGGCTACTCCTAAACTTTCTCATTTACATGCTGTTAAACGAATTTTTAGGTACCTCAAAAAGGCTCCATCACTGGGCTCTGGTATCCTAAAAATTCAGAATTTGAACTGTTTGCTTTCTCTAACACTAATCCTGGAGGTACAGATAGGGACATGCGCTCAACTTTGGCTGGTTGCCAATTTCTGGGAGATCGCTTAATTTCGTGGCAATGCAAGAAGCAACACACGATTTCGCTTTCTACTGCAGTAGCAGAATATGTCGCAAGCTCTGCTTGCTGCTCCCAGGTTTTATGGATGAACATCAGCTTGCGGATTGCGGTTTGACTTATCTAAACACAACAATTTACTATGATAATGATGTCGCGATCCAAATAGTTAAAAACCCTGTTTTCCACTCCAAAACTAAGCACATAAACACTAAAGTTCATTTTATCCATGATTGCTATGAAAAGAGTCTCGTAAAGCTTGAGCAAATCCACACTGATGCAAATGTGGCGGATTTATTAACGAAACCCGTTAGCAACGCGCCTTTTGAGGTGCTTCTGGATCTTCTCAAAATGATTCGGGTTTCTACCTAGGCATCCTATGTCTTCGTGTTTTGTTTACTGTTCTTATTTTCTTTTCATTGCTTCATAAATTTGTTCATATGTATGCACAAGTTTAGGGGGATAAATCTTGAAAAAAAAAACAAAAAAAAAACAGTTTTTGCAAGGATAGGGAAATGAAATACTTTTTCGTAATAAAATGTTTGACTAACACATGTAAGGTGTAGAAGCGGGAAAAGATTTGGATTGAAAGTGATGTGTCGGTAGGTCTAAAACTCAACCGGATGGGAAAAGTCAAATGATATAAACATAACGAACTATGTACTCAGTGGGTCATTTACTATAGGCGTATGATTTTATGGTCTTAAATCTTGCGTTGATAGATAGTCAACATCTGAGGTTTCGGGTCTTTATGCTATTGAGTCATCCGGGGATATCTTGACTGCCCTTCTGTTGCATCCAGATTATATGCAGACCTAGGCACAGTCAGGATATCTTTGTAAAAGAGCCAAAATGGAAAGGCCAAAACCTAATAGAACAGAAGTTTATTCATAAGTTCTTACGTACCTCATAAGGTATTTGCCTAACCCTCGTCAGTCACTATTGGTCTCTCTGCTGAACGGAAGTACTGACCTGTTCACCAATAGCCTGATGTTGTAAAATATAAAGGATGACCACTGTATACCCACCTGCTACAATGAATTGTTGTGCTTACGTTGATCGCGGGGGTATGTCATGGTATGGGACACACGAGTATCTTAGTATAATATTATCTTAAGCGTATCATAATGCCTGAACTACAATGGTTGAATTTTAGATTTAAGTGGACAAGTATATTGACAATCGCTTAGACCAACTGAACCTGTTCATACTGAAACATGTTCCTTAGTTAGATTTTGAAACGACTTGATCCCTTAGCAAGGCTGTGTTAATACTTATGTCTGTCTTAAATAGTTCCTCTTTGTGAAATGTTAAAAGGTGGTTGGATGCTTGGTTAGTCTTCTTGATAAATTTTGGTGAGATGGTTTCTGTCAAGAGATATTGGACTGGCCCAGTGTGCTTTGGGATTTGGGCCAACCTATTAAAATTGGTTAAAAGTCTTAAAAAATTGGAAACTCAAGTTACTGTTCTGGATTGGGCTTCTTAGGGCCCAAAGGGTTACTGTTCCGGATTGGGTTTTTCCGGAAAGGCCCATTTGGACTTTTCCGGACAGGCCCACTATATCACTGTTCCGGATTGGGCCTGTCACAAGCCCAATCCAGATTCAAAATCTCTGGCCCAAGCCCATTTCGGAAATATAAAGGCATATCTGATTTCTCATTTCGGATTATCCGAATTCTGAAATAGTGTTTTCTTCTCTGATTCTCTCTATTTTGTGAATTGTGCATCTCGGAAAATTTCATTCCGGATTAGGTATAACTACATTACACACTTGTATTCCGGATGAAAAAATTGAATATTTAATGCATTCCGGATTGTATCCCGGATTGATCTTCAAGTTCTTAAGCATTTCGGATTGCATTCGGATTGGTATCCATCCGAAATGATGAACTCGGATTTTATTTCGGATTGGATCTTCATCCGGACTGACTATCCATCCGAGATACAGTAAATAATCTGGATTGCATTATTGACCATGTTGTTTGACCTCCTTCAATCCGGACTGCTGAAAGGGTTCATCTCGATTTATTTTGAACTGTCAGTAATCCGGATTTGAGATTTTGAACTTTTTATCCGGTTTGAACCTTTTCAACTGATGAACCCCATAATTAATTTGAACTCGGGTTAATTTGAACCTTGACTTCTGTTTGACCTATCCAGTTAGTTTTAACTGCTACATTGTTAAACTCTGTTAACTTCTGTTAGTTAGATTTAACTTGGTTGATATTCTTGATAGATATGGTTGAAGAAGCATTTGATAAGGTGATGTTTGTTGAGGAGCAATTCCATAACCAGGCCGGATATCTCTCAGACTCGCCAGCAGAGTTCTTCCATGAATTTCAGGCTATGATAGTGGGGCTCAATGCTTGCAAGATCGCATATGCTCTCCGTGCCAACCCAGTGATTTATAGAGATCTAGTACATTCGTTTTGGAAGAGAGCACGTATTCAGTCTAGGGGTGAAGATGGTAGACCATTTATCCATTCACAAATTCAGGGCAAAGAGATAGTGGTGAACGAAGCATGTGTGAGAGAGGTGTTGCAGCTTACCGATACTTTCAGTGATCCAACCATTTACGCCAAAGAGAAGGTGCTTCCTGTGCTTATGGAGATAGGATATGAGGGTTCTTATCCACCGCTATTGAAGAAAATGTTTCTAGGGTATTGGCGGTTGCTCGTGCATATCTTCATGCAGTGTGTGTTGGAGAACAAGGGGGTCTGCATCAGCCAAAGCAAGCCTAGACTTCTGCTATAGTCTCGCTAGTTATGGACTGGAAGTATAACTATTCTTGTTATATCTTTGACAACATGAAGAAAATTTTAGAGCAGTCCAAGAAACGAAAGTTCCTGTTGTACCCACGCTTTGTCCAGCTCATACTAGATGCCCGTTATCCGGATTTGGCGAAGGATGCTACAGACGCCAACCTGCTTAACATGAAGCTGATGGGCCTACTATTTTTGCCACAATGAAAAAGAACCGCTCTACGTCCAAGACAATGTTTGTAGGCCGTTTTCCTTTGAAGAAGTTCGGGAAGTTTTCTGAAGTTGTTGGTTTGAATGTTCCACCCTCCTCCGCCTCCAGTTAACACTATAGTGGCCGAAGAACCCGACATTCCTACCAAAGAAAAGGAGATAGAGGTAGAGGATTTAGTCATTGATGATGAAGATGATGTTGGCCAAGCTTTTCTTGACGATCTCGATGAGTTCAATGCCACTTTGACTCCCGCTTTACCAGAGTTATCATCCGAGAACTTAGAAGCCTTGATTTCTCGCATGAAAGATATCCAGGAAAAAACAGGGTGATCCTCCACTCGACATTCCATCTATTACTCCACCAACTGCTCAGATTGAAAAAGATGACGAAGACGAAGAAGATGAGGTACCATTGATCAAAAGGCGAAGAACTGGGCCGAGCATTTCATCCAGTGCACCTGAAGCTCCCGTTGTTTTCACTGTTGCTGAATCTGAAGTGATCACGTCTACTATTGCTGAGGTTACCGTTGCTGAATCTATTGCTCATACGTCGATGGTTTACACACCTATTTCATATGCACAGCAAACCGCTCCTATTATTACACAGTCTACCGTTGTGTCGATTCCTGCTGACACGATTCTACAAATGATGGAGTTCAGAGGCAGTTCGTCAGGTGCTGGTGGTTCGGAAGCAGGTGGTAGTCGAGTTGGTTATACTGATGATGTTGCTGAAGATTATGTACGAAGATCAGAGAAACGGGCATTCGAATTCGAGGATTGGATAGTGACGATGATGATGCAGAGGTTGATGTAGTGGATTTGAAGAAACGGGTGGTTGTGTTGGAACAAGAGGTTATTTTAAAGAATGCTCCGATTGCCTCTTTGCAGAATCGTTTAGACATTAGAGATCAGACTATTGATCAGTTGCAGGGAGATGTTACAACGCTTATGACTCTGGTGTTTGATTTAAGGGGAAAGATGGAAAACAAGTTTGGAAGGGAATTTAGTGATCCTACTGATGACCCGATGAACGTTGAAACTAGGCATCGTGCGGCACAACAGCGAATGGCTGAAGAAACTGAAGAACAAAGATTGGCTGTTGCGCAGTTGGAAGCTGAACGCCAAGCAGGTCTGGATGATTATTTGAGCGATCCACGCAGGAAATTTACTACTAGTCAGAAACGTGCTGCTGATCAGAAGAAGAAGAAGCAAATGGTCTTAATGAAGAATGTTAACGTTAATCCACTTGATGAGAATTTTCAGCTGAAGGATCCAACCAATCAGTCCAAGAGATATGTGATGGAGTTGGGGTCAAGTTATTACAGTAAGGTTGGAAACAAGTCCAAGGTGCTGAGTTGGATGTACGATCACATCAAAAATATATGGATTATCGTGCGCCAGGATGGAACCCATGAATACTATTCGAAAGAGTCGCAATTCGAGACGTGGACTAAAGTTGCTTTGATTGATCTTTTGAGAGCTCCATACACTGATGATGACACTACAGAGCGTGGACCGGGATGGAGATTCTTCAAGAAGCTTGAACGTGAGGTTAGGAGTGGCTTGAAGACTATGAAGACTGCTGAACCATATTTGAGAGCGGCTAAAGGAGTTCCCGATGCACACACGGGCAAGAGGTTCAAATCGGTGATATGGCCGCCAACCGAAAAAGAATTAGTTATCCCGGTTGCTCCTACCTTTCCTAGGGAATTCTGAAGAACTTTAACTTTTGGTTATACGGTCCTAAAGTGGGAAGTGTTGCTATTGTGACCAAAGAAAAGGCATTCAGGGTCAACTATGTGGTGGATTTGGTTAGCTTTCACGACGAAGACTTGCAGGTTCTTGCATCTCATCAAATTAGAACTGCTGAGCTATATGAGGTACGCGCAAAGGAATGGACTACTGCGGTTGCTGGTATCATCGCTGGAAGACTAGGTGATGCTCAATCGAAAGACCAATGAAGTAAACCTAGGGGGATAATGTTGGGCTTGGATCATTAAAGGTTTATTCATTAGGGATGTATTTGGGCTTTTGGGGTTTATGTGGGCTTCCTAGTGCCTAATGGGCCTAGGGTTGTAACTATGAGTTTAATGTTGCTTATAAATAGAGGGGCTAGGTTATAGAGAAAAGGTTAGAGAGTTGAAAGCAAAAACTTGTATCTGACATCTTTGGTGTATGCAAGTTAGGATTATTCGGAGTTATTCAAGTTGTTCTTCTTCCTAATCATGATTTCCGCTACTTATTAGGTTAGTGATACCTGTTTGATCCGTTTACGGGGCATACATATCGTAAATTATATTTTTAAAAGACCAAAATGCCATTTCGGTGCATAGTTTGGTCCTAAACCATAAACCACACTTATGTGTGACTTCTTACTTATAATATATCACACATTAAGTATTTTTCCATAATATTTATGATCATAACACCAGAATACATGCAAGTTCCTTTTATATGACACATAAAGGTCAAAACACCTAATGTGGCATAGTTTCGTTTTAAAAACCTTAACGGGCATATAAGTTGATATCCTACTGATATTTCAACTTATTTAAAGTATGATGAGATATAGAACTTGTTCATAACTCATCTGGTTACCCGATATCGCTTATATGTGCACAGTTAAGTATATGCAACTAGTTTACGAAAATTCACCGAAACGAGTTTAACTTTATCATTTAATCTTAAATTCCAGAATGTTAATTGTTTACCCATGACATACAAGTCTTAAGTACTTGTTGGGTTTAAACTACATTCTATTTGGTCATCGCTTAATCTAGCATATTGTACCGTCTTGATCCTTTAAGCTAGTCGGTCTAAGTCTATGACTTATGTAGGACCGTTAGCATTCTAATTGGTTAGCTTATGCCATTATTCCAGACTAAAGTCTTCCATTAAATGCTATCTGCACTTATCTAAATGATAAAACGGCTGAGTTAATATAAACTTGCATTTAAATCAAGTGCTAGCTCAGGTAAAATAGTCTTGACTTATTTTCCCTATACAGGCTTGGGTTACGGTAAATTATTACTGCTTGGTCGGAAATGAGATCAATCGCATGCCGGATTGTGGCTAGTAAATTCGCATATTCCATTTTGATCAGTTTTGTTTGATAACTTAAACATTGGGGGTTAAAGACCGTGTCCTGGATATCCTCAGCTCATTTAAGTTACTAATAGCCACGACCAAAGCACGGGGTGTAGGCATACACCCGACACATGCGCATGTTAAAATATTTGTACCCACAAGTTGGGGATAACTCCTTCGTGGCTTCAAAAGTGGTGTGTCAGTTAATCATGTCTCGGTCTTTGTACTGGGCCCAGTATGTATTGACAAACATGTGAGTCCGTTAACAAGGTTATAAGTATAACTTTCCAAAGTTATAAAATTTTTTTGTGCCTTGTGCACTTAAATCAATTGTTGAAATGTTTTCAAAACGATTCAGTTAATTGTATTTACCTGCGAAAGCTGACGTATTTTCAAATGACTAAGTTGCAGGTACAATACGAAATAGGTTGGAAGCTGCTTGGTAGTGATATAAGAGGATCTTACAAATCCTTAGATCTTCCCTAAAGTTTGTTACACATCTTTTGTATATTTTACGATTCGCCTATGGATCTTTCATTACAAGCCGCCTGTATATTATTTTCGAATTTTGAACATTTTGGTTTGTAACATTATTTTAAACTCCAAGACTTATGTTGTTATGTTAATTGACTATGATAACATCAACTTATGTCACATTACTCCGCACTCGGGCCCACTGAGGTTTGTTTGGAAATACGGGGTGTGACAGTCAGGCCTTCTCAATATGGCGTTGTACTTGGAGGGTGATCTGATCAAAGTAAACATCAGTTCTATAGTTCCAATTCTGTCACCTATACCCACTATGAACGTGCTAGGATCTGAGTTTGAATTGTTGTGAAAGTTTAAAGATGGAAAGTAATGAATGAAGATAAATCAATGATAAATGTGGCGGAAATGTAAACTTTGATTCACAACAATTGGAAGAATGTTTTTATTGACAATGCTTTTGTAATATTAATCACGTATGCATGCAATTACAAACTCCCCTCAGCCTAAGATCACTCTAATTTGTTCATACAGAATGTGTAGAAGTGATGGATATAATAGTACAAGCACTGTTATATTTATAATACATTACAATCCACTGAGCATCTTAAGCTGACGCCGCTTATGAAAGTGACATTTAACAAACTAACAAACTCTAACCTCTGCTAGACCTAAACACTGTTACATTAAAATATAATAAAAACTATGATGATAACAACTGTTGAGATATCCTCTGTTGGGCGTCATCCTTTGTTAATCTTCAGTAGACTTTACTTCAACAGAATTTATCTTTAGTAGAAGTTCTCATCAGCAGACCTTTGCTTCAACAGCCTTTATGTTTCATCAGAGTTCCTCTCTAGCAGACTTTAGGTTCCAGCAAAGCTTTATCTCTTAACAGTTCTTGTGAATAGTCTTTAAGTATCAGCAGAGTTTAGAGTAGCAGATCTTTATTAGTGATCAGATGTTGTAGATTGTTTTGGCTTTCAATCATCTGTTCTTTTGTAGGGTTCAATAGATCCAACAGAACGGGAGTTTGATTTTTAGGGGATGTGAGACGCTATTGTAGAACTCTACAAGGGACATGGAGTCTTCTTCCAGCATGTCCCTTATATCTCTGTCAAATCTTATGTATTCGTGCTACTTTTTAACCTGCTATTTTTGCTGAAATATTTAGGGGAGTTTGTGAGTCTCATTATCCTCTAGGTGGGGCATCAGTATTGGAGCCTTTATACAATCCAAGGGTTCCAGCACCCTGGCTTTGACGCCTCGGGTCGAGCCAAGCTCATCCTTTTTTATAATCATATCCACAAAACATCGCTCTTGTCTCTCTGCCCTTGTATCTTTTCCCTTCTTATCACCCCTTACTTTTTTTTCTTTTATCAAACAGGATAGCTTCCCCTTTTGACCGCTAGTTCAATTTCTCTTTATAAATAAATACAATCATCTGTTTTATGTCCAGAGCCTTTGTGGAACTCACAATATTCAATTAGATAAGCTTTTGGGAAAGAGGTCATAAGATCCAACAATCTCCCCTAGAACAAATGATGCCAAAACTTTTCTTTATTTCTGATCTTTATTTCTAATCAGCATTTCCCTTGTCTGTACTTTGAATTGTAATTCAAACTCTAGGGAAATCATGTCAACAAAATCCCTTTGAAGTTCAAGGTTCATCAGATCTTGGAGGTTAGATGCATCAAGATCTTGGAGGTGTATGAGGATCACTTCCATTTTAGAATTTTTGGACTAGATGGTTTTTGTGGGTGAAGAGTTATTCTTGATGAGTTTGGCGAATGAGGTCTACTAACAAGGTTTGAGATAATTTCTTTAAGCTTATCACTTGGAGCATCTGTATGGTAAAGCAATTGATTTTTTATTCCCTTTTTCCTGTGATCTTCAAACATCTGCTCATCATCTTCTTCCATCTACTTTTTCCTTTTTACTTGGTTTAAGGCAAGTGTGGGTAAGACAGTGGTTGAAATATGCTTTTTGGAGGCTTGGGTCTGCTGGGGGGTTGTTGTTGGTGGATATACTGGCTTTCTTGAAACTGAAGGATCTTTCTTTTAAAGCTCTTCAAGTCTTTTATAGGTATCAACTACCCTAGACACTGACCATCTAGCAACAGAGCTTGATAGCCATAGTTTTTAGCAACTAGCCCAGCTTTCATCCTTTTAATCTTCAAGGCATGATTTGATCATTAGGCTTAGTCTTTTTCCAATCAGGTGGAGTTGGTTTATGTAATGGATCCTTGAGTATAGCCTGAATTCTATCAATTTCTTCTTTATGCTCATTTACAGACCAATCCTTGAATTGTGTCTTGTTGCTTTGTATGGTTTGTGTTGCATTATATGGGAATCTTGTTTTAGTTATTCATCAAGCTCAGTTTTTATAGGCCTTTCGGACATAAACTTACTCATTTCTTTGGGAAAGTCTTCAATCTTTCTTACTTTGCTCGGTTCATAAGACAAAATGCCTTGAGTAGTCCTGTCATCTTTCCCTTTGCTTCTCTCTTTGGCAATATTCTTAGCTTGTCTAGCCTTCAACTTAGATATTCATCTAAATTTATTGGCTTTCTGTAACCAAAGAGAGATAGAAAGTCAAGTTTTGTATTATCCTCTACTGTGAAGAATGATTCAATTTCTTCTAGCATAGCCATGAGTTCCAGAGGATATTTGGCAGTAAAAGGTATGATGGATGGTGGGTGATATATGGTTGGAAGTGAAGTGGTTTTAGGTGAAGATGATGAGGATGGTGATGAAGTGATAGGTTTTGACGACAAAGGAACTGGTGATGGAGTCCCTTCATCATCATCTTCAACAGCAAAATTGTTTCTTTTGCGTTGGAATCTGATTTGTGGTGAAGGTGGTCGTAATGGAATTATTGGTGGTGTGGATAATGGTTGGGTAAAGTGCAAAATGTGATCATGGGAGAGGTTGAGGTAACATCTGTTGATATATTTGATGTGACACCATCTATTGGTTGGTTTGATGGTGGAGGTGTAACATATGTTGGTACATTTATTGTACCAACATCTTTTACTGGTAGAGATGATTTCTTAGGTGAAGGTTTTTGTTTCTTTTGAGGTGGTGGTGTGGGTTTTGTTAGAGCAGATGATACACTTTTTGTTTGCCCATAAGTGGTTTTAGGATAGGTGGTTCTTGACTTCTTAGCTTTTGTAGCAGACTTGCTCTTTTTTCAAGTGCCAAGATCTTTTTTTTTCATCTGCCTGGCTTGTTCTTCTTCAATGAGCTTTGTGGCTTTGACCTCTAGTGTATCTTGCCTCTTCTGCGTTTCCTTAGAAATCTCTTCTACCTTTTTATTTAGGTCTCATCAATCCTTTTTCCTAAATCGGCATCTGATGTTGTAGCAAAGGTTTGAACTGGCTTTTGTTGCACCTTTGGTTTTGGTTTTGCATGTAATGAAGGTTGCAACTTTCTCAATGTATCTTTCTCCCCCTTTTTAGCATCATCCTCGATTTCATCTTGAAGGATTGTAGCCGGGGCAGAGCTAACTGTCTTCAGTAAATGGTCTTTGATGGCTTTAGCATCTGCTTGTGTATCTTTGTATCTAGCCTCAACCATATTCCGGATGAGCTTCATGTGGGTTTCATGTTGGATGTCAGCCAAGTTCCTTTGAGCAAGGATAATTGGTTGTACAATTTTCCATAGTTCATTGGCACTTTGTGGTGTGGAGGTTGACTGTGAGAGTTTTGTAACATCTACTTCATCATCTGTTTTCTCTCATCAATTAATGATTCCTTAGATGTCACTCTATCCGTCAATTCTCTATATCTTAGTTCATCACCTAATTTAATAGGATCATCTGAACTCCTACCTAAGGTAGTTGTATTTGGATCATCTACAGGAGTAAACTCCATAGTATCAAAACCAAATGCCCCTTTGACTTGGTTCTGGGACTTCTAACTGGAACAGAGGTTATAGTTGTACCCTCTACAATTGTTGTCTTCAAGGAAATTTTATGAATGTAACTACTATCCAATTGAGAAACAGTTGTTTCACCAATTTTAGTAGCTGCTTCACTTGACTACCACCAAGAGTTACTTGTAACTCAGGGGGTGTAACCTCCTCAGCTGTTTCTTGGTTAGCAAAGAGATTTAACTCAGACTCAATCACATGTGGAGGTGAGCTCTCATGAACAGGTGATTAAAAGGAACGGATTTATGTCTGACTTATCTGAAGTGCAAGAAACAGAGGTATGATAGTAGGGGGTATTGGAGTGGAGAGTTGTGGAGTAGAAAGAGAATTTGCCCTGGGAGAGGGGCTTGAGAGCAGACTTTCAAGTGAAATATCTGCCTCATAGTGTGGTGTCCCTGTGCTTACAACTTGTTCCTTTTGTGAGGAATCAAGAGGAGTATGGCTGGGCGGAGATCTTTGTTCCAACTGTTGTGAGGAAGTAGTAGCAGTGGTTTCAGGTTACTTTTATGTTGTCACAGGTATAACCTCTGGGATCTCATCTTCTAGGGTTACCTTTTTGGATTTTTGTTTGGTGGGCTTTTTAGGTTGGGAAGGTTTCTTTTTGGTCTTTGTTGGTGTGTGTTTCACAACACCGGTGGTGGTGTCATGGTCACCAAGAGCAGTGGGCTCAACAACAGAGGTTTGAGCATGGGATGTGGACTCATCTAAATTTTGCTCATCCCCCTTTTCTTGTGTTTTCAAAACCTTTGACTCTTGATTTAAAATTCTTTTAAAGGTTTCATTTGTTAAACTATTCATTTCAAAAATAATTCCTTGTTGAAAATTCTTTTCAGAAACTTATTTTTGAAGATAGTAACTCAAAAATCTAGAATAAATAAGAAAAGCTTTATTTTTTGATATTTTATTAAAATTTGCCACCAAATGCATAAACAATGTCTCGGATAGATTAAAATCAAATTTTGTCAAAATAGCATATCCCAGATACTGAATTTTTTGTGGGATCTCATTAAATGAGGTGGTCTTTGCTGAAAGACATAAAAGTAGGGTATGGAAAAAGAACCTCATTTCAGTAGGGAATTTTGGTTGAAACATTGTAACACCAGGCAATTGACCTTCATACCCACGTTCTATGAATTCAATCTATAGGTCTATTTTAGGAAAATAAGTTTTACCTTCTAGGTCATTCAGACCAAATGTTGTGGAAATTGAAGATGGCGAAATTTGGACAAGGGTTTCTCCGACTTTAGAAGTAATAGCATACGGCTTTTTGGTTTGAATTTCAACTTTAGCATTTTGCAAGAACTGTCGAAGAGTATCCACATAGACAGGTGCGTTTGCAAGCAGAATTGTTTTGTATTTTGACAATGTGAGAACATCGGTTATTGAGTGGAAGGAACTGGTGTTTTCATTTTTCTTGAAAATGGGAAGGTAGTTGTGTGGAGTTTTGATTTGCAGAGCCATGATCAAAGATGGAAGTGAAAGAAGAAGAATATGAGAGGAATGGAAACCGCTTTATGGAATTTTGAATTCGAGACGGAAGTAAAAAAGCTCTGTTTGGATGGAACCCCTTTATAAATGGCAAAAAGTGAATGATGACATGGCATGTGTTTCAAAGATCTTATGGCTAACTTTTGTCCATGTGTAAACTCTGTTTTGATAGTGGATGACAGTTATTTGGAAACCTCTGGTGGAGACCAGCAGTGGTTGTGAACATTGGACATAAACAGTGGTGATTTTACACTATTAGAAGATAGATATCAGTGGTTAAGGCAAAACAATGTTTTAGCTCAAGCAGTGTATCTAAACAGTGGACGTGAACAGAGGATAAACTTTTAACTGTGGATAGATATTCTTAGCCGAATAGAGGTTTTTGAGAAACAGTCGTTAGGAATAGAGTTTAGAGATTTACTGAAAATTTTCAATTTTAGCTATTTTTAAGGATGGATTTTTGATTTTCTGAAAACATTAATGCTATTTACACATTGAGAACAAACTTTTGCTTTTAATCCATATTTAGCATTCCAATCCTAGAGATCAGACTTTCAAAGGTAGATGTATCTAGTGCTTTGGTTAAAACATTTGCTAGTTGGTCTTTAGATGGAACATGATGCAGAGAAATCAAACCTTTTTTCATAGCAATCCCTCACAAAGTGATGTCTGATGTCAATATGCTTTGTGGTGGAATAAGAGACTAGATTTTTAATGATATTTTCAATTGCTTGACTATCTAACATGAGAGGAGTCTTTAGAGCAGTTACACCAAAATCCAGTAATTGTTTGATGGTGGTGCATCTGTAACCTGAACCTCTCTAAGAGAAGAGGTTACATTCATTTGTTTGGTAGCAGATGTTTGGATAGAGGCAAAGGCTGTTTGGAGTTTCCTTTTATAGTACTAGCCCTTGGACTCTCAAGTGTTTTGTTTTATACTCATTTTGCTTTACATCAAAATTTTTGAGATAAATACACTCTTGAGTTTTTTTTATTTTTCTTGCCACATATGGTGCACAGAGGTGCATTAATGATCACACTTGTCTTGTTTTTGTCATATGCTTTTAAAAGAAAACAGTTTTTAATAACATGATTCTTCTTTTCGAAAAAGTCACAAGAAAAGTTTGATATCTTCTCTTTCTACTTCCCTTTTTCAATCTTTTTGTCAACAGATGTTGTAACATCTGCTGGAAAATATTTTAAGGGAATGATTTTTCACAAAACTAAAATCATTGACAGCAGTGTTTTGAGAAGCTTCGTCGTGTTTGCAAAAGCCTATGCCAAATTTCACAATGTTTTTTATCTGATTTTCTAAAATCAACTCATAACCTTACAGGACTCTACCCATTTTTTCACAAGTGAACTGGGTAGATTCAAGCTCTGCTTTAGAACTTTGATATTTTTCTATCATTGTTTGGAGGGGATCCTTGGTTATGCTTGATTTATGTTTAAGACTACTGATTTCATTTCTTTTTCTAATAGTTTTGATTTTAACATTTTAACAATTTTTCTAATATTTTTCTAAGTCTTTCATTCACCTCTTTAATGTTTAGCAAAAAACAATAATACATTTTACTAAACATAAGTCTTTAAGGTCTTGAGGTGATACCTTAGCAGCAACCATCATGGAACATCACACATTCCTTCAAAAACACTAGTTTCCTATGGGTCTGACACTAAGATCACAGTTTTTTCACCAACTTTCTCTTCTGAAACATCTGCAATAACATTTTACAAAGATCATTAGAATTTAACACTACCTCCTCATACTCATCCCCTTCAAGTATTGTGTCTAGTGCCATGAAAAAAAAATCATCATGTTTCTTTTCATTATTAGCAACTAGAGAAAAATTTTCATCAGTCGGTTCCTCAGGTAAGCTACTCCAATCAACAAAACCTTGTGTAAAGAAGCTCTGTTGACTGGTCTCAACATGAGCAGAGGTTTGTGTAACTTGTGGCGCAGGTTGTACTTGAACCTGAGGACTTGGGGCTTGAACATACTTTATCTGAGGCACAATGGTTTGGACATATTGAACTGGAACAGTGGTTACATGGTGTGCAAAATGAGCAGTGTTTTGCATATGAGGAGTAGGGGTATATTGGGAATAATGGATAGTGGTTTGTGTGTTTTGAGGTCTAGGACTTGGGTGTGTGATCATTGGACCAATTGTTTGACTCCTACACTCCCTACAAAAGTGACCTAATCTGTTGTAGTTGTAGCATTTAATCTTTAACTTATCCAACCCAACTTTTAACCCTCTATGCAACCCTGGGAATTTTTTACTAGTTCTTTTAAAGAACCTGTTGGTCCTAACACTCAGCAATGCAAGTTGGTGTAATATGTCCATTTCTTCTTAATCAGTTGGATCAAAATTTTGAAGATCATTAAGTTCAAAGGATAAGGTATTTGAAACTTGGTTTTCCCCATTTGTTACAAAAGCAAAGTTGGGTGAGCAAGAATCAGAGTTGAAATTCCCACCAGATGTTATGTCTATAAATTGATCATAACTTTGTTCCTTGCTACTACCAGAGGTTTCTCCTTGACCAAAAAGTGTTGCACTACCAAAAGAATAGTTATCCGCCACTTTCCTGACTCTTGTAACTTCTTTTTCTGGTTAAGCTCTCCCTCATAAGTGATAAGCCTACCATGAAGCTGAGTCAAACTCAACTCTTTGAACCCAAAAATGATTCTTTACAAAGGAAATAGTGTCCCATTATTTGATAGAGATCTTAAAAATCCACTATTAAAAGTGTAATTTTGATATTCGACTTTTACTAGTTTTCACTCATTAATGAGACAACTAAACCTTTCAAAATGTTAAGTTAATGATTCTCCTTTCACATGACAAAATGTTTTATACGGCTGGTTTAACTTCTCTGTTATTTTGAATAACCTTTTCAGTGCCACCAAAATGTTCTTTTAGAGCATCACATAACTCCTTTGCATTGTTGTAGTGCAACAGGCCAGCATAGATATCATTAGGTAAAGCAGTTGCCACGATACTAAATGCCTTTGCATCTAGCTCAATTTTCTGAAAATCTTGCTCGGAGTAATGTTCAGCACTCTTTGGAACTTGAACTTTTTTGTCTTCGGCACTCGGTACCATCAGAACATGTGATCCGAAGATAACCGATTTCCAACAACCCGTATTCCATTGTGCAAGTATGGGACCCATCCGACGTTGCCAGATATTGTACTCTGATCTGACAAGTATTGAAGGTTTGTACACGGGGCATACATATCGTAAATTATATTTTTAAAAGACCAAAATGCCATTTCGGTGCATAGTTTGGTCCTAAACCATAAACCACACTTATGTGTGACTTCTTACTTATAATATATCACACATTAAGTATTTTTCCATAATATTTATGATCATAACACCAGAATACATGCAAGTTCCTTTTATATGACACATAAAGGTCAAAACACCTAATGTGGCATAGTTTCGTTTTAAAAACCTTAACGGGCATATAAGTTGATATCCTACTGATATTTCAACTTATTTAAAGTATGATGAGATATAGAACTTGTTCATAACTCATCTGGTTACCCGATATCGCTTATATGTGCACAGTTAAGTATATGCAACTAGTTTACGAAAATTCACCGAAACGAGTTTAACTTTATCATTTAATCTTAAATTCCAGAATGTTAATTGTTTACCCATGACATACAAGTCTTAAGTACTTGTTGGGTTTAAACTACATTCTATTTGGTCATCGCTTAATCTAGCATATTGTACCGTCTTGATCCTTTAAGCTAGTCGGTCTAAGTCTATGACTTATGTAGGACCGTTAGCATTCTAATTGGTTAGCTTATGCCATTATTCCAGACTAAAGTCTTCCATTAAATGCTATCTGCACTTATCTAAATGATAAAACGGCTGAGTTAATATAAACTTGCATTTAAATCAAGTGCTAGCTCAGGTAAAATAGTCTTGACTTATTTTCCCTATACAGGCTTGGGTTACGGTAAATTATTACTGCTTGGTCGGAAATGAGATCAATCGCATGCCGGATTGTGGCTAGTAAATTCGCATATTCCATTTTGATCAGTTTTGTTTGATAACTTAAACATTGGGGGTTAAAGACCGTGTCCTGGATATCCTCAGCTCATTTAAGTTACTAATAGCCACGACCAAAGCACGGGGTGTAGGCATACACCCGACACATGCGCATGTTAAAATATTTGTACCCACAAGTTGGGGATAACTCCTTCGTGGCTTCAAAAGTGGTGTGTCAGTTAATCATGTCTCGGTCTTTGTACTGGGCCCAGTATGTATTGACAAACATGTGAGTCCGTTAACAAGGTTATAAGTATAACTTTCCAAAGTTATAAAATTTTTTTGTGCCTTGTGCACTTAAATCAATTGTTGAAATGTTTTCAAAACGATTCAGTTAATTGTATTTACCTGCGAAAGCTGACGTATTTTCAAATGACTAAGTTGCAGGTACAATACGAAATAGGTTGGAAGCTGCTTGGTAGTGATATAAGAGGATCTTACAAATCCTTAGATCTTCCCTAAAGTTTGTTACACATCTTTTGTATATTTTACGATTCGCCTATGGATCTTTCATTACAAGCCGCCTGTATATTATTTTCGAATTTTGAACATTTTGGTTTGTAACATTATTTTAAACTCCAAGACTTATGTTGTTATGTTAATTGACTATGATAACATCAACTTATGTCACATTACTCCGCACTCGGGCCCACTGAGGTTTGTTTGGAAATACGGGGTGTGACAGTCAGGCCTTCTCAATATGGCGTTGTACTTGGAGGGTGATCTGATCAAAGTAAACATCAGTTCTATAGTTCCAATTCTGTCACCTATACCCACTATGAACGTGCTAGGATCTGAGTTTGAATTGTTGTGAAAGTTTAAAGATGGAAAGTAATGAATGAAGATAAATCAATGATAAATGTGGCGGAAATGTAAACTTTGATTCACAACAATTGGAAGAATGTTTTTATTGACAATGCTTTTGTAATATTAATCACGTATGCATGTAATTACAAACTCCCCCTCAGCCTAAGATCACTCTAATTTGTTCATACAGAATGTGTAGAAGTGATGGATATAATAGTACAAGCACTGTTATATTTATAATACATTACAATCCACTGAGCATCTTAAGCTGACACCGCTTATGAAAGTGACATTTAACAAACTAACAAACTCTAACCTCTGCTAGACCTAAACACTGTTACATTAAAATATAATAAAAACTATGATGATAACAACTGTTGAGATATCCTCTGTTGGGCGTCATCCTTTGTTAATCTTCAGTAGACTTTACTTCAACAGAATTTATCTTTAGTAGAAGTTCTCATCAGCAGACCTTTGCTTCAACAGCCTTTATGTTTCATCAGAGTTCCTCTCTAGCAGACTTTAGGTTCCAGCAAAGCTTTATCTCTTAACAGTTCTTGTGAACAGTCTTTAAGTATCAGCAGAGTTTAGAGTAGCAGATCTTTATTAGTGATCAGATGTTGTAGATTGTTTTGGCTTTCAATCATCTGTTCTTTTGTAGGGTTCAATAGATCCAACAGAACGGGAGTTTGATTTTTAGGGGATGTGAGACGCTATTGTAGAACTCTACAAGGGACATGGAGTCTTCTTCCAGCATGTCCCTTATATCTCTGTCAAATCTTATGTATTCGTGCTACTTTTTAACCTGCTATTTTTGCTGAAATATTTAGGGGAGTTTGTGAGTCTCATTATCCTCTAGGTGGGGCATCAGTATTGGAGCCTTTATACAATCCAAGGGTTCCAGCACCCTGGCTTTGACGCCTCGGGTCGAGCCAAGCTCATCCTTTTTTATAATCATATCCACAAAACATCGCTCTTGTCTCTCTGCCCTTGTATCTTTTCCCTTCTTATCACCCCTTACTTTTTTTTCTTTTATCAAACAGGATAGCTTCCCCTTTTGACCGCTAGTTCAATTTCTCTTTATAAATAAATACAATCATCTGTTTTATGTCCAGAGCCTTTGTGGAACTCACAATATTCAATTAGATAAGCTTTTGGGAAAGAGGTCATAAGATCCAACAATCTCCCCTAGAACAAATGATGCCAAAACTTTTCTTTATTTCTGATCTTTATTTCTAATCAGCATTTCCCTTGTCTGTACTTTGAATTGTAATTCAAACTCTAGGGAAATCATGTCAACAAAATCCCTTTGAAGTTCAAGGTTCATCAGATCTTGGAGGTTAGATGCATCAAGATCTTGGAGGTGTATGAGGATCACTTCCATTTTAGAATTTTTGGACTAGATGGTTTTTGTGGGTGAAGAGTTATTCTTGATGAGTTTGGCGAATGAGGTCTACTAACAAGGTTTGAGATAATTTCTTTAAGCTTATCACTTGGAGCATCTGTATGGTAAAGCAATTGATTTTTTATTCCCTTTTTCCTGTGATCTTCAAACATCTGCTCATCATCTTCTTCCATCTACTTTTTCCTTTTTACTTGGTTTAAGGCAAGTGTGGGTAAGACAGTGGTTGAAATATGCTTTTTGGAGGCTTGGGTCTGCTGGGGGGTTGTTGTTGGTGGATATACTGGCTTTCTTGAAACTGAAGGATCTTTCTTTTAAAGCTCTTCAAGTCTTTTATAGGTATCAACTACCCTAGACACTGACCATCTAGCAACAGAGCTTGATAGCCATAGTTTTTAGCAACTAGCCCAGCTTTCATCCTTTTAATCTTCAAGGCATGATTTGATCATTAGGCTTAGTCTTTTTCCAATCAGGTGGAGTTGGTTTATGTAATGGATCCTTGAGTATAGCCTGAATTCTATCAATTTCTTCTTTATGCTCATTTACAGACCAATCCTTGAATTGTGTCTTGTTGCTTTGTATGGTTTGTGTTGCATTATATGGGAATCTTGTTTTAGTTATTCATCAAGCTCAGTTTTTATAGGCCTTTCGGACATAAACTTACTCATTTCTTTGGGAAAGTCTTCAATCTTTCTTACTTTGCTCGGTTCATAAGACAAAATGCCTTGAGTAGTCCTGTCATCTTTCCCTTTGCTTCTCTCTTTGGCAATATTCTTAGCTTGTCTAGCCTTCAACTTAGATATTCATCTAAATTTATTGGCTTTCTGTAACCAAAGAGAGATAGAAAGTCAAGTTTTGTATTATCCTCTACTGTGAAGAATGATTCAATTTCTTCTAGCATAGCCATGAGTTCCAGAGGATATTTGGCAGTAAAAGGTATGATGGATGGTGGGTGATATATGGTTGGAAGTGAAGTGGTTTTAGGTGAAGATGATGAGGATGGTGATGAAGTGATAGGTTTTGACGACAAAGGAACTGGTGATGGAGTCCCTTCATCATCATCTTCAACAGCAAAATTGTTTCTTTTGCGTTGGAATCTGATTTGTGGTGAAGGTGGTCGTAATGGAATTATTGGTGGTGTGGATAATGGTTGGGTAAAGTGCAAAATGTGATCATGGGAGAGGTTGAGGTAACATCTGTTGATATATTTGATGTGACACCATCTATTGGTTGGTTTGATGGTGGAGGTGTAACATATGTTGGTACATTTATTGTACCAACATCTTTTACTGGTAGAGATGATTTCTTAGGTGAAGGTTTTTGTTTCTTTTGAGGTGGTGGTGTGGGTTTTGTTAGAGCAGATGATACACTTTTTGTTTGCCCATAAGTGGTTTTAGGATAGGTGGTTCTTGACTCTCTAGCTTTTGTAGCAGACTTGCTCTTTTTTCAAGTGCCAAGATCTTTTTTTTTCATCTGCCTGGCTTGTTCTTCTTCAATGAGCTTTGTGGCTTTGACCTCTAGTGTATCTTGCCTCTTCTGCGTTTCCTTAGAAATCTCTTCTACCTTTTTATTTAGGTCTCATCAATCCTTTTTCCTAAATCGGCATCTGATGTTGTAGCAAAGGTTTGAACTGGCTTTTGTTGCACCTTTGGTTTTGGTTTTGCATGTAATGAAGGTTGCAACTTTCTCAATGTATCTTTCTCCCCCTTTTTAGCATCATCCTCGATTTCATCTTGAAGGATTGTAGCCGGGGCAGAGCTAACTGTCTTCAGTAAATGGTCTTTGATGGCTTTAGCATCTGCTTGTGTATCTTTGTATCTAGCCTCAACCATATTCCGGATGAGCTTCATGTGGGTTTCATGTTGGATGTCAGCCAAGTTCCTTTGAGCAAGGATAATTGGTTGTACAATTTTCCATAGTTCATTGGCACTTTGTGGTGTGGAGGTTGACTGTGAGAGTTTTGTAACATCTACTTCATCATCTGTTTTCTCTCATCAATTAATGATTCCTTAGATGTCACTCTATCCGTCAATTCTCTATATCTTAGTTCATCACCTAATTTAATAGGATCATCTGAACTCCTACCTAAGGTAGTTGTATTTGGATCATCTACAGGAGTAAACTCCATAGTATCAAAACCAAATGCCCCTTTGACTTGGTTCTGGGACTTCTAACTGGAACAGAGGTTATAGTTGTACCCTCTACAATTGTTGTCTTCAAGGAAATTTTATGAATGTAACTACTATCCAATTGAGAAACAGTTGTTTCACCAATTTTAGTAGCTGCTTCACTTGACTACCACCAAGAGTTACTTGTAACTCAGGGGGTGTAACCTCCTCAGCTGTTTCTTGGTTAGCAAAGAGATTTAACTCAGACTCAATCACATGTGGAGGTGAGCTCTCATGAACAGGTGATTAAAAGGAACGGATTTATGTCTGACTTATCTGAAGTGCAAGAAACAGAGGTATGATAGTAGGGGGTATTGGAGTGGAGAGTTGTGGAGTAGAAAGAGAATTTGCCCTGGGAGAGGGGCTTGAGAGCAACTTTCAAGTGAAATATCTGCCTCATAGTGTGGTGTCCCTGTGCTTACAACTTGTTCCTTTTGTGAGGAATCAAGAGGAGTATGGCTGGGCGGAGATCTTTGTTCCAACTGTTGTGAGGAAGTAGTAGCAGTGGTTTCAGGTTACTTTTATGTTGTCACAGGTATAACCTCTGGGATCTCATCTTCTAGGGTTACCTTTTTGGATTTTTGTTTGGTGGGCTTTTTAGGTTGGGAAGGTTTCTTTTTGGTCTTTGTTGGTGTGTGTTTCACAACACCGGTGGTGGTGTCATGGTCACCAAGAGCAGTGGGCTCAACAACAGAGGTTTGAGCATGGGATGTGGACTCATCTAAATTTTGCTCATCCCCCTTTTCTTGTGTTTTCAAAACCTTTGACTCTTGATTTAAAATTCTTTTAAAGGTTTCATTTGTTAAACTATTCATTTCAAAAATAATTCCTTGTTGAAAATTCTTTTCAGAAACTTATTTTTGAAGATAGTAACTCAAAAATCTAGAATAAATAAGAAAAGCTTTATTTTTTGATATTTTATTAAAATTTGCCACCAAATGCATAAACAATGTCTCGGATAGATTAAAATCAAATTTTGTCAAAATAGCATATCCCAGATACTGAATTTTTTGTGGGATCTCATTAAATGAGGTGGTCTTTGCTGAAAGACATAAAAGTAGGGTATGGAAAAAGAACCTCATTTCAGTAGGGAATTTTGGTTGAAACATTGTAACACCAGGCAATTGACCTTCATACCCACGTTCTATGAATTCAATCTATAGGTCTATTTTAGGAAAATAAGTTTTACCTTCTAGGTCATTCAGACCAAATGTTGTGGAAATTGAAGATGGCGAAATTTGGACAAGGGTTTCTCCGACTTTAGAAGTAATAGCATACGGCTTTTTGGTTTGAATTTCAACTTTAGCATTTTGCAAGAACTGTCGAAGAGTATCCACATAGACAGGTGCGTTTGCAAGCAGAATTGTTTTGTATTTTGACAATGTGAGAACATCGGTTATTGAGTGGAAGGAACTGGTGTTTTCATTTTTCTTGAAAATGGGAAGGTAGTTGTGTGGAGTTTTGATTTGCAGAGCCATGATCAAAGATGGAAGTGAAAGAAGAAGAATATGAGAGGAATGGAAACCGCTTTATGGAATTTTGAATTCGAGACGGAAGTAAAAAAGCTCTGTTTGGATGGAACCCCTTTATAAATGGCAAAAAGTGAATGATGACATGGCATGTGTTTCAAAGATCTTATGGCTAACTTTTGTCCATGTGTAAACTCTGTTTTGATAGTGGATGACAGTTATTTGGAAACCTCTGGTGGAGACCAGCAGTGGTTGTGAACATTGGACATAAACAGTGGTGATTTTACACTATTAGAAGATAGATATCAGTGGTTAAGGCAAAACAATGTTTTAGCTCAAGCAGTGTATCTAAACAGTGGACGTGAACAGAGGATAAACTTTTAACTGTGGATAGATATTCTTAGCCGAATAGAGGTTTTTGAGAAACAGTCGTTAGGAATAGAGTTTAGAGATTTACTGAAAATTTTCAATTTTAGCTATTTTTAAGGATGGATTTTTGATTTTCTGAAAACATTAATGCTATTTACACATTGAGAACAAACTTTTGCTTTTAATCCATATTTAGCATTCCAATCCTAGAGATCAGACTTTCAAAGGTAGATGTATCTAGTGCTTTGGTTAAAACATTTGCTAGTTGGTCTTTAGATGGAACATGATGCAGAGAAATCAAACCTTTTTTCATAGCAATCCCTCACAAAGTGATGTCTGATGTCAATATGCTTTGTGGTGGAATAAGAGACTAGATTTTTAATGATATTTTCAATTGCTTGACTATCTAACATGAGAGGAGTCTTTAGAGCAGTTACACCAAAATCCAGTAATTGTTTGATGGTGGTGCATCTGTAACCTGAACCTCTCTAAGAGAAGAGGTTACATTCATTTGTTTGGTAGCAGATGTTTGGATAGAGGCAAAGGCTGTTTGGAGTTTCCTTTTATAGTACTAGCCCTTGGACTCTCAAGTGTTTTGTTTTATACTCATTTTGCTTTACATCAAAATTTTTGAGATAAATACACTCTTGAGTTTTTTTTATTTTTCTTGCCACATATGGTGCACAGAGGTGCATTAATGATCACACTTGTCTTGTTTTTGTCATATGCTTTTAAAAGAAAACAGTTTTTAATAACATGATTCTTCTTTTCGAAAAAGTCACAAGAAAAGTTTGATATCTTCTCTTTCTACTTCCCTTTTTCAATCTTTTTGTCAACAGATGTTGTAACATCTGCTGGAAAATATTTTAAGGGAATGATTTTTCACAAAACTAAAATCATTGACAGCAGTGTTTTGAGAAGCTTCGTCGTGTTTGCAAAAGCCTATGCCAAATTTCACAATGTTTTTTATCTGATTTTCTAAAATCAACTCATAACCTTACAGGACTCTACCCATTTTTTCACAAGTGAACTGGGTAGATTCAAGCTCTGCTTTAGAACTTTGATATTTTTCTATCATTGTTTGGAGGGGATCCTTGGTTATGCTTGATTTATGTTTAAGACTACTGATTTCATTTCTTTTTCTAATAGTTTTGATTTTAACTTTTTAACAATTTTTCTAATATTTTTCTAAGTCTTTCATTCACCTCTTTAATGTTTAGCAAAAAACAATAATACATTTTACTAAACATAAGTCTTTAAGGTCTTGAGGTGATACCTTAGCAGCAACCATCATGGAACATCACACATTCCTTCAAAAACACTAGTTTCCTATGGGTCTGACACTAAGATCACAGTTTTTTCACCAACTTTCTCTTCTGAAACATCTGCAATAACATTTTACAAAGATCATTAGAATTTAACACTACCTCCTCATACTCATCCCCTTCAAGTATTGTGTCTAGTGCCATGAAAAAAAAATCATCATGTTTCTTTTCATTATTAGCAACTAGAGAAAAATTTTCATCAGTCGGTTCCTCAGGTAAGCTACTCCAATCAACAAAACCTTGTGTAAAGAAGCTCTGTTGACTGGTCTCAACATGAGCAGAGGTTTGTGTAACTTGTGGCGCAGGTTGTACTTGAACCTGAGGACTTGGGGCTTGAACATACTTTATCTGAGGCACAATGGTTTGGACATATTGAACTGGAACAGTGGTTACATGGTGTGCAAAATGAGCAGTGTTTTGCATATGAGGAGTAGGGGTATATTGGGAATAATGGATAGTGGTTTGTGTGTTTTGAGGTCTAGGACTTGGGTGTGTGATCATTGGACCAATTGTTTGACTCCTACACTCCCTACAAAAGTGACCTAATCTGTTGTAGTTGTAGCATTTAATCTTTAACTTATCCAACCCAACTTTTAACCCTCTATGCAACCCTGGGAATTTTTTACTAGTTCTTTTAAAGAACCTGTTGGTCCTAACACTCAGCAATGCAAGTTGGTGTAATATGTCCATTTCTTCTTAATCAGTTGGATCAAAATTTTGAAGATCATTAAATTCAAAGGATAAGGTATTTGAAACTTGGTTTTCCCCATTTGTTACAAAAGCAAAGTTGGGTGAGCAAGAATCAGAGTTGAAATTCCCACCAGATGTTATGTCTATAAATTGATCATAACTTTGTTCCTTGCTACTACCAGAGGTTTCTCCTTGACCAAAAAGTGTTGCACTACCAAAAGAATAGTTATCCGCCACTTTCCTGACTCTTGTAACTTCTTTTTCTGGTTAAGCTCTCCCTCATAAGTGATAAGCCTACCATGAAGCTGAGTCAAACTCAACTCTTTGAACCCAAAAATGATTCTTTACAAAGGAAATAGTGTCCCATTATTTGATAGAGATCTTAAAAATCCACTATTAAAAGTGTAATTTTGATATTCGACTTTTACTAGTTTTCACTCATTAATGAGACAACTAAACCTTTCAAAATGTTAAGTTAATGATTCTCCTTTCACATGACAAAATGTTTTATACGGCTGGTTTAACTTCTCTGTTATTTTGAATAACCTTTTCAGTGCCACCAAAATGTTCTTTCAGAGCATCACATAACTCCTTTGCATTGTTGTAGTGCAACAGGCCAGCATAGATATCATTAGGTAAAGCAGTTGCCACGATACTAAATGCCTTTGCATCTAGCTCAATTTTCTGAAAATCTTGCTCGGAGTAATGTTCAGCACTCTTTGGAACTTGAACTTTTTGGTCTTCGGCACTCGGTACCATCAGAACATGTGATCCGAAGATAACCGATTTCCAACAACCCGTATTCCATTGTGCAAGTATGGGACCCATCCGACGTTGCCAGATATTGTACTCTGATCTGACAAGTATTGAAGGTTTGTACATGGGGCAAGTGTTGTGTGGATCTTGTGGATTTTGATACATTCTGATTGTTTACAAACAGGTTTTGTTTAAAACTTTGAACGTAATAAACTTGTACTCTATTTTCAATACAAACGAACAAAAGAATTAGCAGTGAGAGCTGACCAGTTTATATCAAATTGATTGTTAAACCAAATTTGAACGACCAAGCTCTGATACCAATTGTTAGGATCTGAGTTTGAATTGTTGTGAAGCTAAAAGATGGAAAGTAATGAATGAAGATAAATCAAAGATAAATGCAGTTGAAATGTAAACTTTGATTAACAACATTGGAAGAATGTTTTCATTGACAATGCTTTTGTAATATTAATCACATATGCATGCAATTACAAACTCCCCCTCAACCTAAGATCACTGTAATTTGTCCGCACAGAATGCGTAGAAGTGATGGATAGAATAGTACAGGCACTGTTCTATTTATAGTACATTCCAAACCACTGAGCATCTTAGGCTGACGTCACTTATGAAAGTGACATTCAACAAACTAACAAACTCTAACCTCTACTAGACTAAACACGGTTACATTAAAATACAATATAAACTCTGATGATAACAACTGTTGAGATATCCTCTGTTGGGCTTCATCATTTGTTAGTATTCAGCAGACTTTACTTCAACAGACTTTATATTCAGAAGAGGTTTTCATCAGCAGACCTTTGCTTCAACAGCCTTTAAGCTTCCTCAGAGTTTCTCCCTAGCAGACTTTAGCTTCCAGCAGAGCTTTGTCGCTAAAAAGATCTTGTGAACAGTCTTTAAGTATCATCAGAGTTTAGAGTAGCAGATCTTTATTAGTGATCAGATGTTGTAGATTGTTTTGGCTTTCAATCATCTGTTCTTTTGTAGGGTTCAATAGATCCAATAGAACGGGAGTTCGATTTTCCTTAGGGGATGTGAGACGCTATTATTGAACCCTACGAGGGACATGGAGTCTTCTTCCAGCATGTCCCTTATATCTATGTCAAATCTTATGTATTCGTGCTACTTTCTAACCATCTATTTTCGCTGAAATATTTAGGGGGAGTTTGTAAGTCTCATTATCCTCTAGGTGGGGCATCAGTATTAGAGCCTTTATACAATCCGAGGGTCCCAGCACCCTGGCTTTGACGCCTCGGGTCGAGCCAAGCTCATCCCTTTTTCTAATCATATGCCCTTGTATCTTTTCCCTTCTTATCACCCCTTCCTTTTTTTCTTTTATCAAACAGGATAGCTTCCCCGTTTTGACCGCTAGTTCAATTTCTCTTTATAAATAAATACAATCATATGTTTTATGTCTACAACCTTTGTGGAACTCATAATATTCATTTGGATAAGCTTTTGGGAAAGAGTTTTTGGCCCTTTCGGTTGCTAGTATTTCACTTGGGATTTTGGTTAGAGGGGTGAAACTGTTACAGTAAGAGGTTGATCCTCTCCCGCTAGGCTTGTAGGGGGAGAAGGTGGGTCTCAGCCTATCATGATGCATTTTATCACAAGAAGGTTTCCTGGAGTAAAGGTTACCTTTTTACTGCAATCGAGGAGCGGTGTTGATCTTTCTAGGGTTGGCATCCAGCTCTTTGGCCTTGCGGCTGGTATCCTTCCCTCTGACAACGGCTCTAACCTTGTCCATGGGGGCATCGAATGTTTCAGGGAACTCTTCCCCCAACTTCTCACACAACTGTGTGTTTAGCCCATTGATAAAGCTACTGATCTTCATTACCTCGGGGACCCCTTTTATGTTCATACTTTCCTTGATTAATCTTCCATGTTTGATCCACCCACTCACTGTCCCTTTGACTATTATGCATGATTTCGTTAGGGTTCTTGACCACTTTCTTTTGCTGGTTGAAGTTCCTGAGGAACTTTTCACATAAGTCTTCGTAGTTGTCTATACTTCTGGATGGAAGGCTATCGAACCATAGACGAGCTCCTTCAGTCAATGTTTACACAAACATGTGCACCAGGTGGGCATGGACCACCGACCAACCTGTCCCACTCCTCTGAAGACATGAAGGTGGTCCTCAGGATCCTTGGTTCCATCGTAACTGTTTAGGTTGCTGGGTGGTTTGAACTTGGGAGGCAGTGGAGACTCCGAGATTCGCCTAGTAAACTTAGAAACTTCTGCTAGGTCCTTGGCCAGGTATGGCTTATCTAATGCATTGTAGACCTTCTGCCCTTCCTTTTCTTTGTCACCTCCTTTCCCTTCCATTACTACGGCCCTTTCTTCGGGAGAAATCTACTTGCGCACTGCCATGAAGGTTGTCAAAGGGTCTGGCGTGGTGTTATTGTCACTGTAAGAGATGTTACCCTCGTTTAGGGGTGTCTCGAAGTTGAGCCTAGGGCGTAGACTCTCTAGCCTTTCCATTTTGTCTAGGTCATTAAGTTGTTACTGCAACCCAGTCTTATTTTTTAACACAAAGTCTGGCGTGATTTCAGTCTTTTTTGCCGGTTCTGTGTCGTTGATGGCTTCATACTCATCATTGATATCTTCGATGATGACCTGTTCTCTGTTGCCGACGTTACCTTCGAGACTTGGGAACTAGTGGGAGGTGGTGTCATCATTGCTTGTACTGTTTTTGTATGAAAAAACCTTTCCAAACGCTACCGTTCTTAGTGAGATATATCTGATGACAGAGGTCCCAAGGATGGCGCAAATGTCGAATCCCTCAGCTTCGGGTTAAGGTCCAAGTGATTCGTCGGCGTCTTGATTGGGCCTTCTAGATGAGCTACAAAACAGTAAACCGTTACCCTCGTCATTGAGGGCCCCGACGAGGGATCCGTGACCAAGCTCCGGCCTGAGGATAAGTAAACTTGCCGGAGAAAATAAGAAATCCCGGTGAGATATGGCCACCGAAATGTATGGTGTGGATCTCTTAGTGTGTTGAAGGCAATCCGGAGAATGTCCGAAGTAAATGTGATTGTGAGTAAATGCTAAGGTATTCAATGCTTACCTTGAGTGATCTCTTGTTCAACTTATAAAGGAAAAGAAGCTTTTCACCTTGGGAAGATCCCAAGCGACCTAACAGTAATCTTGGCTGCCAGCCGGATTTCTGAGATGCTTGCCCCATTTAATAAGACCTGCATCTACCTCGTACTCTCTTCGGTCTCTTAGAGTTGCAGGCATTTAATGTCTGTGGCTTGGGGAAGACAATCACCGGCTGGTGGGCATAAGTCCTGATTATATTCCTTCACGTATTTGACCTTTTAGAGTATGAGAAATGGACCCTTCTTAGAGTCTAGTTAACCGGCCCAAAACAAAAAGCCCCATCAGAGGCCCTGGTCGACATAGCCCAACCCTACCACAAAACGTCTACTTCTAACTCATTATACAAGAAAAACCTAAATATCACTTTATAATATTTCATGATCTTCCAATTATTGTATCATTATTTTGTTTTTCCAAGACAAACAACAAACAAAACTTTTTGACTACTTCTCGAGACGACCTTTTTCTTATTCTTTTAATTTTCAAGTTCCCAACAAACACTATGAGCTGTCAAATCAGTAATCGTAAAAAAATCATTCAATTTTTATTTGAACCCTAAAATTCAATAACCCGACCAACATATTTTCCGCAGTTAAGTTTTTACCACCAAAACAAACTATTCCTTTTCTTTACCAAACACTTTAAATTGTCACATAAAACTACCTATCTCCTTCTTCTTTGTCTATCAACAATAGCCAAAAACAAAACTTGCAACTTGAATTCTACGTTCTAATCAATAACTCAAACAACCAGTTTGATTATTGTTCGAACAACAACAACAATCCAGATTTCAACTCAGGTCTTAAACAAGTCTAATGTTATTATATCAGATTAAGCTTTAGTCTTTTTCTTTAACAATGAAATCATTCAGATCTGTGTAAAATGTATGATGATTTATGTTCAAGATGTTTGGTTTCTGATTCAAGTTTAACTAGTAAATCAGTCCGAAACTTTGACCGAAACACAGAAACTTCAATTAAAACTGTTCGAAACAAACTGAAATCACCGAGATTAATCGATTCAGTTCAAAACTCGTGATGTCTATGTATGAACACTAATGCATTTTTATTATCTTGATACACTAAAAATCAACAAATTCAATTTTGAAACGTCCGAAATGTTCAAAACTTTGATCATAAATCACTTAAACTTATGTAACCAAAACTCATTTAAACCTCAATTAAAACAGTTCGTATAACTTCGAAGTAATCCAAAACAAACTGAATTCGCAGTGAAATCAACCGAAACAAATTGAAATTCAATCGAAACAGTCCGAAACTCAACTGAATCAGTCTGAAAAACACGAACGACACACCAAAAATATCTGAATTTCACCGAAATTCAACCGAAAATGATCCAATTATACTGAAACTTGTCCGATTTGAACAACGATTACACGCACAGCTTCCTGTGCTCTGATACCACTTAAGAGAGCAGGATCGGTTTGTTCTCGAACACAAGTTCTGCGTTTAAATGGTTTTACGTGCGGAATCTGTGAAACCGAGTCGTAATCGATACACATAATCGTAAATAACAACTGTTTATTCGACATCTACGTTACAAAATCAAGCCTACTCTAAACCTTGATCTTGATGTTGAAGCTTGTGCGGAGGTGATCTATCTATTCTTGTGCGAAGTTGTTGATATTTATAGTTAAAGATTGCATGCATGTTCGTACGAAGTAAATCTTCATCTTCGTACGTAGATAACTTGAGTTTGCATGTTGACTTCACATTTTCTGTATATGCAACTTTAATGATGTACTGATGATGTCATAAATATTATGTCATCATCAAAGATGATGACATCATACCCGAACATTCCCACTCTCTTCGCACCGTGTTGTACCGAATTCTAACCTGACCTAAACAAACCTAATGAAACCTAGCGAAATCTCTGTCCGGTATCTTACAGACTCAAGACACTTGACAATACATGAACAATTAGATTTCTACTATGGGCAACGAATAGTGCACTAACATTTTCTATTGTTTTCTATTTAATTAAATAACATGCAAGATCAATCTATCACTATGTGTTTCGTGTTCATTGTATCTATTATTTCTAGTATTTATTGTTACATTTGTGTGTATGTGTTTACTCGCTTTGGTCACAGGTTTCGCGTGGATCCACCTAGCTGACTAGATTCTCCACAGCCATGCATTGTAGCCTAATATCGTCACCAGTATTAGACTCGCTCTTAGGGGCTTGAGACTAATGCATACTGTAATCTTTCAGTCTTATTGTTTCTATTGTATCTGTATTGTGATTGTGGTGATCTGTTGATTAATGTTGTGATTGTGGTGACCATGAGATGTTTCTTCTACACATGAAAATAGATGTTAAAATGTTTTAAAATAATTACTTTTAAGTAAAAAAACCAAATAATAAAGGAAGATATTTACTTTTGAAATTTAGACCTGTTCACCAATTTTAAGTTGACCCAAAAATCATTTTTACGCATGATGCAGGTATACAAGTAGGATATAGAGTTGAAGACAAAGACACGTATGACATGCCTTAGTAATAAATTGGATCTTTGTTCATAATTATTTATCTTTTGAAAAATGTATGAATTATGTTAAAGGTTTTTTATGATTATGTGTGACAAATTTAATTTGTTGACTTTAGATATTTAAACTTACAATAGTTTAATAAGCTATGGACAATCATCGTGCCCCGTATCATATCCGATACAAGTCAGGATGTGACAGATAAAACATAAGCACAATGATGGCACATCAATTGAATAGCTGATGACCATTTAAGAAACATATGATGTCAAGATGTTGCTCCTCACTGAGATCCAAGGCATCAAGACTAAGTAGAGTACATGAAACAACCATAAATGTGATATCAAACTGCAATTAAAAGCAATATATATCAATGGTGGTGAAAAGCTTCAAATGAAGATAAATTCACCAAGAATGAATGATGTTTACATTAATATGTAGTTTTTCTTCTCTAGAAGTGTCAACTACATGGTTCTTTTCAGTAATTGTATGAAGATATAACCCTGAAATCAAAAGAGGCGCCAAAATAGTTAGATACAAACTAAGATATCTAACAGCAAAGCAATAAAAAGAAGTCTTTAAGTTGAGGGTAACAAAAGGCAAGCTAAAAGGTCAGGGTAAGCGTTAGTTCAAGTTGTCTATATGAATACACTACCCTCATCTCATGACACAATATATATATATATATTATATATATATATATGGAAGGGTTATCTTGAGAATGTTAAATATTGTGAGAACCATGAGAATGAATGAGAAAACCAATCAAAACCATTTTTTTAATACAATCATCTTTTAATTAAAATACAACATCAGAAAAATAAATTACAACATCAAATAATTCATTTTTCCTTTCAAAATCACTCTTATAACATTTTTTTACATATGTGTAAATATAACAAATTTACACATGTGTAAATGGTAAACTTACACATGCGTAAATTTTCTTTATTTCCAAATTCATGTAAATTTAAATGTGTAAATAAAATTTCTATATTTTTATTCGAATACTAATTACAAGTGTAAAAAGAAATTTTGAATTCACTTGTTTTTGACCAAGTTCTTGTAGTTTTTTCATTCGTTCTCACGGTTCTCGCGATATTTAACGTTTTCATTTAAACCCTTCCCCATATATATATATATATATATATATATGCATTTTTGTCGTTATTGGCTTATTGCTTTATTTGTAATTGTTATTTAACTACCGAGATTAAAACATCATCTCTAATATGTTTTTTAAATGTGACTATCAGAAGACATACAAGTTGCTATCTTAAAAGGTTGATTGACTAACCACGAATAATTATCTCAAGTACTTATATGATGACAAAATTAAGAAAACATTTTATTTTATTTACAATAATGAGGCAGATCTTGTAATGCCTATTATTAACACAAAGCACAAGAATCCTAGATAGTTTAGCATTAAAATCAACAATTAAAGTGCCTGCCCTATTGGCTTTCACTTGTCCAGTGTAGATACCATCCCAGCAAAAACGAAAGCAATCTTTGTTGACAAATGCTAAATACATTTTTTCTTCATGTACTTAATTAATGCAGAACATACAATAGAGATCGTTTACAACCCTATTATGAACTACATTAAAACAACTCAATGTGAGATTTGTCAAACCTAATAGTGATACCAACTAATACTCTATTTGCCACCCGACAACTAATTAGTATAAGAGTAAGGACTTTCAAGATACAGGTCGTTTAGTCCACCATAGACATGGTTAAACTACGGTATCCAAAGTCAAAGTATTCCCTCCAGGAATATAAGTAGTTACAAACCACAGATGCATGCTCTTAGAAAAATAGTGAAGTTATAGTTTGCGAAGAAAATCCGAGTATGCAAAAGCAAAAGAGTTGGTGTCCGGTTAACCACTACCTATCACATGTAGTGTCTATAAGTGTATATTCGCGTTGCACAAAACCCAAGTAATCCAAACAAACTCGCTATAATGTTTTAAAAAAGACTTTTATGTTTGACCATTTAGCACAAGTTGACCCGATGACCTGTTGGTGACAAATTAGGTGACTTCAGGTTAATTCATTTTCATGCAAATTAGGGTTCGTTTTATTTACTTATGGATCAGTGATCCTTCCATGCATCCTAGACGCGTGATTCTTAAAATGTTCAGCGGGTACTGGAAGGGTTAAGGATCCATTGTTTTTGTAATAGTTTCTAATGATTGTCTTCGATATGTTATTCAAATTTGATGCAGGTACACGAGATGGACTGGGTCAAGCTGGAATATCGTGGAATATGCTGGGAATTAGGCACGTGCTATGAGGCCATAGCCGTTGTGGGTGAACGTGGGAGCTTCCTTTATTTTCATTTAGTTAGTTATTAGCTAATTAGTAAGATATATGAGGGGATATTGAGCTTGACTAGACACACTTGCACATTTGGTTACTCTTACAAACTACTCTCGAATACTCACTAGAACTTAGTTATAACAAGCTCGATATCTTCCAAAGGTTTTTTATGTCGGAGATGTCTCAAAGATTAAGGGCTTTTTCCTCGTATAAGTCATCGTGTTCACTATCCTCTACATCTCATAATTGATCATACAATTGTTTATCGTTCAAGCACACTACCTCACAAAATCGGATTTGGTTACCTTATCCTTAGCTTGATTTTTGACAAAAACAATTTGGCGCCCACCGTGGGACAAGTGGTGCTTCAATTCTAAAAACTTTCCATTCATTTTCATTCATTTCCATCAACTTCATGGCTTATTAGGGAAAAGCTACTTCAAGTGCAATGCCGGTAGTTACCTTATCTCAAACCACTATGCCTTTGCCTCCCATTCCCCCACCATTCCAAAAGAATGCTGAAAATGCTCAGAAGAAGACATCATTCATCTTCATAGGATCAAAATCCTCTGCTGTTTCTTCCTCTACAACTATTAACAATGATGTTTATGTTTTGACTCTGAAGATGAAAAGCTACGTGAAGCAGCGAGACAAAACCAACTAGAGGATCCTTCGTGAAATTGATGATATAAAAAAGTAGAAGAGACCGGCAGAAGATCAGTCTCCACTATTGCCTAGGTCATTGGATTTTGCTACTCCATCATCAATAACCCAGCATTCTAGAGGACCCACTGTTCAGCCTCAAGGATCCTCCATCCTTCGGCAAGGATCACATGAGACGACTCAGCCTCAAAGATCTTCTACCAACCTGGAGGATCAAAGGGAACGTACCAGCCTCAAGGATCCTACTTTTAACATCAAGGATCCTCAGCTCGGGTTCAAGGATCCATGGATTATCCGTCAAGACCTTCAGCACCTATGTATCCTAGATCCAACATCTTTCAGGATCAAGGATCCTTAAGGAGTCAACCATAGAAGCTCTGAAGTCCATGAGAGGGACTTCATTCCAATGCAAATTATCGCTTCCTCAAGCCCTACTGTGACAGCAGACATCTCTTGTCACACCCCGACCCGCAGCGGAATAAAAGTAGGGGTATAATTGGGTTATCACCAAAGCTCATGATGTTTACTAAGATATTTCATATTTATTAAATTCAAATTACAACTTGAATATCCAAAACAAAATCCATACAATTACAAGAAAATGAAACTACATAATCATTCCAAAGCATAAACTTGTTTATTCTTCTAGGCCTTCCTAAGTGTTTCCTGTCTTAGCTGGATCACCTGTATCATGTGTAAAACGGGGAAGGTTTTGGGTCAACAAAAGTTGGCGAGTGAACCTTCATAAAACATTGTTACTAATTTCTTGTTTTATTTAATAAGGAAAATTTGTGCAATAATCACATGTGAGCAAACATATATAGATAAACAAACACAAACCACTTTGGATGAGTATATGACATGAATGATGATGTATGTGAGATCAAGGCTCAATCAAACGGAGCCGATCTAATGAGGAACCTGATGCTCAACCCGTATCCCACGGGGAACTGATGGGCCAAATGAAATGCATGCACTGAAAATGATAAATCCAATCTACATATAATTCACACAACAATTGATACACATTTGATCACGGATAAGATGTATGCACAAGTGTTTTAAATAAAATAAAAGAATTATACGACACATGATACACCCCAAAACATGATTAAAACGGGGAATTGGTAGAGATTCACTCACAGTGGATGCGTTTCTTGATGACGATGAATGCGCACGAATATTATGACTCAACCGACGAGGGAAAAACTAACCTAAAATAATAACGAAATGATTCGGTAAATAAATAAATTTATTTGAGATTAATATTTTTAATTAGTGCTCTTAATGGGTCTGTTAGATTTATTTTTTTGTGAGTTTAAGGAAATTTTCTAACTTTAAGAATCTTATTTTTAAGTATTTTTAAATGATTTTTCAATTAAATAAATAAATAAAAAGAAATAAAAAAAGTTGACTTTTTGACCGTTGACCGTTGACCGGGTCTGACCGGTCAGACTGTGTTTTCTATGCGCTGAGTGAGGTTCGAACTCGGGACCTCTCGTATACGTGCACGCAGCTCTACCAACTGAGCTACGTGTCTAACCCGAAATATTCTCTGTTTTAATTATATATATATATATACTAATTAACTTTAACCTTATTTAGTTTGTATCAAAAATGATTTAATATTGCCGAACCGGCTTCAGAGACCCGGAGTCGAACTCGGGACGTTCGGTTCAAGTGCGCACAGCCCAACCAGTTGGGCTGTGTGTCTAATCTGCTTAACTACTAAATTATATTCCTCTTATAAACATTCTGTGACTTGATCTGATTAGGTTCTAAAAATGTTGTTTTTATTTCTGAAAGTCGGTAACATGTGCGATTCGAACTCGGGACGTGTGTATTGTATGTGCACACAGTCCACCGCTGGACTGTGTGTCTAACCCGGTTATATAACCGATTTTAATTATACTAATACACATGTTTAACTTCATCTTCTTCACTTATAGAAATACAGATCAGTGAAATTCGACTGTTCTGTTTAATCGACCAAAACTTATACTTGATTGAAATGGAAAGAAGATTAAGTAATATGGTATACCAAACAGAGAGTTTTCTTCAGAATTCCGGCAAGATTTCGTCGGCTCTGATTTTGAGATTTCCGGCTGTATGAACTGTTTTTAACAGTTTCGATTATTGGTTTGAACAATTAAAGTATAAATCAAGATATAGCAGGGAGGTGTAGACTATTATACCGTCTGAAGACAACTGCGGTTTTATGTTCAGTGATTCCGGCGATATTCCGGCGAGTGCAGAGGAACTCCGGCGACGTGCTCTGGAAAGATTAAAGCTTCGAAAGAGTGTGCGGTTCTGAGCGAAAGGGTTACCATATGTTTGAGTGGGTATTTATAGGGAAGAACAGCTGATTTGGGTTTGAATTGAGGTCAAAGTTCGCGATTAAAGATTTTCGACGGTTATGACTGGAATTGAGTGCCGGCATCGGTTATAACTGATGTCGAAATCAGTTATATGCGTTTCAGTCAAGGAGGATAGCCAAAATCGCGGAAATGTCGGTTTTTTTTCCGGTGAGTGGGAGTTTTGGGCGCGCTGATTCACAGATTTTGACTTTCGGTTTTATTATAAATGTTATTTGTTTCAGTATTAAACACAAACGAAGTGTGTGGCGGAGCGGTGTGTTGTGTGTTTGTGCTTGCGGGTGACCTGGGTTCGAAACCCGGCGTCTCCATTTTATTTTTTATTCACTATTTATTATTATTTATAAATTATGGTTTTTAAATTCTAAAGTATTTATTAATTATGTATTGTTTAAAAGTAATCTGAATAATAAATACGCAACGAAACTTATAACTGATTATTGATTAATAAACGAAGCGGGTTTGGAAACCCGTTTTTCGACGAATGTTACAGTATCCCCTACTTTTAAAAATTTCGTCCCGAAATTTAAGTAGTAGTGGTAACAGGAAAAAGATGCGGGTATTTTTCGCGCATTGAGTCTTCCCATTCCCAAGTAAACTCAGGTCCTCGTTTTGACTCCCAACGTACCCTGACAATTGGAATACGACTTCGCCTTAAACGCTTCTCTCCGAAATCCATGATTTCTACTGGTCTTTCAACGAACTGCATCGATTCATCGACTTGAATGTCTTCTAGAGGAACATGGAGGTTTTCATCGGCGAGGCACTTTTTCAAGTTTGATACATGAAATGTGGGATGAATTCTGTTGAGCTCTTCTGGTAGGTCAAGCTTGTATGCTACAGGACCTACTCTTTCGAGTATCTTGAAAGGTCCTACATAGCGTGGTGCTAGCCTGCCCTTCTGGCCAAACTGAACCACTCCCTTCCACGGTGATACTTTTAAAAGTACTTGATCACCAATGTCTGCATAACTCTTTTGACGACTTTGAGCCGCTAGAAGATTGTTTCGAATTTGAATGACCTTGTCGGTTGTTTCGACTTTGTGATTCCCCAATTTCGTGCCAACATACTGGAGATCGGCACTTACGACCATATAAAGCTTCGAAAGGAGCCATGCCAATACTTGAATGATAGCTATTGTTGTACGAAAATTCAACTAATGGTAGATGAGCATCCCAGTTCCCTTTGAAGTCTATGACACATGCTCGCAGCATGTCTTCAAGGGTTTGGATGGTGCGTTCAGATTGACCATCAGTTTGAGGATGAAAAGCGGTACTGAGGTCTAATCGTGTACCCAAAGTGGTTTGTACGGCTTGCCATGTTCGTGAAGTGAAACGACCATCACGGTCTGAAATGATGCTTAATGGTACACCATGACGGCTTACGATCTCACTGATGTAGATACGAGCTAACTTCTCGTTCTTGAAGTCCTCGCGAATAGGGATGAAGTGGGATGACTTTGTAAGACGATCGATTATTACCCATATGGTGTCATACCCACTGGAGGTGCGAGGTAACCTGGTAATGAAATCCATGGTTATGTTTTCCTACTTCCATACAGGTATTTCGGGTTGGACTAGAAGTCCTGAAGGTCTTTGATGTTCAGCTTTTACTTTGGAACAGGTAAGGCACTTGGAAACAAAAACAGTGATATCCTTTTTCATGCCAGGCCACCAGTAGGTGTATCGTAGGTCTTGATACATCTTGTCGGCTCCTGGGTGAACAGAGTATCGTGTTTTGTGCGCCTCATTCATGAGGAAATCACGAAGGTTATCGCGATCAGGAATCCATATGCGATTTAAATAGTATAGAATACCGTCGGATTTGGTTTCGATTTTTAGTTCAGCTCCACACGACAGCTCATCGCGTACGTCATTTTCTGTTACAGAAACATGTTGAGCTGCTCGGATTCGATCTTTGATGTCGGTTATTATTTGCGAACATAGAAGACGAATGGAGTTCGCATAACCTTTTTGACTGAGCGCATCAGCCACCACGTTTGCCTTGCCAGGATGATACCGAATTTCACAGTCGTAGTCATTGAGAAGTTCGACCCATCTTCGTTGCCTCATATTCAACTCCTTTTGGTTGAAGATATGTTAGAGACTTTTGTGGTCAGTGTATATTTCACACTTGGTACCGTAGAGGTAATGTCTCCATATCTTGAGAGCGAACACAACGCCTCCAAGTTCCAGGTCGTGGGTGGTGTAATTCTTCTCATGAACCTTGAGTTGCCTAGAAGCATAGATTATCACTTTTCCTCTTTGCATCAATACACAGCCTAGTCCTTGCCCTGACGCGTCGCAATAAACTACGAAGTCATCACAACCCTCAGGGAGTGTGAGGATAGGTGCGTCACAGAGTTTTTGCTTTAAAGTCTGGAAGGCCTCTTCTTGCTTAGGTCCCCATATGAAGGGTTTTCCTTTATGAGTCAAGGCCGTGAGTGGTACAGCAATACGGGAAAAATTGGCAATGAAGCGTCGATAATAACCAGCCAAACCAAGAAATGACCTAACTTCAGTAGGGGTACGTGGCGCTTGCCATTCTTGCATTGCCTTGATTTTTGAAGGATCAACATGTATTCCCTTGTCATTGACGACATGTCCAAGGAATTGTACTTCTCCTAACCAGAATTCACATTTTGAGAACTTAGCGTAGAGCTTTTCAGTCCTTAAGAGTGTAAGGATGAGTGGAAGGTGTCGCTCATGATCGGATTTAGACTTGGAGTAGATAAGAATATCGTCGATGAAGACTATGACGAAACGGTCGAGGTAGGGTTTGCATACCCTATTCATTAGATCCATGAAGACAGCGGGGGCGTTGGTTAAACCGAATGGCATGACCATGAATTCGTAATGACCATAACGAGTCCGGAAGGCGGTCTTTGGGATATCTTCTTCATGTACTCTGAGCTGATGATAACCAGAACGAAGGTCGATTTTTGAAAAGCAGGTGGCGCCTTGAAGTTGGTCTAGGAGATCATCGATGCGAGGTAGTGGATAGCGATTTTTAACCGTTAAATTGTTGAGTTCTCTATAATCAATGCACATGCGAAACGTTCCATCTTTCTTCTTCACAAAGAGAACAGGTGCACCCCAAGGCGAGGAGCTAGGACGTATGAATCCTTTGTCAGTCAGCTCTTGTAGTTGACTGGCCAGCTCTTGCATTTCGGATGGGGCTAACCTATAAGGAGATTTTGCGACTGGAGTAGCGCCAGGTACAAGATCGATGCGGAATTCGACTTCTCTCACAGGAGGGAGTCCTGAAATATCGTCGGGAAAGACTTGTGGGAATTCTTTCACAACTGGGATATCTTCGAGTATCTTCTCCTTGTTTCCCTTTTTGACGACGTGAGTTAGGAATGCGACATAGTTCTTGCGGAGATATCTTCGGGCTTGAAGGCAGGATATTAATTTGAGTCCTTTCGAAGGGGTTTCCCCAAAAATACGTAGGGTCTGACCGTCTGCAAGAGGAATGCGAATGAACTTTTCGCGGCACACTACTTCAGCGTGATGCTGGCTGAGCCAGTCCATACCGATTATAACATCGAAACTTCCCAACTTCATAGGAATGAGGTCAACTGGAAAATCGTGATCGTTAGAGTGAGGGTACAATTGCGTATAATAGAATTTAATGAAACGGGTTTTCCGTCAGCAACTTCCACCGTTAGAGATTCCATGAGATTAACACGAGTTTGGTTGAGGCTAGGTTCAAATTCTAAGGACACAAAGCTCTTATCCGCACCAGTATCGAATAATATGGATGCATAACTACCATTGATGAGAAACGTACCGTTGAACACGTTGTCAGCCCTAGCTTGGTTGGCATTGATGTTAAAAGCTCTTCCTCTGGCAGGTGGAGGAGCTTGGTTAGCTTGGTTTACCGGGTTTGCTTGAGCTTGGGCATGGATGATGTTCACCAAGCGTGGACAAGTGTTCCTGAAGTGGTTTGGGTCCCCACAGTTGTAACAAGCTCGCATGGGTTGCATCATGGGGTAGTTGGGTTGGTAGTAAGTTTGGGCTGCGTGTGGTGCAGGTGGTAGAAGTAAGGGTTGTTGGGTTTGACCCACTATCTGATGGTGGGTTTGGGTTGGGGGTTGATTGCGGTTCATTCGTTGAAGAGTACGACAGGTTTCGATGGTGTGACCCGCACGGCCACAGCTTGTGCAATGTTGGCAGGGGTTTTCGGGAGGGTGATGGTATTGACAGCGGTTGCATTTTGGGTGAGGGCCGGTGTATGGCTTTTTTAACGGTACCGCTGAAGGAGCAATTTGGGTGATTGGTGCAGCAGTGATAGGAGGGTTGGTTTGGGTGACAGCAAAATCTTGCCATTACGTTTCCTCTTACCAGCAAACCTTGAGGATGAGACTGGGTGGTTTGTAGTTGAGGTCTCTATGGGTGCTTTCTTCTTTTCATCTTTGAATTTTCCGTTTCGAATGCGATTTTCAGTGAGTTCTGTAGCTAACTCAATCGCGGCTTCAAGTGTTGCAGGCGAAGTGCTTAAAACCGAGTCTTGAATTTTCGAGGGAAGACCTCGAATGTAATGTTCAACCAAGCGGTACACGGGGGTGAACAAATTAGGGATCATCTGGTTTAGCTCGAGAAATCTCTTATTATAGGAAGTGTGATCTCCTTCCTTTTGTTTCAGTGAGTGGAATTCGTCTTCCAGATTTTTGATTTCGCTTCTTTGACAGAAGCGTCTTGTCATGAGTTCCCTTAACTCTTCCCATGTTAAGGCCATGGCATCTTCGACTCCTCGCTTACCTTTTTCCGTGTTCCACCAGGTAAGGGCTACCCCAAACAGTCTTCCAGTTGCATAACGTACCTTACGGTCCTCGGGACAATCACAATTGAGGAAAGTGTTCTCCATTTCTTCAAACCAGTGAAGGAGGGCGGTAACACCTTCGGTCCCTTCATACTTTGGGGGATCGCAAGATTTGAAGTGTTTGTAGGAGCACTTTTTGGAAGGAGGGTTGGCGACGCTCTGGTCTTCTTGATTGGGAGGGTTGATGGGATTTGCGGTGGGAGCTTGTTGAACTTGAATCACGATGTCAGGAAGCACTGCGGCCATTTGTTTAGCAATTTGTGTGGCCAAGCGTTCATTTGATCTTCCTGACTTTCTACCTCCACGTAGTTGCCTAGCCGACATCTACAGGAACATACATAGGAAGATTGTGAGTTTAAGAATTTTTTCTAGGTGTCATGTGTCGTAAAAAGAATGAAAAACAACACAATTGGCAATAATTTAACTACATCCATAGGATGTCTTGGGTTTGCTCATGTTTGGGCCTCCAATGTCCCCCATACCATCGCCTGTGTAGTCATGTGGGCCCCCATGACTATTGGGCTTGGTAGGATTCACGTTGGTGTCGGCGGATTAACACTCGCATCACTCAAAGGAAAATCGTAAAATATGATTGCGAGATGTATGGTAGGAGGGTGTCCAAGTGTAGACACAATGACAACTCAAAGTGGGTTAGCTCACACGACGTTTGGTATAGCATGCTTTGGCCTAATAGGTCCTTCGTACTCTCATCGTTAGTCCCCAGGTAGGCAAACTGGTCCTTTATTTTGGATTTATACGAATGCCAAGCCTAGACAGGACGTTCCGACTACCGGTACTCGTACCATTCCAGTTACTACATGCCCGTCATGAGAACTCAGTTTGATGTGATTTGAAGAATACAAAAATCATTGCAAAAATCATGGGAATCGTGAGGTGTGTGCTCTCATGGATATGATATGTTATGAGGATATGATTCATGATGAGCATTGCATAATAACATGTATTTGTGAGCATGCTTGCATAACATTGAGTGTGAAAATAAACATAAAGCATATAAACATCATGAATTTTGTATGTAACGCATAAACAATTTAAAATTTAATCAACTATAGTATAGGCTTTAAGGGTCTAATAACCTATCCTATATCCCTATAGTCATAAGCTCTGATACCAATCTGTCACACCCCGACCCGCAGCGGAATAAAAGTCGGGGCATAATTGTGTTATCACCAAAGCTCATGATGTTTACTAAGATGTTTCATATTTATTAAATTCAAATTACAACTTAAATATCCAAAAAAAAACCATACAATTACAAGAAAATGAAACTACATAATCATTCCAAAGCATAAACTTGTTTATTCTTCTAGGCTTTCCTAAGTGTTTCCTGTCTCAGCTGGATCCTGTATCATGTGTAAAACGGGGAAGGTTTTGGGTCAACAAAAGTTGGCGAGTGAACCTTGATAAAACATTGTTACTAATTTCGTGTTTTATTTAATAAGGAAAATTTGTGCAATAATCACATGTGAGAAAACATATATAGATAAACAAACACAAACCACTTTGGATGAGTATATGACATGAATGATGATGTATGTGAGATCAAGGCTCAATCAAACGGAGCCGATCTAATGAGGCACCTGATGCTCAACCCGTATCCCACGGGGAACTGATGGGCCTAATGAAATGCGTGCACTGAAAATGATAAATCCAATCTACATATAATTCACACAGCAATTGATACACATTTGATCACGGATAAGATGTATGCACAAGTGTTTTAAATAAAATAAAAGAATTATACGACACATGATACACCCCAAAACATGATTAAAACGGGGAATTGGTAGAGATTCACTCACAGTGGATGCGTTTCTTGATGACGATGAATGCGCACGAATATTATGACTCAACCGACGAGGGAAAAACTAACCTAAAATAATAACGAAATGATTCGGTAAATAAATAAATTTTATTTGAGATTAATATTTTTAATTAGTGCTCTTAATGGGTTTGTTAGATTTATTTTTTGTGAGTTTAAGGAAATTTTCTAACTTTAAGAATCTTATTTTTAAGTATTTTTAAATGATTTTTCAATTAAATAAATAAATAAAAAGAAATAAAAAAATTTGACTTTTTGACCGTTGACCGGGTCTGACCGGTCAGACTGTGTTTTCTATGCGCTGAGTGAGGTTCGAACTCGGGACCTCTCGTATACGTGCACGCAGCTCTACCAACTGAGCTACGTGTCTAACCCGAAATATTCTCTGTTTTAATTATATATATGTATATATATATACTAATTAACTTTAACCTTATTTAGTTTGTATCAAAAATGATTTAATATGGCCGAACCGGCTTCAGAGACCCGGAGTCGAACTCGGGACGTTCGGTTCGAGTGTGCACAGCCCAACCAGTTGGGCTGTGTGTCTAATCTGCTTAACTACTGAATTATATTCCTCTTATAAACATTCTGTGACTTGATCTGATTTGGTTCTAAAAATGTTGTTTTTATTTCTGAAAGTCGGTAACATGTGCGATTCGAACTCGGGACGTGTGTATTGTATGTGCACACAGTCCACCGCTGGACTGTGTGTCTAACCCGGTTATATACCCAATTTTAATTATACTAATACACATGTTTAACTTCATCTTCTTCACTTATAGAAATACAGATCAGTGAAATTCGATTGTTCTGTTTAATCGACCACAACTTATACTTGATTGAAATGGAAAGAAGATTAAGTAATATGGTATACCGAACAGAGAGTTTTCTTCAGAATTCCTGCAAGATTTCGTCGGCTCTGATTTTGAGATTTCCGGCTGTATGAACTGTTTTTAACAGTTTTGATTATTGGTTTGAACAATTAAAGTATAAATCAAGAGATAGCAGGGAGGTTTAGACAATTATACCGTCTGAAGACAACTGCGGTTTTATGTTCAGTGATTCTGGCGATATTCCGGTGAGTGCAGAGGAACTCCGGCGACGTGCTCTGGAAAGATTAAAGCTTCGTAAGAGTGTGCGGTTCTAAGCGAAAGGGTTACCAGATGTTTGAATGCGTATTTTTAGGGAAGAACAGCTGTTTGGGTTTGAATTGAGGTCAAAGTTCGCGATTAAAGATTTCCGACGGTTATGACTGGAATTGAGTGCCGGCATCGGTTATAACTGATGTCGAAATCAGTTATATGCGTTTCAGTCAAGGAGGATAGCCAAAATCACGGAAATGTCGGTTTTTTTCCGGTGAGTGCGAGTTTTGGGCGCGCTGATTCACAGATTTTGACTTTCGGTTTTATTATAAATGTTATTTGTTTCAGTATTAAACACAAACGAAGTGTGTGGCGGAGCGGTGTGTTGTGTGTTTGTGCTTGCGGGTGACCCGGGTTCGAAACCCGGCGTCTCCATTTTTTTTTTATTCACTATTTATTATTATTTATAAATTATGGTTTTTAAATTCTAAAGTATTTATTAATTATGTATTGTTTAAAAGTAATCTGAATAATAAATACGCAACGAACTTATAACTGATTATTGATTAACAAACGAAGCGGGTTTGGAAACCCGTTTTTCGACGAATGTTACATCTCTTATCCTCCATACACTTCTGCAATACCACCTTTGAGTCAAACGGGAGGTAACAATTTTAATAACACCTTTATAGATACTAATCATGATTTCACTCAGGTTGCAGGTATCAGTCAGTCCATGGCCAGGGAGTTACAGAAGCTCAAGGGTATGATATCAAGCGTTTCAAGAATAGTTAAGCCTATTCCTGAGATCCTAGATGGAAGTCACAAGGTGTCTCGCTTTGAACCACTCATATGCAAGGAAGAGATTCCAAAACGCTTCCAAACACCGAACATGAAGTTGTACGATGGAACAACTAATCCAGAGGAACATGTGGCACAATACGGGAGAGGACGGAGATAAATCCCACTCCTGAAAGGTTAAAAGAAGCTTGCTGGTGTAAGGGCTTCGGATCCACACTTACTAGATCAGCACTCAAATGGCCGTTAAGTCTTCCTCCCTATTCCATCACTTCATTCTCACATTAGTTAACCTATTTAATAACCAGTTTTCATGCAATAGAACTTTTTAAAGGCTAACTAGTGACTTGTATAGGATGACCCAGGCTCGTGATGAATCCTTAAAGGATTATGTCACCAAGTTTCGAAGAGAACCTTATAAATCCCGAATTTAGATGTTGCAACTAATTTTGAGACGTTTAAAATGGTATTACAAAAGGATTCTTCATTTTACAATGACCTTGTCATGACCCCTTGTAGAAACTTGGATGAAGTAAGAAACGGAGCTCTGAGAGTCATCTGGTTAGAGGATGATAAGAGAATACAAGACAGGCTCACTGGTTCTAATAAATAGGAGTGCAACGACAAGAAGCAACGATCCTTCTACAAGAATAACTGCAACACCCTGTAAAAATCGTGTCCAATGATATAGCGACACGTGTTATATTTTTATTTTAAGTCTATTAAAGACCAACAGGGACTAAAAGCGTCAACATGCTCAAACTAAGTCTTTGAGTGATCTTCTGATGTCAACATGCATAAACCAAGCCTTTGAGTGACCATTAGTGTCAACATGCTTAAAACATAGCCTCTGATTGACCATTAGTGTCAACATGCTAAGACTTGGCCTCTGAGTGACCATTAGTGTCAACATGCCCAGCCTCCGAGTGACATCGGAGTCAACATTCTTATACTGAGCCTCTGAGTGATCCTATACAAAGTCCTAACTCTCATATGTCCATTTGTTGGACGAGAGAGATCAAATCCATAATTATGTAAAAGTTAGACAATGGAGGGGTTAAAAGTGTCGACATATTAATTTATACCTCTGGTGACCTTTTAACGAACCGAGAGCTTGACAATGACGGGGCATACACCCGGGTATGCCAAATATTGATTACGGAGGGCTAAATATGCTAAAAATGTGTTTTAGGAAGGTTTAAGTAATAAGTTGAGGGGCTAATAGTGTCAAACTTTGAAATCTGACAAGGGGCGCTCGCGGGGCGAGAGAGGCATGGCCTTGGCCTCTAGCGGGGCGTGAGAGGCCCGTGTCTACAGAATTTTTGATTGGCCTCCACACATGTTGCCAAAAACCATTTGATTCGAAACCATGGCTTTCCAAACTACTATGCCATGTTTTAGGACACTTGTAAGCTTCCTCTTACACCCCTTAACACCTAGCATCACCTCTTTCAAGCTCTCCAACTATAAATTGGTGTCAAGCTTCACCATTTGAACTTGCACCTTTCTCATTCACAACTCAATGTCCCTCCTCTGGAAGTTCCTAACTGAAAGGAGCATCCAACTTAGTTCTATTGCATTATAGGAACCTCTTGTAAGTGTTCCTTCCTCTTGCATTTTCGTTTATAGGCTTTTATAGCCAAAAGTCAAGCGTTTTAAGGAAAACACCTTGACTTTTGGTTAAGACCATTATGGTCCATCCGTTGTTCATAACGAACATGGCTAAGCGATCATAATAACGTATGTGTTAATCCCTATAAAGGGCACCTCCTGAAGATCAAGTTTGCTAGACCAATTGACAGGTCAAAGTTATTATATCAAAAAGTCAAACATGCCATTTTTGGAAATGTTATAATTTGATCTTATATATGTTATGAAACCTGTTTTGACACTTAAACAAGTTTTTAATAATTATTAGAACATATAAGAACATGTTCGGCTCGTCAATTTCAATCCTAGGGTCGGTTCGCAACCGAAAGTCATGAAGTTTGACTTCTGCTTTGACTTTTGATTCTGACCCATTATAGATTGGTTAACTACTGATCTAAAGTTGTATTATGATCGTAATATAATGTAGCATAACCCCCTGAGGTCATATTACATGATAATAATCAGAATCTGAGTTTATGCGCAAGTCTCGTAATTATGCCATTTTGACTAAAATGCGTTTTTTTGCAAAAAAAGAGATTTAAATTATAAGGAACATGAAAATCAGTTTTCTACTGATTTAATATTATAAGTAGGATTATTTGGATGTCAAAACAGATTATAAACTGAGTTTATAAACAAGTCCTTGTATTATGTCGATAATGACGATAAGGCCCTTGTGGCTTATAAAAATGGTTTTAATCACATCTTTTCAATGTAAATCTTTTATCTACTGATATGTTATATTAAATAACATATCTAAGACTTGTTAATCTGATCATAACATCAGTTTTCATTAATCATCGCATAAATAATCATTTTTCGACATAAGCGTCGTTTCGGCGCATAATATGGTTTTAAACCATATTTACCAACCAAGACTTATTACCTATTGATTTAAAAACTTATTTTAAAATTTTTTATAGTAGGTACATAATATGAACTCAGAATCCCAAATAATTTATAAACTATGTGTAAAATGACCAAAATGCCCATTCGGTGCATAGTTTAGTTATAAAAGATAAATTACACATATAATTAATATCCTACTGATATTATATCATAAATAAGTTATTTTTGCCAGAATACTTATAGTTATAACATTAAATTATATTCAAGTTCATTTTATACGATATAAAATTACTGAAACGCTAGTTTCACTTTAAAACCATAACGGTCATATAAGTTGATATCCAACTTATATTACAACTTATTTAAAATTTAATGGCATATAGAACTTGTGCATGACTTATTCGGTTACCCGATATCGCTAATATGCGTACAATTAAGCATATATAACTAGTTTACAAAAATTAACCAAAACGGGTCTAACCTTGTCATTTAAGTCTCAAAATCCAAAATGTTTATTGTTTATCCATATTATACAAGTCAAGATACTTTTTTGGATTAAACTACATCCTATCCAAACATCGTTTAATCTAGCGTTATACATTTTGATCAAGTACGCTAGTCGGTCTAAGTCCATGACTTAAATAATACCATTAGTATTTAGTTGGTTAACTTATACCATAATCCAGACTAGAGACTTGCCGGTAAATGCTATCTGCACTTAGTACTTTTGTGTACGGCTGAGTTAATAAATCTTACATTAAACGAAGAATAGCTCAGGTAAATACTCTCGACTTATTTTCCCTATACGGGCTTGGGATACGTTAAATTAGTACCGCTTGGTCGGAAATGGGATCAATCGAATGCCGGATTGTGGCTAGTATATTCGCATATTTTGTTTTAATCAGTTTTGTTTGATAACTTAAACATCGGGGGTTAACTACCGCGTCCTGGATATCCTCGGCTCATTATAATAGATAATGGCCACGACCTTAGCGCGGGGTGTAGGCATACATCTGACAGACGCTCAAATGTAACTACCCACAGTTATTGGGGATAACTCCTTCGTGAGTTCATAAGTGGTGTGTACGTTAATCATGTCTCGTTTTTGTACTGGGTCCTGTATGTATGGACAAACATGTGAATCTGTTAACAAGGTTGCAAGGTCAACTTTCCCAAGTTATAAAAGATTTTTTGCTAATACGAGCATGTATATCATTTTATATTTCGAACAATTGGTTTGTAATAGTAATTTAAATCCAAGACTTCTGTTGTGTTGTGTTTAATTGTCTATGATGTTATCAACTTACGTCACGATAATCCCCACCCGGGCCCACCGGTATTTGGTTGAATATTTGGGGTGTGACAATAACCGATCCAAGCTGCACTCCAAACCTGATCCTTCTACAACATGCTTGCCTTGCAAACTTAGGTGAGAAAGCTTGGTGGCCGAAAAAAATGAGAAAAGTGGCGGAACTACAGGAGGGTCAGCTGACCCTCCGACGAGCAAAATTATCATTTTATCAGAGTAGTCAGCAAATTTGTTTTTGCACAGTTAACCCTCCTGATTATCTCGTAAAGCACTAAAATTTGAAGAAATAGAGAAAAGTCTTTGAACATTTTCTGGCCGGAAGACAGCGGTCCGGCGGCAGCGGGTGGTGGTCCGGACGGTGGCCAGCAATGGTCTGGTGGACTATATTATATGTGAACTGAATGTAGAAGATAGAGAAACTGGACCTTTAAAGAGAGAATACGTTATAAATAATTTCTTAAATGGGCTTTACAGTTATGTTTTATTCTCTCAAGAAAGTTATAGATCTGCTCTACTACTCTCACGCCAATCTCTTAAAAGTCTGTATTTTCTTTTCTGAAAAGCTTTTTTATGTCTTGTTTTTTTAGATTCTTGAAGATTAAGGTGCACAAATCATATCTACGGCATCCTCCGTTCTGCATTCAACATGGAGTAGGTTTTGTTTTTTATATTATTAATTATTATTTTATTTAATGTTTATTCATGAATTGAATTAACAGATGTGTACAATTTTCTGCTATCATTTTACAAATTTATATTATATTTTTATTGTGAATTAATTGTTAATTTTTTATAAACTTCTTTTTCCTAAAAACTGTTATTTTTATCGTAAATTTGCAAATATAGAAAGATACTTTTAACAAAAATCCCAAATAGAGCATCGCGCCTTCATTAAATCCGTTAACATAAATTTTATAAATATACATATTACGACCTCTCGACCAAAAAATTTTGGTTCTGCCATTGAATGAGAAGTCTAATTCTTTCAAGGATAAGTCTAAGTGGTGTGCATACCACAAAGACTTTGGACATTTGACAGATGAGTGCATAACTTTAAGGAGAGAAATTGGATATCTGCTTAGTAAGGGGCACTTGAAGGAGCTACTGGGCATGAAAAAGTCAAGGATCCAGGATCCTGAAAATGTTCCAGAAAAAGCTGCTCCACCTCCGGCCGATGCGCAAATCATTAACTTTATCTCTGGAGGATTAGATATCTGTGGAACCTTATTCTCGACGCTAAAGAGGCATGCCAAAGAAACTAAGTTGGAGAATGGAGACAGGCCTGTCAGGACCTCCACTCTAACTCAGTAGAAAATTATATCCTTTGATGAAGATGATCATGTTGATATTCAGGATCCTCATCACGATAGCCTAGTTATTACTTTGTTTCTTGCAAATCACTTTGTTCGCAGGATCATCATAGACGGTGGAAGCTCTTTGAACATCATACAATTTGATGTCTTGAAAAAGATAAATATCTTAGAAGCAGAATTAATTCCGAGATCATCAGTCCTTGTAGGATTCGGTGGTGAAACGAAGAACACACTGGGGAAATCAAACTCCCAATCTATATTGAGAGGGTAAACTCTGTACAAAAATTTTGTGTTATTGACTGTTTGTCTTGTTGCAATATGATCCTTGGCAGGCCCTGGATTCATGAAATGAAAGTTGTCCCATCAACCTACCACCAATGTGTAAAACTACCAACACCTTGAGGGGTAGTGAAGATAGAAAGCGATCAACAAGAGGCCAAAAATTGCTACACCTCATCAATGAAACCGACATCAAACCAAGGGTGGCATGGCAATTATAGCAACTTCCAAGGAGTGTCCTGGAGGCAGCAGAGCAAGACATCAAGGATATAATACTGGATGCTAAGGATCCCGAAATTCAAGTCTTCATAGGATCCGGGATCCTTGAAAATATAGAACAGGATCTGGTATCCTTCCTAAAAAGAAGAAAGTCTACCTTTGCTTAGAAACCCGAGGATATGACAAATATCTCTAAAGATATTATAACACATAGATTGGGAATTGATAAATCTTTCAGGCCAATTAATCAAAAAAGAAGAAAATTTGCACCTTAAAGAAATCTTATTATCCAAGAAGAGGTTGACAAACTCTTGAAGGCATGTATGATTAGGGAAGTTAAGTATCCAAGATGGTTGGCCAATGTGGTGGTTGTTCAAAAGAAAAACGGAAAGTGGAGGGTGTGTGTCGACTTTACAGAATTAAATAAGGCATGTCCAAGGATCCTTTCTCACTTCCACACATTGACTCCATGGTGGATGCAACAACAAGACATGAGTTGTTAACCTTTATGGATACTTCCTCTGGATTCCAACAAATTCAGATGGAACTATCTGATCAAGAGGATACAATATTCATGACTCCTACTAGCATATACGGCTATATTGCAATGCCTTTTGGACTGAGATATGCAGGTGCCACCTACCAAAGACTGGTCAATATCATGTTCAAAGGGTAGATAAGAGACACTATAGAAGTGTATATAGACGACATGGTGGTTAAGTCCAAGAAAGCTGAGGATCATCTCAAGAATCTTGAAGTGGCATTCAATATCCTTGATCAATACAACATGAAGCTAAATCCTTCAAAGTGCCACTTTGGTGTGAAAGCTAGAAAATTCTTAGGCTACATGGTAACAAAGAGAGGGATTAAAGCAAGCCCTGAGCAGATTAAGGCAATTGTGAATATAAAATCTCCTACCAATGCTAAGGATGTCAAGAGACTGACAGGAAGGATCGCAACGCTAAACAGTTTCATTTTGAAGTCCTAAAAGAAGTGCAAGGATTTTTATGACATCCAGGGGACGAATAAGAAATTCAAGTGGACTGAGAAGCATGAAGCTGCACTCAAAGTCCTGAAGGATTATCTATCCTTAGCACCAGCCCTGATGAACCTGAGGATGGTGAGTCGTTATGCTTATACTTAGTTGTTTTAGGTAAAGCAGTAGTACAGTGTTAGTTAAGGATCACAAAGGCCAACAACATCCAGTATATTATGTAAGTAAAAGCCTTCTTGATGTTGAAGCTAGGTACTCTCATTTAGAGAAATTAATTCTTGCATTGATCATGGCTTCCACTAAACTTAGACATTGTTTTGAAACACATAATATTATTGTGAAAAACTAATTTTCCTATCAATAATGTTCTCAAGAAAGCTAAAATGTCAGGGAGAATGACGAAATGGGTAGTCAAACTTAGTGCATATGATATAAAATATGAACCAAGGACTGGCATCAAGTCTCAAACTTTGGTTGACTTTGTGGCTGATTTCAGTAGTGATCTACAAAGGGAAGCTGAACGAGAGGTTCAATAGTTGGAAGATACCAAGGATCCTTGGACACTTTTCACTGATGGAGCCTCGAATGTTAAAGGAACCGGGCTAGGAATACTACTAAAATCGCCAAAGGGGGACATAATACCCAGTCCATCGCCTGTGAGTTTCAGCTAACTAATAGTGAAGCAGAATATGAGGCCGTAATAGCAGGTTTGTAATTAGCTAAACAGATAAGGATCAGGTATCTTCAAGTGTACATGGACTCTTTGCTAATTACTAACCATTATAATGGCTCATAAGCTGTGAAGGGTGAGAAATAATTAAATATTTAGAAATTGTCAAAAATATAGCAAATGCTTTTGATTCTTTTAGTATAACGCAGGTTCTTAGAGAAGAAAATGTTGGGCAGACGCGTGGGCAAATTTAGGATCAGCCTTAAAGATACCATAAGACGTGATGATACCTATCATCCACATTCTTTTTCCTGTAATTGAGGAATATGAAGCATTGGAAATAGTTGAGGATACTACAATTGTACCCAGTGATGTGCAGCCGAATTCAGGATCATGGATCCTTCCAATTTTGAACTACATTCAGAATGGGGAAATTCCTGCAGGGAGAATCCCAAAGCCTTCAGAGTTAAGGTATCTCAATTCACTATATTAAATAACACGTTGTATAAAAGATCTTTTGCAGGTCCGTATTTGCAGTGTATTAAGAATCGAGAAATTCAAGAGGTCTTGAAGGATTTTCATGAAGGAGACTGCGGAAATCATACTAGAGGTAGAGCTCTATTCTCAAGGATCCTTAGAACAGGTAACTACTAGACCACAATGAAAAAGGATGCAGTAGACTATGCAACGAAATTTGATGCTTGTTAAAAACATAGCAGCATCCTACATCAACCAGCAGAGCCTTTATATCCAATAATTTCCTCTTGACCATTTATGAAACAGGGAATGGATATAGTTGGCACACTTTCAAAGGCACCAGGATGGAGAGTATATATGCTAGCCATTAACGACTACTTCTCCCAGTGGATAGAAGCAGAAGCTTTTGTTAAAGTCAGAGAAAAGGAAGTTATATCCTTCATTAAGAGAAACATTATTACTAGGTTTGGAATTCCTTCTAAAATTATATGCGATAATGGATCCCAAGTTAGTGGGAATAGAACTACTAACTTTATGATAGTCGGGAATCAAGATGATAACATCCACACTAGTTCATCCACAAGCTAATGGTCATGTAGAGTCAAGCAACAAGATCATCATCAATAACTTGAAGAAGAAGCTTGGGTCCAAGAAGGGAAAGTGGGCTAAAGAGTTGCCATATGTCCTTTGGGCAGACAGGACAACTCCAAAGAATATTTGAGGCCAGACTCCCTTCTTTTTAGTCTTTGTAGCTGAAGTTGTGACCCTAATAGAATTGGTGGTTCCTACAGCTAGAATAGGCATCCGTGATCCTCACACAAATAGTGAAAACTTGACTCAACATCTGAATACTATGGATGAGCTCAGAGATTTAGCAAGAATAAGGATGGCTAGTTACCAACAAATGATGGCTGGGGCATATAACAAGAATGTAAGGATCAGACGATTTCAAGTTTGTGACTTGGTGTTAAGGAAAGCATTTTAAAATACCACAAACCTTGCAGATGGCAAGTTGACACCTAAATGGGAAGGCACCTACCTTATAGAAGCAGAGGCAGGAAAGGGGGCATACCGTCTATTAACCATGGAAGGTGATCTCTTACCAAGGGCCTGGAATGCTATTCATCTTAAGAAGTATTTTATGTGACAAGGATCAAGGATCCTTAAGGATTCAAGATCCTCATATCGGTAGTATATCACTTTAATTTTTTCTCTACTTTTATTTGTTATAGGAAAAGAATGTTAGATACTTAACATCCGATTTCACCAAATTTCAAGTTTTTCCAGAGGTATTTGACATCATTTACTGAGGATTAAGGGGTTGACCACCTCTCTCCCACATTTAAGGTATCTTATACCTTCTAAGGTTTAAAGGTTTTCACCTTCCACACGAATTGGGTTTTGACACCCCGTCGGTAGCACGTTTATCCAAGTATAGTTTGAGGCATTGGGACCAGTACACGCTTAGTGGCTGAAAATTTCATTCTTGTTGGACATATGTAGGATCTCAAGTATAATGATAGACGTACCATACATCCGTTAACCTAAGGTTTCTAACGTTTTCACGTTAGCTACGGTTTTGGCATTTTATGTCACTTAAGCGGGCTTGTCCTCAGTTTATATGGGCTTGTTCCTAGTTTGTACGGGTTCGTCCCAGGTTTATTATGCTTAACCCTAGTTTGTTTGGCTTAGTCCCACGTTTATATTGACAGGTTCTTGAAGCGTTAAGCATTCACAACTTCTACGAGGAAAGGATCAAGGATCCTTATACTTTAACTAATTTTATTGGTCTATTTATGATGTGGTACATGTAACGGATATAGAATCCTAAAGGATTCTCTAGTATGTTTTCCTTTTAGTTTGATTGATCTTACTTTTAATCCTGCAGTTAAGCGTTGACATTTCATACCCAATTGGGTTTTCTTTAAAGTTTGTTATTGGCAAACTTATGACAACCTAATTTTTTTTAAGTTTTTGAACTTCACAAACGATCTATTTGAATATGGAAACTTAAACATATCAGATTAAAACTTTAAAGATGAATGTACAACACCAAGTATAGTCAAAAGGTTAATATTATTAAGGCCCATTAATATTTATCAAAAGTATATGGCCTGGACTTCACCAGTAAATGTGGACCATCCATCCAGGCAAATCGGATTCATCTAACGGTTAAAGTTTGTGTAGAAATATAAAGAGTAGGATAATAAATGCTTCATCCCCAAATCAGAGGATCCTTCCACCTTTGTCATCCCACCTATTGTCTGAAGGATCAATGATCCTTAAACCTAGAACTATGGTTTAGAAATACAGACCCAAATTGTTCAAATCAAAATAATAAAACATGAAAATTAAAAAGTGGGCTCAGGCCTCGTCTACATTATCCTTCATTGCCCACTATTGTGCCACCAGATTCGGCACCATCTCTGGCCTTCTCCTCAATCTCCTTCTACACCCCGCTGGATCCTACTTCACCTACAACCACGACTGGCAGTTTCGGCTCCTTGCCACCACCAATGTTACTCAAGGCCATCTCCTAGGAAGATATCTCCCAGGAAGACCTATTAAAACCAGGATCACCAGCCTCCTTGGCCATCTTAATCCTGGATTGGAGGATAGCCTTGGCAGCACTGAGTTTGGCCTGCTCGGTTGCCTCTTTCACCTGTTCGTTAGCAGCAGTCTTGGTGTCCACCAGTAGAGTCTCCAATGCCTTCTTCTCCTTCTCGAGTTTGGACATGTCCTTGTCATTTGCAAGCGCAATGGAGCACATCCCAGCCAGAGTCTCCTCTCGTACTTAGCAATCCTATTCTCATAATAGATCTTCACACGAGTAAACTCCTGCCAAACAATAAAAAAGATTCAGGATACAGGATCCTCACAGACAGATAAAATCTAATAACAGGATCAGGGATCCTTACTTTAGTCAGAGCATCATGGAGGCGCTTCTCAATATCGAAGAGGCCCCCCTCTAGTTTAGAGGTTTTCCTCCTCTAGTTGTGACCTGACGAGGCTCGGCAGCAGGGACGGTCTTCATGGGCTCCTTCTTGATGGCTTTGGAGATTATGATGCTGTTGATGTCATCAAGGACAAATGATGCAGACTTGGAGGTGGATTTCTGAACGCCTGACCATCAAACACTAAAAAGATAAGTACTTGGCTTAATTTCTATTGTCTAAATACACTACACATTCTAAGATTACTTACTTGACATATTGTAGGACGAGGAGGTTTGGACTTCTTTAGCAGGATCCTGGATCCTTGTCTTGAATGTTCTCTCTGCAGGGTCAAGTTCCAGGAAAGCCTTTTTATGTTCAGCAGCTCCCAGAAGATCAACAAGGATTGCAAAATTCTTCACTTCAAAATGAAAACAATATCAAAAACAGTTAAAATATATGTGAGATGCATGCAAAACTTCTAGACCCTACCCTTTGTTATCCACTTAGGAGGCAACATGTTCCCCTCTGGTATGGAGTCCCTCCTGACAAAGAAAAACTGATTCTTCCAAGAAGAATCGTTTTCGGTGGTTTTTAGAACAGGAGTCGCCTGGTGGGCTTTGACTTTGAACAAAAATCGGTTGGAACCATGGGTGACCAGGGTATACATGTACGCTAAGTAGGAGAGGTTAAGCTGCAACCCTTCTTTCTCAATGATTTCTTCAATAGTGAACAAAGTTCTCAACAACATCGGCATAGCTTGGCTAAAACTTATATCGGTAAGCTTGAAGAAACTTTGGGTCAATGATAGAAAAGGGTATGAGAACCTGAGAAGAAAAGGGAGTGTAGGAAAGAAAACCCACATAAACGACATTGCATCGCTTCGAATAGATGGATCAAAGTGCCGAAAATGGTTCCTGAGGGAAAGCAAGACTTGAGGTTCCGGATTTCTAGATCTGTGAACTTACAAATCTTAGAGGAAGGGTCCTTCAGCAGGTTTTCTTACTGGATTGTGTCACCGGATTTCTTGGAATCGGAGTTTGGTGAGTATCGGGTATGCATGATTCCAAAATTCAGAAACTTTCAAAAAGAATAAGAAAAGGGAGAGAAGTATACCTGACTTACAATCGGTGGTGTGGATTTATGGTGATAAATCTCAGAATTTAAAGGAAAAGTGAGTTAACTCTTCCCTATTAATAGTCGTCATTATTATAGCCTGTGCACATCCCATCGTATATCAATAATGACTAGTTTGAATTGAAGGAAATATGACAGCTGTGATCTACTTTCACAACCGCCATATTAGGGGCAATTGTTAGGGCTGGTTTTATTTACTTATGGAACAATGATCCTTCCATGCATCCTAGACACGTTATTTATTTACTTATGGAACAATGATCCTTCTAATGATTGCCTTCGATATGTTATTAAAATTTGATGCAAGTATGCGAGATAGACTGGGTCAAGCTGTTGGGAATTAGGCACATGCATATGAGGCCATAGCCGTTGTGGGTGAACGTGGGAGCTTCCTTTATTTTCGTTTAGTTAGTTATTAGCTAATTTGTAAGATATATGAGGGGATATTGAGATTGACTAGACACACTTGCACATTTGGTTACTCTCGCAAACTACTCTCGAATACTCACTAGAACTCAGTTGTAACAAGCTCGATATCTTCTAAAGTTGTACCAATTGTTGTTGATTTGTTGAATATAATGGGTGATCGGTAGTTTCCATCACCCAAGGTTTTTTATTCCAGAGATCTCTCAAAGATCAAGGGCTTTTTCCTCATATAAATCATCATGTTCATCGTTCTCTACATCTCATATTTGATCATACACTTGTTTATCGTTCAAGCACACTACCTCACAAAATCGGATTAGGTTACATTACCCTTAGCTTGATTTTTGACCAAAACACTTAAGTTTCATGAAAAGGTATGAAATTTCTTTTAGAGCATGTACACTGCTAGTAAATGATCCTAGGCTCAAGAATTGTTCTATTTGGCATCAATATGAGTAGGTGATCAAAACGAAATCTGAAAATTTTGTAGTAACATTCTGATGTTGTTGATTAGTGTTCTAATCAAGTTACTAGTGTTAGATCTTTTGTAATCACCATGTGTAACGATTAATAAAACTTTTACAAACATTAAAGTTTAAACCTTTGATTGAATATAATATTGTTTGGATGAACTAGGGTTTTAGATCAATTCTTGAAAATCATAAAAAAATTAATGAAATTGTAACACCTCGTAAAAATCGTGTCCAATAGTATAGTGACACGTGTTGCATTTTTATTTTAGTATATCAAAGCCTAATAGGGACTAAAGGTGTCAACATGCTCAAACTGAGCCTCTGAGTGACTGATATGTCAACATGCTTAAACATAGCCTCTGAGTGACTAATATGTCAACATGCTTAAACTTGGTCTCTGAATGACTGATATGTCAACATGCCCAGCCTCTGAGTGACATCTGAGTCAACATGCTTATAATGAGCCTCTTAGAGATCCTTTACGAAGTCCTAACTCTCATATGTACCACTTGTAGGACGAGAGAGATTAATTCTGTAAATATGTGAAAGTTGGATGATGGAGGGGTTAAAAGTGTCAACATGTTAATTTATACCTCTGAGTGACCTTTTAACGAACCGAGAGCTCGACAATATCCGGGCGTACTCCCGGGTACGCCAAATATTAGTTACGGAAGGATAAATATGCTATAAAGGTGTTTTAGGAGGTTTTATAAGTTGAGTGGCTAAATGTGTCAAACTTTGAAACTGACCACGGGGCGCTCGCGGGGCCCGAGAGGCAAGGCCCTGGCCTCTCGCGAGGCGCGAGAGGCCTGTGTCTGCAGAAAATTTACCTTGGCCTCCAATCATGTTGCCAAAAACCATTGTTTCGAAACCATGGACTTCCAAACAGCTATGCCACGTTTTAGGATACTTGTAAGCTCCCTCAAACACCCATTAATACCTTGCATCACCTCCCTCAAGCCCTCCAACTATAAATAGGTACAATGCTTCACCATTTGAACTTGCACCATTCTCATTTATCACTCTATCTCCCTCCTCTGGAAGTTCCTAACTGAAAGGAGCATCCAACTAAGTTCTATTGCATCCTAAGGATCACTTGTAAGTGTTCCTTTCTCTTGCATTTTCATTTATAGGCTTTTATAGCCAAAAGTCAAACGTTTTACGGAAAACGTCTTGACTTTCGGTTAAGACCATTATGGCCCAACCATTATTCGTAACGAACATGGCGAAGTGATTGTAATAAGGTAGGTGTTAATCTCTATAAAGAGCACCTCCTGAAGATCAAGTTTGCTAGACTAATTGACAGGTCAAAGTTATTATATCAAAAATCAAACATGCCATTTTTCGGAAATGTTATAATCTGAGCTTATAAATGATATGAAACATGTTTTGACACTTAAACAAGTTGGAATAATTATTAGAACATGTAAGAACATGTTCGGCTCGTCAATTTCAGTTCTAGGGTCGGTTCGCAACCGAAAATCGTGAAGTTTGACTTTTGCTTTGACTTTCGATTCTGTACCGATTTAGATTAGTTAACTACTGATCTAAGGTTGCATTATAATCGTAATATAATGTAGCATAACCCCGTGAGGTTATATTACATGATCATAATCAGAATCTGAGTTTATGCACAAGTTCCGTAACTATGCCATTTTGACTAAAATGCCCTTTTTGCATAAAATGAAGTTTAAATGATAATGAACTTGAAAATGAGTTTCCTACTGATGTAATATTATAAGTAGGATTATTCGGGATGTCAAACCAGATTATAAACTGAGTTATGAACAAGTCCTTGTATTATGTCGATAAATGACGATAAAGCCCTTGTGGCTTATAAAATGGTTTTAATCATATCTTTTCAAAATAAATCTTTTACCTACTGATATATTATATTAAATAACATATCTAAGACATGCTAACTTGACCTTAACATCAGTTTTCATTAAACATCGCATAAATCATCATTTTACGACATAAGCGTTGTTTCGACGCAACATGATTATAACCATATTGATCAACCAAGACTTGTTACCTATTAATTTCAAAACTTGTTTTAAATATTTTTACAGTAGGTACATGATATAAACTCATAATCCCAAATAATTTATAAAACTATGTGTAAAATGACCAAATGCCAATTCGGTGAATAGTTTGGTCATAAAAGATAAATTACACATATAGTCAATATCCTACTTATATTATATCATAAATAAGTTATTTTTCAAGAATACTTACGGTCATAACATTAAATTATATTTGAGTTCCTTTTACACGGTATGAAATTACGAAAATGCCCTTATGAGGCATAGTTTCATTTTAAAACCTTAACAGGCATGAAAGTTGATATCCTACTGATATTACAAATTATTTAAAGTTTAATGGAATATAGAACATCTCTATGACTTATCCGGTTTCCCGATATCGCTGATATGCGTACGGTTAAGTATATGTAACTAGCTTACGAATATTAACCAAAACGGGTATAACCTTATCATTTAAGTCTCAAAATCCAGAATGTTTATAGTTTATCCATATTATACAAGTCAAAGTACTTTTTGGGGTTAATCTACATTCTATCCGATCATCGTTTAATCTAGCTTTATACGTTTTGATCATGTACGCTAGTCGGTCTAAGTATGTGACTTAAATTAGACCGTTAGTATTTAATTGGTTAGCTTATGCCATAATCCAGACTAGAGACTTGCCAGTAAATGCTATCTGCACTTAGTACTTTTGTGTACGGCTGAGTTATTAAATCTTGCGTTTAAACGAAGACTAGCTCAGATAAATACTCTCGACTTATTTCCCCTATACCGGCTTGGGTTACGGTAAACTATTACTGTTTGGTCGGAAATGGGATCAATCGAATGCCGGATTGTGGCTAGTAAATCCGCGTATTCCCTTTTAATCAGGTTTGTTTGATAACTTAAACATCGGGGTTAACTACTGTGTCCGGGATATCATCGGCTCATTACATTAGATAATTGCCATGACCTTAGCGCAGGTGTAGGCATACACCCGATAAAAGCTTAAAATGTATTACCCACAAAGTTGGGGGAATAACTCCTTCATGAGTTCATAAGTGGTGTGTACGTTAATCATGTCTCGGTCTCCGTACCGGACCCTGTACGTATGGACAAACATGTGAATTTGTTAACAATGTTACAAGGCTGACTTTCCCAAGTTATAAAAGATTTTGTGCAAGTGTGCACCTAAAACATTTTTTTAAATGTTTTCAAAATGAGTCAGTTGGGTGTATTTACCAGCGAAAGCTGACGTATTTTCAAAACACTAAGCTTGTAGGTACAATACGAAATAGACTCAAAGTGCTTGGTAGTGATAAGAGGATCTTGCAAATCCTAGATCTGCCTAAAGTCTGTTATACACATTTTTGTACATTTTATGATCCGCCTGACGATCTTCTATTACGAGTCGTCTGTATATTATTTTGTACTTTGAACATTTGGTTTGTAATAGTAATTTAACTCCAAGGCTTCCACTGTGTTGTGTTTAATTGACTATGATGATATCAACTTACGTCACGATATCCCCACCCGGGCCCACCGGTGTTTGGATTTGCTATGGAAAGCCGGGGTGTGATAGGTTGGTATCAGAGCCAACGTTTGAGAGAATTAAACACTAACCTTCTTGTGTTTAATCTCAAACTTACAAAAGCACATTCCTTAGACTTCCGAGTCTAGGCATTGACCTAGGATTACTCATTTATTATTAAGTTATAGTATTGTTTTTGAATTGATTTTTAGCAGGAAAATTGCCACCAAGAGTAAGAGGAAGAGGTAAAGGACCAAAGAGGGGAGGAGCTTTTGGACATATTCCCTCACATACCCATCACTCGAACCCCTATGAGGATTCGGGGGATTCATGGCTGTTATCGCAACATTCACCTGCTCATACCCAAAACTCGTACCACTCTGTAACACCCTGTAAAATCGTGTCCAATAATATAGCGATACGTGTTATATTCTTACTTTAAGTTTATTAAAGACTAACCGGTACTAAAAGCATCAACATGCTCAAACTACGTCTCTGAGTGATCTTCTGATGTCAACATGCATAAACCAAGCCTCTGAATGACCATTAGTGTCAACATGCTTAAAACATAGCCTCTGAGTGACCATTAGTGTCAACATGCTAAGACTTGGCCTCTGAGTGACCGTTGTGTCAACATGCCCAGCCTCTGAGTGACATCGGAGTCAACATGCTTATAATGAGCCTCTGTGTGATCCTTTACGAAGTCCTAACTCTCATATGTCCCATTTGTTGGATGAGAGGGTTCAATTCGGTAAATATGTGAAAGTTGGATAATGGAGGGTTTAAAAGTGTCAACATGTTCATTTATAACTCTGAGTGACCTTTTAACGAACCGAGAGCTCAACAATGTCCGAGTGTACCTCGGGTATGCCAAATATTTATTACGGAGGGCTAAATATGCTAAAAAGGTGTTTTAGAAGGTTTTAGAGGGTTTTATAAGTTAAGGGGCTAAAAGTGTCAAACTTTGAAACTGGCCACGGGGAGCTCGAGGGGCGCGAAAGGCAAGGCCTTTGCATCTCGCGGGGCGCGAGAGGCATGTGTCTGTAGAAATTTGCTTGGCCTCCACACAAATTACCAAAAACCATTTGATTCGAAACCATGGTCTTCCAAACTGCTATGCCACGTTTTAGGACACTTGTAAGCTTCCTCTTACACCCCTTAACACCTGGCATCACCACCTTCAAGCTCTCCAACTATAAATTGGTGCCAAGGTTCACCATTTGAACTTGCACCTTTCTCTTTCACAACTTTATCTCCCTCCTCTAGAAGTTCCTAACTGAAAGGAGCATCCAACTTAGTTCTATTACATTCTAGGAACCTCTTGTAAGTGTTCCTTGCTCTTGCATTTTCGTTTATGGGCTTTTATCTATAAAGGGTACCTCCTGAAGATCACGTTTGCTAGACTAATTAACGGGTCAAAGTTATTACATTAAAAAGTCAAACAGGCCATTTTTCGGAAAAATCATAAATTGATCTTATGTATGTTAGGAAACCTGTTTTGACACTTAAACAAGTTGGTAATAATTATTAGTACATGTAAGAACATGTTCGGCTCGTCAATTTCAGTTCTAGGGTCAGTTCGCAACCGAAAGTCGCAAAGTTTGACTTCTACTTTGACTTTCGGTTCTGACCCGATTTAGATTAGTTAGCTACTGATTTAAAGTTGCATTATGATCATAATATAATGTAGCATAACCCTCTAAGGTTATATTACATGATCATAATCAGAATCTGAGTTTATGCACAAGTTCTGTAACTATGCCCTTTTAAATAAAAAGAGATTTAAATGATAATGAACTTGAAAATGAGTTTCCTACTGATGTAATATTATAAGTAGGATTATTTGAGACGTCAAAACAGATTATAAACTGAGTTTGTAAACAAGTCCTTGTATTATGTCGATAAATGACGATAAGGCCCTTGTGGCTTCTAAAATGGTTTTAATCATATCTTTTTAAAGTAAATCTTTTAGCTACTGATATGTTATATCAAATAACATATCTAAGACTTGATAATCTGATCATAACATCAATTTCCATTAAATATCGCATAAATTGTCATTTTACGACATAAACACCATATCAGGCGCATAATATAGTTTTAAACCATATTTATCAACCAAGACTTAACTTATTTAAATAGTTTTACAGTAGGTATATGATACAAACTCATAATCCCAAATAATTAATAAAACTATGTGTAAAATGACCAAAATGCTCTTTTGGTGCATAGTTTGGTCATAAAATATAAATTACACATATAATTAATATCCTACATTATATCATAAATAAGTTATTTTTCTAGAATACTTATGATTATAACAATAAATTATATTCAAGTTCCTTTTATAAGGTATGAAATCACCAAAATGCCCTTATGAGGCATAGTTTCATTTTAAAAACCTTAACGAGCATATAAGTTGATATCTACTGATCTTACAACTTATTTAAAATATAATGGCATATAAACTTGTCCATGACTTATCCGTTTACCCGATATCGCTAATATGCGTATGGTTAAGCATATGTAACTAGTTTACGAAAATTAACCAAAACGGATCTAACCTTGTCATTTAAGTTTCAAAATCCAGAATGTTCATAGTTTACCCATATTATGCAAGTCAAGGTACTTGTTGGGATTAAACTACATTCTATCCAATCATCGTTTAATCTAGAGTTAGATGTTTTGAACAAGTACGCTAGTTGGTCTAAGTCAATGACTTAAATAAGACCGTTAGTATTTAATTGGTTAGCTTATGCCATAATCAAGACTAGAGACTTGCCGGTAAATGCTAACTGCACTTAGTACTTTTGTGTACGGCTGAGTTATTAAATCTTGCATTAAACGAAGAATAGCTCAGGTAAATACTCTCGACTTTTTTTCCCTATACGGGCTTGGGATACGGTAAATTATTACCGCTTGGTCAGAAATGAGATCAATCGAATGCCGGATTATGGCTAGTAAATCCGCATATCCGTTTTAATCAGTTTTGTTTGATAACTTAAACATCGGGGGTTAACTACCGTGTCCTGGATATCCTCAGCTCATTACATTAGATAATGGCCACGACCTTCGCGTGGGGTGTAGGCATACGCCTGACAGACGCTCAAATGCAACTACCCACACTTGTTGGGGATAACTCCTTCATGAGTTCATAAGTGGTGTGTACGTTAATCATGTCTTGGTTTTTGTACTGGGCCCCTGTATGTATGGACAAACATATGAATTGTTCATAAGGTTGCAAGGTCAACTTTCCCAAGTTATAAAAGATTTTGTGCTGATACGCACTTAAAACATTTTAATTTAAATATTTTCAAAATGAGTCAGTTGGGTGTATTTACCAGCGAAAGCTGACATATTTTCAAAAGACTAAGTTTGCAGGTACAATACGAAAATAGGCTGGAAGTTCTTGGTAGTGATAAGAGGATCTTGCAAATCCTAAATCTGCCCAAAGTTTGTTTTACATTCTTTCTTTGTACAATTTATGATCCACCTGTGGATCTTCTATTACGAGCCTGTATATTATTTTGTATTTTGAACATTTGGTTTTGAATAGTAATTTGAATCCAAGACTTCCGTTGTACTGTGTTTAATTGACTATGATGATATCAACTTTACATCACGATATTCCCCACCCAGGCCCACTGGTGTATGGTTGAAAATACGGAGTGTGATACACTCATATCATTCACATCATTCACACCACTCCCACCACTCTCATCATTCTTATCATGATGAGTTTAACCCCAACCAATACGTTAATACACCACCAGCCGACCAAAATCAGTTAGACCAACCCAATCCCATGGACGAGGACTCCGGCCCAGAAATGCCGCTATCAGGATCACACACCCATCCCATCGAGATTTCAAGCGATTCAAACTCTTACGCCGGATCGCCATACCAAGGTCCTAATGAATGGGACCAATATTGGAATCAATTTACCTTTGCTAACACTCCTTCTCATCACTCCCCAGCACCTTCTGTACAAGAAGATGTCCACATGGAACTGGTGGAACAACCCCAATCACCACCTGAACCAACAAGGAGGAGAAGGGGAGCACGTATGTCGGTATGTGCGGGCCAACGGTCGAGATCGCTGCCACCTTTGCCCAAACCTTACCCTACCATTCACGAGGACCCACAAATGGGTGGACCCTCTAATGCTTCACCTGTGGTGGAACCGACACCACCACCAGTGGTTCAACCACCACTCTCGGGCTATAATAACCCTATCCCAACGTATCCTGATATATCTTGATATGATCCTTTTAACCCATCTACACCTGTTGATTATCAAGCATTGCCACATGACCCTTACATGCAAGCGGTCATGCGTAACGCACTTTACCCGTCTCCTTTCCCACCTACTTATCCACCTACTGGATATCCAAGTTATGGGTACCAGTATCCTATTATGCCACAACCACAACCACAACCACAACCTCCGCCACCATTCGAGGCCATCAATGAGGCCCTAGAACGAATGAAAGAAATGCAACAACAAGCGGAGAAAATGGAGAAGAAGACGAACAAGTTCTTCAAGAAAGTCTCCAAGTTGGTTAAGGGAAAGAAGGACGAGTGAAGTCTCTTCCAATAATATATGTTAGTCCCTGCGAGGACATTGTTATTTCTTTAGTCCCAGCGTGGACATTTTTATTTCTTTTAAGTCCTTGCATGGACAGTTTGTTTCATTTATTTCTTTCTAGTATTGTAATTTTTTATGGCATTTAATGAATTACTTTGGAATTATATATATGTATTCATCCTCTTCAAGCGAACGTCTTGATTTTACTCGAAATTTATGTTCTGCTATATAATTCCAAAAAGATCTTAATGGTTTTGGTTAAGCCAAGTGGCACAGACCACACATTTGGCCAAGAAATGATAGTTAAGGATAAGATAGCCTTCTATCATGATAGTTAAGGGAAGTTATCCTTCTATCCAAAGGTGGTGGACTAGGTTCAAGCCTCCAAGGGTCGTTAAGGTCCAAGGTGACCGAGACCATTAATCAACCAATAAGGTACTCTTATGTTAACATTAAGGAATGTTCATAGTCCTGGTAGTGTGACTTGAGGAACGACACTAGCCGTCTAGGTAAAAGGACTACATCCTAAGACCTATTATATAGCCTATGTGATCAATGTGATCCCGACTAATGTCATCAATGTGATGACAAGTGACAGGCCAACGTACCATATGATATGTCCAAAGTGACAGGCCAACGTGACATAATTTGTCTAAGGTGACAGGCCAAGGTGCCATAATTTGTCCAAGGTGACAGGCCAAGGTGCTATAATTTGTCCAAGGTGATAAGCTAATGTACCGAAAATTTGTCCAATGATGACATGCCAATGTGCCATATTTTTGTCCATTAGTGACCGGCCAATGTGCCATAATTATATCTCCAATTGGGACAGGCCAATGAGCCATGTTTTAATGTCCTTCGTGACAAGCTTATGAGCTATATGTAATTGTCTAAATGAAAATTACAATTGTGACATTACGATCCACTGTCTAATAATATATGGACTACGTCCAAATTGTAATTTGCCTTTGATGGTCCTTTTGAGACCTAGGCCAAATATAGATATGATAAGCCTAAGAGTTGTGATGTTATTCACACTAGTTGATTTGATGATAGAGTTACATGTCCAATGTTTAAAGCCAATATGGTTGTTAATACCATGGCTAAGAGAAGTTTTATTTGGTGATTAGAACCAAAGCTTCAAGAATGGCAAACTCGGACGAGGCTCAAAGTAGCCACCGAGAGATTAACTCTAACAAGGCTGAAAATATAGTCGTCGATAACGATGACTTCCAAGCTCGCATAGATGCAGTTGTGGGAAAAGCCATGGAAAAAGCCATGGAGAAATTTAAAGAATTGAGCGCTACTCGCTCCAGACCATTATCAATCCCACCATCCTTGGCTCATAAGGAGAGCTCAGTTCACTCTTCAAATGCAAAGAGTGAACCAAGGAAATTAGAATTTGCTGATAGGTCCCGTTCTTATAAGGATAGATGTACCTACAAATATTTCGTCTCTTGCAAGCCCCGAGATTTTAATGGGGAAAGAGGAGCAGTAGAAGGCTTGAAATGGCTTGATGAAATGGAAACGATAGTAGATATCAGCGGATGTATCACACTCCTTCAAGGGCGATGCCCTAATTTGGTGGAATGCTATGGTCCAATCTACAGGTAAAGTACACCTATACAACTTAGGATGGTCTAAGTTTTTCGATTTAGTTAAGGAAACATACTGCCCACCTCATGAGGTGGAAAAATTAGAGACAGTCTTTCTGACTCTTTCAATGAAAAACCTAGATTTTCGGAAGTATGTTTCCGATTTCAATTCCCTGTCTAGGTTAGTTTCCTACTTAATCACCCCTGAATCAAAACGCATTGCGCGTTTCATTAATGGGTTAGCGCCCGAGATAAAGGGGATGGTAAAGGTTGCTCAGCGTAGTACCTATAGGTCCGCTGTAGACCTATCTCTCTCCCTCACCTTAGATTTAGTGAGGCAAAAGTTAGTTAGGACTGAAACTGACAGAAAAAGGAAACGGGAGGATGATAAGTCCCAAAGGTTCGAAAGAAAGGAAATTTCAGGTTCAAGAAGAACCAACACACGTCTAATGACAGACCTCTGATGCAAGAACTGTAACTATAGACATTGGGGATAATATAGTGTTAATCCACATATTAAACCCTATGGTATCTGTAAGAAAAAAAGGCATAAGACCCTAGAGTGCAAGGATCTTAAGAATGCCATCTGCTACGGCTGTAATGAAAAAGGGCATGTTAAGTTCAATTGCCCCAAGAACCCCAAAGGTAATGATGCAAAGCCTGGAGAGGCTAAGAAAGGGAATGCTCGTGCCTTCCAGATCAATACAAGGGAGGCTGTTAATGACAACAACGTTATAACAGGTACATTCCTCATCAATGACATATATGCAAGAGTTCTTTTTGATTCGGGTGCAGAAAAATCTTTGGTTGACCATAAGTTTAGTAAATTATTAAACTTGCCCATAAGAACTTTAGACATAACCTATGAGGTAGAACTCGCTGATGGAACGTTAGAGAAAGAATCTTCCATTCTTGATGGATGTTCTGTATCCATTAAAAATCATTCTATCCCTATAAATCTCTTGCTAATGAAGTCGGCGGGGTTCGATGTAGTCTTAGGCATGGATTGGTTATCCCATAACCAAGCCCGCATTGCCTGCGATAAGAAACTTATCGAGATTAAAACCTCATCTGGTGAAACAATCACCATCCCTGGAGATTCACACTACGGATTGCCAGACAAGGTGTCGTTATTTAAAGCATCCAAGTGTTTTGGGAAAGCTTGCGTCATTTGCATGGAACAAGTAACTATTAACGAGTCTAAACAAGATATTAAAGACCTTCCAGTTATTTTGGAGTATTCCGATGTTCTCCCTAAAGAATTACCAGGTTTACCTCCAGATAGACAAGTGGAGTTTAGAATTGATATCCTACTTGGATCATCACCTATAGCTAGGGCTACGTACCGATAGCACCGACGAAATGAAAGAATTGAGAATTCAATTAGATGAACTATTAGAGAAAGGTTTCATACAACCTAGTCCTCACCTTGGGGAGCCCCTATTCTTTTTGTTAAAAAGAAGGATTGTTCAATGTGAATGTGCATTTATTACCGTGAGTTGAACAAGTTCACAATCAAGAATAGTTATCCTCTGCCCAGGATCGACGACTTGTTCGATCAACTTCAAACTAGCTATTTGAGATCAGGATATCATCAGCTGAAGGTTAGGAACGAGGATGTTCCTAAGACTGCCTTCAGGACTCGATATGGTCATTATGAATTCTTGGTGATGCCTTTTGGGGTCACAAATGCGCCTGCAATATTCATGGATCTCATGAATAGAGTCTGCAAGCCGTATTTAGATAAGTTTGTTATTGTCTTCATAGACAACATACTTATCTACTCTCGTAATTAGGCTGATCACAAGAAACATTTACGATGCATCCTTGAATAGTTAAGGCAAGAGAAACTTTATGCTAAGTTCTCTAAGTGCGAATTTTGGCTTAGAGATGTCCGTTTCTTGGACATGTTGTAAGTGAGCGTGGTATCCAAGTAGATCCCACCAAAATAGAAGCAGTAATGAATTGGGAAGTACCCAAAAACCCATCGGAAATTCGTAGTTTCCTAGGATTGGCTGGTTATTATAGGAGGTTCCTTGAGAAATTTTCGAGGATAGCCACTCCTTTAACTACTTTGACCCATAAGAATGTCAAGTTTGACTGGGGTCCAAGACAACAAAAATCTTTTGAGGTTCTAAAACACAAGTTGAGCAATGCTTCTGTGTTATCTCTACATTAGGGTATTGAGGATTTTGTTGTTTACTGTGATGATTCGCACACTGGCATGGGTTGTGCGCTAATGCAAAAAGGCAAAGTGATTGCTTATGCATCACGACAATTAAAGGTGCACGAAAGGAATTACACCAGCCATGATTTGGAATTGAGTGCCATTGTATTTGCACTTAAGTTGTGGAGACATAATTTATATGGCACAAAGTGTATTATATACACTGACCATAAGAGTCTCCAGCATTTGTTCAATAAAAAGAATTGAACATGCGAGAACGCCGTTGGATGGAAATACTTAATGATTACGATTGCGAAATTCACTATCATCCTGGCAAGGCAAATGTCGTTGCTGACGCCTTGAGTCGCAAGGAAAGGGTTAAACCTATTAGGATTAACGTAAAGAGCATTGAGCTCAGAAATAGCTTGAATGAGAAGCTATTGGATGCACAAAAGAAAGCCCTGTTAGAGGCTAATATTCCTAATGAGGGATTAGGCGGAACTATTGATCAATTAACGCCTGGAAAGGATGGAATCCTTAGATTTAATGAAAGAATCTGGGTTCGAATCTTTGGAGGATATAGAGATCTAATTCTCCAAGAAGCACATAATTCAAGATACTTTGTTCACCCGGGTGGTGACAAGATGTATCAGGATCTGAAAAAGAATTATTGGTGGATGGGGTTGAAGAAATCCATAGCCACTAATGTAGTTAAGTGTCTGACGTGTTCGCAAGTTAAAGCCGAACATCAAAACCGTCAGGACTTCTACAACAACTTGAGATTCCCACTTGGAAATGGGAAATGGTAACGATGCACTTGATTACCAAGTTACCAAAGACCAAACGTGGTAATGACACGATTTGGGTCATAGTAGATCGGTTGACTAAGTCAGCGCACTTCTTGCCAATTAAAGAAATGTATAATTCAGACAAATTAGCTAAGTTATATATGGACAAAATGGTGTCCCTTTACGGTTTGCCGATATCTATTGTATCTGACTGAGATAATAGATATACATCTCATTTTTGGAAAACCTTCCAACAATCCTTAGGCACAAGATTAAACTTTAGTACGGCTTACCATCCACAGACTGATGGTCAGAGTGAGCGTATTATTCAAACTTTGGAAGACATGCTTAGAGCATGTGTGATTGATTTAGGTGGAAGTTGGGATGACCATTTACCCCTAAGAGAATTCTCTTATAATAATAGTTATCATACGAGTATCAAGGCTGCTCCTTATGAGGCCTTGTATGGGAGAAAATGTCGAATGCCCGTGTGTTGGGCAGAAGTTGGGGATGCCCAACTATCAGGACTAGAGATTTTCCTAGAGACCACGGATAAGATTGTGCAAATCTGTGATAGTCTCAAAGCTGCCCGAGATAGGCAAAAGAGCTATGCTGACAAAAGGGGTAAACCCCTTAAGTTCTAAGTAGGGGAAAAAGTCATGCTGAAAGTATCACCTTGGAAATGTGTAATGAGATTTGGAAGGAAGGGCAAGTTGAGCCCAAGATATATAGGACCATTCGAGATAATCGAATGTGTCGGCACTGTAGCTTATAAGCTTAAGCTGCCAGAGGAGCTTAATGGAATTCATGATGTGTTCCACATCAGCAATCTTAAGAAATGTCTAGCCGATGAATCGCTAGCAATGTCACATCATGATGTGCAGATAGATGAAAACCTAAGGTTTGTTGAGAAACCAATTTCGATCAAGGATCGACAGGTTAAGAAGCTCCGAAGGAAATTAATACTTATAGTTAAGGTTAAGTGGGATGCCCTTAGAGGTCCCGAGTATACATGGGAGGTTGAATCCACTATGCGACAAAAGTACCCCCATCTTTTTTAATAAAACTCGAGGACGAGATTTCTTTTAAGGGGGTGAGGATGTAACATCTCGTACAAATCGTGTCCAATAGTATAGTGACACGTGTTTATTTTTATTTTAGTCTATTAAAGACTAATAGGGACTAAAGGTGTCAACATGCTCAAACTGAGCCTCTGAGTAACTGATATGTCAACATGCTTAAACATAGCCTCTGATTGACTAATATGTCAACATGCTTAAATGTGGTCTCTAAATGACTGATATGTCAACATGCCCAGCCTCTGAGTGACATCTGAGTCAACATGCTTATAATGAGCCTCTTAGAGATCCTTTACGAAGTCCTAACTCGCATATGTACCACTTGTAGGATGAGAGAGGTTAATTCTGTAAATATGTGAAAGTTGGATGATGGAGGGGTTAAAAGTGTCAACATGTTAATTTATACCTATGAGTGACCTTTTAACGAACCGAGAGCTCGACAATGTCCGGGCGTACTCCCGGGTACACCAAATATTAGTTACGGAAGGATAAATATGCTATAAAGGTGTTTTAGGAGGTTTTATAAGTTGAGTGGCTAAATGTGTCAAACTTTGAAACTGACCACGGAGTGCTCGCGGGGCCCGAGAGGCAAGGCCCTGGCCTCTCGCGAGGCGCGAGAGGCCTGTGTCTGCAGAAAATTTGCCTTGGCCTCCAATCATGTTGCCAAAAACCATTGTTTCGAAACCATGTACTTCCAAACAGCTATGCCACGTTTTAGGACACTTGTAAGCTCCCTCTAACACCCCTTAACACCTGGCATCACCTCCCTCAAGCCCTCCAACTATAAATAGGGTTGGTTCGCAACCGAAATTCGTGAAGTTTGACTTCTGCTTTGACTTTCGATTCTGAACCGATTTAGATTAGTTAACTACTTATCTAAGGTTGCATTATGATCGTAATATAATGTAGCATAACCCCTGAGGTTATATTACATGATCATAATCATAATCTGAGTTTATGCACAAGTTCCGTAATTATGCCATTTTCACTAAAATGCCCTTTTTGAATAAAATAAAGTTTAAATGATAATGAACTTGAAAATGAGTTTCCTACCGATGTAATATTATAAGTAGGATTATTTGGGATGTCAAACCAGATTATAAACTGAGTTTATGAACAAGTTCTTATATTATGTCGATAAATGACGATAAAGCCCTTGTGGCTTATAAAATGGTTTTAACCATATCTTTTCAAAATAAATCTTTTACCTACTGATATGTTATATTAAATAACATATATAAGACATTCTAACTTGACCTTAACATCAGTTTTCATTAAACGTTTCATAAATCGTCATTTTACGACATAAGCGTCGTTTCGACGCATAGCATGATTTTAAACCATATTGATCAACGAAGACTTGTTACCTACTAATTTCAAAACTTTTTTTAAATATGTTTACAGTAGGTACATGATATAAACTCAGAATCCCAAATAATTTATAAAACTATGTGTAAAATGACCAAAATGCCCCTTCGGTGCATAGTTTGGTCATAAAAGATAAATTACACATATAATCAATATCCTACTGATATTATATCATAAATAAGTTATTTTTCCAGAATACTTATGGTCATAACATTAAATTATATTCGAGTTCCTTTTACACGGTATGAAATTACGAAAATGCCCTTATGAGGCATAGTTTATTTTAAAACCTTAACGGGCATGAAAGTTGATATCCTACTGATATTACAAATTATTTAAAGTATAATGGTATATAGAACATGTCCATGACTTATCCGGTTACCCGATATCACTGATATGCGTACGATTTAGTATATGTAACTAGCTTACGAATATTAACCAAAACAGGTCTAACCTTGTCATTTAAGTCTCAAAATCCAGAATGTTTATAGTTTATCCATATTATACAAGTCAAATACTTGTTGGGATTAATCTACATTCTATCCGATCATCGTTTAATCTAGCTTTATACGTTTTGATCATGTACGCTAGTCGGTCTAAGTCTGTGACTTAAATAAGATCTTTAGTATTTAATTGGTTAGCTTATGCCATAATCCAGACTAGAGACTTGCCAGTAAATGCTATCTGCACTTAGTACTTTTGTGTACGGCTGAGTTATTAAATCTTGCGTTTAAACGAAGACTAGCTCAGGTAAATACTCTTGACTTATTTCCCCTATACGGGCTTAGGTTACGGTAAACTATTACCGTTTGGTCGGAAATGGGATCAATCGAATGCCAGATTGTGGCTAGTATATCCGCGTATTCCATTTTAATCAGTTTTGTTTGATAACTTAAACATCGGAGGTTAACTACTGTGTCCAGGATATCATCGGCTCATTACATTAGATAATGGCCATGACCTTAGCGCAGGTGTAGGCATACACCCGATAGACGCTTAAAATGTATTACCACAAAAGTTGGGGGAATAACTCTTTCGTGAGTTCAAAGTGGTGAGTACGTTAATCATGTCTCGGTCTCCGTACCGGACCCTGTACGTATGGACAAACATGTGAATCTGTTAACAATGTTACAAGGCTGACTTTCCCAAGTTATAAAAGATTTTGTGCCAGTGTGCACTTAAAACATTTTTTTTTAAATGTTTTCAAAATGAGTCAGTTGGTGTATTTACCAACGAAAGCTGGCGTATTTTCAAAAGACTATGCTTGCATGTACAATACGAAATAGGTTGGAAGTGCTTGGTAGTGATAAGAGGATCTTGCAAATCCTATATATGCCCAAAGTATGTTATACACATTTTTGTACATTTTATGATCCGCCTGTGGATCTTCTATTACGAGCCATCTGTATATTATTTTGTACTTTGAACATTTTGTTTGTAATAGTAATTTAACTCCAAGACTTCCATTGTGTTGTGTTTAATTGACTATGATGATATCAACTTACGTCACGATACCCCCCACCCGGGCCCACCGGTGTTTGGATTGGCTATGGAAAGCCGGAGTGTGACAGAAATTGACCATAAAACTTAGTTGTAAGCGATAGTGGGTGTTGGAAATGATCAAGAACACCTTCAATTTCAAGATCCAAGCAAGCATAATGGCGATTTAGGGTTGGGGGCTGCTATCACGTTCTTGGGGATGGTAGGGGATTAGGTCTTTTTTCAAATGATGATTAGTATAGGCTTAAGGAAGATGGGATGGGCTTTATCCATTTTCTAGGAAAAAGGCTAAGTAAACAAGGCTCAAGACTAAAGGGTTTTATATTTATTATTTTATAAAAAACTACGGCCCAAATCATAAAAATATAAAAGCCTAATATCTTATAAAAACTATTTAACTCAAACTATGTAATGGTTGCACGGAATTCAACATTGTTCAGATAAGATTAACAATCTAAACATGAAATCACTTAGCATGAATCCACATAGAAATAAATTATAACATGTTTGAAATATTAATTTGGTAATTCACCAACATTCGAGGGGACAAGACTTGTGTGTGATTAGGTAATTCTCTGGATTACCGATACATGAATGTTTGTGTTGAACTAGTGTAATGTTTGGTGCACTTAATTAATTCTAATCAAGTGTAATGCTTTGGTGTTTGATCACGATAAAAAGAGTTAGTGTCTGTCATAAATAACCTAAAATTTTCGGGTGTCACACAAGCCTTGGAAACCACTGTTAATGAAGAACCAATTACTGATCAAGACCAAAGTTCTGTTGAAGCAAAGATCTGTTCAAGAAGACCAAACATCTGTTCAGGCCAAACAGATGTTTTGATATAAAGCAACAAGGGTTTATAGATCAGTGGTTTCATTTATGTAACAATATTATGATTTTATAAAGGTTTAGTATATTAAATCAGATGTTAGATTTCCATAGATGTTTGCAAACATCTGTGGAATCTTTTATGTTAGAAATATTAGGTGTCACTATCATGGTGATATCAGCCAATCACGAATAGACCTTTTGTACTTAGTATAAATAGATCCCACTTGTTAGAGATCTATTCATCACATTTCATTCTCTTTTGTACGAACAAATTTGTTTTGTGATCAGGCTAAGAGGGAGTTTGTAAAGTCAAATGTATTGTAATCAAATAATTTGAATCTGATACAAAACAGTCATTGATGGTAATTCCTTACTTGTGATTATTTTATCTGCCTTTCAATACAAAATTTTATGTTCTTATTTGTTTTAATTACAAGCCTTGTAAATTCAGATCCTAACAGATTTAGTCTTAGCTAAAAAATCTAGAGGTGGTTTGGGTATTGGGAGTTTATCGAGTCTTAATGATTTACAAATGGCAGCAAAGATGTGTAAATAATCATATTCCATTATGGGTTCGGGTGTTAAAAACAATTATCGTGATAGGCTAGATAGTTCGGGAATGTGTAGTAGGCGCAAAGGGAAAGAAATTTGGGCTAATTGTTGAACTTGCGTAATAGCATAGGGTATGGTCTTGGGAAGAATCAGGGAGGGATGAGGTGGCACTTTTGCCGACAAGGAACATCACCCCTCCCGATTGATCTGCCCAAGGGGAGTCACCCCTGTCCTTTCTGATCTCTCTTGTGTGTCTCTCTCTCTCTCTCTCTCTCTCTTAATTTTATGGAAGGGGACCATAGCCATTGAGGGGGGAAGGGAATGGTGATGAGGTGGAGATGATGTAAAGATTGGGAAGGGAGACCATACCCCTCAGCCTAATAATGATGTATCCTTGTTCATCGGTTAAAAAATCATTGGAAATGGAAATAATACGTGTGGTTTAAAAAAAAACAATAGCCATGTGATTAGCATTTCTACTTAACATGGTTGATTGTTGACAAATTTATATCCATCAATAATAAATTACAAAACCGAAAAATTAATCTCAGACACAAAGTTATGTTATTGGCAACCCCTTATTATATTATGTAGTCTTTAGGCTACACCAAAAAACGAAACATTTCAATAACTTTTTAGCCTTCAAACTTCCTCAACAAATTCTTGATCATTTTGCTTTACCCTTTGAGGATTTGTAGCATGAGGCATGGAGAAAGTCTTAGGAGTCACTGCGTTGACTATGGAATTTGAGACATCATTCACATCTTTTAAGTTGCTTGAAGGTTTTAGCTTCGGCGATCTCTTAGTCTCTTTACCTTTTCCCCATAGCACCAAGTGTAAACCTACTATAATTACAACAGATCCTAACAAACTGCATATAATATCATGTTGTAATATCGTGTTAGATACTATATGACAAAGTTGCATACAGATAAAAAAAAGTCAAGAATTTAGTAATAAGCAAAGTAATTTAGTGTAAATGACATACTTGTACACCAACTGCTTTGACATAAGTGATTTACTACTATGTATGAAAAAAGATCTTTATTTTGTTGACTAACCTTCCCAGATATAACTTTTCATTAAGTACAAGAAATCCAGCGATCGCCACGAAAACCAAAACCAAAGGCTTGAAAATTGACGCGAATAATGGACCTTGCAGATGTACAGCTGCCATGACCAAAAATACAGCTAGTAGTGAACATATTCCCTGTGATATGTAGAATCAAAGTTTAATGTGTAAGTTTTTTCATACGTCATTAAATCATATTACACTAATGAGATAAGGGATAACTAATTACTTGAAAAATTGCTGAGACTAGCCTGATATTCGTACTGAGCCTCCATTGACTCAAGGATCTCTCGGTTGGAAGAACATACGCAAGAGATTGTATCAACCCAATGACACTGATCAAAAATGTGTTTGAGTAATGACATGGATAATTCGCACTCAATATACTCTGTGTAATTCACATAAATAGTTTAGGATCAACATTTAATGAAGTTTGATACCTAATAGAATATTTAAACATTATGATCTTACTATTGAATATTTCATAAAATTATTTACAATAAGAGAACCAAAAAACAAAACCCTTGTAAACCAGGATGTTCTCAAACTAAATCTGGACACATTGTGTGAGTGATGAGAACTGACCTGAAAAATGTAATAAAGAGCAATAGAGAGAGAATAAGAGAGTGCCAATATAGAGCCAAAAATATGATCAGATGTCTTGTGCGTTGCTGCCACGTGTCCGTCCATATGTTGACCACTATGTAACATGTTGAAATGGGTTGACCTAATGTTAAGTTGATGACCTTTGTAGAATGTTAGAATCATTGCCCCTCCAACCCCTACAAGGGTTCCAACAACCTTGGCTTTTCCTGTAATTTTACCTATTTCCACCTTTTCTCACCAATAATTTCAAAGTTAATTAACAGTTAACAGTTAATATTAATAATAATAATAATAATACTAATAATAATAATAATAATAATAATATTGTTTTTGGCAAAATATACAAACTGTGATCTTACATATTTCCACTTTTTTACTATTTTTTTCAAGCTTTAGTAAAATGGCATAACATATTTGATATTTTTTAAAGTATTCAAGTATGATTAATTTTAAGTGTAAGATATGAGTGTTCACTTAATAAATTTTTTTATGAATCAGTCTGAATTACTCAAATGTTAAAGTTTTGAAATTGGATTTGAATTTGAGTTGATTTGATTAGATTTTCATTTAATTAAAAAATAAGTTATTTTAATTCTTTATTTCCAAATTATTACAAACTCTAGTTTTTTTAGCATAAAATTTACATGTTTATAAAATTAATAAACAATCAAAATGTAAAATTACCAATTTATATCTTTAGACATGTTATTATTCGATGAATTAGATTATTTGGGATTTAGTGATTTAGGGTTGGAGATTGAATCATTGTGCGTTTAACTTTAGGATAGTGGGGGCAATCCTAACTTAGAGACTAGAGTTTGGATTAATTTGAAATTTTATTAAAAGCGTAGGGGTTTTTCTGGGTCGTTTATTAAAAATACGTGATTTATGGTATATTTAAAAAAATATTAAAGCATCTATTCAACTTCTTCATTTGATACAGGAGGTGTAGATTAGATGAGGACGCAGTTTTCATAGTTAAAGTGGTTGATGGTTGGCTAGATCACGGTGTTCTTCTTGCCGGTTGGAGTTCAACCTACTTTGTAGATTAGCACGTGGATGCTTATTGATAGTATTCCAACCGGATTTAATTTTTATAGATATAAGGTTTGGATGTTTCTTCAGTGTTATATCCCTTGGTGATTACCACCTAATCATCCGGTTTTGCTTGTGCTTATTAATTAGATTTTAGATTGCTTCAGTCCACATAAAAAGTCTAAGAAACATTTGTTGGAAACTATTGTTTTGGTGGGTTTTGTGGCGTTTCAGAAAATATAAGGTGTTCAAGAACAAAGGGACTCGGCATAAGAAATTTTGTATTCAATTTTTAGTTGTTATTTTATTTATTTATTTATTTTTTTTGTGGTTTGTTCATAGCAACCATAAGATTCACTTGAGTTGAGTCGATTGGTTGAATAACCTGCTCATGTTTTTGTAATTGTTTTTTTCTCTGGTTTGTTATTCCGTAATGGGTGATGACATTTATTTAATTTTTCCGTTAAAAAAATGTACTTAAAAAGTATACCTGAACAAAACTGCTACGATGAAGGTTAATGGTGGGATAAGATTGGTAAAAGCTGCAGCATATGTCGCGGATGTTAGAATCAAGCTTCGAGTATATATATTTTGCGACATCGGCCCCTCTGCGTTATTTGAACTACAAAAAGTAAGTGTTTGTGTATGTATGCATAATATATATCTAGCTTGACGACATACCCGAAAATGGCACAGCCTGAAAGAGTATTTTCCATGTTAGCTTCGGCCTTTTGTTTCTGCGACAATTACATCAACAGTTACAAAAATAAAATCATATTTTAAAATTTTGATTAAACCAATTACATCACAATAAAACACATATAGACTTTCTAACGAATTAAGCAATTATTAACAGGCTTAATTAGGTTGGATGTATTATGTGCTCTCATCGACTGAAATTGTTTTATTGAGCCTAGAGATAAGCTACATTTTCGTGTTAGAGGCCACACATTGCGATTTATAGCCAGGGAGTTTTGCCATATCACATGACTCCATTTCGATCAAATGTAGTGAAGACCAAAGTTCAAATATCCGATTAAAGGCTAGGGTATTCTATAATGTGCAACATAGAAGGGTGAAGGTTACACATATTTAAGATGTCTAATATATTGCATCAAAATATCACATGGCCCGAATTTTCTACTTATGTTGCTAAAGTTCGGATTCAATGGTAGTGAGGGCAGGTTTTTGGGGGCACAAATCTTCTCCAACTAGTGGGGTTGATACTTATAACATTTTACTTACAAAAGGTTGCGTAACGCTTTGTGAAAAAAATGAAGCATATAGTAGGAAGAAATTAACGATGGATGAATAGCAAATATTTGATCCATAACAAAACATGGCATTTTAAGGGTGTAAAGTTACTATTATATTTATTCAGCAAATTCATCTAAAATATTGATTGTAAAATTTCTATAAAATGATAAATTTTACAAAAGATTTTCCCGAAAAATCATATTTCGAATACATTAAGATAATAATAATTAAAAAGTAATTTATTAATAACATAAAAACTTTATGATAATAATAAAAATTCTTAAGGTATATATATTAAGTTGTATACGCGGCATCTAAATAAGCGTGCTTTATAATCGTCCAACACATATATTAATACGTGGCATCTAAATAAGCGTGCTTTATAACCAACCACCCAGTGGGTGTGTTCAGCTTTTTAGTATTCGAGTCAAATTCGATTTGAATTCACTAATTGAATAATATACAAATAAAATAAGATTTATTTGAGAAAAAATTTAAAAAATTTAATGTAAGAAAAAATAATATAATTGTAAAATATTAAATAGTTTATAATTTTTATTAATTATGTTATCTCTTATTAATAAAAACAAAAATATTTTATCCTACACATTACAAAATTTATCCTACATATATCTTATAATTATCGGAATTTACCCTACACAAATGTAAATCTCCCTATACATTTCAAAATTTATCTTACACATACTAAAATTTATACTACACATGTCGAAAATTGTCCTACACTATAAATTATTTTATCTTAAAAGAGTATATTAGAAAATGAGTTACAAATTTAATTAATTAACTAATTAATGACAATTATAGATTTACATATATGTCATTTTTCATAATATTAAATACACACGTTAAATGAAGTAAAATAGAGAATTTTTATTGATTTAAAAGTTATCCTTTTTATTCTTATTAAATTTTTCTTCTTATTTGAACTCTCCAAAATATATATATATATATATATATATATATATATATATATATATATATATATTATTTTCGATTGGAATTCAAATTATGAATTATATATATTAAATATATACACAACACTATAAAGGGTTCCTAAGACAATAAATTATAACATTTGGTTTTAAGACTAGTCGGTGCGAGGTTTTCCAAGCCTGGCTTGGTCTGGCGACGCCCCCTAACATTATTTTCGGTGGGTCGTCGGCGTTACACACGTCGAGCTGCGGACGTTGAGGAAGGGCAGAAAAGACAAAAAAGTAGTCGTTAGGCAACTCGCTGTTATTTAAAAAAAATCATTTTTTTATAAACTTTTATTATCCCACTTTATAAATATATACCTTTTATTCCTCCACTTTTAACCCAAATAATTTCAATATCTCTCAGTTTTTCATACATAACCGTATTATTTTTAAAAATATAGGCATGTTTTTTTCTTCTTCATCGTGGTGTTCATCATCTTCGGGTGAGGGCAAATTATTTTTTGCGAATTTCATTACACACGCAGCACATATGATCATGAAGGAGGAGGAAGAGGAAGAAACGTCGTCACACTGCAAACTAGGGGACCGCCTTAAATCGACACTGATACGTTATTAATTTTTGAAGTGTATCTTTTTTAATAAAATAATGTATTTAATTTTTTAGTGTATCTTTTTTTTCGTGTGTTTTTCTAATTTATATAATTCGTTGTTAATATTTAGCTGGACATGATAGTTTAGTGGCCGATTACTTTGCCGATGAACCTGTGTACATGGAGGAGATGTTTAGACGTCGGTTCCGAATGAGTCGTCGACTATTCTTACGTACAGCAGACGACCTGGCGCAGTCGGATCCGTTTTTCACACTTCGATACGACGCTAGGGGTCGTAGGAGATTCACCACTTTATAGAAATGTACCGCGGCCATTCGCCTACTCGCATACGAGACTACACTCGATTCGTTGGACGAGTATTTAAGGATGTCCGAAAGAACTTCACGTGAATGTTTGCACAAGTTTTGCAAATGAATCGTGAATTTATATAGCAAGAAATATATGCGGAAACCAAACGCAAACGATGTCCAAAAATTATATCAGCGCACGAAGAAAGACATGGTTTCCAGGAATGCTCGGAAGCATTGATTGCATGCACTTGCCCTGGCAGAACTGTCCTACTGCCTGGGAAGGTCAATATACTCTGGACGATCATGGTCATCCAACTATAGTAGTAGAGGCTGTTGCGTCACAGGATCTTTGGATTTGGCATGCCTTTTTTGGTCTGTCTAGTTCACTTAATGACCTTAACATCAGTTGCCAATCACAGATATTTGACGATGTAATCGAAGGAACAGGTCCAGACATAAGTTTTACGATTTCGGGGTGGAATACAGGCTCAGTTACTACCATGCAGATGAAATATACTCAACGTACTCTACAATCGTTAAAACTATTCCGCACCCAACGGTGATAAAAGAAAGAAATTTGTCAAGTTTCAAGAGGGGACGAGAAAAGATATTGAACGGTGTTTTGGGGTTCTACAAAAAAGTAGCATATCATTGAATATCCAGCACATTCTTGTACACCACAGAGGTTGCGATACATTATGTATGCTTGTATCTTGCTGCATAACATGATCATCGAAGGCGAGGGTAGAGCGATCTGTGACTACGACGAAAACGCGTTTAACGGGAATTCTGTTCCAGTGCGTGCAGAACAACAAGATTTAAACGGATTCTCTCTAGGTAACGAGTACATACATCACAACCTACAAGCGGACTTGGTGGACTACATTTGGAACAACACACAAAACGAACCCAACGACGACATGCCGGATGAAGTCCGGTAGTTTTTTTTTTAATATTAGGTTGTTTTTAATGTATTGTTTGAATTAATATTTAATTTTAGTTTTATAAATATATTGCCAAAATTTTAAAAAAATAAATTAACTAGGTGGGGTAGGGCGTCACCTATTTCCTTGGTTCCATCCTTGAAGAGGCGTCATTCAAGGACTCTAACGTGGCGTTGATGTGACGAATCGTCCTCCAAAGAAGCCCATCACCCAGACAAGTAGGCTAATATCCAACCTAATAACTAAAATAGTAATCGGCTCTACGCATCTGATCTCTTTCACCGCTTTATCTTCTTTCCAAAAATCAAAATCTACATTGCCACTACCATGGTTCCACTCCACTAAAGAAACTATAACCGATTGAACAACCCTACTTAGCTGTGCTATCTTGACCCTCGACAACCCTTGAAGCTAGTTCAAAAAGCGGCTTCCTTAGTTTCGCTTCAGTAGACAACCATCTTACAGAACATTAAGTCTATTTAGAGTTATGTATTTGATTTCAAGCTCATTCAGTTTCTAACCTTGTTAGATTTCGAGTTCATTAAGACTTTTTTTCTTCCTTACTTGCAGTTTTATCATATTAAAGGTGACAACATCATCGTAGTTTGTCGACAACCCATCATCGGGGTGTTCAACATTCGGATCAGACTCGGAAAACTCAAAATCCGGTTCGAGTGAGAATTCCAGATACAAATTCAGTAATCGAATTCGAATCGAGTTTCAAACTTCTAGATTTTGAACATTCGGTTCATTTAATTCAAGTATTCAAAAGTCGGTTCGTTGAACACCCATACCATCATGTTGATAGTGGAACAAAATCACAAATATCCACAAGTTCACTACTAGAAAAAAAAATTCTAAAAAAGAAACTACTATTTTTCTCAATTCAATCAAAACCAAATGTACCCTAGCTTAAGAAAAGAAATTAAAAAATAAAACAGGAGATAGAATAGTTCACCTTTCTAGGAAGAGAGTTAGGGAAAATAAGTATGGAAGCAATTAAGTAACGATAAATGATTAAAACTTTTATATGCATTCCATCATCTACCGCTAATTTATACACAATAGTGAATACTGCTGCTATGAATTTAGTTGCTATCACCATCAACGACGCCTTCAACCTTTGCATCTTGACCGATTTCAATCGTTCCGATCTCAATCCAAATATCAGTGTCGAACAAAATCTCATAAAAGATAACATGATTCTCATTGTAACTTTAAGAATTTAACGACACCAAATTATAAAAAATAAACAACATAGAAGACTTAGGAAGCATGCATGCGGATTCAATTAGAATATGTGAAGTTACAGGGAAGAGAGAGAGAGAACAAACTCTATGCAAAGAAAACTAGATTTAAATAATCTGACTTAAAGGTGGTTAGCTAATATTAAACCCACTTTTGAATATTGTCACTATCAATCCCACTTTTTAAATAGTTTTTTTCTTACTGGACCTTCGTTAAAAAAACCTTAACTCTGTTAAGTTTTTTTGGTATTTCAAACTGATGTTTTAGGTTTTTTATTAGAACATGATACGAGTCGATTGATGTAAAACTTACCTCGAAACGATACTCCGAACGACGAAAATGGTGCTTCAATTAAGGTGTTTAAACTTCCAATTAACAAAAATCAGGCCGTTTGGAGCACCGTTTCGAGGTAAATTTTACATCAATTGACTTGTATCATCGTTCGAATCAAAAGCCATAAACATTATCTGGAAAAAAAAGTTAATGGAGTTAAGTTTTTTAACGGAGGTGCAGTGAGAAAAAAATATTTAAAAGGTTGGGACTATTAGTGACAACATTAGTGGATCTAATATTGGCTAACCAACTCTATGTGAGATTATCAAAATCTAATTTCCCTACTATAAAAAGGTTAATTGCAAAATTTAAGAGTGTATATAAAGGATTTTATTTGATATTTCTTGTTTTATTATACGAGAAGGGTGCCCACGCAAGTCGGTGGGAAATACAGACACTGTCAGTGTGTGCATGGTTCGGTTATTATTCTCAATCAAAAATGAAGTCATCGGTTAGTCTATTTTATTAACCAATTGGTTTTTGGTTAATCAGTTTGGTTTATTCAATTAGGTTAGATTAACAGTTTTTGGTTTGATTCGTTTAATTTCGGTTAATAGCCAAAACCAAACTTGGACTAAAACTTTTACTTAGAAAATACATGAAATTGAGGTTTATATACATGAAATGGATTTATAAATACATGAAATAGAGGTATAATCGTGGGTTATGTAAGATCTATTGATTATGAAAGCCCAAACCTAAAGGAAACTATCCACCTTGCCTCATTGAATAAGGTTGAAACAAATTCAAAGTACCTTCTTAAAAGCTTCACAAGCAACATCAGAACAGCTGGAACATAAATACTGGATCAAACTACTAGAAGACAAAGTACAAATTGCTAAATTGATAAAGAGCGGTCAAGAGGTCAACAACTAAAGATAAAGTGTTGGGTTAACAAGTCATTAGTTGAAGACTAAGTACTGGTCAACACAAAAGACAGAAGTACTTGAAACCAAAAGTGCTAGAATCCTTCTAGTAATTTTGGTTTCCAACCTTTCTTTGTATTTCTAGTAGTTTTAATGTAATAGTTGTTTTAACGTAACTGTCCAGCAGTTTTGCAAACTGCTAGCACTTACATCATTTAATAGGTTGTTTTGTGTCGCTTTAATGGTAACGTCACTAGCAGATCTCTCCTCTTATGAATAGAACGGTACATAATGTGTTTTAGGTAACTCTTATAGCTAAATATCCTCCATTCACAAAATCTAGATAGAGAAATGCATAAGAAGTAAGAGAGCGCGTGCATCTGGTGAGGGGGAGTTGTATAGCTTTGAATATAATTGATTCGTCTTACAATCATTTCCTAAATCCAGTTGTATATTGATTGATGTGTTTATTAATTAAACTATTTTAATCGATAACATACATTCTCAAATCCAACAATTGGTATCAGAGCCAGTTACTCTAAATTAACTTAATCGTTGATTCAGAAGACAAACCAAGCTCAAATTGATAATTGATTGAAGTGATCAGGAGTTGAGAATAATTAGACCACTCAGAACATTAAATTATACTCTATTTTCTAAGAAACATTTAATAGAATTTAGAAGAGATGCAAATCACTCATGATCCTCACAATACCGGATTGGAAACATGCCTCCGATGCTCGTTCGTCATCAATTCAAATGAAGGACGTGCCACCACTTATCCCATCAGAACACAGCTGGAGGTATGTGGTTTATGGTCCATATGTCCCTTCTGTGCCGAGTGCTGAACAACCAAACGTTAATGTTCATAAGAAACCCATTGATTATTCTGAGCAAGATTTCCAGAAATTGGAGCTCCATGCTAAGATATTCGGGATACAAGTCATAGCCTAACCCAATGAAATCTATGCTAGATTGCTTCACTGTGAGAATGGCAAAGAATTGTAAGATGCTATGAACGAACAGTTTTGTGGCACAGATGAGGTACAAGAGAACAAAAGGGAGATTTTGAATCAACAATATGAGACATTCAGTCATGTCAATGGGGGAAATTTTGACTCAATAGTTTGAGCGAGTTAATTTCTTAGTTAGTGAGCTAAGACTTACTAATCAAACTTACACAAATGCTGCTCTGAGTTACAGATTTTTGAGATATCATCCTGACAAGTAGAATACAATTGCAATTATCTTAAGAAACTTTGTTGGATTAAAAAAAATAACTCTGACACAACTTCATGGCTCCTCTCTATAAATTATGGAACTTTAAAGCTCGTAGGATATTAACTTCTTATAAAAAGACAAACCTTTAAACTTTAGTTGTTAAACTCTAATTAAAAAAAGTAAAATTCTTAAATAACATTTGGCCAATTGGCCCTTTTAAACTTTAGGAGTTAAACACCAAATTAGAAAAAAAGATTTTAATTTTTCGGGGCATCACTTGTCCCAACCCGGCTCCTTACCCAACCTAGGAGGCATCTCTTACCTGTTCTATATATTTTTAATTTAATTTTTTCACATTAAATGACCTGTAATCTAATGGTAATGAAAATATGTTCCATTTTATAAGGTTGATTGTTCGAGTTTTATAATACAAAAAAAAAAAACATAAATTCAAGAGTAAGATTAGTTTGATATTTGAGTTATTCGTATTCTTTTCAATTTTTTTGTTTAAAAAATGAATCATTTAGAAATATTATATTTATTCTTACCTATTGCAGTATTGTATCTATCTCCTATATTACATACCCTATGGTTAGGGATTAGTAATTGGAATCCATTGGTTGCTTTTGACAGTTGGCAACTGATTACGTTTTTTGTTCTTTCAATTTAGTATTAATATATAAACATACAGTAAGAGATTTTAACACGTAGCTGCTGATGCAGTGAAAAGTCTGCCTGGTTTTCAGGCAATGGACATAGGTTCGATTTAATGCCATCTCCTTATATGTTTTTTCTACATCTTTAAGTTAGAAATGTTTCACAAAATAAAAACTTTAATAAATACCGTTACTACAATTATAGTTTATAATTTTGTATACAGTTCTTAAACATTAATAAAGTTAGTTTCTCAGTTACTTTCTTATACACTCTCCACACTTTAATAAATGTTTTTGTTATTTGTGTTACTTTGATTGTTGTTTTTCATTGTTCATTTATTTGAAGATCCATCATTTTAGACAAAAATTACGCTTTGATTTTTGTAGGTTTATGTGAGATTTTGATATTTTGTCCAATTAAGTGATGGCAATTCGTATATGTGGTGGAACCAAGATGTTTTATTGGATAATTCCTAGAAAGAAGAACACTGGAACTATTCCGGTGCATTTGGATGTGTATAATCCTAATGTTTATGCTTATTGGGTTATTGGATTATGGTTTTTGTTTGCTTGCTTTAAAGTAATAACATTTATTTTTATCTCTTTTGTTGTTAAACTGAGCACATATACGGTACCACTACTACAATGAATTAGCTGAAAACAACAAAACAGATACATATAAAGGGGTACGGCAACGCGTGTTGAGAAAAAAGCTAGTACATATACATTTGATAACGTCGGTGGCTTCTAATAAACTGTTAACCTTCATTGGTTTTTATATTGGCCATTAGAGTTTTACTTCCTATTTATCACTCTTTTTTCCTATCTAATCAAAGCATAAACATACAAGTTACCAATGTAGTTTCACGGTTTAGTTAGTTTTTCTTTATATGAACTGATAGTGTTTACCCTTATTGTTTATGCCATTTCGACGTGTCTATTATATAAGTCTCGATGTATTTTTTACACAAAATCGAGCAGTAAGTAGTAATGACAAAATAAATGAAGCGCACACATACATGTTATCAAAACTACGACACATATAGTTTTTTTACAACCAAAACCGACCGATTTTTCATGGCGTAGCAATGCGGAATTGATTCTGACTGAAAAATCAAAATAGAGTGGGTTTTGTTTCCTTTTTTTATCTTAAGCTATAGCAAATTGAACCATTCGCGGTCTTAGAAATTCTTCTAGAGGGGTGCGGAATTTATTAAGAATTTTAGACCCCTAGATATATAATACTTTTTTCTGTTCGTAGCGGGTTGGATCGGGCAGGGTTACTGAAAAAATCAAACTAAAATTCATATAATCATCACAAACACATCAAACGTTATTACAAACATATTTTTTCAAACATTAACGTATTTAAGAGTTCTTTCATTTTGAGAAACCGTTTCATAATAGAATTACTAATACTTACTATTTAGAATCAAAATAAATCATTTTCATCTGAAAACAAACAATCAGTGACTTCTTTTATTTCGTTTTCCTATAATTTAAATTCTTATTCATTATTTTTATTGCTACTTTAGTTGCTAAATGGACCTAATAAACATTATTTCAAAACACATGTTTATTTGACAAAGAATATTATATATATATATATATATATATATATATATATATATATATATGGGGTGATGTTATTGTGAGAAGGATAGAAAGAATCTAAACCATTAGATATTTAATCTAATGGTTAAGATCATAGTGGCAATTCTGTAAATAATATTGACTATTAAACTAACTAATTTTCTAGATTAAGGGTATAAAGGTAAATTTAATATTTTTAAATTAAGAAACTAACATTAATACACAAGCAAAGTTACTCCCTTCTTTTTTAAACATCAATAACTTTTTATACGTAACTCTTTTTTTTAAATTACACCATAATAACGAGTGTTTTTTTATCTTTAATATGAGTACCATATTGATATACTTATGTAGAGTTATTTTTGTTTTTATATATTTAGGGTATTAGGGTGTTATTTATGTTATATTCAATGTTAGGGTGTTCTTTATAAGATGCGTGCCTTCAATATAACTGTTGTAGTGTTTTTATGAGTTATGGTGTTATTTTTATTATATTTCTGTTCTTTATAAAATGTATGTATTCAATATACATGTTGTGGTGTTTTTATGAGTTAGGGTGTTTTTATGAGTTATATTTCTGTTCTTTATAAGATGTATGCCTTCAATATAGTGGTGTTTTTATGAGTTAGGGTGTTATTTCAAATTCGAAAATCCCTACAATAACTGCCAAAAATCGGTTGCATATATTCATTCCATAATTAGATTTTATTAGTTAAATTACACTTATACCCTTAAACTACCAAAATAAAAAGGGACACATGTCACCTTCATAATCTTTCTTATTTTTCTCACACTTTTAAATTTCTCACATGAACCTCTACCTATATATATATATATATATGTGAAGGTTCATTTTAGAAGAAATTTAATGTGAGAAGAAAAAGAACAAAGGATAAAATGGTAAAACATTAAATAGTTTATAACTCTTCTTATTAATTATGTTATTTCTCATTAATAAAACAAAAAAAATTAATCCTACACATTTCAAAATTTATCCTACATATGTCTTACATTTACCGGAATTTACCCCACACATGTAAATTTACCCTACACATTTCAAAATTTATCATACGCATACTAAAATTTATCCTACACATGTCAAAAATTGTCCAACACCATAAATTATTTTATCTTGAAAGCGTATATGAAAAAAATGAGTTACAAGTTTAATTAATTAGCTAATTAATGACAATTATAAATTTACATATATGCCCTTTTTCATAACATTAAATACACACATTAAATGAAGTAAAATAAAGAATTTCTATTTGTTTAAAAGTTATTATTTTTATTTTTACAAAATTTTTCTTCTCATTTGAACTCTCCAATATATATATATATATATATATATATATATATATATATATATATATATATATATTTGCGTAGGTGCACACTCTAAAAAAATAAAATATAAATAAATAAAATATAATGATCCAGTAAGTTAACTTTTTATTATTATTGAATGTCTTAGAAAAATAAACAACTACATATCATATAGGTTAGTAAAATAGATAATGTTAGGTAAATACTAGAAATAATTTTCTCTGAATAGCAGTAAACGAAAAAAAGGAAAAAGAGAACAGTAACAAAGTAAATAGAAGATGTGTTCTGGAAAGTTGTCTAATGGTTAGTCACTTGGTTTTCCTATTTAAGATCCTAAGTTTAACTCCCACTAGCATCACTTTAAAGGACATTGGTGATGACAATGAAGTTTAGAACTAGGCCTCTCTGGATGTACTCAGTTCGAAACCGAGCCGAACAACATTTTACCACAATGGGCTTTAGGTCGAGCGGGGTTTTTTCCGGAACTGGTGGCTTGGTGGCTCGGGTATGCATCCAACTCTGACCATTATAAAAGAGGAGATGCATTTTCTCGATTGAGTGCATCTCAGAATGTTTATTCGATAATTTAATGACCCGTTCAAAAAGTCAAAGTTGGAGAATATTAATAGCACATGTCACCAAATTTAAAGAGACTTTCCAGTGCTCTTGTTTATATTAAGGAAAAGAATATTTCATTATCATGATTGTACTTTCTGTTTATAAGCTAGAGTTATTTTTAGATAGCATTTTATTATTATTCTTCTTCATATGTTTAGCCTTCACCATAGCCTTAGTATTTTTCTTTCCATTCATGTATTGTATCAAGATCTGTACTGACTATTTAAAGCCATTGTATTCGATGTAAATTGTATGCCTTTTGATAATACAATAAAGCTTTTATATGGTAACAAGAGCATCGCACTCTAACGAGTCTTGATCATTTCCGTTTTTTTTCGGTCACCACCAGTTCTGATCTTCACCATGGCATCAAAAACTGTTGTTCAACTCAATGCCTCTACCAAATTCAACATCACCCTCACCACCGAAAACTTTTCAATCTGGCGCAAACACGTTCAATCCACACTCATCGGCATGGACCTCGTCCACTTCATTACCGGAACCCAAGAGGCACCCGCTGAATTCCTTGATGCGGAGCGAACTAAACCTAATCCCGATTATTATCTCTGGTATCGGCAAGACCAAGTGATTTTAGCGGCTCTTCTTGGCAGCTGCTCACCCGCAATTCAACCGTTAATCGCATCGGCTAAACGTCCCAACAGGCTTGGGATCGGCTCATAACGAGCTATGCAAACTCATCCCGTTCTAGAATTATATCATTGAAATCCAAACTTGCTTCCAATCCAAGAGAAAACCGTCCCGTTGCTGAGTATCTCTGTGAGATGAAATTGATTGCCGATGACCTCGCTCTAGTTCAAAGTCCAGTCAAAGATGAAGATCTCATAGTACATATACTTTGTCAGTTGGCTGAGGATTTCAAACCCATTTCCACTTCTTTACGCCTACTGGGATCCCAAATTACTTTTCATGAATTGTTTGAAAAGCTTGTGGATTATGAAAGAGAACTCTCTGTTACAGCCATCTCACCATCACCAATTATGGCCACAACCAACTACACTCAAAGACAACCTAGAACCGGATGTCGTGGCAACTATGGCAATGTCAACACCAAATCTCGCAATCAGTGGTCCAATGGTCCAAATAATGGTAACCGTGAAAATTGTAACAATATTTATTGTCAATATTGCAACTTTGCAGGACATGAAGCCAAAGAATGTCGGAAACTTGCCCGATTTCTTAGAGAAAATCAAGTAACCACCGGAGGTTCAATAACCCATAACTAAAATACACCAACTGCTAATGTAACATCCGTCGAAAAACGGGTTTTCAAAACCCGCTTCGTCTATTAACCGAACAATCAGTTCTAAACTTTTGTTGTTTATTTATGACTTATTTTAATTTTAAACGATACATAATTAATAAACAAATTAGAAGTTATAAATTATAATTGTTAAAAAGTAAAAATAAATAATTTAAAAAGAAAAACCGACTGCCGGGAGTCGAACCCGGGTCAGCCGGGAACCACAATCTTAACTTTCACACAATCAACCACTCCGCCACTTTGTTTTTTTTGTTAAGATACCGAAACAATTAAATCAAATGATGAACCGCGGAAATCAAATCCAGTCAAGTCGCGCCCAAATTGCAGTCGTCGGAAATCCCGACGATTTCGTCGATAATTGACGGTTTCTTCTAATTTAACCAAAGAATTTACCTCCACGACGGTTATAACCGATGTCTGAACCCGCGACATCAGTCGTAACCGCCGGAGAACGGCTGACCATGAATCGAGACCGAAATCAGACCCCATGCGTCTCGATTCTTCCCTATAAATTCACCCACAATTCACTGGTAGCCTTTTCGCTCAAAATCGCACCTTTTTCTCGACGAAATTTCACTCGCCGGAAATATCCAGCCATCGCCAGACTCTCGCCGGAAAACCGAGACTCACATCCACACGGTATTTCCCTCGACTCATTCTATATCAATCCATTGCTAGACTGTTGCTAACACAAATCCACCATCCAGAATTAATTCCAGACAACATTGTCGGAATTCCTGCCTTCGCCGGAAAACTTCTGAAACTTCCTGAATCACACTGAGAGCCGGTATGATCATTCAAACTTCTGTTAATCTTTGTTAAAGTACCTCAATTTCATAATTAATCGAGCAGAACTGTTAATTTATTCTAAGCAGCCGAAGTTCACTGTCAGAGCCGACGGACCCTTGCCGGAGTTCTGTGAAAGACACGGATCGGTACCTCCTATCCCCAAACTCTCTCCATTCATTACCTTTCAAATACTTATAATGTTTGATAATCAAATTAGTCGTAAATCAGTCAAGTTATCACGGTCTGTGTTTTTGAGCGAAGAAGACGAAGACGGGTTATAATATAAGATTAATTAAAATCAGTTTTATGAACGGGTTAGACACACAGTCCAGCGGTGGACTGTGTGCAAACAAATACACATACGTCGCGCGTTCGATTCCTGTCCCAACCTTACTCTCTTGAAATAAAAATGCCTTTTTAACAAAACCGGGTTAACTCTCAAAATCATGTTAAGTATAAGAAAAACCGGATTATTAACCAGGTTAGACACAAAGTCCAGCGGTGGACTGTGTGCACGTTAACCCACAGGTCCCGGGTTCGAGACCTGTGGTCAGCTCCGGTTCGCTACATTTAAAACCCTTTTTAAAAATAATTAATTTCTGGATAAATCTAAATAGTATATAAGTATAATTAAAAACAGAATTATTTCGGGTTAGACACGTAGCTCAGTTGGTAGAGCTGCGTGCACGCGTACGGGAGGTCACGGGTTCGAGTCTCACCCAGCACACATATATAAGCGACCGGACCGGTCAACGGTCAACGTTCAAAAGTCAACATTTTTTATATTATTTTTATTTATTTATTTAATTTAAAAATCAATTAAAAATACTTAAAAATAACGTTTTTAAAGTTAGAAAGTACCCTGAAACTCACAAAAATATATCCAAAAATCCTATTAAAATAGTTAATAAAATCCACATACTTACCGTACATTTTCGTTATTAATTAGGTTAGTTATTCCTCATCGATCAATCCTCTAAACTCGTGCGCATTCAACATCTTCAAGCAAACGCACCCAATGTGAGTGAATCTCTACCAATTCCCCGTTTTAATCACATTTTGGGGAGTATCATGTGTCGCTATTTATTTATTTTAATTAAACACTTGTGCATCCATCATGTTCATGATCAAATGTGTATCCAATATGTATCAGTTGTTTGTGTGGTTGATATTTAGATTTAATTTATCATTTTCAGTACATACATTTCATAGGCCGCCGCTCCCCATTACCTATGAGCGTGAGCTGTTCCCCATTACCTATGAGCGTGAACCAGGCGTTGCCAATATAAGATCGGCTCCGTTTGATTGAGCCTTGATCTCACATACATTAGCATCGGCCGTCCGTTTCCCCATTACCTATGAGCGTGAACGGGACGTTGCGAACATATACATTGTCATTCTTATTATTTACTTAAGCAAGGTGGTTTGTGATCGTTATGTTTATATACATTTGTTCATATATGATTTTTGCACGATTTTCCTATATTAATCCCAATAATGAATCAATGACAAATGTTTTTCACAAGATTCACTCGCCAACTTTTGTTGACCCAAAATTCCCCATTTTTACACATGATACAGGTGATCAAGTTGAAGCAAGAAACATATAGGGCGGCCTAGAAGAATAAACAAGTTTAGATTTTGGATTGTTTTAGTTAATTTTTCCTTTCCTTGTATTGTATGAATTTGACTTGGAACTTTGAGATGTAATTTGAATTTAATAAATATGAAACATATTAGTAAACATCATGAGCTTTAGTGATAACCCAATTATGCCCCGACTCTTATTCCGCTACGGGTCGGGGTGTGACAGATTGGTATCAGAGCCATGACTATAGGGATATAGGATAGGTTATTAGACCCTTAGAGCCTATACTATAGTTTCTTAGAATTTTTAAATTTTTGTGTGTTACATGCAAAATTCATAATGTTTATATGCTTTATGTTTATTGTTACATTCAATGTTATGCAAGCATGTTCATAAGTACATATTATTATACAATGCCTATCATGAATCATATTCTCATAACATATCATATCCATGGGAGCACACACCTCACAATTTATACGATTGTTACAACGATTTTTGTGTTTTCAAATCACATCAAAGTGAGTTCTCATGACGGGCATGTAGTAACTGGAAGGGTACGAGTACCGGTAGTCGGAATGTCCTGTCTAGGCTTGGCATTCGTATAAATCCAAAATAAAGGACCAGTTTGCCTACCTGGGGACTAATGATGAGAGTACGAAGAACCTATTAGGCCAAAGCATGCTATACCAAACACCGTGTGAACTAACCCCACTTTGAGTTGTCATTGTGTCTATACCTGGACACCCTCCGACCATACATCTCGCAAACATATTTCGTTGTTTTCATTCGGGTGATGCGAGTGTTAAACCGCCAATACCAATGTAAATCCTACTAAGCCAATAGTCATGGGGCCCACATGACTATACCGGCGATAGTATGGGGGACATTTGAGGCCCAACATGAGCAAACCCAGGACATCCTATGGATGTAGTTGCATTATTGATATTTATGTTATTTTCATTTTCTTTAAGACACATGACACCTAAAAAGACTCCATAAACTCACAATCTTTCCTATGTATGTTCCTGTAGATGTCGGCTAGGCAGCTACGTGGAGGACGAAAGTCAGGAAGGTCAAACGAACGCTTGGCCACTCAAATTGCGAAACAAATGGCCTCGATGCTTCCTGATATTGTAATTCAAGTCCAGCAAGCTCTCACCGCGAATCCTGTCAACCCACCCAATCAAGAGGATCAAAACATCGACAACCCTTCCTCCAAGAAGTGCTCCTACAAGCACTTCAAGTCTTGCGATCCCCCAAAGTTCGAAGGGACCAAAGGTGTCACCGCTCTCCTCCACTGGTTTGAGGAAATGGAAAACACCTTCCTAAATTGAGATTGTCCCGAGGATCGCAAGGTACGTTACGCAACCGGGAGATTATTTGGGGTAGCCCTGACCTGGTGGAACACCGAGAAGGGTAAGAGAGGAGTTAAAGACGCGATGGCCTTAACCTGGGAAGAGTTAAGGGAAATGATGACAAAACGCTTCTGCCCAAGAAGCGAACTTAAAAAATTGGAAGTCGAATTCCACTCGCTGAAGCAAAAGGAAGGGGACCATACTTCCTACAACAAAAGATTTCTTGAGCTGAACCAGATGGTTCCTAACTTGTTCACCCCAGTATACCGCTTGGTTGAACAATATATTCGAGGCCTCCCTTTGAAGATTCAAGACTCAGTCCTCAGCACTTCGCCTGCAACTCTCGAAGCTGCTATGGAATTAGCCACCGAACTTACCAAGAACCGCATCAGAAATGGTAAATTCAAAGAGGAGAAAAAGAAAGCACCCGTTGAGGGCCAAACTTCGAACCATTCCACCTCCTCCTCAAAATTTTCAAACAAGAGGAAACGAAATACCAGAAATTTTGCTGTCACCCAAACCAATTTCCCTATCCCTGCTGCACCCATCACACAAGTTGCTCCTTCACCCGTACCATACAAAAGGCAATACTTTGGCCCTTACCCAAAATGCACCCGTTGTCAATACCATCACTCCCCCGAACACCCTTGTCAATATTGCACCGGCTGTGGCCGTGCAGGTCACACCATCCAAGCCTGCCCCTCACTACATCGAATGAACCGCAACCAACCCACAACTCAAACCCACCATCAAATAATGGGTCAAGCCCAACAACCCCTACTACCACCACCTACACAACATATGGCCCAAACCTACTACCAACCCAACTACCCCATGATGCAACCCATGCAGGCTTGCTACAATTGTGGAGACCCAAACCACTTTAGAAACACTTGCCCACGTTTGGTGAACATCATACATGCTCAAGCTCAAGCAAATCCGGTGAACCAAGCTAACCAAGCTCCTCCACCTGCTAGAGGAAGAGCATTTAACATCAACGCCAACCAAGCTAGGGCCGACAACAACGTGGTTAACGGTACGTTTCTCATCAATGGTAGTTATGCATCCGTGTTATTTGATACTGGCGCGGATAAGAGTTTTGTGTCCTTAGAATTTGAACCCATCCTCAACCAAACTCGTGATAAACTTATGGAATCCATAACGGTAGAAGTTGCTGACGGAAAACCGGTCTCATTAAACTCCATTATCGGAAACTGTACCCTTACTCTAAACGATCACGATTTTCCTGTTGACCTCATTCCTATGAAGTTGGGAAGTTTTGACATTATAATCGGCATGGACTGGCTCAGCCAACATCATGCTGAAGTGGTATGCCGTGAAAAGTTCATTCGCATTCCTCTTGCAGACGATCAAACCCTACGAATCTTTGGAGAGACCCCTTCGAAAGGACTCAAACTGAAGTCTTGTCTTCAAGCCCGAAAATATCTCCGCAAGAATTATGTAGCATTTCTAACCCACGTTGTCAAGAAGGGAAATAAGGAGAAGAAACTCGAAGACATACCTGTAGTGAAAGAATTCCCGCAAGTTTTCCCCGACGACATCTCAGGACTTCCTCCCAAGAGGGAAGTCGAATTCCGCATTGATCTTATACCGGGCGCTACACCCGTCGCGAAATCTCCTTATAGGTTAGCCCCATCCGAAATGCAAGAGCTAGCCAGTCAATTACAAGAATTGACCGACAAAGAATTCATACGTCCTAGCTCATCGCCTTGGGGTGCGTCTGTTCTGTTTGTGAAGAAGAAAGACGGAACGTTTCGCATGTGTATCGATTACAGAGAACTCAACAAATTAACGATCAAGAACCGCTATCAATTACCTCGTATCGATGATCTTCTAGACCAACTCCAGGGTGCCACTTGTTTTTCAAAGATCGACCTTCGTTCTGGCTATCATCAACTCAGGGTACATGAAGAAGACGTCCCAAAAACCGCCTTCCGAACTCGTTATGGTCACTATGAATTCATGGTCATGCCATTTGGTCTAACCAACGCTCCAACGGTCTTCATGGATCTAATGAACAGAGTCTGCAAACCCTATCTCGATCGCTTTGTTATAGTCTTCATCAACGATATTCTCATTACTCAAAGTCTAAGACTGATCATGAACGACACCTTCGACTCATCCTCACACTCTTAAGAACCGAAAAGCTCTACGCTAAATTCTCCAAATGCGAATTCTGGTTAAAAGAAGTACAGTTCCTTGGTCATGTCGTCAATGACAAGGGAATACATGTCGACCCCTCAAAGATCAAAGCAGTGCAAGAATGGCAAGCGCCACGTACACCAACCGAAGTAAGATCGTTCCTTGGTTTGGCTGGTTACTATCACCGTTTCATATCAAATTTCTCTCGTATCGCTGTACCACTCACGGCTTTGACACATAAAGGAAAACCCTTCATATGGGGACCTAAACAAGAAGAAGCCTTCCAAACCCTTAAGCAAAAGCTTTGTGACGCACCTATCCTCACACTCCCCGAAGGTTGCGATGACTTTGTAGTATATTGCGACGCATCAGGGCAAGGACTAGGCTGTGTATTAATGCAAAGGGGAAAAGTGATAGCCTATGCTTCTAGGCAACTCAAAACTCATGAGAAGAACTACACTACTCACGACCTAGAACTTGGAGCCGTTGTGTTCGCTCTTAAGATATGGAGACATTACCTCTATGGTACCAAGTGTGAAATTTACACTGACCACAAGAGCCTCCAACATATCTTTAACCAAAAGGAGTTGAATATGAGGCAACGAAGATGGGTCGAACTTCTTAATGACTACGACTGTGAAATTCGGTATCATCCTGGCAAAGCAAATGTGGTGGCCGATGCACTCAGTCGAAAGGGTTATGCGAACTCCATTCGTCTTCTATGTTCGGAAATCATAACCAATATCAAAGATCAAATCCGAGAAGCTCAACATGTTTCCATAATGGAATACGACATACGAGATGAGTTATCTTGTGGAGCAGAACTTAAACTCGAAACAAAATCTGACGGCATTCTGTATTACCTAGATCGTATATGGATTCCCGATCACAATAACCTTCACGATACCCTTATGAAAGAGGCGCACAAAACACGATACTCTGTACATCCAGGAGCTGATAAGATGTATCAAGACCTTCGATACACGTACTGGTGGCCTGACATGAAAAAGGATATTGCTGTTTTTGTTTCCAAGTGCCTTACCTATTCGAAAGTAAAAGCTGAACATCAAAGACCCTCAGGACTGCTAGTCCAACCTGAAATACTTGTATGGAAGTGGGAAAACATAACCATGGACTTCATTACCGGGTTACCTCGCACTTCCGGTGGGTATGACACTATATGGGTAATCATTGATCGTCTTACAAAATCATCTCACTTCATTCCGATTCGCGAGGACTTTAAGAATGAGAAACTAGCTCGTATCTACATCAGCGAAATCGTAAGCCGTCATGGTGTACCGTTAAGCATTATTTCAGATCGGGATGGTCGTTTCACTTCACGAACATGGCAAGCCGTACAAGCCGCTTTGGGTACACGATTAGACCTCAGTACGCTTATCATCCCCAAACTGATGGTCAATCTGAACGCACCATTCAAACTCTTGAAGACATGCTTCGAGCATGTGTCATAGACTTCCAAGGGAATTGGGACGCTCACCTACCATTAGTTGAATTTTCGTACAACAACAGCTATCATTCAAGTATCGGCATGGCACCTTTCGAAGCGTTATATGGTCGTAAGTGCCGATCACCAATATGTTGGCACGAAGTTGGAGAAGCTCAAATCACCGGTCCAGAATTAATACAAGAAACAACAGACAAGATTCATCAAATCCGAAACAACCTTTTAGCGGCACAAAGTCGTCAAAAGAGCTATGCTGACAAGCGGTGAAAGCCCTTGGAATTTAACATTGGTGACCAAATACTTTTAAAAGTATCGCCGTGGAAGGGAGTAGTTCGTTTTGGCCAAAAAGGCAAGCTAGCACCACGCTACGTAGGTCCTTTCAAGATACTCGAAAGAGTAGGACCTGTAGCCTACAAGCTTGACCTACCGGAGGAACTCAACAGAATTCATCCCACATTCCACGTATCGAACTTGAAGAAGTGCCTCGCCGATGAAAATCTCCATATTCCTCTAGAAGACATTCAAGTCGATAGATCTATGCATTTCATTGAAAGACCAGTAGAAATTATGGACTTCGGAGAAAAACGTTTAAGACGAAGCCGCATCCCAATTGTCAGGGTACGCTGGGAGTCGAAACGAGGACCTGAGTTTACTTGGGAACGTGAAGACTCAATGCGCGAGAAACACCCACACCTATTTCCTGTAACTACTACTACTTAAATTTCGGGACGAAATTTCTAAAAGTAGGGGATACTGTAACATCCGTCGAAAAACGGGTTTTCAAAACCCGCTTCGTTACCGAACAATCAGTTCTAAACTTTTGTTGTTTATTTATGACTTATTTTAATTTTAAACGATACATAATTAATAAACAAATTAGAAGTTATAAATTATAATTGTTAAAAAGTAAAAATAAATAATTTAAAAAGAAAAACCGGCTGCCGGGAGTCGAACCCGGGTCAGCCGGGAACCCACAATCTTAACTTTCACATAAGCAACCACTCCGCCACTCTGTTTTTTTTTGTTAAGATACCGAAACAATTAAATCAAATGATGAACCGCGGAAATCAAATCTAGTCAAGTCGCGCCCAAATTGCAGTCGTCGGAAATCCCGACGATTTCGTCGATAATTGACGGTTTCTTCTAATTTAACCGAAGAATTTACCTCCACGACGGTTATAACCGATGTCTGAACCCGCGACATCAGTCGTAACCGCCGGAGAACGGCTGACCATGAATCAAGACCGAAATCAGACCCCATGCGTCTCGATTCTTCCCTATAAATTCACCCACAATTCACTGGTAGCCTTTTCGCTTAAAATCGCACCTTTTTCTCGACGAAATTTCACTCGCCGGAAATATCCTGCCATCGCCGGACTCTCGCCGGAAAACCGAGACTCACATCCACACGGTATTTCCCTCGACTCATTCTATATCAATCCATTGCTAGACTGTTGCTAACACAAATCCACCATCCAGAATCAATCCCAGACAACGTTGTCGGAATTCCTGCCTTCGCCGGAAAACTTTTGAAACTTCCTGAATCATGCTATGAGCCGGTATGATCATTCAAACTTCTGTTAATCTTTGTTAAAGTACCTCAATTTCATAATTAATCGAGCAGAATTGTTAATTTATTCTAAGCAGCCGAAGTTCACTGTCAGAGCCGACGGACCCTTGCCGGAGTTCTGTGAAAGACACGGATCGGTACCTCCTATCCCCAAACTCTCTCCATTCATTACCTTTCAAATACTTATAATGTTTGATAATCAAATTAGTCGTAAATCAGTCAAGTTATCACGGTCTGTGTTTTTGAGCGAAGAGACGAAGACGGGTTATAATATAAGGTTAATTAAAATCAGTTTTATGAACGGGTTAGACACACAGTCCAGCGGTGGACTGTGTGCAAACAAATACACATACGTCGCGCGTTCGATTCCTGTCCCAACCTTACTCTCTTGAAATAAAAATGCCTTTTTAACAAAACCGGGTTAACTCTCAAAATCATGTTAAGTATAATAAAAACCGGATTATTAACCAGGTTAGACACACAGTCCAGCGGTGGACTGTGTGCACGTTAACCCACAGGTCCCGGGTTCGAGACCTGTGGTCAGCTCCGGTTCGCTACATTTAAAACCCTTTTTAAAAATAATTAATTTCTGGATAAATCTAAATAGTATATAAGTATAATTAAAAACAGAATTATTTAGGGTTAGACACGTAGCTCAGTTGGTAGAGCTGCGTGCACGCGTACGGGAGGTCACGGGTTCGAGTCTCACCCAGCGCACATATATAAGCGACCGGACCGGTCAACGGTCAACGGTCAAAAGTCAACATTTTTTTTATTATTTTTATTTATTTATTTAATTTAAAAATCAATTAAAAATACTTAAAAATAACGTTTTTAAAGTTAGAAAGTAGCCTTAAACTCACAAAAATATATCCAAAAATCCTATTAAAATAGTTAATAAAATCCACATACTTACCGTACCTTTTCGTTATTAATTAGGTTAGTTATTCCTCGTCGATCAATCCTCTAAACTCGTGCGCATTCAATATCTTCAAGCAAACGCACCCAATGTGAGTGAATCTCTACCAATTCCCCGTTTTAATCACATTTTGGGGTGTATCATGTGTCGCTATTTATTTATTTTAATTAAACACTTGTGCATCCATCATGTTCATGATCAAATGTGTATCCAATATGTATTAGTTGTTTGTGTGGTTGATATTTAAATTTAATTTATCATTTTTAGTACATACATTTCATAGGCCGCCGCTCCCCATTACCTATGAGCGTGAGATGTTCCCCATTACCTATGAGCGTGAACCAGGCGTTGCCAATATAAGATCGGCTCCGTTTGATTGAGCCTTGATCTCAAATACATTAGCATCGGCCGTCCGTTTCCCCATTACCTATTAGCGTGAACGGGACGTTGCCAACATATACATTGTCATTCTTATTATTTACTTAAGCAAGGTGGTTTGTGATCGTTATGTTTATATACATTTGTTCATATATGATTGTTGCACGATTTTCCTATATTAATCACAATAATGAATCAATGACAAATGTTTTTAACAAGATTCACTCGCCAACTTTTGTTGACCCAAAATTCCCCATTTTTACACATGATACAGGTGATCAAGTTGAAGCAAGAAACATATAGGGCGGCCTAGAAGAATAAACCAGTTTAGATTTTGGATTGTTTTAGTTAATTTTTCCTTTCCTTGTATTGAATGAATTTGACTTGGAACTTTGAGATGTAATTTGAATTTAATAAATATGAAACATATTAGTAAACATCATGAGCTTTGGTGATAACCCAATTATGCCCCGACTCTTATTCCGCTGCGGGTCGGGGTGTGACAGCTAATGCCCCCACCTCGCCTCTCATGTTTGATACTGGAGCATCCTATCATGTTGATCCCGATCGTGCGTCTTTCCACTCCATATCCGAATACGGTGGTCCGGATGAAATCATCCTTGGCAATGGTAACACTCTCTCTATTACTCACATTGGTCAACAATATATTAAAACATCCAATGGTTCCCTTTCCTTAAAGGACGTTTTATGTGTTTCCCATTTTAAAAACAAATTAATTTCCGTTGCAAAATTGTGTAAAACTAATCAAGTTTCTGTGGAATTCTTTCCTACACATTTCTTTGTCAAGGATCTTCGCACGGGGGCACGCCTAATGCGGGGAGAGAATTACCTTGATGTCTACTATGCAAATCCTCCATCGTCACCACAAATAAATGCAGTTTCAACCACATCGCCTCTCGATTGGCATCACAAACTTGGGCACCCTTCCGATCGGATTCTCAAGAAAATAACCAAATGTTTAGGTTTACAACTTAATTTTCCGAATTTTCAGTGTAATTCCTGTTCAATCAATAAAAGTCACAAAGATTCATTTGGCACAAACTCATTTACTACTACAAAACCCTTACAATTGATTTATTCGGATGTTTGGGGACCAGTTGAAAAGTCCATTGACGGCTTCAATTATTATGTGATTTTTGTTGACTTTCACACCAAATACATTTGGCTATATCCCATGAAACGCAAATCCGACGTGTCCATCCTGTTTCCTCAATTCAAATTGCTAGTAGAAAAGTTTTTCCAAACACCAATAATTTCTCTTTTTAGTGACAACGGTGGCGAATATATTGGTTTAATTCCTTATCTACAAGCTCAAGGTATTTCTCACTTCACTACACCTCCGCATACTCCGGAACAAAATGGTGTGGTCGAACGCCGTCATCGTCACATTGTGGAAACTGGCTTAGCTCTTTTCCACTTTGCTAAATTACCTCTCTCATTTGGACACATGCTTTTCAAATCGCGGTGTATCTCATTAATCATCTCCCTACACCAATCTTAAATTTTCAAAGTCCATATTCCATCCTCTACAAGAAAGCTCCATCATACACCAAATTAAAACCGTTTGGATGCCTTTGCTACCCATGGCTTCGCCCCTATGCAAAATCCAAACTTCATCCATGTTTAGAAAGATGTGTATTTTTAGGCTACTCGCCATCAAAATCGGCTTACAAATGCTATGATTACAGTAGCCAACAATTATATCACTCTCGTCATGTGGAATTCATAGAGTCTGAATTTCCACTAAAATCTCTCACCACCTCCTTAGCAAAACTCACTGTTGATGAATTTCTAAGTCCCTCGCAAGCCCAATCTCCTTCATTTCTCCATAAACCTACTACTCTTCCATCACTCAATTCCACACCATCATCCAACCCAACTACAACCCCGCCACACACCCCTTCCTCGCCGCCGACCCAACAATTTTCTTCAACTTCTACGGGCCTGCAGCCCAACCAACCTTCCACCGACCCCACAGGCCCAATTGAGGCAGCCCAATCACCTGCATTCCCATTCCAACCCAACCAGCCTATTCCTCCTTCTCAACAGGTCCCATCCTCCCACCACCAGGCCTTATCGTTTATCTCTACCCAACCCACCACACCTACTTCTACCGAGCCCACTTCCTCCTCCACATCTTCTGACTCTTCCATCGAGTCAACCACCACCTCACCGATTCCTACACCTCCTCCACCACCTACCCGCACCCGCAAACCAAACCTAAAATATTACAACTCAGCCTTTGTTAATCAAACTACTGCTCATTCAATTCCTCCCACACTCGAACCATCCACTCATAATCAAGCCTTAAAAGACCCGGATTGGCGTAAAGCCATGGACATTGAGTTCATTGCTTTAATAACGAATGCTACATGGGAACTAGTCCCTCCTTTACATCACAAACCTATCAGTTGCAAATGGGTATTTTGTATCAAACGACATCCTGATGGGTCTATTGAGAAATACAAGGCGCGTCTCGTCGCCAAAGGCTTTCTCCAAGAATATGGGAAGGATTATTTTGAGACATTTAGTCCGGTTACCAAACCCGTCACAATCCGTACGGTTCTTGCCATTGCGTTGTCTCAAAATTGGCCACTTCGGCAACTCGATGTTACCAACACCTTCTTACATGGCACTTTGCATGAAGATGTTTACATGATCCAACCCCCAGGTTATGAAAATCCGGATTTTCCTAATCATCTTTGTCACTTGAGGAAATCCCTTTATGGTCTCAAGCAAGCACCACGTGCTTGGTACATGGAGCTCACAAACTTCCTTCTTGAACTTGGTTTTCGCAAATCCTTAGCGGATCCATCTCTATTCATCTATAGCCATTATGGGATTGTCTCGTATTTCTTGGTATATGTTGATGACATTGTCTTAACCGGTAGTAGTGATACCTTTGTCAAACACATCATTCACTCATTATCCAAAAAATTTTCTATCAAAGATCTTGGCAGGCTACATCACTTTCTTGGTATAGAAGTTATATCCACTCCTAATTGTTTGTTTCTATCCCAACATGCTCATATCCAAAATTATCTCAGCAAGTTCAAAATGGATGGTGCTAAACATGTTACCACCCCTCTCAACTCCACTGAACCACTCTCTCCTGTTGATGGCTCACATCATGTTGATCCTAACCTTATAGTCAATTAGTGGGTTCTCTTCAATACCTTGCCTTTACTCGACCCGATATCTCATTTGCCATTAACAAACTCTCTCAGTACATGCACAACCCCACTCAACTCCATTGGCAAGCCTTAAAACGAGTCCTTCGTTACCTCAAAGGTACAATCCACCATGGCTTATTTCTAAACCATGGTTCTCCCATCACTCTCACTGCTTTTACCGACTCCGACTGGGGTGGCATTAGCGACGGGGACCGTTCAACTACTGCGTATATCATCTATCTTGGTTCCAACATTATCTCTTGGCACTCATCGCGTAAAAAATCAGTCTCCAGATCTTCCACGGAGGCGGAGTACAAGGTATTAGCAAATGGTGCTGCCGAACTTTCTTGGGTCCAGAACCTCTTATTGGAACATGGTTTGAAGATGGCTAAAACCCCAACGTTACTTTGTGACAATGCTGGTGCTACTTATCTATGTGCAAATCCAGTGTACCACTCGCGGATGAAACATGTGGCACTCGATTACCACTTTGTTCGAGAGAAAGTCACTAATGGTTCACTAAAGGTCCTTCATGTTCACTCGGCCGACCAACTTGCTGACATGCTTACCAAGCCACTGGGGCGGGGTCCTTTCCAACGGTTACGATCCAAGATTGGAGTCTCCGATGGATCCTCCATCTTGCGGGGGCATATTAAGGAAAAGCATATTTCATTCTCATGATTGTAGTTTCTGTTTATAAGCTAGAGTTATTTTTAGATAGCATTTTATTATTATTCTTCTCCACATGTTTAGCCTTCACCATAACCTTAGTATTTTCCTTTCCATTCATGTATTATATCAAGATCTGTACTGGCTATTTAAAGCCATTGTATTCGATGTAAATTGTATGCTTTTTGATAATACAATAAAGCTTTTATAGTTTAGTTATCAAATCACCCCTATTTAGTCATTTTCTCCAACATAACATTTTGCTGCAAGTTTGCTACCGTCGGATTATTTTAACAATGAAACCTTTGTCATATTATTTTCTTTTTGTTTCAAATATTGTTTGCTTCAACTATTTGCTATTTCAAGGGGTGAGATGCCAAAATTTCATAGGATACGTTCAGGATTTACACGAACATATAACACTGTTCAAATTTCCAGGTGAGCGTCCGCACCCACCCCTTGAGCTGACACTAGGTCCGCCCCTGAAGAGAGCCCATACCAAACAAACTCCCGTCAGGGGAGGAATTTGTGAAGAAATTACAAAATGGTGTTAATGAAAGTCTACAGATCGAGACAATGTGTGGTAAAGAAAAATAAATTAAATGCCTTCTCTTAAGTGGTTGAACCTTCAGAGGCAAAATGGTTGTAAGTTCCCTTTATCGTGACAATTTTAATGAAAGAAATACTAATTTAAATAGTTTTGGGAATGATTTGATATAAAATTAAATATCAAACACATATTAGCTAAGAATCAATATAGATTAATATATATATATATATATATATATATATATATATATATATATATATATGCTACAGTAGAAATTAAGTTACAACATTATTATATAATAAAATAAAACTCAAGTTCTATAATGATTTATACATGGAAAGTATGACCGTAACCGTGAGCTTTGATTTTTTCTCAAAGGAACCAGTTGATGTCCAAGCTAAAAAGCTTTGTATGCTTTAGTATCGATTAATTGGTCATGAGACAACGCCTTTAGGAGGGGGAAGACCTACGAGCTATAAGGCTATTGGGTGGGGAGGCATTGGCGAAGCTTGAGATTTCCGACGAAGATCGAAAACGTATATACTCAAAAATTTCTATATAACTAGGTGTCGAAAACATATACATAAAAAATTCTATACAAAAACTACATATATAACACTACTGATCGAAAAGTCGGGGGATCGGGCGCCCCATCGGCCCCTTCTAACCTGCGCTAATGTGTGGAGGTGGTCTATCACTTGGTGATGGGTCTTCACATAAGCTGCCACCGCACCTAAGGGCCATCACCTCACCCAAGTGATGGACCTAGAGTGTAGGTGATGCGCCTCCCCTTGTTTGCTATATATACAAGATGTACATGTGTATATGTGTGTTGGATAACAGCAAAGAAAAAAAGTAAGGTGGGCTGGTCACAATTGTCGGTCAAGCAACGGAAGTGACGAAACGTGCCTGGGCGGTGTGGACGACCGTGACGGCTCGCTGCTGTACCCCACACGCAGCAGCCTAAGTGTGAGATTTTGAGGGAATTTTGGATTGGAGAGGATAAATTAAAAGAGGAAGCGAGAGAAATAGTGATAAGGTTTCTTTGATGGATGGATGTAGGTGAGTTTTTCGGAGGATGACGTGGAAAGAAGGCTGTTGAGTGATGGTGGAGATTAGGGTTGGTTGATCGGAGATGGCGTCGACAAGGAAGAAAGTTGGAGAGAGTTAACGGGATGATGATGTGTCACGTGTGTTACACGAATGGAGGAGAAAAAATATTCATGGTGGAACTGATTGAGAGTAGAGACGCTGAGATATTTTTATTTAGAGTTAAATGCTTGGTTGGTCCCTGTGGTTTACAAATCTTGCAGACTTGGTCCCAGTGGTTCACTAATTACACACTTGGTCCCAGTAGTTTCAAATTTTGCACTCGGGTGGTCCTTACCACTAACCTTTGTTAGATTTCTCAGTTAAGTATATGCAAAATTACTATATTACCCTTGAAATAATAAAAATAAAAAAATGTAAAAAAGAGGGATAAGCTGTGATAATCAGAACGTGGGGCATAATCCTTGAAAATAGGAAGTGAGGCGTGGGGGAAAAACCGAGTAATATAGTTTATCGCTTATTTATTTGATGCTCTGTTTTAGTTTTAGGATATGAAAGTTTTATTATCAAAATTAGGGTTTATTCCTTGTAATCGGAGATTCACCCATCTCGAATTGGGTTGTTTATTTAAGCAATCAAGCTTTCAGTTTCTATTCAATTTCTAGATTCTATCAGCACGCCTAATTGAAACTGCTAGGAACCTCTTTGATTGAGCATTTCAAAGGCCACACAAACAAGAGCATAACTGATCATTTCTCAGGACAGTAGATGTAGAGAAAAATGGAGAAAATATAGACAAACAAGGGAATAAAATCACAATGATGATCAACTAAGGAAGAAACAGTTAGTTATAAGGACTAGAGTGAAGGATACTCAGAGCATTTGCAAAAATCAATCCAATTGCACCAGCCGACCGAATGAGCAGAATGTTGAGGATGACATAAATAGATGAAAACAAAACCAGGGAATTGTTTGAACGCTTGAGTTGATCCTCGGTCGCTACTGCATGCAAGAAAGCTTCAGATGTTCTTGTAAAAACAGAAAATAAACCAATTGAAAGAACAAAGTTAAGTTCATGACTTCATGTACTATTTGTAGCATTCGTGTCTGCGATAAAGATCTGTCTATCACAACTTTGTGAATCTAGATTCATATCTCTACGACAATGGTGAAAACTAGAATGCACTGATAAACTATGCAATAAAGGAGGCCATAAAGAAACCAACACAAATTAGGCAGAGGAGTATTAGCAGTGAACTAGTGATTATTTCTTTGGTAAAAGTATTGACTTCATTAACAATAGGTGGTGGCTGAGTTTTTGAAAGAGAGAGATGGAGTGAGGAAGAAGATGAGTAGTAGGCCCTCTTTTTTATATTTTTATATTTTTATTATTTCAAGGGTAATATAGTAATTTTGCATATACTTAACTGAGAAATCTAACAAAGGTTAGTGGTAAGGACCACCCGAGTGCAAAATTTGAAACTATTGGGACCAAGTGTGTAATTAGTGAACCACTGGGACCAAGTCTGCAAGATTTGCAAACCACAGGGACCAACCAAGCATTTAACTCTTTTATTTATATATGTTTCAGTTTCTCTGTGTATATGTGTTTATTCATTAGCCTTAGCACCTCATGATCATATTTTGTTTGCACAGCACCCTTGCTATTTCATAAGATATTATTGTTACATGCTTTATAACCAAAGATAAATTTGCGAAACTACTACAAAATTTGAACATAAAGGAAAACTCAAAAACATGAAAACTTTTATATGTTTGATTGCTACAACGAGTTTTGATACCGTAAAGAAGTGAAACGATATCAACCGAATTTCTGCCGCATAGCGAGGAGAAATTTTGCTAGTTTATTTCTAAAATTTAAAGCAATTAAAAAACAACTAATTATAAGGTCTTTATAATATGATAAGAAGGAAACTAAACTACAAATTTTAATAAATTAGTTAGAAAAAAGCATCAATTTTGTTAACTTTTTTGTATCATTTATTTTGACAAGTATAATTCCACCAACACGCACTGCAAAAAAATCTCAATATTTTTTCAGTTATTATTATTGTTCTATTTTAATTGTTATGTGTCATCCAATTCCTGCATAACATTTTAAGAAAAACCCTACACCATTTCTCTCAGTTAATCAAAATCTAAAGCATGTTAACTTAATTATAAGAAAAAAATGTAAATAAAACTAGGGACAGAAAGGAAGATAGAATGAGTACCTTTCAAGGAAGAAAGCTAGAGGAAAAATGAGAATGGAAGCAAACAAGTAACGATAAGTAATTAAAACTTTCATATGCATGCCATCATCTGCAGCTAATTTGTATGAAACACTAAATGCTGCTATTACCAACTCAGCTACTACCATCATCAAAGTCGCCTTCAACCTTTGCATGATCACCGATTTCAGTCGTCTCTATCTCTACTCAAGTGCTAGTTCAGAACAAAACTTCGATTACAGCTTTAAGACTGTTAAAAGGCACCTAAATATTTTGTATTTATTAGCTAAAAGAGACTATATATAAGACTTAGGTGGTATGCATGCAAACAAAACCAGATTATGTAATATAGGAGAGAGATACAAAGATGTATCAAAAGTATTTATTATGTTAATTTATTACGTATCAGAAAATGAATTTATAGCATAACTGTGTGTGCTATTTAGTGGTAAAACTATTATTTTTAAACAATCACTCTAAGTATTAAATTCATAGAAACATTTTATAGTTAAAACATAAAACTATAAATTCCTTATACAAATTAATTATGATGATGATTACAAATTAATAATGATGACAATTTAATAGTTAAAGTACAAATTAATTAATATGTAAGAATGCTTTAAAGGGTAAAGTTATTCTACAAATGCTTTTGAATGAAAATAAGAAGTGTACAAAGACACAATAGATTACAAAATATAACATAATGTCGAAGTAAAAAAGTCACAGTGACTTACAAAAAGACCCAAATACGCAAATATAGATAACACATAATGATAAATAAAAAGACATAACAATGTTAACAAAATAATACTGGTTGTCCTTTAAGTTAACACATATCATCAGACAGTGTCTTTGCCTTCTAACCCATTTAGATTTCTAGTTAAATTCCCACACCTGCAAACCACATGAGGGTATTACTATCACTTGGTTTATAAGTTAAATACTAAATTACACTTTACGTACTTTAATATTTGATCGTTTTTTCAGGGGTGTCCTTTACATACCAAAATTACACTACTTGTCAGTTAAGTTAACACACATCACTAGGTGGTGTCTTTTAATTACCAAATTCACATTTAAGTTAAACATTGATGGCAATGGAATGAGTTTAAGTAATCCTATCCCCAAACCTGATTAGATAATTTTGTCCTAAACCCATCTTGGGTATATTCGCCGGTTCAGCTAAACCCATTGATTAAAAAAACTACCCATTGGGTATACCCAACTCAAAAGTTGTCAGGTATCTATCTAGTTACTACTAATTAGTTACGTTTAACATTATGACTAAAAGATACATAAAATAAACTACATAAATAAAATACCTAATTATATATAAAAAATAGTCAAATGCATAGATAACAAAGATAGTATCTGCCAACAATTGATTTAAATCATACATACATATTGAAAAATAAAAGAAATTATTTTGGGTATACAATCGGATAAACGAATACACTTTATCGGGTAACTGGGTCGGGTAAAAGGGTATATCACCAAATCCCAAAACTGTCCCTAACCTTCAAAAAAGAAAAACTAATCCTAAACCGGTCCCATACCCAATTACCGACCTCAACCCCATTCCAAACCCGCCCCATTGCTATCCCTAGTTGTGTTACAACTTTTGTAATGATTTTTAACTCAAATGTGAAATTTTGATAGTTAAATGATACTGTTTGATGATATGTGTTACTTAAAGGACAATGAGTGTAATTTTAGTAGTTAAAGGACACCCCCTGAAAGAACGTTCAAACATAAAAGACATAAAGGGAAATTCTGTCTTCAAGTTATAAACAAATTGACAATAATACCCTCACGTTAGTCTTTAAATTATAAATAAATTAACAATAATACCCTCACGTAATTTGCACGTGAAGGAGTTTAACCAAAAAATCTAGCCGGGTTAGAAGGCAAGAACACTGCCTATTGATACGTGTTAACTTAAATGACAAATAATGTAATTTTAGTAGTTAAAGAACACCATTTAAAAAAAGTTTAAATATAAATGACGTAAAGTGTAATTTAGCCTAAGAATAACTAAATAAGATTTATAAATAAAAAATTTTATTGGTTAGATTTTGTAATTTTATTTTCTTTCATATTTTATATTCTCCTTGTTAATTCAGGCTACTCTATTTTGTAAGCATTCAAATTTAAGTTAATTATTTTTTAATTTTATTTACAAAAAATGGAATTCAAATAAGATTTTTAAATTTTAACCAAATACTTAAAAAGAACTACAAACCTTTTATCAATTACAAGTCAAAAAATAATTTTGTATAATAATTGTATATCATCGATCACGTAAATTGTAATTCCTTTTTCATCTAAGAAAAAGTTTATGATTTATGCATTTAGCTTTTTCTTAATGTTATGATTTCTAAGAACACCATTTAAAAAAAGTTTAAATATAAATGACGTAAAGTGTAATTTAGCCTAAGAATAACTAAATAAGATTTATAAATAAAAAATTTTATTGGTTAGATTTTGTAATTTTATTTTCTTTCATATTTTATATTCTCCTTGTTAATTCAGGCTACTCTATTTTGTAAGCATTCAAATTTAAGTTAATTATTTTTTAATTTTATTTACAAAAAATGGAATTCAAATAAGATTTTTAAATTTTAACCAAATACTTAAAAAGAACTACAAACCTTTTATCAATTACAAGTCAAAAAATAATTTTGTATAATAATTGTATATCATCGATCACGTAAATTGTAATTCCTTTTTCATCTAAGAAAAAGTTTATGATTTATGCATTTAGCTTTTTTCTTATATGTTATGATTTGTAAGGTCCTAAATTGTTTTAACAGAAATACTTGCAGCGTAAACACGAATCATAAAAGTTTTCACTTACTAAACGTTTTATGATACTTGGAAACCGTTTAAAACAATTTACTTACGAGCATTACATTCTTTATTTTTGCTAATTATGTTTAAAAAAACATGCTTATAAAACTACATGACCCACTCCCATACAATCTGCGCTTGCATTGATCTTCGACCACTTCGCACTTCACGTGGAGGACTTGTATAACCTGCAGTCACCATACAACCAAGTCATTAGATGAATAACTACTCCATACATCAATCAAACTTATATAAACAAGTGACTACATCAAACTTCATCTATAAGTACCGATCCATCTGATTATAATCTCGGATCCGACCTTCGAATCACGATATTTAACCTTCGAGGACCAATCTTGTCAACCTTCACTTTCATTCCCACTATCGATGAGATTACGATTAGCAACATAAGTTTGCATTCGTGTACTTAAATCCAATGTATACATATACAAAAGTTCCATCCATCCACACACAATTCAATTCCAATACATGCATGCATGCATGCATGCATACATACATACATACATACATACATACATACATTATTACCACTCATACATACATACTATCATGTCCATTCATTCTCACATGATTAACATTCCATACATATATACATACATACAAATTCTATCAACACACATTTATGTAATTATCACCCATACACACATGCTATAAATTTCGTCCATCCATGTATGTTTTACACCCTAACGTATTCATATATACAAGTCGTAGCCACATACATGCATATAAGCTCTATGCATACGCACTTTCATATATATTTCGTCTCCATACATGCTCACTTAAGAATTCCATCCTTTCTCGCACCTCACAAAACCCTTTGGTAGGTTTAGGGTACATTTCAGAAGCTTAATGAGGCTTGGGAATGGGGACACGTGGTTCGGGATAGAAGCAAACAAAGAAATTGGGAAAAATGGGGTTAAGCCTGTCGGCGACACCTTAAATAGGCCATTGGCATCCCGTCGATAGCCAATTAGGCCACCAGCCAACCTAACCCATCGGCAACAGGCTTTACCCCAGTCGACGATGGGCTTCTCTGATCCAAAACATGGATTTTCAACTTTTTGCCATTTTCAAGCGCTGTTACCCATTCCTACGAATACTGATACGTTAATTTATAGTTTTCAAATGCCATTCCAAGGCCCTATATCATCCCAACACTAATTCTATAATCCCAACATACAAGTTAATCTCTTTTGCTAGCCTATCATCTTATTAATGACCCATTTGTTCCCACTCTTTGGATTCAAGTATAGTTATTCTACATTTGATCGGTTACCTCATTCCATACCTTGATTTCATTATTATGTACTAATCCTTTCATTATTCCTATACATCTTGCATGTACACGCACACACACTCATTAACATAAATGGAGCTAAAGTCGGGAATCACTTACCTCAAGCTTCCATTTTTGTACTTGCTTCCTTGCCTCCTCTTGACCCATTAACTTTTGTTAGGATCTAAGTTTGATTGTTGTCAAAGTTAACATGAAATGAAAGAAGACAAAACAAAGATGTATATGCAACGGAATAAATAACTTTTCAATCACAACAATGAAGATATTGCTTTCATCAACATGCTTTTATAAATTCAGTGATTCACGTATGCATGAAGAATTACAACTCCCCGTCAGCCTGATTACTCTCTGTTTGTTCGTACAAAAATGTCTAGATAGTAAGTGATGAATAGAACAGTAAATGCACTGTTCTATTTATAGTACAAACAAAACGTCTGAAGAATCTAAGCCGACGTCACTTAGAAAGCGACATCTAACAGCCTAACAAACTCCTAACATCTGCTAGACCTAATAGATTATAATCTGAATTTGTAACCAAGTCCAAGAACAATTCCTGGTACAGATTATAATCTGAATTTGTCAAAATTGCATATCCGAGGTATTGAACTTTTTTGTGAAATCTTATTAAATGAGGTGGTCTTGGGTAAGAGACATACAAGTAGGGTATGGAAAAAAATATCTCATTTCAGCATGAAATTGAGGTTTAAAAGTTGTAACTCCTGTCAATTGACCATCATACCCTCTTTCTATGAACTCTGTGTGAAGGTGTTGTTTTTCAAACGTAGTATTACTTGCCTGGTCATTTAGAGCAAATACTGTGCATATGGAAGATGGGGATATTTGAACAATGGTCTCTCCGACCTTGACGTGATAGCAAAGGGCTTTTTTTTTAGATTGAACCTCATCATTTGCCCAGAATTGTTGGAGGTATCCACGTATATTGGTGCAACGGCAGTTAGGATTGTGTAGTCTTTAGATGATGTCTAAACATCAATTATTGAGTGGAAATATTTATTTTTGTTGGTTTTCTCGAAATAAGGAAGGTAGTTATGAGGAGTTTTGATTTGCAGAGCCATGATCGGAGATGAAGGGTGAGGAATTTTGGAGCAAATGAGAGTGAAATCGCTTTTTATGGATTTTGAATTCAAGTCGGTAGTGTAAGCTCTGTTTGGATGAAACAAGGTTTTTATAAAGTGGAAAAATGAATGCTGACGTGGCAGAGTCTATTTGAAAGATCTGATGGCTAACATCTGTCCACGTGTTAACCGGTGTTTGTGGATGACAGTTGTCAGATAACCTCTGCTTGGAGAGCAACAGAGGTTGGGAACAGTGGATATGAATAGTGATGATTTTAGTCTATCAGATGATAGACATCAGAGGTTAGGCAAACAGTGGTTATTCCTAACAAATGTTATGAACAGTGGTGAGTGAGAATAGAGGATACCTATCATCAGTGGATAAACTTTAAACAAACATAGGTTTTAGAAACAATGGTTTGTAATAGACTTTAAGGATTTTGTGAAAATTTTTACTCAAGGCTATTTTTAAAGATGGATTTTTGATTTTCTGAAAACATTTTAATGCTTTTCATTCATGGAAAACAAAATGTTGCTTTTATTCCATGTTCAGCATACCAATCCTAGAGATCAAGCTTTCAAAAGTGGATGTGTCTAAAGCTTTTGTCAACACATTTGCTAGCTGATCCTTGGTTGGAACATGATGCTAAAAAATCATACCTTTTTCATAGCAATCCCTAACAAAGTGATGTCTGATATCAATGTGTTTGGTTGTTGAATGAGAAACTGGATTTTTGGTGATGCTTTCAGCTGCTTGACTATCCAACATGAGAGGAGTCTATAAAGCAGTCACATGAAAATCCAGTAGCTAATTTTGAAGCCACAAGAGTTGAGATGTGTAGCTTGCATCAGCAATATATTCAACCTCTTCTATTGATGTTGAAACCACTGCTTGCTTTTTGCTTTGCCAAGAAACTAACAACCTCCTGAAGTGGACTTCCTTGTAGTATGACAACCAGCAAAGTCTATTAAACCTCTTCTATTGATGTTGAAACCGCTGCTTGCTTTTTGCTTTGCCAAGAAACCAAGCAATTGCCTAGAAACTGACAACCTCCTGAAGTTGACTTCCTTGTAGTATGACAACCAGCAAAGTCACTGTCTGAGTAACCTAAAAGCTCAATATTACGATTAGCAGGATACCAGATACCAAGTGTGGGAGCACCTTTTATGTATCTAAATATCCTTTTCACAGCTATAAGGTTGGACTTTCTAGGTGCTGATTTGGATCTTGCACAGACACATGTGGCAAACATGATGTCTGGCCTTGATGAAATTAGGTGCAATAATGACCCAATCATGCTTCTATAAAGTGTTTGATCAACCAAGTCATCTTTATCATCAATAGTGACCAATTTTGAGGTGGCCACGGTGTACTACATGGTTTACAATCATTCATATCAAATTTTGTTAATAGTTCTTTAATATATTTACTTTGATGAATGAATGTACCATTTTGCAATTGCTTAACTTGGAGACCAAGAAAGAATTGAAGTTCACCCATGGCACTCATCTCAAACTCTGCTGTCATGAGTTCCCTAAACTCTTCACACATAGAATCACATGTGGATCCAAAAATAATTTCATCCACGTAAATCTCGACAATCATCAAATCCTTTCCTTTCTATTTTAAAAACAATGTTTTATAATTTTACCTCTTGTGAAGCCTTTGGATAAGATAAAGGTGGAAAGAATTTCATACCAGGCCATTGGTGCTTGTTTCAAGCTATATAAAGCTTTATTAAGCTTGTAGACATGATCAGGATAAAAGACATCTTCAAAACCAGGGGGTTGGCATACATCTCTTTCTGGATCTTACCATAAAGGAATGCACATTTGATATCCATTTAATACATCTTGACGTTGTGGTTGACAACAAAAGCTAAAAACAATCTGATAGCCTCTAATCTTGCTACTCGAGCAAATTTTCATCATAATCAATGCCTTCTTCTTTGTCTCTAGCCTTGAACCACAAGCTTAGCTTTGTTTTTGACAACAATGCCCCTTTTCATCTGTTTTGTTCTTGAAGACCTATTTTTTGCCAATTGGACATACATCCTTAGGCAATGGTACAAGTTCTCATACTTGTTGTCTTTTGAACTGTAGGAGCTCTCCTTGCATGGCCTATACCCAACTATTATCTCTTAGTGCCTCTTGGTACTTGACTGCTAATGGAAGTTTGTACAGAGTACAAGTGTTGTGTGGATATTGTGCATTTTGAGACATTTTTTCTTGTTTACAAACAGGTTTTTGTTTAAAATACTTTTGAACGTATATAAACTTTTACTCTGTTTTCAATTCAATGAACAAACGATATCAGTAGTAGGAGCTAATCTGTTTATATCAAATTGATTGTTTAAATCAAATTTGATTGACCAAGCTCTGATACCAATTGTTAGGATATCAGTTTGATTGTTGTGAAAGTTAAGATGAAAATAGTGAAAGAAGGTAAAACAAAGATGAAATATGCAACGGAATAAATAACTTTTCAATCACAACAATGAAGTTATTTCTTTCATCAACATGCTTTTATAAATTCAATGATTCACGTATGCATGAAGAATTACAACTCCCCCTCAGCCTGATCATTCTCTGTGGGTTCGTACAAAAATGTCATGATGGAAAGTGATGAATAGAACAGTACAGGCACTGTTCTATTTATAGTACAAATAAAAAATCTAAAGAATCTAAGCTGACGTCACATAGACAGCGACATCTAACAGCTAACAAACTCCTAACATCTGCTAGACCTAAGCACTGTTACATTGATAATATATGTCACACCCCGATTTTCGATGTAGCGGAAGCGTGTTGCGAGGTGTGGCCAGAGCGGCAATCGTTGCATTCAACCAAGTAAACGACAATGATATTACAAAACATTCATCCATACTTTTATTTAATACATAACGTACAAACCAACCTTTGTTTTTAAAACCATATCACAAGTTTGAACATTATTACTTAAAATTCAACATAAGTTTATAAAACATAACAACGTAAAATTGGATTAAACACGACATCTTGAGTTCACAATCAACGAACAAGATTTTTCCCCCGAAGGCCATCCACTAGTTTCCTGTAATACATGTTAGTTTTGAAAAAAACGTCAACAAAAGCTGGTGAATTCATGTTATAAATTTTGTATCAAATGAATTATCAAAAACATTTGAAATAAACTTGTTTAATATAGCTTAATGAAACCTATAAGATCATTAGTGTGTTGCAAGGACACTAACGTGTATGCCGAATAAGGTGGCAACCAAACCTTGACTATTTATTTTGTGTCTGAGACAGTCGTTTTAAACACAAAAGCACTCTAATATGATTTGTTATTATTGCTGTATTAGAGTGGGGCTCGCCCAAACCCAATAGATCTATCCCCTTGTTCCTCGGTACTTGTTATTCATTAATGGCCCCAATGCTTGAGCCTTATTCACATGTGATCTAAATATTTTCATTTTCCCAGCTATATTAATTGTAACATGTATAAATCCCCGTACGTTTAAAACCATAAAAACGTTAGAATAAAAGGGGAAACATGAACTCACTGATTTGCGTTCCGTGCAAATCTCTATTCGATTCTTGATACTTTGTTCGTTTCTTGACCTACAAGTGTTCTAATCTATTAGACACTTAGGCTTTCGTTTGTTTCTCATACAAGTATTTTATCTCGAATTTCATACTTGTAATTGTTGGTTTTTCTTTGTTGATACACATATATATATTTCTTTCATATATATATATATATATTAGATTGATTACATGTAAATGGACCTAATCCATTATTTAATTGTAAGAATTTAATCAAAGAGTTTATTACATATGGGCCTAGCCCAATAGTTTTTATAAGTATGGGTCTAGCCTAATTTGCTTACTTTGAGTGGGCCTAGCCCAATTCGTTTCATGTATGTGGGCCTAGCCCAACCTAATATTGTTTATAGTAGGTTAAGCTCATTTGATTTATAAAAGTGGATCTAGCCCAAATTAAAATGAAAGATTGGGCCTAGTACAACATAGTTTTAAAAATTTGATTAGCCTAAGTTTATTTTTATAAAAGTGGGCTTTAGCCCAATGTTAGTTTTTATAAAATGGATAGTCCAATTTATTTCTTCATAAAAGTGGGCTTGGCCCAAAGTTATCTTTTATTTAAATGGGTCTAGCCCATGTAAACTTTTATAAAAGTGGGCTTAGCTCAAAGTTTATTTTTATAAAAGTGGGCTTTAGCCCAAAGTTTGATTTTATAAAAGTAGGATTAGCCCAAGTTTGATTTTTTTATACCAGTGGGCCTTAGCCCAAAGTTAATTTTATAAAAGTGGGCTAGTCCATGTATTTTTATAAAAATAGTTTTAGCCCAATATAGATTTTTAAATATGAGCTTAATCTAATAATTATTTAGTTGGGCTTATCCAAAAATATTTGCTAGTATTTGTTATAACTTATAAAATTTATTTATGAAAACTATTAGTTGTAAGTTATAGATTTAAAAATTTTAGTAAATATAAAGTGTATCGGTTTACTTGTTCGTTTTGACCGTTATGTTCGTGTCGACTACTTTATTTGTTTCCTCTTGGTCGTTTGTTTCGTCTATACCATATATTTTATTTTGTCAAAGTTCACCGAATTGTCCGATATATATTATTTTATCATTAATTTGAACACTTATATTTTTGTATTCAATTTAACATGACCAAAATATATATAGTTTTTATACAAAAAACATGTACATATGTAAGATGGTTTAGAAATATATATATTTATCTCATTTTTTAGTTTAAGAAAATATAAGTAATTAATTTCTTAACCTTTTCATCCAAATCCTTTATTTAAACATGATTAAATTTCCTAATCACTTTTAATCACCAAATCTTTAGTTAAATCATATCTTAATCAAGATTAACTTTTATAAAAATTTGTCATCGTTTCTTCTAAAAATATAAGTTTTCCATGTTTATAAACATGTTTTAAATAATTAAACTAACTCAAATCATCATCAATCTCAAATATTATATAAATGTATTAACAAAATGTCATGAACTTGTTATAATTTTAATCTTTCTTAAAATGAAAACTTTATTATCATTTTTAAACAAAACTTTTAAATCATAACTTTTATTTATTGATCTAATACATGTATGATCATCTTTAAAGTATGAGATTATCTTCATGACATATTTTGTTAATGAATCTTGCTAATCTAAATATGCATGCGTTTAGATCACCTTTTTATTCATAATTTTGCAAGGTTCAAGTTTACTAGTTCATAACAAGTTCAAGATCATCAAAAATTATCAAGAAAATCACATGATTATGTTAGTGATCTTAGATTATTAGTGTTTTCAAGTGGGTTTTTATATAACTTTTATGATGATCTTGTGAAATTTTATAAAATAAAAAAAGTATAACATAAGGTTTAAGATCTTACTACTAGCACAATGGCTAGGGATGATATAGAGGATGAAGAAAATGGAATGATCAAAAGTTCTAAGCTTCCAAAGTAAGCTTCTAATTCTTGCAAGTTCCTTAGATCACCTATAGATCATGCTTATAGTTTTTGTGTTTGGGTTTTAAAAAGTTGAAGGTGAACAAGGGATGCTTTGGCTAATTTTGGGAGTAAATGGAAGAAGTGTTCTTTGTGTTCAAGTGTTGTGAAGATGAAAGAATGAACTGGCTAAGTGTTGATGATTATGTTTATGTTTTTACACAACTAAATATACCAACTTAACCATATTGTGCCAACACATATAAAATGAGGTTAGTGGCATGAGGAGAAGCTCTCATGTTGGCCGTGAGGTGTTAGCTTGTTTTTTGTAAATATATATTTTTTTATAACTTTTATAAACTTTAATAAATTTATATATATTTTTTTATAAAAACTAATGCCCGAATACTTTAAAGCGATGTTATAGTAGGCCAAAATAATTTACTAGTCTTGTTGTTTTGTTGTTCGGTTGATAAAGTTAGTTTGGGTCTTGTACCGGGTGAAATACTGATATATAGTGTTACTTATAAATTTTATGTTCATAATAATTCTAGTACAATTCTTATTGTCCCGTTAATTAATCTAGTTCTTCAGACAAAAAATTTTGTCATTTTGAGTTCAGTTCTGGTACCGGCTTTGTTGTCAAGTTTTTACTGAACAAATCGTTTGACTTTAAATAATAAGATTTATATATGGGTTTTATAATATTTCTAACACCCATTATTATTCTTTAGCTAAAAATATTTATTTTTGGATTTTCGGATATTTGCTGTTTTGTGCTGCGGAATGCTGTATTTTGCTGCAAAATGCTGAATTTTGCTGCAGACTTGAACAATTTAGTATTTTATATAAAAATTTTATGGTATAATAGTACAGAAAATTTTGTCTTACTTTTGAAATATCAGACTGTACCGTAATAAATTATGATATTTATTACATGTTCGCGTCGTTGTTATCTGTCTAGGATATGGTTATATATATTCGAGATTGTGACGAATCCATTATCATATCAAGTTATGATTTGGTTAAATTCCTAGACTTTAAGACTTAAAATCAAAATTAAGTCATGTTATACGATAAATAGACTATGTACTAGTTGTTCAAGTTGTACAGAATTACCGAAATTTTGCTAATTGTCACAATATAAGTAAACTCTGATGATCATCATCTATTGAGAATCATCTGTTGAGCTTTATCATCTGTTGATCCACAACAAACCTTGCTTCATCAGACTTTAGTCTTCATCAGCAGAGGTTATCTTTGGTAGGCCTTTGGCTTTAATTAGAGTTTGTCTTCAATAGATCTTCAAAAGATGAAATGAAAAGCATGATGAAACAGATGTTACAAAATTTTCAAGTAACCTTCTACTCAGAAAATTGCCAATGAGCTGTGGAAATAAGAGGTTGTAGACTATTTTGGCTTTCCAATCATCTGTTCTTTTGTGGGGTCTACTAGATCCAACAACTTTCCATCCTTTGTTCCATCTTGACATAATCCCTATTCTTTCATGTCATCATGTTTACAATATTGTTAACATACAAGCTCATTCAAATTAACATGCATTTCAACTCATATGTTTTATTGGCTTTCATTAGTCAAATACTAACATATACAAACATAGATTAACAATAACATCATTGAAAATCCACACAATTCAACATATCATCATGTATAACACACAAATGATCGAACATGAATCACATGATTTCCCTAATATTATAATCGTGTTAGGAATCCTAACCATGCTATTCCCACATTCGTTGACTTTTCAGAAACTTAACTATCAAGCATACTAACTTCCTAATTAGAAACCTGTGTTCATCTTGCCATGTTATAACATAACCACTACACTAGATGCATTTCATACTCTTGTTATTGGTCACATACAACCATATGATTACTTAGTTACATATATACACATATATAATCAATTCCATACATACTGGTACTTCCAATGATTCTATAACTGACAACATCATTTAAGGTAGCCAATACATCATAACTTCTAACTTAAGACTTGATAGTAATTTCATATGTTCCACAATTAGCACAACTAACATCCTTAATCTCAATTAAGTTATCGATCAAACACATAGTGTGTACCAAACCATTCAAAAATAGAGTACATATGCATAGTTCTTACCAAATTACACAATCTAACTAAATTCCCACATGTATTGCGTTTGAAACACATTCTGCATGTTAGATTACTATTAATTACATCATTAGCACACACTACACATGTTCGTCCATTACTTGCATAGAATTTCACATACTAACCTATACTAGGAATTTCATCGAACGCTTGGCGTTTGGATAACAATTCAGCCCGATGCACAAGCTCTTCCTCTATAATCTTCTAGTTCATACTCCTATTCATCATATTCAACCGATAATCAAGTTACCCCCATACTATAATCATTCATTCTATCAAAAATCAAGCAAACACCACCTAATACATCATGTATTCAACAAGACTTGGACATGGGTAGTATACCCATGTCGCCACCCCAACCTCCATAGATGGGTTTCAATGTAACTCAACAAATCACTTAGAATCGCTCATAAACAAGTTATATTTTGTGATTCTAACAGACATCCTGTCACACCCCAATTTTCGATGTAGCGAAAGCGTGCCGCGAGGTGTGGCCAGAGCGGCAATCGTTGCATTCAACCAAGTAAACAACAATTGTATTACATTACAAAACATTCATCTATACTTTTTATTTAACCATAATTCACATATAAACTTTTGTCTTTAAAACAAACCACAAGTTTAACAACATTATTTAAAATTTAGGCATAAGTTTATAAAACATAACAACAAAGACTTGATGAAACATAACATCTTGACTTCACAACAAACGAACAAGATTTTTCCTCAAAGGCCATCCACTAGTTTCCTGTAATACATGTTAGTTTTGAAAACAATGTCAACAAAAGCTGGTGAATTCATGTTATAAATTTTGTATCAAATGAACTATCAAAAACATTTGAAATAATAAATTCGTTTAATATAGCTTAATGAAACTTGTAAGATCATTAGTGTGCTGTAAGGACACTAATCTGTATGCCGAATAAGGTGGCAACCAAACCTTGATGATTTATTATGTGTCTGAGACACTCGTTTTAGACACAAAAGCACTCTAATACGATCTGTTATTATTGCCGTATTAGAGTGGGGCTCGTCCAAACCCAATAGATCTATCCCCTTGTTTCTCAATACTTTTCTTTCATTAATGGCCCCAATGCTTGAGCCTTATTCACATGTGATTTAAATATTTTCATTTTCCCAGCTATATTAATTGTAACATGTATACATCCTCGCACATTTAAAACCATAAAAATGATAAAATAAAAGGGGAAACATGAACTCACAGATTTGCGTTCCTTGCAAATCTCTATTCGATTCTTGAGACTTTGTTCGTTTTTCGAGCTACAAGTGTTCTAGTCTATTAGACACTTAGGCTTTCGTTTGTTTTTCATACAAGTATTTATCTCGAATTTCATACTTGTAATTGTTGGTTTTTTTTCTTTATTTGATAACATATATATATTTCTTTCATATATATATATATATATATATATATATATATATATATATATATATTAGATTGGTTATATGTAAATGGACCTAGTCCATAATTTAATTCTAAATAACTCAATCTAATAATGTATTACTTATGGGCCTACCCCAACAGTTTTTGTAAGTATGGGCCTAGCCCAAATTTGCTTACTTTGTGTGGGCCTAGCCCAATTCATTTCATGTATGTGGGCCTTGCCCAATCTAATTTTGTTTATTTAGTAGGTTAAGCCCAATTGGTTTATAAAAGTGGGTCTAGCTAAAGTTAAAATGAATGATTGGGCCTAGCCCAATATAGTTTATAAATATTTATTAGCCCAAGTTTAGTTTTATAAAAGTTAGTTTTATAAAATGGATTAGCCCAATTTATTTCTTTATAAAAGTGTGCTTGGCCCAAAGTTATCTTTTTTTTTAAATGAGTCTAGCCCATGTAAATTTTTATAAAAGTGGGCTTAGCCCAAAGTTTATTTTTATAAAAGTAGGCCTTAGCCTAAAGATTGATTTTATAAAAGTGGGCTTAGCCCAAGTTTGATTTTTATACAAGTGGGCTTTAGCCCAAAGTTAATTTTATGAAAGTTGGCTAGTCCATATATTTTTATAAAAATAGTTTTAGCCCAATATAGTTTTTATAAAAATAGGCTTAGTATAATAATTGTTTAGTTGGCTTATCCAAAAATATTTACTAGTATTTATTATAACTTATAAAATTTATTTATAAAAACTAAAAGTTATATATATTTAAAAATTCTAGTAAATATAAAGTGTATCCTTTTATGTGTTTGTTTTGACCGTTAGGTTCACGTCGACTATTTTATTCGTTTCGTCTTTGTCATTTTTTTCGTTTATACCATATATTTTATTTTGTCTGAATTGTCCGAGTTTATCCAAATTGTCCGATATATATTATTTTGTCAAAAGTTGAACACTTAAAATATTTTTATACAAAAATACATGTGCACATATAAGGTGGTTTAAAATATATATTTTATCAAAAAAATATATATTTATCTCATTTTTAGTTTAAGAAAATATAAGTAATTATATTCTTAACTTTTTATCTAAATCCTTTATTTAAACATGATTAAAGTTCCTAATCACTTTTAACCACCAAATCTTTAGTTTAATCATATCTTAATCAAGATTATTTTTTATAAAAATTTGCCATAGTTTCCTTTAAAAATATAAGTTTCCCATGTTTTTATAAACATGTCTTAAGTAATTAAACTAACTCAAATCATCATCCATCACAATTTTTATATAAATGTATTAACAAAATGTCATGAACTTGTCAGAATTTTTAATCTTTCTTAATATAGAAACTTTATTATAACCTTTATACAAAATTTCTAAATCTTAATTATTTTTTAATGATCTAATACATGTATAATCATATTTAAAATATGAGATTATGTTCATGACATATCTTGTTAATGAATCTTGCTAATCTAAACGTGCATGTGTTTAGATCATCTTTTTATTCATAATTTTGCAAGATTCAAGTTTACTAGTTCATAACAAGTTCAAGATCATTAAAAATTATCTAGAAAATCACATGATTATGTTAGTTATTTTTGATTTGTTAGTGTTTTTCAAGTGGGTTTTATTTAATTTTTATGATGATCTTGTGAAATTTATAAAATAAAAAGTATAACACAAGGCTTAAGATCTTACTACTAGCACAAGGCTAGGAATGATCTAAGAGATGAAGAAAATGGATTGATCAAGAGTTCCAAGCTTCCAAAGTGAGCTCCTAATCTTTGCAAACTCTTTAGATCATCTTTAGTCTTCATGCATGCTTAAAGTTTCTTGTGTTTGGGTTTTAAAAAGTTGAAGGTGATATGGATGAGGCTTGGCCAATTTCTGAGAGCAAAAGTGAGAGTAGTGTTCTTGAGGGTTTTTTTTTGTGTTGTGAAAATGAATGGAATGGAATAGCTAAGTATTGATGATTATGTTCATGTTCTTACACTTCTAAGTACACCAATTTAACCACAAGGTGCCAACACATTTAGTTGAGAGATTAGTGGAATGATGGGTGGCATCATATGGCCGTGAGGTTGTGTTGTTGCTTTTGTTTCTTTAATATATACAATTTTTATACTTTTATAAACTTTTATAAATTTATATATAAGTTTTATAAAAACTAATGCCTCAATACTTTAAAGTGATGTTATAATATGCTAAAATAACTTACTAGTCTTATTGATTTGTTGTGTGGTTGATAAAGTTGGTTCGGGTCTTGTACCGGGTAATATACTGATATATTGTGTAACTTATAAAATTTTATGTTCATAATAATTCTAGTACAATTTTTATTGTCCCGTTAATTAATCTAGCTCTTCAGACTAAAAATTTTGTCTTTTTGATCAGTTCTCGTACCGACTTTGTTGTTAGGTTTTTTTACTAGAACAAACCGTTTAGCTTTAATAATAAGATTTATATATGGGTTTTATACTATTTCTAACACCCATTATTATTCTTAGCTAAAAATATTTATTTTTGACTTTTCGGACAATTGCTGAATTTTGTTGCAGACTTCGACAATTTGGTATTTTATATAAAATTTTTATGGTATAATAGTGCAGAAATATTTTATATCTTAAATCTATCATATTAGATTGTACCGTAACTAGTTCTGAGATTTAATACATGTTCGCGTCGTTGTCATCCGTCTAGGATATGGTTTCATATATTCGTGATCATGACGAATCCATTATCATATCAAGTTATGATTTGGTTAAATTCCTAGACTTTAAGACTTAAAATCAAAATTAAGTCATGTTATACGATAAATAGACAATGTACCAGTTGTTCAAGTTGTACAGAATTGCCGGAATTTTGCTAATTGTCACATTCTCCCCTTGTTTAAGAAAGATTCGTCCCGAAATTTAAGTCGTGTCATCCTTTGCGTAGGATTTCTCAAACAGGTGGGGGTACTTTCTTTTGATTTCGTCTTCCCGTTCCCAAGTGAACTCAGGCCAGCGCTTTGAGTTCCAATGGACTTTGACTAGTTTGATACGACTCCTCCTTGTTTTCCGAACTTTTGAATCTAAAACTTTGACAGGTTCTTCGATGAAATGGAGTGTTTCGTCTATATGAATTTTGTCCATGGGAATGATAAGTGATTCGTCTGAAAGACACTTTTTAAAATTTGACACATGAAGTGTCGTGAATGTTACTAAGTGTTTCAGGCAGTTTCAACTTACATGCGAGTGTTCCAATTTTCTTCAAGATTTCGTATGGTCCTATATACCTAGGGCTAAGTTTTCCTTGCTTCCCGAATCTAACTACGCCTCTCCAAGGCGAGACCTTTTATAGCACTTTGTCTCCAACCTCAAAGGACAATGGTTTGCGGCATTTATCCGCATAACTTTTCTGTCTATCATGAGCGGCTTTAATACGGTCTCGGATTTTAAATATTTTTCGTAGTTTCTTGAATTAACTGGACCTATCATTTGTTTGTCGCCTATTTTCGCCCAACATAGCGGAGATCGACATTTATGTCCGTATAATGCTTCAAATGGAGCAGCTTGAATACTCGTGTGATAACTATTGTTATATGAGAACTCCACTAAAGGCAAGTGAGTATCCCAATTTCCGCCTAAGTCAATTACATAAGCACGAAGCATATCTTCTATGGTTTGAATGGTGCGTTTACTTTGGCCATCTGTTTGGGGATGAAAGGCCGTACTTAGATATAAGCGAGATCCAAAAGCCTTTTGAAATGATTGCCAAATTCTTGATATAATAGACCATCTCGATCAGAGATTATGGAAACCGGCACTCCATGTCTTGCCACAATCTCTTTAAGATAAAGTTTGGCTAACTTCTCGGTTTTATCTTTCTCACGTACCGGCAAGAAGTGAGCTGATTTGGTTAGTCGGTCAACAATTACCCAAATCATGTCGTGACCACGAGAGGTCTTAGGTAATTTTGTTATGAAATCCATGGAAATTTGTTCCCATTTCTAAGTGGGAATTTCAGGTTATTGTAACAATCCTGAAGGTTTTTGGTATTCGGCCTTAATTTTTGCACATGTTAGACATTTTCCAACATAAGTTGCAATATCTCTTTTAAGATTAGGCTACCAATAGAATTCTTTAAGATCGTGATACATTTTATCCGCTCCGGGATGTATCGAATATTTGGACTTATGGGCTTCATCTAGAATTAGGTTTCGCAGATTACCAAAAAAAGGAACCCAAATTCTGTTTGCAAAATACAAAGTTCCATTTTCATTTGGTTCTAACTGTTTTTCCATACCTCTAAGCATCTCTGCTTTAAAATTTCCGGTCTTCAGGGCTTTCGGTTGAGCGTCGTGAATTCTGAGGTATGGTTATTTTGAATGGTGAGTCTTAATGATCGTACACGAAGAGGTTTCACTCGTTCCTTTCGACTTAGAGCATCTGCGACAACGTTTGCCTTGCCCGGATGGTATTTAATTTCACAATTGTAGTCATTCAACAATTAAAGCCTACGTCTTTGGCGCATATTTAACTCTTTCTGGTTAAATATATGTTGAAGACTTTTGTGATCGGTAAAGATTGTGCACTTGGTGCCGTAAAGATAATGACGCCAAATTTTTAACGCAAATACCACTGCACCTAGCTCTAGGTCATGTGTGGTATAGTTCTTTTCATGAACTTTTAATTAGCGTGATGCGTATGCAATAACTTTCTTTCGTTGCATTAATACGCATCCTAAACCTTGATGTGAAGCGTCACAATAAACTACAAAGCCGTCTATGCCGTCCGGAAGTGATAGAATCGGTGCATCACAAAGTTTATCCTTTAGCAGTTGGAAAGTTGCTTCTTGTTTATCTCCCCAATCAAACTTTTTATCTTTCTGAGTTAGAGAGGTTAGTGGTTGAGCGATCCTTAAAAATTCTCAATGAATCTCCGATAATAACCCGCCAATCCTAAAAATTGGCGTACTTTGGTGGGTGTCTTAGGTGCGTTCCAATTCTTAATGGCTTATATTTTTGATGGATCGACATGTATGCCTTTATCGTTGACTACATGTCCGAGAAATTGGACTTCACGAAGCCAAAATTCGCACTTAGAGAATTTTTGCATACAGTTTCTCCTTCTTTAACAACTCAAGAATGGTCCTAAGATGGTGTTCGTGATTCTTCTTATTTCGTGAATATATCAATATGTCATCAATGAATACTATCACAAATTTATCGAGATAAGGCTTGCACACACAGTTCATTAAGTCCATGAACATTGTCGGTGCATTTGTTAGACCAAATGGCATAACAAGGAACCCGTAGTGATTGTAACGGGTTCAGAATGTTGTCTTTGGAATACTTTCTTCTCGCACTCTAAGTTGATGGTATCCTGACCTTAAGTCAATCTTCGAGTAAAAACTTGATCTTTGAAGTTGATCGAACAGATCATCGATCCTCAGTAACGGACATCAATTCTTGATCGTGAGTTTGTTCAATTCTGAATAATCTATGCACATTCTAAAGCTTCCATCTTTCCTCTTTATGAATAGAACTGGAGCTCCCTAAGGTGAGAAGCTTGGTCTAATAAATCCTTTGTCCAATAACCCTTGAAGCTGTGTGGACAACTCTTGCATTTCCGAAGGGGCTAATAGATAAGGGGATTTTGCTCCAGGTGCAGCTCCTGGAATCAAATCTATGCGGAATTTGACTTGTCGTTGTGGTGGTATTCCTGGTAAGTCCTCTGGGAAGACTTCAGGGAATTCCTTAACAACATGGATCTCCTCAAATTTTGGCTCCTTGGATTTCTTGTCAACAACGTGTGCTAAGAATGCTATACATCCCCTTCACAAGCACTTTTGAGCTTTCATGGAAGAAATAATTCGTAAGGGCGTTTTGGTCTTCTCGCCATGAATAAGAAGTGTTTCGTTATTAGGAAGTGGAATGCAAATAATTTTGTCGCAACACACAACCTCGGCTTGGTTATTGGATAACCAATCCATACCGATTACAACATCAAAACTACCTAACTGGATGGGTAATAAATCGATGTTGAATTTTTGTCCACCTAACTCTAAAGAACATTCTTTAATAATTTCATCAGATTCAATTATCTTTCCATTCGCTAGTTCGATAGTGAATGGAATATCTAATTTATTTGAATTTAGTTCAAGTATATCTTTAAATTCTAAAGATATGAAACTAAAATCAGCGCCAGTATCAAATAAAATAGATGCAAAATGGTTATTGACAGGGAACGTACAAGTGATCACATTTGGATCCTGACGTGTCTCGTGAGCTCCTATTACAAAGGCTCGCCCGTGGCCTTTGTTCTCTTTTGGGCAATTCTTTTAAAATTGCCTATTTCACCGCAACCATAACAACTTTGATTTCTTCCTCGGTCGTTTACATTTCCATAGCCTCCTTCTTTCTTGCCTTCATTCATGTTTCCTTTGTGATTACTCGAGCAGTTTTCAGTGCGGTGTCCCAACTTCCCGCACTTATCACATTTGGTGGTTCGGAATCCACCATAATGATGATAATTGCACCTGTTGCACTTAGGTGCATTTCCAGTATAACCTCTCGGTTCTGTCTCTGCTATTGCCACGAATGCTTTGTTCCTTTTTGTTGTGGGGGTTTCTTTCTTCTTGTTACTCGGTCGGGAACCTTTCTTGAAGCATGTAAATTTTCTCTTATTCCCATGTAAGGTTGATTCTACATGTGTTTCTTTGGGCATCTCCGCATTCTTTCTCGAAAGCTTGTTCATTCTCACCGCTTCTTCGATAAGGCTTACTGCAATCGTAATTGCCTCGGTGATGGTTGCTGGATGTGACGAAGTAACCATACTTTGAATTTCTGGAGATAATCCCCAAATGTATCGTTCGATACGTTTGAATTCAGGGTAACCATATATGGAACGACTAGCAAAAGCTCATGGAAACGCTGTGTATAACCATACACATCGGGTCCTATCATGGATAAGTTCCAAAATTCGGTTTCCAATTTCTGTAACGCGTCTATAGAACAATATTTCTCTCTCATCATATCCTTCAGTCTATCCCAAGTAATAGCATAAGCAACTGCTTCTCCAAGCGTCTGTACTTGCAAATTCCACCATGACAATGCTTCATCCATAAATAAGCCTGATACATATGACACAATCTGGTTGGTAGAACAGTTACTCATACGAATCATGGAATCCGTCTTTTCTGTCCAAAGCACCAAGGCTACTGCACCGCCTGTGCCATCAAAATTCAAGGGTTTGCAATCTAAAAATTGTTTGTATGTACATCCTGAAATAGTTAGATTCAAGAATCATCAGTAATATATATTGTTAGAAATAAATGTTAATGATCATACTTTGGTAATATTATAAATAACAAACCATTTACGGGCATCTGAACTCTTGGTGGTTCTTGAACCCTTGGCTCAGCATTGCGCTCGTGATGCGCAAGTGCTTTAGTTATCCGTTGATTCACTAGATCATCGAGCTCGGCTTGGGTTGTAGGTAATGGCGATGGTCTAACTCGGCGTCTACCTCTTCCTCTAGATGCAATGATCTTCATATATGAAACATATAGAAGTGATTAGACGTATATTTGAAACAAATATTGTCTTTCAGGGATTAGTATTATATAGTATAAGTGTATATAATATTGATATAATTCAATTTTTATGTATAGTATCCATATTATAAGCACCATAATCGATACATAAAAATGAACAATCAACAATGCATAAATAAAAGATAAACATCAACCATTATATATATACTGTCAACTTGATACATCATTTTTGTGAAGATACAAAAATAACTCGGAGTTATAGAACTCCGATAGACAAGTCATACACAATACATTATAAAGTAGATATGCGACCTCCTCCTCGAGCGAACGGATGATCCTCAGGAGGTATGCTACCTCCTCCTCGAGCGAACGGATACGCTCCTCGTGGGATGGAAATACACTCTGCACTAGAGAGTGTGGATGTGGTATAACAGGCGAAGGTGGTGAGGATGTCGTCGGTAGAGATGGTGTCACGGGAGGTGTCGAAGTGGGTAATGGTGGTAACTGACATGACAAAGATGGAGTACTCTGAGATGCTCGTAAACTGGAATCCTGAGCCTCCAGCTCACAGATACGACGAAATAAGATACTAATCTGTATCTCAGAAGACGTGACTCAAAACTCGGTGGTGGTCGGTGGCAATTGACTGGGATGATAGGGATCAGATAGTCTCATACGAGGTGGAGGTGATCGAATGTGAATACCGGTATGGTGAGATGATGGGTATGATGGTCCTCCAACAGTGGGTGGTCGTGAATAGGGATGGTGTCTACTCGCATACTGACTAGACTCTGGGAACATAACTCGGGAGGGTCCTGCAGTGTCAGAAGATGCATAAAGATCAGATGTGATAAAAGGATCTGGAATGGGTATACACGGTATATGTAATGATCCGTCAACATGGTGAAACGGTGGCTGCTCAGATGAGTAGGATGTACCTCCCAAAGAGTAATGTAAAGGTCCAGGCAAAGGATGAGGAGTGAAACGATCAGTAGCAAATGAAACTCTACAGGTAAATACTGAGATGGTCCAGATGGGTAGATCTGACCAGTAGTGATAACATCAGATGGTAAGGGATCAACAAAAGTGGGTGTAATAGAATCATCAACAATGGGAAAAGTATCTGGAAGTGGTGGTAGAGCAGTATCAGATGAGGGCTTAGGTGGGGGTGATCTCGGAGACGATGGATCAGATGAGGTAATATCAATGACATCAGGCTCATGTGGAGCTACCTCCAGTAGCGTGAGATCAAAATCATCTCCGATACCTAGATCATCCTCAAGGTGATCTACGTGAACAATAGGAATGACATCGTGATCTCCATCGATGTCGACAACAAAAGGATCTACCACGTTAAGTGGTATAACATGCTGCTCCATAATGTGCTCACCTTCGGGGTGGCCAATGATAACTATCTGGTGGTTAAAGAGTGGTAAAGCTAAAACATCATTATCGGGAATATCCCCGGGAATGGGATCGGGTACAGGGTAGGGTAAGGCAAAAGGCTGGAAATCATCGTCCATCCAGTCATCGTCAGAATCATCATGATTTGACTCGTCGTCGATAATGACTGGTGGGAGTAGATCGTCTAGTGGTATATAATCTATCTCAGGGTCAGAACTCATAGACTCGGTGTCTGAAAGGCTACTATCGGAAGACATGGTCCTGGAAAACATAATCCGTACAACTTATTTCTATTAATAAATATTTTTTGTTTAAAGATAAATAATCGGGCAATCACTAAGTTTCAATGTAAATTTTTCTAATCATAAGTTCAACTCAACTTAATGTTATTGTGTCTATCTCTTATAGACTAGTTTTGTATAATGACCTTGCACTATTGTTTTGATTTATCGTTTACTACTAGTGGACCTTCGTATGCATGCCATGGGGAAAACTCTTGTTACAATTTCGTAAATAATTTATGACTTTTATGAAAAGACCATTTTGAAATTGTAGACTAGACTCAAAAGAATCTTAATTCACTACAATTGAAGCTCTGATACCAGGTCTGTCACACCCCGATTTTCGATATAGCGGAAGCGTGTCGCGAGGTGTGGCCAGAGCGGCAATCGTTGCATTCAACCAAGTAAACGACAATTGTATTACATTACAAAACATTCATCCACACTTTTTATTTAACCATAATTCACATATAAACTTTTGTCTTTAAAACAAACCACAAGTTTAACAACATTATTTGAAATTTAGACATAAGTTTATAAAACATAACAACAAAGACTGAATGAAATATAACATCTTGACTTCACAACAAATGAACAAGATTTTTACCCGAAGGCCTTCCACTAGTTTCCTGTAATACATGTTAGTTTTGAAAACAATATCAACAAAAGCTGGTGAATTCATGTTATAAATTTTTTATTAAATGAATTATCAAAAGCATTTGAAATAATAAATTCGTTTAATATAGCTTAATGAAACTTGTAAGATCTTTAGTGTGTTGCAAGGACAATAATCCGTATGCCGAATAAGGTGGCAACCAAACCTTGACGATTTATTATGTGTCTGAGACACTCGTTTTAGACACAAAAGCACTCTAATACGATATGTTATTATTGCCGTATGAGAGTGGGGCTCGCCCAAACCCAATAGATCTATCCCCTTGTTCTTCGGTACTTGTCTTTCATTAATGGCCCCAATGCTTGAGCCTTATTCATATGTGATCTAAATATTTTCATTTTCCCAGCTATATTAATTGTAACATGTATACATCCCCGCACGTTTAAAACCATAAAAACGTTAAAATAAAAGGAGAAACATGAACTCACAGATTTGCGTTCCGTGCAAATCTCTATTTGATTCTTGAGACTTTGTTCATTTTTCGACCTACAAGTGTTGTAGTCTATTAGACACTTAGGCTTTCGTTTGTTTTTTATACAAGTATTTATCTCAAATTTCATCCTTGTAATTGTTGGTTTTTTTCTTTATTTGATAACATATATATATTTCTTTCATATATATATATATATATATATACATATATATATATATATATATATATTGGTTATATGTAAATGGACCTAGTCCATAATTTAATTCTAAATTACTCAATCTAATAATTTATTACTTATGGGCCTAGCCCAACAGTTTTTGTAAGTATGGGCCTCGTCCAAATTTGCTTACTTTGTGTGGGCCTAGCCCAATTCGTTTCATGTATGTGGGCCTAGCCCAACCTAATTTTATTTTTTAGTAGGTTAAGCCCAATTGGTTTATAAAAGTGGGTCTAGTCAAAGTTAAAATGAAAGATTGGGCCTAGCCTAATATAGTTTATAAAAACTTGATTAGCCCAAGTTTAGTTTTATAAAAGTTAGTTTTATAAAATGGATTAGCCTAATTTATTTTTTTATAAAAGTGTGCTTGGCCCAAAGTTATTTTTTTTCTAAATGGGTCTAGCCCTTGTAAACTTTTATAAAAGTAGGCTTAGCCCAAAGTTTATTTTTATAAAAGTAGGCCTTAGCCTAAAGTTTAATTTATAAAAGTGGGCTTAGCCCAAGTTTGATTTTTATACAAGTAGGCCTTAGCCCAAAGTTAATTTTATGAAAGTGGGCTAGTCCATATATTTTTATAAAAATAGTTTTAGCCAATATAGTTTTTATAAAAATAGGCTTAGTATAATAACTGTTTAGTTGGCTTATCTAAAAATATTTACTAGTATTTGTTATAACTTATAAAATTTATTTATAAAAACTATAAGTTATATATATTTAAAAATTCTAGTAAATATAAAGTGTATCGGTTTCTGTGTTTGTTGACCGTTAGGTTCGCGTCGACTATTTTATTCGTTTCGTCTTTGCCGTTTGTTTCGTTTATACCATATATTTTATTTTGTCCGAATTGTCCGAGTTTGTCCAAATTGTCCGATATATATTATTTTTTCAAAAGTTGAACACTTAAACATATTTTTATACAAAAATAAATGTGCACATATAAGGTGGTTTAAAATATATATTTTATCAAAAATATATATTTTATCTCATTTTTAGTTTAAGAATATAAGTAATTATATTCTTAACTTTTTATCCAAATTCTTTATTTAAACATGCTTAAAGTTCCTAATCACTTTTAACCATCAAATCTTTAGTTTAATCATATCTTAATCAAGATTAATTTTTATAAAAATTTGCCATAGTTTCCTTTAAAGTATAACACAAGACTTAAGATCTTACTACTAACACAAGGCTAGGGATGATCTAAGAGATGAAGAAAATGGATTGATCAAGAGTTCCAAGCTTTCAAAGTGAGCTCCTAATCTTTGGAACCTCTTTAGATCATCTTTAGTCTTCATGCATGCTTAAAGTTTCTTGTGTTTGGGTTTTAAAAAGTCGAAGGTGATATGGATGAGGCTTGGCCAATTTTTTAGAGCAAAAGTGAGAGTAGTGAACTTGAGGATGTTTTTGTGATGTGAAAATGAATGGAATGGAATAGCTAAGTATTGATGATTATGTTCATGTTCTTACACTTCTAAGTACACCAATTTAACCACAAGGTGCCAACACATTTAGTTGAGAGATTAGTGGAATGATGGGTGGCATCATATGGCCGTGAGGTTGTGTTGTTGTTTTTGATTTTTTTAATATATGTAATTTTTATAACTTTTTTAAGCTTTAATAAATTTATATATAAGTTTTTATAAAACTAATGCCTCAATACTTTAAAGTGATGTTATAATATGCCAAAATAACTTACTAGTCTTATTGATTTGTTGTTTGGTTGATAAAGTTGGTCCGGGTCTTGTACCGGGTAAAATACTGATATATAGTGTTACTCATAAAATTTTATGTTCATAATAATTCTAGTACAATTCTTATTGTCTCGTTAATTAATCTAGCTCTTCAGACTAAAAATTTTGTCATTTTGAGTTCAGTTCTAGTACCGGCTTTGTTGTCAGGTTTTTTTCTGAACAAACTGTTTAGCTTTAAATAATAAGATTTATATATGTGTTGTATACTATTTCTAACACCCATTATTATTCTTTAGCTAAAAATATTTATATTTGGATTTTCGGACATTTGCTGTTTTATGCTGCGGAATGCTGTATTTTGCTGCAAACTTGGACAATTTGGTATTTTATGTAAAATTTTTATGGTATAATAGTGCAGAAATATTTTATATCTTAATTCTATCATATTAGATTGTACCGTAAGTAGTTCTGATATTTAATACATGTTCGCGTCGTTATCATCCGTCTAGAATATTGTTTTATATATTTTTGATCATGACGAATCTATTATCATACCAAACTATAATTTGGTTAAATTTCTAGACTTTTAAGACTTAAAATCAAAATTTAATTGATGTTATACAATAAATAGACAATGTACTAGTCGTTCAAGTTGTACATAATTACCGAAATTTTGCCAATTGTCTCACATCCATGCTTATTATTATATGAATTAAAAGATTGATTACATACCCATTACTTGCAAAGTCACCAAATCAAAATCTATAACTTACCACATGTTTGTTAGGATTAGATGATAAGAAATCTGCATCTTCATCCATGCAAGATTTAGCATCCAATTTTGACCTTGATGTGGGTTGAACTATTTGTTCTTGAGAGGGTTTCTCCTCTCTTTCTCTCCATACACGATACACACATACTCACCATTGAGATTTTAATTTTCTAACAGAACCTTATTTTAAACTCCCAATCTCAGCCCCTCATGTTTGCCATTTGATCCCATTTGTATCAAACTTTATTCCCTACTATTTAACTAATATTATTACTAAGTTAATTAACTTAGTTATTTTATTTCATGCCATAACACAAGCAAACATACTAGTGAATCGAAAATTCTGGTTTTGGGGCGTCATATGATTTTTGTGGATTAGCATTTACAAAAAAAATAATGATTTATAAAATTTATTTTGTATCAATGTAGACTTATGATTTAATTGCAAGATTTTTATGTCTAGCTAAAACATAGGTTCATAATTTATGTGTAGTGTTAAAATATTATTAATTTTATGTGTACGTTTCTAGTTTATGTCTGGATTTAGAAAAATATGTGTAGATTTGAAAATAAAACTTTATGATCATTATAGTTTGAATCAGTATTGTCTATTCTTAGAAGATTATGATTTTATGTAAAGTACACAACTTTATTATACCTACGCAATTATAGTTATATCTAAACAATATTGTACCATATAATAAACTTCTACTTACGCAACTACTTACTTAACAGCATTCCATCTGATTATACCTACATAATTATTCTTCTACATGTACATAATAACATTCCATATGATTTATAAGCTAGCCGAAGTAATATAATCCTACATATGATCAACAAACTTTATGTAATAAACTATGTAGTAAAATATGTTTAATGAACTTAAAAACATTTTTTGGTTTAATTTAGGAAGAGAGATATTAAATGGAAGTTACAATGCTGGAAGAGAAATGTTAGCAAACCATATTTTTTAATTTTAATGTTAAAGTCCTACACCAAAATCTAAAAAATGTCCTTTTGATATAAAAAGTAATTACATAATTGCCACTATCATTTATAACCTTTGATCTTTTAAAGGGGTGGGTATTATTTCTTTCTTTACTTTTATTAATAAGTCTTCTTAAATATGTATAGGATAAATTTCAATAATTTTTCTAGAGAAATGAGTGATCGGTAATGTGTGTTTTTATATGTATTGGATAAATATCAATATGTATAGAATTAAATGATTTTTCCTATTAAATTAGAAAGTTACAATACAATTAATAATTACACTGAGTATTGAATAATTTGATTATTGAACTTAGATAGATTCTAACTGAATGGTAAAAGACGTTCTACCATGATTTATGGATTACCATCCAAGAACTCACCAATCAATTGTTGTTATTACATATGTAAGATCCTAACAGATTTTAACCGAAAAGACGCAGCGGAAATGCGAACCGAAAATTTTCTTTTATAGATATTCCATACGTAATATAAAACCATTGGGATAATCATTTTTTACAAATATTGCATCCTTCTATCATATTTAAAAGATAAAACATAATCTATGTTTACAACTATATGACCTCGCTCCCATACAATCCATGTTCTTTAACTCGATCTTCAACCGCTTACACTCCATGATGATAATCCGTAATTTTATGCAATCCGAAGTCACCACATACACTCATATAATTAATATTTGGTGACGTTATACATAATCTTAATCATACATAATTAAACATTCACGTTGCTTTCTATTCTCATGCACATTCCATTTGGTTCTCTTTCAGATTTCAAACAGTTGAATCTCGGTGTCTACCCTTGAATGTGTCAACTATCATGTACTTGCACTTTATTTCATTCTCAAAAGCAACCTGATTAGCATCTTTAATATTTATATGTATTAACACCATATATACATTCATACAAGACTCATTCTTCATTTCATATAGTTTCCAACATTCATACATGTTATCTAATCCAAACTTATATGTACCTCTACATCCTATTACATTCCATCTACGATACCTAGTCTCATACATCCATCCATATGAAGCCCATACGTACAACCTAACACATATTCATTTCGAATCATACTCATACATGGTTTCCATCTACTAACATACTGTAAATTTCATACATACATGCTTACATACTTATTTTATTCCCACATATATTTGCATACACTCTCTATTCTTACTCGCACATCAAAAACACTCTTTCGTAAGTTTGGGGTGCATTTTGATAGCTAAAAACGAGTTTCATACTCACCCGTACCTCACACAACTATTTTGTAAGGTTGTTAGAAAACAAACAACTAGCTAGGAAAGTCGAGGACAGTGAGGCTATTGGTTGTGGAGGAGAGTATTCCTTTAGAGATGATCCGCCATGTAGGCGTCCATGTTAGCCGGTTTGGGGGATGAGCCCCAAGGGATGGGCCTAGAGTGTGACGATGAACCCTTTTATATATACATATACATGTATGTATATGCGTGTGTTGGATAAACAAGTTGGCTTGTCGAGCACGTGGAGGTGAAGACATTGATGACGGGACGGGTCTGTGGAAGGCGGTGTGGACGGGCCTCGACGGGGCTCGACGTCCCACTGACGACCCCCACACCCAATAGCCTCATGAGCAAACAGATCAATACCAAGCTAAAGTAAGGATTTTAGCCTTCCAAGCGTATATCATGCCTACAATTGGAATAATGATTGTAACTGGTTTAAATTTAGCTAAAAGAAAATCTTTATTCAACTAGTTTTGATCCATAAATCGACTTTATTAGACATTTGGATCCATAAATCGCATTTAATGTGCTTTTTATTACCACATAAAAATAAGCCTGTCGCAATATGCGGACGATTTTCACAAGTTTTTAATTTATTTTCATACATTGAAAACTTGTTTATATATTTTATTTAAATAGTTTCTATTTTTGGATATTGTTTATTTGTTCAGGCCCTACAGATTTTTAAAGATCTTTAAACACGGCTGTGCAGCCAACAATGTATAACAATCTTGTACATTAATATTATAAAAATATATTTTTCACATTTTAAAATTTAAAGTATTATTTCATTAAATTATATATACATATATATATATATATATATATATATATATATATATATTATGAATACATCATTAAGAGTGACTCTCCACATCCTTAACTCCTCTTTTGTATTTACTCTTATATTAATGTATGGGCCTATAACTAGAGGCTTTGTCTTTCATACTTACATATGAATAAGATATATGTCTACCATTCTCTCTTTATCTCTATATGTTAATAGGCTAGTTGTTACACAACATGTTATCAGCACGACTTACTTTTAGAATGGATTATATTAATTTTAAGTGTTGCAAATATTAGTGTACAGTGACGCCGGTGGCTGTTGTATCACGTACGGGGACCTCCACCAAGAACATAACTTTTCAATGGTCATCTACTCAATATATCAGGTTTCCATAATGGCTTTATATACTATGTTACTACTCAACTATTAATCAGCCATATAGATTAATTACTGAAATAACAAATATATATTATATGATAAAATTAAATTAATGGGTTGTGAATAAACTTGTATAATGGTATCTAAAAGTCTTAGTTAATAGATATGATACTTCTTCTTTTGTGGTAGTCACAAAAGAAACACAAGGATACCAATATTCTTGAAAACGGTTCACTCTATTCATTGTAATAAATTCAATAATTAATATAAATTCATGGACAATAATTTGTACTGAAATTTATGTTAATGTTTTATATCTTTTCTATTCATGACATTTTGTTTTCTAATTAAATACAAATTAATTAATTATTTCATCTAATAAATACCACACTGAAATATTTTGGTGGACTTTGCTCATATAATATTTGTTTCTTATCTATTTTAAGTATAATAATAATTTCCTTTATCATATCAGTTATGATTTTAAATTCAAATTCCTCAAGTAATTATAATATGTAATACAGATAATATGTTGCTAGATAAATAGTAAAAATTTCAGTATATTTATTTTCTAATGTAGTGCTTCATAATTTGGTATTATCTAAAAGAGTTATGTTTTTAAACATCTAGATAATTGGTTAACTTGTTCCTTAGCTACTCTTATATATCTTATCTTATTCTTTTGTAAGTCCCGGTTCAGATCTAAACACGGTATCACAACCACTAATCGATTACGGAAACAAAGATTAGATTAAACAGAACAAGAACGATCTTTGATTAAACAACTTGCATACAACGAATGGTGTCTGATACAAGCTTTCAGAATAACAAACTGACTAGCCACTCAAATACTAACCCTAACATATGTATTTATACTAATTGATTAACCCACTAAGTACAACCCTAGGCCCATAAGGCTCTAGGAAGCCCATTCTACCAACCTTAGCATGCAACACTAATGTGTAAACCTTTTAGCTAGGGGCCCAACAATCTCCCCCTAGGTTTACAACATTAGGTGTTCAATCCTTTGGTAGCGCATCAACTCCCATTCTTCCAGCTATGATCCCAGCAACTGCTGTCGTCCAATGTTTAGCACATGCCTCACATAACTCTGCAGTTTGAATTTGATTCGCTGCTAGAACTTGCAGGTCTTCATCGGGAAAGCTCACTAGATCAACCACATCATTCACTCGAAATGCTTTCTCCTTAGTAATAATTGCCACACTCCCGACCTTTGGGTCATACATCCAAAAGTTGAAATTTTTCAAAATGCCCTTGGGAAATGTTGGAGCGACGGGTATCACTAGTTCTTTATCAGTTGGAGGCCACATCACAAATTTAAACCTTCTACCAGTCCTCACATCCCTAACACCTTTAGCTGCCCGAAGATATGGTTCAGCTGTCTTCATCGTTCTAAATCTATTCTTCACCTCCTGTTCCAACTTCTTGAAAAATCTCCACCCTGGACCACGCTCGGTATACGGAGCCCTTAGAAGATCAGTCAATGCAACTTTCATCTAGGTCTCAAACTGGCACTCCTTGGAGTAATATTTTCGTGTACCATCTTGTCTGATAATCAGCCACATTCTCTTTATATGATCATAGGTCCAACTCAGCACCCATGACTTATTCCCAACCCTACTATAATAACTCGATCCAAGCTCCATAACAAATCTCTCAGACTGGTTGGTAGGATCCTTCAACTGAAAGTTCTCGTCCAGCGGATTTACATCAACATTCTTCATCAAAACCACCTATTTCTTCTTTTAAGAAGCATGTCTTTTATGACTCGCAGTGAACTTCCTCTTTGGATCGCTCAAGTAGTCACGTATCGAGCCTGACGTTCAGCAGCAAGCTGTTCAGCAGCTATTCTGTCAGCTTCTCTCTGTTCAGCAGCTTGATGATGGTATTCAACGTTAATAGGATCATCAGTCGGATCAGAAAACTCAGGTCCAAATTTATTTTCCAACTTCACCTTCAGATCAAAAACCATAGTCATCAACAACGAAACATCACCTTGAAGTTGGTCTATCGTCTGATTACGTGCATCTAATCAAGTCTGCAACGAAGCTATCTGTGCATCCTTAAGAATGACCTCCTGCTCAAGCACTACCACTCTTTTCTTCAGGTTAACTACATCCACATCTTCCTCATCACTATCAACCCCGCTGAATTCAAATGCTCTCTTTTCAGATCGCCTCAAAAACTCAGTATCTTCATCCTGACCACCACCAGAACCACTACCCCCTGCTCTTGATCCTCCAGCACCTGCAGAACTACCACCACCACCAAAATCCATCATCTCGAGTACAGACTTGGCCGGAATGGACACGACTGTAGACTGAGTAGCAACAAAAGGAGCTGTCAGTTCTTCAATAGTAATAGGCTCAACAGAGGAAATATCAGTCAAAGATACAGTGACCGAGGATGTAACAGTGATCGGTTCTTCAATAGTATCATCAATATGAACTTTGGTTTGTATCTGGGCTTCTGTATGAATGGGTTCTTTGGTTGCTTTTGTTCTTCGTATTTTCAATAACGGTGCTTCTTCTACCTCAACATCTTCATCTGTAACAGCTTCAGTAACCGGGATATCAGAATGAGGCAACACGAGAGGAGGATTCCCATGCTGCTCCTAAATCTCCTTCAGATGTACAATAAGAGCTGCCAAATTCTCAGTAGTATGCTCTTCTAGCTCTAGAATCGGATGAACGTCTGATTCTGTAATAGATTCCAACAGAGCTTCTTCATCATCAGTATCTGCTTCAGAAACCAAATCTTCAATCTCAATCTCTTTCTCCACTACCAGTACATCATGTTCTTCAATGGTATGCGTCCAACAAAAACCGTCTTAGATGTCGATCTATTCTTCTTCATCGTCCCAAAAATAGTTGGACCCATAGGCTTCATATTTAAGAAGTTTGCATCAGAAGCATCTTTAGCCAAATCAGAGTAACGTGCATCAAGAATCAGCTGTATAAATCAAGGATACAACAAAAAGATCTTCTTCTTTGACTGCTCTAGAATCTTCTTAGTATTTTCAAAAATATAACCAGAGAAGTTATATTTCCAGTCCATCACCAAAGATACTATCGTTGAAGTCGGTGTTTGGTTCGGCTGATCCAATTCACCTTTATTCTCTGATAGACACTGCATAAAGATGTGCACTAATAATCTCTAATATGCTAGGAACATCTTCTTCAACAAAGGTGGATAAGTTCCCTCATAGCTTATCTCTATCAATACCGGCATCACCTTCTCGTTAGTATATAATGTCGGATCACTTGCAGCATCAGTAAACTTCAAAACCTCTCGAATACAAGCTTCATTCACAACAATCTCCTTTCCCTCGATAGATGAACTAATGTATGGCTTCCCATTAGCACCCCTCATCATAGACCTGGATTTACTCGAAGTGCATATGAGATCCTGCAATCATTCAGAACCACCATCATAGACCTGAACTCTTGAAAAAACTCTGCTGGTGGATCTGATAAATAACCCGCCTGGTTGTGAAACTGCTCTTCCACCAACAAAACAGCATCGAAAGTCTCTTCAGCCATTTCTGTCAGAAAAATAAACAGATTAAATCACACTCAGCAAAACATTTACTAATTAACCCAGATATCCAAGTTAGTTAACTGGTCAATTCCAAACTAAGGAGTCAAAGACTTATCAGCTCAAAACTGATTGACAGGTCAAGAAAAGAGGTCATTAGTACATTTGACAGGTTCAAGGTTCAATTAAGAGTTCGTCTTAAAGGTTCAGTGTTAAGATTCAACATTCAATCCGGAAGGTTCAAAAACAATCTAGAAAGTTCAAACACTGGGATCCGGAATCAAAGAGGTTCAAACAGGAATCCGGATGAACCCTCATCATCTCAGATGAATACCATCCGAATTGGAATCCGAGTTCATCCATTGTGGTTGAATGCTCATCCAAAATGGAATCTGGAATGCACACTATTTGAAGATTTATTCGAGAAGCCATCCGAGATGCTTAATTACATGAAGATTTGAAGATAAACATTTAATTTTTATGATTTAGAAGCACTTTATACCTAATTCGGATGTAATTCGGATGAATGTGAAGAAAATAAATCCGGATGATGATCAGAGGATTTCGGAAGGAATTTTTTAATGAATGATCTGAAATGAAACACTGATACACTGATATACTACTCCGGAATGGGCTTGGGCCTGAGAATTTTGGGCCCAAGTCAATCCAGATCCAATCATCCGAGATCTAATTCGGATACAATCCGGATTGGGCTTGGTCAAAATTATTTGGGCCCAATCTGGAATAGTAACCAATCCGGTCAATGGGCCTATCCGGAATGGGTCAAAAAGGCCCAATCCGGAACAGTAATAGTGGGCTCAAGGCAATTCCAAAACTTCGTAGGCCAGTCCAATACCCCTTGACATAAATCATCTAACTCAAAAATCAACAGTTTAAACTAACCGAGCAACCAAGCAGACTTTACCAAATAAACAAAAATAAGCAAAACATTTAAACAAAATCAACACAGCATATACACAGTCTTGCAATAGAATCAAATCGTTTTTAGGCAGACTAAGGAACACTTTTCAGTGTGAGCTTGGTCATAATGGTCGAAGCAATTGCCAATATATTTTTCCATTTAAACCTAGAGCTCAACCTTCAACTTTTTGCTTTATTATATGCTTAAGATAATGTTATACTATAAAACCTGTGTGTCCCACTCCATGACATACCCCCGCGATCAAGATAGGCACAACGGTTTATGATGTTTTGGTACTTATACTGGAATCATCCTAGCTTTACAATGATAGACCATTTATCACAGGTATGCATCATTGTGCAGTCAAAGTTTTCAATGTTTTGTGACCAACGAGGGTAAGACATACACCTTTTAGTACGAATTTTGCTTTGAGGAGCAATTAAGGTTTTTGTCCAAATTTGGATCTTTTATGATATCCGGGCAGTGTCTAGGTCTGCATATAATCTGGATGCAACAGAAGGACAACCAAGATTCCTTGGATGACTCAACAATATAAACACCTAACACCTTAAATATTGGCCAACTATCAAAGCAAGATTTAAGACCATAAATTCATATGCCGATGGTGTGTGACCCACTAGATATATAGTTCTTTATGTTTATATCACTAAGCTTATAATATCCATTTGAGCTCTAAGCCTATCAACATATCGCTTTCGATCCGAGTCATTCCAGCTACAACACCTTACATGTGTTAGCCAAAACCTTTATCATAAGAAATCATTTCATTTCCTAATCATTGCAAAACTGTTTGAAACTATTTTTGTCATTTTCTAAATTTTTAATGTTTTTGTGTTTTTCTAATTTTTTAAATGTTTTTGTATTTTCCTAATTTTTCTCCCCCTAAATTTGTGCATATACATGAACAATTTATGAGGCAAGCAAAACGAAAGAAAATGAGAACAAACGAAATGTAAAGTATAAAGAAATCTCAGTTAGAAAATCGGATCATTTTGAGAAGATCCACAAGCACTTGAAAAAGCGTGTTGCTAACAGGTTTCATGAACAAATCCGCAACATTTGCATCGGTGTGGATTTGCTCAAGTTTAACGAGACCCTTTCATAGCAATCACGAATAAAATGAACTTTGATGTTTATGTGCTTGGTTTTGGAGTGAGAAACAGGGTTTTTGACAATTTGGATAGCGGCATCATTATCACAATAAATTGTTGTTTTTAGATAAGTCAAACCGTAATCCGCAAGCTGATGTTGCATCCATAAAACCTAGGAGCAGCAAGATGATGCTTCAACATATTTTGCTTCTACTGTAGAAAGCAAGACCGTCTACTGCTTCTTGCATAGCCAGAGATCAATCTATCTCCCAAGAATTGGTATCCAACTGAAGTTGATCGCATGTCCCTGTCTGCACCTCCAAGATTACTCTTAAAGAAAGCATACAATTCAAATTTAGAATTTTTAGGATACCAGAGCCCAATGACGGTGCCCCTTTGAGGTACCTAAAAATTCTTTTAACAACATGTAAATGAGAGAGTTTAGGAGTAGCCTGATATATAGCACACTGGCAAACGGCAAACATGATGTCTGCCCGACTTGCCGTGAGGTACATGAGTGAACCAATCATAGATCGGTACATGATTGGATTGACAGGCGTACCTTCTGCATCTTCATTCAACAGGAGCCGTTCAGCAATAGGCGAAGCAATAGGCGAAGCAATAGGAAGCAATAGGCGAAGCAATAGGCGAAGCCATAGGCTTTGATTCTGTAAGCTTGAATTTGGCAAGAACGTCATTAACGTATTTTACTTGATGAATCAAAATGCCTTGTGAGCTCTGACGAACTTGAAGACCCAAAAACATAGTCATCTCCCCCAAAGAACTCATCTCGAATTTCTTCTTCATAACCTCTTCAAATCCGCGACACAACCCATCATTCGTAGAACCAAAAATAATATCATCTACATAAATTTGAACAAGAATGATGTCCTTGTCAACACGTTTGATGAACAAAGTCTGATCAATGGTTCCCCGGGTATATCCAAGAGCAAGCAGATGCTCTGTCAGGGTTGCGTACCACGCACGAGGCGCTTGATGCAACCCATACAAATCCTTGTCCAACTTGTATGCATAGTCTGGCTTGTCAGGATCAGTGAAACCCGGTGGTTGTGCCACATATATCTCCAGTTTCACTGTGCCGTAAAGAAACGCAGTCTTGACGTCCATTTGATAGACTGTGAAGTCCATGTATGATGCATATGCCAAGAAAATACGAATGGCTTCCAATCTAGCCACCAATTCAGATCTACACACGATATCACAACCACTAATCGATTACGGAAACAAAGATTAGATTTAACATAACAAGAACGATCTTCAATTAAAAAACCTGTGTACACCGAATGGTGTCTCATACAAGATTTCAGAATAACAAACTGACTAGCCACCGGTGCATAAACTTCATCCTAGTCCAACCCTTCGATCTGGCGGAAACCCTGAACAACCAGTCGAGCTTTGTTCATCACAATCACACCAGTATCATCCTGTTTGTTGCGAAATACCCAACGAGTTCCAAGAGCACGTTTTCCCTGAGGAAGTTTCACCAATTGCCATACCCCAAGTTTCGCAAACTGACTGAGTTCTTCATGCATAGCGTCAACCCAGCTTGGTTCCTGCAAGGTGACATCAATGATTTTAGGTTCAATTTGTGAGATAAACCAAGAGTAAAAACATGTATTGATATCTCCTGATTGACTGCGAGTCCGAACTGCAGTAGTAACAGGACCAATAACATTTTCAATCAGATGATCGCGTTGTAGACGTTGTGGTGGAGGCGTAACAAGAACATGAAGATCTGACTGCAAGTTTGTAAAGTTATGTGATGTGACTCCAGATGGCTCCCCCTCATTAGATGCACCAGTGGGAATGTTGACTGATGAATCAACAGAATAGTCTGGTGGTGTAGGCTCAGGAAACAGAGATGAGCCTAAGACATCAAGAGGTGTAGCTTCGTCATTTGCCATATGAATTTCTGTGTTTGGAGCCTCAACTTCAGGGGATTCCATCTGAGGACTCTGTTCAGAAACAGTTTCCTGATTCTGTGACGTTGGTGGACATGTAGACATAGCTTCATTGAATCCAGGTGGATCCTCACTCAGCTGCTTGAAAGATTCTTGCAGCTGTACAACATCTTCATCGTCCTCAGTTAAGATAGCCATCGGTGGGAGGTTAAAAGTTGTGCTTGTACCTGCATTCATGTCATAAGAAACATCAACATATTTGAACAAAGAGGAATAATCATAGAGCCAGTCAGGACCAATGCGTGCGTCCTTGGGATTTTCCTCCAGCCAACCCACATTGTAGGTTTCAACTACCATTTTCTTGATCTTGTTATAGACACGATAAGAAGTGTTCTTATGGTAGCCGATGAAGATAGATGGATCCCCGCGTGATTCAAATTTTCCCTTAGCATCCACGAGTAGAAGAAAACAGGGGCATTCGAACTTGCGGAAATGCTTAACCGAAGGTTTGTGACCTTCAAACACTTCATATGGCGTTTTCATGTGCCTTTTGTTGATCACGGTATGATTCTAAATGTAACAAGCGGTATTGACTGCTTGTACCCAGAAAATAAGAGGTGGTTCTGATTCGACCAACATAGTACGTGCAACTTCAATGAGTGTATGGTTTCTGCGTTCTACAACCCCATTTTGCTGAGGAGTTCTGGCTGCACTGAATTGTCGATCAATACCCTTGGAGGAGCAGAAAGAATTCAAGGTGGCGTTCTTAAACTATGTTCCGTTATCACATCGAATAGCCTTAACGGTGGTGTCTGCCTGGTTTTCCATTAAGATGATAAACTGTTTGACTAACTCAACGGTTTCACTCTTTTGTGCCAGAAAGAATACCTAAGTAAAACGGGAGTAGTCATCAATGATAACCAGACAGTATGCCTTCCCGCCAATGCTCAGAATATCTGTCGGACCAAAAAGATCCATATGAAGCAATTCCAAGACCTTTGACATGGTGCAGGTTTCGACTTGCTGTGGCCTTTGATGTTGTTTCCCACGAGCACATGATTCACATTTTTCAATTTGCATAAAATTCCGAATAGGCAGATCTCTGACTAAACCACATTTTGCAAGCCTGTTGAGATTCTTCATGTTGATGTGTCCTAGTCGGTTGTACCACAACATTGCATCGTGCTCAGCGATCGACGAGAACAAACAGGTAAGTTTGTCTATGGGGGCCTTGTTCATGTCAATGACGTAAGCGTTTCCTTTGCGTTCAGCTTTGAGAAGAATCCATTCATCAGGAATAATGAGGCCTGGTTTCAACATATATCATCCTTTCTTCGTAAAGAGCACATCTAAATGATTATCACAGAGCTGAGACACACTCAAGAGACTGTGCTTCAACTCTGGGACATAGTTCACGTTCTTGAAACTAAGAGATCCATTGCACACTGTTCCTCTCATAGTTATCTTTCCCGTTTCACCACCTGCAAAGGAGACGAACCCGTCATCGAAAAACCTAATGTCATTCAACTGTGAGATGTCTCCTGTCATGTGCCTGGAACAGCCGCTGTCGACCTACCAAAGTCTGACCAGAGTCCTCCAAAGTTGTTCCTGCACATTTCAACAGGTTTTGTTAGAAGCTGCAACCCAGGTTATTGACGATCTGGGTATTCCATTTGCATCAACATAAATAACCTCACGAAATATTAAATTAGTTGAGGATGAGGTCGATGATGCTTTTTATTTGTCCGATTTTGGGACAGAAGACTGGGTCTTGGTCAAGATCTTAGGCCTCCAGGCTAGCGAGTCAGACTTCTGCACAACTTTCGGAGTGCTAGAAGGATTCAGAGAACCTGAAGGTCTTAGAGATTTGTGATTTTGTCTCTTGGCCATGTTCCAGTCTTGATCAGAGGGCTTAGCCGTAGCAAATTGAGCCTTATGTAGGCGATCAGGCATAGCTCTCTGATTTCTCGAGAATGGGGTGTTGAAAGGCATAAATGCATTTTGACAATTTCGTGTAATATGCCCGGGAAATCCGTAGTTGAAACAGGTAGAGAAAACAGTCTGTTCAGCCTAGGAAATTCTAGGCAACTTGTCTGTCAGTTTCTTGCTTGTTGGTACTGACGGCTGGTGCAAGGTCTTAGTCTAGGCTGTAACCTGCTCACAACCATCATCACACTTGTATGTTTTATGATTTGAATTAGATAATTTGGAGTTGGTAGACTTAGGCAAAATTTTAACTGATTCTTGTTCAGCTTGTGACTTAACAGATTCAGTTTGGGGCAGCTGAGGCAATTTCTCAGAATGAGGAACTGAATCAACAATCGCCTTTTCAGTAGACAGACTTTTTGGTTTTCTTCTTTTTGGATCTACGTGTTCTCTGTTTCTTTTTATTAGATTTCAAACCATTTTGCTAGGCGGATTCTTCAGTGGAGATGGGTGATTCAGAAGGGACATCCTTTTCTAATTGCCACAAGATGAGCTTTGATCATTAGTAGCAAGAGGAATCTCTATATTTTGAATAGTTTGAGATTCCGATCAGACTCAGTTTTAAAAGTTTTATCTGAATCAGCAAAGGGAGATTGCTCATTTTCTGTCATTTCAAAATCAGTCCATCGATCTTCGTTTGAAGAATCTGATTCTCCCGATTCTTATAGTGCTATGCCAGCTTCACTCATCACAGAGTCAGTTGGTTGGTTGATTTCCTTATTGTCAACTCTAGGAATAGCATCAACAGACGGTACTTCAGTAGAAGAACTTACAGTCTCTTCAGTAGGAACTGAGGAAACCGAATCATCTGTCGATGTTGTACCTATAGCAAAAGTTATGTTTTCATCACAATAGTTATCACATGCATTATCAGGATTCATAACATCAGCATTAGATGAAAAACCAGAACTAAAAATGTCTAAGTTATCAACACAACCAACATTGTCTGAGAATTTAGATTGTTCAGCAAGAAAAAGATTCAAAATGTCAAAAGCAGGTTTATAAAAATCATAATCAGCAGCTGAATTGTCCGAATTTGAATTCGGACATTCTTCTTTATCACCATCTATAACATCCTCAACTAATATTTCTTTATCACCATCTTCATTTTCTTGAAACTTTCTTGTCATGGAATTTAGCTTGGCTAAGGCTGCTTCAAGTTCTACGTCCTTTTCAGCTAATTTTAGCTTATAGTCGTATACCCAACATTGTTGTTGGTTCAAGTTAAGCTTTAGCTGAGCTACGTCTTGTTTCTGTGCTTCGACCTTTTCCATAAGAAGCTTTTTCTTATGTTTAAGGGTGATGTTCTCCGATGCAGCTTGTTGATATTCAGCAACAAGAGTTGAATTATGGGTGCGTACTTGTGATAATTTAAAACGACAACTATTTGAACAGAAAATGTGAGTTACCGTTTCTGAAAGATCAGGTGTCTCAGTTGTCTGCGTCATCATGCAATAAATGCTGTTCTTGGAAATATTCAAAGTCTTCAACTGAGTTGCAGCATCTGCCCAGTTGAACCCTTCGCGCTGTTGTGCCACCAAGGCTGTTGATTTCCCACTAGAGCTACTCAAAGGACTTGAAGGAGACTTTGAAGGAGAGACGGGCACGAGCTGTCTGTCACTGTTCTGAATATCTGCCACTCTGGATGAGACATATCCAGATGGCTTCTTCTTGCATTCCCGTGCGAAGTGTCCTGGCTCATGACATCTATAACACATGAGCTTATCCTTCGTTAGCCCAGTCTTCAGATTCGACAATGGTTGCCTTCCATACTTCTTCTGAAATTTGTTGACACGGAAAGCAGCCATTGCAAGATTCCAGGATACATCAATCTCGTCCAAATCCTCCTCCATGATCTGATCTCCTTCAGTTGGGAGAACAGATGGAGGGGTTAAGTCACCTACTAAAAACACATTTGAACTGTTAATCATAGAAGCAACTATGGCCAATTTCTCCTCATTCTCTTTTGTGAGAAAAGCAAATTCGACACAGCTGGAGCATGTACTGGTACAGGAACACAGATTGATGAATGCTGCCTTGTTGAATTGTAGCAGGAATGGCGGACTATAAACCATGTTAGGATATAGGGCATGATATTGTGTCTGAACTTGTGCCGCAGAGATCATAGTAGGAGTCTGAGATTGAAGACCATAAACATACTGAGTCTTCTGTGCAGAGGTAAGAAGACTGTACACCAAGTTAGAGCTACCCGGTGTGTGTGAGTTTCCTTGCAGAGGGCTGTAGATAAGATTCTGAGACATTAGAGCCGCATTCTGCCCTATAATAGCCATCAGACTGCTTTGATGATTGATGTCTATTTGTTTATTGTCTATCTCACATGACTTGATAGTTATAATCATTTCCGTAAGGGTGACATCATTCAGATTTTTCGTCTTCTTGATCATGCCCACATCAGCATCCCAGCTCTTGGGCAAAGAGTTCAGCAGCTGTCGATTCATAGCACTGTTCGTGAGAGAGATTTCAGCTGAAATCATCTGAGAGACTAGCTTCACATATCTTCGAATTTGATTCTCAATGGTTTCTCCATATATGTGGTTAAATGAGCTGAACTATTGATTAAACTGATTAACCCGACTTGCTTTCATATTAGCGTTTCCCTCATAGAGATTTTGTAATTCGCTCCACACCTCCTTAGCCGTCTTGCAATTTCTGACAGCTATGGAAATGTTGGGTTCGAGTGCCATTGTCCGAATAGTTAAGGCTTTCTCATCCTCTTCGATTGTCGTCACATCTTCTGGAGTCCATAAATGACTAGGTTTGGGGATCTTTGTGTCTGGATCTTAAGCAGTGCTATAAACTATGGTTTAAGGACCATTCATGATACATCTCCACACCCTGGTTCTTTCGCCTTGAGTATTACTCAAACCTAAACTTCCATTCATAATATTCATCACCTTATAGCAGACGGGGCACCTTTGTAGAAGTGCTAATGACTTGGTCTAGCTCTTGATGAAGAGCCAGCGTCTGCGATTGCAAAGCTGCCAGAGTGGCATTTGTCAGATCTTTAGCTGTCATGTAACTGTTCATTTATTATTTTTTTTTATTTTACCAAGTAAAATTAAAATAAATTTAAATTCTGATTATGAACAGTGGTCCGAAATAAGTCTGTAATGAGTCCGAGATGAGAATCCGAAACAGTGATCTGGAATACTATCAGAGACAAAACAACAGTAACTCGGATGAATCCGAAATGCTTCCTTAGTCCGAGGTGAAAAATCAACCCGGAATGGAGATGAAATTCGAAATTGGTGATGATCCGAATTGCATGATATCCGAGATGAATGCCAATCCGAGATGAGATAATCCGAAATAGAGAAAAGATCCGGGATGCAAGCTTGATCCGGAATGAAAGTCTTATCCGAAATGATAGTCTGATCCGAAATAAGAATCTTTATCCGGAATCAACAGTATTCCAAAATTCCTACAACAGATAAACACATGTTAATTCAAACAGTGATCCTTACCCGGAATGCGAGTAATCCGGATAAGGTTGTAAAGAATGCTGATGAACAGTTGTCCGGAATCAATCCGAGATGGATGATCTTCTTCATGTTCTTCTGGATCTTCAACAATTTCGAATCTGAAATGCTTGAATCTTCTTCAGTTTTCTCGGAACAGTAGCAGTCCGAGATGAACGCAGCAGCAATCTTCAACGGTGAAAATCCGAGATAATGAACAGCAACCAGTCTTCGAGATCTGAACAGTTCTTCAATCCGTGACACCGAGAAACTTGTATCAAACAGCAGGCTCTGATACCAATTGTAAGTCCTGATCGGATCTAAACACGGTATCACAACCACTAATCGATTGCGGAAACAAAGATTAGATTTAATAGAACAAGAATGATCTTCGATTAAACAACTTGCATACACCGAATGGTGTCTGATACAAGATTTCAGAATAACAAACTGACTAGCCACTCAAATACTAACCCTAACATATGTATTTATACTAATTAATTAACCCACTAAGTACAATCCTAGGCCCATAAAGCTCTAGGAAGCCCATTCTCCCAGCCTTAACCCAACATGCAACACTAAGTGTAAACCTTTTAGCTAGGGGCCCAACATCTTTGAAAAACAATTTTAGTTTGTTTATATTTTTCTAACTAAAAAAGGATAAATAAAAGTAAAAATAACTAAGAATTTGCTTATAGTTTCAACTCTAATGTTCATATAATCATGTTGAAATATCATAATACTCTAAAGTGTATAAACATTTTGAATCTCTCATAATATTTTATTATTGCTTTTCTTTTGGTTTAAATGTGCAAACACACTTGAATACACCTAGATATACCTACTGTATTTAGAGATTGCAAAATTTCGTTGTTACGCCATGTTATTTTAGAAAATGGAGTGATCTGCAAGTAAGTTGTATTGTCATATATCCATGTCTTAGTTTGGTGTTTACGCTGAGATTTGATTTGTAATAACATGTTTTATGTAAAAGTTTTAGCTAAGATTCTAGTTTTACTTTTATATGCATGCATATATAAGTGTATTTTATGATTCTAAGATGTATGATTTGATGAAGTCTTACATCGTTTTCATTTAGTCTTTATGGAACTACAATATTTTGAAAGTCACATACTTAATGTTAGAAAATAGAAAAATCCTTGGATAAGTTGATTAAAATACTTGACAGATTGTGAACACTGACTATTATTGATTTTTGGATACAAATTCTATAATCATTATCTTTTATACATGTTAATCTTCTACTTTTAATTAAGATTTTAACACGTTAATTGGGTTTTATTTGATTATTATGTTGTTGAAAAAAACCTTTGAACATTTTATGTATAAAGGATAAAGCTATAAAATAACTTACAACTTACGCATGGAAATTAAGATGAAAGATCATACATATTTCATGTCATGCTTTGTATAATTTGGAAAGCTTGAAAAGACATAATATTATATGTTATTAGTGAATACTCTAACTCATGGAGATATTTGTATAATTTCAAGTTAGAGTGACAAAACTGTGTATATGAGATACCCTTTTGATTGATTATATCGTGATGAGTTACTAGGTAAATACATACTTCATAGAAGTGATAGAAGTGATGAACGCATGTTATTTCAAAAGCTTGTATTATAAGTCATTTTATGTAATGACATGACATAAAGTTATGAATTATATAATCTAATCTTGTGTATACATTGTGTTCCATATCTTCTAAGTTTAAAAAGAACATCTGAATGACCAAAGTTATGGTATACGATTACAAGTTATAAACATGATTAATTTGTGATCAATGTTCAGTTTTAAAATATGACACCCAAAGTGTCTATAAAAGCTTGTAAGATTTTGAACCGATAAATCTTAATGATTTGATCATGTAACTTCTTCTCAATTGATATTACGTGATGAGAAGGTTATTTATACATTGTTATATGAAACATATTTTTATTATCAAAACTCAAAGATGCTCTTGAAGTAGCAAGATTATTACAGAAAATAATATAAGGTTTAAAACAATCATCATGAAAGTTGTGTGGTTATAATACTTTCCCTAGAGTGAATGTAAAGCCGTGTAGTTCTAATCCATTCACTAAAGTAAAGGCGATGATGATCAGTGTAAAGGTCACGATCATGATTAGGTAAATTGTAATGATGCCACCAAGAAATGTGTGTTAATAATACTTTCCCTGAAATGAATGTGATGATATACTTATCGACCGGTTTAAAGTTTGTGATCATAGAAATTGAGAAAATCATAATAATGCTCATGTTAACAATGAGTTCAACCATGTTAATAATGTGATGATTATACAATGATCCTTGTAAAGGTTGTGATCATGGTAAATGAGGAAATTGCAATGATCCTCATGTTAATAGTGAGTCGACCATATAATAATGAATATGGCCACAAGAAGTGGTGCATTAAAGAAGTGAATATACGAGAATAAAATATGGGAAATATTTTTATAAGATGAAATTTTGAAATAATAATACATTATTCTCTCGTATTTATTGTCGTGTATTGACAAACAAGAGTGCACATATATGGTCATAAACCAAAAGTTTATGGATCATAATTATTTAATTAGTTGGCACGGCCGGTTAGACCACACGAGTATTGATGATGTGAAATATATTAAAGAACCATATCTTCTTGATAATTAAACATGTCAGTGGAAATTAATTATTTATCAGCTAAAGTAGGGTATAAATCCCTAAATATTCTGGAAATGTTAAAGGATTTGTATGTATCCTAACATGAAACCATTTTGTAATTTGAAATCGATGCATTGTCTAAATGGTTATCAAGTTCGCAACTTGAAGTACTGATCGTTATTGCTTAGCTAATAAGATAGCAAGCATATTATTCCAGATTGGCACATTTATTTTGTATATAATGATGAATTTGATTCCCATGTTATTAATGATCATTGGCATAAGCGTTATTGTTGAGACGATCACCTAAACGTCTACAAGTGATTAAAAACCAATTGATTATGAAGTAAAAGGTTCATGTTTATATTTAATTTTACATGTATTCGCATCAAGCCAACAAGTTATCATATTTCTTCCTCATAGTTAGTTTTGGTCAGAAACCTCATCTGTCCTTTCAAAGGTTTTTGGTTATATGGCATGAATATTTAAATTCAACCACAACACCACATAAAGATGGGAACTCTAAAAAGGTTGTGAATAAGTTAGGCATAATTAGTTGTCTATGATTAAATATTTAAAGCAATTAGTATGAAATTTATTTACGGCTCATTGTTATTCACTTTCGTGAATGAATATTCCCAACAATTGGGGGAGATAAAAAGCAGTTGCAAAGTGACAAGTGGAATGAATTATCATGTTATCTTGATCCTCAGACTATAAACTATGAACCAGAAGTTCAATAGATAATTCATTTATATAAAATAATAATTATCAGACGAGTTCACTAACCTAAATACAATGACTAAGTAAGTCACATAGTCAACTGTTAATGCTCCATCAAGTTAATTGTCCTAGAAGGACAAACCATATATTAGTAATGAGTTTCTTGCAAGTCTGAAGCATGGTGGACTAGTCGATTCCAAAAATTACTCGAAAAATTTGGAGCAAGTAATGATGAAGATGGTCAAGTCGAGGCTATAGTGACAAGGTCTCCTGAATAGACATTAGACATGATGGTTCCAGAAGAACCTCATGTACCTCAAAATAAAGAGCTCTTAGTAAATTATATCATGTCTAGGAATGCTTTGGAATCAAAATTAAAACGACGTCGTTATACTTTTGTATATAATGTAGCGCTTTAAATAATTAAATGATGAGGATCAAAATTTAAGATCCGCCTATGAATTAATACATACATATAAATGATTGGCCAAAAGCGAAAAAACGCAAATAAGGGAGAGTTGAATTCTCTAATAAAATGGAAAGTTTTTCGGACCAACAGTCCATACAACTGAATTTGTTGGATACAAATCTGTCATTTATGCGAATCATGTGAAAATCAAATTAAATGAGACAAGACAAAATTAGTGGCACGAGGATTTTTGCAAAAACCCATGATTTATTATAAAGAGACACATTCTGAAGTGGTGGATGTAGTGACTTTCTAACATTTTATCCATCTGGTATACAAAGAGAGAATTGTTATGCATCTTATGGATGTTGTGTATCATTTGATATTGAAATTTACATGAAGCTCCATGATAGATTTATATTATCAAAATCATGTAAAGTAAGTTCTTGAGAACACTATGATTGTTGTATGCATATTAATGCTTCCAGCATCATCAATCCATCATGGACTTTTTCCATCTTGACCAATTATGCATGTGCATCACTCTTTAAGAGTTTTGGTATATAAACTTTATCATTTAGCAAATCAATTGGAACATCGATAACATCAAAATCAGTTTCAATGAACATTGTACCATTCTTATACATTAGGATATCATCATCATCAAGTTCTATTTATTCATTGCGTATATATTGGTGCACAAAATTATATCCAATGACGTCTCAGATTACTTTAAGCACTTAGGAAACTCATCAAGAGTTCCAATCATAATCAACATAATAAATAATCACAAAGTACTCAAATTTCAATATGTATATACCAAAACTCTTAAAGAGTGAATGCACATGCATAATTGGTCAAGATGGAAAAAGTCCATGATGGATTGATGATGCTGGAAGCATTAATATCAATACCCTAAGAGCGTTATCTAGAAAGTTAACAAAATGTGTAAGGATTAAAATAGTCGGGTTGAGTGTTTTATAACTCATGTGATATTTTGATAAAGAGGGATATAAGTTTGATTAAGTTAGCCATGCTTCTATCAAAATTTCACTTCTAAACTTTTGCTATAATTTTACAATGATGATGTACACATCATCAAGAGAAACTGTCAAGCTTTTAGAGAGAATATTCTTTGAAAGACCTTGACTCAATGTAATTATTTCTAGCAAGGTTTTTAATGAGGCAGCATCACCAAACGTATTAGAAGAATACTATAATATTTCATCATGAGGTTAATCAAGGGGGAGTGTTATGAATACATCATTAAGAGTGACTCTTCACATCCTTAACTCCTTTTTGTATTTACTCTTATATTAATGTATGGGCCTATAACTAGAGGCTTCGTATTTCATACTTACATATAAATAAGATATATGTCTACCATTCTCTCTTTATCTCTATATCTTAATAAGCTAGTTGTTACACAACAATATATATATTAAAAAGATTTTCTAATGCAATAGTATTACTCTCTATCTCTCTCCCCAGTAAATTCATATTTGCTATTGCATGCCCCTTAATTAACTCTTTTACATTGTTTTTTGGCTTACAAATGCAAAATACCTTGGTACCTTAATAACCTTAATATTAATGTGGTATAAAGGAAAAGATTTTTTGTTTTATCAGGTTTTGTTCTGAAGTGATTTTTTATAGAAACCACTGAAATCGGCGAAGATGCAAAGGTTGAAGGCAACATTGAGTATGGTGGCGGCCACGTTCTCCGTAGCAGCATTCACTGTTTCGTATAAATTGACCGCAAATGATGGCATGAATATGAAAGTTTTGATTACCTATCGTTACTTATTTGCATCCATTCTCATTCTTCCTCTAGCTCTATTTCTTGAAAGGTGATTGATTCTAGCAATTTCCCAATCTTACTTACTATATATGTTTTTTTTTTTTTGAGTTTATATTGATCAAATTGAGAAAAACATTAGGTTTTCTGAAAATTTTCAATGAGAGAGGTTCTGGCTATTTGTTCTACAATCACTCTACAATTGTGATGTACTAAGCCACATAAAAATATGAAATTTTAAAAATTATACTATGTAAAAAAATAGTTATATGTGTATTTGAAATATTTTTCTTTAATTATTGATTACATTTAACTTTTTTCTGTAACGTTTTACAATCAATATTTTATTATGCTTTAAAGATATTGCAATAACAATCATCAAGATTATATTTATGACGTTCTTAAATTATAATTTGTTATAAACCATTGATTTTACAAGCACCTGAAATCATACCTTTAAAATAATTTTTGGAATATGTGGAGCACTTCACTTTTTCCTAATATAATATACAATAATATCATTCATTTTATAATCTGTCCAATCTTCTTCATGTTCTTCGACGAATTTTACCTCTTAACCACCCACCAACATTTGTTACCCCAATATGGTATTTTTGTAATTCTGTTCCATATATACTTTGTCGCAAGTGTAGTGATGCTAGCTCGTAGCACACTTTTGCCTTCTGTCTTTTCATTCTGATTTCATATTTATTATATTAACCATGGACAGATTTTTGAACGAAAAATGAGGTGGACTGAAATCTCATAATCTAATATTTTATATTAAAAATAAACAATTCAAAATTTTTCTTTAAAATCACTAAAATCGAAAAAACAGAGAGGCGAAGCTCCACCAACCCTAATGAAGCTCCGCTAGTGGAACCAACATACCTCGAGATAATTATCTACCCCTTGGATCATTAATTTTATCTATTATTTCTTCACTGTTGTCTATTATACATACATTCTCTAACCATTTTATTCAAGAATTAAAATGAGTGCGTTGCGATAGTTAATTCTAGTGTCGGACATGATTGCAAACAGTGAATGTTGTTTTTAAGAAGAGTAAATTGCAAAAATGGTTTATGAGGTTTGTTTACTTTTTTCATTTTAGTCGAAAATTCAAATCTTTTGAATATGGGTCTTTGTTTTAATTTTGTTGCTATTTTCATCCAAAATAAAATTCTGGTCAGATTTTTCAGTTAACATCCAGTTCTTTTGTCTTTTTCCTCCCTTTTCATGAAGCATAAAATGGTATTTTAACGTTTTATTATAATAAATTAAAACATCCGACCATTTTGCCCTTCATTAAAAGAATGGAAAAAGACAAAAAAAAAAGCTGGATTTTAACTGAAAAATCTGACCAAATTTTACTTTTGGATGAAAACGGCAACAAAATTGAAATCACAAGGACCCAGATTCAATAGTTTTGAGTTTTAGACTAATGTGGTAAAAGTGACTAAACCTCATTGACCATTTTGACAGTTTACTCTTTTAAGAATTAAAACATGTCATACCTGTAGAATATTCGATGTATATAATTTCCCATGGATGTGAACTTGCCATTGTAAATACTGCAGAAACAAAAGGCCAAAGCTAACATGATGATACTCTTCCAAGCTTTTATTTGTGCGACTTTCGCGTATGTCCTCAACCTAAATGTAACTATAAATATATAATCCATAATATAAATTTTATTTGATGCTTCCTTTTGAAAGTTCAAATAATGTAGGGGGGCGATGGCGCAAAATATGTATAGTAAAAGCTTGGTTCTAACGTCTGCAACATATACTGCGGCTTTTACTAATCTTATTCCTCCATTCACGTTCATCATAGCTGTTCTACTCAGGTACACTTTTTAAATGCAATTGTTTTTTCAATAATTCAACACTAGTTATGTGTAAGTTTACTATGAAAAATGCATACTAATTATAGTTATCCATCATGAGCAATTTTATTATATACTAAAGATATTTTATATAAATTATGCATTAAATACATTACACATGATTAAAACCAAAAAGCAACTCATTTTTGACTTCAAGCTTGACTCAAATTCGTTATGGGTTCGGCTTTTATTGAGTTACAAATCAATATTATACTATAACAGCGAGCATTTCCCTTTCTACTATTTGCTTTAAAAAAGTTATAGTATGCACTTGATTGTGTACAAAGACTACATGGTGTCGGGCATGGAGAGAGGAGGAGAAGGAGGAGAAGCATCTTCTTGCCGTCAACACCACTCCGTCGTTAGAGTGGAGAGGTGTGCGCCCCTTGTGGCTTGGAGAATTCCACCGACGTGGGGGGGGGGGGGAGGTGATGGAGGTATAGGTTTTTGATTGGTTGATTTGTCTGAAGCTTGTTGTTGATTGGTTGGTTTGGAGGATTACAATAAAAAACGACTAAAAATGCCCCTCTACTTTGCCTGCCACCTAATAGTTTTTAGGTTTTGGAGGGCAAAGCCGTATTTGCCTACGTGGCAGACTCATGACGCTCCACACAGCTTTCACCTTCACAACCACATCGTGTAGTCTAAGAACTTATGCTCATATAAATGTGTACTAATAAATTAAATTATATACTAACAAAATACATTTCATATAAATAAATTAAACATTATATATATAAGTGAAGAATATTTAAGTGATACTTGTCATTATTCTAGGTTATCTAACTTTGGGTTTTTTCTATTCCTCCTATTAAATAATAATATTAAAATAATATTTTTATAAATTTAATTATGGATGCTTATTAATTAGGAATTAATATTCACACATCTCTTTCCTCTATCTCTCTATACATACATAAGTATATATAGAGAGACAGAGTGAAAAGTGATGTGAAAATAAAATTTAGGGGTATGAGAATAGTGGAAGCCTATTAATTAATTATAAATAGTTATTTAAGTTTTTAGATAACTATTTTTAAGCCTCCAAATAATTAAATAGACGTATTTTGTTTACTTAAAAGTTTTATTTAATTCTTAAGATATCATCAAGTGCAAAATTATTTTCTCTAAAATATTAAAAAAAAGTAATGAAAATATTTTTTTACTTAATTTATGAATGATTTCTTATTTCTTTGAAAATATTTATATGGTTTGATTGTTTAAATGGCAAATATATAATATGTCAAATAATAAAAAAAATAGGTGTTATAAAAATAATCCAAGTTTTAGTTCATAATTTTTATATATATTTATATATCGATAATTGCAATTTAAGTTAACATACTATGTTAATAAGTATATTTGAAGGATTAGGTACACTTTAAATGAATTGAAATTTATCAATTACATAAATATATTCATACCCAGTTGAAAATAAATACTTAAAAATAGCTTAACGAAATTTATAATTGTCATGTGAAACTGCATTTTTAAAAACATATCTTGATGACTGTATATGTTAACAAATTAATTTATATTTTATTTAATACGTACAGAGTTTTTTAACGCATAAACTTTTTATTATTACGCATATAACATTACATTTATTTAACCCGTTTAACAAACATTATTAAATGTGTACAAATGCAAATAGACAAATTGTCTACATTTTGATTTTTTTAAAACTCAAAAAGTATATATATATATATATATATATATATATATATATGTAGAGGTTCATTTGAGAAAATTTAAAAGTGTGAGAAGGATAAGAAAGATTATGGAGATGACATGTGTCCCTTTTGTATTTTGGTAGTTTAAGGGTATAAGTATAATTTAACTAATAAAATCTAATTATGGAATGAATATATGCAACGATTTTTGGCAGTTATTGTAGGGATTTTCGAATTTGAAATAACACCCTAACTCATAAAAACACCACAACATGTATATGAAGGCATACATCTTATAAAGAATAGAAATATAACTCATAAAAACACCATACCTTATAAAAACACTCTAACTCATAAAAACACCACAGCATGTATATTGAAGACATACATCTTATAAGTAACAGAAATATAACAAAAATAACACCATAACTCATAAAAACACCACAGCAGTTATATCGAAGGCACACATCTTATGAAGAACACCCTAACATTGTATATAACAGAAATAACACCCAAATATAACACCAGTCAACACTTTAATCAGATTCAAAATAGAAATAACACCCTAAATATATAAAACAGAAATAACTCTACATGAGTATATCAATATGGTACTCATATTAAAGATAAAAAAACACTCGTTATTATGGTGTAATTTTTTTTTTTAAAAAGAGTTACGTATAAAAAGTTATTGATGTTTAAAAAAGAATGTGGAACTTTGCATGTGTATTAATGTTAGTTTCTTAATTTTAAAATATTAAATTTACCTTTATACCCTTAATCTAGAAAATTAGTTAGTTAATAGTCAACATTATTTATAGAATTGTCACTATGATCTCAACCATTAGATTAAATATCTAATGGTTTAGATTCTTTCTTATACTTCTCACACTTTTAAATTTTCTCACGATAACCTCACAATATTATATATATATATATATATATATATATATATATATATATATAGGGCTCGGTTTAAATGAAAACCATCACGAGGTGAGAACCGTGAGAACTTTTCTTTTTTCGCGAGTCGGGCAAAAAATTTTTGCGCAAACGTAGATGAAAATATTATAAACACATCTATAAAAGAAGTAAAAAAAATTGTCGAGTCGGTAGTTTTGACTGATGCAAGTTTTTTTTACGCGCTGATGTAAATTTTGTACGAAGACAAATATTTTTTTTACGCCACACGTAAATGTGGGTATGCGTCATTTTTTAAACATTTTTTTTTGCTGAAACAAGTGATTTTTATGACTTCCGAGAAAAAATTTTCAGAAAAACCTTTTGGATGACCTAGTTTTCACGGTTATCACAACTCAAGGTGGTTCTCATTAGAGTATATGTGTATATGCTGAGTTGATTTGTTTGTTCTTAGTTGAGAGGTTGTTACTTGTGTGGTTGTCTATATATATGCATGGTGTATAATTATAAAGATAACACAAAGAAATGAAATAACACTTACAGAGCCTGATTTCCTTTATGGTATCAGAGCTAAACTGCTCCAGCAAGTTTGTTACTTTTCTAGCCAGGTAGTTGCATCTTCGGCAACTATTCCAGCCAAATTTCATCTTCTCTGATCTGATCCTCTGTTTCTTTTCCGATTCTTCATCTTCTTAGTTCTTAATCATCTTTGCAACATCAATTATGAATGATGCTACATCCGATTCAAACAATAATCTTTCTAATATCACAAATCTTATCACAATTAAACTTGATAATGAGAATTACTTGAATTCGCAACACCAAACTCTCATGATTGTGAAGACTTTAGGTCTTCTACAATTTCTAAACAGAGAGATTACACCTCCAATTGATAATGAAGCTCGAGAAATCTAGAACTTGTTTGATGCTTATGTGTTTGCGTTAATAACCGCCAGTCTATCTTCTTCTTTGTTGCCTCTTGCACAAAGTACTAACTCTTGTTCAGATTTATGGTAGAAAATCAAAGAGTCAGTTCATCAATAGAAACGAAATAATACATGTAATCTGATGGTTTCATCTAGTGATGTCTAGTGAGGTTCATTTGATTATATTGTTCAAAAAATATTCAAAAAGATTTATTATTCAAAAAGATCGTAAATAAGAGATTCAGCCAGGCGCGATAGGTCCTTCTAGTAAATGCTACTCCGACGGCGTCACCAGTGACGACGATGTTATGGTGGATGGCCATGATTTTAAAGGAAGTGATGTTAGGGTTTTTACTAACATATCTGGTTCTTTCTCTAGATACAGACAATTATATGCGCCTAATTTCAAATCTAATTGGGCTCAACCTAACTCATTTGGGCCAGCTTCAAAAATTACTATTGAATCCCATGTTAGCTTGTAATCTACTTTTGGATTCATTTTGGAATCGTTCGGCCTACTACAGTTTTACATTAGGCCAGCTTGCTTCTTTTTAGGGTTTTGGGTCTCAACAAGTTACAAATCAAGTCCAACAACAAAATTCTCCTCATTTTCGGCTCATGGCAAATTTATCGGGTTTATGTGAAAAGTTGATTCTTGGATTCCTGATTTGGGGGCCCTACACATATGACTGTTGTATCTTTTATTGTCTTTGATGATGTTTCCTACACCGGCTCTGAGCGAGTCCTTGTAGGCAATGGTTTGGCTATTACTATTTTTCACATTGGCATTGCCTTGCTTCATTTGTCTAATCGTACTCTTACTCTTAGACAGGTTCTTGTGGTTCCTAGATTAGCCAAGAACCTTTTATCGATCACACAGTTAGTTATTGATCATCCTATAGCTATTGTTTTCTCATATCTTGGTGTGTCCATTCAGAATCTTGATGGATAACTCACTTATCACATGCGTGGTAGTCCACATCAGCTATATTCACTTGCTGCTTTCACCTCTGTTTCTATGAGACTTGGCATTCTCGATTGGGTCATCCGTCTTATGATGTTTTGTTTAGATGTTCGTTTTTACATTTGACAAACAAAACCTAACACACACATTGTACTGCTTGTAGTATTTCTAAATCGACTATGTTGCCTTTTACATCAGTTGTATTCCATTCTACGTCGCCCTTACATATTATACAATGTGACATTTGGGGTGCCTTGCCTGTTATGTCTGGAGATGGGTACCAATATTTTATTAATTTCATTGATGATTTCAGTCAATTTACATGGATGTATCCTTTGACTTATCGTTCTCAAGCGGTTGGTTGCTTTCGAAAGTTCAAACCATTTGTTGAGAACCTCTTCTCGTGTACTATCAAACATCTTCAGTGTGATGGTGCTCCTGAGCTCATTTGTGGTTCTATGGCTAGTTTTCTTTCAGATCTGTCCTCCCTAACCGAATGGGGTTGTTGAGGGGAAAAACCGCCATATTTCTGAGGTAGCTCAAGCTTTATTATATCACACTCGGATACCAAAGAAATTCTGGTATGATGCATATGCCACTTCTACCTTCCTTATTAACCAGTACTATCACCATTTCTTCATCACTCATCTCCTTACAAGGTTCTTTTTGGATCTCATCCCGATTACTCTCTTCTTCATACATTTGGGTGTTTGTGCTAGCCATTTCTAGGTGATACTCGAGCAGATAAACTTTCACACAAGTCTATTCCATGTATCTTTGTTGGTTATGCAGCTCCATCTCATCTTGGTTATCTCTGTTATGATCCTCATACGTCTCTTATCTCTATTCGGTTTTTAACATTCGAGGGAGTCCTACTACTCCCACAGCTTCTTCAGGTCCTACTCATATCCTCATTCATCCTTATTCATCCTCATTCGCTTTCGCATTCTGTTTCTTCTAATTCCTCTTCATCTCCACATATTATTTCTTCATCATCTTCTCCTGTTATTTCCTCTCCTAATATTCCTTCACCTCCTTTTCCTCCTTCTTATCATCCTCCTCCTGTTCTGACTCACCCACCCGATGGTTACACGATCTCGAGATCATACACGACAACTATGTTAGTTTCCTGATCATGTTCTTTTTCATGTTTCTACTACTCCCACCATTAAGCCTTCCACATTTCGACAGGCTCAACAGTACTATGTTTGGTGGGATGCGATGCATGATGAGATTAATGCTCTGCATGCCAACCAGACTTGGCGTCTAGTTTAGGATCCCACTAACGCCAACTTTGCTTGTTGTAAGTGGGTTTACATGATTAAACGTAATCCTGATGGATCGGCCAGTCGTTATAAAGCCCGATTGTCGTCCGTTATCTACTCCTGTCTCGTCTAGTAGACACCTTTCTCGGCACACTGGTGATCCTTTATCTGATCATACTATGTATCGGAGTATTGTTGGTGTGTTACAGTATCTTGTGTTGACACGACCAGAGATTGCTTATCCAGTTAGTAAGTGTCATAGTTTCTTCATACAGCTACTCATCGACACTGGGTCGCTGTCAAACGGATTTTGCAGTACCTTAAGGGTACCATTTCTCATGGGTTGTGTATACATCGGTCTACTTTTGTTGATTTACATGCTTCTAGTGATGTCCACTGGCCGGGCGTCTCTATGGTCGACGTTCTACCAAAGGTTATTTTGTTTTTCTTGGGCCCAACCTGATTAGTTGGAATTCTAAGAAACAACATACAGTTGCTAGGTCGAGTACTGAGGCTAAGTATTGAGCTCTTGCTCATACAGTTGCTGAGTTGTGTTGGATTACATCTATCTTACATGAGTTACATATTACGATGACTTGTCCACCATCTTTTTGGTGTGACAATATTAGAGCTACATATCTTGCAGTTAACCCGGTGCTCCATCAGCGCACCAAACACTTGGAGATTGACTTGCATTTTATTCGTGATATGATTTTGGCGGGTACCTTACATGTTCCGTATGTTTTTACTACACTTCAGATTGCGGATATTTTGACTAAAGACTTGTTTGTTGTACGTTTTGATAGTCTGTGGTCTAACTTTCATGTGGATGCTCTGCGTCTAGCTTGAGGGGTGTATTAGAGTATACGTGTATATACTGAGTTGAATTTTTAGAGTGAGTTGTTTGTTGTTAGTTTAGTTAGTTGAGAGGTTATTACTTGTGTGGTTGTCTACATATATGAATGGTGCATAATTATAAAGATAGCACAAAGAAATGAAATAACACTTACAGAGCCTGATTTCCTTTAATCTATATTGTTATGATTTTTATATTTATTTCATATGCATTTAATTATCTTATACATATGCGAAAAGTCAAAGTTCTTATGCATATTTTTCAAAAACCACGTCGAATAACGTAATAACATATAATGACTTATTTTTTATATTATTAGCATATAATTCAATTGAGCTCGAACTTTTGTGACTTGTTAGTTCATTGAGTCAACTTAGGGATAAATAAAACTATTCCAAACCAAATACTGATCACTCACAACTCCAAGCAGATATGCACCTAAAAACATTGCTATATTTATTTATTTATACTTAATATTTATAAGACAATAATCACGTGGATCTGTGTTTAGTCATTTTTGTAATTGACGGAAACTATTTCTATTAGAATTCTTTTATTAAGTTTATTGATCTTATGAATGCAAAACATTTTGTCTCAATAACGTTACTTCGCAGATGATAATTAGGCAAAACATCTATGTTAGTTTAACTGTAGTTCCTATTTTCGCCCCAATAATCATACATTTATTTCATTTAACTTGCTAAAACTTAGACCAAAACAATGCCGTTGATATGAATCTATGATTGTGAAACTATATATGTGATATAAATAATTTTAGTGCGTTTACATACATAAATATAGGAGAAGACACTTCATTTATTTTCGCTTTATTATTGTAATAGTATTTCTAATTGGAAAAAATTAACTAATAACTTGAAATTAAAGGTTGGAGAAGGTTGAAATAGGTACGATTAGAGGAAAAGCAAAGGTTGTCGGAACCCTTGTAGGGGTTGGAGGGGCAATGGTTCTAACTTTTTACAAAGGTCATCAACTCAATATTGGGTCAACCCATTTCAACCTTTTACATGGTGGCCAACGCATGGACGGACATGTGGCTGCAACCCACAAGAATTCTACTCATGATCATATCTTGGGCTCTATATTGGCATTGGGTTATTCTCTTTCTATTGCCCTTTATTACATCTTTCAGGTAACTTCTCATCATTCACACAACTACAATAGAGCTGAAAAACCCATAACAAGATTGGCTATCGGAATTGGTTATGTTATGTTTGATGTTTGATTTTCGATAATATTAGAAAACAAAAGAAATTTGTTATTTTATATTTTTTATACGACAAACTCACACATACTCCACCTTTATCATGAGACATGAAAAACTTGAACGCATCTTTTTCACCTAGATTCATGGTATAGTTTTAGCAAATGGGGTTATACATTGGTTACGTTTCGGTTTCAATTAATATTGGTATGGAATATTCAACATTAAATTCACTATGTTTAAAAGTAAATTAGATATTAATTTATATTTTGATGTTGTGAACTTTCAAAATACAGAGAAAATTAAGTGCAAATTATCCTTGTCATTACTCGAACACATTTTTGTCTAGTGTGTTTGGGTTCATACAGTCTGTTGTGTATGCTGTTCCAACCGAGAGATCTTTGAGTCAATGGAAGCTTGGTTCGAAATTTAGACTATTCTCAGCTATTTTTCAGGTAATTACTTATCATGTATGTGGTTGGCTTAACTTGATCGTTTGGTATCGTACTCGAAGATATTAAATTACTAGTTAAGTATATGTATCACAGGGAATGTGTTCGCTTGGAACAAATTTTTTTTGTCACATCAGCTGTACATCTGCAAGGTCCACTATTCGTGTCAACTTTCAACCCGTTGGTGCTTGTTTTTGTGGCAATAGCTGGTTTTCTTCTACTTGATGAAAAGTTGTATGTTGGAAGGTAAGTGAACAAAATACACCATTAGAAATGGTTCTGTTAAACGTAACCCACCTCCCATTTGTTGAATGTATTTACTCTACGAAATCGTGATCAAACAATAAACTAAAACATATGAAGTATTTATATATGCAGTCTCTTAGGATCTCTAATAATTATAGTGGGGTTGTATTTGGTGCTATGGGGCAAAGGTAGAGAGACTAAGAGGCTAACGCCTCCAGGAAGCTCGAAAGATGGGAATGTTGTGTCAAAAACCAATGCCAGTACGACAACTCTTGAGAATGTGTCTGTGACTCGAACTTCTTTCTCGGCTAAAATTAATGAAGAAGATACAAATTCTCGAACGGAAAAGCATAAAGAGAAAGAAATTGTTGAGGAAGTGTGAAGGCTCCAAAGGTGCTTACATGTTCGGGTTTTTTATAGCCTAATTAATATCAAAAAATACAATAATGGCCGCTAGTAACCTTTGTTTGCTGGTTTTAATAGTTATTTTAGATGAACTCTTTAACCATAAATATGTATCACAATTTGTAGCTATTACCAATATAGATTGCTTTGATTGGTTGTAACAATACTTAGATCTGAATATGATATTTACAAGATTAATAGAGGATAATTTAATTGATATATCTATTTAGATAAATAATTTCTTCAATCTTAAACTACTAATCTTATTTGTATCTATAAAAATACCTACTATTTTTGTAATGATTTATCATAGTTTCACTGTATGCGGGAATGAGTTTCACTTTGGTTGTTGAGATGATGTTTTATTTTGTAGTTCTTTGATAACATTTTAGTTTTAGGACGGTAAGAGGGAGATTATCGGGAGATTTTTTTAGTAAATGGGAAAATATATATATCTTTTGGACAACATTTATGTACATATATGTTGAGACAGGGATTTATAAAAAGCTCGGAAGATGATGACGACTTAATGAAATGCATGAACGAAAGAAATGAAGTTTTTTTAGAGGGATGTGATCTCAAGGTACATATAAGTCGTGCCGGATCCATGATTTTTTTTTCTTAAGGGTTCCTCTTTTTGGTGGTCAAATTTTTACGACCATACGTCATAATTTTTTAGTCGGGTAGGGTCATGACTTGCAGAACATAATAAAGACCTAAATTTCATATCAAATTTAACTAACTAAAATTGCAGAAGACCTAAAGTTCATATCAAATGACTATCGTATATAATTACAAATCACAAACAAACAAGTTCATATCAAATTTCATCATATATTAAGTATTTGAGTTAGATACTTATGCAAAACATTTTGAATGAATCAAACTACACACATGCAATGAATCAGATTACACACTTATGCCCACATAGACTTAAAATCTAATCGTTAAAACCGACAAGAGAAAACGCAACATGTGCAATCGAACCCATGGGTACGTACACTAAAAGTACTATAATATTACTTTGACATCAAAATGGTTTTATAATATTACCATCTCCAACCAACACAGACATCACAACATCAAACAATATTAGGCAAAATGGTGTGATCACCTGGGTTTGGCTTTAAGATCTTTAGTTTCTAATGCTGCTTGGGTGGAGGTTTAGATAGAATCATAATTTGGGCGTTAGATAAAATGATGACTTAAGTTTGGCTTAAGATATTCAGTTGGTTTTAAATGATACCATAATTTGGGCTTAGATATATATATGGAATTAAAAGAAAAAGATTTTTTCTACAAAAAGTGATAAAGACGGGAATCGCACCCAAAGGCCTTTGATGAAAACACATGCCTTACCCACAAGACTACTTTTCAGTTTTGTTTATGGGTTCACCTCACATTATATTTATGGGTTCACTTCATATTTGTTATGTATATTCTTAGTAAAATTTCGAAACTCAACGGGTTCCAGGAAACCCGTACTAGTGTATGCAGATCCGCCCCTGCATTTAAGAAGGTTTTTAGAAGATGTGATCAAACTTTTTCACCCAATGATTGAAAACATGATGAACCCATTTGCTCAATATTAGCCGATCAAGGTTTCTACTAATAAGGGAAATAGTATGGAACCTGAACTTACTATTGAAAATTTTGCTATGAAGCTTGATGGAGCCGAAAGAAACTAGAAACAAAGGAATTAAAAGATGCTAATGTTAAAGCTGATTAAAAAGGTTTACTTCAAGCAATAAGAGCTACATTAATATAGATGAGGATGAACAAGAATTTTGTGATAAGTATAGGGAGAAAAGACCAAGAACATTACTTGAAGAAGTCAGAGAAAAAGATAACACCTAAGCTTTGAGCCATTAAACAAGATGAATAAGAAAGTTGGGTTCTGAGCCACTAAACAAGAGCATGGATAAGCTTAAGAGTCAAGTATTCCTGACTAAGTGAAAATCATGAATCAAACTCTGGACAAAGTGAAGATCAAGAATCAACTGCTCATGTTCAATGCACTAGACGTCCAGGTGAAGAATATTATGGTAATTGTGAAGGATCCGATGCTCAAACTAATACCAAAAAATGATCTCGAGACATCGCTAGAACTGAATGACAATGAGGTGAGGTGCACAAGTGATGTATGTGTGAAAACACATTGTATATTGTATAGTTTGTATATGTTTTAGTCGTTTAACGCGTCATTTTTATATCTATATGTTGTGTTTATTATGCGTCGGCTTTTATAGGCTTAACATGGGCTAAAAAAGGTAAAAGGAGCACCCAAGCTGGAAAACGAGCTTGACGGGTCAACACGGGGCCCACAACAAAAGTGTTGGAAACTGGACCCGTCAGGCCACGTGATGGAGCATTAGGGACCTGTCTGTGGTGCGAGAGAGTCAAGTCAACAAAGTTAAAATTTGGTTCCTGTCGCACCACGCGACGGGGGTAACATGTTCCTGCCGCGCCACACGGGTTCCAGAAACCCGTACTAGTGTGTGCAGATCCGCCCCTGCATTTAAGAAGGTTTTTAGAAGATGTATCAAACTTTTTCACCCAATGATTGAAAACATGATGAACCCATTTGCTCAATATTAGCCGATCAAGGTTTCTACTAATAAGGGAAATAGTATGGAACCTGAACTTACTATTGAAAATTTTGCTATGAAGCTTGATGGAGCCGAAAGAAACTAGAAACAAAGGAATTAAAAGATGCTAATGTTAAAGCTGATTAAAAAGGTTTACTTCAAGCAATAAGAGCTACATTAATATAGATGAGGATGAACAAGAATTTTGTGATAAGTATAGGGAGAAAAGACCAAGAACATTACTTAAGAAGTCAGAGAAAAAGATAACACCTAAGCTTTGAGCCATTAAACAAGATGAATAAGAAAGTTGGGTTCTGAGCCACTAAACAAAGCATGGATAAGCTTAAGAGTCAAGTATTCCTGACTAAGTGAAAATCATGAATCAAACTCTGGACAAAGTGAAGATCAAGAATCAACTGCTCATGTTCAATGCACTAGACGTCCAGGTGAAGAATATTATGGTAATTGTGAAGGATCCGATGCTCAAACTAATACCAAAAAATGATCTCGAGACATCGCTAGAACTGAATGACAATGAGGTGAGGTGCACAAGTGATGTATGTGTGAAAACACATTGTATATTGTATAGTTTTGTATATGTTTTAGTCGTTTAACGCGTCATTTTTATATCTATATGTTGTGTTTATTATGCTCGGCTTTTATAGGCTTAACATGGCTAAAAAAGGTAAAAGGAGCACCCAAGCTGGAAAACGAGCTTGACGGTCAACACGGGGCCCACAACAAAAGTGTTGGAAACTGGACCCTCAGGCCACGTGATGGAGCATTAGGGACCTGTCTGTGTGCGAGAGAGTCAAGTCAACAAAGTTAAAATTTGGTTCCTGTCGCACCACGCGACGGGTAACATGTTCCTGCCGCGCCACACGGGTTCCAGAAACCCGTACTAGTGTGTGCAGATCCGCCCCTGCATTTAAGAAGGTTTTTAGAAGATGTGATCAAACTTTTTCACCCAATGATTGAAAACATGATGAACCCATTTGCTCAATATTAGCCGATCAAGGTTTCTACTAATAAGGGAAATAGTATGGAACCTGAACTTACTATTGAAAATTTTGCTATGAAGCTTGATGGAGCCGAAAGAAACTAGAAACAAAGGAATTAGAAGATGCTAATGTTATAGCTGATTAAAAAGGTTTACTTCAAGCAATAAGAGCTACATTAATATAGATGAGGATGAACAAGAATTTTGTATAAGTATAGGGAGAAAAGACCAAGAACATTACTTAAGAAGTCAGAGAAAAAGATAACACCTAAGCTTTGAGCCATTAAACAAGATGATAAGAAAGTTGGGTTCTGAGCCACTAAACAAGAGCATGGATAAGCTTAAGAGTCAAGTATTCCTGACTAAGTGAAAATCATGAATCAAACTCTGGACAAAGTGAAGATCAAGAATCAACTGCTCATGTTCAATGCACTAGACGTCCAGGTGAAGAATATTATGGAATTGTGAAGGATCCGATGCTCAAACTAATACCAAAAAATGATCTCGAGACATCGCTAGAACTGAATGACAATGAGGTGAGTGCACAGTGATGTATGTGTGAAAACACATGTATATTGTATAGTTTTGTATATGTTTTAGTCGTTTAACGCGTCATTTTTATATCTATATGTTGTGTTTATTATGCGTCGGCTTTTATAGGCTTAACATGGGCTAAAAAAGGTAAAAGAGCACCCAAGCTGGAAAACGAGCTTGACGGGTCAACACGGGGCCCACAACAAAAGTGTTGGAAACTGACCCGTCAGGCCACGTGATGGAGCATTAGGGACCTGTCTGTGGTGCAGAGAGTCAAGTCAACAAAGTTAAAATTTGGTTCCTGTCGCACCACGCGACGGGTAACATGTTCCTGCCGCGCCACACGGGTTCCAGGAAACCCGTACTAGTGTGTGCAGATCCGCCCCTGCATTTAAGAAGGTTTTTAGAAGATGTGATCAAACTTTTTCACCCAATGATTGAAAACATGATGAACCATTTGCTCAATATTAGCGATCAAGGTTTCTACTAATAAGGGAAATAGTATGGAACCTGAACTTACTATTGAAAATTTTGCTATGAAGCTTGATGGAGCCGAAAGAAACTAGAAACAAAGAATTAAAAGATGCTAATGTTAAAGCTGATTAAAAAGGTTTACTTCAAGCAATAAGAGCTACATTAATATAGATGAGGATGAACAAGAATTTTGTGATAAGTATAGGAGAAAAGACCAAGAACATACTTGAAGAAGTCAGAGAAAAAGATAACACCTAAGCTTTGAGCCATTAAACAAGATGAATAAGAAAGTTGGGTTCTGAGCCACTAAACAAGAGCATGGATAAGCTTAAGAGTCAAGTATTCCTGACTAAGTGAAAATCATGAATCAAACTCTGGACAAAGTGAAGATCAAGAATCAACTGCTCATGTTCAATGCACTAGACGTCCAGGTGAAGAATATTATGGTAATTGTGAAGGATCCGATGCTCAAACTAATACCAAAAAATGATCTCGAGACATCGCTAGAACTGAATGACAATGAGGTGAGGTGCACAAGTGATGTATGTTTGAAAACACATTGTATATTGTATAGTTTTGTATATGTTTTAGTCGTTTAACGCGTCATTTTTATATCTATATGTTGTGTTTATTATGCGTCGGCTTTTATAGGCTTAACATGGACTAAAAAAGGTAAAAGGAGCACCCAAGCTGGAAAACGAGCTTGACGGTCAACACGGGGCCCACAACAAAAGTGTTGGAAACTGGACCCGTCAGGCCACGTGATGGAGCATTAGGGACCTGTCTGTGGTGCGAGAGAGTCAAGTCAACAAAGTTAAAATTTGGTTCCTGTCGCACCACGCGACGGGGTAACATGTTCCTGCCGCGCCACACGGGTTCCAAGAAACCCGTACTAGTGTGTGCAGATCCGCCCCTGCATTTAAGAAGGTTTTTAGAAGATGTGATCAAACTTTTTCACCCAATGATTGAAAACATGATGAACCCATTTGCTCAATATTAGCCGATAAAGGTTTCTACTAATAAGGGAAATAGTATGGAACCTGAACTTACTATTGAAAATTTTGCTATGAAGCTTGATGGAGCCGAAAGAAACTAGAAACAAAGGAATTAGAAGATGCTAATGTTATAGCTGATTAAAAAGGTTTACTTCAAGCAATAAGAGCTACATTAATATAGATGAGGATGAACAAGAATTTTGTTATAAGTATAGGGAGAAAAGACCAAGAACATTACTTAAAGAAGTCAGAGAAAAAGATAACACCTAAGCTTTGAGCCATTAAATAAGATGAATAAGAAAGTTGGGTTCTGAGCCACTAAACAAGAGCATGGATAAGCTTAAGAGTCAAGTATTCCTGACTAAGTGAAAATCATGAATCAAACTCTGGACAAAGTGAAGATCAAGAATCAACTGCTCATGTTCAATGCACTAGACGTCCAGGTGATGAATATTATGGTAATTGTGAAGGATCCGATGCTCAAACTAATACCAAAAAATGATCTCGAGACATCGCTAGAACTGAATGACAATGAGGTGAGGTGCACAAGTGATGTATGTGTGAAAACACATTGTATATTGTATAGTTTTGTATATGTTTTAGTCGTTTAACGCGTCATTTTTATATCTATATGTTGTGTTTATTATGCGTCGGCTTTTATAGGCTTAACATGGGCTAAAAAAGGTAAAAGGAGCACCCAAGCTGGAAAACGAGCTTGACGGGTCAACACGGGGCCCACAACAAAAGTGTTGGAAACTGGACCCGTCAGGCCACGTGATGGAGCATTAGGGACCTGTCTGTGGTGCGAGAGAGTCAAGTCAACAAAGTTAAAATTTGGTTCCTGTCGCACCACGCGACGGGGTAACATGTTCCTGCCGCGCCACACGGGTTCCAGGAAACCCGTACTAGTGTGTGCAGATCCGCCCCTGCATTTAAGAAGGTTTTTAGAAGATGTGATCAAACTTTTTCACCCAATGATTGAAAACATGATGAACCCATTTGCTCAATATTAGCCGATCAAGGTTTCTACTAATAAGGGAAATAGTATGGAACCTGAACTTACTATTGAAAATTTTGCTATGAAGCTTGATGGAGCCGAAAGAAACTAGAAACAAAGGAATTAAAAGATGCTAATGTTAAAGCTGATTAAAAAGGTTTACTTCAAGCAATAAGAGCTACATTAATATAGATGAGGATGAACAAGAATTTTGTGATAAGTATAGGGAGAAAAGACCAAGAACATTACTTGAAGAAGTCAGAGAAAAAGATAACACCTAAGCTTTGAGCCATTAAACAAGATGAATAAGAAAGTCGGGTTCTGAGCCACTATACAAGAGCATGGATAAGCTTAAGAGTCAAGTATTCCTGACTAAGTGAAAATCATGAATCAAACTCTGGACAAAGTGAAGATCAAGAATCAACTGCTCATGTTCAATGCACTAGACGTCCAGGTGAAGAATATTATGGTAATTGTGAAGGATCCGATGCTCAAACTAATACCAAAAAATGATCTCGAGACATCGCTAGAACTGAATGACAATTAGGTGAGGTGCACAAGTGATGTATGTGTGAAAACACATTGTATATTGTATAGTTTTGTATATGTTTTAGTCGTTTAACGCGTCATTTTTATATCTATATGTTGTGTTTATTATGCGTCGGCTTTTATAGGCTTAACATGGGCTAAAAAAGGTAAAAGGAGCACCCAAGCTGGAAAACGAGCTTGACGGGTCAACACGGGGCCCACAACAAAAGTGTTGGAAACTGGACCCGTCAGGCCACGTGATGGAGCATTAGGGACCTGTCCGTGGTGCGAGAGAGTCAAGTCAACAAAGTTAAAATTTGGTTCCTGTCGCACCACGCGACGGGTGTAACATGTTCCTGCCGCGCCACACGACGGACATTGACGTTGATTTTTGTGTTTTTAACCTAAAAATCATAAAGGGAGATCCCATTCAGCATACAGCCGTCCCGAACAATTCGAGAGCTCCCCATAAGCGATTTTCAGAGTTCTGACACTTGATTCAACTTGTTTCTTCGTGCAAACTCATATCGATCCAAGATTCGAAGTTGTGATGACTACCATGCGAGTAAACTTCTCGTGACTTCTCCCGGATGAACGATTGCTAGAATTTACACATCAAACTTTGTGTCTGATTCTTGTAACTAGTACTTTTAATCACGCGTGTTGATTTCTTCGTAAACTCTTATTATATTAGAATTATTTGTCGTTTATCAAGCGTATTGGCAATTTCTTGGATTGTTAGTGGGTTGGTAAATTAGTTGGTAATTGGTATACTTTAACGGATTGCTAGGTTGTTATAGTTATTATTAAAAATTGTCCCTAATAATTAATAAAAATTATTCATTCTAAGGCAATGTCTATGTGGTGTTTGAATTAGTAACAAGTTTTTGTGTTAAACTAGTAATCGGGATTCTGGATGGGGGTTACTTCTTCTCATTCTAATAACACTTTTCATGACAAATTGTGTTTTTTTCTCAATCAAACAAAGAAACCCCCAATCTAGATAGTGATAATAAATTTGTTAGTTACTAAAAACTGACCATAGATTCCCTATTGGTATTTAAGTTAAAAAATACTTTCTTTTGATTAGCCCATGATAGCTACATCCAAATCGCACTGTTCCTGAGGAATTCTTGCGCTTAGTGTTAGTTTAGAGTTGTTTTTGCTTTCTAAAACACCATAAAAACCCCAAAATAAATCTTTTTGTTTGTTTCTGTATCGTTCAGTACTATACGCAATTTCTTATTTGCTTGTGTGCAAGTGATCTCTTCGTTGCATGCATACCAGGTTTTCAAGAAGGTCATCACCGTTGCTCTTCAAATCCAGAAATTGAAAAAACCATCAACACACACACGTGATGTTCTTCGTTTAGTAGTAAAAGGAAAAGCATAGTCTTCAACCATGATGTAATGTTCTGCATTTTTCAAGCTTTTTCCATTTTATTTTTAATTCGTACTCTATCTTCAATCCTTTGTAATTTAGGAGTTGATCATAATGGAAACTATACTTTATATCATTCTTGTTTAATCATACTTGCATAATACGTAAACGTTTCGCGAATACACTTTTTAATGCAAAAACGAGCCATACATCGAGATCGTACTTTAAAATACAAATTTGAAAGTTGAAACTTGCGGGTATAAAGCACAAATTAGGTCCAAGGGCATATACCTCTTGGTTCGGTTTAGAGTTTGAAACTTGAACGTATAAAATGCAAATTGAGTCGGAGTTCGAAACTTCGCATAAAACACAAATTAGTTTGGAGTTTGAAATGTACATGAATAAAACACAAATATTGGTCAAGAGTTTGAAACTTGCATTCATAAAGCAAATCTAGACCACTTTTAGTGTGGTTCGGAATTTGAAATTTGCGCCTTAATTACATGTCTGTAACGTATTTGTGTGTAAGGATTTTTCTTTCTATTTTTACATATGTTCTCACTAGGAAGGATTTTGTATAAACCAAGAGTTATTTTGTCACTTTTCAGCCATGTGTAAGAAAAGATGAAGCACACAAGAGGTGCTTGAAGACTATCATTTGTTGTTATTGAATTGAAAGTGTAGTTCTTGGGCTTGTGATAGTGAGCGTGAATACTTGTTTCGAATGTCAACATATACCACTTTTACACTTCACTTCTCAAATAAAATAAAATTAATATTGGCAAAGCATGATAAGCTACAATCAAAATTGCTAAATCATAACCAATCATATTATTTTATAAAAGAAATCCGAATTTAATTATTTTGTCCAAATTTAATTGTTAAATCCGGAATATATGTTAAATTCGGACTCTAAAATAAATAAATAAATAAATACCGAATTTATGAGTTATATTAGGAATTTCTTTACTTGTTCTGAATTTCTTTGTATTCTGAGGTACTGTTCAGACGATCTAATCCGAGGTTTCAAAAGTTTCCGAGTTTTACAAGTTTCGATTTTCTAAGATTCCGGGTTACCTGGAGCACCGGATTATTAACCAAGTTAGGAGTTTGTGTAGTTCGGAAGTTCCAAGTTTTGCATGTTCCGAGTTTTTCTAGTTATTCTGGGTTACATGTGGTACCAAATAACTAGCTAAGAGTCAAATTTTTGTGTAGTTTGGCAACTTGAAGTTGGTTTCGGATTATTGAAAAGTTTCAGGGTACTTATGTTGTCCGGATTAAGTGAGGATGAGAGGGCGGTAATGGTGGTCCACCATGTTCTTTTCAAGATTCTCGGAGTTCGGATTTGGTCCTCACCAAAGTTTTGGAACAATTTTGGACTACTATCGTGCATTAGAGGTGAAGATAATAATGACTTGGTTGAACTTTGATAGTTTAGAAAGAAATAGGGGAGTATAAATTTCCTATTTTCTTCGTAAATCTAAAGCTTGTGCGTGAAAAAGCGCGTGTGTGATGAAGTTTTCTCTCATGTGTTTGTGTTTTTAATTAAGTATTGACGTGATGAAGTTGATTTCTCGGGTGACGACTAGTTAAAGATTGAGCCTTATTAAGTTGTTGTTTAGAGTAGAGAAGACTAGGTTATTGGTCCCTCTTCCAAGACGGTTGCTAGTTTGTTCTTGAAATAATGGGGTGCTTCTTGATTTGAGGGGTGTAACATCCGTCAAAAACGGTTTCTAAAACCCAAACCGTTTGTAAACGAACTTTCGGCAAATAAATACGATTGAATTTTTTTAATTCTCATATTTTTTATATATCATTTTAGAGTTTTGATATATAAAGATATTTATAATAATAACAACATAATTTTAGATATAAAAATAAATAAATAATAATAACCATAATAATAATAATAATAATAATTAAAATAAAAACACGCAGACCACGGGACTCGAACCCGGGTCTTGCAATTAAGCAATCAACCATTAAACCGCTCCACTACCTTTCCAGATCTGAATGTAACCGCAACTTTTATTATCATATACGCAAGTTGCGAACACCCCATTTCAAATCCTTGCCGCCCAAAAACCCAGTCGGTTGACAGCCAACTTTCCAAACTTAGTTTGCGCGGGATAGAACCTGCCGCTTTTAACCAACGTGAACCTGGCCCCTTTTCGATTACCCATACACTTCACGAATCATCTCACCAATCAATTCCCGAACAACCTCCGCTCCTTTCCTTTTCTTTTAGGATTTAACTCAAGCATAGACAAGGATATCAAACCGATAAACAGAATACACGAGTTCTGTAGGAGTCATCACGCTGAACAACCTTGTCGGAATCGGAATCTCGCCAGAAAATTTCCGAAAGCCGTGTCATCTCTGTTTCGGTATATCCTTCTTCTCTTTTCTTTTCTTAGATCAAAACATTTCTTTTTGTTATACAAACGACGTTTTGATGGGCAATCAAAACAACAGTTGGGTGGGTTCGTTTTGTTGTGGGTTATAACCAAAGAGATGACCAGGTAACCTGTGTATAAAAGAAATGAAGAATAGTAATATCACCATATTAGACACACAACCTAGTTGGTTGGGTTGTGTGCGTATATACCAGAGGTCCGGGGTTCGAGTCCCGGCTCCAACCCGCCACTATGTTTTAATCCTTTTGTTTTAAAAATCAAAGACTGAAGAGTTTGAAACACTTATAAAGGAAATTAAAATCTGATATTAAATGGGTTAGACACACATCCCAGTTGGTCGGGCTGTGTGCACACGCGAGCGAAAGGTCCCGGGTTCGAGTCTGGTACATTGTTCCGGTCGTTGCAATAACATTCCTTTTTAATAAAACCAGATCATGAAACAAGGAAGTTAGTATATAAAAGAATTAAAAACATGATATGGAATGGGGTAGACACACAGCCCAGCGGAAGGGCTTTGTGCACACGTACCGAAGGTCACGAGTTCGATCCGCAGCAAGGGTCGGTTTTGAGCAAAATGTTTATGATTAATTCAGAAATATATATATATATATATTATTTATGTATATAACCTGAAGAAACCAAGATTAACTAGACCAGGATCAAAGTAGATCTTTGGAATGGGCTCTTCAAAAAAAGGTTTAACCCTCCGTTTGGTTTCACGATGGATGATGAATAGAATAATACTCCGGCTGATCCTGCAAAACAGAACACCGTTAGCTCGCCACGGGGAGAAGGGGTTTCTCTCCGTGACCACCCTCCAGCGTGAGAATAAGTACAGGTAGTCGGAAGTAAGTATTGTAAGTGAGAGAGTAGTTGAGTGTGAATACCTTTTCTTGAACTCCAAGTTACTTATTTATAGCCGATGTTTGGTGCCAAAAAGAGAGATTGTTAAGTTTAACGGAATCTTTTGTTATTCCGTTAACGTTTGTTGGTAATCTGTTAGTGCACACGGATCGTGAGCTCATCAGCGGTTAGGGAGGTGCCACGTGTCAACATGAGATCACTACATCTTATAAATGTGAGCATGCCCTCACCATGATCTTCCTCAGCCGTCCAGATGCTGCCATGTGGCAATTGGTTTATAACCGAAAAATGCTTGCACGATTGGGTGTTAATGGCTTTTAGAAGGTTTCACAGCTGTTACCCATCTTTTGTGGCGCCACGTGTATGTTGTGTTATAATAGAAAAGATTCCCTTTGCTTTTGTACCAAGGATTTTACTAAGGGAAAGTTTCTCCGGATTTACTGTTTCCTTGCGCGGGAAGCGCAAGTTAGTTAACTGATCTTCCTTCTTCTCCTTGCTGCTTAGCGCAACGTTTGGTGGACGCTTGCTTTGATATAAATATCTGCGCAAGGTTTGTGCATGGAGAATTATCAAACAAGAATGTTCAAGGTTAACTTTAAACCTTGCGCGAGCCCGCGCAAGGTAGTTAAATGAAGCATTATTAGACAAGAATGTTCAAGATTAACTTTGAACCTTGCGCGAGCCCGCGCAAGGTAGTTAAATGAAGCATTATTAGACAAGAATGTTCAAGATTAACTTTGAACCTTGCGCGATCCCACGCAAGTTAGTTAAATGAAGCATTATTAGACAAGAATGTTCAAGATTAACTTTGAACCTTGCGCGAGCCTGCGCAAGGTAGTTAAATGAAGCATTTATCCAAAGAGAGTGTTCAAGGTTAACTTTGAACCTTGCGCGAGCCGCTCAAGGTAGTTAAATGAAGCTTTCCTCTCTTGGATACTTGGCGTAAAGTTCTAATAAATCTTATTTTGGCAAAGAAATCTGTGCGTAATTTCCTTAGAAGTTATTAATGGGTATGGTTTCCTTGATTGGCGCAAGGTTTTTGGTACCATACCCCTTCAAGTCCCCCCAGTCTAGTGTTGCTTCTATGTAAGAATAAAAAGTAGGTGGAGCACTGGACTTAAGATAAATTTGTTGCGCTAGGTAAGGACTAGCTTTTTGTTGCTTTATGCATCTTGATGACGTGTCGTAAGTGAATTTTGAAAAAGTATTTGAATTTCAAATATGCTTAGACACGTGTCACTTATCTGGATGGTGTAGTTGGTGACGACGCACGTTCTTGAGACGTGGTGGTACTGTTGACAGGCTGTCAAAAGTACCTGTCTTACCGTATTTAATGCCTTTTAGCGACACTCCGCGGCGTGGGGCGGTGACTCTTTCCCCACTCGCCCCTGCGGTTACTTGGGGAAATGTGACGGCCGTAAAAGTCGCTGTAATCAAATCGTGCATTAATTGCGGTTAGTATATAAAGGGATCAACGATCCATTTACTTCCTCACCCAACCTTGAGAGAAATTTGCGTTCAAAACTTCCGGCGATCCTCAAAGCTTTCTAAGTATTCTTCAAAGTTCGAATTATGGCCACCGGTGCAAGCTCTGTTGAGATGTCGTTGTCAATTTTGCCACCGCTAAAGTGGTCGAAGAAAGATTTTGATAATCTTGCCACCAACTTCCTTTTCGCTCCGTCCTGGAAAGCGTTTTTTCCAGAGGCGAATGCCACAGCGGCTGATGCGCTGGCCGGCTACATTACATTATTCTACGACTATTTTGCCGAAGGGAACTTCCGGCTGCCGGTGACCCATTTCTTGCTTGAAATTCTTGGTTTTTACAAGATTCACATTTCTCAGTTGAGCCTGATGGGAATGGTGAGGATCCGGCATTTTGAGTTTGTTTGCCGATCGATGTAGATCTTGCCGTCGGTCGAGAAGTTTAGAGTTTTCTACCAGCTGCACTGCTCGTTGGGTTTTTATTCGTTCCAACAGTGTGTGCAAGCCAAACGTTTATTGTTGGTGCCGCCGAAGTCCTACCATGACTAGAAGCAGAAGTTTTTCTTTATCAAGGCTCGGTGATCCCGATGAAGATGACATTCCGGGGTAGTGACGAGATCGAGCTGGAGACCCTTCCCATACCTGCCGACGAGGTATGGTATCAAGATATTAAAGATGTGCCAAATATTGTTTTACCGGAGAGGGCCCTCATCACTGCCGGGATGAGTATTTTCTGGAAGAAGGAACGCCGAGAAAAACCGGTGTATACAGAAGATGGAACTGGTATGTAACCCTTTAACTTCCTAGCAATATCTTTCAATAGATATGTACTGATGCGAAAATGTTTGCTATGTAGTTGCGCCTCTCTACTTGGTCTCTTTCAAGAGAGAGAAGGGAAAAATGGCCGTCGTGCCTATTGCTGATGGTGAGGACACTTGGTTCTCACAAATCTTGGGGAACTTTGAGTTGCCTAAGCAGGAGGATCTTGAGGCGCCACCATGTTCGAAGACTGGTAAATAAGTCCCTACAAAGCCTAAGTTGATACTGCAATATAACTTAATGGCGCAACCTTTACTCAATATGATTGATTATGTAGGTGATTTGCTGAACTTGGGTGTAGGCCCTGATTCGAAGAAGAAGAAGAAACCAACTACTGCTGCAGCTGCTGCGCCTCCCCTTCCAACCCAGAGAAAAAAACCAAGCCGTCAGCTGCTGCGAAAGCTGAGGGCAAGAAAGGTACATTTCCCGTATCTGACTCTTGGTGCAATTATGTGGTGGTGTCGGACTCACTGGAGGGTCTTGCGCCTGTAGGTTTGAAGAAACCGAAGCTAGAACCCGTTGACACCTCATCTCTTCCTGCTGCGAACCCAGATGATCCTTTGGAAATACCTTCAAGCCCGGAAGAGGCGTTGAAGCGTACTAAGAAGAGGAAGGAGGTGGAGACTAAAACTCCTGCGCCAACCAAAGTTGCGCACCCGCGCATTAGTAAGAAGGGCAATCTGGATGCCTTTGCAAAGAAGTTCTCACCTGGTACGTTTAGTTTGTTGCGCATTTCTGTCATAAAAGTTGCGCAGAATCTGATACTTGGTATTTTTTGATATGCTTTGCAGAGAAAATGGTGAAGGCTGCGCCGGCCACCTCATCTGTTATATCATCGCCGCGTAGGCCTCAGAATGTTGAGGGAGATGCGGGGAAAGAAACTCATGTTCCTGAAGTTGACCCCATCGTCCCGGAACATATTGAGAAGGTGGCTCCAGAAGAAGAGCCCAAAAATTTTGATACTGAGAATCCTGCTGGCGAGCAGGTTAAAGATACGGCTACAGATGTTGGGGAACCATCAAGGTTGATATCTAAGGGAGCCGGACCTTCAACACAAGGCGAAGGCTTTGTGTTTGTTGAGGATTCGGAGGGGGAATCGCCCATTTGCCCAGAGGAGACGCCTGGGGACTATTATTATTGCTCTTATTCTGAGAGGCGGGCCTCTGCGATTCATCAGCCTGTGTGGAAGGTTAAGCAGGGCGATGTTTTTACCGATTGGCACTCCTGTAGGGAGTGGTATAAGGGCATCTTCCCGCCGGCGGAGGTGAAGCGCCAGGAGGAAAAAGACCATGAAGCTACTTACGAGTCATATCTGCAAGAGTCTGCCCTTGCCTCGTCCACCATAAATAGAATTGTGCGCGAATGGCGCAATATGAACAAGGAGTGGGACGAGGTTGAGCTTGAGAAGGTGAGGGCCAAGTTTGAGAAGGAGAAGATGCTGAAGATGCTTGTTGATTTTGAGGCGGAAAAGGCCCAATTTGAGAAGGAGAAGAAGACTGAAGAATGGGATGTGCTGTCTTGGAAGCGCAAGTGTGAGGCGTCTACTGTGCAATATGCGGACGAGCGCAAGCGCTTTGTGGAGGCTTGCGAGCGTGATAATGAAGAAAACATTTCTCTGCGCAACGAGATTGAGAAACTCAAAAAAGAGAAAGCTGATGCAATTGCGGCAACAGAAGAAGCGCGCTCACACAGAGAAAGAAGCGAGCAAAATGAGGTATCAACCAAAATGACTCTCCTTTCTTAAGAATAAAGAAATTGATGATCTAACTGCTATGCTTTTTGACCTGGAGCGGTTGCAAGCTGAGGTTGACAATTTGAAAAAAGATGTCAACCTGCACCGAACAGAGAAAGCCGAGTTGATCCGCCGTTTGACTGAAGGCAAACAAAAACTTAATGACACGGAGGTCGCTCGCGCTACTGCAGAAAGCTTGACCGAATCCCTCATGAACCAGCTTACCTGGTTGCGGGAGTACGGGATTGTGGAGGTAATATTCACTTTTCTTTACACATCTGGTTTGATTGTCGCAACATATACTGATTGTATTTGTGTACAGATCGAAATGCCATCCTTAACTCTACGGAGTTGGATGAGAGAGTGGCAGAATTAATGGTGGCGGCGCGCAATGATGGGCATGTCGAGGGCTATAGAGAATGTACTTTGCTCGTGGCCCATGCGCTGAAGACTGAATGGGATACCAGCCGTGCTGCCACGCATGGGCTAAATAATACCGCCATTTATTCTGTTGCCAAGGAAAAATATGATCAATTGCAAATTCCGATTATGGACCTTGTGGACGCCGCGCTGCAGCAAGATGACTTTGTTAATAAGCTAAAGGAGATCTTTTCTTTAGTAGAGAAGCAGACGGGAATCAAGTCCATAGAAAATTTGTAATTTTTACTGTATGATAATTTGTAACGTTGCGCTTCTGCGCAAGTATTGTGAATATAATATATTTCATTTTACAATGTTTGCATGGAACCAATTACTTGTGTAGGATAGACAAATGAACAATTTCTTTTCTCATGTGTGAGCGTAAGTATTAAATTAGCTTGTGGCTCATGAGTTTGTGTTTTTGTTTATCCAAAGGAATTGCATGCATTTGTAAATGAACATATATAAGACTGTAAGTAGTGGCAAAGTATTTTATTCATACTGACAAAGCGCAAGGCTGTGGCTGCCACTAAGACTACATAACAAAATAAAGTAAGTAGTCTCGTTACGCAACGCTTCGGAAGTTGCTTAAGTGGACTGAGATTACATATAACATCGGCGCAGTTGTTGGGCGTTCCAGGTTCGAGGAACGCTGCATCCGTCCATACGCTTCAGAGTGTACGCGCCTTTTCCCAATACTTCATTTATCACGTATGGACCTTCCCATCGCGGGGCTAACTTCCCCGGTTTTTCGGCATTCGACGCTTCATTATCGCGAAGAACAAAGTTACCAGGCAAAAAGGAACAGATGCGCACCCTTTTGTTGTAATACTTTTCAAGCTGGGACTTGTATTTAGCTTCGCGAAATTCACTGCATTTTCTCGGCGCTCTTCCAATAAGTCTAGGTCGATGCGCCGTTGTTCTTCGTTATCTTGTTTTTCCAAAGCTAGCATTCTTGGAGATGGTAACCCAATTTCGGCAGAATCACAGCTTCCGTGCCGTATACAAGGCTAAAGGGAGTTTCTCCGGTGCTAGTCTTGGGCATAGTTCGATGTGCCCACAAGATGCTAGGCAATTCGTCAACCCATCCCCGTCGTGCCGTGCCAAGGCGGGCCTTGATACCGTCGACCAACTGTTTTTTATGCTTTCAACTTGACCATTTGCTTGCGGGTGCGCAACAGAAGCGAAAACATGCTGGATTCCCCTTTCGGTCATCCATGTTTGCAGCTCTTGAGCCGTTAAATTTGGACTGTTGTCTGTAATAATGCGCATGGGTAGACCAAAACGGCAAATAATAGACTCCCAGATGAATTTGCGAATTACCATCACTGTAGTAGAAGCTAAAGGTTTGGCTTCAACCCATTTAGTGAAGTAATCGACCGCAACGATGATAAACTTTACTGCGCCGGGCGCATCTGGAAATGGTCCCACTAAATCAGTGGCCCATTGTTGAAATGGCCAAGCTGTTGTGACGGGTACCAAAGGATTCTTTTGGCGCAATGTTTTAGGGGCATGCCTTTGGCAGGACATGCACTTGCGCAAGATCTCTACCGCGTCAACGTGCATTCCGGGCCAATAATACCCTGCACTTTTTACTTTGGCTACGACCATGCGCGGCCCAGAATGTATGCCACATAGCCCTTCATGGATCTCCCTGATCAGGTATTGCGCGTCATGCTTGTCAACACAGCTGGAGCGAAGGGCCCATGTAAGAGCGTCGGTACAGAATACCGTTAGTCATTTCATAATTGAGGGCTTTGCATTGTAATTTTCGTGCTTGTGCTCTATCTTCTGGTAAAGAACCATGCAACATATACATCATTATTGGAGACATCCATGATGGATCTCATACTTCGGCCATTGTCACTTGCCTGAGAGGGACAGATGGATTCCTTAAAACCTCGATGCGAACTTCTTTTGCCAAATGCTTGAAACTAGTTGCAGCAAGTTTACTTAGAGCGTCAGCATGTTTGTTTTCGCTTCACTTGACGTGTATGATTTTAAATTGTTGGAACTGTGCTATAATAGCCTTGGATTGCCCAAGTATAGAGCCATGATATCTCCCTTTGCATCGTATGTTCCAACTACTTGCTCGGCAACTAATAATGAATCAACATGGGATTCTAAATTTATTGCGCCCATTTTGATAGCGAGGCGTAAGCCTGCCAGTAAAGCTTCCTATTCGGCCTCATTGTTGGTGCTTTTAAAATCCAACCGAATTGCATATGTGAATTCTGCTCCCTTTGGACTCATTAATCGAAGACCTGCGCCAGCCCCATCACTGTTTGATACGCCATCTATAAACAATGTCCAGGCTCTGTTGTCGATGACTGGGACTGGGTTTTGGATTGCTTGGCATTCTTCAAGCTTATCAGCATGAATTTCAGCGATGAAATCTGCCAAAACTTGGCCTTTGATAGCTGGTCTAGGTTTATAAAAGATGTTATAACCTCCCAATTCTATTGCCCATTTCGCAAGTCGTCCAGAAACATCTTTGGCCAGGACTTGGCCTATGTGAAAGTTTGTTAAAACTGTAATAACATGTCCAGAAAAGTATCTTCGCAGCCTGCGCGAAGCATGGATCAATGCTAAAACTAATTTTTCCATGATTGAATACCTTGTCTCTGGATTGTTCAACATCTTGCTGATATAATAAATTGGAGACTGGACCCCTCCGCATTCTACCAGCAAGACAACACCTACTGCAACCTCAGATGCAGCAAGATATATGACCATGGGTTCTTTTTCTCGAGGAGCAGTGAGTGTGGGAAGTTGAACTAAACAATCTTTCATCTGCTGGAAAGCTTGATCAGCTTCAGGAGTCCATGCGAACTCTTTGCTCTTTGTACAACTGCGCAAGGTTCGAATGAATGGATAAGATTTTGCAGCATGATTGGCGAGGAAGCGGTTTAGCATAGGTAACCTTCCAGCCAAACGTTGCATCTCTTTGATGGTAGTAGGAGAAGACATTTTTTGTATTGCATCAACCTTTTAGGGATTAACTTTGAAACCGTCTTTGGTGACGATGAAACCCAAAAATTTGCCCTCCTCCATGCCTAAGGAGCATTTGCTGGGATTTAACTTTAGGTTACCTCGCGCGAGAATCAAAAGTTCTTTGGATGTTGTCTAGCATAGTGTCTTCTGAATTACTCATAATGACCAAATCATCCATGTAGACTTCCACAGTTTCCCAATGTCATCTCCAAACACTGTATCCATCAATCTTTGATACGTAGCTCCCGCATTGCGGAGACCAAAAGGCATCTTGGTATAACAATAAATGCCCTTCTCCGTGCGCAAAGCGGTTTTATCTTCGTCTTCTTTTTTCATCAAGACTTGATGATAACCTTTATAACAATCAAGAAAACATTTCCAGCGAAAGGAAGCTAATGAGTCAACATTTTTCTCAATCTCAGGAAGAGAATAACAATCTTTTGGACACGCCTTGTTTAGATCTTTAAAATCTACGCACATCCGCCATCCGCCATTATGTTTCTTAACCATGACTAGGTTTGCCACCCAGGTCTGGTATTTGACTTCGAGAATACCAGCATTTAATAACTCGGTGACTTGTTCGTTCATTGCCGCTGTCTTTTCTGACCCGAGGCTGCGCTTTTTCTGCACAACTGGCTCTGCTGATGGAAATACATTCAGGCAATGTTCCGCAACGTCGCGCGGGACACCAACCATGTCGGCAGGTGTCCAAGCGAAAATGTCTTTGTTGCGAAACAATAGTAATTTAAGCTTTGTGCGGATTTCAGTACTGACTGCAGGTCCTAATAGGATTGTCTGCTCAGGGTACTTATTGTTAAGTACCCACTTTTCTGGTTCATTGCTTGGTAGTGTCTTGCCAGCCTTCATAACTGGTTCCTCAATTGACATAATTTCTTTCCGTGCATAAAGTATAGCTACGCCATTTGGTGTCAGAAAACCACAAGCAGCATGCAGAGCGGAGGTTATCATACTAAGATCACGTTGCACGCTGCGTCCCAATAGTACATCGTGACGGGAATTTGCCGGCATCACCATGAAGTTGACGTTACTTGTTCGAGAGCATCTCCCATCAGATAAAGTAACAGGAAAGAGGATTTGTCCTAAAGGAAAGACAGCCTCATTGCAGAACCCAGTTAATGGAAAATCAACTGGTTCCAAGCGTGCCTTATCCTCAGGATCTAGTTGCTTGAAACATTGCTCATACATGATATCCATGGAACTACATGGATCTATAAGCATATAGTCTGTTTGGTAGTGCCCAAAGATACCGGTGATAACTACTAGCCGGTCTTCTTGAGGACCTCCTGGAACGATAGGAAAAATGACTTGCTGTTCGCATCAAGTGTTGTTTTGAAAATGTTAAAGGCTACGCATGCGCGATGATCCATCTTGAATCATGGAAATGTGCTATTTCATTTTCTTGTTGCTAGGCCCTTCGTTGTCGTGCGTAATCTGCTTAATCTCCTTGCGCACGTTCTGGACTATGTGTAAGCTTCCCACTCTTTAACGCTTTCCCAGTCTCCGTGCGTAGACTGATGCAGTTATCTGTTGTGTGGCCGGTGTCTCTATGATAGTCACGGAACAAATTTGGGTCTTGCCCTTTTTTATTTTTCATTGGTTGCGGCTGTTTAAACTGATAATTCTCAGTACTGAGAACCTCAGCCGGCGACTTCGTTAAGGGAGTCCACTGGCGTTCCCTATTCTCTTGTTTAATCGCTTTTTGGGTTGTTATCTTGTTGATTGTTGTTCGCGCATCAATTGGTGAATACGGAGAATACGAATTCTGACTTGACTCTTTCCAGTTTCTCTTATACTTGCGGCTACCTCTACTCAGGTCTTGCGGATGGTTCTGAGGTAGAGGTGGCCGGTTAGAACTTAAGTTGCGCTCAGTCTGGGCATAAACCTTGGCTGTCGCCATGAGTTTATCCCAGTTTTTTGGAAGGCCAGTTGTACCGGACAACACTTTAATCATTTCGTCGCACCTTACCGCATACTTGAACTGTGCGCGTATAAGGTCTTCATGGACATCTCCAATCTCCAACACCTCTTTATTGTAACGTGTTATAAAATCTACGAGGCTTTCATCGTCCCTCCGCCAGATGTTCATTACTTCTGAGGAGTCGCGCACGTATCGCCGTTGTTGACTAAAGTGTGTAAGAAAATTTTCTTTTAAGTCATTCCAAGAGGAAAGTTTACATGCCGGCAAATTATCAAACCAAAGGCGCGCAGCGCCAGTAAGGGTTTGCACAAATAAGTGACACCACATTGGCAGTGTCCAGCACCCAAGTAACCCTGCACCGGTAAAGAGACGCATGTGATCATCGGGATCGATCAAACCGTTAAACTTTCCCACGTTGGATGGTAATTTCGCTCGCTCCAACGGAGCCAGTGCTATCTCTCTGGTAAACTTTGATTGTTCAGCTGCTTCGGTTGGGCGATACACCAAATTGTAATTATGCTCAGCTTCTGGATTGTATACTGCGCATACTTTTGGCCTGTAACTAGCATGATCTGCAGATATTCGATTAAAAATACTTGCACTATCCCCTTCCTCATAGGTTCTATCGAACTCATCGTGTTGGGTGTCCCGTTTCTGCGAAGATCGCGGGCCCAAATGAGAGTGGACAGATGCGCGACGCTGAACGTTGTCTTCTTGCCTTCTATTACCAGAATGAACAGGATCATTCCTGGTTTTAGAATGCATTTCCGTTCCATTTTCAGGCATGCGCGAAGGGGAACGAGCGTGACCTTGAGTATCATAACTCAGAACTCGAGGTGCCGGTGAAGCACGGACCTGAGGAGCGCTAACCGGAGCTTGAAAAGCTGGAGTCCCGATTTGGGCACATAACTGAGCATACATAGCGTTTAGAGTCGCTTGAGATTTGATTAACCATGAGAATGGAGTCTTTCCAGGTGGTAAAATTGACGTAACATCAACCTGAGGAGCCGCCGGCGTTACAGGAATACTCGCATGATTAGGATCATACTGAGCATTAGCTTCGCCGGAAGAATCCTCAACTATTTGTCCGTCGACCTGAGGTCCAACAACAAAGCGTCGAATCCCTGATCGAGGACCTTGAAAAGATGATCCGTCAACCATGACGCTGCAGATCTAAGTGAAAACGAAACGCAAGGTGAAAGAGTCGAAATCGGTGGGCGCCAATGAAGAAACCCTAGATCAACTAGACCGGAATCAAAGTAGATCATGGAATGGGCTCTGCATAAAAGGGTTAACCCTCCGTTTGGTTTCACGATGGATGATGAATAGAACAATACTCCGGCTGATCCTGCAAAACAGAACACCGTTAGCTCGCCACGGGGAGAAGGGGGTTCTCTCCGTGACCACCCTCCGGTGTGAGAATAAGTACAGGTAGTCGGAAGTAAGTATTGTAAGTGAGAGAGTAGTTGAGTGTGAATACCTTTCCTTGAACTCCAAGTTACTTATTTATAGCCGGTGTTTGGCGCCAAAAAGAGAGATTGTTAACTTTAACGGAATCTTTTGTTATTCCGTTAACGTTTGTTGGTAATCTGTTAGTGCACACGGATCGTGAGCTCATCAGCGGTTAGGGAGGTGCCACGTGTCAACATGAGATCACTACATCTTATAAATGTGAGCATGCCCTCACCATGATCTTCCTCAGCCGTCCAGATGCTGCCATGTGGCAATTGGTTATAACCGAAAAATGCTTGCACGATTGGGTGTTAATGGCTTTTCGAAGGTTTCACAGCTGTTACCCATCTTTTGTGGCGCCACGTGTATGTTGTGTTATAATAGAAAAGATTCCCTTTGCTTTTGCACCAAGGATTTTGCAAAGGGAAAGTTCCTCAGGATTTACTGTTTCCTTGCGCGGGAAGCGCAAGTTAGTTAACTGATCTTCCTTCTTCTCCTTGCTGCTTAGCGCAACGTTTGGTGGACGCTTGCTTTGATATAAATATCTGCGCAAGGTTTGTGCATGGAGCATTATCAAACAAGAATGTTCAAGGTTAACTTTGAACCTTGCTCGAGCCCGCGCAAGGTAGTTAAATGAAGCATTATCAGGCAAGAATGTTCAAGATTAACTTTGAACCTTGTGCGAGCCCGCGCAAGGTAGTTAAATGAATCAATATTAGACAAGAATGTTCAAGATTAACTTTGAACCTTGCGCGAGCCCGCGCAAGGTAGTTAAATGAGGCATTATTAGACAAGAATGTTGAAGATTAACTTTGAACCTTGCGCGATCCCGCGCAAGGTAGTTAAATGAAGCATTATTAGACAAGAATGGTCAAGATTTACTTTCAACCTTGCACGATCCGCGCAAGGTAGTTAAATGAAGCATTATTAGACAAGAATGTTCAAGATTAACTTTGAACCTTGCGCGAGCCCGCGCAAGGTAGTTAAATGAAGCATTTATCCAAAGAGAGTGTTCAAGGTTAACTTTGAACCTTGCGCGAGCCCGCGCAAGGTAGTTAAATGAAGCTTTCCTCTCTTGGATACTTGGCGTAAAGTTCTAATAAATCTTATTTTGGCAAAGAAGTCTGCGCGTAGTTTCCTTAGAAGTTATTAATGGGTATGGTTTCCTTGATTGGCGCAAGGTTTTTGGAACCATACTCCTTCAGAAATATATATAATATATATATATATATATATATATATATTATTTTTTTTATATATATAACTATTAAATCATAAAGAAAATATTTAATAACCCTTTAAATTCTTTTATCATGATTTTAACATAAACATATAGATATACTAATTTAATCCTTTAACACCCACGTAAATAATTAGGTACCCAAATAAATTGCGAGCTATGAAACATTATTTAACTAAACCGTTATGCGAACATCTAGTGTAAACGATTCGTCCCCTCGGTATCTCCACTTCACACTCGTGCAATATCTTCAAGAAATCTTATTTGCAACCACTGTGAGTGAATCTACAACTCCCCATGTTAATCTATTTATACATTTTTTGGGTGTATCATGTGTCGCTCGATATTATTACCTTATTTGTTTAATTACGTGCAATTACCATTATGTGAATTGTGTTATGTGACAATTGTTGTTTCCATGTAGTGTTTTACGTTCATTGCAGTCATTTCCCCATTAAAGGCCGTCTGTTCCCCGTTACCTTTGAGCGGAACTCGATGCCACCTATTATACGAGATCAGCTCCGCTTGATTAAGCTTCGATCTTGCAGGACACCGCATTACCGTGCACACTTGTACATCGTTATGTTGCTTATTGAATGAGTTGGTTTGTGGAAATTAATAATTGACATACGCGATGTTCCTGTATTTTGGTTAATGCACATTTTCATAAATAAAAGATTAAATATTATTTTTACTAATAACAAAAAGGGATTCACTCGCCAACTTATGTTGACCCAAACTTATCTTTTACACATGATACAGGTGAGCAGGTTTGAAGCAGGGATCACATAGGGTTTGGCCTTAGAAGAATAAAAACGTTAATTGCAAATTGGTTTGGAACTACATTGTGATTTGTTTGAATATTGTGTTATTGGAATTTCTTTTAATTAAACTGGAATATTAAATATTGAAACTTTAGAATAGAAATGTCATGAGCTTTGATGAAAACCCAATCATGCTCCGAATTCCTTATCCGCTGCGGGTCGGGGTGTGACAAGGGGAAGATCGGAGATGAAAGCCATCGAGGATTCAGTGGATTCGTGAAGATAGGAGATTGATTCATGAAGATACGTGACGAGATGAGATCATACATGAAGGGTTGAAGACTTTTGATCAAGTTAGTGGATGTACTTTTTCAAAGTTCAGTTTGTTATTAACTTATTGAACTAAACTTTATGTCTTTGTGAAATTTCAAGTGTTCAATGTTAGGCATTGGAAATCGGATGCTTCGTTCTTCTGTCGGTTAAGTTTGAAGATCAAAGATCGAGCGATATTCTTACATTTGGTTGTAGGTTGGTTCGTGTTAAATTTATTCGAGAGTCGTTTGAGGGGGAGGATCTACAATGGTTAATGTTGGATTCTTCAGGTTTCACAAAGCGGTCATTTAAGTGATCGTCAGCAAGTCTTTCGTTAGAAAGGTTGAAGATCGTTGTGCTCTGCCCGGAAAGATCAAGTCTCAGCCAAAGGTGAAACAGGCATGTTATCTTCAGTCTAGGGAAAGTCTGTGAGTGCAGTATCTGGTGACTGAAGATTATCGATGCCACACAGAACTGATAGCAACAATTAAGGGGGAGTCAGTAAGTGCAACTCTCGCTAGGTAACTATGCTTTATCTGTTCTAGTCTACAAAGTTAAGTTGTTCAAGAGAAGTCAAAGATCCAAGAAATGAAGGCATTGTCCGAATTTATTAGTTAAACTCGGACTAGAAGTATATAATCGGGATTCTTTGTTTTGTTGGTTGTCCGAATTTGATGTATATATTTGGAATAGTTGTTGTTAGGATTTAATGTAATGTCCGAATTTTTTAAGTTACAAACTTGGACTAGGTATCTTTGTCAGGACTTATGTGTCCGAGTTTGTTGCCCTAGCCTATATATATATGTGTGTGTGTGTGTGTGGTGTATAGTTTAGATTAGGGAAAGTTTGATTAACTCTTAGAAACTCTTGTAAGCTTCCTGGTGTGTGCACGTTCTAGAGAGAGAGACTATGTGTTAGTGAGAGAAAGCTAGGTTTAGATCTTAGTGATATAAACCAGCTTGTAGAAGATGTATACTCGTTCGGTAATGTAAATATATGTCGAGTGTAATGAATAATTGAGTTTCTTCTACATCTTCTTCTCTATCTTTTACGTTTTGATATTTCACGTCTTGAATCGAGGGCAGTGGATGGTGTTCGTCATCGATCTAGGGGGTCCCAGAGACTTTTATGTTCAATCATGACTAAATTCAATCGATCATAAAGCCATTATCACTTGGGCAGTGGTTTAAGTAGAGATTGAAAAAAACGCGGGGGCCGTCTCAATTCAGGTCAAAACCGATTATTATGATAAACAGGTCAAAAATCTTAGAGTTGTCCCTTTAGTTTGGGTTGACCCATTTGCCTTTTTGTAGACAATCCACTTCTCTCACCTCTCTTTCTCATCACCCATTTTCTCCTCTACCTCACCCTCCCTAAACACCCACAATTTTGGTATGCACTTAGATACTTGGGAAAAAAAAATATGAACCATCAGTAGTTTACCTATATATGAAAACTTGCATGCCACAGATTCTTTATATACTTGTGTTATCATTTTAATTGTATAGTTTTACGTTCATATTCAAATGTTATAACTTTTATAAAATTTAGATTAATTATATAGTTTTACAATCAGCTTTTGTCCCAATTGTTGAGTGTAACGTTGATAGCCGAAAAATAAGGTACATGCACTAATCGCCCTTTAACCCAATTGCTAAGTGTTATGTGTCTTAAGTCCAACTATTATCGAGCTGAGGGTCTCAATAGAAGAAGTCTCCCTGTTCCTACAGGGTAGAGAAAATGTTGTCTACATCTTACCCTACTCAAACCCTACCTTAGCTTTGCTATTGGTGAGATTTCCGAATATAATAATGATGTATAGTTTTACAATCATATTCAAATTTTACAACTTTTATAAAATTTAGAATAGGAAAACAAAATCAAGTTTAACAGGCGCATTGAGTGATTTTAAGAATGACATGTTCTCTACCCACATGACCATTCCAGGTATTCTTCTACTTCACAAGAGTCTTGAGTGTTTCTCATGACTTGACCACCTTCCCAAAGGTCAAACTCAGCTCGATAGCTCGACGAGCTCGAGCATGCTTCACCGATCATTTGAACTAAAAAACAAGAACTCTAAAATATTAATACGAAAGTCATTTTACGATGCACGTCAACTTTTTTTTTATTTTGGCTCAAGGCGGTTCCCGGACAAGCTCCATAGATAAATGAAACTGGAAGCACCACCTGCACTAACTAACAACAATCTGAACTTTCAAAATCTGTATAAATAAGTGTCGCAAATTTATTTGGACTTTTTGGATTCAGCAGAAACCCTTGCCCCTGCAATCTTGCAAACAGGTTCGTCTTTCGGCCGAACAAGTTTCAGAGCTTGATGAACTTTGAGATCACCCATAACCAGCTTCTGCCCCACATCTAACTCGCTCAGATCTACCTCAATAAATGGCGGGATTATATCTGCAGGGCATATGAACTTCATCGTTCTCTTAATGATGTTTAACTAAGACCCTGCCATTATTCAAAATCCGCCGGTTATTACGTTTGGAATAACGGAATCTATAGCTTCCAAGAAAGACTATACTATCTAGAGTTTTCTATCATAAAATAGTGGTTTCTGAATGAATTTTAAAAGTGATTATGAGATATTGAATAATCAGAATCAAACAATCGGATGATTGAGTGTTTGTCAATGAAGGTTCGCTTATTGTTTTAAGTATAAGAACAGATGGGATTACAAATGACAGGAATGTTTAAAAATGGAAATCATAAAATCCTAAATAATGCATCGTTTGATTAGTGAAACAATGCATTCTCCAACCGGGGTCTATCCCGACTTCTGAGAATTCACTTCCTATCAAGATTACATGAATGAAATACAAATAACATAGTGTAAATACATTTATTCAAAGTACACAGGTCAACTGGGTCAAACACTTTATTCCAAGTCTTAGATTATCTGTGTTATAATATTGTTTATAGTCATATCTAATTATCCAATTATCTATTAAGCAGTTAAAAAAAGAACCAAAAGTGTTTATGGACCAGTACCAAAAGAACGACCTTTTTGACATGAACCCATTTCAAAAAGTATGGTAATTATAGGTAATGAAAAGTTTTTTAGGGTTTTAAAAACACTAATAACCATCAGTCAACATATTTTATATAACAAACAACTTGAGAAGAACTAGGTTTGATGTCAAAAAACTCGAATCAGAGATCATTATTACCCTTCTTCAACCCAGGTGACACATCATCTCCAATAAACACGAGCGGAACATTAAATTTCAACAAAGCATCAGTTGGTGCTTTCATGAATGTAACATTAAGCACAGCATCGGTGCTAGCATGGAGATGAAGCTGACACCGAAAAACAAATTAATAACATGTATGCATATATTAGACTTGTAATAACAAGCCTTGTAAGTAATTTCCACAAACCCAAATTATTTATACCCATTAAAAAGGTGAAATGCTTCTGTAAATATTACATATCTAAAACAATAGCTTTATACAAAAGGGGCAATTTCATATATACCCCTACAAACTTGCAAAATATCATATATGCCCATGCAAAATAATAAATATCATATATAACCCGATTCATTAAAAACAATTTAATAAATGACAATTTTACCCTTATTTTTCTAAAACTTTGAAATCTCATACATGACCTTTAACTTCAAATATTATATTTACTCATTTCTAGTTTAAATATAATATATATGGGGTATACTATTGTTTATGGGTAAAAATAAAAAAAAAAAAAAAAATGGGTAACAATATATTAAAGCTAAAAATGTGTTATATAAAAAATATAAAGTTAAAAGATGGGCATATATGAAAACTTGAAGTTAAAAAAAAGGTAAAATGGTCATTTAGATAGTTTTTAATAAATTGGGAACATTTGATATTTTAACTACTTTGTAAGGGCATATATGATATTTTTAGTTTTGGTTGGGTATATATGAAATTTTTATAGTTTGTAAGGGTATATATGAAATTAATCCTACAAAAAATCAAATGTAATAAAGTGGGATGTGAGAGAAAGCATATTACCAGTCGAGGCAAGACGCGGACTTTTTCAATAATATCCTCACTTTCCACATCGGGCCGAACCTCAAGATCGAAAAGGCGTGACAGAAAATAAGAACGACCAAGGTGATTTACAAGCTTCTTGATCTGATTATTCTAAATAGATATGAGCCGTTTATTACCGCCATACTGGCCATCCTCTTGCTCAAACACAATGCTCAGTACCCGTCCAGCCTTACGCTCTTTAGCAGATATATTTTTCCCGGGCGTATGTGGTAATGCTACAATTGTCTTTGCATGTTTAGCATCGTGCTTTGGGAAACCTTCAAGATAAGAGAGCGGCAGTTCGTTATTCTCTTGAGCTAAAGCTGCAGCAGTGGATGATTGTCTGATGTGGCAGAAAAGTAGGGCTCTAGTGAGCACTTGGCGAGGGGCCAACATTTGGTATCTGCAAAAAAAAAGTCAAAATGGTCAAAGTTACTACCGTGTGATCCAACATAACACTTTTTGAGCTACAAATACATCAATTATCAGTTAAAGAAGTGGTCTACTTAATCTTGCAAATCACAATGTGAATTTGTGTTTTTCCCTTTTATTTTTCAGTGAGTGCTTGCTTACTGAAAACCAAAAACTAAAACAGCTGCAGTAGTCAACAAGAGACGAAAAACATATTTACATGTTCATATGATGCCATTTGCAATAACATAAGCTACAGTTAAATCTCACTGTCATAACCAAACCCTTGATACTTAAAAAAACTCTTTTGGTTTTGGATTAAGAAAATGTCCCCAACCGAAAAACATGTAGTGAGGCAGCCTAGGCTGTAAACGACTTAACCAACACGATGAAGATCTTGTTCGTGTTTGTTCGTTAAGGAAATAAATGTATTCATGAACGGTTTATGAATGATTATCGAATGAGATTTTATGTTTGTGTTCGTTCAAGCAGTTCACAAACACAAATAAATTGGTGAATGTGACAAGGGATAAAGGTGGATGGATCCATTATTGTGGAATGAAGGTCGATCATATTCGTCGATATAATATAAATAATAATGATAAATGAAAGGAAAATTGTTCATAAACAAGGTGAACTAGGGTTTACTACTATAATTTTTAGGTTAATAAAATAAATAAAAGTTTAATTGTAATAAATAAAAGTTTATTAACATAAAAATATAGATAAAATATATGAAAGTACAAAAAACTTTAATTAAAATACAAACATATGAACATAAACTAACACAAATGAATGAATGTTCCTGAACATGTTCACGAACATCTTACCGAACATTCACGAACACAATTGAAAGAGTGATGTTCATTTAACTAATTGAACGGAATTTCTTGTTCATGTTTGTTCATTTATTAAACGAACGAACATAAACGAACTTCCCACCGAACAGTTCACCAACTGTTCGTTGAACGTTCAGTTCGTTTACAGCCCTAATAGTGCCAGTAGATATACAGTTTGATTAACCCAATTTGAATTTTGGGTGCTAGAGGCCCAAGGCCAACTTACATTTTTAAAGTAAGACAACATTAGTTAAACACAATTGGATGTTTGGATTAGATTAGAGATCGGTAAAAAACCATTTTTTTAACTGAAACCAGTACATCAATAACTGATTAGGAGTTAAAAAAAATAGGTGGTTTGTAAGCGGTTATAAATATTTAGGATAGTAATAGGTTATTTTTAATCTAGTTATGTTAACTGAGAGAAAAACCAAAATAACCAGTTAATGCAAAAATAATTGTCTAAACTTGTTAACCAGATCGGATAGGGAAATTAATCAATTTATGCACCTGTAAATTGGATTTGTAAACAACATCAAAAAGAATTTCACAATTTAAGAAGGCTGACTAACAAAAGAAAACTGATAGTGAGACTTTACTTTTTTTAAGCGGTACACACAAACATTCCCTTAAATCCTACTCTAAAATTCATCTAATACACGCTTGTATGGCTTGAACCGATACCACTTTGACGAACACAAACGTCTGATACCAGTTATATGTGTGTAAATAGGACTATTGGCCTAAGAATTGACAGGCAAGCTTTGATACCAAAAGATACGAATGTAGAAGAATCAAAGTTTTTCTTTACTCCCGATTTAAGTTTAGTTTCATTTCGTTAACTTAGCATTTTGGTTTGCCTTCGTAAAGCATCAATGATGAATCTAGAAATTTTATCAACGGGGTAAAATACAGACTAGTAAAAATGAGTCGAATGTGTAAAATGGATCCGTGAAAACAGGTAAACTAATGACTAAATATGTTTTAGTTAAACACAATCTTAAACGATAAAACTAATGCATCCAAAACACGTAAATATGTTGTAGATGATGTTTGTTTTTTAAGAAGTAAAATGTATGCAGTCTGCGAACCACATCGAGACATCTGTAGAAGAAGAGGTGGACCAAATCTCTGCAGTCTGGAAGAAGAAGGTTGTTCGTTTTTGAAGTATGTAAACTTTTAAAATAAATTGGTAGTGTGTATGGATGGTGGTGAACGGTGATGGTGGTAGCAGTGGTGGTGGGTGGTGGACGGTGGTGATGATGTACGGTGGTGGGTGGTGGACAGTGGTGGTGGTGATGGACGGTGGTGGGTTGTGGACCGTGGTGGTAGACGGTGGGCGCTGGTGGTGGTGATGGACTGTGGTGGTGGTGGTGGTGGACGGTGGTGGTGGGTGGTGGTGTTTAACCTTCTGCAAACCTTGGAAGTGGTTGAGCCAATACTGCACCAACAAGAGCTCGCGCAAATAGAAACGTTTTTGGAAAAACAAACAGTTTGCGCGCAGCCATGTATGTGCGTGGTATGCGCAGACAGAAGAGCCTGCGCAGAGCTTTTTTAGAAAAACAAACAACACCTTAGTTAACCACAACTCCTCGAAGCCTGAGCAGGCTTCATAAGCTACTTAATACTTGAAATATGTGATTGGATGAGATATGAGATATAATATTGTCTTAATTTTAGATCTATCTCAGGTGGTTAACTTAATGCTTTGCAAAGCTAGAAAATGATCCTCATGAGCCAGAAAGTATAAACCATGATATTATTATGCCTTGCTTTCTACTCTTAAATGCCAATTTCATATAAATACTTTAAATGTCATTACAGTAGAGTATTCAATTTTTTTATAGATTCATTCATTCTAAAGGAACCAAGTCATAAAAAAACATAACTAAAGAAGTAAAATTAAGTATCCATCTAAAAGTTTCCATCTTCAGACAAATCACTTGAAAAAACTTTTTAAGTGAACCTTATTAAATTACGAAATTCTTGTACATAGCCGGGCCAAACGTTTAGGTAGCCGGGCCAAACTTGAGTAGGGGCTTTTCGTCTCGCTAGTAAGCCTAGGTCCACCACTGTAAAACATACAAATAATACCACTACAACTTATTTAAAAAAAATAGTAAGACATCTTATATTTTCTTAACAAGAGAACTTTTGTAATTTAGTATATGCAGCAAAATCTGAAGCTACCAAAAGAATATAATCTTCTTGCTATGATATCCAACTTAATTTAATTTGCATTTGGTTAAAGGAAAAACACCACCAAGCATCAACTTCGCATCTTGCTATTGCATCTTTGTATATATAGGTTGCTTCTTGCATCAAAGTTGCTTCAGATAGCGATTTACATCTTGGCTTTCCCAATGGATGGGTAGAAAGGTAATCATCGAAAGCCAAATTACCCATTTTTGACCCATCTTTTTAAATACCTTTGGTCCGACCCGTGGATCATATCCAGCAGAAGCCATCAATAGCACCCCTATGTCTTCAATCTCCATCCCACACATAACACCCTTTTCCATCATATACACATATAATCAACCACCTATCTTATACATGGTTTTCAAAGACCCCATGAACTTTTTACATGCATTAGCGAGAAAGGAAGGTCTAGAAGAAAAATAGACGATAAGTTGACAAGATCTGGCCTAATAAACTCATACAAAATTAGCTTGCTGAGTGCATGCCAGATATTCTTTGTAGACCTCTCAGCTGTATGTCTTGCCAAAACTTGTGCAACCTACAATCATATATTAATGTTTAGCCCACACATCTACATGTCATCCTCATCATCATCATACTCATTAAGTTCCATCAATGGCAAAACTAAGGTAGGGTCTAAGGAGGGTAAGATGTAAACAGCCTTACCTCTACCCCGTTGGAATAGAAAGGTTGCTTCCAGTGAGACCCCCGGCTTGATAGTATTTGCATCAAGCCTTGGACATAAGATACATAATACTCAGCAATCAGGACAAGGCCGATTAGTGCGTGTACCCTTTTGTCTTTCAGCTATAAATGCCACCACATGATGCATGATTAACCATCACCGCTTTTAACATTATTTTCACGAAATTAGAAAAATAACGTTAAAATTAGTGCAAATTTATAACTTAAAAAATATAGATGGGTCGTGTGGGTTGTTAAAATGATAAAATCTTAAATCAATTTTATATTTATAAGTTTAGATATTAATATTGTTTTAATATGTGTATTTTGTTAATTGTGAGGTATGGGCTTTATACATATGGAGTAGACTTAAAAAGGAGTTGGGCTTCGTAGTTGTTAGTATATGTGGGCTCATGGACTCAAGGGATTATAAGTGGCGGTGCTATATTAGAAGATTCTTGAAAACCCTATACAAGGGTTGTACAGTTCATTGTGTAAAAGGACACCAATAATTCACAGTTCTCTCTCTCCAAGATTCTTTAAGGTTTGTCTACAAATTTCACACGTTCTTCATGAAATCTGGTTGTGTATGTTTGTTATCCAATAGAGTATAATTGACTTGTCTATGTTACATCTGTGAGTTAGTTATAGATCTTTGTATTAGTTGTAGAAAAGTGTAATAAGATTGTTGTATTCTACATTTATGACATTTCGCTTCCGCAGTTGTTGAAGGGTTTCAAGAAAGTGGGGGCTCTGATATTCGGGATCTTACATTGTACATCTTGATCGGTTGACAAATCGTGAAGAAGATACGAAAGGATCTTGCGACTTCGAAGTCTAGAGTTTAGAATAAAACAAGCTTTGTTGGAAAACTCACTATGAAGTTGTTGTTCTTGATTAGGTTCAACCCTAAGTGGAGGTTATAAAACTCAATCAAGAACTAGAGAAAACCCCAACTGTTTTTTTTCGCAAACTAGTACTATCTTTCCTATTAGTCTTGTTTTTTCTTTTATGCATTAGGCATATGTTGCCGGATTAGTCAGACCGGTCTTCTTGATTGTGTAGCAAAATGGGTGATGGTCCTAGTGAAACACTTGTGAGTAAGTTAGATGCTAGTGATCCCTTGTAACTACATGCTAGTGATTCTATTTAACAATTATAAGTATTAAATTGAAGGGAACTGAAAATTATACAATATGGTCTAATGCTATGAAACTTGTCTTGATGGCTAAAAACAAGTTAGGTTTTATTGACAAATCATGTATTAAAAAGGAAGATAATCAAGTATTAGCTAATCAATGGGAAAGATGTAATTCGATTGTGTTGACTTGGATTTTGAGTTCTATTTTTGAGGATCTTTATGTTGGTCAACTCTACTCTAAAGTACCTTCAAAAGTGTAGGAGGACTTAAAAGAAACATATGATAAAATTGATGGGTCACTTGTGTTTGGTTTCTTTCAAAAACTTAATTCGGTAACTCAAAGTGGTTCTAGTGTCTTTTAATATTACAATAACTTAATGCAATATGTAAAATATTTGATGCAATGGTACAACTCCCATCTTGTACTTGTAGTGCATTAACAAAGTTTAATGATTTTAGTTATTTAATCAAATTAATACAGTTTTTAATGGGTTTGGATGATGTATACCAACCTGTGAGAACTAACATTCTTACTAGAGATCCTTTACCTATAGTTAAAACAACTTTTTCAATAATTTCAAGAAAAGAATCTCACAGGGGTCTAATACATCTTCTAAAACTCCAAATGTAGGTTTTCTAACTAAAGGAATTCAAATGACTGATAATAGAATAAGGTTTAACAACGGTCCAAATTCAAATATCAAATGTACACATTGCAATAAGCTAGGACATGGTGTTGAAAAATGTTTTGAGTTAATTGGTTGTCCGTTTAATTTCAGACCGAGACCTAGTCAAAATAATAGTCAATGGAATAATTTTAATGTGTCTAATAATACTACTTCTTCTAATAAGTTTGCGCAACAATCTAGTGTTTCTTTAAACTCTCTTACTACTGATCAGCTTAATAAGTTGTTAGGTTTGTTGAATGACAAAAAGGGTGAAGACACATTTAAGTCAAATGTAGGAGGTAATGTTTTTCTTCCTTTGGTTGGTATAATAATGTGTATTGTTTTAACTCAAATGGTTTGTCTGAATTTGAAAGTGGTTGGAAAGTTGACTCAGGGGCTAACCAACACATGGTTATGTTTGATAAAATATGTTCAATATAACAAATGTGTCAGAATTCAATATTAGTGTTAAACATCCTAATGGAACAGATGCTAAACTTACTAAGATAGGTTGTTTGAAAATAAGTGAAAGTGTGATTTCAAAAGATGTTTTTGTTGTCCCAAAGTATTTTGTAAGCTTATTTCTATATATAAATTTACTAAAGACAATAAAGTGAGAGTTGTACTTGATGAGTCAAACTGTTATATCCAGGATTTATCTTCAAGGAAAACCCTGGTGATTGATTGACAAACTGATGGCTTGTATTTTTGTGGTAATTGTTATAGTTCTATCATATGTTGCTTGAATAAAACTGAACATGTAAAGCTTTGGCATACTAGGTTAGGGCATCCATCACAACAAGTTATAAAATTTTAAAAAATGGATACTAGTCATGTAGAGTCTGAGCCTTGTGACATTTGTCACCAGCCTAAACAACATAGGGTTCCTTTTCCATTTAGTGATCACAAATCTAAAATGTTAGGATATTTGGTTCATCTTGATGTTTAGGGTTCATATAAAGTAACAAGTTTAGAAGGCTATAAGAATTTTTTATCCATTGTAGATGACTATACTAGAGCTATTTGGGTTTATCTAATGGAATCTAAAAATGAAGTGTATGACAATATAGTAAGTTTTATTATAAGTTTAATAGATACTCAATTTAAAACTAAAGTGAAGGTTATTAGAAGTGACAATGGAACTAAGTTTGTTAACTCAAAAATGACACGTTTTACTAATACCTTAAGAATAATTCATCAAACTTCTTTATACACCACAACAAAATGGTGTAGTGGAAAGAAAACATAGACATTTGCTTAATATTGCCAGAGCTTTACTGTTCCAGGAAAATGCACCTTTAAGATTTTGGTCTAAATATGTGTTAACTTCTTTATACTTGATTTACAGGACACCCTCTTCTGTGCTAAATGGTAGATCTCCATATGACATTTTAGTTAGTTTTAAACCCTCTCTAGGGCACTTAAGAGTCTTTGGATGCTTGTGTTTTTGTACAGTGTTAGCAACTAGTGATAAATTTGAAGAAAGAGCTGAAAAATGTGTTTTTATGGGTTACTCAAATTTTAAAAAACGATATAAATTGTGGAGTCTTGATGAGAAAAAAATTATATTCTCCAGAGATGTAAATTTTTATGAGTCAGATTTTCCTTATAAACAACAAAAATATGAATTAACTCTTTTCAAAATTGACAATGTTGTCAACACTTTAAATTTTTTTGAATTGCATGACTCTATTAGTGACCAACCACCTAATGATGAAATGAGGGCTACAAATTATTTTGGTAGTAGTGATAATCAGCAACTAGATATGTTATCTAGGAGTGTAGACACTACTAATGCACAACAACCAACTACTAGTCAAGGCATGGTAGAGCAACAACAAAGTGTTGAGCCTGATGAAGCATATTTGAGGGTTGACAATCCTATTCCTGAAAATGAAGAATTAGGTTCCTGTCTGAGGGTATCACTAGTAGAGATCAAAGTGTTAGAAAGTTAATTAGAGTAACTAGCATACAAAAGAGGTTTAGTGATTATATAGTTGAGGGTAAGGTTTACTATGTTATGAAAAGGTTGTGAATTATTTGAATTTGCCTGGCGATAGTCTATGCTTTGCTAGTAATATAAATAAAATTGTAGAACCAAAAACATACAAAGAAGAAATTGGTGATATAAATTAGCTTAATGCAATGAATGATGAACTTCCTGCAATATATAAAAATGATACTTGGGAAGTGGTTGAGTTGCCTAAGTATAGAACTCCTATGTCATGTAAGTGGATTTTTAAAGTAAAGTACAAAGTAAATGGTGATGTTGAAATATACAAAGCCAGATTAGTGGCTAAAGGTTTCAATCAAAGAGAAGGGTTGGATTTTAATGAAACCTTCTCACCTGTTGCAAAAATATTATAGTTATATGTGTCATGACTATTGTATTTCAAAATAGTTGGACATTGTATCAACTTGATGTGAATAATGCCTTCATGTATGGAGAGTTATAGGAAGATGTATATATGAAAATACCTGAGGGATTAAATAAAGGAAATTTTAACCTTGTGTTCAAATTAACCAAGTCATTGTATGGCTTGAAACAAACCCCTAGAAAGTGGAATAAGAAACTTGTAGACGTGTTACTTAAAATTGGTTTTTGTCAATCTAAGTGTTATTATTCTTTATTTGTAAAGCATGTTAATAATAGTTTGGTGATTTTGCTTGTCTATGTTGATAACATGGTGTTAACTGGTAATGATGAATATGAGATTAACACTATTAAAGGTATGTTACGGTCTGAGTTCATGGTTAAAGATCTAGGGAAATTAAAGTATTTCCTAGGTATAGAAGTCATTGATAATAATTAAGATGTTTGTTTAACTCAAAAAAATATTGCATGGATTTGTTCAATGAATATGTTTTAAGTGGTTGTAAACTGATAAGCTATCCAACTGAGCAAAATCATGTGGTTACTAAAGTATGTAAAGAAATTGAGGAGTTGATACCTAATGTAGTAGAGTATCAAAACTTGGTTGGTAAACTAATTTACTTGTCACATACACAACTTGACATTGCATATAGTGTGCATTTTTAAGTCAGTTTATGCATAAACCTTTGGAAGGTCACATGCAATTGGCCTTAAAAGTACTAAGGTATTTGAAAAAGGTTCCTGGTTTGGGTGTTCGAATAAAACTAGTAATCAGTTTCAGCTTAGTGCTTTTGCTGATTCTGATTGGGCAAAGATTGGTTCAAATAGGTGGTCTTTCATGGGGTACTGTGTTTTTAGGAGAAACACTTGTTTCTTGGGGAAGTAAGAAACATAGTGTTGTGGCAAGATTCTGCTGAAGAATAGATCTATGTGTGATGTGCATATGAAGTGCTTTGGTTGATTAACGTTTTGAGAGAATTGCAAGTAAACTTGCAAGTTCCATTTGTGTAAAAATATGACAATACAACAGCTTTGTCTATAGCTGCTAACCCCAACCGATGGCGGAAATATCAAGGCGGGACGAAATAGATTGCTCGAGACTTTATAACGCTAATTTGCGACAAGTATTTAATAATCAAAATATCATACCGTTGCTAAATTCAAGTACATCGTTTGAAAGCAAATTTTGACAACATATAACAAGAAATCAAACTACAATAAATACTAAAATTTTAAGGTGCGTTTCTAGTCTCCCTACTAGGATTCGTTCGTCATCATCATCAATTTCCTACAATACGTATTAAAGTATAGGTCAATACAAAAAGTATGGCGAGCATACAAGTTTGATTACTAGCATAAGTATAAACGTTTAAACGAATCCAAATGGCATAATTGTTTACTAAAATTAACATACAATACTAGCATGCAACTATAAATGTCAATTCAAAGATTACCGCTAGCGTAATCTTATTGTCGCAACGATAAGACCGTTATAATTAACTTAACATGACCTTAAGAACACGGGCGGTGCATTACTCCTATAGCGCTATACGTGTTAAGGGAGACTTGTACGAATTTAATGACAAGTATAAAGCATAAGAATAGTCTAGCATATATGAATTCAAGTATAACGTATTAAGCATGTATGTTGGATTATTTGTTTGTGTTTAAAGCATAATGTATGTGATTTCGGGAGTTTTGATAGTATGTACGTATTGCACCCAAAAGTGTAAATGGTAAAAAGGGAGTCATATATACTCACGGTTTGCATAGAGATTTCCACGAAAGTGAGTTGAAAGAGTTCTTGAGTTTGGAGCACCGAAGTTACCTTAGAACACTTGATAGTATTCTCTCTTGCTTGGAATTCTTAAGAGGATTAGAGAGTTTGGGAGTAGATAAGTGTGTGGGAAGTGTTTAGGACGTGGTGGAGGCTTGTATTTATAAGTGGGAATTAGGATTTGGGAGTTAATGAAGGTGGAAGGTGACTTGAGGAAAAAGGAGGTGGAAAATGATGAAATATGATTGGCTAAAAAAGGGTGGAAGGTGATTGGTAGAGAGAGGGGGTGAAAAAAGGGTGAAATCTAATTGGCTAAAGAAGGTGGAAGATAATTGGAGGATAAAGAAAGTGGTAAAAGGGTGAAATCTAAATGGCTAAAGAAAGGTGGAAAGTGATTTGAGGAGGAAGGAGGTGGAAAAACTTTTGGTTTTGTTCACTTTTAGTCCCTACACTTTTTAACTAGGTTTTTTATGTTGTTTTCTTGTATTTTAACTTTTTAGGTATCCAAAGTATATTTTAAATCTCGGTTTCCGTATATAACACAAATATGAAAGGTAATACGTATATGTATAAAATAAATTTCCATTGTGATCAAATCCTCGTATTACAAGATTGGAAATGAACCACGAATACGACACGATTAAAAATAGAAATGAGAATACAACTTTCTAAATGTGGAAAGTATGAAAATGCGAAGTGTTATAGTCTCCACTACTTTTGGAAATTTTGTCCCGAAATTTATTCAAGAGAAAGACTTGTAGTAAGATGATATTTTGGTGGTTCGATACGAGTGATAATCAGTTGAAATGTTTAGCTAAAACGAGAAATTTTGATGCTTAGTGCCGAAGCAGCGTTTTCGTATCAGTGTTTTTAAAAGGTATGGGTCAAAGTTTGGCTAAATTGATAGTTTATGGTTGATATGGCGTACTTAGATAACTTTGAAGGGATAAGAGATAAGTTGGAAAAATAACACATTTGGCAAAAGTGAATTGGGACATCCACCGCAAGTAAGTGTAAAATTAAGGAAAAGGTGTATGTGTGTACATAGGCGATGCGAAAATAGTCTTATGTAGTGTGGTGGGCCATGCTATTGTTGCAAAATAGTTTATCGGTTTAAAGTGTATTAGAAAAATCAGAATATGTAGAAAAGTGTTATTGTTGAGAAATGGGATGGTAAAAAATTTGTGGTTGTCAAAAAGGTTTCGACGGGTAAATGGGCCGACTAGTTGATGTTTAAGTGTAATAAAGGATGGAAGATAGTTTCAAAATAATTTGACGGAATCGAGCTTGAGAGGATGTTTTGCTAAAATAGATTGAAAGTTTAGGCCGAATTACTATAAATAAGGTTTAATAATCATGGCATGAGAGTGAATGGACGATTTGGTAGCTATTCACGAGGGGTAAGAGTAGTATGGATACCAGATAGAATGCGAACATGAAGCATTGAGGGATGTTAGTCATAGTTGTAGCCGTTAGGGCTAATTATTTAGGGAATGAGATTTCGTTAGAGGCAAACCTAGTATCAAGTGTTTCAAAGCGAGTTTGTGTACAATTGAGGAAAGGATTGCGGTCCATCATAGTTTGTTGTTAGAAGAATATATTTAATAAGGTCCGAATAACACCAAAATTCACATGGCACGTTTTACGAAAGTTTGATAACATGCTAGGAACACTTATATATAGGAAATACCAGCGGCGTATCCACCATGTTCTAACATGTTACGTCCGTTTCGCTCTTTGACGTCATGTTACGTTCCATGTTACGAAACATAGTAGAACCTACTATGGTTTTCATGTGCCTACCATTATAATCCTGTGTGCACCTGTGATTATCGTTGTCATTGCATGATCCGCATAGTCTATACTAGTAGTGTATGGGTCACAGGTAAATTTTAGCGTTACAAGTGTGGATGCGTGTGTGATAGCATATGAAAACTTAAGCAAGTATACATGATTGTATTTAAGTATGCGCGTATCTAACGTAGGTAAAACCACTCGGGTTGTGCCCATGTATGGATTTCAAGTATGTCTACTATGTAGTATGAATGTATGAATATGAATATGATTGATAACAAACACGTATCAGATTTGCATGTAATATCGAGCGTATAAGTTGAAATTTACATGAGGTTAAGCACACATAAGTCTAGTGTATAGTTTTTACTGTATAAATCAAAGGGTAAACAATGATATGTGTAAGATTGTTATGAAAAACGGAAAGAATCAATTGTATAAGTTGGAACGTGTATAATGATATGCATGTATATAGTTGTTTGAGAAAATCATTGAATTTATCAAACCGAATAGATCGGGTCTGTCAGGAATGGAGAATCAAGCTTGTGAATGTCGAGAGAATATTGAGAAAAGAATTAATTTGAGACGAAAGATGTAGTTTGTATAAAGAAAATGCTACTTTCGTTTTAAAATTTGGATTGTGTAGACTGTCCGACCTCATGAATCTTCCATGCCCACAGGTTTACATTTAGAATTGCATATTAGCGGTTTTGAGAAAGGTCTTAAACATTGAGATTGCTTCACTAAAAGTACTTTATGTCAAATAAGAAAGTTGTGTTTGAAAATTTCTGTGGAAAACTTTGTTTTGAAAAGTATTTTAGCAAAATGAACTTATTGATAGTCGAACTTCGTTGGTATAGGCGTACAGGTTTAGGGTTACTATGTCTAGTGTATGTATTGGGAGTTGATTTAACCGATGAGATGGTTGTGGTAGGTTAATTGAATTGTAGTTTGATGGTGAGTTGTTGGGTTCCGACTAAGCGCTTATAGGTTCGGCTCTTGGTGCACACGACACAGTGTATGAGTGAGTTACCGGTCGTGGGTATTGGGAGAATCCCTAGGTATGGTTCGTATCAGGTTTCTTGGGTTGGGAGTATAGGAGAGGGTGGCAAGAGTTTCATCCTTGTTCTAAGGCGTTGATGGATCTACCGTTAGGAGAGCTAGTTCTAAGTTAGGACCTTATGTTGTGAATCGAAGTCTCGAGGGTGTATGGTCGGCCATTTGCGTTTTGTCGGTTAGGTTGACTATGTATTGAGTATGTTTTACCAACTAGGTTAGGTTAAGGAAGCGACATCTACAAGAATTATACGTATGTGAGAGAAAGTTTTCTTTGGCTTCCTATTAGAAACAAAGTGTCTTTAGGTTCATAGTATAATGCGAGTATGCTTTAGTGATCGGGTGAATGTGTAAATCGTGGGCAAGAGGTTCATTAGACCGACTAGGTTGATAGGTAACATTTCATAAGACTTTGAAAACCGGGTAAGAAAACATTTAAAGCATGAATTGGATTTTCGCGCATGTGATTTATGTAAATGGATCATAGGGTAAAAACACGTTTGATAAAACAATGAGATTTGAGATTTATGCATAAGCGGGAAAATTGAAATAATGATAAAAGGTTTACGTATAAGACTTAATCGAGTAGTTGTCCTGAAAGTGGTCGAGTTGCGATTCAATCTCTCATCAAGATGTAGACATCACTCCTAACTCAAGGATAAGATCTCTTTGAGGAATGAGAGTTGGTAACCCTCACTAAGGTAAGGAATTCAACCCTAGCTCGTTGGTGAAGTCTTTGTAAGAAGGAGAGGAGTGGAGCCAATCGTCAAGGTAAGGGAATCACTCCTATCTTAATGGTAATGCTTCCATTATTAGAAATACGAGTAGTGTCTTCCTTGTCGGTCATGTTTTGAAATCGTACATATAAATAGCGTGTAAGGTATATGAAAAGGATTAGTATGCTATGTATGTAACCGTTGTGAAAATAGTTTGAATTTTGAAAAGGAGAAGTTTGAATCATGTTATGCATAAAATTGATACTTGCATAATGATGGTATGACTAAAACTTGTATTTATAAGTCCCGAAAATCCGGATCTAACAACGATGTCACACAATCACCAAGGATGGGCGAAATCCAAACTTGGTGAAGATCCAAGAAAACCGAAAAGATGAATGAACAATACGAATCGACTTTAACACCTTGAACATGATTCTATTACTTGAACAAGCAAAACCGTCTGGTACAAGATGGAGGCTCTCTAGAGAAATCCAAATGTTTAACCCTATAAATGACATAAGATTAGCTTATACACCTAGGGTAACGACATGCCTCTCATGGGCTTGCCTATGGGCTTGCGTGGCCCACATGGCCTATGGCATGCCCAAATGACCTATAAAGGTCCAAACCTAATACAAACTAACCCGATAAATCATAGTTTGCAACCATAGTCCATTGCGTATATTTGATGCGTCAGTCTCATACTTCTAGGACCTAACAGTATTGTTCCGAAACGAAACTTTGACTAAACCAAAGTGATCAAAAGTTATCTTGAGTTTGGGAAGCATGCTTTGGCCTAATAGGTAGAATACTCTCACCGAAATTTCGGTTAATGGTATTCACCCTTCCGGTTACTACATGTCCTTAGTCAATTGAAGGGTTGAGACCTTGTCAGGATTGAATATTGAGGAGTGGGACGTTATCAAGATGCGAGTATCACCCTAACTTGATAACGTCGTTCCCTAAACGTGGTTGGTGCTTACCAAACGAGGTAAGGAAATAAATTCAGACTCGTTGGTAAGGGTCCACTAGAATGAGAAATGTAAATATTCATCAAGGTGAGGATGTCACTCCTAACTTGATGTATAATCACGTGAAAATCGAGAATTCGGATTGAGAGTTCTTCACCAAAGTGAGGGTTTCACGCCTATGTTGGTGGAGTCGTCTCGTTTGTGTAATGAGAGTGTTTCCATGTCTTCACATGGTCGTGTAAATCTTGCCTTAGGAAAGGCACATGTTTTGAAACAATGAAGTAAATATATGTACGCAGGAATATTTTAAGAAATTTTAGCATGATAATTAAGAACGGTCAAATAAGGTACTTAACTATAGACTAGATAAAAAACATGGCAATTTTCCTAATTCCCTATAGTTATGGCTCTAATACAGTTGGATCTATTGAACCATATAAAAGAACAGACGATTGGAAAGCTAAAATGTTCTATATCATCTGATCAACAATAAACAGTGCTTTGAAGATTCAACTCCTCAAAGGCAAAGACATCAACATCTGCTCTCAAAGGTCTGTTAAGCTAAAGACTGTTCTACAAGACTGGTCAATATAAGATGTGCTCAATCTCCAAGGTCTACTAAAGAGAACCACTTTTATTGATGAGTTAAACAAATGTTGAAGCAAAGGTCTGCTGGACCAATAAGGTTAAAGCTCATCAGAGTTTTTGTCAACAAATGATGGATCAACAAAGTTTATATTTTAATGTAACAGTGTTTTAGCTTACCATATGTTAGAGTTGGTTAGGTCGTTAGATGTCACTATTAAGGTGACGTCAGATCAGATGCAACAGTGGTTTGATTTGGACTACAAAAGAACAGTGCATGTACTGTTCTATTTATCACTTTCCTTCTAACATTCTGTACGAACAAATTGGAGTGATCTTAGGCTGAGAGGGAGTTGTAATATTTATATGCATACGTGAATCAAAGTTTACAAAAGCATGTTGATAAAAACATGTCTCTGTTGTTGTGATTTGAAAGTTTATTATTTCCGCTTCACTGTATCGTTATTGTTTATGTTCCTTCATTTATTTCCATCCTAAACAATCACATCAATATCAAACTCAGATCCTAACAATTGGTATGAGTGCTTGGTAATTAAATTTGATCTTACAATAAGTTTGATATAAACAGATTAACTACTTCGGTTGTTCTTGTATTGAAAACAGAGTAAAAGTTCATTTACGTTCAAAGTATTTCTAAACCTGTTTGTAAACAATAAAAAAATGTCTCAAAATCCACAAGATTCACACAACACTGGCACCATGTACAAACCTCAGATGCTTGTCAGATCGGAGTATAACATCTAGCAACGTCGGATGGGTAACATACTTGCACAACAAAATACGGGTTGCTGAAAATCGGTTATCTTCGGACCTCATATTTCGATGGTACTGAGTGCTGAAGACCTAAAGTTCAAGTTCAAAAGAATCCTAAAAACTACTCCGAGCAAGATTTTCAGAAAATCAAGCTAGATGCAAAGGCATCTAGCATTGTTGCTACGACTTTGCCAAATGATATCTATGCTAGCCTGTTGCATTGCAACACTACAAAGGAGTTGTGGGGTACTGTGAAAAAGCAATTCGGTGGGACAAAGAAGGTTATTGAAAACAATCATGAAGGTTTAAACGAACAGTATGAAACATTTTGTCATGTTAAAGTAGAATCTTTAACTGAGAAGTTCGAAAGGTTTAGTTGTCTAATAAGTGAACTAAAACTGGTAAATGTCGATTATCCTAAGTCAACCTTGTATAGCACGATTTAAGATCATTACCAGAAAAATGAGACACTATTGCTTTGGTAACTAGAACCGCTGTTGGGTTCAAGGAGATGAGTTTGACTTAGATTCATGGTAGGCTTCTCACTTATGAGAGAGCTTAACCAGAAAAAGAAGCTACAAGAGTCAGGAAAAGTTGCTGATGACTATGCCTTTGGTAGTACATCACTTTTTGGTCAAGAAGAAACCTCTGGTGGAAGTAAGGATCAGAGTTGTGATCATTTTATTGACATAAGATCTGGTTGAGGATTTAGCTCTGATTCTTACTCACTCAATTATGCTTTTGCAGCAAATGGGGAAAACGAAGTTTCTGACAACTTATCTTTTGAGTTAAATGTTCATCATTTTGACCCTGTTGATTTGGAAGAAATGGACATCTTACACCAACTGGCCTTGCTAAGTGTTAGGACTAGCAAGTTTTACAAGGAAACTAGTAGAAAGTTCTAGGGTTGCATGTGGTTCAAAAGTTGGGTTGGATAAATCTAAAATAAATCTATAATATGTTCAAGCCCCAGTTCTTCAGGTTCAATTGCAACCTTCACCACAAGCTACACAAACCTCTGCTCCTTCAGACACCAGTCAACAGAGCTTCGTTACACATGACTTTGTTGATTGAAGTAGCTTACCTGAAGAACTAACTGATGAAAATTTTGCTCTAGTTGTCAATTCTGAAAAGAAAACAGATAATTTTTGTTTTATGGCACGAGACACTATTTTGGTAAGGGTTGAGTCTAAGGAAGTGGTGTCCAATATTGATGAGGTTTGCGAAAATGTTGCAACAGATGTTCCAGAAGAGAAAGTTGGTGAAGAAATAGACCCTCTGTTAGAACCATGGGATTCCAGTATTTGTGAAGGAGAGTGTGATTGTGCCATGATGGTTGCAGCTAAAGTATCACCTCAAGTCCTTAAAGACTTATGTTAAGACAAATGTATTATTGATTTGCTAACTTTAAAGAGGCGAATGAAAATCTTATAAACTAGATCTTAAATGATGAAATTCAGTTTGAAAAACTTACAAAAGAGTTTAAATCAAAACTGTTTGAAAAGGATAGTGAAATCGGCAGTCTCAAACATGAATCAAGTATAACCAAGGATCAACTCCAAACAATGATAGAAAAATATCAAAGTTGTAAAAAGGAGCTTGAATCCACCCAGATCACCTGTGAAAAATGGGTTGAATCTTGCAAAAGTTATGAGTTGATATTAGAATCATAAATCAAAAGTAACGTAAAATTTGGTGTACGTTTTCGAAAACATGGACCAAGTGTCTCAATACATTGCCATAAATGATTGTGGTTTGGTGGAAATTATACTAACAAACTTGGCTGATCAAGAAATTAAAGTCACTGAACCTAATGGTAAAAAAATTGTTATAGGAAGACCAGAAGGATCCTCAACTTTTGAGGAGATTGAGAAATATCAATTCAAACCTACTTGGTCAGATGAGTGTGACATTCTTGAAAACTTTAAGCCAATGGATTTCTCAACCATTGAAGTTGTAAAAACACCTCAAGTCAAGATCATTCCCTTAAAAGACCTTCCAGCAGATGTTACATATCTGTTGACAAAAAAAGGTGAAAAGGGGAAGAAGAGAGAAAGATAATAAACTTGTTTTGTGATTTTAGTGAAAAGAAGAATCATGTTACTAAAAACTGTTTTCTTCTAAAAGCATATGATATTAACAAATGAAGTGAGATTATTGATGCACCTCACTGCACCATCTGTGGCAAGAAAAACCACAAAACACAAGAGTGCGTTTATCTCAAAAATTTTGATGTAAAAATGAGTATAAATCTAAAACACTTGAGAGTTCAAGAAAAGAAAAGACCAAACAGACCTTTGTTCCAGTCCAGAATCTATTACCAAACAATTGAATATAACCTCTGTTCCTATAGAGGTTCAGGTAATAGATGCACCATCAGCTGATAAATTTCCAAGAGGATATGACCAACCAGCTTATAAGAGTGTACCACTTGGTTATGAGGTCTACAAAAGACACTCAAAACCAAGAGTAAACAAGCATCATCATGGTTATAATCATTTGACAGGAAATGGTTCACAACAGATGATCAAAAATCTGTTCAAAACTCTGACCATTCCCATAGACTTGAGGCTGAAATGTATGTGACTCCATCCAAAGCCATTTTGGCTTTAGACACTCACTAAAACTAACATGTTACTGATGTACAAGGAGATTCTACTTGCCTTGATAGTTTATGGTATGTAGATAGCGGAGGCTCCAGGCACATGACACTATTTAGAGCCTTTTTCATATATTTTCTAGCACATGGAGGGGGTGATATATCATTTGGTAACAAATCAAAAAGTAAGGTGTTGGGGTTAGGGATAGTTCAAGTAGGAAAACTCAAGTTTAAAAATGTCAGTCTTATTAACAATCTTAAATTTAACCTTCTGAGTGTATCTTAAATGAGTGACAAAGACTATGGGTTATTCTTCACTAAGAAAACTTGTAAGATTGTTGAGCCAAAGGGGTTAAAAAGATTGAAACAATCATTGCTGATAGTAAAGCACAACTTGTTGCTCATAGGAGTGCCAATGTGTATGTGGTTGATATGTTGAAATATAATCCAATGACACACGCGTGTCTGTTCTCAGTTACCTCCAACAAAGAGACAAAACTATGACATAGAAGACTTGGTCACACAAATCTCAAACTATCACCACACTCTCTAAAGAAGGTCTTGTAAGAGGTCTTTCATCAAAACAATTCACATGTGATGAACATTGTGTTTATTGTTTAAAAGGTAAACAACACAAAAATTCCTACAAATCAATTGAAGAGTCCAAAACAAGTCAGTGTTTACAATTGTTACACATGGACTTGTTTGGCCCTGTTAAAATCAAAAGTTTTAAAAAGAAGAGGTATTGTCTTGTTATAATTGATGATTTTTCAAGTTTTATTCGCTCTGGTCCGAGAATCCCTATGTCTGAGGTCGAGAAGCTACGCTCTCGTTGGTCCTACTCTCAAAGATGAGACTGTAGGTATTTTGCAAGACTTTATAAGAAAAGTTGAAAAGCAATTTGACTTGCTAGTAAAAATCTTCAGGAGTGATAATGGAACAGAGTTTAGAAATAATGAGTTGGATAATTTCTGTGTGTCAAAAGGGATTGTGAGTCAATATAGCATCCTAAGGACACCAGAACAAAATGGGGTGGTTGAACACAAAAATAGAACTCTAATTGAAGCTGCTGGAACAATGCTTACAGACTTTGGTTTACCCTTGTCTTTTTGGGTAGAGGCTGTAAACATTGCTTGCTATGTACAGAACAAAGTTTTAACTAACCCTAGGCATCAAAAGACTGCTTATGAAACTCTGTACAAGATCAAACCATTGATCTCTTATTTCAAAATCTTTGGCTGCCCATGTTTCATTCTAAACTTAAAAGATTTCATTTCAAAATTTGCAGCCAAATTAGATTGTGGTTATTTTCTGGGATACTCTACCACTACAAAAGCCTATAAAGTGTTTAACACAAGGACTAGGTGTGTGAAAGATACCTTGAATGTAAAGTTCAATGAACTTTCTTCACTAAAAATCCCAACAAATCCTGCTGAATTATTTGCTCTAGATAAATTTAAATTTGAATATGTGTATGTCATGACTAACAATGCATGTACACCACAATCTCCCTATCAAGATTATGGATATGACATTGTGGTTCCACAATACAAAGTCACTTCCACTTCCAGAGCAATAGATGTTAGTAACAACTATGAAAACTCTACCATTGTTGCATCAACTGTTGTTGATCCTAAACCTCTACCAGCTCATCCAGTCAAACCCCTGTTGACAAAAGTCCATTTTCTGTGAACAAAAGTCAACCCACTTTTAGCCCTATCCCACATATACATCCACCTCCTTTCTAAACAGATGTTGGCTCTTCAAAATTGCCAACAGATGTTAGCTAAGATGATTCCCAACTGTAGCCTTCACCTCTCAATGCCATAATTCCATACAAGGGAGATCTGATCTACCTTAAAAATCACCCACCAGACTAAGTTATTGGAAACATCAATGAAGGGGTACTCACAAGAAGTCAACCCCAAAACATTTGTCTTTTGCTGGTTTTCTATCTCTCACGCAACCTGTCAAGTACCAAGAGACACTAAGAGACAAGAGTTAGGTAGAGGCTATGCAAGAAGAGCTCCAACAGTTCAAAAGACAACAAGTATGGGAACTTATACCATTGCCTCAGGATGTACGTCCAATTGGCACAAAATGGGTCTTCAAGAACAAAATAGATGAAAGGAGCATTGTTGTCAAAAACAAAGCTAGGCTTGTAGTTCAAGGCTATAGACAAGAAGGGGATATTGATTATGATGAAACATTTGCTCCTATTGCAAGACTCGAGGCCATCAGATTGTTCTTAGTCTTTGCTGCCAACCACAACATCAAGGTGTATCAAATCCATATCAGGTGTGCTTTCCTATATGGAAAAATCAAGGAAGAGGTATATGTAAGCCAACCCCCTGTTTTTGAAGATGCTTTTATCCCAATCATGTTTACAAGCTAAACAAAGATTTATATGGCTTGAAACAAGCACATAGAACCTGGTATGGAACTCTTTCCACCTTTCTCTTATCCATAGGCTTTACAAGAGGTAAAATTGATAAAACTTTATTTTTAAGATGGAGAGGAAATGATTTAATGCTTGTCCAAATTTATGTGGAAGACATCATTTTTGGATCCACATGTCCTGCCATGTATGAAGAGTTTAGAGAACTCATGACAGCAGAGTTTGAAATAAGTGCTATGGGTGAACTCCAATGCTTTCTTGGTCTCCAAGTTGAGAAATTGAAAAATGGTACATTCATTTATCAAAGGAAGCATGCCAAAGAACTACTTACAAAAATTTGATATGAATGATTGTAAACCATGTAGTACACCCATGGCCACATCCAAATTGGTCACTGTTGATGAAAAAGATGACTTTGTTGATCAAACTCTTTATGGAAGCATGATTTGGTCTTTATTATACCTAACTGCATCAAGGCTAGACATCATGTTTGCCACATATGTCTGTGCCAGATCCAAGTCAGCACCTAGAAAATCAAATCTTATTGCTGTGAAAAGGATATTCAGATATATAAAAGGTGCTCCCACACTTGGTATCTAGTATCCTGCTAATGGAAATATTGAGCTTTCAGGTTATTCAGATAGTGACTTTGCTAGATGCCATGAAACAAGGAAGTCCACATCAGGAGGTTGTTAGTTTCTAGGCAATACTTAGTCTCTTGACAAAGCAAAAAAGCAAGTTGCAGTTTCAACATCCACAGCAGAGGCAGAGTATACTACTGCTGCTAGTTGCACTGCTCAACTCTTATGGCTTCAAAACCAATTGCTGGAATTTGGTGTAACTGCTCTAAAGACTCCTCTCATGTTAGATAGTCAAGCAACAGAAAACATCATTAAAATCCAGTTTCACATTCCACAACCAAGCATACTGACATCAGACATCACTTTGCGACGGTGCTATGAAAAAGATTTGATTTCTCTACATCATGTTCCAACTAAGGATCAACTGGCAGATGTTCTAACAAAAGCATTAGACACATCTACTTTTGAAAGCTTGATCTCTAGGATAAGCATGCTTAACATGGATTAAAAGCAAATTTTGTCTTCCATGAATAAAAAGCATTTAAATGTTTTCAGAAAATAAAAAATACATCCTTAAATATAGTTCCAAAATTGAAAATTTTCAATACATCCTTAAATTCTGTTTTAAACCTCTGTTTTAAAACCTTTAATTGGATATCATTCTATCCACTGCTGAAAGGTATCCTCTGTTCCCATTTACCAATGTTTGTCCTAACCTCTTATATTTATCATCTGATAGAGTAAAATTATCACTGTTCCTGTACACTGTTCTCAACCTCTGTTGATTTCCAGCAGAGGTTCCACAACAACTGTCATCTATTATCCAACAGAGATTTCCACGTGGACAAATGTTAGCCATCAGATTTTTTGAAACCGCTGCCACGTCAGCATTCACTCTTCCCTTTATAAATCCCTGTTTGATCCAAATAGAGCTTTTCACTACAGTCTCGAATTCAAAATTATTAAAAGTGGTTCCCATTACTCTCATTCCTTCATTCTCTTCACCATCACTCACTTTTCTTCTCCGATTATGGCTCAACAAATCAAACTACCTCATAACTACCTCCCTACTTTTGAGAAAAACGACAAAAATATTTCCTTTCACCCAATAATTGATGTTCTCACATCATCCAAATACAAAAACATCATGCTTGCTGATGCACCTATATATGTGGATACTCTCTGACAATTTTGGGCAAATGCTAAAATTGAATCTTAAAACAAAAAGCCATATGTTATGACTTCAAATATTGGAGAAACTCTTGTTCAAATATCCCCATCTTCTATATCCATAGTATTTGATTAAATGATCTGAAAGGTAAAATTTCTTTTGAAAAACAGGACCTTCACACTGAGTTCATAGAACATGGGTATGAAGGTCAATTGGCTGGTGTTACTATTTTTAAACCAAAATTTCCTACTAGAATGCGATATTTTTTCCATACCTTGCTCATTTGTATTTTTGCCAAGACCACTACATTCAATGAGATTCTACAAAACATTCAAAATATGGATATGCTATTTTGACAAAATCTAATTTTAATCTATCTCAGGCATTGTTTTTGGACTTTGTGGCATATATAAATAAAATAAAAACAAATAAAGTTTTTCTTTTGTATCCTAAGCTATTACCTTCAAAAACAAGTATCTTAAAAAGATTTTCAACAAGGTATAGTTTTTAGAATGAAGAGTCTAACAAATAAAACTTTTACAAGAATGTTAAATAAATAGTTAAAAGTTTCCAAAACTAAAGCAAAGGGGGAGGAGCCTATTTTAGATTAGTCCACATCTACTGTTCAAACATCTATTGCTGAGCCCACTACTCCTGGTGATCATAACACCACAACCAGTGTTGTGAAACCTACACTAGCAAAATCCAAAAGAAACCCCCCTAATCCAAAAAGCCCACGAAAACTAAATTACATAAAAAGGCACCTCCAGAAGATGAGATCCCAGAGGATAACCTTGTGGTATCACAAAAGCCACTTGAAACCACTGTTGTTACTTCCTCACAACAGTTGGAAATATCTCCACCTAAAAGCTAAACTCCACCTGCATCCTCACAAAAGGATCAGGTTGTAAGCACAGGGCCACCACATTATGATGCAAACATTTCACTTGAAAGTCTATTTTCAAGCCCCTCTCCCAGAGCTGTCTCTCATTCCACTCCACAACCATCTCCTTCAATTCCACATACATTTATACCTCTGTTTCATGCAATTGATAAAACTTAGACACAAAAAGTTCCTCTCAATCACCAGTCAAAGAGAGTACACCCCTACTAGTGACCGAGTCTGAGAAAAATCAAGTTGCTAACCCAGAAACAGCTGAGGAGGTTACACCCCATGAGTTACAAGTAACTCTTGGTGGTAATTAAAGTCAAGCAGCCACTACAACTGATGACGCAACAGTGTTTCAGTTGGACAGTGGTTACATCAATAAGTCTTCCTTAAAGGCCACAACTATTGAGGCTACAATTGTAACCTTTGTTCAACTTGGAAGTCCCCAGTACCAAGAAAAAAAAGGGCATTGTCTATTAATTTGGAGTCTTCTCCTATTAAGGACTCAAATACAACTACCTCTGGTAAGGATTCAGATGATCCTATTAAATTGGTGATGAATTAAGGTATAAGGAATTGACGGAGAGAAGGACATCTATGGAGTCATCAATTGATGAAATGAAGAATATGATGAAGCAGATGTTACAAAATTCTCAAAGCCAACCATCCACTTAACAAATTGCCAATGAGCTATGGGAATTTGTGCAACCTATTATTCAAGCTCAAAGGAATTTAGCTAACATCAACCACCATACTCATATGGAACTTATAAGAAATATGGTTAGGGCCAGATACAAAGCCACACAAGCAGACATCAAGGCTATATGAGAACATTTGGTAAAGAGCACTAGCTCTGCCACTACAACAATCCTTCAAGAAGAAGTACGGGATGATGAAAAAATGGGGAGATTGATAAAATGAGAAAATTGCAGCCAGATTCAAAGGTACAACAAAAGCAAAGGTCTGCTCAAAATCAAACTTCTACTAAGGCATCAGATGCTGGAGTTCAAAGGGGATTGATGAGACTCGGAACAAACAAGCAGAAGAAATTGCCTTAGAAAAGCTATAAATGCAAGATACACTAGAAAGCAAGGCTTCCAAACTTATTGAAGAAGAAAGGCTAAGCAGGTGGAAAAAGAAGATATTGGAACTTAAAAAAGGAGAAAGTCAGCTAGAAAAGTCAGACAACCAATTTCCACCCCTTCTAAAACCACTGCTATGCCCACAAAAAGTGTATCCTCTGTTCCAGTCAAAACCAAGAATACCAACACGACCACCATCACCAAAAATCAAATTCACACGCAAAAGGAAAAATTTTGTAGTGCAAGAAGATGATGAGGGAATTCCATCATCAATTACTTTATCAACTGCCCCCATTCTAGCCATACGAATCTCATCACTTCCATCAAAATCCATTTCACTTCCACCCTATCAACCATCGTCTGACATTCCACTAGCTTCCAAATATCCTCTATAGATTCATGTTGTTAAAGGAGAAATTAAATCCTTCTATAATATAGAGGGTCTATCTCAAAGATCCTTCCCATCATTCTTTGGTTTTCGAAATCCTAAAAATGTGGATGAATATCTAAAGCTAAAGGCAAAACAGGCTGAGAACATTGCTAAGTCGGTGTGCAAAGGAAAGGATAACAGGACTCTACAAGGGATCTTGTCACTAATTCTTGGCAAGGTGAGAAAGATAGAAGATTTTGCCAAGGACCTATGCAAGTCCATGTCTGAGAAGCCAACAAATGCTAAGCTTGATGAAGAACTGAAACAAGATTACCTTGATCACATCATGAAGCATAAACCATACAAAGCATCAAGAGTACAATTCAAAGACTGGTCATCAGATGCTCTCAAGGAAGAAATTGATAGAATCCAAGAAATGCTCAAAGATCCTTTACACAAGCCAATTCCACTTGTTTGGAAAAAAAGGCAAACAAATTGATCAAAACAAGGCATTGAAGCTAAAGAGAATGAAATAAGAGCTTGTAGATGCTAAGTATGGTACTTCTAGAGCTGTTGCCAGATGGTCAGAATGCAAGGTTGTTGAAACCTACAAAATACTGGAACAGTTAAGAGAAAAGTATCCTACAATTCCAAGAAAGCCAGTTTACCCAGCAGTGGTTACCCCTCAACAGACCCATACTCCTAAAAAGCAGTTCACAACATCTAGCTTATCCATGACTGCCTTAAATCAAGTAAAAAGGCAAAAGCTGATGTTTGTGACTGATGATCAGCTGTATGAAGAACATAGAAAAGAGGGAATCAAAAACCAACTGCCCTTTCACACTGATCCTGCAAGTGACAAACTTAGAGAAACTGTGAAGAATCTTGTTAGCAGGCTACTTTCACCAAACTCATCAGCAAAAAAAAATTCACCCAAGAAAACCAATTGATTAACAAATTCTAAAATAGAAGTCATCCTCAGACACCCATGAATTGACTTTGCTCAGATCAGATGGTGAGATTCAAAGGCTGAAAATGGATGATGCATATGTTCTGAATGTAGATGACCTCCAAGATTTGTTGAACCTTCAATTACAAAGGGATTTTTAAGACATGATTTCCTTGAACTTCGAATTACAGTTCAAAGGGAAAATCAGGGAATGTTGATGAGAAATAAACAACAGCAATAAAGAAGAGTTTTGGCATCATCTATTCTAGGGGGAGATTGTTGGATCTATTAAACCCTATAAAGAACAGATGATTGGAAAGCCAAAATGTTCCATATCATCTAATCAACAATAAACAGTGCTTTGAAATTCAACTCCTCCCAAAGGCAAAGACATCAACATCTGCTCTCAAAGGTCTGTTAAGCTAAAGACTGTACTACAAAGACTGTTGAATACAAGCTCTGCTCAATGTCCAAGGTCTGCTAAAGAGAACCTCTATTATTGAAGAATTAAAGAACTGTTAAAGCGAAGGTCTGCTGGACCAATAGAGGTTAAAGCTTATCAGAGTTTCTATCAACAGATGATGGATCAACAGAGTTTATATTTTAATATAATAGAGTTTTAGCTTAGCAGATGTTAGAGTTGTTAGGTCGTTAGATATCATTGTCAAGGTGACGTCATCTAAGATGCCATAGTGGTTTGATTTGTACTATAAATAGAACACTACATGTACTGTTCTATATATCACTTTCTTTCTGAAATCCTGTACGAACAAATTGGAGTGATCATAGGCTGAGGGGGAGTTGTAATATTTACATGCATACGTGAATCACAGTTTACAAAAGCATGTTGATAAAAACAATTTCTCTGTTGTTGTGATTTGAAAGTTGATTATTTCCACTGCAGTATTTCATTATTGTTTATGTTCCTTCATCGATTTCCATCTTAAACAATCACAACAATATCAAAATCAGATCCTAACAAATACCAATCCATCACACCCCAACAAATGGTGGAAACATCGGGGCGGGACAAAATAGATTGCTCGAGACTTCATAACGTTAATTTGTGACAAGTATTTAATAATCAAAATTTCATTTCGTTGCTAAATCTAGTACATCGTTTGAAAGCAAATTATGACAATATATAACAAGAAATCAAATTACAATAAATACTAAAATTTTAAGGTGCGTTTCTAGTCTCCCTACTAGGTTTCGTTCATCATCATCATTAATTTCGTGCAATACGTATTAAAGTATAGGTCAATATAAAAAGCATTGGCGAGCATACAAGTTTGATTACTAGCATAAGTATAAACGTTTAAACGAATCCACATGGCATAATTGTTTACTAAGATTAACATACAATACTAGCATGCAATTATAAATGTCAACCCACAGGTTACCGCTAGCGTAATCTTATTGTCGCAACGATAAGACCGTTATAATTAACTTAACATGACCTTAAGAACACGGGCGGTGCATTACTCCTATAGCGTTATACGTGTTAAGGGAGACTTGTACGAATTTAATGACAAGTATAAAGCATAAGAATAGTCTAGCATATACGAATTCAAGTATAACGTATTAAGCATGTATGTTGGATTATTTGTTTGTGTTTAAAGCATAATGTATGTGATTTCGGGAGTTTTTATAGTATGTACGTATTGCACCCAAAAGTGTAAATGGTAAAAAGGGAGTCATGTATACTCACGGTTTGCATAGAGATTTCCACGAAAGTGAGTTGAAAGAGTTCTTGAGTTTGGAGCACCGAAGTTACCTTAGAACACTTGATAGTATTCTCTCTTGCTTGGAATTCTTGAGAGGATTAAGGAGTTTGGGAGTAGATTAGTGTGTGGGAAGTGTTTAGGACGTGGTGGAGGCTTGTATTTATAAGTGGGAATTAGGGTTTGGGAGTTAATGAAGGTGGAAGGTGACTTGAGGAAAAAAGAGGTGGAAAAGGGTGAAATATGATTGGCTAGTAGAGAAAGAAGGTGAAAAGGAGTGAGATCTAATAGGCTAAAGGGTGGAAGATGATTGGAGAAGAAAGGAGGTGGAATGGATGAAATCTAATTGGCTAAAGAGGGTGGAAGGTGATTGGAGGAGAAAAAATGTGGAAAAGATTGTGGTTTTGTTCACTTTTAGTCCCTACACTTTGAAACTAGGTTTATTATGCCGTTTTTCTTGTATTTTAACTTTTTTTTAGGTATCCAAAGTGTATTTTAAATATCGGTTTTCTGTATAAATACGTATTTAAAGATTGATTGCGTATATAACACAAATATGAAAGGTAACACGTATGTGTATAAAATAAATTTCCATTATGATTAAAGTCTCGGATTACAAGATTGGAAATGAACCACGAATACGACATCATTAAAAATAAAAATGAGAATACAACTTTTTAAATATGGAAAGTATGAAAATGCGAACTTTTACACTAGGAGTCATTTTTTTCTCTAGTTTGTTTGAAACCATTGGAATGATGGTTGCCGGGAGGACTTGAGAGGCAGAGAGGTTAGTGGGTGTGATAATGCCAATGACTTATATCATGTACGATAAAGGTGCACATAGAAACTGGTTATGGAATCGAAACCAGTCAACCGACACGAACCGACTCTGAGCTCGGTCCTAAACTGATTCATCTAAACAGTTGGCTCGAGTCCAATCCCCATCTCCTACAGTAAAAATGCACTCGAAAGCGCAAAAACACACACTTCGCGTCAACAATAGTTTGGACAAAGAATAAACATTAAATTAAAACTAACAAATTCATTATTAATATTTCAGTTTTGACATTTATGTTTTTTTTATTTGATTGTCTATTTTCTTGTTTCGAAAATTATAGAAATTAATAAAAGTTTAAATATATGAAAAAAAATTGTTTTAAAAAAAGCTAAAAATGTGCACGCCAGGGTAAACGGTCTTTCAAAGTAACCAACCAAACGAGTGTAGATCTACACTAGTTTCAACTATCGAACGATTTCACCAAGAACCTGTGGTCATTAAAAATCAGATTTGTGCACCTCTAAAGTTTAATGTACGACTTATGACTTTTATGCTTCCTTCATTAGCCCAATTTGATTTTGGGTGAGAGTCTCAAGCAAAGTCCGAGTTAGCTCTTAGGTTAGGCATACTTTAATGTTAAATAAATGTAAGAGCATTTACAATGGTTTTCTTATATATTTGTGAATAAGCTACTTATATCACAAAGAATGGTTAAGAATAAAAGAGATAATTTTATTGTTCTTCAGTAAATATACTATTTACGGAAACATTGTTCATCCATATTTTGGTTATAAGTGGAGAGATAGAAAGGGTAATCATAAACGTATAAAAAAATATTATTTAAATGAAAATGAGAGATAGAAAATAATGATTTTTTGTGTAGTTATAAAATTATTCACATTGATTTTTTATCCACATTTCTATAATTACACTATAAACCACTATTTTTCTCTCTCCATTCAATTAAATTTTTTATACATTTATCCATTACCTTTACTCTCTCCTCCACTCACAACCATTTTTAAAGGCATCAAAAAAATTAAAGAGATGAACAGTGTTTCCGTATATTTACAGATAAAGAGTAACATTTTCTCTATTCTACACTCACACCCATTTCTTATAATACAAGTGAGTAACCCATTCACAAATATATAAGAAAACCATTGTGAATGCTCTAATAATGAGGATAAGGAATTTAATATGAATGCTCTAAGCCCTTACCTTTCAACCCTAAATTAATATAGACTAATGTAGACTCTTAGTGATGCACAAAAAAATACGGTTTCTGACCCGCACTTGAACTAGCCAACGCAGCCTGAACCGCTATCGATTCCAAGTCAGTCATACCCTAAACAAGGCCCTAACCTATCCAGCCTGCCAGTTTCAACCTGGTTCCCCTGCTCGTACATTGAACCCCTGGCCAAACCCTTTGTACCACGAAGTGATTTTGAATTGACCAAAAACAATTAAAAGGTTCTAGCTGTTGGGATTTTACTAGCCATTATCAAACGACTTTCTAGCCCTTTTTTTTTACCATTTTCTTCACCAAAAAATGACAATTTAGACCCATATGTCGTATAAATAGGTAGCAGATGTGTTGGTTTCACAACCCTCAAAAACGAAAACACATACTTAAAAACAAAAAACCGCTCTCGTCTTGTATATGTTTCACTATAGCTTTAGAAAGTGCTAATTTGCAATATGTTTCTGTTTCAAGCCTGTCAAAATTGATTTGGAAACGAATTGGTTTCTCCCCCAAACAGGTCTCACCTCAAGCCGACCAAGGTCCAAAGCGGTTCGGTATATGGGCTGACCTAAGGTGTTTTATAACAATTAGGTTGGTAAACCAGATAAAGAATTTCATAGTTTAAGAAGACAAAATGACAAATATAGAATTACAGTGGAACTTATTGAATTATATATTTTTCTAGACTGTGAACAGAAACACTCCTCTAAACTTTACTATTAAAATCCACTTTATATTTATTTTGTAGGAGTCGAACCAGTACCACTTTAATTGAAAATAGTCATATGATGTCACCACCCTGACATTCTTTCAATTATTTCTACGTGTATATAGAAAACTATATGCCCTAACTTTATAGCCCATTGGACTATTGGGCTATTTGACGGGCCTACTCAATTATTAGACCCCCTTGCGCCTCGGCCTCTTGTTCTTTTGGAAATAATATTCGTCATGAACAAAAGGTGTGTCTACTTTAGAAGAATCTCCTTTACAGTCGATTAAGTTCAGTTTCATTTTGCTGACTTAGTGCTTTGGCTTGCCTTCGTAAAGCATCAATGACCGGATCTATGAATTTTCATCGATAGGGAAAAAATTTACTAGTCAAAACTAGTCAAATGTGCCAAAATGGACCGTTGAAAATGGGTCAATCAATAATAAATCTGTTAGGATCGCAGCCTAAAATATTAAACCTAGTGCATTCAAACATGTAGATTGAACAACCCAAACTAAAACAATGAAATGCCAAGAGATAATTCGAAGCCTGAGTGGGCAATTGTCTTCAAACCACTCGTTACATGAAATTAGCAATTGAAGATATGAGATTAAACAATTAAAAAATGTCTTAACTTAATATGTCTAGAGTAATAAACATCGACCATTGTTAGTGCTTGCAAAGCTAAAAATGATCCTCAGAATTGAGCTCAATTACATTCATTATGCATGGGCCTATTACCTATATAAACAATGAAAAGAACAGAAAGCAAGATAGAGTGTTACGAACACTGTCATCTACAGAAAAAATATCCTACTTAAATATTGTTATAGGGGTATGTATGTTTATTCTGTTACAATTATAAAATGGTGTTTGCTTGGCATTTTAGTCTTAACAGTCAATACTACCCATAGTGCATAACTGCATATATATTTACTATTGTAAACTGTAAAATTGCATTCAATAGTTGCTGCAAACTAAGATAGTATGAAATGATTACAACCATTCTGCAAAAATAACAACTATAAACACAGAGCTGCAAACTCATACACACTAAATAACCTGAACATAAGCTTAAGGTCCAGTCAGGTTTATACAGCCGGTTTCCATAATAAATTCTAAACTAAACTGTTCGATACGGTTTGAAACTAATTAAAGAAAAAACCCCCCTGCGGAACTAACCTGCTAACCGGTTTGGACGGTTCCACAGTTTGGAGCAACACACCAGCAAGTTCATTACAGCAATCTTTTGTCTATGTGAAAAGAATCGTTCTACTTCCACTAAAAACAGAAGCACACAACTAATAAAAACATTGTATATTGTTACAGAAGCATCTAAACTGTATCTGGCTGAACTAGAACAAGGCATGATAATATGCTTCACTTATATTCACTGGCCTTCATCATCTCCACACCAACAAGATCCACAGTCTTCTTCTTCACTTTCTAAAATTGTAAAGCAATTTGAGGACGAATAGAACATTTTCTCTTATGCTTATGCATATTATTTTCTAGAGGTGGAGGTGAGTTGGGTAACGAGCTGGGCTTGGATTGAAATTGGTAAGTTTCTAGTACGGCCATGTTGGGTTAGGATTGAAACATTATAAATGAACCAATCTAGCGTCACTAAAAGCTTTCCGTTACTTGGAAATAAAGATTTATAAAACTACCTAAGGGCAATATAAAATACTTAAATATTATTAACATATTCTAAGCTAGAAAGTATAAACCATCAAGTATCTACTTCTTGTCGTGCTATGGCCTTTTCCTGTTTAGAGACTGTTTTACCAACCTCAGATAGCCATTTACTTCTTAACTTTTCCATAGGATGGATAGTAAGGTAATCATGAAAAGCCGATACTTGACCTATCTTTTCATATACCTTTGGTAAGACTCGCCTATTGTATCCTGCAGAACGCATCAACATCAACCCTACGAGATCAGCTTCAATCTCCATCCTGCATATAAAACCCACATACACATATAATCAACCACCTACCTTATATGCAGTTTTCATCCCATGAACTTATAAAACATACCATGGTGAGAAAGGAAGGTCTAGCATAAAAAAAACCACTCATGGGTCAAGATTTGGCCTAACAACCATATAATAAATTTGCCGTCCAAATGCACGCCAGAAGTTCTTTGCAAGCCTCTCACGTACATGTTTTATCACAACATGTGCAACCTACACCCATACATTCATGTTTAGCCCACACATTTACATGTATAACACTATAAACAACTTTTAAAAAGTATAAACGAGTCGGGCATATCTAATACTTATTGTTGTAACACTAATAACAATCAAATCTTTAAATAAATGTACCTCATGACAAATAACGGAAGCTATTTCATCATTGGTTGTAAACTGCTTTAACAACCCAGTAAACACAACAAACTTCCCACCAGGCAAACAGCAGGCATGCACAGCATCATCCTCAACCACCAAAATTTCCCATTTCAACCTTTCCATATACAAAACAGCCAGCTTCGTGCGCTTATGTTCCCTCTTTTTTAAAGCATCATTTAACTCTGTTAGCATTTCATGAATTACATGTTTAAAAATCTTTCTAACCCTAACACTATCTGGACGCATCTGTGGTAAAACTTTCCACTCAAACTCAGCCTTCAGCATCTGCAACTGAGACTCCCCAATCACTATCTCCACGTAAGTTGACATTATTAATAAATGTTTCAGTATTTTGTACCGTACTGTCCAAACATTCCCAGACCATATAGTCACCACAACTCCCAATCCCAGCAATACAATTAAAGATTTACTGATTGGACGCTTAGACCTTCTAAACCTTCTCATTACATGGTAATATTTATATCCAGACCCAAGACTTCGAAATTGTGAACTTCTATGAGCATTTAGCGATGAAACTTCTGTAACACAGGATGATACCAAGTAAGAAGTAAGCTTACTCGATTGTTTCTTGTAGTTGATGATCTGAAATGGGTTTCAAATTGGGGGTTTGTGAGTGGTGATTTTGGAACGGTAAGTTATATCGAACCCTGATTTTGATCTTCTGTACCATGCCATTTTTGAGCTTCGTTGGAGAGGAAGTGAAGTTGGTTTCTTCTATTGAAAAGGGGGAATTCGATGATTGTATATTTGGACCGGTTAGTAAGATTAAGAACATCCAAAGTATGTGTATATTTAAGATCACGATACCTTCTTATCTAATTATCTATAATAACAGTTTCCGTCGAAGCTTATGAACAGTACATTAATTAGTCAAGTTTTACGTCTTAAATACAAAATTGCCATGGCTTTCAATAGAGAGAGCGGACAAGAGATTCGGCAAGAGAGAGAAAAAGAAAGAGAAGGATAATCAAAGGCACTTTAGGTATTTGTCAGAGTTATATCAGACTTTAATCAAGGATTCCACTTTCCAATGACCTCCTCCGGCGAAGATCGGCAGCAAGAAAGGCGGTAACCGATGATTGGGGCTTCCATGGGAGCGACGATGAATTTTGGCTTCACTCTGCCGACTCACGACATTCCGACGAAGGCTTCCGGCTATAGCAAGTAGTACATCTCGAAGAATAAAGGTAGTATCGACTATCGGGTGTCTTTTTAGCGGTGGAAATGGAGAAGCCAGTGACCCAGACTACCACATCAGGTGGCGGCGCCGAGCGATTTAGGTTCAAGTATGTTCTTTGTTTCTCTGTTGCATTCTATTGCTAGATTAGATATGGTGTCTAAATCGTGGGTGATGTTGATTATTCCGGTGTATAGAGGCGTTGGTGTTAACTGCCAGCGGCGACAACCTCCCGCCTTCGGATAATAGCGTTGGTGATGTTTATGCATTTTCATCACCAATTATGCAATTTTTATCTAATGTTTAAGTTGTTTGGATCTTGAGTTGGATTTTTCTTAATTCCATTCATGGTGTATCATGAATGATACTGGTAACATGTGCCTTATTCTCGACAGACACAGAACCCACTACGAAGCATACAAGTATTTACTAGTTGGGATTACTAGGAGTAGCAGTTCTTCAATTGTCATACATATTAACTCAAATTTTATTATTTAGTTGGCACACTTTAACATCTTGATACATTCTTTGTAAGTTGACTAATATAGGAGTTGCTATCACCATAAAATTAACAAAAAAGAAATCTATATATATTACATGTATACGAAAATAGTAAAAACTATCAATGATAATCCGTAATTTTGTACATGTCATTTGTTTTTATAATTTTCTTATACCATGAGCGTCTTTTTATCTTGAGTTAATTACTGTTTTCGTCCCTGTGGTTTGTCAAAATCACTATTTCAGTTCATTTGTTTAAAAATTGCGAGTTCAGTCCATGTGGTTTCACTTTCGTAACCATTTCAGTCCCTTTTCACTATCGTAACCACTTCAATCCATTTATTCTGTAAGTACAGGGACTGAAATGGTTGCGAGGTAGACTGAAATGGTTACGAAAGTGAAACCACAGGGATTGAAATCGCAATTTTTAAACTAATGAACTGAAATAGTGATTTATGATAAACCACAAGGACGAAAACAGTAATTAACTCTTTTGTCTTTAATATAAGCACTATAGTTTTATACTTTTTGAAAAAAAAAATTGAAAACCTAGTTGCGGAAAACAAATTGACACAACGTAATACACAATAGTATTAAATTAAAAACACAATGGAAACTAGACTAAAAACAAAGTGGAAAGTAACTAAAGCACAACGGATAATAGACTAAAAACACAATGAACAACAAACTAAAACACAACAAACAGTAGATTAAACACAATTGACAACATAACAAAACAACATAATGGATAAACAGACTAAAAGACAATGGATAACAAACTAAACACAATGACGAGGAACTATAACACAATGTATAGATACCCACCTAGTTGAAAAACACAATAATTAAAACTAATAATATAATGTATAGCAAACTCAAATGTAACACCATTTTCATTGTGTCATACATAGTGTTATAGATCCCGATAATAAATATAAAAATGACATAACCTAAAATAACATTGTGTTATAAGTTTTGATATTAACGCAATGTGTAGAAACCCTAGTAAAAAATCTAACTTCCAAAACTCCGTTGAAAAACACAATGACCAGAAAATTAAACACAATGTATGAAAAACCCATCTTCATTGTGTCACACAATGTGTTATAGGTTCTGATAACAAAAACACAATAGACAGAACCTAAAATAACATTGTTTTATAGGTTCTGATAAAAGCACAATGTATAGAAACCCTAGTAGAAACGTAGTGACCAAAAAGCAGTTGAAAAACACAATGACTATATAGGAAGGGAGAGCTATGGTGGGGGTAGGGTGTTTATAATGGGTGGGAGGGTGGTTGTAGCGAGAAACATATGGAAGTTGAAATGCCAGAGTTCAATTGCTATGTAGAAAGAATCTAAAAAACGAAATTGAATTGAGATTTTCATCTTATATAGGAGGAGAAGACGCTCCTTAGTGATAATCTAGGGGACGTGGGAGAAGATGCTTCTCCGACAACGGTAAAGAAAACCACAAAACGGGCTACAAATATTATATAGTACCCGTATACAATTTCACCGAAAACACGTGGGTATTTCATTTAAAATTCAAATTCGACAATTTCACAAAACTTTCCCAATTCCACACCTATGTTCACACACAATTTAACATAACCATAAAATCTTTTCAGTGTGATCTAAGGGGTGAATTCGATAACCATCAACATAAATCTTTTTCAAATTTATTATAAGGACTTCAATTCCAATTCGCATGTCCTCAAACATCCCAACAAAATGGCAAGTCGGAACTCATGATTTTCCGGCTCAATGAAATCATGCTCGCACTTCTTACACACCACTTACTACCTTCACAACGTCTTGCTAGCTAAACTTTTTCGTTTTCGCACACCCACATCCACCCTCTACTTAAGAGACCCATTATATGTTCATCTAAAAACGTTTGGTGTGCATATTATCCAAACGTAAGTTCCACCCAACCACATAAACTTTCCCTATGATAATCCAAACGTGTGTTTTTAGGTTACCTGGCCGACTATAGGGGATGCCGCTGTCTTGACACTACCTCCGGAAAAGTAATTTTTTCCTTATATATCACTTTTGACTAGTCATCTTTCCCATTCTCATCCATTATATCCAAACCTTCCCATGATTACTTGTTTCTTGATGACACCATATCACTTATAATTTACCAACCCACTTTTCAAAATAATCCCATCCATCGCCTGGACCCATACACACCAATCACATACTAATGCGATCCAGACCATCCCTATCAATCTTTCCTCTCCACCTATGTCACTCAATGTCCATACCCATCCCATGATAACATGCCTTCCCCACCTGCACCCTCCTCTACAACTGCAACCAACGCACCCAACTTCCCCCCATATTACCCTACACTCAAACATCAAACCCAAACACCTCTGCATCGACCCAACTCCCCTACCCGGTCCATCATAGCATTCCACCAACGACATCCACACATAATACTTCAAGCCAACTTATGACACCTCTATCAAAGGTCGGCGTAGTTTGCCCACGTCAACCATTGAACCTTACCCACTTCGACAACCATCGCTCACATACTGACATCCCACTTAAAGGCCCTTACTGATCCAAATTGGCATGCCGCCATGACTAGAGAATTTAATGCCTTCATGGATAACAAAACTTCGGTTCTTGTACCGCGACCGACGGATACATACATCATACGGTGCATGTGGACTTTTTTGCCACAAATTCAATGTAAATAGTTCTCTACAAAGGTACAAGGCAAGGTTAGTCGTCAATAGAAAAAGTCAACAAATAAGCATTGGTTGTGACAAGACATTTAGTCCCGTGGTGAAACCTACAACAACTCGTACTATTCTTAATCAAGTTGTCTCATGTGCTTGGAACATTCATCAAGTAGAAGTTAAGAACTCATTTCTTCACGGGGATCTTCATGAAACCGTGGACATGTTTCAACCCTCGGGCTACACGGATACACCTTTTGCTATCCATGTTTGCAATTTAACTAAATCTTTGTATACGAGGCCGTGGTGAAACCTACAACAATTCGTACTATTCTTAGTCAAGTCGTCTCATGTGCTTGGAACATTCATCAAGTAGAAGTTAAGAACTCATTTCTTCACGAGGATCTTCATGAAACCGTGTACATGTTTCAACCCTCGGGCTACACGGGTACGCCTTTCGCTATTCATGTGTGCAACTTAACTAAATCTTTCTATAGTTCTAAACAAGCAACCCGAGCATGGTATGACATATTTGCAACCTGCTTGCTCAAATGTGTTTTTTGAAGCACCGTTAGTGACAACTCGCTCTCCTTATAAAAAAGGTAACGATATGGCATATCTCTTATTATATGTGGATGACATTATTGTAATGAACCCAAATGATAATCTGCTTCACAAAATTATTAGATCTATTTTCACACAATTTAAAACGAACGATCTTAGGCATTTACATCATTTTCTCGGCATCAACGTTATCTGAAATAAAGATGGTCTATTTTTGTCTCAAAGTTCATATGCCAAACACATATTTAAGAGGGCTAATTTGGCAGATTGTTGTTAGGATCTGAGTTTGATATTGATGTGATTGTTTAGATGAAATCAATGTAAGAAGATAGATAATCAATGAAATAGTGCAGCAGAATTGTGTAAAATTTGAAATCACAACAATAGAAAGATTGTTTTCATTAACATGTTTTTGTAATTATAATCACGTATGCATGCAATTTACAAACTCTTCCTTAGCCTAAGATCACTCTAATTTTTTCGTATAGAACGTGTAGAAGAAAAGTGATGGATACCACAGTACAGACATTGTTCTATTTATAGTAGATTTCAAACAACTGAGTATCTTTGGCTGACGTCACTATGAAAGTGACATTTAACAAACTAAACAAACTCTAAACACTGCTAGACCTAAATAGTGTTACATTAAAATACAATATAAAGTCTATTGATAACTACTGCTAAGATATCCTTTGTTGGTCTTCATCATACCTTTGCGATAACAGTTCTTTGGTTCTTTATCAGAGTTTGTCTCTAATAGACATTTACTTCTAGAAGAGCTTTATCCTAGCAGATCTTGTGAATAGATTGTTTTGGCTTTTCACTCATCTGTTCTTTTATAGGGTTCAATAGATCTAACAATCCCCCCATAGAACAGATGATGCCAAAACCCTTCTTTCTTGCTGATCTTTATTTCTCAACAGTAATTCCCTGATCTGCCTTTAGAAATGTAGTTTAAAGTTCACGAAAAACATGTCTTTAAAATCCCTTTGCAATTCAAGGTTCAATAAATCTTGGAGGTTATCTGCATCCAGACCCTATGCATCCTCCATTTTCAGCTTTTGAATCTTGCCATTTGATATGAGCAGAGTCAATTCATGGGTGTCTTGGGATGACTTCCATTTTAGAATATTTGAATCAATTGCCTTTGTGGGGGAAGACTTATTGTTGAGCTTGGTTGAAGTGATTTGCTTATAAGTTTAGAGATTGTTTCTTTTAGTTTTTCACCTGCAGCATCAGTGTGATAGAGTAATTGATTTTTGATTCCCTCTTTTCTGTGTTCTTCAAACCTCTGTTTATTATCCTCTTCCATCTGCTTTTGCCTTTTTACTTGATGTAAGGCAATTGTGGATAAGACAAAGGATAAGGGCTGCTTTTTAAGGGTTTGGGTCTGATGACGGATATCATCTGTTGGGTACTCTGGATTTCTTGGAAGTGCATGATCTTTCTTTCTAAGCTCTTCCAGTTTTTTGTAAGTATCTACAACCCTGTACTCAGATCATCTAGCAACTGACCTTGCACTACCATAATTTGCAGCATCCAACTCTTGTTTCATTCTTTTAAGCTTTAAAGCTCTATTCTGATCCATCTGCATGTTTTTCTTCCAATCAGGTGGTGTTGGCTTGTGTAGAGGTTCTTTGAGAATTGCTTGTATTCTGTCACTTTTTTCTTTGAGATCGTTTATTGACCAATCTTTTAACTGTGCTCTGGTAGCTTTGTAAGGTTTGTGTTGCATAATGTGGTCAAGGTAATCCTATTGCAGTTCTGCATCAAGTTTAGTATTTACAGGCCTTTCTGACATACTTACTCATCTCTTTGGCAAAGTTTTTCAATCTTTCTTACTTTGCTCAGTTTATAAGACAAAATATCTTGAGTAGTCTTGTCATCTTTCCCTTTACTCTTCTCTTTGGCTATGTTCTCAGCCTGTTTGGCCTTCAACTTTAGATATTCATATAAATTTCTTGGCTTCCTGTAACCAAAGAGAGATGGAAAGTCTAGCTTTGAGATATCCTCTGCTGTGAAGAATGATTCAATTTCTTTTTGCACAGCCATCAGTTCTAGAGGATATTGGGTAGTAAAAGGTATGATGGATAGTGGTTGATAAATGGGTGGAAGTGAAGTGGTTTTATATGAAAATGATGAGGATGGTGATGAAGTGATATGTTTTGATGACAAAGGGATTGGTGATAGAATCCCTTCATCATCATCTTCAACAACAGAAGTTTTCCTTTTGCATTAGAATTTGATTTGAGGTGAAAGTGGTCGTGTTGGAATTCTTGGTGGTGTGGATAATGGCTAGGTTAAAGTAGGAAATGTGATCATGGTAGAGGTTGAGGTAACATTTGTTGATACATTTGATGTAACAACATTTGTTGTTTGGTTTGATGGTGGTGATGTAACATCTGTTGGTACATTTATTGTACCAACATCTGTAGGTGGTGGAGATGATTTCTTAGGTAAGGGTTTTTGTTTCTTTTGAGGTGGTGGTGTTGGTTTAGTTTTGATTAGAGTAGAGGATACACTTGTTGTAGGCATGGCAGTGGTTTTATAATAGGTAGTTATTGGCTGTCTGCTATTTCTTGTTGACTTTCTTCTTTTTGAAGTGCCAATGTCTTCTTTTTCCATCTTCTTAGCCTATTAATATTCAATGAGTTTGGAAGCCTTGCTTTCCTATGTATCTTGCCTTTTTCTACTTTTCTACAACAATCTCTTCTGCTTGTTTGTTTAGGGTCTCATCATTCCCTTTTTGAACATTAGCATCTGTGTTGTAGCAGACGTTTGGTTTGCAGCACTGGTTGTAGCAGACCCTGGCTTTTGTTGCACCTTTGAATCTGGCTACAACTTTCTTAGATTATCACTCTCCCCTTTTTGGCACAATCCTCTACTTCTTCTTGAAGGACTATTGCAGGGGCAGAGCAAGTAGTCTTTACCAAATGTTCTTTAATGGCCTAGATGTCAGCTTGAGTATCTTTGAATCTGGCCTCAACTATGTTTCTGATTAGCTTCATGTGAGTTTCATGGTGGATGTCAGCCAAATCCTTTGAGCTAGAATGATTGGTTGCATAGATTTCCATAGCTCATTGGTAATTTGTTGTGTTGATGGTTGACTTTGGGTTTTTGTAACATCTGCTTCATCATTTCTTTCATTTCAGTGATTGACAACTCCACTGATGTCATTCCCTCCGTCAATTCTTTGTATCTCAATTCATCACCTAATTTAATAGGATCATCTGAATCCCTACCAGAGGTAGTTGTATTTGGATCATCAACAGGAGAAATCTCCATGTTATCAGAACCAAATGCCCCTTTTTCTTGGTACTGGGGACTTCCAACTTGAGAAAAGTTTATAGTTGTAGCCTCAACAGTTGTTGCCTTTAATGAAGTCTAATAGATGTAACCATAGTCCAACTGAAACATTATTGTGGCATCAGTTATAGTGGCTGCTTCACTTAAATTACCACCAAGAGTTACTTGTAACTCATGGGGTGTAACCTCCTTAGCTGTTTCTAGGTTAGCAATGAGATTTATCTCAGACTCAGTCACATGTAGAGGCGAACTCTCATGAACATGTGATTGAGAGGAACTGATTTGTGTATGAGTTATCTTAATTTCACGAAACAAGGGTATTATAGTAGGTGGAATTGAGGGTGATGGTTGTGGAGTAGAAGAGAATTTGCCTTGGGAGAGGGGCTTTGAAACAAAGATTCAAGTGAATCATCTGCTTCATAATGTGGGATCCCTTTGCTTACAACCTGTTCCTTTTGTGAGGAAGCAAGAGGAGTTTGGCTTTGAGCTGGAGATCTTTCCAACAGTTGTGAGGAAGTTACAACAGTGGTTTCAAGTGGCTTTTGTGATACCACAAGGTGATTCTCTGGGATCTCATCTTTCAGAGGCGCCTTTTTATGAATTTTGGTTTTGGTAGGTATTTTAGATTTGGATGGTTTCTTTTTGGAATTTTCTAGTGTGGGTTTCACAACACCGGTAGTGGTGTTATGATTACCAAGAGTAGTAGGTTCAGCAACAGAGGTTTGAGTTAGTGATGTGGACTCATCCAAAATTTTCTCATTCCCATTTGCTTTTGTTTTAGAAACCTTTGACTCCATATTTTTTATTCTAGTAGAAGTTTCAGTGGTAAGATTCTTCATCTCAAAAACAACTTCTTGTTTAAAATCTTTTTCTGAAAGTTGTTTTTGTAGATAATAGCTCAAAAGTCTAAGATACAAAAGAAAAGCTTTATTTTTGATATTTTATTATAGTTTACCACCAAGTCCATAAACAACACCTGTGATAGATTGAAATAAGATTTTGTCAAAATAGCATATCCTAGAAATTGAATATTTTGTGGAATCTCATTAAATGAGGTGGTCTTTGCTAAAAGACGTGTGAGTAGAGTATGGAGAAAATATCCCATTTTAGTAGAAAAGTTTGGTTTGTAAATGGTAACACAGTTAACTGACCCTCATACCCACGTTCGATAAACTCAACATGTAATTCTTGCTTGCTAAATGAAGTTTTACTTTCTAGGTCATTTAGACCAAAAGTTATGGAAATTGAGGATGGGAAAATTTGGACAATGGTTTCTTTTTTGGGATTCAACTTTAGCATTTGCCCAGAACTGTCGGAGTGTATCCACATATATTGGTGCGTTTGCAAGCATGATGTCTTTGTATTTTGAAGATGCGAGAACATCAATTATTGAATGGAATGAAGTATTATTGTCGGTTTTCTCGAATGTGGGGAGGTAGTTATGTGGGAGTTTGATGTTAAGAGCCATGATTGGAGATGGAATTGAGGAGTAATGAAGAATATGAGAGTAATGAAAACCGCTTTTAAGAATTTTGAATTCGAGATGGCAAGTAAAAACTCTGTTTGGATGGAACAGTGATATAAAAAGGGAAAAAATGAATGCTAACGTGGCAGCAGTTTCAAAGATCTGATGGCTAATCATCTGTGCACGTGTAACCTCTGATGGATAAGGGATTACAATTGTTAGGGAAACCGTTGCTGGGTACCAGCATTGGTTGAGAATATTGGTCTTGAACAGTGGAAACTTTACTCTACCAGACGATAGATATCAGTGCATAAGGCAAAGCAATGGGTTAGCCCATTAGTGCATGTGAACAAACTTTAGGAATTATTGAAAATTTTCAATTTTAGCTATTTTTAAGGATGAATTTTTGATTTTTCTGAAAACATTTTAATGCTTTTTATTCATGGAAAACAAAAGTTTTCTTTTAATCCATGTTAAGCATGCGAATCCTAGAGATCAAACTTTCAAAAGTAGATGTATCTAAAGCTTTTGTTAGAACATCTGCTAGGTAATCCTTAGTTGGAACATGATGCAGAGAAATCAAACCTTTTTCATAGCAATCCCTCATAGAGTGATGTCTGATATCAATGTGCTTGGTTGTGTAATGTGAAACTTGATTTTTAATGATGTTTTCAGCTTCTTGACTATCTAACATAAGAGGAGTCCTTAGAGCAGTTACATAAAATCCAACAATTGATTTTGAAGCCGTAGGAGTTGAGCAGTGCAACTTGCAGTAGCAATATACTCAGCCTCAGCTGTTGATGTTGAAACTGCAACTTGCTTTTTGCTTTCCAAGAAACTAAGCACTTGCCTAGAAATTGACAACCTCCTGAAGTTGACTTCCTTTTGGCATGGCATCCAACAAAGTCACTATCTGAGTAACCTGAAAGCTCAATATTCTCATTATTAGGATACCGATACCAAGTGTGGAAGCACCTTTTATGTATCCGAATATCCTTTTCACAGCAATAAGATTTGAGTTCCTAGGTGCTGACTAGGATCTGGCACAGACACATGTAGCAAACATGATATCTGGCCTAGATCCAGTTAGGTACAATAAAGACCCAATCATGCTTCTATGAAGAGTATGATCAACCAAGTCATCTTTGTCATTAATAGCGACCAGCTTTGATGTAGACATGAGTGTACTAGATGGTTTACAATCTTTCAAGTCAAATTTGGTAAGTAGTTCTTTGACATACTTACTTTGATGAATGAAAGTATCATTTTGCAATTGCTTAACTTGGAGACCAAGAAAGCATTGGAGTTCACCCATACACTCATTTCAAAGCTGTCATGAGTTCTCTAAACTAATCACACATAGCATTGCATGTAGATCCAAAAATGATGTCATACACATAAATTTGGACAAGCATTAAATCCTTTCCTCTCCATTTTAAAAACAAAGTTTTATCAATTTTACCTCTTGTAAATCCTATGGATTAGAGAAAGGTGGAAAGAGTTTCATACCAGGCTCCAGGTGCTTGTTTCACGCCATATAATGCTTTGTTTAGCTTGTAAACATGATCTGGATAAAAGAACATCTTTAAAACCAGGGGTTGGCATACATATGTACCTCTTCCTTGATCTTTCCATATAGGAATGCACACTTGATATCCATTTGATAAACCTAGATGTTGTGGTTGATAGCAAAGGCTAAGAACAATATGATGGTCTCGAGTCTTGCTACAGGAGCAAAAGTTTCATCATAATCAATGCTTCTTCTTGTCTATAGCCTTGAACCATAAGCATTGCTTTGTTTTTGACAATAATGCCCCTTTCATTGTTTTGTTCTTGAAGACCCATTTTGTGCCTATGGGACAAACATCTTGAGGCAATGGTACAAGTTCCCATATGTGTCGTCTTTTGAAATGTTGGAGCTCTTCTTGCATGGCCTCTACCCAACTGTTGTCTTTTAGTGCCTCTTGGTACTTGACATGTTGTGTGAGTAATAGAAAACCAACAAAAAGACAAATGTTTTGGGATTGACATCTTGTGAGAACCCCTTCATTGATGTTGCCAATAATTTGGACAGATGGATGGTTTTTAAGGTAGATTAGATCTCCCTTATATAGAACAATGGTATTTTGAGGTGAAGGCCGCATATGGGAATCATCTGAGCTAACATCTGTTCGCAATTTTGAAGAGCGAACATCTATTTGGAATGGATGTGGAGGTATAGGTGCAATAGGGGTAAAGATGGGTAGACTTTTGTTCATAGAGAATGGACTTTTGTCAACAAGGATTTGACTGGATGAGCTGGGAGAGGTTTGAGGATCAACAATTGTTGATCCAGCAGTGGCAGAGTTTTCCCAGTTGTTAGTAACACTTGTTGATCTCGTGGATGAAATGACTTTGTATTATGGAACCACAATGTCATATCCATAATCTTGATGTGAAGACTGTGGTGTACCTGCATTGTTAGTCTTCATAGACACATCTTCAAATGTAAATATATCTAAAAACATTTCAGCATGATTTGCTTGGATTTTTTTATGAAGAAAGTTCATTGAACTTTACATTCACGGTCTCTTCCACACACCTAGTCCTTGAATTAAAGACTCTGTAGGCTTTAGCTGTGGTTTAGTATCCTATAAAATAACCACAATCTACTTTGGCTGCAAATTTTGAAATTTTGAATCTTTAATGTTTAGAATCAAACATGGGCAGCCAAAGATTTTGAAATATGAGATCAGAGGTTTGATCTTGTACATAATTTTATAAGAAGTCTTTTGATGCATGGGGTTAATTAAAACTCTGTTTTGTACATAGCAAGCAATGTTTACAGCCTCTGCCCAAAAAAGGGTAAACCTGAGTCTCCAAGCACTATTCTAGCAGCTTCAATCAAAGTTCTATTTTTCCTTTCAACCACCACATTTTGTTCTGGTGTCCTTGGGATGTTGTATTGCCTAACAATCCCTTTTGAACACAAAAATCATCTAACTCCTTATTTTTAAATTATGTCCCATTGTCACTCTTAAAGACTTTTACTAGTAGGTCAAATTGCTTTTCAACTTGTTTTACAAAATTTTGCAAAATACATACAGTCTCATCTTTGGAGTGCATGAAGTAGGTCCATGTAAACCTTGAAAAATCATCAACTATGACAATACACTATCTCTTCTTTTTAAGTCTCATGATTTTTACAGGGCCAAATAAGTCCATATGTAGCAATTGCAAACACTGACTTGTTTTGGACTCTTCAATTGATTTGTATGAACTTTTATGTTGTTTACATTTTAAAAAGGAAACACAATGTTCATCACATGTGAATTGTTTTGGTGGAAGTCCTCTTATAAGACCTGGTTTGGAGAGTGTAGTGATAGTTTTAAGATTTGTGTGACCAAGTCTTCTATGCTATAGTTCTGCCTCTTTGTTAGAAGCAACTAAGAACAAACATGCATTGGACATTGGATTTTTTTTCAACATTTCAACTACATACACATTGTCACTCCTGTGAGCAACAAGTTGTGTTTTGCTCTCAGCTATGATTTGATCAATCTTTTTAACACTTCTGGCCTAACAATATGACAAGTTTTCTTAGTAAAGAATGACCCATAGCCTTTATCACTCATTTGAGATACACTAAGAAGATTAAATTTCAGATTGTCAATAAGATTGACATGTTCAAACGTGATTTTCCCAGCCTGGATTGTCCCTGACCCTAACACCTTCCCTTTTGAATTGTTATCAAAGAATATATCACCCTCTTCATGTGCCATGAAATCTTTGAGTAGGGCTCTACATCCTTTCATGTGCCTGGAACCTCCACTATCTACATACCATAAACTATCAAGGCAAGTAGAAGCTCCCTGCGTATTAGTAAACAATTAGTTTAGGTGAGTTTCCAAAGCCAGGATGGTTTTGGATGGATCACAGACATTCCAGCCTCAAGTCCAGTAATATGGTCAGTGTTTTGAACAAATTTTGATAACATCTTCTGTGAACCATTTCCTATCAGATGATCATAACCATGAGGATGCCTGTTAATTCTTGGTTTTGATGGTCTTTTGTAGACCTCATAGCCAAGTGGTACACTCTTGTAAGTAGGTTGGCAATATCCTCTTGGAAATTTATTTACTGGTGGTGCATCTGTTACCTGAACCTTTCTGGGAGTAGAGGTTATATTCAATTGTTTGGTATCAGATGTTTAGACAGGGACAAAAGTCTGTTTGAACTCTCAAGTGTTTTAGATTTATACCCATTTCTTTTGACATCAAAATTTTTGAGATAAACACACTCTCGAGCTTTTGTGGTTTGTTCTATGACAAATGGTGCAATTTGGTGAATCATTGATCACACTTGTTTTGTTTATATCACATGCTTTTAGAAGAAAGCAGTTTTAGTGACATGATTCTTCTTTTTCACAAAAGTCACAAAACAAGTTTGATATTTTCTCTCTTTTCTTCCCTTTTTCCGACTTCTTGTCAGTAGATGTTGTAACATCTGCTGGAAGATCTTTTAAGGGAATGATCTTGACTTGATGTGTCTTTACACCTTCAATGGTTGAAAAGTCCAATGGCTTAAAGTTGTCAAGAATGTCACACTCAGCTGACCCTGTTGGTTTGAATTTATATTTTTCTATTTCCTCAAAAGTTGAGGATCCTACTTGTCGTTCTAAAATAATTTTCTTACCATTTGGTTCAGTGACTTTAGTTTCTTGACCACTCAAATTTGTTGGAATAATATTAACCAACTCACAATCATTTACAACAATGTTTTGGGAAACTTGGTCATGTTTTCTAAAACCTACACCAAATTTTATATTGCTTTTGATTTGTGATTTTAACATCAGCTCATAACCATTGTAGGATTCTACCCACTTTTCACAAGTAATTTGGGTAGATTCAAGCTCCTTTTTACAACTTTGATATATTTCTATCATAGTTTGGAGTTGATCCATGGTTATGCTAGACTCATATTTGAGGCTACTAATTTCAGATTCTTTTTCAAACAGTTTAGATTTGAACTCTTTTGCAAGTTTTTCAAACTGAATCTCACCATCTAAAATTTTGTTTCTAGGGTTTTCATTTACCTCTTTTATGCTAGCAAAAGCAATAGTACATTTGTTTGAACATAGGTCTTTAAGGACCTAAGGTGATACCTTAGCAGCAGTCATCATTGTGAGTCCCAAAACTGATTCGGATCACAGTGGTTTGATTATTAACACCCAAACAACTATAGATTAGTTGTTTGAATGTGTAAAAGTTAAGAAAACCAAAAGATGAAGATTCTTGTGTTGGATGCAATAACAAGTGTTGTATATGTAATCCCAACTGATAAACACACTTAATGCACCTGGATATTCGGATTTAGCACAAGAACAATAATTACAACACAAGAAATCACCAAAACTTGTCCAAGAACCTTGGACTAGGGTTTCCATTCAACTAATATAATAACACAGGCTACCTGGCGTATTTAATAAATACACCAATTACTTAATTACGCCGCTACAGGGAAGTTTCCATGTAGTTACACTTTAGCCCCTGAACTTTCTAGATTACTATAAAACTTTACAAAACAATCCAAAACCTAATTAAACCAAGTACCAACGATCTCCAGAGTTCTAACAATATCCCCCTAGGTCATTGCGTACTAGTTTGTTCTTCATTCTTGAGCTTCGGTTTCTAGATTTGATGCAGCTTGATTTGCAGTCGGTTCAGGCGGTGCTTCAATTTAGTTGATAACAACTTCACTTGATTTTGGGTCCTCCACATTGACTTCATATGTGGATGAAGTCGGAGGTGGTGGAATAACTTGAACATCAGATTCGGACGATGGATTTTTGGTTGAGGAGAAGAGGATTGCGGCTCTGCAGACTTCTCAGCAAATTTCTTCTTTCTAGATTCATCCTTTTCTTTTTGTGTGTCGAGTTTGAGCATAATCTCCATCATATCTATCTTTCTTACTCTTGCTCGCTCGACAGCTCGCTGAAAAAGCATGACTTCCTCCAAGTACTCGTTTCCTGCACCAACGTGTATCTTTTGCCCATAAAGGATATTCAGATCAGATAGGCAGAACATGAACACGTCCATTGGATCAAGAATGCGGATATCTTCATTTGAGTTGGATCTGATAACTGCTTCACCTATTTTACCATCATAGAACCATTTCTTAAAATTGGTGAGCGTCATAGGTTGTTCTGGAGGAAGTTTCACCCTGGTGACCACTTTAGCTGGATTGATTACCAAGTGACTCTGCCTTTTCCTATAATTAGGTCTTTGGTTGTATTTGATACGTGTCTCCTCGGGCGTTGAGGTTTGAAGACAGTGAATCCATGCATGCATTCTATAAGAGTTAGTCTTTCAAAGTCGCTGCCAATGCTACTTTTGGAGGGATTTATCATATCATGCTTGTTCAACTCCCGTATATCCCATGTGGGTAGACTTTGCATATCATTTCCATTTCGGAAATGCTGAATTACACCTCCTCTACGCTTCACTATAAACAACCCAGTTAGATTGCAGTACTTCCAGCTGATGATTCGGTCGGTGACCTCTGTTTTCTCAACTGTTATGACCTGATAGAAATCTGGCATTTTTGCTGTTTCCTTCTTGAACCACTCAGGATGTTGAGGCTCAAACTCATCTCCTCCATCAGTTTCATATATCATAGCATCCTCCAAACCCCACTCAAGGAATTTTTCTAGCATTTCAATCCGGTCAACCTCTTCATCTTCACTATCTCCATCAATAGTTACATCAACAGCAGAATCGAGTCGTTTCCTTTTCTTTTCTGTATCTCAGCCTTGCGTTTCTCTTCCCTTTCTCTGAAACTATCAAAATTAAAGATATCTTCACTTGTGTATTTTGGTTCGCGATTTGCTGAAGTGCACAGATCCGCACCATCTCGTGCAATTTCTCAATTCCATCTTGTTGAAACATTATGAACTCAGTTTGCTTAGACACGTAGTTGTGCAGTTCCTTGTTTTTCTTTCTTTGTTCCTTCAGCTTCTCTCTGAGCACGTTTTTGTCATTAACCCGATTCTTCAAAAGACAAACTCCTTAGCAGGAATCTTCCCGATTTCTTTGGATAGACATCTTCAAAGTCGGGCTCTGCAGGAACTAGTGTAATGGGCTGATTGTGCTTTGTCGTTCCATCCCAGATCATCTGTTAAGCCATTCAGAGACATGGAAACGAGTCAAGTGAGATCCGGGTATTAATAAAATTATTTACAATATCATTTAAAAAGAAATAATAAGAAAATAAAACGAAAAAAGTAAAAATAAAAGAAGTTATAAGTACGCTAGTATTGAATTAAATAAGCCGAAGAAAAAGTTTTCAACGCTAACTGAACCAGTTAAATCCGTCGGGATATTTACAAGACTTAGTTAATTGCACCGGTTATTTACGCTAGGATTTGATTAAATTGTAGGCAACTACGCTAGGCCTAGGTCACGTATTTAAGTCTGGTTTCGAGACTACGGTCAGCGTAGATATTCATTTTCGCTGAATGACCTGGCGTATTTGTCAAATACGCCGGTTGCTCGAACTCGCGTTCAAGACTTAAATTCACTACTCGTTGATTTCTAATAAATGCGTTGCCTTCAACCTAAATGCGCCATATTCAGATTATCTACACTGTATTCAAGGGTTTCTTCATAAACCTTTCAAAAACCCTCAAAACCCAATCCAGACTCTGATCATAGATCATTTCCAGTTTCTTTAGTGACTCACGATTGTTCGACAATGTACACAAGTCATCAAAACATACCGCAATGTATATCGAATACTTGATGATATCGATTTACTTGTTTGTGAAGTGGGTTTTTGTTTGATGCTTTGAAGATGAAGATGATAAGATAAGAGAGAAAAGAAACTTGCAAATAAAATTTGAATAAGTATATATACAAAAGAAATATCTGCCAGCGTATTTATTAAATACGCTGGCTAGATAGTTAGACCGCCCCTGTTTAGTTGGAAGGATTCTTTAAAGTTAAGAAATCCAAAAAAAAACAGTCGAAAATCTTTAACTTTTTCGAAAAACGTGCCCTTTTTTGTTGCTAAAGTTAGTGTAAAAATAAAAAATGAGTTTAAGAAAATAAAAAATTTGCAATTTTGACACCGAAATTCATTTTTCGAACTGAGGGACCTCCTTTTTCACAATTTTCTTTTTGATTGAAACTCCTGTGACATTCCTGCAAAAGATCATACTGATAACACTTGTTAGTTTATTATTTTAATTTTGAATGATCGAGGTATGAGAAAAACTGTCAGTATGTTTGTCCTCTTAAATCCATGCATCCTTCTTTCAACTTGCTTTCGGTGAGCGTTTTATCAAGTTGTGGTAATATTGACAAAAATAGCGATGGCTCCCACTCAAGCTAGATGATTAGAATATTACGCCCGTGAGATCCACGTCAGGACATACCCCCACGATCAAGGTATGCACAAAGCTTCATCATAACATGTTAGTATATTGAATTCATTCGTTTTAAAAGATACAAGATCAGCGCATTGGTGAATAGGTATGCACTTTCGTGCCGTCAGAGAGACCAATGTTGTCCTTACCAGGGTTATGCAGATACCTAATTATGGTATGATCTATTTGGATTGGCTCGTTTAGTTGAGCCTTTTCAATTTTAGGGTTTTTGGCCTCTTTGGCTCCTTTTGAAAAGATATCATAATCGTGTCTAGGTCTGCATATTTCTGGATGCAACAGAAGAGCAACTATGATATCCCCGAATGAGAAGACAATATAATGACCCAAAATTTCAGATTTTAGCAATCTCTCAATGCAAGATTTAAGATTATTGAGCCATATGCCGCACCACGTTACCCACAGACAACACAATATTGTGGGTTTCAAGAACTCTTGTGTAAGCGTTATGTTTTGTCACCTAATCGCAGTTTACTCATTGTTATTGCTGAATCTACTGACACGGCGTTGCTTGGCTCCCTGATTTATTTGCACCGCGTCTCATTTTTTCTTTTCTTTTCTATTTCAACAAAAGACAAAGTATTAGAAGTTTTCTATCATTTCTTTAATGATAGGTGTCAAAACAAGAGATCAACATATTTTATGGATATCTTCCCCCCTAAAATTTTATATTCGAGTATCCATTGCTGAAATTGAAATTTTAAAATTAAGTAGAAAATCTTTTTGATGGGCACAGTTTTAAGATACGCGAATATATATATATATATATATGTATATATATACACATATATATATATGTATATATATACATATATATATATGTATATATATACATATATATATATGTATGTATTAATAAAAGATAGAGTATGTACAACCAGTTATAACCGCAAAGTTCATTTCCACTCAAGGAAATTGATCATTTCCAACTAGGTTACCAAGTGGTTGAAACGAGTCTTGTCAAAGGCTTTTGTTAAGATGTCGGCCTTCTGTTGCGTGGTATCCACTGGCACCACTTAAATGTATCTTTTCTCGTATGCTTTGTTGTCAATGAATATTGGAGTCTTCATGATGTTGATTCCATTATCCAGCAACTTGTTTTGTATCCAGAGAACTTGTGAGCAGCAACTTTAAGCAGCCGTGTATTCAGCTTGAGTAGTAGAGGTGGACACTGTCGTTTGCTTCTTGCTTTGCCATGATATGAGACGATTTCCTAAGAATTGGCAACCTCCTGAGACTGACTTCCGATCAACTTTACAACCTGCATGGTCACTATCAGAATAAGCAATTAAATCAAAGTTACTATCTTTTGGATACCAAAGCCCAAGCTTGGGCGTGCCTTTCAGATAGCGGAAGATTCTTTTGACTGCCGTCTCATGAGATTCTTTGGAATTCGTGTAAAAATGTGCACAGATGCAGACAACCCACATAATGTCAGGCCTACTTGCAGTTAGATACATCAACGAGCCTATCATTGAGCAGTAGAAGGACTTGTTCACAGGCTTTCCTTGAGGATCAAGAGTGAGCTCGGTTTGAGATGCTAACGGAGTGCTTGAAGTTTTGCAGTCATTCATATTATACTTAGCAAGAATATCCCTGATGTATTTTGCTTGATGAATGAGGATTCCATCTTTTCGTTGCTTCACCTCCAATCCCTAGAAAAATGTGAGCTCCCCATCATGCTCATTTCGTACTTTGCCTTCATAACCTTCTCGAACTCCTTGGTTGATCTAAAAATAATATCATCCACAATAATCGAACCAGCATCACATTGTCTCCGATCCTTTTCGTGAAGAGAGTCATGTCAATTTTACCTCTTGTGTATCCACATTCCAAAAGATTTGTTGACAGAGTTTTGTACCAGGCTCGAGGAGCTTGATGAAAACCATAGAGAGCTTTGTCAAGCTTATAGTATCGTTTAGAGAAATGTGGATCTTCAAAGCCAGGAGGATGACAAACATAGACTTCCTCTTTCACCTTCCCATATAGAAATGCACTCTTCACATCCATCTGAAACACCTCGAAGTTTTTGTACGAAGCATATGCCAAAAATATTCTAAAAGCTTCCAAACGTGTTACCGGAGCAAAAACTTCATCATAGTCAATCCCTTCCTCTTGTCGAAAACCCTGAACAACCAATCATGCCTTGTTCTTTATAATCACCGCACGATCATCCATGTTGTTACAGAATACCCACTTTGTTCGATTGGGAACTTCCCTTCTGGTAGGTCAACTAATTCCCATACTTTAAGTTTCCTAAACCGAGATAGTTCTTCCTGCATCGCTTGCACCCAGCTGTAGTCTTGAATGGCTTCTTCGATATCATTTGGTACAGATTGCGATAGAAAGGCGTCATACAATCCTTTGTTGACAACGTATGTCTGGCCACGAGTTCGTACACCGTCTTCCACGGAACCAATTACGTTCTCAAGGGGTAATTCCGATTTGTCTTGTATCCTGCGTTAATGTGGGTTTCAATTTGTTGACATAGATTGGTAAAGTGTTCATCGACATAGATGATGGGTGTTCCATCTTCCTGTGTTGGTTCATTCGCATTCGTCTGTGAGGAAGAAGCGTCATTTTCAGATGCGTTCTCAGCCGAAGTGTCCCCATTAGTTTCATCCACAGGAAGGATTGGATCAGCTGAAAAAGGGAGTGAAACAAGTAGTGAAAGGAATGAGTCCAATGTCTGACGAATCAAACAGTGGTTCCACTTGAGTGGTTTCAGTGGGTTGGGTTTCAGGAATAGGTTCGGGAATGTCGAAGGTGGTGAACACAACATCTACATCATAAAACTAGTCGGGAGAACTTCTAGTGTTGGTGTAGTTTCCTTCTTGAAAATTGACGTGGGTAGTATGACTCAAGCACCATCTTGGTTCGTTTGTTATAGATCCGATACGCTTTTTGAGTAGATGAATATCCCATGAAGTAGAACACACCACCAACTGCTTCAAACTTGATAAGATTGTCTTTAGTGTTGAGGAGTGTACAAACATCCAAACGGTCTAAAGAAATCTATCAGAGGCTTTCTTTTAAAAGGAAGTTCATAGGCGGTTTTTCCATGAGGTTTAACGATGAGAACTCGATTCAAAACATAGCATGTTGTGTTGACTGCTTCTGCCAAGAAAATGATAGGAAGCTTGGAGTCTGCAAGCATAGTTCGAGCAGCGTCAATGAGTGTGTTATTCTTCCGTTCTGCTACGCCGTTTTGCTGAGGAGTTCTGGCTGCATTGTACTGAAGGCGAATTCCCTTTTCTTCGCAGAATGAGATAAACGTCTAATTTTTTAATTCAGAACCATTAACACTTCTGACTGATTTGACCTTCAGTTTGATGAGGTTCTCGATCATAGGAATGAAGGTCTGAAGAATGGATGCTGTTTTGCTCTTTGCTTCAAGAAAGTAAACCCATGAGAACGAGAAAAATCATCTATAATCACCAAGCATAAGATCTTTTAGCCAAACTTTTAACACTGAATAGGGCCAAAAAGATCCATGTGCAGCAATTGCAATGGTGGGTTATCATATTCACTGCCTTGCGCTTGTGTGGCTTTTTGTGTTGCTTGTCTTGGGCGCATGCGATACATTTTTCTGATAAAGGAAATTTTTTTATTGGTAAACCACTTACTAGATTTAATTTGAGAGAGTTTATTCATATTTTTAAAGTTCACATGACCCAACCGCCTGTGCCAAAGCAGTGATTCCGATTCTAACGCTTTGGAGATGAGACAGGTCATATGCTCATTGGATTTTACGTTTTTTCATATTGAGAACGTAGGTATTGTTTTGACGAGAAGCTGTGAGCATAATCATTTCGGCATGAACGGAGTATTCGGGCTTCAGAAATAGGCATTCCACATCGTTGAACAACACCGATATTCCTTTGTCGCAGACTTGTGATACACTCCTGAGATTGTAACACAATTCTGGTACATAATTGACGTTCTCCAATGTAGGTGCTTCAGATATGACGTATTCTATTCCAACAATCTTCCCTCCCTTTTCATCTCCGGCAAAAGATACGAAGCCGTCTTCGATGAATCGAAAGTTCTTCAGGAGTTCCTTCAATCTGGTCATATGCCTTGAGCATCCACTATCCACGTGCCAAATGTATTCCATGAGCATTCGAAGTCATTTTTGCAATTTATTCTGCTATACAACAACAACCAAAAATATATACAAGTTAGTTAGTTTTTGGAACCTAGACTCGCTTGAAGTTTAATCTATCATGATTTTGAACGAGAATATCTTCTTTTCCAAAAACATGTTGAATTAACTATGTTTTTTACAAACTCTTGTTTAGGTTCAGAAAATTTCTTGCTCTTGCAATGTTTCGCCACATGTCCTAAATGAACACAATGAAAACATCATTTGCAATTGCTTTTTTCTTTTTGGTAGATGCCGCATGTGAAGATGATGTATGTGATGAGAGTCTTGAGCTGCTTGAAGCGGTGTCTGATGATGCAATGTAGCTTGAACTTTCGACTTTCTTCATTTTCTTTTAAATGCGGCTTTCATCATCTGAGCAATCTTCGTCATTTTCGGTGTCTGATGAAAAATTTGATTCTTGTTCTTTACTTGATTCATTTGAACCGAGATCATTAAAAGAACTGAAATCTTCTCCATCTTCTTTTGAAGTTACGGTGAATGAGTCCTTGCTGCAGCTGTCTTCATTGATTTTCGTTTCTCTCTGATTTACTTGTGTGAGATGGAACAAATTCTGGAATTTCCTCGGTGAGGAATTCCCAAATCTGTTTTGTTTTAAATCAGGAACAAACACAAGAGGTTCACACACAACTTTTTCATCACAAAAAGAAGAATTTAAGTCATGACATTCAACCACTACATTCTCGTGGTTGTGGGTCTTAAATGTAGGTACATAGCCATTACAGTCATCCCGAATGTTAAATTTAGGCACATGACCATTACAGTTATCCATCCTAGTCAAACTATTACAGTCATCCCGAATAGAAGCACTGTTTTGCTTATTACAATTCCTAGCGAACTAGTTAAAAGTGGAATAACTGTCGCCCGAATATCCTATCCCTATTTTCGATCCCCCATATTCATCATCCTCATCTCACACATCTCTTTTACGCTCAAACACATCTACATTACTTTCAGAAATGTTAGTATTTTTTTGTCATTTTCGTAAGAGACATTTGGAGCAAAAAGATCATTTTTATCAATTAAATCATTATTAGGATGAGGAGATAGCTTAGGTACATAGTTTATGCTGTGCTGAGGAGGAAAGATTTTTCTTTCGTTTCCGAGCTTATCCTTGTACCCAATCCCATCCTTCACGTATGTCGGCCGTTGGCAATTTTTAATATCAACGAGTGCCTTTTGGCTTATTTTCCATTTATCGATCGTGATTTGCAATCTATTGTTTTCATTTTGAGATTCTACTAATCTTGAGTTATATCATTTATTATAAATCTTTTCTAAAAACGAATTCTTTAATGTCTGCATTTCAGCTAAAGTTGAATTCAACTTTCTCTTATATGCAGCTTCATTTTCTTTCAGATCTTTGTTAAATTGCAAAACCTAGTCTTTTTCTCTAATCAGGTCACGGTTGAGTGATTCATAATGTGCCACGACGTTCAAACATGGCTGGGAGCATAGTTTTTCTTTAAATTCATACGGTATGCAGTTTACCAAATCCTTATCCTCTTTCTCCTTTGCAGATTCAGCTTTCATGGTCGCTGCAGGAGCTTCAGCTTTCTCATTCTTGCTTCTTGGGCTTTCTTCTTCGGTTCAGGCTTCTCATCTTCTTTCTTTCCCTTATATATTGACGGTTTAGTAGGAGCGACTATGCTCTTCAAGCCTTTATCTATAACATTGTCGCCCTTAGGAATTCCTACAGCTTGTTTCCCAACATAGTTTGATGAAGATGAGACTGATCCAATAGAGATTTTAGCCATAAGAGCCTTGTTGACTTCTTCCTTTGCCTCAGCAATTTCTTCAGCCCAATCATAATCTTCTACCACCAGCGCCTTTGAGGTGTTATCAGTAGCATTCTCATTTCCCTCAATAATGATTGGCCTTCTCGCTGGGGCAATCTCAGCATTCCCGTTCTTCAACAGCGGGCAATCTCTCTTGAAGTGACCCAAATTCTTGCAATTGTAGCATCGCAACTTTGCCGTGTCGAAATGGGCTTTTCGAGAGACAATTTTCCTGTCTTATCTTGAAATTTCTTCAGTCTAAAGGTGATCATAGCCATCTGCAATTTGAGATCCATTTCTTCCATATCATTTGGATCAACTTGGTACATGTCTTCAGCTGAAAGAAAGTCTTGTTTCAGTTCACCCGACATAAGAGTCTCAAAACTGCTGAGGAAGGAGTTAGACAGTGCAACATGTTATGTGGAGATCTTTAGTGCTTGAGCATCGCCGACCACAGTAGCTTTCTCGTTGGACTGTGGAACCTTAGCAGAGTTTGCGGAAGCGTTGAAGTAAGATACACCGGCACTTTAGAGCTTGAACCCCTGGAGACTGTCGGGGCAACGAATGCCATGTTCTTGGCATAATAATAGAAGCGGATTGAGCAGATTTTTGTTGTGAATATCCTATTTGATTCATCTCTCTTTTGAGCACGTCCATTTCGAAAGCCTTTTGAGTGTTTATCAATTCCGAAAGGGTGACTGGAGTCGTACTGGTTAGGAAGGTTCTTTTGATCATCATGCATTGTAAGCTCCATTCTTTTGGAAGAGAGTTTAAAAGCTTTTTGATTGAGGCATAGTTGGCAACATGATTACCAACTTTCTTCATTTTCGTTAACACATTCAGAAAGCGTCTAATGTGATATGACAAACTTTCACTTCGAACACTTCCAAACATGCCATATTCTTTTTGAATCACATCTCTCTTGTTTTCCATCAGTTCTTTGTTGCTTTCATAGTGATCTATAAGAGCCAACCATAGTTCATAAGCCGAAGTGTATTCTTCAAACACGTTGTTGTCATCCTTTGACAAAGCCATAATTTGTAACATTCGTTGTAAAACGAGTTCAAAAACCCGCTTCATTTAAATAATTAAAGTTTTGTTACGTTTTTAGCGTCCAAATTCGTGTTTTTAATTTTGTGGTTAATAGATAAATTAAATAGTTAAAGTATTAAAGAAATAAAAAGTAATGTTAATAAATAAGGTTAACAATATTAAAAATAAATACAATAGGGTGTTGAATTTTGAACCCGGGTGCCCATCAAACACACACACAGCATACACCGCTGAGCTACACACACTTTGGTGTTGAATCTAAAAACAATCAACTTTTATGTTAAAACCAACAAGAAAACCTGCAATTTGAACTTTGGCAGAACCAGTAACCGCCGAAACCAAATTCTGAGCAATCAAAGCTCAATCCATGCTTCTTTTTGAGGAAACATGTATAACTGATATCAAACATCAGTTGCAACCGTGTAATCAAGATCAATTTGTTAAGTAACCGACTGAAATCAATGAAATCAATGATTGATTTGAAAACCGAAAGAAATGATTGAATTAAAATTGAAATCGGTGTTGGCTGTTTCCTCTATATAAATACCAAACCATTGCACCTCAAACAACTCGCTCATCCTCTCAAAATCTCTCAAACTCTCTAAACTCTCTAAGATTTGCAATCAATGTCACCGGAATTGCTTCCTACTCGTTACCGGAATCTTAATCGGAAAGGTAAAACACCATTCATTCATCTAAAAGCTCATGTATTTGTTTGATCAGTGATTAGTTGTTTCAAAACAGTTAATCAAAACAGTTTAACAGATTATCAGTCGCGTTCATGTCTGGGTTTTAAATGGTGAAAAAGATGAAGTTTGTTTAGTGTTTAAGTATAATTAAATTTGGTGTTTTATCCAGGTTAGACACACAGTCCAGTGGTGAACTGTGTGCAATAACAAAGCATATGTCCCGGGTTCGAATCACACACGTAGCCGATTCTCTGAAATACCATTTTTTGAAAAGCTAATCAAAACATCTATGAGTAAGTGTATAAAACAAATACAATTATGGGTTTATACAGGTTAGACACACAGCCCAACTAGTTGGGCTGTGTGCACATGAAACTGCTGGTTCCGAGTTCAAGTCGGCAACTGAAACCGGTTTGTCCATTAATAAAACCTTTTTAAATAAAAACAAAATATAGTTAAACCTAGTTTGTATATATATGTAATTAGAATCAGAGTTATTTCGGGTTAGACACGTAGCCCAGTTGGTAGAGCTGTGTGCACGTATACGGGAGGTCACGAATTCGAACCTCACATGATGCCAACTCCCCAAGCAGTCCGACCGATCCGACCATGACAAGGTCTAATATTTTTTTAATTACTATTTCTTTATATTTTTATTTTAAAATCCTTTAAAAGTACTTAAAAATAAGACTTTTCTAGTTTAAAAATTGTAATAAATATTACAAAAATAGATCTAAAAATCTAATAAAAGACATTAATTAGAAATATTAATTTTAAATAAAAGTTATATATTTATCGAATTATTACGTGATCATTTAGGTTAGTTTCTCTCGTCGGTTGAATCCTAAATCGTGCGTGTTCGTCGTCAATCCAAGAAAACGCACCCACTGTGAGTGAATCCTTACAAATTCCCCTTTTTATTTATGTTTTGGGGTGTATCATGTGTCGTTTACATATTTCCTTTATTCAAACACTTGTGCTACTACCATAATATGATCTAATGTGTTATGAAATGTTTGTTTGTTGTTACATATGGTTACATTTTCTCATTTCAGTGCAATCATTCACATTAGGCCCATCAGTTCCTTGTTGGATACGAGTTGAGCATCGCGTGCCTCGTTAGATCGGCTCCGTTTGATTGAGCCTCGATCTCACAGTTCATCATTTATCATGCTCATGTGTTCATTGCTTGATGTTATGTGGTTTGTGGATAGATTTACATATACGCATGCTCATATTTGGTTTATGCACATTTTTATTAAATTAATCAACATAACTAATTCTTTCAAATGTTTAAATGAGATTCACTCGCCAACTATTGTTGACCCAAATCTTTATTTTACACGTAATACAGGTGGACATGCTAAGGAGAGGAACACTTAGGATTTGGCTTTAGAAGAAGAATAAAACATTTCTTGTCTAGAACATTTTTCTTGTGTTGTATGTTTTTATGTGTTTGTTGGGATATTCTCTTTTAAATTTGAATTAATAAGTATGAAACTTAATTATAGTAAACGTCATGAGCTTTGATGAAAACCCAATCATGCCCCGACTTCTATTTTCGCTGCAGGTCAGGGTGTGACATAATTAGAGCAGCGTGAGCCCGATGGTCACGTTGGATGAGTGTCCTATCTTCATCAGTGAAGGTTGAGGGATCTTCGTTTATAGTCGAATCACAAATATCCATAGGAACATGGGGTCCTACAGTGACGGACATCCATTGAGTATAGTCTGTATACTCAAAGAATGACTTGATTATGTTTTTCCAGCTTCTGAAATCTTCGGATCCCTTCAATTTGGGAGGCCTAGTTGCAGTTCCAATTTAAAGTTCGGCTTGAGCGATCGGATTCAGTTTATTAAGTGACATTTTGGTTTAATTTTAAGTTCAAATTGCTGATCAGAGATTAAATACATTGGTTTTTGATGTACTGTGTTCAAATACGCCGGTTAAGAGTTAATTACCTGTCGCTTGGTCAAATGAGGTCCTTGAAATCCTGGACCGGCGACAATAGCTAATTCCACTGGTACAAACAAAAAACACGTAAGTTTGGCTAAGTACGCCGATCACCGTGATAAAATCGTTGTGGATCTTTATCACTGACTTCGAAGTCAGCCTCGATTAAATACGTTGATACTATTTAGCTGAGAATAAACAAATCCGCTGGTATATTGTCGGAGTATTTGTTAACTACGCGATCTTCAAACTAACTACGCTAAATTCAAAATTATCTACACTGTCTTCAAATTTAAATATGCCAAGCATGGTTCAAGTATGAACAAAAACCCTCTAATCACTCAAAAACGACTCAAAATCCATGTTTCTTTGTATCAAAATGACTCAAATGTTCACTAAAACATTGATTAACAACCACCCAATGATTAAAGACACTAGATCAAGCCATTTTAAGTCTAAAAATTTGAAAAACCTTGAAACTTTGAAAACTTTTGAAAAACCTTCAAAACTTGAAGAATCTTAACAAAAACTCAAACAATCAAGAGCCAAAGGCTCTGATACCAAATTGTGAGTCCCAAAACTGATTCGGATCATAGTGGTTGGATTGTTAACACCCAAACAATTATAGATTAGTTGTTTAAATGTGTAAAAGTTAAGAAAACCAAAAGATAAAGATGATGATTCTTGTTTTGGATGCAATAACAAGTGTTGTATATGTAATGCCAACTGATAAACACACTTAATGCACCTGGATATTCAGATTTAGCACAAGAACAATAATCACAACATAAGAAATCGCCAAAACTTGTCCAAGAACCTTGGACTAGGATTTCCATACAACTAATATATATAATACAAGCTACCTGGCGTATTTAATAAATACGCCAGGTACTTAATTACGTTGCTACAGGGAAGTTTCCATGTAGTTATATTTTAGCCCCTAAACTTTCTAGATTACTATAAAACTTTACAAAACAATCAAAAACCTAGTTAAACTAAGTACCAGCGATCTCAAAAGTTCTAACAATCATGGCACAGTCACATTCTCCTTCACAAACACTGGTTTCCCATGAGTCTGTCACCGAGATCATAGTTTCTTCACCAACCCTCTCTTCTGAAACATCTGCCACAACATTATCATAAACATCATTAGAATTTAACACTACTTCCTAAGGCTCATCCCTTTTAAGTATAGTGTCTAATGCCATGAAACAAAAATCATCATGTTTTTTTTCAGTATCAGCAACTAGAGCAAAAGTCTCATCAGTTACTTCTTCATGTAAACTACTCCAATCAACAAAACCTTGTGTAAAGAAGCTCTGTTGACTAGTCTCTGCTTGAGCAGAGGTTTATATAACTTGTGGTGCAGGTTGTACTTGAACCTGAGGACTTGGGGCTTGAACATACTTTATCCGAGAGACAATGGTTTTGACATACTAAGCTGGAACAATGGTTACAGGATGTGAAAAATGAGCAGTGTTTTGCATATGAAGAATAGGGGTATATTGAGAATAATGGACAGTGTTTTGAGGTCTAGGACTTGGGTGTGTGATAATTGGACCATTTGTTTGACTCCTACACTCCCTAGCAAAATGACCTAGCCTGTTACACTTGTAGCATTTAATCTTTGAGTTATCCGACCCAATTTTTAACCGTCCATGCAACCCTGAAAATTTTCTACCATTTCTTTTATAGAACTTGCTGGTCCCAACACTCAACAATGCCAGTTGGTCTAATATGTCCATTTCTTCTAAATCTGTTGGATCAAAATGTTGAAGATCATTTAGTTCAAAAGATAAGTTATTAGAAACTTGGTTTTCCCTATTTGCAACAAAAGCAAAATTGGGTGAGCAAGAATCAGAGTTGAAATTCCCACCTTATGTTATGTCAATAAAATGATCATAACTCTATTCCTTGCTACTACTAGAGGTTTCTTCTTGACTAAAAAGTGCTGTACTACCCTAGGAATAATCATCAGCCACTTTTCCTGACTCTTGTATCTTCTTTTTCTAGTTAAGCTCTCTCTCATAAGTGAGAAGCCTACCATGAAGCTGAGTCAAACTCATCTCTTTAAACCCAACAAGATTTCTGGTTACAAAGGCAATAGTGTCCCATTTATCTAGTAGTGATCTATGAAATCGGCTATTCAAAGTAGAATTTGCAAAATTAACATCTACCACTTTTAACTCACTAATTAGACAACTAAACCTTTCAAATTATTGAGTTAATGATTCTCCTTTCACATGACAAAATGTTTCGTACTGTTGATTCAAAACTTCTCTGTTATTTTCAATAATTCTTTAGTGCCACCGAATTGTTCTTTTAGAGCATCCCATAACTCCTTTGCACTGTTGAAATGCAACAGGCGAGCATAGATATCATTAGGCAAAGCGTTGCAATGATACTAAATGCCTTTGCTGCTGAAACCGATTTGTCCATTTATAAAACCTTCTTAAATAAAAACAAAATATAGTTAAACCTAGTTTGTATATATATGTAATTAAAATCAGAATTATTTTGGGATAGACACGTAGCTCAGTTAGTAGAGCTGCGTGAACGTATACGGGAGGTCACGAGTTCAAACCTCACACGATGCCAACTCCACAAGCAGTCCGACCGGTCAGACCTGACAAGGTCTAATATTTTTTTAATTACTATTTTCTTTATATTTTTATTTTAAAATCCTTTAAAAGTACTTAAAAATAACACTTTTCTAGTTTAAAAATTGTAATAAATATTATACAAATAGATCTAAAAATCAAATAAAAGACACTAATTAGAAATATTAATTTCAAATAAAAGTTATATATTTATCGAATTATTACGTGATCATTAAGGTTAGTTTCTCTCATCGGTTGAATCCTAAATCGTGCGTGTTCGTCGTCAATCCAAGAAAACGCACCCACTGTGAGTGAATCCTTACAAATTCCCCTTTTTATTTATGTTTTGGGGTGTATCATGTGTCGTTTACATATTTCGTTTATTCAAACACTTGTGCCACTACCATAATATGATCTAACGTGTTATGAAATGATTGTTTGTTGTTACATATGGTTACATTTTCTCATTTCAGTGCAATCATTCACATTAGGCCCATCAGTTCCTCGTTGGATACGAGTTGAGCATCGCGTGCCTAATTAGATCGGCTCCGTTTGATTGAGCCTCGATCTCACAGTTCATCATTTATCATGCTCATGTGTTCATTGCTTGATGTTATGTGGTTTGTGGATAGATTTACATATACGCATGCTCATATTTGGTTTATGCACATTTTTTATAAATTAATCAACATAACTAATTCTTTCAAATGTTTAAATGAGATTCTCTCGCCAACTTTTGTTGACCCAAATCTTTATTTTACACGTGATACAGGTGGACAGGCTGAGGAGAGGAACACTTAGGATTTGGCTTTAGAAGAAGAATAAAACATTTCTTGTCTAGAACATTTTTCTTGTGTTGTATGTTTTTATGTGTTTGTTGTGATATTCTCTTTTAAATTTGAATTAATAAGTATGAAACTTAATTATAGTAAAAGTCATGAGCTTTGATGAAAACCCAATCATTCCCCGACTTCTATTTTCGCTGCGGGTCAGGGTGTGACAGATTGGTATCAGAGCTTTTGATTATAGGGATATAGGTTAGGTTATTAGACCCTTAGAGCTTATACTATAGTTGATTAGATTTTAATTGCTTATGTGTTATTTGGTTACATGCAAACTCATGATATTTATTTGTTTCATATTTATCTCACACACAAATGCATGCATGCACTCTCACTACTATATGATGTTGTGTGACACTTATTGTGGTATACGTATTATTAACATACATGCTTACGCAAGCACACACGTTTCAATTTTCACATATTTGAACATTTATCATGTTTTTCTTTCTCAAGAATTTTATGATGTTTTCATTTTTTCAATCTCATCAAAGTGAGTTCTACGACGGGCATGTAGTAACTGGAAAGGTAATAGTACCGGTAGTCGGAACGTCCTGTCTAGGATTGGCATTCATATAAATCCAATATAATGGACCAGATTGCCTAACTGAGGACTAATGATGAGAGTACAAAGGACCTATTAGGCCAAAGCATGCCACACCAAACGTCGTGTGAACTAACCCCACTTTGAGTTATCATTGTGTCTACACCTGGACACCCTCCACCTTATATCTCGCAATCATGTTTTACGATTTTTATTCGGGTGGTGCAAGTGTTAACAGACCAACACCAATGTGAACCCTACAAAGCCAAGTAGTCATGGGGGCCCACATGACTACCTAGGCCAAAGTATAGGAGACATATGGGGGCCCAAACATGAGCAAAGCCCAAGACATCCTATGGATCTAGTAAACTCATTTCCTCATTTATTTTGTGAAATGTTTATTTTTAAATACGACACATGACACCTAAACATGAAACTCATAATCTCGTTACGTATTTCCTGTAGATGTATTCTAGACACTCACGAGGAGGTAGGAGATCAGGAAGGTCTGGCGAGCGCATGGCTGCTCAAATAGCCCAACAGATGGCCGCGTGATCCCCAAGATCGTAGTTCAAGTCCAACAAGCCCTTTCCGCTAATCCCATCAACCCAACCAATCAAGAAGGTCAAAATGTTGCCAATCCTCCCACCAACACCACCAAGTGCACCTACAAGCACTTCAACTCCTAGGACCCTCCAAAATACGAGGGGATTGAAGGTGTAACCGCACTCCTTCATTGGTTTGAGGGGATGGAGAGCACTTTCGTCAATTGTGATTGCCCCAACGATCGCAAAGTGCGTTATGCTAGTAGTCGCCTAAATGGGGTAGCACTTACATGGTGGAACGCGGAGAAAGGTAGGCGAGGCGTTGAAGCCGTTGTGGCCTTAACTTGGGAAGAATTGAGGGAGCTTATGATAAGACGCTTCTGTCCAAGAAGTGAAATCAAGAAATGGAGGATGAATTCTATTTTTTAAACAAAAGGAAGGAGACCAAAATAACCTACAATAAGAGGTTCCTCGAGTTGAACCAGATGGTCCCCAACTTGTTCACTCCACTCTATCGACTCATCGAGCACTACATTCGAGGTCTTCCCTCGAAAATTCAAGACTCTGTGATGAGTACTACGCCTGCAAATCTCGAGGCAGCGATGGAGCTAGCTACTGAGCTCATCGAAAATCGCATTAGAAATGGTGATTTTAAAGACGAGAAGAAGAAGGACAAGACATCTGCTGAAACCCCAACCCAACCCAAACAGGATTGTCTTCTAAGTTTACTGGCAAAAGGAAGCACAATGGAAAGAATTTTGATGTTACCCAAACCAATTCCCCTATCACCGTTGCCCCAATCACACAAGTTGTTCCTCCTGCCACCCCATTCAAAAAACCATACACGTGATCTCATCCAAAATGCAACCGATGCCAATATCACCACCCTACTGAGAACCCATGTCTTTACTGCATAAGTTGTGGCCGTGCAGGTCATAGTTCAAACTGTCGCAGTTTTCAAAGACCAGCCCGTAACCAACCACAAGCCCAACCAAAAAACCAAGTGGTAGGCCAAGCCCAATACCAACAACCTTTACTTTTACCACATGCACAACCCATGGCCCAACCCTACTACCAACCCAACTACCCTATGATGCAACCGGTCAGGGCATATTTCAATTGCGGTGATCCAACCCATTTTCGAAACACTTGCCCACGTTTGGTGAACATCATCAATGCTCAAGCCTAAGCTAATCCAGTGAACCAATCCAACCAAGCCAATCTGCCCGCTAGAGGAAGAGCTTTTAACATCAATGCTAATCAGGCTAGAGCGGATAACAACGTGGTTAACGGTACGTTCCTCATTAACGGTATTTATGCATCTATTATATTTGACATTGGTGCGGATAAGAGTTTCGTGTCCTTAGGGTTCGAATCTATTCTTGATTTACCTCGCGTTAGTCTAGCTGAATCATTCGCGGTGGAAGTAGCTGACGGTGAACCTATTACGTTAGACTAAATAATTCGTGATTGCACTCTTACTCTCAATGATCATGATTTTCCAATCGACCTTATCCTTATGAAGTTGGGTAGTTTCGATGTCATCATTGGTATGGACTGGCTTAGTCAGCATCACGTTGAAGTTGTTTGTTATGAGAATTTTATTCGAATTCCTCTCGCTGACGGTCAAACTCTTCGTATTTTTGGTGAAACCCCATCCAAAAGACTCAAGTTGATGTCATGCCTTCAAGCTCGAAGATACCTTCGCAAAGATTACATAGCATTTTTAGCCCACATTGTCAAAAAGGAAGGCAAGGAGAAGAAGCTCGAAGACATTCGAATCGTTAAAGAATTTCCTCAAGTTTTCCCCGACGACGTTTCAGGACTTCCTCCTGTGTAAGAAGTCGAATTCCGAATCGACCTTGTACCTGGTGCTACACTAGTTGCAAAATCTACATATCGGTTAGCCCCCTCTGAAATGCAAAAACTAGCTAGTCAGCTGCAAGAGTTGACTGACAAGGGATTTATACGTCCTAGCTCATCACCTTGGGGTGCGCCGGTTCTTTTCGTAAAGAAGAAATATGGAACCTTTCGAATGTGTATTGACTATAGAGAGCTCAACAAGCTGACTATCAAGAACCGCTATCCTCTACCTCGTATTGATGATCTTCTAGATCAACTTCAGGGTGCCACCTGTTTCTCAAAAATCGATCTTCGTTCTGGTTATCATCAACTTAGAGTACGCGAAGCAGACATTCCAAAGATTGCTATTCGAACTCGATATGGTCACTACGAATTCATGGTCATGCCTTTTGGTTTGACCAATGCTCCTGTCGTTTTCATGGATTTGATGAATAGGGTGTGTAAACCCTATCTCGATCGTTTCGTCATAGTCTTCATTGATGGTATTCTTATTTATTCTAAGACCAAATCTGATCATGAGCGACATCTTTGACTCATCCTAACACTTTTGAGAACCGAAAAGCTTTATGCTAAGTTTTCAAAATGTGAATTTTGGTTAAAATAAGTACAATTTCTTGGTCATGTCGTCAACGACAAAGGAATTCATGTCGACCCTGCAAAGATCAAAGCAGTGCAAGAATGGCAAGCGCCACGCACTCCTATCGAAGTTAGGTCATTTCTTGGTCTAGCTGGTTATTATCAGCGTTTCATCGTAAATTTTTCTCGTATTGCCTTACCACTCACAGCCTTGACTCATAAGGGTAAACCCTTCATTTGGGGGCCCAAGCAAGAAAAGGCTTTTCAAACTTTGAAGCAAAAACTTTGTGATGCACCTATTCTCACCCTTCCTGACGGTTGTGAAGACTTTGTGGTCTATTGTGACGCATCAGGGTAGGGGCTAGGGTGTGTTCTAATGCAAAGAGAAAAGGTGATAGCCTACACCTCAAGGCAACTCAAAGTGCATGAAAAGAACTACAGTACTCATGACCTAGAACTTGGAGCAGTTGTGTTTGCTCTAAAGATATGAGGACATTATCTCTATGGCACCAAGTGTGAGATATACACTGACCAAAAGAACCTTCAACATATCTTCAATCAAAAAGAGTTGAACATGAGGCAACGACGATGGGTCGAACTCTTAAATGATTACGATTGTGAAATCTGTTATCATCCTTGCAAAGCCAATGTTGTGGCTGATGCCCTTAGCCGAATGGAGAATGCGAACTCTATCCAACTTTTGTGTTCTCAAATCGTAACTGATCTTCAAAGACATATTCGAGCAGCTCAACATGCACGGAAAATGATGTGAGAAATGAATTGTCTTGTGGAGCTGAAACCAAATTAGAATCCAAGTCCGATGATATCCATTACTACTTTAATCGCATTTAGGTACCTGATCGTAACAATCTTCGTACTTTCCTCATGAACGAGGCTCATAAAACATGATATTCTATACATCCAGGTGCTGATAAGATGTATCAAGATCTACAATACTTTTAATGGTGGACTGGCATGAAGAAGGACATCGCTATTTTTGTCTCCAAGTGCTTCACATGCTCTAAGGTTAAAGCTGAACATCAAAGACCTTCATGGTTACTCGTCCAACCTGAAATACCTGTTTGGAAGTGGGAAAACACAACATGGATTTCATTACTGGGTTACCTCGCACTTCCAGTGGGTATGACACAATTTGGGTTATCGTTGATCGTCTCACTAAATCAGCTCATTTCATTCCAATCCGCGAAGACTATAAGAACGAGAAGTTAGCTCGTATCTATATTGATGAAATTGTAAGCCGTCAAGGTTTTCCATTAAGTATCATGTTAGATCGAGATGGCCGCTTTACTTCACGAACATAGCAAGCTGTGCAATCAGCGTTAGGTACACGTTTAGACCTCAGTACCGCCTTTCACCCGTAAACTGATGGTCAGTCTGAGCGTACTATACAAACTCTTGAAGACATGTTGCGAGCATGTGTCATCGACTTCAAGGGCAATTGGGATACTCATCTACCATTAGTTGAATTTTCGTACAACAATAGGGGCAACCGGGTTCAAACCTAGGTGCCCATCAAACACACACACAGCATACACCGTCGAGCTCCACACACTTTGGTGTTGAATCTAAAAACAATCAACTTTTATGTTAAAACCAACAAGAAAACCTGCAATTTGAACTTTGGCAGAATCAGTAACTGCCGAAACTAAATTCTGAGCAATCAAAGCTCAATCCACGCTTCTTTTTGAGGAAACATGTATAACTGATATCAAACATCAGTTACAACCGTATAATCAAGATCAATTTGTTAATAACCGACTGAAATCAATTAAATCAATGATTGATTTGAAAACTGAAAGAAATGATTGAATTAAAATTGAAATCGGTGTTGGTTGTTTACTCTCTATAAATACCAAACCATTGCACCTCAAACAACTCGCTCATCCTCTCAAAATCTCTCAAACTCTCTAAACTCTCTAAGATTTGCAATCAACGTCACCGGAATTGCTTCCTGCTCGTTACCGGAAAGGTAAAACACCATTCATTCATCTAAAAGCTCCTGTATTCGTTTGATCAGTGATTAGTTGTTTCAAAAACAGTTAATCAAAACTGTTTAACGGATTATCAGTCCGGTTCATGTCTAGGTTTTAAATGGTGAAAAAGATGAAGTTTGTTTAGTGTTTAAGTATAATTAAATTTGGTGTTTTAACCAGGTTAGACACACAGTCCAGTGGTGGACTGTGTGCAATAACAAGCATATGTCTCGGGTTCGATTCGCACACGTAGTCGATTCGCTGAAATAAAAACCATTTTTTAGAAGCTATTCAAAAAATCTCTGAGTAAGTGTATAAAACAAATACAATTCCAAGTTTATATGGGTTAGAGTCACAGCCCAACTAGTTGGGCTATGTGCACACGAAACCGCTGGTTCCGAGTTCGAGCCGGCTACTGAAACCGGTTTGTCCATATATAAAACCTTTTTAATAAAAACAAAATATAGTTAAACCTGCTTTGTATATATATGTAACTAAAATCATAATTATTTCGTATTAGACACGTAGCCCAGTTGTAGAGCTGCGTGCACGTATACGGGAGGTCACGAGTTCGAACCTCACACGATGCCAACTCCACAAGCAGTCCGACCGGTCAGACCTGACAAGGTCTAATATTTTTTTAATTACTATTTTCTTTATATTTTTATTTTAAAATCCTATAAAAATACTTAAAAATAAGACTTTATTTTTAAAAATTGTAATAAATATTATAAAAACAGATCTAAAAATCTAATAAAAGACATTAATTAGAAATATTAATTTCAAATAAAAGTTATATATTTATCGAATTATTACGTGATTATTTAGGTTAGTTTGTCTCGCCGATTTAATCCTAAATCGTGCGTGTTCGTCGTCAATCCAAGAAAACGCACCCACTGTGAGTGAATCCTTACAAATTCCCCTTTTTATTTATGTTTTGGGGTGTAACATGTGTTGTTTACATATTTCGTTTATTCAAACACTTGTGCTACTACCATAATATGATCTAACGTGTTATGAAATGTTTGTTTGTTGTTACATATGGTTACATTTTCTCATTTCAGTGCAATCATTCACATTAGGCCCATCAGTTCCTCGTTGGATTCGAGTTGAGCATCGCGTACCTATTAGATCGGCTCCGTTTGATTGAGCCTTGATCCCACAGTTCATCATTTATCATGCTCATGTGTTCATTGCTTGATGTTATGTGGTTTATGGATAGATTTACATATACGCATGCTCATATTTGGTTTATGCACATTTTTATTAAATTAATCAACATAACTAATTCTTTCAAATGTTTAAATGAGAATCACTCGCCAACTTTTGTTGCCCAAATCTTTGTTTTACATGTAATATAGGTGGACAGGCTAAGGAGAGGAACACTTAGGATTTAGCTTTAGAAGAAGAATAAAACATTTCTTGTCTAGAACATTTTTCTTGTGTTGTATGTTTTTATGTGTTTGTTGGGATATTCTCTTTTAAATTTGAATTAATAAGTATGAAACTTAATTATAGTAAAAGTCATGAGCTTTGATGAAAACCCAATCATGCCCCGACTTCTATTTCCGCTGCGGGTCAGGGTGTGACATAATCAGAGCAGGTCGAGCCCGATGGTCACGTTGGATGAGTGTCCTATCTTCATCAGTGAAGGTTGAGGGATCTTCGTTGATAGTACGAATCACGAATAACCATAGGAACATGGGGTCCTACAGTGACGGACATCCATTGAGTATAATCTGTATACTCAAAGAATGACTTGATTATGTTTTTCCAGCTGCTGAAATCTTCGGATCCCTTCAATTTGGGAGGCCTAGTTGCAGTTCCAATTTCAAGTTCGGCTTGAGCGATCGGATTCAGTTTATTAAGTGACATTTTGGTTTGATTTTAAGTTCAAATTGCTGATCAGAGATTAAATACGTTGGTTTTCCATGTACTGTGTTCAAATACGCTGGTTAAGAGTTAATTACCTGTCGCTTGGTCAAATGAGGTTCTTGAAATCCTGGTCCGGCGACAATAGCTAATTTCGCTGGTACAAACAAATACGCTGTGGATCTTTATCAATGACTTTGAAATCGGCCTCGATTAAATACGCTAACACTATTTAGCTGAGAATAAACAAATACGCTGGTATATTGTCGGAGTATTTGTTAATTACGCGATCTTCAAACTAACTACGCTAAATTCAAAATTATCTACGCTGTCTTCAAATTTAAATATGCCAAGCAGGGTTTAAGTACGAACAAAAACCCTCTAATCACTGAAAAACGACTCAAAATCCATGTTTCTTTGTATCAAAATGACTCAAATGTTCACTAAAACATTGATTAACAACCACCCAATGATTAAAGACACTAGATCAGGCCATTTTAAGTCTAAAAATTTGAAAAACCTTGAAACTTTGAAAACTTTTGAAAAACCTTCAAAACTTGAAGAATCTTAACAAAAACTCAAACAATCAAGAGCCAAAGGCTCTGATACAAAATTGTGAGTCCCAAAACTGATTCGGATCATAGTGGTTTGATTGTTAACACCCAAACAATTATAGATTAGTTGTTTGAATGTGTAAAAGTTAAGAAAACCAAAAGATAAAGATGATGATTCTTGTTTTGGATGCAATAACAAGTGTTGTATATGTAATCCCAACTGATAAACACACTTAATGCACCTGGATATTCAGATTTAGCACAAGAACAATAATCACAACATAAGAAATTGCCAAAACTTGTCCAAGAACCTTGGACTAGGGTTTCCATACAACTACTATATATAATACAAGCTACCTGGCATATTTAATAAATACGCCAGGTACTTAATTACGTTGCTACAGGGAAGTTTCCATGTAGTTATATTTTAGCCCCTAAACTTTCTAGATTACTATAAAACTTTACAAAACAATCCAAAACCTAGTTAAACTAAGTACCAACGATCTCAAAAGCACAGTCACATTCTCCTTCACAAACACTGGTTTCCCATGGGTCTGTCACCGAGAATATAGTTTCTTCACTAACCCTCTCTTCTGAAACATCTGCCACAACATTATCATTAACATCATTAGAATTTAACACTACTTCCTCAGACTCATCCCTTTTAAGTATAGTGTCTAATGCCATGAAACAAAAATCATCATGTTTTTTTTTCAGTATCAGCAACTAGAGCGAAAGTCTCATCAGTTAGTTATTCATGTAAGCTACTCCAATCAACAAAACCTTGTGTAAAGAAGCTCTGTTGACTAGTCTCTGCTTGAGCAGAGGTTTATATAACTTGTGGTGCAGGTTGTACTTGAACCTGAGGACTTGGGTCTTGAACATACTGTATCTGAGAAACAATGGTTTTGACATACTAAACTGGAACAGTGGTTACAGGATGTGCTAAATGAGCAGTGTTTTGCATATGAAGAGTAGGGGTATATTGAGAATAATGGACAGTGTTTTGAGGTCTAGGACTTGTGTCACACCCTCAATTTCTACTTGCGGAGTATTACCTCGAGGCGTGTGATCAAACCAGAATCTCACACACAAGCAATATCGAACGACTCTATATGATTTGTTTAAACGTTTTCCAAAAACATTTGTTGGAAACATGCATAGTCATTTTCAAAATATCAAGGTTTCAAAGTTTAGCGGAAGCATTAAAATAAAGTAACGAGCGCCAACATAAACGCCAAAACCAAAATCCCAAAAATTATTCGTAAATAAAGACTCGATAAAAATGTCTTGATCAAATGCAAGTGAGTGCACCTAGCGCTCCTAGCTTCCTGAGAAAAATGCAAAGAAACAAGTGTCAACATTAAAGAAGAGTGAGTTCACAGGTTTTTATAAGTTCACAAGTTCGGTTTAAAAGGTTGTTTTCCCCCGTTATCCCTAACCCGGGATAACGACATAGTTCCATTATTCCTAACCTGGAATAATAAGGTTGGTTTGTAAATAAGTTCAATGTTAACATGTAGGTAGCGAGCCTAAAGTTACGTCATGTAAGAGTTCGCGATCGAAGCTGACTGTTGTTGCCTCTGTGTTGCCAGGTCTATCACTGACCATGGCGAAAGTTAGTCCAAATTAATCAACAATTGACCATTCCCGGTCGGCTAGCGCGACTAGCTCGGGTGGGGCTTGTCGGGCCCAGTAGTTCGCGATCCGAGAGTTGGTTGAGGAGTTTCATGATAAAGCTACTTAGTGACCATAACATACATTAACATTAACTTAGTTACCGAATAGTTAACGACGTTAATTTCGCATAACTTAAAAAGATTGAGTTGTAGAGCGTATACATGTTTCTCCCCATGTTGTTCAAAACCGGATAAAATAGGGGCCGTGAACTCACCTTAAATTGCCCGGTTAGGTAAACGCAAAAGAAGCACGATTTAAAGTTAGTGTGTGAACACACTGACACAAAACCCTACGCATAACTAACACACAGTACGACACACGTAATAACCAATTCGAAACCATAATCATGCATGCAAAGTATCACCATACAAAATAACGATCAAACCAACTTGTCATAAACACAGGAATACTCATACAACACTTAGGTACACACAAACGCAAGTTATCATGTTTCAGCTTGTACGCTCATAACTGGGCTGTTTTTGAGGATTTTTATAAAATAGTTCCAACGTTCCAAAAATTCCAATTATTTTACAGGATGTGTCAATTAGACTGTAGAATTTTGTGTAAACTTTTCAAATCTTAAATCCTTACCAATTATTTATAAACATTTATATACTAGGCTGAAGTCAGATTCATCGCTTTCTGACTGCAGTCCACGAGAAAAAATATTTAAAAATCATCGTTCATCCAATTAACGAAATTCCATTGGGAGATTTTCGGAAAATCCCGTCTCCAGTTACTGTCCAGATTTCGTGACCTAACCCCATACAGACTATGAGATCCGACTCGATAAACAACCTGCAAATTCTGCAGAATTTACTCAGCTTCAACTGCTGCACTAAATGACCATTTAAAAATAGTAAACGACCTCATAAAAATATGAATCCGGCGCCATTTGAAGCATTTTTAAAAAATACACGTTTTAGGCTTCAGAAAATCCACTTTTCAATAAATAATGATCAGGTTACAGCCAACTAAAGTTTGCTGTAAATGTCAATCAGCTTACTGTTTTCGACTTTATCGCATTAGAACATGTGTAAACGGCTATGACGCTTAGTTGTATTGATTAACAGCAGGTTAACTTGTCGAATATCATCACATATATCAATATTCATGCAAACCCTAAAAATATATATCATGATCTTTATCGATAAAACGCAGCCTACGATTTTAAATATTCAAACATATCATCACAACCGCAAAGATTCGCATATTCATCCGAACTAATCATACACCACAACGCTTTTTCATAATAATATCATAGAAGCACATAATCATGATCAAGATTACACAAAACCTAGTGTGAATCGCAATACATTAAACCCTAACCTTGAAACGATGACAATTAGCAAACCGGGACAAGCTTGGAATCAATCCGAGGGGTGTAGAACTTGTGCGACCGAGAGGGGGGGGGCTGCGTCGACTTCAACTAGAGTGTTAGGGTTTTTTTTTTTTAAGGTTTCCCACAACATGCATGTATGCATACATAAAGGGGGTCGCGATAGGGGGCGATTTGGGTTAGTTCCTTGGGCCGCAAGGGGGTGTGGGTGGCGGGTTGGGTTTGCTTGGTCGCGAAGTCGAACGTTTCACAGGCTTGGTTCGGTTCGGCTTATAAAAATAATTTACTAACCGTTCATTATAATCTGGTAAACACTACACATAATACGACTCGGCAATTATTCACAAACGTCTAATAACACATAGCACGTAATTCAGATACAACCCGTTAGCATTTCCAAACAGTGTGTATTCCCTAAATACTAAAGTTAGCGTAGTTATTACGAGCGTGAATTTAATTCTCCGAATTAAATCAGCGTAGGAATGAATAACAATAAAGTAGCGCGTTTAAGATACCTGAAAAGTCGGGATGTCACAACTTGGGTGTGTGATAATTGGACCATTTGTTTGACTCCTACACTCCCTAGCAAAATGACCTAGCCTGTTACACTGGTAGCATTTAATCTTTGAGTTATCCAACCCAACTTTTAACCCTCCATGCAACCCTGAAAATTTTCTACCAGTTCTTTTACAAAACCTGCTAATCCTAACACTCAACAATGCCAGTTGGTCTAATATGTCCATTTCTTCTAAATCAATTGGATCAAAATGTTGAGGATTATTTAGTTCAAAGGATAAGTTGTTAGAAACTTGGTTTTCCCTATTTGCAACAAAAGCAAAATTGGGTGAGCAAGAATCAGAGTTGAAATTCCCACCAGATGTTATGTCAATAAAATGATCATAACTATATTCCTTGCTACTACAAGAGGTTTCTTCTTGACCAAAAAGTGTTGTACTACCCTAGGAATAATCATCAGCCACTTTTCCTGACTCTTGTATCTTCTTTTTCCAGTTAAGCTCTCTCTCATAAGTGAGAAGCCTACCATGAAGCTGAGTCAAACTCATCTCTTTAAACCCAACAAGATTTCTGGTTACAAAGGCAATAGTGTCCCAATTATCTAGTAGTGATCTATGAAATCGGCTATTCAAAGTAGAATTTGCAAAATTAACATCTACCACTTTTAACTCACTAATTAGACAACTAAACCTTTCAAATTATTGAGTTAATGATTCTCCTTTCACATGACAAAATGTTTCGTACTATTGATTCAAAACTTCTCTGTTATTTTCAATAATTCTTTAGTGCCACCGAATTGTTCTTTTAGAGCATCCCATAACTCCTTTGCACTGTTGCAATGCAACAAGCGAGCATAGATATCATTAGGCGAAGCATTTGCCATGATATTAAATGCCTTTGCATATAGCTCAATTTTCTTAAAATCTTGCTTGGAGTAATGTTCAGGACTCTTTGGAACTTGAACTTTTGGGTCTTCGGCACTCGGTACCATTAGAACATGTGGCCCGAAGATAACTGATTTCCAGCAACCCGTGTTCTGTTGTGCAAGTATGTAACCCATCCGATGTTGTCAGATTTTTTACTCCGATCTGACAAGTATCAGAGATTTGTACATGGTGCCAGTGTTGTGTGGATCTTGTGGATTTTGAGACATTTTGATTGTTTACAAACAGGTTTTTGTTTAAAAACTTTGAACATAAATAAACTTTTATTCTGTTTTCAATACAAACGAACACAAGAATTAGAAGTGAGAGCTGACAAGTTTATATGAAATTGATTATTAAATGAAATTCGAATGACCAAACTCTTATACCTATTGTTAGGATTTGAGTTGGATATTGATGTGATTGTTTAGATGAAATAAATGTAAGAAGATAGATAATCAATGAAATAGTGCAGCGAGATTGTGCAAACTTTGAAATCACAACAATAGAAAGATTGTTTTCATTAACATGCTTTTGTAATTATAATCATGTATGCATGCAATTTGCAAACTCCCCCTCAGCCTAAGATCACTCTAATTTGTTCGTACATAATGTGTAGAAGAAAAGTGATGGATAGAACAATACATGCACTCTTCTATATATAGTAAATTATCCTCTATTGGTCTTCAGCAGATCTTTGCCATAACATTTCTTTGCTTCTTTATCAGAGTTCGTCTCTACTAGAGCTTTACTTCTAGCAGAGCTTTACCCTAGCAGATCTTGTGAACAATTCTTTAATCCCAACAGAGTTTAGAGCAGTAGATCTTTATTATGAAGGATCAGATGTTATAGATTGTTTTGGCTTTTCAATCATCTGTTCTTTTATAGGGTTCAATAGATCCAACAATTGTAAATTGGCTTCTACACCGGTTGAATACGGCTCAAAACTTAGTGCCTTAAGTAGAAACTTATGATTATATGGCACACATTATAGGCAATTGGCATGAGCTCTCCAATATCTTATGTCTACTAGACCCGAGCTTCAATATGTCATGCAACAAATATGTTTATTCATGCATGCACCACTTGACCCTCATTTACATTTTCTAAAACCGGTCCTCAGATATATATAAGGTAATGTCGACCATAACCTACACATTTCGCCATCCAAATCGACAAAATTATGTGCTTATTAAAACGTAGATTGGGATGGATTTCCCGAATCATGACGTCCAACATCTGGGTATTGTGTTTTTCTGGGAGACAACCTTGTTTCCTAGTCATTTAAAAGGCAACCGACCATTTCCCACTTTAGCACTAAAGTTGAGTACCAAGGTGTTGCAAAACCAGTCTCTAAAGCAACTTGGCTACGAAACTTGCAACATGAATTGTTTATTCCCACCAACAAAGCCACTCTTATCTATTGTGACAACATTTCTACAGTCAATCTTACTGAAAATCCATCACAACATTAGCGAGCGAAAGATATAGAATTTAATTTTCACTTTGTTCAGAAAATGTGAGCATTCGAGCAATCTGAGTTCTATGTATTCATGTTGATATTCGTAATGCAGATATATTCACTAAGGGACTACCTTGCCAACTATTCACTCGCTTTCGATCCGATCTACGCATCCATAGATCCCCTGCTCGCTTAAACTGGGGGGGTGGATTAAAAATTCTTATACCATTACATTTTGTATATTCTATAATATATAGTCAAGTTCTGTAGGATTAATTGGCTCCTTGATGGACTTCTAGTTAACTTCTCTTCTAGTCTAGATTGTTTCCTTATTAATGTGTGTATATATATATATATATATATATATATATATATATATACTGTCCTTTGGTTAAGGAGAATAATCACTTTTGAATTCAATACTTTCCATTATCTAACACAATTATCTTTAAAAGCACTTAACCAGTTATGTGGGTTGAAGACCATTATTTTCTACTAATAGATCCAAATATCCAATAATTATTTTAGAAGAATATACAACTAAGGCGTCCATTAAATCGATTCTTGGGGACGACCTTGGCTAGTGGTGTAGTTTTCAATAAATATGTATCAAAGTCGTAGAATGGACATAACACATGAACTAACTCTGTAATTAATTCTAAAATTTGGTTCCAAGGGCAAAGAGGACCAATTGTGACCCGACCCTGTTAGATCAAGCAGATGCACTACGCTGACTTGAGTCTTATTATCACAAAGAAAATAGAAAAGGTTGTTGTCACCTTTAGAATGGGAGGAACTAAGGCTCCAAATGAATTCGAAGTAATTCATTCATTCAGAAAATAAATGTGTTCATCGACTGTTTATAAACACTTACCTACCTAGATTTTATGTTTGTGTTTGTTCAACGAGGAAATGAATGCGACCGTACTCGTGTTCATTCATTAATTTAAGGTAACAAACATGAGAACACAAACAAATGAACATTCAAGAACACGCATTCATGAAGAGAATCGAAGGGAGGTCAATGGTTCGAACTTCAATAACATCGACCTAAAAAATGAATGGAAACGAACACATAACATACATTAAATGGATGCACTCATGTATTGTCATTCCATTATTCAATGTTACCCGCCAAAATGTTGAGTGTGCTTTCTTTTCTTTTTAGTGAATTGTTCTTATTCATCATTGCTAGCATTTGCTTGTTCTACACCAATACTATTATCATTTTGACCCATTACTAAACTAATAATAACAAGTAACTTAATCCACACATAATAGTTATTATGTCACTGTTGTGACATATTCTTATACTTATACAAGGCTAGTTTATTAATTATAACTGGCATTGCTTTTCTTCCTTTGTACTCTATATCAATCTCCATCCTTGCTAAACAAAAGACTAGTCAAAACAAGGGAACTATACACACCCTATTAAAGGAGCTCGATATGCCAAGTTTAAAAACCCTTGAAAAAAGACGTCTTTAGACTATAGTCTTTATAATCATATTTATACATAAACAATATATGGATTAAACAAAGTTGATGTGTTAACTTGACCCAACTAGCTAGTGTTGCCTCATTATCCAATCCAAGAGTTTCTTAGTGATAGAAGCATAATGTATATAACAGTAACCACCACCAACCATGGACATAGTCAACAACTGGACAAAAAACCCTTGACTTAGTTACATTAATCAAGTCACCGTTCCATCATCTGGGACCAGATAAATGGTCGTTGCTCGGGTTGTATGAATCCGAGTATTTCATATAATAGGGATATTGAATGTGTGCGTGGCTAAATTCTTGGAGGGAAAGTCTTCTTTGCTTCCATTCCTCCCATCTATTAGCTAAACATTCGCCTTCAACCATTCTCACAACTTTTGATATCGCGGGTCGATCCAATGGGGCGGCTTGTGTGCACAACAGAGCTATCTGTATCAGTTTTTCAACTCCTTCATTCACATAATTACCTTCTAAATCTGCATCAACTAGTGTCTCCAACTTCTTATCCTCCAAAAGTGGTTCATTAAATGCTCAAATCATTCTTAGCTTTAGCCTAAATCGGAGCTCATTTAATAAACGAGTTCATGCCTAAGCTTGACAGGGATCGCTAGTTATATAGAAATATAACAAATTAAGTTTACATACATAAATTTATAATAACATAACAAATGTTATCTGTGTATATATGTTAAGATAAAATAACTAAGCAATATATATATTATGTTTTATATATAATATATAGAAACGGGATCAAGAGAAAACGATTGGAAGTGTGAGAACGGATCCTTGTCGAACACGTGTTAAGGGGGCGCTAAATGATATGCAGGGTACGATTGTCATTGTGTTGTTTCCGCCCAATAAAGGTGTTTTAAATTCTTTTCAAATAAAATTCCAAAAATTTCGTATTAGCTGTTACCTACTCCCAAGCTTTCGAGATTTATGGCGTGTAATGTGATTCTGATCTACAGAGTAATATTTGATGTTTTCATATTTGATTCCAGCATATCATGTAACAGATATGGTGCTTTCTTTCTTTATGGTTGTTTCAATGGAGTTTTTTTTTTCTCAAAGTAATATTTGAAAATGATGTTTTATTTTTTTTAATTTTGTTCTTCATATATTCAATAGTTGGGCTTTTCATTATTAATCTCAATTGCTGTTTTCGATCTAATATATGCTTATTTGTTTACGATCAATGGCATTTTACATTTGGTTACGTACATCTGAATATTTGTAGATATTGTCATTAATTTGTAAACATTAGTTTTTACTATTCGTTATTATTCAACTTATGGTGTTTTCATTAACATGTTTTAGGAAGACTGTATTGTCATTTCTTCATATTGATTATTATCCAACTAATGGCATTTTCATTATCACGTTTTCATTAATATGTTTTATTAAGAAAGTAACATCAGTTATCTTATTGTTTATTATTTAATTAATGGCGTTTTTAACAATATTTGGCATTTTCATTATTAATCTCAATTGCCGTTTGGCATCAAATACATGCTTATTTGTTTACTATCAATGGCGTTTTAGATTTGGTTACGTACATCTGGTTAGTTGTAGATATTAGCATTAATTGTAAACATTAGTTCTTACTATTTGTTGATTATTCAACTTATGGTGTTTCATTAACTTGTTTCAGGAAGAATGTATTATCAGTTCTTCATATTGATTATGATTCAACTAATGGTGTTTCCATTATGACGTTTTTGTTAATATTTTTTTATTAAGAAAGTAATATCGGTTATTCTTATTGTTTATTATTCAATTAATGGTGTTTTTATCGATAATGTTTTTTTTCTTCAGACGAGGGTGTATTCGAAGGTGTTTCTTCGAACGAAAGATTTTGCCCAAAAACTGGTTTTCCATTTATCATATCCGACGTTAGTGAAGAGATAAAGCCAAAAATAGACATGATATTTCCAAGCCTCGATGATTGTTATTCATTTTATGTTAGGTATGCCACAGCTGTGGTTTTTCTGTTAGAAAATGGACTGAAAAGATAAATGCCAAAAGGAGAAAGACATATTAAGTATTACATATGTACGAGATCGGGGTATATAAGGACAGGAAGGTTTATATGTTGGACCCTAATCAAAAGGAAAGGATTGTGCAATTCAATTTTACAAAGAAGTGGAGCACAATTATGTGTAATATTTGAGACTGGATCATGGAAGGTCAATAAGTTTGTTGAGGAGCACAACTATGTTTTTGTTGAACAGCTTGATAAACATTATCTCCCGTCTTAATGACACCTCACTCAACTCCAGAAGCATGTCATACATAACATGTCTAAGTTGAATTTGGGACCGGTTAAGGCGTTTAATCTTATGAAGACTTATTTTGGTGGTTTTGAAGATGTGGGTGCAAGTAAAGTTGATTTTAAGAACTACAAAAGGCAAATTAAGTTGTTTATAGAGATATGACGCCGAGATGGTTGTGAGACATTTGCATGAACAAAAACAGTCCCAGCCTAATTTCTAGTATGATTACTTCACAGACAATGATAATCATTTGAAGGGACTTTTTTGGTGTGATGCTCAATGCAAACGCAATTACCACGTGTTTGGTGATGTGATTTCGTTTGACGTCACGTATCGTTCCAACAAGTAACATTTACAATTCTATTTTTTCTGTGTGTTTTGTGTTTTCAATGATTAAATGCATTGGCTTTTTGTTCCAGTTTCATTTATCAATGGCGTTTTCATATGCAGATACTCTATGATCTTTATACCGTTCACTGGTATAGACAATCACCAATGTAATGTTACATTTGGTGTTGCATTATTGGCTTCAGAAACAAACAACTGATAAGTTGTATATATGGTTGTTGAGGGTTTTTCTAAAAGCTGTTGGTTCTCAACCAAAAGTTGTTGTCATTGACCAGGATCTAGCAATGAAGAAGGCTATTTCTGTTGTATTTGTTGAAACGAGGCATCGATTATGCATGTGGCACATGATACATAAACTTTCTCTAAAGGTTGATTTTCTTATTTTCATGTGTTTGGCGTTTTAAGTTATATGGCATTTTTGTCATTCATAAGTGTGTTACAAGTTAGTTTTTTGTTCATACGGTATTTATTCCATGGCGTTTTCGTGTTTTATATAGGTTGGTGTTAGGCTATGAAATTCAACCAATTTCAAAGAATGTATTTGTGGTGTTGTGTGGATGGATATTCTTACACCCGAAGAGTTTGAATCAGGATGGGAACAGGTTATTAAAGAGTTTAATTAGAGGATAATGACTGGCTTTCTGATATTTTTTCCCTTAGGGATTCTTGGATTCCTTCATACTATAGAATGGAGGAACTGTCGGGCCTTATGCATACGACATCGAGGTCAGAGAGTGAGAACCATTTTTTTGGCCAAGTGTGCAATGCAAAATCTACTCTTGTAGCGAAACTGCAATAGAAGGACAGGGTCACACGCACCGGAAAAATGATCATTAATCTCGATACAAACGACCCCAGTTGAAAAGTAATTATAAAGTGTTGGAGGCGTTTTATACATTTATTGTCTTTTGTGTTCTTCAGATAATGTACCGTAAGTTTGATTGCACCTAGCACTTGCTCATTTAGGCATTTTGAGCAGTTTGGTTTGATATGTAGAAATATATTTTATGTTTTGAGAAGTTTGGATATTAGGGAATATCCAAAACAATACATTTTGAATAGATGGCATAAAGAGGCTTTGCTAAATTGCTCTTCAGATTACTCAATGAGTCGTGATTTTATCCAAACCGAGCTTGATCCTGATTTGCAAAGTATGATACAAGAAATTATTTTTGCAATGGAGTATATTTTGAACCGTATATCTGGTAATAAGGAGGAGTTATCCTTATTCAACGATCATGTTCAATTATATGAAGAAGGTTCAAGATATGCAGATTGTTGCTCCTCCTCCTAGTACTAGGGATAAATTTGTTGAGATAACAGGGCAATATCAAAACGACAAGAATCCGATAAGAGTCCCTGTTGGATATAAGTCGAAAAGTTCTGGATCTCGCAAGCGTTTGAAATCCAAATAGGAGGAAACAATTAAAAAACAAAAACAAAAGTGAAGCCGGGGTGAAAGAAATACAGTGTAAGAATTGTAAAGCTTTCGGACACTACGCATCGACCTGCAAGAAGCCCATAATTAATAGAAGAACGACAAGGTCTTCGTGAGCAAGTGAAGAGTAATTTGGTGTTTTTATATTTTATATTTTATATTTTTTTTCTTATTCAATCTTTGAGCATGTTAGAATACACAACATACACTCATTTGGTGTTTTTATTTTTTTCATATGCAATCTTTGAGCATGTTAGAACACACAACTTACAGGTTTGCTATCTGTTATTTTTTAACTTTTTGGCGTTTTAATTTGAACAAGGTGAGGTTTATCTCAATAATATCTTGTTGAATGAGATGGACAACATTGTTAATGCTCACTTAAGAATGACCTAAGAATGTTGTCCACCTCATTCAGTGAAACTTTATGGAGAACAAAACTGAATCTCCAAGAAACGAGGTTTGCCATATGGTATTTAGTAAATTATGGCGTTTGCTTTTGGTGTAATCAATGGAAGGGGCTGAGGTTGTTTATATAAGATGTTTTTGGCGCATAGTTTGGACAGGAATTTTCGAAAATAAATTTTAGTAATAAAGATGGCACGTCCCATCATTAAGTTATTGTTTGTTCAACTTTATCTGTTAAATATGGAGCGCATCAGTCGCATCACTAAGTTTGACAGTTTGTATGAATGGTGTTTTGGATTAAAAAAATGGGAAAATACAACTAATTAACTTTTGTAAGTGAAAGTAATGTCATGGCGTTTGAAACAAAAGATGGTATTTTGAGACATATCAGATTTACATAATATAATTAATATTCTCTGGGTTCAAACATGTTGCGTTGCATAACTCCTATAGGAAGACAACTCTCTGTTCGGTCATGATGTTTTCAATCGTGTAGGCCTCCTGCTCCCGGTTATTCCATACAACACTCACTAAGTCTGCATTTTCATCATAACGCCAAGATTAGATGACTGGATTCATAATTAGATTAGCAGGGTAAGAACCGAATTTTATTGTTAATCTTCTTATAACCGTCTGTGTTTTCTCACAGAGGTTATCAAGAGGAATGCCAAGTGCTAGGATCCCCCTTTGAACTTCTTCGTCCATGTTCAGTATGGCTTTAGCGGTTTTCACAAACACTCTTCTTTTGTTGTCATAGAGGATTACGAATTTATCGATTATAGTATCTCCATGAAACAATGTTTGCCATTTGTACTTCTTTAGAGTTTTTTTTTTGAATTTTGGCGTTTTGGTTTAAGATGGCATTTTCTGAGTATGATCAATGGAAGGGATCTTAACATCATGTATATAATGATGTGTTTGGTGTGTATTTTAGTCGGAAATTTTTTATAATAAATGTTAGTAATAAAGTTTCGACTACTGTTTGTTCAGCTTTTCTGTTAATACTGTAACGTGTCCCATCATTATTTTTTGGCGTTTGTATGAATAGCGATTCATCTGGAAGGGACTGATGTTCATGGCTCGTAGTTTAAGGAGGAAATTTTAATGGCGTTTTATGCATGAATTTGGCATTTTGTTTTAGAGAAGTCAAAAGACCCTTTTACCCTTAATGAAGCGCGTCCATGTAATAAAGTTGATGTTATTTATGAAAGCGCCACCGCACCAATCTAATCCATAGATTGTTTTGATCAAACAGATGAGAGGCGTTCTCACCGTTTTCACACTTATAGGCGTTTTCTTTAAATCCTGCCCCATAATATATATATATATATATTATATATATATAGATATATTGATAAGTATAAATAGTTTCAAAAGTAACTATATATGTCTATAGATAAAAACTTAAATAACTAATACATATTAAAAATGTTCAAGGAAGATGATTTCATGTGGACCAGAACCAAGAAATATTTGAAGTCAATGCACAAGAAATAAACACATGGTGATGTTGGAGGATGCTTACCCAATCAAGTAGCAAGACCTCATTATCTTTCTCAAGGCGGGCAAGATCATATGCTCGTTGGCCCGTGACAAGTTCTAAAAGCATCACACCATAACCAAAAACATCAGTTTTTTCTGATGATCTACCAGTGGACAGATACTCAGGGGCTATGTATCCAATGGTACCACGAATGGCTGTTGAAACATGAGTATCTTTATACTCCATGAGCTTAGCCAACCCAAAGTCTCCCACAACCGCTTCTAACTCATCATCCAGTAGTATATTCGCAGCTTTCACATCACAGTGAATATTTTTGGGTCACTTTATTCATGCAAATAAGCTAGACCCCTTGCGCCACCCATGCAATTCGTTCCCTCGTCGGCCAATCAAGTACGGGTTGTGAAGCGCATTGTTTGAAAGTAATTAATCATTTAAACATCGGGATCTATGATTACATTTGACTAAAAAGTCAGAGATAGTGAAAATACCTCATAGACATGAAGCAACGCTACCGTTGACCATGTAGGGATAAACGAGCAATCATTCAGTTGGTGTCATGAAAAATCCTTTCAACCGAAGTAGGTTTCGATGCACCGCCATACTGATCATTTCAACCTTGGTTTGGAACTGCAACTCATCACCATGAGTTCGTTCCTCTTTGAGTCGTTTTACCGCCACCAGACCACCATCAGATAACCGCCCTTTGTAAACTTTATCAGATCCATCTTGTCCGAGAATGTTCTTGTTACAAAAAATGCCGGTTGCAACTCGTAGTTCATGTAGATAATACCTCTTTAGTTGTCTCAGATGAATCATGGGACCCCCCCCCCCCAGTTGTAAATATTAGAATTAGAGCAGAAAAAGCACATTAGGAACCAAAATCATACACTAATCCTGTCAAATTGATCAACCTTGTATACCAAAGAACTATTCTTGTGGCTTTCTAAGCCACCACCAAGCAAGTGCAACTGCGAGACCAAAAAGGGAGCCACTAGCAACTCCATAGGCAATAGTTCTGGTGACACTGATGCTGCCTGATATCACAGGTGCATACAAAATATGGATTTTGTTGATGTGATACAAAACACATGCTTTCCTGTATAGGGTTACAATATTCATATCCCTTGATCCATTAGGACCATTATATTTCAGCTTTCTGCCGCTCACCAGCTTTGCCGCTTCCTTTTTTTGTCTTCTGACCGTTTATTTTGACGATCATTTTCTTTAAATGCCGAAACCTCATTATCACCGCCTCACCTAACTCATACTATACAACATTGCCGCCAATGATTATCGCTACGCAACTCTTTGCTTTTGGTTATGATTGTTGATCTTGACGTTGACGTTATCCGATATGCTTCTAGTTAACCCTTTAAGGTTTTTAGGTTCGATTTCTTTTTGTTTTTCTAAATTTTACGACTATATGCTTTTGTAAGCCTTTGGAGTTTAAGCATCCAGCTAAGCCTTTAGGGTTTCCCGAAGTGAATGCGTTAAACTTTGTAGGATTTGTTTCATGCTTTTGTGGGTTTGGTTAGTTCGGTGATATTGGTGCATATTTTGTGTGTCCGCCATTGTGCAAATAGGCTAGATAGAGCGTGTGATATTGTACAATTTAGTGAGAAAAACGAACACATGACACGATGGTGAGGATAAGATTACCTTCGCACGAGGGTAACACCTTCGCATGAGGGTAACACCTTCGCACGAAGGTAACTTACCTTCTACGGAGATAAACACGTCTGCACGAACATCTATTCCGCACCAAACTCATGTCTATATATAGTGTCATGTGTTCAAAATAAGATGAGTTTTGGAGATCCTAGAGGGGAAATGCTAATTTCTCCATCTTGTCAATGATGTATACTCTTACAGTATGAATGAATCATTCCACTTCTACTTCGTTCTTAAAAACATTGTACCGAGTTAGTTCTTTTCACCCAAACTTCCGTCTAGACCCGCTGGATCCTGGACTTTCAATTGGTATCAGATCTACGGTACCGATACAATCGATTTAACAGTCGATTGAAATCACCTACACTCATGAATTATGGACTTTTGAGGGGTTTTAGACATAAACCATCAAAGAAAACGGACAATCCATGGACAAAAGTTAAAATTGAAACCATAGGATTGTTTAGAAATGAATTTCGACCTAGTATGTGAAAGAATAATCATGAAAGTCGAATAAATTAAGATTTTAGATCGAAAACTAAATAAGATTTGTTCGAATGGAGGAACTACCATCGTACGAAGGTACTCCTTCGCATGAAGTAGTCACCTCGTACGAAGGTAGCTTACTCTTGCACGAAGGCAGTTACCTTAGCATGAAGGCATTTTTTTTTGTGGTGACGAGTGTCAAGAAAAAAAATGGTGATTGAAATTTTTTTCTAGATTTTAACGACAAATTCGGGTTGTTCAGGGACACCGTCGAGGGCTTCAGAAAATAGATTTGATGATGCAATCACAGAGTAGTTAAGATAATGGGGTAGTCACGGATACATATACAACATGGTGATCATCTGGTATAATGACTATTGATGGCCTTAAAGAAAAATCCGCAATGACGAAAAACTGACTTTTGTGGACCAAAATGATACATTTTCCATGTAGTTGAGTTTTCTAATGCAAAAGATAGGAATTAATTTGCCAAGTTTGAGGGGGAGATTCAGTGATAAGTTTTAGAGAAGTCAGAATTTGCAAAAATGAGGAGTAAAAGTTACATAAAATATATTGAAATTCCAGCATTTTTGAAATTCGTGACGTTCAACAGTATCCGGGTGGTTCCGACTCCAGATTATCCGAAGATGCATTTGATCTAGATTCGTTAGTTTGTGATCACAGGAGGTTCAGATTCCTCAGATCGAGATCAGATTGATGTCTCAGGTTTTGAGTCCCAAGTTTTCGTCAAGCCGGATAGTAGGATTAGCATTAGGAGATGCAACAGAATTGTCGATACTTAAAAGATATCAGAGGGTCTTCAAGATACTAGATACACGAATGCTCGAAGATAGTCTAAAGTGTCAGATGATTAATCTTCGAGTAGATAAGTTGTTTTCCAGAGTAACTTGCCAGGAAATGATGATGTTTGTTGATTAAGTCGCTACCGGGACTAACGAAGAAGACTATATATTTGTTATTGTGACTAAAGATAAAGAATGTGATTCTGATCGTGGAGTAATGTTTCTTAGATCTGAATGTGTTACTAGATGATTTGTTATCCGATGAGTATTGGCTGATTAAGAAGACTACCATTTATATTGATCAATCATTCAAGAGCGTGCTTAAAGGTGATTACGGAACACGTGATTCAAATTTTTGCGGGTATTCATTAAATTAAAGTTTACTGGTGTAGTGATTCGAAGTTTCTATCAATTGCCGGTTGGGTTTTTTAAATTTAAGAGATTTAACTCAAGTGCTAAAGTGTTAAATAAAAAACTGAACGCGAATGTGGTTAAAGTAAAAATGGAGAATCTGCATTGATTAGTTTTATGTTGGTGATTATTTGAGAAATTTTGCAGTTAAGCAAATCAGGGGAGGTCGGGAAACGTGCAAACAAAGACCTGAAGATTCATTTCAGGGGGGAATTTGTGTATAATGGAGATAATGCAAGCCTAAATCATTAATCAAGGAGGAATCAATTGGAGATATCAAGATGCCTGATTGAAGTTGTAGGATATTCAAACACGACTCTCATATTTCAAGATTAAGATTTGGCAGTGACGGCCAAGAGGGAAATTGTTGGTGCATATTCTGTATGTTCGCCAGTGTGCGAATAGGCTAGAAAGAGTGTGTGTTGAATATTGTATAGTTTAGTGAGAAAAATGAACACATAACATGATGGTAAGGATGAGATCACCTTCGTATGAAGGTAACACTTTCATACTAGGGTAACACCTTCCTACCAGGGTAACTCCCTTTGCACGAAGTAGTCACCTTCGTATGAGGTAGTAACCTTCGTACGAAGGTAGCTTACCCTCGCACGAAGGTAGTTACCTTTGCACGAAGGCATTTCTTGATTGTGACGACGAGACGAGTGTCTAGAAAAAATTTGGTGACAGAAAATGTTTTTGAGATTTTAATGATAAATTTGGGTTGTTCGGGAACACCGGTGGGGCTTCAGAGAATAGATTTGATGATTCGATCACAGAGTAGTGAAGATAATGGGGTAGTCATGGATACATATACAAAATGGCGATTATTTGGTATAGTTACTATTGATGGGCCTTAAAGAAAAATCCATATTGACGAAAAACTGACTTTTGAGGACCAAAATGAATCATTTTCCTCGTAGTTGACTTTTTAAGTGGATAAGATAGGACTGAATTTGCCAAGTTTGTGGGGGAGTTTCAGTGATAAGTTTTAGAGAGGTCAGAATTTGCAAAAATGAGAAGGAATAAAAATTTCATAGAAAATATTGAAATTCAGCATTTTTGAAATTCGTGACGTGCAATAGTATTCGGGTGGTTCCGACTTTAGATTATTCGGAGATGCATTTGATCTGGATTCGTTAGTTTGTGATCATATGAGGTTCAGATTCGTCAGATCGTGATCAGATTGATGTCTCAGGGTTTGAGTCCCGGGTCTTCGTCAAGCCGGATAGCAGGATTAGCATTAGGAGATACAACAGTATTGTCGATACTTAAAAGATATCAGAGGGTCTTCAAGATACAAGATACATGAATGCTCAAAGATAGTCTAAAGTGTCAGATTGATTAATCTTCGAGTAGATAAGTTGTTTTCTAGACTAACTACCGGGAAATGATGATGTTTGTTGATTAAGTTGCTACCGGGACTAACGAAGAAGACTATATATCTGTTATTGTGACTAAAGATAAAGAATGTGATTCTTATCGTGGAAGAATGTTTCTTAGATCTGAATGTGTTACTAGATGATTTGTTATCCGATGAGTATTGGCTGATTGATAAGATTACTATTTACATTGATCAATCATTCGGGAGTGTGCTTAAAGGTGATTCTGGAACACGGGATTTCAGATTTTCCTCGGTATTCATTAAATTAAAGTTTACCAGTGAGTGATTCGAAGTTTCTATCAATTGTCGGTTGGTTTTTTGAAAATTAAGAGATTCAACTCAAGTGCTAAAGTGTTAAATCAAAAACTGAATGTGGATGTGGTTGACGAAACCGAGAAGCTGCATTGATTAGTTTCAAGTTGGTGATTATTTGAGAAAATTGAAGTTAAGCAAATCAGAGTAGGTCAGAAATTGTGGAAACAAAGACTTGAAGTGTATATTTTTTATTCCCGCCACTGTGGGAATAGGCAGATAGAGCGTGTGTTGAATATTGTATAGTTTAGTGAGAAAAACTAACAAATAACATGATGGTAAGGATGAGATCACCTTCGTACAAAGGTAACACTTTCATATGAGGGTAACACCTTCGTACGAGGGTAACACCTTCGCACAAGGGTAACTTACCTTCGTATGGAGGTAAACACGCCCGCACGAACGTTCCTCCGCACCAAACTCGTATGTATATATAGTGTCGTGTGTTCAGAGTTAGATAAGTTTTGGAGATCAAAATTTTGTTTCTCCAGCTTGTAAATGATGTATACTATTTCGGTATGAATGAAGCATTCAACTTCTACTTCTTCTTATTAACATTCTACCGAATTAGTTCTATTCTACCCAAACATCCGTCTAAACCCTCTGGATCCTAGACTTTGAGGTGACGATGAGTCTATTCTCATCTGAGAATTGTTTTGCATGTCTATATTGGTTGACATGATTTTGTTGGCGAGAATGAAGTTTTTTAGTTACTATTTTCATGGTTCTGTGTGTTTTGGGTTTGTTTTTTCTTCGTTAACCATTTAGGGTTTTTCAGGTTATAGTAACCATTTCCATGTTGGCTTTTGTGGGTTTCCTTGCTTCGATGATGATGAGTCTCTTCTCATCCGAGAACCATTTTGCATTTTGTCATGTTTGGTTATGATAATTAACTTTTATGATGTTTTATGATGAGAATTTGGTATTTTTGAGTTGGTCATTGTGGTTTCAAATCTCTATGAAGATGGCATTGGCTTCATTCCCGAGACCCGCATGCTTGATTAGGATTATCACATGCACACTTCGGTTTTCCTAGATTGTGATGGATTTTTGTCATAAGGTGTGGCAACGCTTGTTGCAGCCATTGCAAAATTCTGAGTAGTTACCTTTGGAATGCTATTGGGTTTTCCTTTGTGAGTGAGGCTATGATTTCTATGTTAGCTATTCTAAGCCTATTGTTTACTATTATAAACCACAATATATTGCGTATTGTTGATTTTGTTAGTTTGCCGGTTTGTCAAAAGGCTTGGAAAACTTCGTTGCAGCCATGCTAAAACTATGCGTTGTTATCTTTGGAATGCTTTTGGGTTTTACTTTGTCAATGAGGGTGTGATTGATATGTTAATTATTCTGAACCTATGGTTTACTACTATAAACCACAATATATTATGTGTTGTTGATTTGGTTACTTTGTAATTTTGTCATAAAGCTTAGCAAACTTCGTTGCAACCACGCTAGAATTATATGTTGTTACCTTTTGAATGCTTTTTGGTTTTTTTGCTTTGTGAATGAGGCTGTGATTTACATATTGTTTGTAGTTGTTTTTGTCAGTTTTTGATGCATTTGATTGTTGAATTGTATCCTCTTTCTTTATTTTATGCATGGTATACAATTGTTTACGAAACTAAGACTATCATTTGCACGATTTTATGACCCTATGCAATCCGATTTAGTTACTTTGTGTGTACTTTGTATTGTTTTTGTTTAACCGGAGTCATGTTACGTTCTGTCTTATTTTTCTATACAATCGTTATTCGTTTGTCTTTCGTGCTTTGACCTTAGAACCATCATGAATATAAATATTGTGTTATGTTGTTTGTTAGTGTATGCATATATATGTAGCATGATTTTACATTGTTGCCTCATTTGCATGTTGTAATGACATTTTTTACGCTAGGAAGATAATTTTTGCTAGCATGTCAAGCATGATGGCCGTAGATTAGCAACCGTTGGAAGCCTTTTGTCCGACCATATAACCATTAAACATGTTTAGCTTACGAATGGACACTATATTTTCTCTATCTTTATGTAAACATTATTTACTTACATATTTGTTTTGGTATTTTTTTTCTTTTTCATAATGTTGTCTTTTAACAAAGAAACAATTGTTTTCATCCATATCCCACATATCCAACATATCTCATCAAATTTTTAGAATGTCCACTTCAAAAAGGAAAAATACAATAGTTGAAGTTGCAAGTTGGAAATAGAAACTTGAAAGAGCAATTAAATGTTACGAGGCACATTAGTGAAGATGATATAAAGACTCTAAAGAAGGCAGACGACCTACAAAAAGGACTTTAGAGAAAGAGCATAATCACAACACACGTGGACTAGGTAGGATATGTTATGTAGCTAACCACCTCAAGTGGGTATGCAAAATGTGAACCCGCATAACAGGTTGGAAAGCTTAACAGGCTAATGAAGGGGTATGGTCCCAAATCCCGCGCCGACCAAGGGAGTAAACCTATGGTCGCGTACGAAACCATACCCAAGACAAGCCGAAATGATAACTACTCCGACCTTGCGCCGACCACACAATCGTTTCTAAGGTCGCGCACAAAGCTAGTAGGAAGATGAAACCATTTCCAACACTTAGTTCCTTTGACAAAAGACCTGGCTTCCTGATGCTGCGCCGACTACATGGGACATCACCCATGTCGCGTGAGTATTAGTAGCGCAGGGCAACGGTGGACGAGTACAAAGGGTAAGTAGCAGAGTAGTGGACCAATAGGTGCTCTACAGGCTGTATTGGATCATGCTGCACTATGAACAATTGTCCAGGTGACAAGAAGTACACAAGGACGTATACGTTGCAACAATTAGCTCGCACCGACCACTACCCCAAGGTCTCCGATCAAGGATGACAGACAAGACAAAAGGGACAACCGTCAGGACACGTGGACCCATTCAACGTGTGCCAACTACCCTCTTGCCAGTAATCACTAAAGGTCGTGATAGGAGGAGCAGATTGGATATTCCCTATTGTTGGCTTAAGGCCCAAAGCCCATCAGACCATCTCCTTTATAGATCACCTCGGCTATAAATAAAGAACTTCACCTCCAGATTTAAGGATCGCTCTCTTGCTCTCTCACTTTATACACACACTATTATCCTCAAAACTGATACTTATTCTCACGTCGGAGGGTGGTCACAAGGAAAACCCCCTATTCTCCTCCTTGTAACGAGCTTACGGTATGCTGATTGTTTTGAAGGATCATTGTAAGCCGTTTAGACAAGACGGAAGAAGATTAACCTTTATTTGTCGAGGCACAAACCACAAACTAATCACCTGATTAGTTGGTGTTTTTTTAGCTAAATTTGATCCACAATGGGCTAAGTACCCTAAATGTTAAAAAAATGAAAAGTCTAAGTTTGATAGAAATATGGAATAAGCCTATATTTATCGTTCTATTGAACGTCTGTTTGGTTTCCACTTATAAAACGTGGGTAGTTTGTTGGTCCCAATTGATCTTTGATCTCTAGAACATGAATCGAACTTGAATATAAACTGAATATCTGAAAACATGTATGAATTACAATTGAGAATTGAAACCCTATTTATACTAATCCAACAGTTGTAAGTGAATAGACGTGTCTCTTCACGAAAGGCTACGTCTCTTGATCTTGTGGTGTAGGAGTCGACTGGAACAGATGCGTCCCAAGGGATGTGTCGTTACATCAATCTTTTAGATTATAATCTTTTCTTTTGCCACATCTAGTCCATGTACTTGCATAACTAATCTAATTGAAACATAAACTATCTATTTACATAATAAACCCTTATACTTTAGGATGTGTAGGGATTAGTAACTTCATAGTTGTGATTTGTAGTTTCTATATGCATTGGGTTGTTGACTTGTTGTGCGTTATTAATTGTCTCGATCATCATATTTTTAGTTATAATTGTTGGTTTTATATTTCTTATTTAATGCATTATTGTTATTATTTATCATAGCCGTGACGCCCCACCGCAACCCGAATGACCCCTCATAGTTGACCCATGACACCATTGTAATAGTTCTTTCCTTACCTATGCATAATTACCAACCACCAGCTTCCCTTTTCTTTTTAGCAGCTCATCATTCCAAGAGAAATGACCCACATTAATTGCATGCTTCAATTGCTGAATGATTGTCAGAAAATTAATATCCTTCTCCCATGAAGCTTTTATTTTGGTCAGTAACAAAGGATCAAAGGATGAGACTGCCAATGTAAAAATAGAAGAACTTTGTAATCTTGAAAGAGCATCAGCAACCACATTCTCAACCCCCTTTTTATATTGTATTTCAAAATCATAATTCATCAATTTAACCATCCCAGAATGTTGTAAAGGTGTAGTGATTTTCTGATCCAACAAGTGCTTCAAACTCTTTTGATAAGTTTTTATGATAAAATGACCATAAATCAGGTAGTAATGCCATTGCTTGACTGCTAACAAAATTGCTAACAACTCCTTGTCATAAACTGACCAAGTTTGCTGCTTTGGAGACAAGGCCATGCTGATGAATACTAAAGGATGATTGTTCTGCATTAGAACTGCGCCAATGCCGAGTGATGAAGCATCTGTCTCAACTATAAACTGCTGAGATAAGTCAGGCAATGCTAACACAGGGGCTGAGCTCAACGCTTGTTTCAATTGAGTGAAGGATTCCTGAACACCTTTATTCCATTTAAAACCATCTTTTTTAACAATTCAGTTAAAGGCTTGGCTATAACTCCATAACCTCTAATGAACTTCCTATAATATCCTGAGAACCCCAAGAATCCCCTCAATTGCTTCATATTTATAGGCTTAGGCCACTGAACTACTGATTCAATCTTTGAAGGATAAGTTGACACTCCCTCTTTTGTAATTATGTGACCCAAATACTCCGCTTTCTGCCCTCCAAACATACATTTAGATTTCTTAGCATACAACTGACCATGTCTTAATGTTTCTAATACCTGTTGTAAATGAACTAAATGTTGTTTCAATCACTACTGTAAATTAAAATGTCATCAAAGAATACTAGCACAAACTTTCTCAAAAACTCCTTAAAAGTACAATTCATCAATGCTTGAAAAGTAGCTGGGGCATTTGTAAGCCCAAAAGGCATAACCAAAAATTCAAACAACCCTTGATGTGTTCTAAACCCTAACTCTTCCAATAGTTCATTAATTAGAGGTATAGGAAACCTGTTTTTGATTGTTGCCTCATTGAGTTGTCTATAATAGACACATATCCTCCAAGAACCATCTTTCTTTTTTACCAATACTACAGGAGCTGCAAAAGAACTCTAACTGCTTCTTATCACCCCTGTTTCCAACAATTCTTAGGTCATTATCTCAATAACATCCTTCTGTAAAGACTGATATCTATAGGACCTCAGATTAATTGGTCTGCCCTTATTATTCAAAATTATCTTATGATCATATTGTCTTTTAGGAGGTAATTATTAGGGATATGAAAATCATCACTATATTCTTCCAATAATACTTGCAACTCTTCACTAAACACTGGATCTAATACTGTTTAGCTAAACACATCCTGAACTTCAGTCTGCAACAGTTGGAAGCCAAACATTTGTGACTGAATTACCCCTACCCTATGATTAACCAAACTATACATTTTTTTTCAGCAGAACACAAACTCATGCCATTTGTTTCATTACCCTTGAGTGTGTATGTTTTCCCTTGCACCGAGAATTGCAGTCATATCAGCAAAATTCCAATTGATGTTTCCCAATGTGGCTGACCATTGTACCCCTAAACCACACTCTCTACATCATCCACTTAAAGTTACTACACTTCTGACCACACTCCAACTGATTACCATTGGGAACAGTAACTTTCATAGGTTTCACAGGTTGCAAGGAACATTGTAGTTTACTTATTAACTTGGTATCAGTGAAATTATGAGTAGATCCGGAATCCACCAAGATATTTAGTTTCCTAGTTCCCATTGACCCATTAATCTTCGTAGTCGAATAGGATGTTATACCTATGAGAGCATGTATGGAAATGTGAGGTTCATCCTCCTGCACTTGATCCTCTCCAACTACCAACTGTTCATGATCTTCCATATCCTCCTCATCAATCAACTCTAAATAGAATAGCTGTTTGTTTCTACAGTTATGAGCAGGAGTAAATTTCTCCTTACACCAAAAACACTTGCCCTTTTCTCTTTTTTCAGCCATTTCCTTAGTTGTTAGTCTTTTTGTAATCTTAACAGGTTGAGCATTAAGAGGTGTTGGTAATAGGGGTGGTGTGTTAGTATTCATGGTAGGAGGGGGTTTCAACCCATTATTATTGAACTTATTATCATTGTAAGGACTGTATGCATATTTCTTTTGACCATTGGTTCCAAACAGTGTATTATACACTACTTCTTGCTGTTTGGCTACTGCATAAGCCTTTCTCAGTGTTTTTGGTTTGAAAGCCTTTACTAAACACCTTATTTCAGATTTAATACCCCCCCACCCCCCACAAACAAGCTCACAGCATATTCTTGATAAAGGACAACTCTATTCAAATAAGAATCAAAAGAATCATAGTATTCTTGAAGGGAACCTGTTTGATGCAGATTCTTAAGTTCCTCCATAGCATCTTCCAACAAAGTCACTGAAAATCTTGAAATGGCTGACCTACTCTATTCATCCCAACCCACATCATCTATAGTTCTTCCACTACTCTTCAAGAACCCTTGATGCCACTGTAAAACTTTCCCTTCTAAATTGATCACCGCAAACCTAACCTTTGCTTCCTCAGGAGTCTTATCCATTTCAAAGAAGTGATTACATTTATACAGCCATCCTTCTACATCCTCACCCCTAAATTTAGGAAAATCTACCATTCCTAATCTAGCAATTCTCTGATCATGATTGCCACTCTGAACAAGAGGTCCCTTGTTAACATTCTCCAATGTTGACAGCTTATCCAAGACCGCCTGAATCTGCAATTGCAACTGTACCACAGCTGCTTTGTTTTCTTCAACACCACTCGCCATCAATTGAACATTTTCAGAGATTAATTGTGAATTTGCTTGAAGATCTTGCACATGGATCTTCATTTTACCAATTGACAACGTGTTATCTTTAATAGATTTCTCCACTCTTGTTGCCTGGTACTAGTTGTCATCTTGATTGAATTGACCAACAAATATCAATTTAGAAATTGAAACGAATTTGGATGGAATTGAATCGAAAAAATGATCAATTCCAAAACTGAAACGAATTTGAATGGAATTGAATCGAACAAATGATCAATTCCGGCGAAACAAAATGAAAACGGTGTTTGAAACGATCAGTTGGATTGAATTTTAATGAACTAGGGTTTGAATCACGAGTTGTCCAAAGATCGAACAGCTCTGATACCAATGATAGAGCTCAATTAGAGAGAGAAACTAGAGAGAGAGGGAAATCCTAGAAATCAAGCTAACCGTTGTTTGTTAGCTCCAACTGTATTATAACCGACATAAACTATCTTTTACAAAATTACAACAATAACCCTATACTACTGTACTTTTACAAAAGACCCCCTGAACTATTATTCTACTATCAATTACACATATCAATATAGTTTAAGATTTCATATATATCCGTGTAAATTCATTATTACCTTTTTTTCAAAATAAATATATAGAAGATTTGTAGTTACCTATTATACATACAATTAAATAAAATCATTTACTTATAAAAGTCTAATGAATAGAGAAACAACGTTTTTAGTGCAAGTAATTTCAACACATGATGTTATCGTCGGTTTATCAGTGAAATAGATAGTTATAATATATAGAAACTTAAATACGCATGGGATGGAAGGGCAAAAGAGAAATCCAAAAATAAGCAGTTACACAAATTGCCTTCTTTTAACGTTGAACAATACTAGTTGCTACCAATTTTATCGATCTCTAATATGTTTAAAATACTTTGGTTTCTTTAGAAAAAACTATAACATCATATATATATATATATATATATATATATCTTAATGCACTTTTAACTGATCGACATGAGCCTCACTATTTATTCTTTTAGAAAAAAAATTGGTGTTTTTTTAACATGGTCTATCCGCTATTGATTATAGTGGCACATCATACTTTCAAACCATTTACAACAAAGCATGGGTCAAGGGCATGCGCCCCTGCACGTCAAAACCTATAGTTTGCTACGCACATATATGTATGTTGTATCAATCATTAGCACTAGGATTGCAACCATGTGTCAAACTAATTGCAATGGTGGGTCCATCACTATTTTAATAAGTTTTGACACAAGTGTATATAACGGTAGGTAGCCGTTACAATTGTGCATCCAAACCATAAATGACGTTTCTACTTCTTATGTTTGATTAAGTGTTGTAATTAGTTTTGAGGTAAATGTATAACATTGTGTCTAATCCGATTACAATGGTGCGCTTAACTTCGCATGCTTGATAAGCTGTTGTAATTAGACTTAATGCACATGCAGATAACGGTGCTTCCAACTACTTAGGTTATCACTCAAACAAAAATGAAGTAGCTTTGCAAAGTGCAATATGAATAAAACAACCATCATATGACATAACAACCCTGTATTATTTTCTCATAAATCAAAACACTAACACCACACGACACAAATAGATAATATAACAACTAATGTTATTTTTCATTGATTGTGGTAGAAAAACATTCAAAGAAGACAAATCCAACCTTGAAAAATATTAAAACACAAATGTAGAAAAAGATATATGAAGAATCAAATCATAGCCTGTATGTATGTCTAAGGCCAGTTCCACCAGCAGAATTCTTCTAAGAGAGATTATAAGCTTTGCTCAATTGGCAACTCTTATAAAACAAAAACATCGTTAGGCTCGCCACAGGACGAGATTCCTCCATGTGGCTACCCTCGGGCATGAGAATAAGTACTCGTTTAGGTGATTAGGGTTTTATGGAATGTAGAGAAAGAGAGAGTTCGTACCTGTGAGGTGTAAATCCTTCTTCTATTTACAGTAGATTTGGTTAGATGTTGCTTTCTTCAAGGTGTGGTGGTCTCCACGACTCTAACTTTTTAGCGACACCTGTCACACTCTTATTAGTGGGGAGCATTCCATGCTAATGATGTGCATGAGTGTATTGACGCCATCTTTGCTCTGATTGGTGGAAAAGGCATCTAGACTCTGGATGTGTATGGGTGGCGATCATCTACATGCGAATTTACCGTAAGATAGAATATCATGACCTTGTGTCGAATGTCCTCATGCCATGTGTCTTTTGTATGAGATTAATGGTGTGATTCAGTACATTCCTCTACAACTCCCCCTAGTCTTGGTTTGCATACACAACTTTGCGTGCTCAGGCCAAGACTATTAGGGTATGAGTGTTCCAATAGTGTTGGCACGTGTCATAGGTACGAAACCATCTTTTAGGTATGGCGGCTACAAGATATTGCTTGCCCATTTTCGGCTACTGATTTGACATTTACTTTTTAGTAAACCACGGAACCGTGTTTATGTCACCTTTTTCTTGACACGTGCATGGGGGTTTGTGAGGTGACAGTCGACAAGTTGGTGTATCACCTGGGGACAGGTTACCGTGCCTGTCTTTTCGTAGACGTGTCTTGCGCGCATTTTCGGTTCGTTTGTTGCCTTGGAAATCGCTAGGGTTTCCGATCAAATCGTAATAAATGCTTGGCCTATAAAACCAGACGATCTCCACCATTCTTCACTTAACCCTTTTGTTTCCTTGCCTTCTTATTCCATTCTTAGAAAATTTCTACCTTCCTTTCTAATGGCATCTTCTAGTAAAAACGAGGGAGTTGTTTCTGCACAACTCGAGACTGTTACTATCAAATGGTCAAGGAAAGAATTCTAGAAATTGTGCAGGCACTACCGCTTTATGGATGAATGGGGCGCTGAATTCCCAGAGCCTGGACGAACTGTTGCTAATCCTCCAAAGGGTAAGATAACTTTGTATGCAGATTTTTTCTACTCCTATCATTTCCGCCTTCCCGTTATCCAGTTTATAGTCAAGATCCTTGAATTTTATAAGTCTCACATTACTCAAATTCATCCTATGGTAATAAGCCGTTTGAAACACTTTGAGTTTTGCTGGCGTGCACCGGGAATAAAGCCTTTGGCGAGTATGTTTAACGTTTTTTATAAGATAAAAACAGATAACTGTTGGTTTTCGTTCAAGAAATGAGGAGTTGTTGCGTAGTCTAGTAAACCACTGGTCAGTTTTTATACCTGGAAAGAGAAGTTCTTTTTTATCAAAGCAGGTGCTATGTACTTTCGATCACTTTCTGAATCTCTTGTTGATGTTGTTCCTACAGCAGAGGAGTTCTAAAATTCCCAATTTTACAAATTTCTGACTGAGCGTTCGGTAGATACGTGCCATACCCGAAGAAGATTTGGTGTGATGGGGGGGGGGGGGGTAGGTATGACTTAGATGTGGGAAAGAGAAGACCGCAAGCCTATGATGCTAGTGAAAGGTGAAGTTATGAACACCTTTTATCTTTTTTTACGCATGAACCTCTATACTCTGACATGCGTGCTTATCTTGCATTCAGCGAGAGAAGGTTTTTATGAGATTTTGTTGACTGGAGCTGGTACTACTTTGTCTTTTAATGCTTTTAGTGAGGGAGACATTCCTGTGCTCGCAAAGATTGCTCACAACTTTGTTGTTCCTGACTTAACCAGAGACCCTACTGAATTTGAAGATTTGTCAACGCCGGGTTCTATCCCAAATCCAAAATCTCTTACTATAGTTCAAGATGTTGAGGGTCAACTTGTTACCATCTTGAGTGATGACTTTTAAGGATTCTGAGAACACTCCTTTAAACTAGTGTATCATGTGTTGCATGAACGTGTATGCGGGTGTTAAGGGTGGTTCTAAAAAAACTAGAGTTGTTGAGGTGAATCCCAAGACTTCCGGTGTTGAAGTGACTGTTAGTGTTCCAGGCTCGTCGATTAGATTAAAGAGAAAAGAGGATCATAGTTCTGGTATTGCTAAAACCACTTCATATCCTGTTAAAGTGAGCCGCTTTGCTCATGCTTTCGAAAAAAAAGAGAAAAACCTTAGCGCTGGTATGCTTTATTTCGTACTTAGTCGTAATTGATCTAAGAGTTTGCTAGGTTTAGGACATGCGCATGATTTTCATTCGTTTTTCCATTATTGCAGTGTTTACTCCTCAAAAAACATCTCCTGGGATACGGAAGTTGGTGTTTTCCATTGATGGTACGCTGTTAAGGATGCATACTCCAGAGGATGACGCAGATAGAACCCCAAAAGTGAGACACCCTATCATTGAACTAAGTCTTGATCAAACCCCACTTGTTCCTTCGTTTAAGGATCCCGACAAAACCATTTTGACTGAGTTTTCGACGGTTGATCATGTTCTTCCTCTGTTCCCTAGGGATATCGTGTTGATGCCAGGCACACATTTGAAGGTCCAGGTGCGTCTTCTACACCAAATTTCTATAATTATGTGTTTGCTGATCAGATTCACGTCACCAAGTAGCGAGTCAAGCAAGTAACCAGGCTGACAGGATAATAGTGGGGGCATAAAATCGGAAGTTGTGAGGTGTACGTTGGGTTGATTAAAAAGCGAGGGGTGCGTGCCATGGAATTGTGAAAAATGGCCTGCGTGCCTGGAGTAGTTGAGAGATGGCGATAGGTAAAGATGAGATTGGTTGTACGCTGCCGGCCCCTACCATACTCATATGTTTCTCTCTCTTCTTCATCATTAGAAGAGGTATGAGCTGGGATCACTGATGAGACGAGTGCAGGATTAGTACTCATCAATTCTGAGAAAAACTCTACTAAAAAACAATGTGAAAATCAGTGAGATCCACGTTCACCGCACCAATGAAGAATCAAATCTTAGCCTCGTATGACTGAGATCAGTTCCACCAACATAATTATTTTAAGATAGACTGTAAGCTTTGCTCAATCGGCCCTCTTGTACTGAGCGCAAGGAACCTTCGCCAATCCCGGCTAGATGACACTCCCGACGATTACTTCTATCGATCTCATGACGATAGCCGGGTGGGGGAGGTGCACGCCCCCATCTGGAAACTTAAGCAAAGGGACACCTTTAGTGATTTCCTTACTTGACGAGAGTGGTTCCGGGGTACTGTCCTGCTGGCGGAGGTTAACCACCAAAAGAAGTACACACACGATCAATTGTACCATTCCCATATATTGGCGCAGGCTAATTAGGTCTCTACTAGTAATTAAATTACAAGGGAATGGTGAACTATGTATCGTGAGTGTGTTGCATTCGAAGATACTATGCGTTGCTTGGCTGCGGAAGCCAAGTTATTTGCAAAAGCCAAGGCAGAGCTAGGCGGGAAGCAAGCGCAACTAGAGATTGAGATAAAATCAGAGGAGTGGGGTGCCCTTGGTCTAAAGAAAAAGCTTAAAGCTGTGGAAGACAAACTGGCTGAGGAGCGTAAGCAGTGGACTAAAGCGTCTAAACGCAACAATGCCAAAATGCACAATGCCCATGAAGATATTGTGAAATTAAAGGGACATCTTGAGTCTTCTACAAAGTCCAATAATGAGCTTCACGCTCAGGTTAATGAGGCGTGGTCACACTGTGAGCGGGCTGATAAAAGACATGTTCGCGTTACTACCACATGTCTCAAACAAGATTATGAAATCCAAAGACTAACTGGCCAATTAAAACGAGCAGGAGGAACTCAAGCAAGAGCTTGCTTCTAAAGATAGAAACTTATCAGGCAAAGACGTTGAAATTGCCTAATTAAAACGCCGCTTTCGTGAGTTCAAAGATAAAAGTGAATCATTAGAGATTGAACTTGCTGCCGAGAAAGTGCGCACTGATACTGCTGATGACGCGCAAAATGTCGCCTTAACTACACTGAACGTCGCGCAAGACAACAATAACGAAGAGCAGGCTAGTAGAGCCCTTAGTAAACAACTACGTGTGGCTACAGCAGCGCACATTGTTTACGTAAGTTTTCTCCCTTCACTATTTTAAGTTTGTCACTATATCACGTTTGCGGAATTGTTTGTGGTGCACAAGTAGCGAATGACATTCTGAACTCGGTCGAACTTGACAAGACCGTCGCCGCGCTCACCGTATGGGCGCGTTCCCTTTGTCATCAAGAAGGTTACACCGAGTACATTTAACGTTCCTTAAGCACTTAAGGTGAAGTGGGATGACCGATACTCTGCCCACACAGGAAAGACGTTGAAAGTGATTTTAATGCGGCGCAAGAGGCGTACAACAAACTAGCTTTACCGGTGATGGATCTAGTCTCTGAAGCATGACGAATATGTGGCACCCTTGAAGAGTATATTCGAATTTATAGAAGGTTATGAAGTAGAAGATAAAGGCGTTGAAGATGAGGAAGGCGATCATCTGGCACCTTTAGCTTGCACGCTGTGAAAGGGCTTTCATGCCTTTGCAATTTTTGTTTGTTTTGTTTAAGACAAGTGTTATCAACGCGCTTCCTTTTTTGGGGGGCAGGTTTATGTTAGTTAGTGTAATTCACCCGGCTTGCATGCCAAGGATCTAGTCTGTCATTAGTGGTTAATGGAGACCATGGAGAAGTGATTGGCGCACGATGATTGATGACATGTCACTGTCCTTTTGTACTTCTTTTCCCATACACGATTGCTCATTGTGAGGCATCGTTGTACACAGCCTGGCATACGCCCATTTGTTGCCTACTCTGACGTACTACTGGTTGTACTATGCCTTGTTGGCATACATATACTCGCGTTGATGAGGCTTGCGCCATATAGTTGGCACTAATCTACTGAAAATGGCTAAGTGTCAGATACGTATGATTTGGGTAAGACTCCCCCCACGACTCATGCTTGGGGTTACGTATGCCGGCATAGGATTTTGGACAATACCCCTACATCCAGCTTGAAGAGTAGCGGAGATCGATGGAGAGAGAAAAGTGAGAAAAATGAAAGAAGAAAAAATATGGAGTTATTGTCACATTGCGCAATGTTATTACCTAGTTTGCCGGTGTAAAAATGCACGAGTGACACGTTTTTTACTGCAAATCCTTTACATTTTTCCTACAAGGCCATAAACAAAAGTACTTTTATATGATCTGTGTGTGTAATTTTAACTATTTGGAAGGAAATATATAAAACTTATTAAGAATCAGGAAAAAAGTACACATACCTTCAGAATTCCCACAAATTGTTAACAAGTTATAGAACCCCAAAATAAACTAAAGGAGGATAAAGGTGAGGATCCATTCCATTCCCCCGAAGCTAAAAAAAGCCTAGTAAATAAAATCAATAAACTAAGCCCCACTTTTCATGAAAATGGTAATTGTGAAGTAAACCCCTGTGGGATTTATTGGGAATATAAACTTAATTATGTGATATATGTTATTTATGTTAGAATGTTTTTAAACTGATATGTGTGACAATGTATGTATATGCTACGATATATTATGTAATCGGTAGAGTTGGTTATATGGTTGGCTTGGCACTGTTCTTTCAAACGGTTATCGTTCCCTCCAAAACCCACCGTCGCCAACCACCACTATATATATTATTTGCCGGTAGTTATGGCCGGTACCAAGACATTTTCACACACGAAATTGTCCTCTCCCTCTATTACTGTTTGCCATTCATTGATCGCTGCACTGATACAATGAATCCACACACTAATATTAATTGCGCTGCACATGTGTTCAATATCCAACAAAGTGGTATCAGAGCCACTTCCGAAAGAGAAGAGAACACTGTGACGACGTCAACAACCCTGCCATGTATGCATTGCTCGAGCGAGAAGAAGAAGGAAAGACTACAGTTACAGAGGAAGTGCTATTATTGCAATCTACCAGGACATCAGATTGCATTTGGCAAAGAAAAGGAAAATGATAAGGCTGCACAACTCATCCGTCTGGCGATCAACACGGGGACGCAACCACCGAAAGAATCAAGTGATGTGGAGCACAACTCATCCGTCTGGCGATCAACACGGGGACGCAACCACCGAAAGAATCAAGTGATGTGGAACAGAATGTTCAAAGAGTGGACTACATGGTGACCGGAATGGACTACATGGTGACCGGAACTGATGGCGGTTTTTGGTCCGATATATGGTATGTCAGTAAATCTCTTAAGAAACACTATTCAGGAAATATAGATATGTTCAAAAGAATAAAGTGCATGATCGATGTCGAAACACAAACAGGCGAGAACAAATTCTATTTCATAAAGGGTATAGGAATTGTTGAATTAGTATTAGGATCCGAAAAGATGAGAATTCAAAGCGGGGTATTCTTCACTCAAGATCTTGATAGGAACATATTAAGTCTAGATCAACTTATAACTCAAGGGTATACAGTCAAATTTACGGGAGATACATGCAAAATATTCCCTACATTCAGTACTCCCGTCATAAATAAGAAAAATGATATAACGGGATTTACTAAGGAAGATGAGATCGGAAATAGAGAAAAGGAAATGGTATTAAAGTCTGATTCAGAATATGAAAATTTCAAATCGGAATACTTAAACCAATATTTCGAAAGTTTGAGCGTATTTTCAAATGAGCCTGATTGGAATATTTTGATATTACAAGCAATGTTATTTATAAAATTTCAAGAATGCAAGGTCCTTTTAGATATGTTAGAAGATCCGCAAGTACAAGTTCCATTTAGAAAGGAAGTTAGAAGAAGTGGTTGATTGGTTTCTAAAAGATAAATTGGAAATCAATACGAGGCCATTACCTGCGTTTGCTGAAAACAATAGAAAAGTATGTTTACTGGATCTTTACATGGCAGTGAAGAGGGAAGGGGTCACCGGAGAGTGACAGATAATAATATGTGGGTTGTAATCGAAAGACATGGGTTTATTATAAAGAAGGAAATTTCATGAAACTTATATATGCCATGTACCTGGATGTACTGGTATATAATTATAAGTTCAAAACTATGCAAGAAAATACAGCCGAGAAAGAGGTCAAGGTCGATCAGGGGATTCATGTTTCTGAAAACAGACGAAGCAAAAGCTTAGACGGTGGAGAAGACTCAAGCAGGCGGCCAGGTGCAGATCAAGAAGGAATAGCTGAAGAACATTATGCCTTCTTTGCCGGTAATGACTGGTATGGACTGAAGAAACTGCAACGAAGGAAGAGATTCGATTTAAAAAGGGGGAGAAAGCTGTCAATGAAGCCAATGACAGCGTGATTATGCATTCTCGGAAGAAACGTTAAGTTTATGGGGAGTGTATTGGGAATATAAACTTAATTATGTGATATGTTATTTATGTTCGAATGTTTTTAAACAGATATATGCGACAATGTATGTATATGCTACGATATATTATGTAATCGGTAGAGTTGGTTATATGGTTGGCTTGGCACCGTTCTTTCAAACGGTTATCGTTCCCTCCAAAACCAACCGTCGCCAACCATCACTATATATATTATTTGCCGGCAGTTATGTCCGGTACCAAGACATTTTCACACACGAAATTGTCCTCTCCTCTATTACCGTTTGCCATTCATTGATCGCTGCACTGATACAATGAATCCACACACTAATATTAATTCCGCTGCACATGTGTTCCATATCCAACAGGATTTGCAGTATTAGTGGATTGGGGAAGTCTTTGTGTAGTCAGTCAATGGTTGTATATTTTCTCCTAAAAGACAACTGGATGTAGGGACAGAATAACGTAAGGGGTGACGAAATTCAAAACTTGTCAACAAAGCTAAATCCCATTTTCCACCAAATAAATCCAACACCCTTCTCAGAATAAAAATGACATGCCTAAGAAGGTTTCGTTCGTTCACACATTTTATCAAACACCTAAGAGGGCATTAAACCTACAATATAAAGTCTTGATCACATAGCAAAGTTATTCAAAGAGAAACTGAATTCAAATATGTAGCATGATACAAATAAATCAATCTGATTAAAAACTGAAACAATCAATCTGATGATGTACTAATGACTGGTTAATTGAGAAATGTAGGGAGTGTAATAATTAAAGAGAAACAGAAATTTTATCTGTCATAAAGCAAATGGTTGTTTTGTTTTTTAACTCTTTTGTTTCTTTCATGAATCATTATGAGGTTTTGATTTTGGCTCATAATTTTATTTAAATTGAAATAAAATGAATGTTTTAATTAACTCATAAAACTCTCATAAATGTATTTAAATAAAGAAAATAAAAAAATATGGAGTTTTCCTACGAGTATAAAAGAACCTCATGATTAATTTTTCAAAATGCCAAAACGGAGATGAACTAGAGAAACCATTTTGTCAACTAGTTCCAATTGCCCTACGTTTACCGATTCAACCCAGTTCGCCTTTGAGCCGCCTGTTTTCTTCATGGGCAGTTTTTCAGGCGAATATAAACCAGCCGATCCAGTCTTTAAAATTGTGGTCAAAACATGTTGACTTAAGTTGTATTTTTTTTATTGAGGTGAATATGCAAGTTTTGCACAACAAAGTAATCATATTCTATACATTAACTATTTGTATAATTAAACTAAAGTGGACACGTTAAAATCAACCTCAACAACCTATGGACATATCGACAACAATCCGACAAAACCCTTAACATTGTCACATTAACCGCTAAACAGGTTGCGGTTCAATCTCTGGGACCAGATAAATGGTCGTTGCTAGGGTTGTATGAATCTGAGATAGGAAGATACTGATAGGGATATTGAATGTGTGTGTGGCTAAATTCTTGGAGGGAAAGCCTTCTTTGCTGCCATTCCTCCCATCTATTTGCTAAACCTTCACCTTCAACCATTCTCACAACTTCTGACATCGCCGGTCGATCCAATGGTACAGCTTGTGTGCACAACAGAGCTATTTGTATCAGTTTTTCAACTCCTTCATTCACATAATTACCTTCTAATTCTGCATCCACCAGTGTCTCCAACTTCTTATCCTCCAAAATTCCTTTAACCTGTAAACAATTTCAAACCCGATATTGAACTTAATTAATTATAGGGCGTAAATAACCCAAGCCACTTGTGAGCTACACGAGACCGGTTTATTAAAAGCTCCAATCGAGTTGAGCTTGAGTCTAAATTGGAGCTCATTTAATGACCAAGCTCGAGCCAAAGCTAGACAAAGATCACTAGACTGAACGAGCCTATTATATACAGAAATATAATAAATTTAATTTAATATATCAAATCTATACTTACTTGATAAATATTATGTGATTATATATGTGTACGACATGACATACTATTCAAATAATATATATGATCTCATGTACAAAGTTAATAGTATAAATTTTTAAAAAGATAACTATATGCATACAAATAAGATAATTGAATGATTAATAAATAACAAACGAGCTGAGCCTGAGTGGAGCTCGAAAAATTACTCATGAGCCAAACTTGAGCTCTATTAAGTTAAATGAGTTAAGCTCAAGTTTATTCACAATTACGCCCTACTAAAATATTCAAGGTAGATGATTTCATATGGACCAGAAGCAAAAAAATTAAGAAATGAAGAAACACATGGTGATGTAGGAGGATGCTTACCCAATGGAGCAGCATGACCTCATTATCTTTCTCAAGGCGGGCAAGATCATATGCCCGCTGGCCTGTAACAAGTTCTAGAAGCATCACACCATACCCAAAAACATCCGTTTTTTCAGAAGATCTCCCAGTGGACAGATACTCAGGGGCAATGTGTCCAATCGTACCACGAACCGCTGTTGTAACATGGGTATCTTTGTACTCCATGAGTTTAGCCAACCCAAAGTCTCCCACAACCGCTTCAAGCTCATCATCCAGCAGTATATTTGCAGCTTTCACATCACGGTGAATGATTTTTGGGTCACTTTGTTCATGCAAATAAGCTAGACCCCTTGCGGCACCCAGTGCAATTCGTTCCCTCGTCGGCCAATCAAGTACGGGTTGTGAAGCGCGTCGTTCTAAAGTAATTAATCATTTAAATATCAATTATGTGCTTAAACGAGATGGATCTATGATTACATTTGACTAAAAAGTCAGAGATAGTGAAAATACCTCGTAGACATGAAGCCACGCTACCGTTGACCATGTAGGGATAAACGAGCAATCGTTCCGTTGGTGTCATGCAAAATCCTTTCAACCGGAGTAGATTTCGATGCACCGCCATACTGATCATTTCAACCTCAGTTTGGAACTGCAACTCACCGCCATGAGTTCGTTCCTCTTTGAGTCGTTTTACCGCCACCAGACCACCATCAGCTAACCGCCCTTTGTAAACTTTACCAAACCCACCGCTCCCAAGAACATTCTTGCTACTAAAACTGTCGGTTGCAACTTGTAGTTCACGAAGAGAAAACCTCTTTAGTTGTCCCAGGTGAACTGCAGGGTCCTCCTCAGCTGCACATATCAGAGAGTTGATATAAGTGAGCAGAAAACAATCGTTAGGAACCAAAAAAGACGGTATCCTGTTAAATTAACAAACCTGGTACATCAAAAAAATGATCTTGTGCCTTTGTGCGCCGCCACCAAGCAATTACAATTAACGGGACCAGGAAAAGGAGCGCAGCACCAGTTGCAACTCCAATAGCAATAGGCGTGGTGGCACTGCTGCCAGCTGAAATCACAGTTGCGTATACAATTAGAAGGCAGTTATTCCTTTATAAACAGTAGTGACTTTAATTCCAATTAAGGTCAGCATATATACCGGATGCAACTTAATTATGGATATGGATCATCCTGCTTGTTACATATATAGTTAATTCAATTCCAAGATAACGCTATGATAAAGAAATCAACTAACCGACTCCAAGTTATAATATAGGGAGTTGTGTTTGTTCTGTTTCTGTCATCTAGCATCTTATGAGTGAAACACTAACTTTTGTATAGATGTTTGGTCATTTCATGAAACCCTGGATTCTTTGCAATAAGTGTAGGTCACTCTTTATCACAATGAAGTTCATTAGATTAAAAATGAGGAAACCTAATCTGACAAAGTAGATTATGTAGCTGGAGCCTAGAGGTGGGCAAAAAAAACCGGACCGTTTTATCTAAAATCGGTGTGAAAAGAACTGGTTAGGACCCGATCCGACCCAGCGGTATGTATACCGGTTCCCCTTGTGCAAAAAAAAAACCCGGTTAATAACCGAAAAAACTGGTTTTTCTAAGCTGACTGTTTGATAACAATAATATTACCGTCAGGGAGCCATTTTGACCGTTTGAAACACTCTCTACTCTCTATATTCTCAAAAACGCTCACTAATCTCTTCACGTTGAAAAAAAGTCTCAAATGAGAACCACTAGTGGTCAATCTTGGGTTAATGTTGGTGCTTATTCAAGCAACGAGGTTGTTCGTGTTATTCCTACGAAGCAAAACCAAGATATTTGGCCACACTTTGATTTGTGAGAGATGACGGCGGGTCTGCAAAAGGCTTGTTGCAAGTATTGTTCTAAATTTTCCCAAAAGACGCAAACACCAATTTGAGAAACCACATCCAAAACACTCACTCGAGGGAGAATTGGAATATGAAGCCATGTTGTACGAGGACGACATAGATGGCGGATTGAGGTACCTGGTGACTGATGAAGAAGCCGCATTTGATGAATAACTCTTAAAACAGCTACAGTTCGGGCGAAGATTAAAAGCCGGCTTTCAAGCATATATTAGTGGAACGAAATGTCTATGTATTTCTTTTTATCGTTTCTTGAATGTTTAAGTTTAAGTTTTTATGCATGAATAAAGAGATCCTTTTTTAAGTATTTGTGTAAATTTAAAAATAATAAAAAAATGGTTTTTTAAACCGGTTTGGGCCAACCCGGTTTGTAACCCGATCTAGCCAGTTCGGACCTTCATGGTCACAAACCTGCTTCACCGGACTTGGTTTTTTAAAATCGGTTCTTTTTGGCACAAAAAACAGGTCGGTTAAAAACATTTAGAACAGTTATTGTATGAAAAATACTCACTAACAAATGAGGCCTATAAATCCAACCCCCTCCATCTAAAAAAACAAACAAAAACACACACAAAGTACTAGCAGTTTTCTTCCTTGTGTACCAAAAATACTCACAAACTTCGTTACTATAGAAGCAAAGTTTTAGTATACCGAGAGGTGAGATCCTTGTAGCAGTTACGGATTCATCTAGGCTAACACCTCTACGTGCAGGGTTGATTAAGAATCTACACACATTGCTTTATTGTATTTTGCACACAAGTCAGAAAGATGTAACAACTAGTAGCACACCGGATACAACATAATCAAGTCTATCCTCTATTCTATACCAATCATCAATATACAAGTAATTAATCATGCTAATTATAATGTTTCCACTTTTAGCTAATATGATTACCACATAGGTGGTATGGTTATGATATTAATTATACAAATGCTAAAGTTATTACTTAACAAGTTAACCCGATAAAAAACTATCCCAAGGTAAAGTAACAATGGCAATGAAAAATACCTGAAAGAGGCGCATTAGGTGGAGCTTGAGGAGCAGGAAATGTCAAGTTGGAATTATTTATGAAACTGAAATAACAGAATTTTGTAGTCAACATCACACAGGAAGATAATATAATAATTTAAACTATTTATTATGATTCAAACTGTATATGAAGTTATTAACATCTAACAGCAAACCTGAGGTTTGTGAACGACGAAAATGATCCATTAATAGGGACAGGTCCGCTCAAATTGTTGTTTGATAGATCACTGTGAACGAAAGAAACTGAACACTTTCAGCCAATTATAGGTTATACCTGCATGAAACTAAGTAAAATAGGCTGAGTTTTATACTTACAGAACTTGTAGCAAAGTTACGGTAGTTAGGGAATTTGGAATAGTGCCTGCCAAAGAGTTGTTATTGAGACGGCTATCCTTGCACACAGAAGAGAGACAACACTGTAATGGATAATTTACTAGTGGAATATCTTAATTAAAATCATGAGGATAATCAGAATGATTTGAAATCATACAGGAAACGAAGGTTCTTAAGTTGGCCCAATGTGTATGGAATATCACCGTGTAATCGGTTAGAGTAAAGATCCAAGCTCATCAAGTTCTTTAATTTCCCAAGTTCAGTTGGAATCTTTCCGGTGATGTTATTACTGTAAAGCTCCCTGTTGCAGAATTAAGTTAATTCACTAAAAGAAATAAACGTATACTACTAAAATATGCAAATTCGGTAGGCAAAAGACTTACAAATACTGTAAGTTTGGAAGTTGACCAAGGTCAGGGACCAGTTCGCCAGACAAACTGGCGCTTCCGAGATCACTGCAACAGAGAAATGACAAACCACAAATTTATTCTTAGATCATCTGATGCAACAAAACGTGAAATTTTGTTGAAACGATAAGCTTACATTCGAGTAACACTACCATCGGAGTTGCAAGTAACATGAAACCATGTACATGGATCTGGGAGGGACTCATCCCAACTTTGCATCATACTGTTGGGATCGGTTAATTTGTTCCTCAAGGCAGTCAACACATCACCTATCTTGCACATATAAATTTGGTTATGTGCTCATCCTAAAAACACTACATCAAAATATTCACAAGGAACCATCATTTTTTATTAAGATTTCTACTTATGAATTTAGGATTAGATTAATATAAATATTTTTGTTGGTTAATCATTTCGTATATATCCTTCCAATCTCATAATATCGCATTAAGTCTCAATACTGCTCATGCAAAAAACGGCTCCTCAAGCCGCTTCACGACCTTGATGTGTGCCACACCTTTTCTGGTCAAACCCACGCAATGGTCCCTCACATGCATTCACATTTTTTAAGTTCAATTATTTTTTTCATGTATTTTCCTTGGTTAATTGTTATTTCGTTGATTTGTTTTCCAAGTGTGGTAGTGGATGAGTGTTCCTAGAATACAGAATTATGGATCCATGATCATCTGCGTGTTTGTTGCGGTAAGTCCTTTTAAGGATATTAGATAAGTATTTATAACTAGTGTACCTTATTGTAATTTGTATTTATTCTTTGGCCCTTATTCATGTCTATATATTGCAACAATCTCTTCAGTTCTATTCATTCAATCATCATATATAATATGGTATCAGCCATTCCACTGAGTGGTTGAAGTTCTCCCTCCCATCCTTTCCCCTTCACCCCTTCGTTTCTCCATCCCATTCTGTTCTTGTTTTTCAGATTCAACCATCCATATTTTCCTGTGTTCTCTTCGTCCCTATCCTCATGGCATCCTTTTCCTCTGACTCAAACCTGATGACCAGTATCACCCCTGTGATGGCATTAAACTCTCTTCCACAAACTATCTATATTGGCGCACTCAAATGAAACCCTTGTTAACATATCATCAGGTCTTATTGCATGTTGATGGCACCATGACTGCCCCTCCACGCACCACCACAACTAATGACAAGAGTACTGTTAATTCAGAATATACCGATTGGGTTCAAGCTGAGCAGAAAACCAACATAATCCTTACTGCATCTCTCACTGAAGAGGCGCTTGGGTTAACAACAGCCCGAGAGATATGGGTTGCCCTTGAGGCAGCGTTTTTAATGCCTCGGTCGAATGTATCCAAAATCTCCGTGATAATCTTCGGTTATCTCAGAAAGGAGACAAGTCTGTCTCTGAATTTGGGCGTGCTTTCAAGGCCGTTTGCGATCAGCTGACTGCTATTGGTCACCCGGTTGACCCTATAGACCAGCTTCATTGGTTCCTTTGTGGCCTTGGACCGGCCTTTGAAACCTTTTCTACAACTATTGGCTCCACTCGACCAGCCCCTAACTTTGCTGACCTTTTGACCCGTGCTGAGAGCCATGAACTTTTTGTTCGGGCGCTTATGGCCCAAACATCTCAGCGATGGCCCCCAGAGCTCTCACCTCATCCCCTCAACGACCCACCAGACCTCGCGGTTCTCACAATCATGCTACACAATCTCGCCCAGCCCGTTATCCATTCAACAGTTACAATAGGGGTTCTTATCGCCCTAATAACCCAAACAACTGATCTCATCGACCACCTACTTGTCAACTTTGTCGAAATTCTGGACATTATGCCACTCAATGTTCAAAACTTCAGACCTTTGCCTTCTCTGCCAGTCCTTCAAAGGAACAACTTGCTCAGGCCTTTCTTGCTCAGTGTCAACTTAATAACAATATCCCAGATTGGACATGTGATACGGGAGCCTCAGACCATATGCTTCCCAACACTCATGGGGTAACTAATCCATCTCCCACTTAAAAGTAATAAACGTGTATTTTTGGGTAATGGACAATAGTTTCCAATATCTCACACGGGTAATGCTAAATTATGTGGTTCTCTTGATCTTAATAATGTTTTAGTTGTTCCACAACTTACTAGAAACCTGCTTTCTGTAAGTAAATTAACCGAGGATAATTCTATTGATGTTGTCTTCTCACATCCTCGTTTTTTTATTTAGGATCGCCTAACCAAGCAAGTCCTCGCCCGGGGTTGTCGTGAAGACGGCCTTTACGCTCTAAATAATACTCATGAAGCGCTCGCTGCGTCTTCGTCGTGTCCCAAAGCGTCTTTTGAAGATTGGCATTCCTGTCTTGGGCATGTCAGTTTTGACACTATTAATATGTTCAAAAATCGTTGCTAATTGTTACTTCCTTATTACCTAAACTGGGAACTTGCTCCCCGTGTGAGCTAGCTAAGTCTAAGCGACTACCTTTTGATAATAATACTAAACGTGCTACCAAACCTCTTGTATTGATCCATTGTGACTTGTGGGGCCCTTCACCGGTAAAATCGGTTGAAAACTTCTTATATTATGTGGCTTTCATTGACGACTTCTCTCGGTTAACGTGGATGTTTCCTCTACGAACCAAAGCTGAATTTTTTGATGCCTTGACTATATTCGTGCCATTTGTCCAAACTCAATTAGCATCAAAAATTAAAATATTCCAAAGTGATGGGGGCACGGCATTCACCAACCATAAGGTTCGAAAATTATTTGAAAACAATGGTACTTTGCATCGCATGTCTTGCCCATACACCCCAACAAAATGCAAGGATGGAACGCAAACATGGACACATTGTCGAAATAGGTTTAGCAATTATTTTTAATGCTAAAATATCTTCTACCTATTGGGTTGAAGTTTTTTCCTCGGCGGTTTACATCATTAATCGCTTACCCACCCCCATTCTTGACGGTAAATCCTCGTTTGAGTTGTTATATAACCAACCACCTCAATATGCAAATTTCCGCACGTTTTGTTGTAGTGTATATCCCTACCTACGTGACTATGCTCCAAATAAACTTGCACCAAGGAGTATACCATGTATTTTCATTGGTTATAGCTCCAAATATAAGGGATATAAATGTTTGGATCCTACTACCTCTCGCATCTATATTACATAACATGCTCGCTTTGACGAGACATACTATCCCCTTGACACTAATACCACTGAAAAACCAACTAACACTCTTGATTTGTCATATTTTTTAGGCACTTCTCTCATTCTAACCAATAACATACAACCAAATAATACCCCACTTACACAACATAATAGAATTCCTACCGTTGACCAAAATACTCACCCTTCTATCCCTTCTACGTAACCACTTGGACCCATACCGTATTTCCCCTCTACAACACCTCCCGGTTCAAACATACCAAACTCTTCTCCATTCACTACTACATCCCCTGCCACGTCTCCCATCACCACTCCCATACCAACCCCCCCAAACTCATCTTCGCCGCACCCTTCCTCTAGTACCGATAGTCCCACCTCAACACCTCCTCCCCACCTCCTCCTCCCACTCATCCGATGATAACCCGTGCAAAAGCTGGAATTTTCAAACCTCGCCATTATGCCGACCTGGCTCACACCGAAAACCTTCCTCTTCATCACGCCTTGTTTGCCTGGTCTAATCCTAAGTCCTATCAAACTGCATCGAAGGATGCCAAATGGGTCCAAGAGATGAAAAATGAGCTTGATGCTCTTATTCGGAATCAAACATGGTCTCTCGTCCCTCGACCCTCAACATCCAATGTTGTTGGATCTAAATGGCTTTATCGTACCAAGTTTTATTTTGATGGTACAGTTGAATGCCATAAAGCTCGTCTTGTGGCTCAAGGCTACACTCAAGTTCCAGGGCTTTACTTCTCACATACTTTCAGTGTTGTCGTTAAGGCTGCCACTATTCGCACTGTCTTAGACTTAGCCGTTATCAATCAATGGAAACTACATCAATTAGACGTTGACAATGCATTTTTGCAGTGCAATCTAACTAAATGTGTCTTCATGGAGCAACCCCCAGGCTTTCTCAATCCTCAGTATCCTGATTATGTATGTAAGTTGAACAAAGCGATCTATGGTTTAAAACAAGCCCCTAGGGCATGGTTTCAGCGCCTGAGTTCTTTCTTAACCAAAAATGGTTTTTTGTGTAGTCGTGTGGATCCATCTCTTTTTATCCTAAAAAGGGAATCTTGTGTGATGTCTTCTTGTCTATGTTAATGATCTAATCCTCACTGGTAATTAACCAAGTGCTCTCACGTCGTTTATCGACTGTCTTCATAAAGAATTTGCCATCAAAGATTTGGGAGAACTCAACTACTTCCTTGGATTGGAGGTTACCTACACAGAAAATAGATTATTCTTAAATCAATCCAAATATACTTACGATATCCTAACACGTTCAAAGATGTTGGATGCTAAACCAGCTCCAACACCTTTTTGCGTGGATGTTTCTTTTGTGTCTACAGGTGACTCATTCTCGGATGCTACTCATTATCGGTCAACTGTAGGGGCCCTCTAGTACTTGACGATCACTAGGCCTGACATCGCGTATGCTGTAAATAAAGTCAATCAATTTTTTGCATGCACCAACCATTACTCACTATCAGGAGTTTAAAAGAATTCTTCGTTATTGATACGGATTCGTATTCGAGTGGACGCTAGAACTCTAGCGTGATAACTTGCCTCCGGCCAACCCGAACGACAAAGAACAATTCTGTTCTAAAAGAAAACTTTTCTTTATTAAAAAAATAGCCTAACATCCAACCAAGGGTTACAATTCCTAAATAGAGAGTTTCTAAAAGATAAACATGGAAACAAATATACGACAATTAAGGAAAAGATAATAACCGGAAATAAATAAAACATAGATGGTTAGTTGGATGTTGATAAAGAACCACCGTCGATCCTAGCCACGGGTTGCCGGGTCGGGTCCTTGATCCTCATCTTCGGGCGAGTCTGGATCCGTATCATCCTCCCCCTCTAAAAAAGGACTTGACCGCGAGTCATCATTAGCGCCTGGATCATACGGAGACAAATCAGCAACATTGAAGGTGGCAAACACTTTGTAATGACTGGGAAGGTCAATCTTGTATTCGTTATCATTGATCCGTTTGAGAACACGGAATGGCCCATCCGCCCGCGGGTGGAGTTTACCAAAACGACCTTATGGAAAACGTTCCCAGCACAAAAATATCCACACAAGATCTCCTTCCTTGAAAACCACCTTGCGACGGTGTTTATTAACACGAGATTGGTACTGCAGATTATGTTTGACTATTTGTTCACGGACTTGCTCGTGTAACAGTTTAATTTGGTTAGCCCGCTCCTCCCCATCTGCACAAAAGGGCTAAGATCTTGCAATGGTGCCAAGTCAAGAGGGGTAAATGGGTTACGCCCGTAAACAACAAAGAATGGGCTGCGGCTCGTGGCACTGTAGTTTGACCGATTATAGGCGAACTCTGCTTGTGGAAGAACCAAGTCCCATTTCTTTGGATTATCGCCCACTAAACTACGAAGGAGGTTTTCCAAACTTCGGTTAGTAACTTTGGTTTGTCTGTCGGTTTGGGGGTGGTGGGGGCTACTAAATTGTAGCTTCGCTCCCAAGCGTTTCCATAAGGTACGCCAAAAGTGACTAATGAATTTCACATCCCGATCTGATGTAATTGTTTTGGGGACTCCATGTAAACGAACGAGCTCATCGAAATAGAGTCGCGCCACTTGGGAAGCATCATACGTCTTGACACATGGTAGAAAATGGGCCATTTTAGAAAGACGATCAACAACAACCATGATTGAATCTTTTTTCGGTTGTGTCAGAGGCAATCCCAAACGAAGTCTATACTAACATCCTCCCATGGCCGGTCGGGAGTAGGTAACGGAGTGTAAAGACCTTGGTTCGTATGATGCGTTTTGGCGACGTGACACGTACAACACCGTTTCAAAATTTCTGACACGTCGCGACTAAGCTTAGGCCAAAAAAACCGGTCTTGCACCAAGGCGATTGTTTTGTCACACCCAAAGTGTCCTGCCAAGGCCCCTTGGTGATACTCAAGAATGATCGCCTCGCGAAATGAAGAGAACGGAATGCACAGACGAGCTCCCTTGTAAAGTAGGCCATCTCGGTGTATGAAATCGCGATATGGCGTTGAGGCACTCTTGGCCCATGCATCACAAAAATCAGGATCATCCTGATACAAAGAAGACAAAGATTTAAACCCCACCACCTCAAAAGCAATCGAGGTCATAAAAGACGGGCGACCGCTCAAGGCGTCGGCCACGGAGTTTGCTGAACCAGACTTGTGTTGAATAACAAAGTTGAAATCTTGTAACATCTCGACCCATTTAGCATGTCGTGGGTTAAGTTTTGTCTGCCCCTTAATGAATTTTAGAGCCTGGTGGTCGGAGTAGAGAATAAATTCGCCCGGGAGAAGATAGTGTCGCCAATACTCGAGACTTCGAACGATAGCGTAAAACTCTTTATCATATGTACTATACCGGCATCGAGTGTTGCTCAATTTCTCACTAAAAAATGCAAGAGGCCGCTGTTGTTGGCTCAAAACACCGGCAATATCTTCGCCGGATGCATCGCATTCAACTTGAAAAACATGCTCGAAATTGGGAAGGGCAAGGACCGGGGCTTGTGTGACGGCGAGTTTTAGTGTGTCAAATGAGCGTTGCGCTGCGCACGACCACTCAAACTTTCGGCCTTTTAAGCATTCTGTGATAGGAGCCATGATGGTACTAAAATTACGAATGAATCGCCGGTAGAAGGAGGCTAACCCGTGAAAACTTCGAACATCATGAAGCGAGGTAGGTGTCGGCCATGAGGTAATTGCCGATACTTTAGAGTCATCCATGCGAATGCCCGTACCTGATACAAGATAACCAAAAAACACAACCTCTGGTGTGAGAAAGTGGCACTTTTTCCCATTGGCGTATAGCTTTTGTTGCCGGAGAACCAAAGAACTGTCGCGGAGGTGAACCAAGTGTTGTTCGACATTCTTGCTAAAAACCAAAATGTCGTCGAAATAAACGATGACGCACCGACCGATGAAGGTCTTAAAAACATGATTCATCAGGCGCATGAACGTGCTAGGAGCATTAGACAAACCGAAAGGCATGTCCATCCATTCATATAACCCGTCACACGTTTTAAACACTGTTTTCCATTCGTCACCGGAGCGCATCTGGATTTGGTGATAGCCGCTGCGTAGATCGATTTTAGAGAAAACCGATGCGCCATGTAAATGGTCGAGCAAATCATCAAACCGGGGTATGGGGAAACGGTATTAAATCGTGATTTTATTAACAACACGACTACCAATACACATGCGAAACTTACCTCCTCATTTTGGAACTAAAAGAGCCGGTACGGCACACGGGCTCATGCTCTCGCGGATTAGACCCTTGTCTAAGAGATCGGTTACTTGGAGCTGGAGCTCCTCAAACTCCTTTGGATTCATGCGGTAAGCTGGTTTGTTTGGAATGCTAGCGCCCGGAAGAAAATCAATACAATGTTGGATATCACGTTCGAGGGGAAGACCGGCTGGAATATCATCTGGAAACCCATCTAAAAATTCGGTGATTAATGGTTGGACTGCAACCGGAACTGTTAGGACGAGTGGATTCTCTTCGCTAATGAGTAAGCCGAAGATTATGTGCCCGGATTTATTTGGTTTCGTTTTATGGAAACCCGAAAAACAGAACCGGAGACGAGCATAGATTCGGCGCCTTCCTCGGTCGGGTTGAGTGGGGCTAGTGTGATGTTTACCCCGTCTTTTTTGAAAGAATATGTATACCGAAAACCGTCGTGTTTAGCACGCCGATCGTACTGCCACGGGCGTCCCAACAATAAGTGATATGCATCCATCGGAAGGACTTCACACCATATCTCATTCGTGTATTTGTTACCAAAAGAAAACTGTACCAAGCAACGATGTGTAACCTTGATGAGGTAACCCTTCTTAAGCCACGTGAGTTGATAGGGTTCAGGGTGGGGTTGAAGGGGTAAATTAAGTTTTTCCACCATTGAAGCGGCGACGATGTTTTCGCAACTACCCCCGTCGTTAACAACATCACAAACCTTACCTTTTGCTGTGCACTTGGGGCGAAAAATATTGTTGTGAAGCCATTGGGTGTCATCTTTCGGGTTGTATACGGACGTATTTAGAATACGTTGGATCACAAGTGCCTCACCCCGATCGGGGTAAATAATCTTCGTTTTGCCTGTAAGCGTGGTTTCCGGCTCCCCGGTGTCCCGTTTGAAATGCCCGATACCATGACATTTATGACAACGGTTGGTATTAGTGCTAGATCCTGTCGTAGGTACCACTGTCGGTGGGTCGGCTTTGATTAGGCCGATCCGAGAGGAAATAGGTGGAACAATCCCCGGACGGGTTGGAAAACGGGGGGTCACCGCCTTTGATTTTGACGCGAATTGTTTTTCGACCCGCTGCGCTAAGCTGCACACATCATTAAACAACCAATATTGTTGCAATAAAACCACATCGGAAATTTCAAACCGAAGTGCGCCCAAGAAACGGACGATTACCTATTCCTCCTCTTCTTCGATCCCACACCGCATACGTAACTGTTCGAACTCGGTGATAAAGTCCTCAACCGAAAGAGAATTTTGTTTAAAATTGTGGTAGTCTAAGAAAGTATCTTGTTTATGATTAACTGGTAAAAACTTGGAACCCACGTTAAGCGTTTCATCTTGTCCCACGTCTCCACCTTCCGTTTACCCTCCCGATAACGTTGGTGTTGTAAGTGTTCCCACCATAAAGAAGCATGTTTGCGTAAACGAATAGCGACAATTTTTACCTTTATGTTTTCTGGAATTTGGCGAAGGTCAAAGACGCGTTCAACAGTCTGGAGCCAATCAATGAAGTCATCGGATTGCAAACGACCCTCAAACTCGGGAATCTCGGTCCGAAGGCCCAAAGAACGCAACGGATCAGCCGGCGGTGGGGGGTTATGGACATGACGGTTTGGACGACGGCCAAAAATATTGTAGCCGTCGGCATCTCCCAAACGTCGGACTCCGTGCCGGACTCGTCTACTGGCGGTTGTTGATTCAATTCGAGTTCACGAACCCGTTGTTGCAATCTTTCGATCTCAGCGTCACGTGGGTCACATGGAGCATGCCTGTTGCCTCCGGCGGCGAATCTACGGTGATGACGACGATCTCCCTCACGATCTGACATTCTGAGTAACCTGGTGCTCTTGATACCACTTGATACGGATTCGTATTCGAGTGGACGCTAGAACTCTAGCATGATAACCTGCCTCCGGCCAACCCGAACGACAAAGAACAATTCTGTTCTAAAAGAAAACTTTTCTTTATTAAAAAAAATAACAATTCTTAAATAGAGAGTTTCTAAAAGATAAACATGGAAACAAAGATACGATAATTAAGGAAAAGATAATAACCGGAAATTAATAAAACATAATTGGTTGGTTGGATGTTGATAAAGAACCAGCACCGATCCTAGCCACGGGTTGCCAGGTCGGGTCCTTGATCCTCATCTTCGGGCGAGTCTGGATCCGTATCATTTATCTTAAAGGTACACTTGCTTTTGATCTACACTACAGTCGTCCCAATCACACATCTTTATTGGGCTACTCGGACGATGTTTAGAAACACGACGGTCAACTTATGGATTTTCTATATTTTTAGGGGGCAATCTCAGTTCTTGGAGCGCCAAAAAGCAACCCATTGTTGCTCACTCAAGTTGTGAATTTGAGTATAGGGCCATGGCTAACACTGCTGTAGAAATGGTTTGGATCACCCACCTTCTTCATGAACTTCACTCCCTACCGGCAGACTATCCAACAATTCTATGTGACAATCAAAGTGCTTTGTTTCTCACTTAAAATCCAGTTTCTCATAAACGTGCTAAACATATTGATCTTGATTATCACTTTTTACGAGAACTGGTCGCTTTAGGGAAATTGGTTACGAATTTTTTTTCCAACCAAGCTTCAAGTGGTAGACATATTTACCAAGATTCTTCGCAAACCTCAGTTTATCAACTTTCGTCAGATTCTTCGGATTGGTCCGCCACCGTTTTGCTTGCGGGGGAATTAGATAACTATTCATAACTAGTGTACCTTATTGTAATTTGTATTTATTCTTTGGCCCTTATTCATGTCTATATATTGTAACAATCACTTCACTTTTATTCATTCAATCATCATACTATAATAAAGGACCTTTCTATTTGGTTAATAAATATGAAGAAAAAGGTATCTAAATTTCTATCTAAGATTCTATCTATTTACCTGTCTAATTTATTTTGGCCAACAATCCGTTGGAACCACATTAGACCTATTAAGCAATTTCCAGATTGCCTCTAGCGTCTCTGACTTTCTTAAACTAAGATCATCGTCAAGATAAAATATCCGTGACACCTTAAAAAGTGGGGCACATATATCTAATCTATATAGAGGTGAGAACTATGAAACAAGGCAATTATTTCTTATATTGCATTGCTTAGGAGCAGATAAAATATTTATGTTACCTAGTTTGCCCTTGAGTATTAGAAACATTCGAGGGACACATAGATGACTTCAAATCCTCTAATTTTCCCTAGAAACAAAAGTACCTTTATATGATCCTGTACGCATGTATGTGTATATATGTGTGTGTGTGAAATTTAACCTTTTAGAACAATATATACCAAGTTTTCTCTTAAGCTATTATGCAGTAAGTGACTATATTTGATCAAGAATAATGAAAAAGAAAAAAACACATACCTTCAGCATTCCCACAAACTCTTAAGAAATTAAAAAACCCAAAAACAAACCAAAGGAGGATCACGGGGAGGGTGCGTTCCATTCCCCTAAAGCTAACAGCCTAGACAATTTGTCAACCGAACACAACTCAAGCAACCAAAAGCTTGAAAACAAAAAATGCCAATTTTGAACACAGCTCAAGCAAACAGTACTGATTTGAATCAGTCTTGAAAAATGGTAATTATGAAGTAATTTCCTGTGGGGTTTGCAGTGTTTAATATGCTAAGCTGAATGGATGGGAGAAGTCTTTGTGTAGTCAGTCAAGGGTTGTATATTTTGAATGTATATTTTCTCCTCAAAAGACAAGTGATTGTAGGGACAAAATAACGTAACTGGTGGTGCATTTTACTCCTTTCAGTTTCTAAACAATTTGAATATTCAACAAAAGAAACTAAACTCAATAGCATAAGTTCATTTATGCATTTTATTAAACACTTAACAGGGCACTATGAAGTTCTTGATCACAACCCAAAATTATTAACAGAAATGCTGAGATCCAACGCTGTGGCATGATATAGACAAAGAAATCAGAATAAAGAAGTAAAGCATAGTTTCTTGTTTTCCATTAGTCCAGCATCTCCAACTTATTGGGCTCCATAGTCCTTTTTATTTTCCCAAGAGAAAACTGCACTTTTTGTTCTTTCGGTTTCAAAGATTTTCACAGAAATAGTCCTTTAACTTTAAAAATTACAGTGGCTGTCTTTTACGTTTGTGCATCCTTGAAGGTGATAAACTTTTCACAAAACGCAGCTAAAAATCTTGGTTAAATCACCTCACGTGCTATTAACGTGAGGGTATAATCGTCTTTTCCAAGGGCAGTTTAATGAATTTGTTCCTTTATTATCTACTTCCCTTCCACCCCGTTCATCAAATCTAGGGTTCCAAAGAACAACATTCGCTTTTTGAAGAAAACGTCGAAGGTCAAGAAGATAGTTATGTGTTGGTGTGGGAAGGAAGTATTACTTCGTACATCATGGGAAGGAAGTATTACTTCGTGTACATCATGGACAGACTGTAACCCAGATCAGGTTTGTTAAATTCCTAAAAGTTAAACCCTATTTTTTCTATAAATGTGATTTTTTATAATGTTGTAGGTTGCAAATTATGGTTTCTTTGGTTGGATGGATTAAGAAATGTGCAATCGGGCTAGGGATCTCACCTGGTCTTGTTAGGGGCAGGAACATGCTTGAAGAATAGTTAAGAGAGGGGTTGATGAACCAAATAAGTGGAAGAAGTACCCGATTGCTAGTTGGGTGGTCTTTGCAGCCGTTCTTATTTTATTTCTAACCTAAGCTTAGTGTAGTGATGCATGGTAGTATAATGTATGGTAGTCAAATGGAATCCCTGGTATATGCATTATGAATGCCCCTTTTGTAAAACTATGTTAAGGGAAATTTTTTGATGTAATGAAGATTGTTTATTAATGCAAAGCTTGTTTGTTAATGCAAATGTGCTGTTGAATAATGCAACTGTGGTATAATGGGTCAAATAAGAGAACAAGAATTGCAAATGTGTTGTTGAATAATGCAAAAGTGGAATAATGGTAGTGGAATAATGGGTCAAATAACTGAACAAGAATGGCACGTTTGTGGCATAATGCAACAAAGGTATATGGGTCAAATAATAGAACAAGAATGTTACATTTGTGTCTAGAGGTGCACAAACTGGATCTTTTTGAAAACCGGATCGAATTTTATTCGATCCGGATAAAGTCAAACGATGGTCAAACCCAGATTGTGGAAATCTGGATCGGATTTTATCCAGTTTGAAGGTCAATAAAAGTCGATCCTATACGCCCCGGATCGGATTATCGGAACCGATTTTATAAAAAAAATCTGAATTTCGGATTAAAAAAAATATATAAAACAAATAACTATAGAACAACTAAATAGGATAATTTAAACTACAAAAATCATATATTATTTTTATGAACTTTTTATCAGTTATATAACATAAATTCATTAAAAATATAAAAACATTAATAAATAAATAAAGTAAACTCACAAAGTTCAATTTATAGATTTTTACAAGTAACACAACATCGCTTAATAAAAAAAAATACCAAGTAAATAATACATATATAAGATAAACCCAATAAAATTTATATGAAAAATAAGAAACCAGATTTTTTAAATCCGGATCCAAAAATCCGGATTGGATCCGATGCGAGAAGCTCCAGAAATGGTGGGTTGAAAATTTGAAATTCAGATTGGATCTGCCAGATTATAAATTCCGGTTTCCTCATCAGATCGATTTTGAATTATTTTTTGGATTGATTTCAGATTCAGATTTTTGTACACCTCTATTTGTGGCATAATGCAATAGTGGTATAATGGGTCAAATAACAGAACAAGAATGACACATTTGTGGCATAATGTAATGGGCCAAATAATAGAACTATCAAACAAAAAATTGCATACATAATAACAGCATTAAACTGCCAAAAGTAACAAACACGCTACATTAAACTGACCCATTCAAAAGAGACCCTAAAAGTAGTACCAAAGTATCAAATTACATAACTTATAACATCATAAAACAACCATAAATTTCCAATAGATTACCCCTTCTTGCACTTCTTTGCCGCCCTTCCTTTTCCATCCTCTACAACCACCTTCCTTTTGCCTTTCCCACCACCACCACTAGTTGACTTTGTTGCACCAGCCCCGACAGTTGACTTCTGTGCACTATCATTAACAACTACTTTTGTACATGAGTACCTGTTGTGCCCTTCCCTTTACACTTTCCACACTTCTAGATGGAATTTTTCTTAGAAAGGTTCCTCCCTTTGTCACATCCTCCATCTCCACTGTAAACTTCCTCTTGTTTTTTTTGTTCTTCCCATTTATTTGTGATGTTTAGGAGGTTTCAATGTTGTGGGAACCACATACTTTGGCCCACATGGATTTTACATTGACAAGGTTAACCTTAAAGCTATACACTTGTTTCCAATCATCTAACCTATACAATGGATGCACCCAACTTTCCAATAGGCCAACTTGTTTACCATTAATGCCCATGAACCAAATAGTTACCACAACATGTCTGCAAGGGATACCTGTTATCTCCCATGCTCTGCATGTACACCATTTCCTATCCGTATGCACCGCACACTGATTCTTTCCACTGGCTTGATATTGATCACCACTATTCCACTACACAGAATATCTTGTTGCCTTTGTTTTGACAGTTTCCAATAGTTCCTTGGCATGAGGTGTAAGCCACCAATCTGTTTTTCATGGACCTTTAAAATTGTGACAATCCTCCTCATCAGTATTCCCTAACGTACTCAAGTGTATATATGATTAGCTTGTCTCTGCCATCCATAGTTTTGATGTTGAAAGACTTACACATGTTATTCAGCAACATGTTATATCAAAAGTCAACAACTTAATAGCAACATGTCAAAGGTCAACAGCTTCTTAACACATTCTCAAATTGTTAAAAGTCAACAGGTTTTTTAGAAATACCTAAAAAGTGAGACAATGTACAAAGCTTAGGGCCTATTTTTTATAGCCATAGATGAGCATTCTTGTTAAGTTTTTTTTCCAATTGTCCATTGCTTCTTACCACTAAACAGCTGTTGTACATGACCCTGCTTTCCATAATGCATCTTTATAAAGTTGACACTTTAAAGTCAACTTCAAATTCTCATAAATATGCTGATATGCGCCAAATGCAACATATAAATCGTATCAAATAAGGTATAAAATCAACCCTTTTTAGTACTAATGTTGGGAAAAGTGCGCGTGTTTCTTTGTATACTTTTGATTTTCAGGATTAAAAGAGCTTAAATGTACAAAAGGAGCAAATTAACCACCAAAACCAGCATAAGTATAGAAGAAGAAAAGATAACACACTATACCAATCCCTGAGCTTCACCCCAAAAGCCAAAAACAACGAATCAGAAGTCTAGCACGGGGCCGTGCCTGGTCAGCAAGGGGCCGTGCCCCTTCAAGATTCCAGAAAAGAAAAGACAAATAGAAGAAGAAAAGAGACACGGTGTCGTGTCCCATGGACACGGGCAGTGGTCAACTTCCTGATTTGTGAATCTTGGATAGTACAACAAGTACAATGGCTACGGGACCGTGCCGTTAACACACGGGGTCGTGTGGCATCTAATCTGACAAGCTCATTAAATGAAGACAGAGAAGAAGGGAGACATGGGGTCGTGTGAAGCTACTATTTCCAGCTATAAATAGGGGTGCTTGGTTTTATTCCAACTCATCCCTTGGCAAAGCAATTCTCACACACCAGTCACCATTCCACCACCATCATCCACCACATTCATCCATCATCCATCCTTAGAGTGTGTGTAGTAGTCTCAGGCTCCAAGATTGATCATAAGAGTTTTTGTCAAACAAAGGCAATACTTGGCTAATCTCTTACATCACTTGGTGAACAAAAGTTATTTATGTATTACTTTGATTTCCAAGTTTTGGTTGACTTTTTAATTGGATATGTATTAATGACTTTAAAGCTAGTTTTTCATATTGAAAGTGAACTTTATTCTATCATCTCTTCATGTTTTGGTGATTCACTCATTCGTGTCTTTACGGTCTATATAAAGCGCGTTAACTGCCTGGAAGGGGGTTAGAAGGATTCCTCGTTAAGTGTATAGATCCTATGAAGACTTGGTTCAAGCTTATTAGGACTTCCCTTGAGGCAGCTAGCATCAAATCGGGGAAGTAAGAACGACTTGAATCCCTTATAAATAAACTACTATTAAAACTTTAAACCGGCCTTGCGGGACTGTATCCCTGCTGACTCGGACCAATATGGTCAAGGGTAGCATTGCCTCCAAAAGAGGGACATGCCACATTTTGCATTAATAACTTACTTAAATATTTTTCAATATTCCGGCCTTGCAGGACTGTATCCCTGCTGACTCAGACCAATATGGCTGAGGGTAGCGTTGCCTCCAAAAGAGGGACATGCCACTTTAACAAAGATAATCTCTTGAAAAACCCAAAGTGCAGAAATTATCAAAGAATACATAAATAACGAGTCATAACCAAGTGATTCTATCTTATTTGTTGTTTCTTTTACTACTTAGTTTATTTCCTTACGTTTACTTATTAAAAAACTTTCTATAAATTTTATTAGATTAGACGTCGACGATATTAGGGTATTAAAAGCTTTTGTGTCCTTGGACGACCTTTATATCTTACCATCACTATTCTACACCAACAATGGGTGCACTTGCCCTAGCGTGTTGTAGAGAGTGATAGTTGTATATCATGTTTTTATAAATTTAAAGCTTGAATAAACGAGTAAAAAGTACTTAAAATATATCTAAAAATCACGCACTCCACTCACGTCAAGTTTTTGGCATCGTTGCTGGGGACACAATGATTTTAAGAAAGTTTATAATCTGCGGCCTAATCATTTTTATGCTTTTCTAATTTTCTTTTTAGGTTTTTCTTCTTTTTTTCTCAAATTTTTCTACTCTCTATAGAAAGAACAAGGGGCCGTGTTTGATCAACATAGGGCCGTGTTTGACCTACAATACGGGAGGGAATCTGTTTTCTGGTTAATGGAATCAAGACACGGGGCTGTGTTACAGGAGCATGGGGCCATGTCCAACCCCCAGTATGTAGGAACCTGAAAACAAAAACTTTTTCTTCACAGCACAGGGTCCTCCCACATAGACACGGGGCCATGCTACTTTTGTGATTAGCAATTTTTTTTTGTTCTCAAAAAGTCCTGCCATCCTGCATAATTCTCCAAAAACACAACCTGGTGCATGACCTCCACCTTCGACAAAGACATAAAAGTGCCACTAGAAGAACCCGAGCGTTTTTTCCGAAAAAAGACTTCAAGCTTAAAACCGACAAAAAGCCTCAACCCGAAACCCCACTATGGCAGATCAACCACTCTCATGGATTACTTACAGCCTACGGTCGGAAATTTTGGAGCCGCTATTAACCCTCCTAAGGTCGATGCCAACAACTTTGAGCTTCAACCCCACCTCATCCAAATGTTCCAAAATTCCGCCACCTTTCACGGCCTACCCGATGAAGATCCCTATTTACATATTACCATCTTTTTGGAGATATGTGATACCTTTGGGATCAATGTAGCCTCCAACAATGCTATCTGGCTGTGTATGTTCCCTTTTTCCCACAAAGACCGATCAAAAGCTTGGCTAAACACCCTCCCAAGTGGATCCATGCACACTTGGGATGAGCTTGCCCAAAAATTTCTCTACAAATAGTTCCCTCCCGCTAAAACCACAAATCTCATGACCGAAATTAATTCATACTCTCAATACGATGGGGAAACTTTGTACGAGACATGGGAAAAGTTCAAGGAGTTATTAAGTAAATGCCCGCATCATGGTCTTGAACAATGGAAACAAGTGTCCATTTTCTACAATGGACTCTTACCACACATATGGGAAATCTTTGATTCCAACTCCGGCGGACTTATTGGGAATCGGCGACCCGAGGAAATTTATAACCAAATTTAGGAAATTGCTAATCAAATTTAGGAAATTGCTCAAAATAGTTTTCAATGGCACAACCCTAGGGGTTCAAAATCCATTGCCCCAAATGAAGAAACACCAAACCAAAATCTATTGGAATAGATCTAGATCCGAGGACATGGTTTCTGCATAGAAGGGTTAATCTCTTGTTTGATCATCGTTGGAAAGAACTTCGTCTGAAATCACAGCAAAATAGAAAACCGTTGTTAGCCTCGCCACAGGGAGAATGGGGATTCTCTCCGTGGCCACCCTCCGGCATAAGAATAAGTATCGTGACTTGAAGAAGATGAAGTGTAAGTAGTGAAGAGTGAATGAATAGCTTGTACCTCAAGTCTTCTATTTATAGCCAGAATTTTGGGTGTTAAAAGTTAACGGAGTTGTAACGGAATCTTTCCCATCATTAGTGGTTACATCTCCATCCATGCACATGGATTGGAAGATGATCAAACGTTGGGGTAGAGCCACGTGGAAAGTGGTTTTCTTTGGATCTCATGAAGATTGTGCTGACATCTGGTGCAGGATAGATGTCTTAGATGCTGCCACGTCACATTTGGTTACAACCGAATAGAGGTCTGCACGATTGCCATTTAATGATTCTAGAAGATCCAAGGTTGTAGAGCCTTGATCTATCGCCACCTGTCCAGTTGGTTATAACAGAAAAGATTCCTTTAGGTCAGTTCTTCATTACCTACGTGCGAAGACGTCTGTGCACCAGACTTAAGAGTTTTGATACTCTTCTTACTTCAAGCTTAACTATACCCTTGCGCGGTTCCGCGCAAGGTTGTTAAATGTAGTTTAGATGTTTTGCTCTTTGTTCTCGCACGAGGATAATAAAGACTGTGCTTTTAGGTCAATCTTACCTTTGCGCGAGGTGTGCAAGGTCTACTAAGTGATATGTTGACATTCTGATGGTATGGTCTCCTGCGCCGGTTCAGGACTTCTAGGACCACACCCCTTCAAGTCCCCCAATCCAGTGTTGCTCTTATGCGCAAATGGTAAGTAGGTGAAGCACTGGACTATAATAATTATCGAGTATGTGCGTTGATTACAAGGGTTGTAAGTTTTTTGTTAAGGATCCCTACGACGGGAAAGTAGGAAGCTTCTAGATGAAGAAAAGCCACTACTCCAGATAAGGTTTCAAATTTGAATTTCATAAAGCTGATGTGTCGGAAGGCAAGTTGTTGAGGGAAATCTGGGTGAAAGTGATAGCTAATGGCTGTGTGGTAGGTTATCAACAACGTCGGATGCTTTTTCATTAATGAATCGCAGAAAAATAAAGACCAGCCCGCGTAGAAACCGTCAAACTCCCACTTGCCCTCCATGTGTCACTTGTAGCTTCGTTTCCGGGTTTTGAAGGCTTCACGTTTCCTCATCGCATTAAATGCGTGGGTATAAATACTCGACTTGGCCACCGGAACTTCATACCCTTATCCATTTTATTGTATCTTCTCCAAAAATTCTCTTTCCAAAACTCTCATTCCTCACTTTGTCACATATTAATCGAAAGTGATGACTGCAGACAGGCCTGAAGGCGCTGCCGAAGAGGAAACGATGAGCTTACTTCCGATGTTGAAATGGTCGGAGAGCAGCTTTAAGAAACTTGTTACGGGTTTCCGTTTTCCAAAGAAATGGGATGCCCGATACCCTGCTGAGCGCGAAACTGCGGCAAATGCCCCGCCAGGTTATATAACCTTGTTCTCAATTATTTTGCCGACGAGAACTTTAGATTACCGGTGAAAAAATTCTTCTTAAACATCCGTGATTATTATAAATTTCACATTTCCCAGTTGAATCCTATAGGAATGGTGAGGATAAAACATTTCAAATTTGTGTGCCGGACTATGGATATTAGCCAACCATAAATCGGTTCCGGGTGTTCTACCAACTCCTCTACGCATTAGGGATTTACTCGTTCCAACATCGTATTCAAGCCAAAAAGATATTACATACACCGCCCAAATCTTATCATGATTGGAAAACAAAAGTTTTTCTATATCAAAGCTAGAGTTATCCCCATGAAGATGTACTTCCGTGGCGCAGAGGATTTTCCGGTGGCAACCATCTCTATTCTAGATCAAGAGTCTTGGTACCAAGATATCAAGGAGATCCGGGACCATTCAACTACAGAGAGAGCCTTGACTGCTGCAGGGATGAGTTTATTATGGAAAGCCAATCGTCGTGAGAACCCGGTGTACATGGAAGGAGAAAGGAGTAAGTCATATTGTGGTGTTGTTATTATTTTCCGTCTTGCCAATTGTTGCTTAACCATGCGCTTTTATGTAGGAGTTGCGCGATATATTACGGCGTATCAGAGAGAGAATGGGCGGATGAAAAACATTCCGCTAAAGCTAGAAGAGCCAACTTAGTATTCTCAGATACTTGGGAATTTTGAGTTACCCAAAGATGAAGATTTAGCCGTTCCTATTTCGTCTGGAAGCGGTAAGTGATGTCTGCCAGTTGTATGCGCCCCCTTCATTTTGTTTAATATATGTTGCGCCATGATGTCGGTGAGTTGTTGAAACTTGGAATCGACCCAGATTCCAAGAAGAAACGGCGTGCAGGGCCTAGTACTGGTGTAACTAAAAAACCTGCTACAGCCAAGGTGGAGCATCAAAAAGGTACGTACTATGTGCCTGACACTTAGGTTGACTATGTAGTGGTGTCTGATTCTTAGAAGGCCTTACGCCTATAGGCTTAAGGAAACCCAAGCCGTGATGAACCGATTGACTTGGATTCAAGTCCAGAACATCTGAAGAGGAAGACTGAAAAAAGAACTCTCCCAAGGGATGACTCTGTTGCGCAACCTCCGAAGAAAGTCGCTAGAAAGAAAACTATAGGGAAGCGCGGTAATCTGGATGCCCTTGCAGCAAAGTTTTCTCCATGTAAAGCTTTGACCTTTCACTTGATATTTTACGAGGCTTGTATAATCATTTCTACGCATTTATTACACAGGGAAAGGTGAAGCCTCGGTCTTTACAGCGGAACCTCCTACCTTTCCCACAGAGTCTTTGCAAATATCGTCACCCCCTTATGACACTGCCCAGGCGCAGAGTTCAAGGAGTGATGATTCGGGGGTGAAAGATGGGGAAGCAAGTGTAGGTGTTAAGAAGGTTGTTGCGCTAGAGGGAACACCTACTGTGGTTGTCGATAGAGGAGCTCTTAAGAACGACTATGGGTGAGCTGCCTAAAGATACCCCTCCCCTGGAAGGTCAAACCGTCGAACAAGAGCTCGAGGGAAATGCTGAAGGACTTGGGAAATTAGCTCATGTCGAGGAATCCCCAATTCGTCCAGATGAAACTCTGGGTGATTATAATTATCTATCCTACTCAAAGAAACGTGTTGCCGACATTCAGATGCCAGTCTAGAAATTGAACCAAGGCGAGAAGTTTAGCCACTTGCAAGTATGTCGTGAATGGTTTAAGGGTGCCTTTCCTCCAGCGGAGGTGAAAGAACGAGGAGAACAAAGCTGTGAACAAACTTATCGTGCCTACTTGCAACTAGCAGCCAGTTCTGCCTCCAACACCTATAAAATAATCCGTGAATGGTGGAGCATGCACAAAGAGCAGCAAAAATTTAAGGTTGCCAAGAAAGAGATGGTTACTGAGCGGGCACAAATGGCCGCGCTAAGAAAAGAGTTTGAAGCCAAAAAGGCTAAGTTTGAAGACGCGCAGAAAACAGAGGAATGGTCTGTGATGGGATGTAAGAAGAAAACGGAAACTGCAGTGCTACACTTGCTAAGGAAGCAAGTTGTGGAAAGAAGCTTGTGAGAGGGATAATAATTAGAAGATATCTGATAGGAGTGTCACGCCTAGTCAAAGATAATATTTATAGTCCCAAATTACCCTTAACAATGTGTTAGTGGTAGTAAGGGGTCAAACCATGAAGAGTTTGTGGTTTGTGCATGGACAATATTGATTTTAAAGGTTGTCACAATTTATGAAGCTTGCTATGTTGGTTATTTGAATTTTTGTTTGTTTGAAAGAGTATCGGAATGATCCGACAAAATTTTTTCTAATTAATTAACTACGAAAACTTCAATGATTGCAAGAAACTTGATTGAATGATTATAACAATAGTGGAGAACAAGGTTCACGCCCGGTTCAGTAATTGAAATACTAGGGTTCCTACACGTTTTAGATTCAATTCAATTGTAAAAATGATCAACGAGTTTAGTGTTGTGTGGCTTAGGTGCCAAAAGCTATCGACGTTGTAAACAATGGACTACAGTGCACTTCTTCAGCAAGAACATGTAAAATCTAACCTAGACAAAGCATAATTACACATAAACGTTTCGCAAAGTCAAATTTAATCTTAACTCGACAATTCACGAATTCAATACAAATGCAAGTCAATTATCATAGGTTTAAAAATCAAATCACAAGTTGTCACAAATCAACACTCAAAACAATGTCAAATCCTACAACTTACAAAGGCCTACACCGGGGTGAAACCCTCAAGAATTAGCCGCTCATGACGAACGGAAATTGAAACCTTGAACTTGAACATCTTGAAGCTTTGGTAATGGTGATGATGATGATTAGGGTTTGTATTGGATGGTGAAGGTAAATGGATGGATGAATTGGTTGATGATGATGGTGATAATGTATTATGGTTTAGACGTTAGGATGATTCGGAGAATTGGTATGAATTGGTGGTGATAGAGATGATGGTAGGGTGATTCTTGGCTCCAAGAACAAGTTCAAACCTTCAAAAATGCGTAACCCGTTCGAAAATGGTCAACCACATGATATAACTCGTCCTCAAACTAGTTTCAGCGTCTGACAAATGGAAGGGGCATCGCCGACGGCCCCTAATTCTTCTGATTTTTCTCAGACGTTCTAATCCAGTGCCTACGGTCAATTTTTACTGACGGAACTACCGGAGAGGCGTCGCCAACGGCTTCTCTAATTCATGCTTTCTAATTTTTGTTTTCATTTTGCACTCCCGGTTGACCCGTTTTCTGCCCCAATGCTCCAAAAAGCTCCCGAATACCTCCTTAAACTCCGTAAAACTGTAAAACACAAATCCAATCAAAACTAGGCTATTTAAAACTAAAAGTTATGTAAAACATAAGCTTAAGAACAATAAGAACACCGGTTTTCGACCACGCATCACATCCCCACCCTTGTCTTTTGCTTGCCCTCAAGCAAATATGTTTTTCACTTTCATGTGGGTCGAATGAGAAACACACTTCCTATTCTTGAGACGTAAGCTAAGGTCTAATGGCATAGCCGGTTCACAAATCTTAACAATTTTTCAAACATTTAACAATAAAGTGATTAATCACATAAAGTTTAATTATCCAACATCAACCCGCCCCTTGAAACTCACATATCATACACACCCATCAGAATGTTCTCTCCACTCGGTTTAAGAATTGGTTAAAAGATGATACATTAGCACTCTTTATGTAATCACTCAAACCGATTAGAACACGTACCCGCATAGGCTTGCAACTCAATCATTCTCCACCACTGAATACCAACACTAAGCACAGGTCAATAGGTCTTTGATGGGTTGTAACGGGGCTAGGCTAAAGGTATGGAATAAGGTATTTTGAAAGTGGCTAAGGTGATGAAAACTCGATTTTTATTACATACGCAACTACTCTAAAACGACTCTTACAAATAAACAAACTAAGAGGCAAACAATTTCGCCTTTTATTCAACAAACTCTCAACAAATATTTTTATGCTTTTCTCAACGATTTTTTCTCTTATTTTTCATCATATTTTTTGTATTTTTCAAATCCAATTGCAACTAAACCTAAAATCGAGTTTTCAACACATGGTTTTAAAATAAAGGTTAAATGGTCAAGGGCTAATTGGGTTAGTCAAACGAAAGGTTTAAGCTCAACATTGGCGACTAAGGGATTAATTTCGGGTAAGGATATATAAATGGCGTAAAATGAAAAGGTTTACCTAATGCCTTAATCATTATTGTGCTTGTATTCGGTCTATGGTCTCAAACGCATCAAAAGTTGCAAGTTCTATAATACACGACTAATGGTCCACTAAACCAAGAAATATACGCATATATGATGTATAAAGTGGCTCAAAATCTCACGTACAAAGGGTATGGTATGCGATATGTACAAAATGCAAGTTTCTTAGGCGGATTATTCCCAAGTAACCACTCGCTAAATACCCGTCATGTTATTAAGTTGAACTTGACCATGACAAAAGACCATATGGGTTGTGCCATCCTTCATTAACTTAGTTACTTGTGCTTTTAGATTGCTTCAAACAAAGACATTTTGAAAAATTTTTAAAATTGTTCCCCATCCCCACACTTGAGGTCAACATTGTCCTCAATGTGTAGTGTTTAAAAGAACAGGTCAAAATCGAAAAACTTTTTCTCTCCATCCCCACACTTGAGGTTAACATTGTCCTCAATGTGTAGGAATAGAGATTTTTAAAACTCACAAGGGATTTGACACGGCTAACCTTCCAAAAAATTTCACCCCGGAAAAAAAAAACAAAATACAATACACTTATTCAAACTAAGAATCAAAGCTAAAAGAAACGTATACACCTTATTTTCGCTCATTCTTCGTGTGCTCTTTATTTTTCAACCAAAATGGTCGTCTCACGAATATAATGTATCAACAAATCTCAACCCTTGTGTAGAAGCAAGCTTCTCACAACCATCAAAACTTGTTAGTTACTTAGTTCTACCATTTTTACAAAAAAATTTACCGAGTCATATTTTTATTCAACTTTGATTTTGTGTAAAAAGATTTTACAACAACATAAACTAAACTCACTTTTGTAGGAATCACGGTTGCATTTAGCGCATGCAACAAGCCCTTTAAATCTCCCGATAGCTCGGGAGGACGAGTAGGTCTCGTGAGGGTTATCTAGGGAACACACCCACAAAGTTCATTTAACTACTATCAATAAAAATAACATCAAATGAAGAAGTAAGCAAAACTATACAACAACAATAAACGTACCGGGGATCATCTTTGGTAGTGTTCATTGGGAGCTACTGGTGGGTAAGGATGGTAAGGGTATCACGTGAGAGCCAACATCATATTATTAAGATCATCTAAACGCCCTCTTTCACCTTCAGCAGGTGCTTGAAACTGAGGTGGGATGAAACTAGAACCGACTGCTTCGGGCCAATGCGGAGATGGATCAGAATGCCCAGATGGCACAGGAAGGTTCTCATATGACAACCAAGGCGTCTGTTCTTGGTACGCCCGACCTGCCTCCCAGTCTCGATGGTGGCGCTCTTGGTCGTGTAAGTGTTTGGCGTTGTTTACGCCATCTGTTGAGCTACCGCCATACATTCCATCAGCGGTGTTCCAATGCGTTATGCTCAAGACGTAACCTTTACTGTTCATCCTCCCATGCTTGCCTTCTAGACAATTCTTGTGCCTGGTACAAGTCTTGTCTTTCTATGTAAGCTTGCTGGGCGGCCCACTGTTCCTGCTACCGCTCCCACTATTCTTGTTCTCTGGCCCGATGAGAAGCCTCTTCGGCCCAATGAGATTGTTGTTAGGCCTCCCAGTTCTGCTCCCACTGTCGTCTCCTCTGCTCGTATTCCCGGTTTTCCCAAAACTAGCAGAGACATTGTCATATATGTCTTGTTGTCCCCAATTGTAGTTAGGTTATCCGGGCCTACGTCGGTTCGGAATAAAACTGGCCACCCCTGCTGAAATCTCTTGATGTGGCTGAGTGTACCTTTAGTACCCTCAGACCCTGAGGCTCATCTTCATCCTCCTCATCAACCATCTCTTCTTCTCCCGCTACTTCTAATATCGTACTTAGATCAGTGAACTGAAATCGGTACCCTTGATCATCAGTCACTGTATATTGATGACCATAGACTAGTACTTGAATTTTCCAGTGTTGCTTATTGATGCGAAGCAAATCTGATCCACAGGTTTTGAAACCCACAATGACTCAGGCGGCGGCCTACTTTGCTGCACTATCATGGCACTAATTAGTCATACATATGGTATCATCTTTCTAGTGTACGACTCACGGGTGTCCCAAGAGTTAATCATCACCAAATGCCGCCAGGACAACTTTGGTACTCCAAAAAAGTAGTGAATGGAGCACCCGGCAATCAGACGCTTTCACTTTTCCCCGGTCCCCAATTCGTACCATAATATTCTCTCGAGAGAGAGAAGGGTTGAAGAATTTTTCCTTCAACCGATAGTTGACTTGTAATGCTGCCCCATCATCGGAATATGGCAATATAGATCCAAACACACCATCCGGATCCGCAACGTTCACTTTGTTATCAAGGAATTGATCGACATTGTAACAAAAGTACTCATCGATCCCCAATGAGTCGAACCGCGCGATGCAGTTCATGGTCTCAAAAGATATAATCATTTGACCTCTTCCTTTGTCTACCACCAATTGCCACGTACTCGATGGCCATCTCTATTGATAAACCTCAGTGAAGCCAGCCACTCACACACAACATCCAGATAAACCCTTGGTGTAACGTCTTCACACCAATCCAATACCCGTTCCCAACCGAGCCTTTCAAACATTTGGACGATACCAATCGTCCTAAACTCATCAACATTCAACGTCCGTTCGGGAACAATCCTTTCCGGAATAGATGTGGTCGCCCCGTGCACCATATTCCACTTCAAGAGTTTAATTTCAAGTCTTTTATCATTAAACCTTGAGAGCGGTCGTTTCTTGTTAGTCTCCCACAGTTCACCCACATTACTATCCTTGATTCTTTCCCACACCCAATCCTGCCTATATAATCATCCATCATTCTCCTCCACCCCGCTTAATTGCTCCCACTTTCTTGCTATAAAACCTGAGGAAGAACCGGCTCCCAAAGATGAGCCTTAACCTGAAATCTTACTTCTTTTTCGGCTCGCCATATCTACAGGTAATAATACAAAGAAATAGTCAAGCAATGTTGAACTACCAAACATGTAAACAAAAACTTCAATTCAACTCAACTTCTTAGACATAACATACAACGTTGAACCACAAATTATTGGATTAGACATAACTAGCCTGCTTAAACTTTCAAAAGTGGCAATTTTGTTAACATCTAAAGCTTAATTTCTCATGCTTTAATCCTAAATCCATAAGACTTAAACATGCTTCAACATCATGTTCATGTTCAATCATGCAAACTAACAAGTATAATCTCATTGCTAAACTTGTTGAATGTTCAATTCCACCCAAAATCAAGTGTGTACCCAAACTCGAGCTAGAGATCATACATTATCATAATAAACAACCTACCCTTAAACACAAAGTTCAAAATTTCAGAAGAAATTAACAAACCATATGATAATCATGCCCAAATTCAAGTAAAAATCATACCTTTAGGGTTGTAGATTCGAAAGAACTAAGAAACGATGTAATGTAACACTTAAAGAACACTTTTGCTCAAAAACTTGAATTTTCAAGTTCAACAATCTTGCAAACGAACAAGAATTGAAGGAACCGTATTAGGGGTTTTGTTCTACTCGAAAATCTACCCATAATAGGCTCAAGAATTGCTTGATTTGGTTAAGAATTGAAGAAGCTATAAGTGATTGAAGGTTAGGGTTCTTGGAGAGGAGATGAAGAAGATGAAGAGAATTCTAGAGAGATCTTATGGTTTTTAATGAGGTTGGGCTCGATAAGGTTCTCCCGGGTTAGTTGTGTGGTTAAAACAAGGTTCGGGTCGAGTTTAAATGGGTTTAGAATGGGTTAGGTCTGACATTACACGTTAAAGTTCAATCAGCGTCGACTGACAAACCAACGGTCGTCGTCGACGGTCCTTTGGTTCGTCGCTGACACTTGCTCAATATTGCCAAAACCTTAGACGGTCTAATCCCTTCTCTAGGACATGTTTTACCCGACGGCCCCAACTATGCATCGTCGGCGACGACCTGAGACCCCGTCGTTGACGCTACCCGGTTTTAAAATATTTTTTTACACAATCAATTGTTTACGATTCTTACCACCCCCCCCCCCGAATAATCGTGTATTGTCCTCAATACACAAAGCAAGTTTAAGACATACCTTACATCTTCATGACTCGTTTGCGACATCTGAACTTCACACATTAAAGAGATTAGTACGAAACGACAACAATAAAATACATAAAATACGCGTAAAAAATAAAAATGGTACCAAACTCTACAGAATTGTTCTTGGTCCTTTAATTGACCTCATAAGTTGGCACGCTTACCAAAAAGCTTACAAATTCCGTGTTTGCCTCTTTATTCTCCTCGTTACCATCGAGAAACAGTTTAAGACGATGACCATTGGCCGTTTGTTTTGACTTGTCCTTTGGGTCCACAATGGTAAAATCACCCAGCTTGCCGACCCGTGTAACCACATTAGGCCTATCCACTTGCTCTTTAGCTTTCCGAGAAAAAACTTGAGCCTTGAATTGTATAGCCAAACCTTTTGACCTACTACGAATTCCTTCGGCTACAACTTGGAATCAAGTGCTCGTTTCATGCCATCCTTGTATTTCGAAGCACACATATGCCACCTCCCGAAGCTCTTCTAATTCGCACAATTTCAACTTGTGTTCTTTACCTGCATTATCATACTTAACATTAACTTCTTTAATAACCCAAAAAGTACGATGTACAAGTTCAACCGGCAAGTGAAAGTTTTACCGTAAAATAAGCGGTAAGGTGTAGTGCCAATAGGTGTTTTATGTGCCGTTCGATAGGCCCATAAGGATCGTTCAACTTCGTTGACCAATCCTTACGGTCCAATTGAACGGTCTTTTGCAAAATTTCTTTGATTTTCCTATTGGACACTTCCACTTGACCACTTGTTTGTGGATGGTAAAGGGTAGCAATTCTATGGTCAATTTTCCGAAATTAAAATTCTTAAAATTAGATCCCCCATCACTAATGATCACCCAAGAATCGGAAATCTAGAAATAATATTAGTTTGAACAAAATTACAAACAACGGTATGGTCGTTTGTTTTGGTCGCGATTGCTTCAACCCATTTAGATACATAATCCAACGCCACCAAAATATACAAGTTTCCATCCGAATTCGAGGCCCACACATCGAAAATATCGAAAATGAGAATTGGTTGCATGGGCATCTCATCCCCTTGGATATACCCCCTAACTTTTGACATTCACCAGTTTTTAGCAAAGTTGAAAGCATCCTTAAAAATAGTCGACTAATAAAGGGCGCTATTGAGCACTTGCCCCATTTTGTGACCACTAAAATGGCCCCCACAAGCAAAAGAATGCAAGTGCATCAAGACACTCAGGATCTCATCGTCTGATATGCATCTCCTCACGACTTGATCCGGGCATATCTTGAACAGATCCGGTTATTCCCACGTATAGTATTTAATTTGCGAGAAGAAATGCAATATCCTCCTCCTATCCCAATGAGCCGGTAAGTCACTTGTCACCAAATAATTAATAATATTAGCAAACCAAGGTAATATTGACACTTTAGAATATGCCATCTGGGAAAGTTTCATTAATCGCTACACGAGAAGAACCCTCTTCCACCAATAACCGAGATAAGTGGTCTGCCACCACATTTTCGCTACCCTTCTTATCCCTTATCTCTAATTCAAACTCTTGTAGCAAAAGAACCCATCAAATTAACCGCGGCTTTGCATCCTTCTTCGCCATGAGGTACCTAACAACAGAATGGTTAGAATATACAATCACTTTATTACCCAAAATATAAGCCCGAAATTTATCCAATGCATATACCACAGCGAGTAGCTCTTTCTTGGTTGTTGTGTAATTCAATTGAGCATCCGAAAGAGTCTTACTCCCGTAGTATATAGCAACGGGTTTCTTTTCTACCCTTTGACTCAAAACGGCCCCCACCGCATAGTCACTTGCATCACACATGATTTCAAACGGTAAAGACCAATTCGGTTATTGCAAGATTGGGGCCTCAACCAACTTCTTTTTTAGCACGTTAAAAGTATTTTCTCAATCCTTCTTAAAGTCAAACGTTTGGTCTTTTAACAATAAATTTCATAAGGGTTTAGTTATATCACTAAACCCCTTTATAAACCGTCTGTAAAACCCTGCATGACCCAAAAATGATCTAATACCCTTAACGCTCATGGGATATGGCAAAGTAGAGATAACTTGCACTTTTGCCATGTCGACCTCTATCCCATGACTTGACACCACATGTCCCAACACAATTCCCTCTTGAACCATAAAATGGCTCTTTTCTCAACTCAAGAATAAATTTTTCTCAACACATCTTTTCAAAACCTTTTCGAGTTGGTCAAGGCAAACATCAAATGATGACCCAAAATTTGAAAAGTCATCCATGAAGATCTCTAATGACTCCCCCACCATATCTGAGAAGATACTCATCATCCAACTTTAAATGGCGGCGGGGGTATTACATAACCCAAATGGCATTCGCCTAAATGCGAAGGTACCGTACGTGCAAGTAAACGTGGTCTTAGCTTGATCTTCCGGATGGATAGCAATTTGATTATAACCCGAATACCCATCCAGGAAACAATAATATTTTGACCCGCTAACTTTTCAACAATTTGGTCAATGAAAGGTAAAGGGAAATGGTCTTTAGAAGTTGTGGAATTCAACTCATATAATCAATACAAATACGCCACCCGGTTGACAACTTCTCACATGTTGGGATTCAATCTCCATTGTGTGTCACGAAAAGGAGTACTACCATCTTCAGTGATGATTTTATGCATCACTACAGAAGGGCTAATTCCCTTCAAATCTGCAATTGTCCACCCAGTAGCAGCTCTATTGGCGACCAACACTTCCACCAGCTTCCTCTCTTGCTCCCCGGTCAGATTTGATGTGATAATGACCGGTAGCATGTTGCCCTCACCCACATAAGCATATTTCAAATGCTTTGGCAACACCTTCAATTCAACAGTTGGAGACTCTACTAACGATGGCTTCAACTTGGTGTCAATCTTCTCGGGAAGACTTTCCACTTGGTGTGTCCAAGGTGGTCTTCCCTCTTTCACCGCCATCACCTCCATCTTCTTCTATTCTTCATCGATGCTCTGATTCGTTTCCGTTTGTAATCTGTCAAGCATAAAACACTCCTCTATTATGTTTTCCTCTTCAACACCCAGGTCACAGAGAGGTATACACTCGTCAACAACGCTCGCCATATAGCATTCGTCATTAACTAGAGGATCCGTTAATCCCGAAAAGACATTTAACCACAACCGACGGTCACCGAAGGTCATGTCGATCGTACCCTTTTACAATTAATATGGGCATTTGATGTTGCCAAAAATGGTCGACCGAGAATAACTGTGGGTTGCTTGGTTCGGTCTAACGAAACGTAATCGAGTACTAAGAAATCCATCGGATAGTAAAAGTCCTCGATTTTGATAATTACATCTGTGACTATCCCAAGGGTAGCTTAGGAGTCAAGTTGGCTAGCACTACAGTAGTGTTTGCCGATCGAAGTGGACCAAACTCACATTGGTCATATAGGCTACCCGGTAGAATACTCACACTAGCTCCGAGATCCAAGTGTGCCCTAGTCATTTTAAACTCTCCAACTTGAATGGAGATGATAGGCGCTCCGGGGTCTTGTAACTTAGGTGGGAGTGCACCCGAAAGAATCGAACTCATATTTTCGGTTAAATCGAGTTTCTTTGGAAACTGATGAGTCCGATTTTGAGTGCACAAGTCCTTCAAGTACTTAGCATATGAAGGCACTTGTTTTATGGCATCAGGAAGTGGTATATTGATTTTAACTTTTTTAAATAATTCCCTCATTTCTTCTTGATGAGGGCCCTTATTGTTTACCACTTTTTTGGATGGTCCCAACAAAGCTTCGGGATAAGGTGTGGTATTAACCTCCACACCCTTTTCCTTAGCTTTCGGGACAGGGACGGTCACAAGGGTGTATTTTTATCATTTTTTCAAAACATTTTTTCTTTGTCCCATTTGACCATCAACAACCTCATCATCACTAACCTCTTCCACCACCCCTTCAACAAACTGAGGTGGTGGTGACACAACACCGGTGTCTATGACTCGACCACTACGTAAAGAAATTTTATTAATTGGTACCTCATGTGTGTTCTTCGAGTTGGACCCTTGATGTTTAGGGTTCACTGTGGTGTCACTCGGCAATCTTCCACCACTTCCTCGCATCAGTGCCATCTCCTCCGCAAGTTGACCCACTTGCTTCTCTAATGCTTTGTGCGATTTGTCACGTACCTCGAACTCCTTCTTCATTTCCAACTTTATATCTTGATTAGAAATAGTGATGACATTCATGATTGCATCCAGTTTTGAACTCAAGGAATCTTCACCACCCATTTGATGATTAGAATTACCACCTCCATTACCGCCTTGGTTGTAGCCCCGTTGATAACTACCTTCACGATTTTGATAGCCATGACTACTTCCTTGGTTATAATTTTTTTGATAACCCCCTTAAGTACCGCCTTGACGGTTTTGGTACATCGATCCACCTTGATTCCCACTTTAGTTACCCGGTTGGAAGTTTGGGTTCATTGGTTTGAGGCATTGCCATACCAAAAATTGGGATGATTTCTCAAACCCGGATGAAAAGTGTTGGATTCATGTCAAATTTCTTTTGATCCCCGTACACTTGACTCACCTTCTCGTTCGTATGTGTTATACTTACTTGACACTCTTTGGTCCGGTTCCCAATGTCTCCACAATCCTTGCACACCGCAAACTGAACCGCACCAACATCCTTCTTCTTCATACGGGCCAACTTTCGGTCCAAAGTAGCAATTCGATCCTTAGCACTTGAATCAAGGTCGGGAAGAGATTGGGAAATGGGATGCTTTTTAGATCGGTCTGCCATAACGACCGATTTGGAATTCTTACTCATCCTTTCCAAAAAATTCCAATCATCTTCCTCATGATTGTTCAAAAACGTTTCGTTACTTGCCGACTGCAAATACTTGTGATCATCGGCATCTAACCCCCTTACAAAGCATTTCAATAATTCCCATCTCGAAATTTGATGATGAGGGCACTTCCTAACCAATTTTTTGAAATGTGTCAATGCCTCATGTAATAACTCCCCGGTAATTGTCTAAATGACCAAATCTCATCTCTCGCATCGTCGGTCTTCGCTATTAAATAATATTCATCAAGAAACACATGTTGCATTTCAGCCCAAGTGTGAATACTATTTGCCGGAAGTATGAGAAACCATTGTTTAGCTTTGTCTTTCAACGAAAATTGAAACAACCGCAAGTTCACCTCTTCTAGCGCAAAATCATGACCCCCAATAGTGCCACATATGGCCGAGAACTCTGCCAAATGCATGTACGGCTCGTCATTCGTCCTACCATTAAAGTGGAGTAGGATGTTGATGTAATTTGGCTTACAATCAAAAGCCTTTCTTCCACGAGGTGTAGGAACAATGGGTGAGTCATTTTCGCTGACCAGCTGTCTAAATCGACAATTTACACCTCGCGAAGCTTATTGATGCAATTGACGTCATGGACCATTGACCTCTTGATTCACCGGCCTATTGTTGCCCCTTCGATCACCACCCCTTTCACCACCTTGATTTTCACCGTCGACGAATTGTGGAATCCGGTTCCGGTTGACATTTTGATTGTAATTATAATTCCCGTCATTCCGGTTCCTTTGGTTGTTTCGTGGTTGCGATTGTTGTCGTAATCGTAACCATAACCTTGGTTGTTTCCCACAAAATTGGCGTTTTGGTAGCCAAAATCTTCATACTCAAATCCCTGAGCATTATAGAAATTCCCCGCATTATTATCTCCCCATTCATCCTCTACGACCCGTTCATTATAATTCCCTCCATCATCCAAGTATTCCGAATGAACACTCGCATGTTCCTGTGATTTGTAACCGGGAACGCTATATGGTGCATCGTCGGGAATATTATTTCTCAAATCATCAAGATTGAGAAATTGGGATTCGTTCATGGGAATGCCACGATTTTGGTAAACTCCACAGTTGGCATTAACATTTCGGTTATTGAGGTTGGGTGGTAATGGGTTTTGTCTGTTTTGGTTTTGAGGAGGAGGTGTGGTGTACGTTGGCTATTATGTTGGTTTTGGCTACGATTTTGGAATGATGGTGTTGGTGGTCTCGAGTTGTTACCACTCCCCGATTGATGGTTTTGGGTGTTTTGGTTTTGGGCTTGGTAATCATGATATTGGTGTTGGTTGTTAGGTTGGTTAGAGTTTTGGGGATCCATTGGAATGGGTCCAAAGGATGGTGTAGGTAGTGAGTTAGTGTTGGGTGGACTAGAGACAAGAGTTGCCTCTAACCGGTTGGCTAGGTTTCTTTTGACGACCCACTCGATCTCCGGTTCGAACACTAACGGCGAGGTCCTCCCAGAGTTCTGTGTATGCATGCACTACTTGTAACCTGCACAAGTAACACACCTGTATAACACAAAAACAGAAACGATATAAAGAAACAAGCACTTAAAAAGTTAATCACTAAATCAAACAAATCCAAACACATAGCGCACGAACTCCCCGGCAACAGCGCCAAAATTTGATCGAAATGTCGCGCCCCAGTCAAAGATAATATATGTAGTCCCAAATTACCCTTAAAAATCTATTAGTGGTTGTAAGGGTTCGAACCACGAAGAGTTTGTGGTTTACGCGTGGACAATATTGGTTTTAAAGGTTGTCACGATTGATGAAGCTTGCTATGTTGGTTATTTGAATTTTTTTTTGTTTGAAAGAGTATCAGAATTATCCGACAAAATTGTTTCTAATTAATTAAATACGACAACTTAAATGATTTCAAGAAACTTGATTGAATGATTATAACAATAGTGGAGAACAAGGTTCACACCCGGTTCGGTAATTGAAATACTAGGGTTCCTACACGTTTTATATTCAATTCAGTTGTAAGAATGATCAACGAGTTTAGTGTTAGTAGCCTAGGTGCCAAGAGCTATTGACGTTGTAAAAAACAGACTACAATGCACTTCGTTACCAAGAACATGTAAAATCTAACCTAGACAAAGCATAATTGCACATAAACATTTTGCAAAGTCAAATTTAATCTTCACTCGACAATTTATGAATTCAATACAAATGCAAGTCAATTATCATAGGTTTCAAAATCAAATCACAAGATGTCACAAATCAAAACTCAAAACAATGTCAAATCCTATAACTTACAAAGACCTACAACGGGGTGAAACCCTCAAGAATTAGCCTCTCATGACGAACGGAACTTGGTCACCGGAAATTGAAACCTTGAACTTGAACATCTTGAAGATTTGGTAATGGTGATGATGATGATGATTAGGGTTTGTAGTGGATGGTGAAGGTAAATGGATGGATGAATTGGTTGATGATGATGGTGATGATGGATTAGGGTTTAGACGATTAGGATGATTCAGAGAATTGGTGGTGATAGAGATGATGGTAGGGTGATTCTTGGCTCCAAGAACAAGTTCAAACCTTCAAAACTGCGTAACCCCTTGGAAAATGGTCAACCCTCGTGATATAGCCCGTCCCCAAACAAGTTTCAGCATCAGACAAATGGGAGGGGCGTCGCCGACGGCCCCTAATTCTTCTGATTTTTCTCTGACGCTCTAATCCACTGCCTACGGACAATTTATACCGACGGAACTACTGAAGAGGCGTCGCCGACGGCTTTTCAAATTCATGCTTTCTGATTTTTTCCATTTCGCACTCCCGGTTGACCCGTTTTCCACCCCGATGCTCCTAAAAGCTCCCGAATAGCTCCGTAAACTTGTAAAACACAAATCCAATCAATAATAGGCTATTCGAAACTAAAATTTATGTAAGACATAAGCTTAAGCACAATAAGAACACCATTTTTTGACCACGCATCAATATCCCTAAGGAATAAACTGTGAGCCTGTGCGCTAAGATAGATCGCTTGAAAAAAGGAAAGTAGATGTCATTGCTGCCGTGAATGAGGCAAAATCTCATTGGGAACGCAGCGGACGAAAGGAGGTAGAAACTTCTGCAACTCTAGTCTTACGAAGTAAGGAGATTACGAAACATACATCGTTGTTGCTTGATAGGAGGAGACCAAGGTTGCGCTTCAAGTTATGAAGAAGGATCTTCAATCTGCCAATGTTGAAAGAGTTGAGCTACAACACCGACATACAGAGAATTAAGAAAAAATTCAACTCTGTGAGGTGGAGATTGGCGCAGACAAGAAACGTGCCGAGCTTGCAGAGCAAAAGCTCGAGGATTCGGAGGCAGCACGTGTTACGGCGGAAAGTATGGTTGAGCCGTTAACAAACAACACGCTTTGGATGCAACAACACAAGGTTGTGAATGTAAGTCTTAACTCTTAAATTGTTTTAAATGTATGTTTGTCATGATTTGCTCATTTCATATAATTGTGTTGTACAGATTGCGAATTCCATTCTGAATTCGATGGAGCTGGACAGCGCAGTAGCCAAGCTGATGGTCACAGTGCGCCATGATGGCTACGCTCAGGGTTACGTAGAATGTGCTCATCATGTGAGATGTGCTTTAGACGTGACCTGGGATACCAGTCACTTTACTACGCAAAGGGTCAATACCAACGCTGCCTTTGCTAAGGCGAAGCGGGAATATGACCATTTACAGTTACCTGTGATGAATTTGGTGAATGAAGCGTTGCATCATGACGGTTTTGTTGAGTGCTTAAAAGATATGTTTCATGATGATGCCGCAGATGAGAAAGTTGGAGGAGAAGAGGAATAGGGTGTAAGAGTTCTGTTGCATATTGCTTTTAGGGCATGGATGTAAAGGGAGAAATTATCGTTTGTTGTAACCCCTCGCTTTTGTAAACCACACAAGTTCCGTGTATTTGTTTTATGGTTGTGTAACCACTTTATGCACTTTTTGACCCAATACGGGTATATAGTAAATAATAACCATTTGATATGTTTCAGTTACAATATCTGCGTGAGAATAACTACTTTGTACAGGTAAAACAAATAAAGATGGTATAAAGCTTATGTAACAAGGCGTTGACCCTGAGGTAGATTTTGTTCATGAGACTTACCATAATGTTTTTTGTGCATACCCAAAGTAGTTTCACGCATTTGTAACAAGGCGTAAATAAGTAACAACATAATGTAAGTAACGAATTTTGTATTAAAGATAAGGCATAGAGGCCATGCAGCATAAAGTCGGTAAGATTACATAACCTAAAGACCATGAGATATCTGTAAGTAGCGATCTTTTGCACCAAAACTGATAAGGCGCGAGGCCGGTGCGTATAATGATGCTAAGATTACATATAGCATCGTCGTAATTGTTGTGCATTCCAAGTCCTAGGAACGCTCGTGTCATCCAACCGTTTGAGGGTGTATGCGCCGTTACCTAAAACTTCATGGATCAGATATGAGCCTTCCCATTTAGGCGCAAGCTTCCTTGGGCGCTCAGCATGTGATTCTTCATTGTCTTATAAAACAAAATCGCCTGGAAGAAAAGTACATATGTGGACTCGCGCATTATAATGCTTTTCAAGCTTTGAGTTATATTTGGCCTCATTGATTGCGGCATTTTCCCGTCTTCCCTCAAGGAGGTCCAAATCAAGCCTGCACGCTTCCTCATTCTCTGGGTTTCCATTGCAATCATGCGCGGTGACGGGAGACCAATTTCAGCTGGGATCATCGCCTCGGTTCCATAAACAAGGCTGAAAGGTGTTTCGCCTATGCTAGTTTTTGGCATAGTTTGATGAGCCTAAAGGATACTTAGTAACTCATCAACCCAGCCTCTCCAGGTTGTTCCCAATCTTGCTTTGATTCCTTCAATGATATATTTGTAGATATTCTCGACTTGGTCGTTACCTTGAGGATGTGCAACGAAGTAAAAACATGCTCAATGTGCATTTCGTTCATCCATCTTTGTAATTCTTCTGAAGCTAAGTTGGGACCACTATCGCTGACTATGTGCAAAGGTAGACCAAAATGGCAGATAATGTGTTCCAAGATGAATTTACGAATGATCATTGCAGTGGTTGAAGCAAGTGGCTTGGCCTCCACCCACTTGGTAACTGCCACGATGTCAATTGCCCATTGCTGAAAAGGCCACGCTATTGTCACTGGCATTAAAGGATTTTTGGGACGCAGTGTTTTGGGAGCATGTCGTTGGCATGATGCGCACTTCCCCAATGTCTCGACTGCATCTAAATGCATGACCAGCCAATAATACCCGACATTCATGATTTTCGCTACTACCATGTGGGGCCTGGCATGAATCCCACATAACCCTTCATGAATTTCACGGATCAAGTACTGAGCATATTGTGGGTTAACACAGCGAAGGAGTGACCCAAGATATGATTTTTGAAAAAGTATCCCATCAGCCATTTCGTAATTTAACGCTTTGCTTTGGATTTTCCTTGCCTCCGCTTTGTTTTCTGGTGGAACGCCAAATTGTAAGAACATGATGATTGGAGACATCCAGGAGAGATTTCCCATTTCCACCACCTCAACTTGACATAACGGAACAAAGGGTTTTTAAGTACTTCGATACGCACTTCTTTTGCGAGGTGTTCGAAACTGGTAGCTGCCAACTTGCTAAGCGCATCTGTGAGTTTGTTCTCACTGCGATTGATGTGAAAGACTTTACAGGTTTGAAATTTGCAAATCAAAGACTTCGCCTGTTCAAGATACAGGGCCATTTTCTCGCCTCTACATCGTAAAAGCCATTGATTTGCCCAGCTACTAAAAGAGAATCTATGTGCGCCTCCAGATTTTTAGCACCCATTTTGATTGCCAGACAAAGGCCCTCGAGAAACGCTTTGTATTCTGCTTCATTGTTAGTGCTTTTGAAATTCAACCTGATGGCGTAAGTAAATTCATGATTCTCGAGGCTGATTAAACGAAGACCAGTCCCTACGCCATCATCATTAGATGCGCCATCAGTGTGTAGGGTTCATATGCTATCGTCCACGATAGGTATTGAATTTTGAATAGCTTCGCACTCTTGCGCCTTGTTACTTAGAACCTCAGTAATAAAGTCAGCTAATATCTGGCCCTTGATGGCTGGTCGCGGCTTATAAACAATAGTGTGTCCCCCCAATTCAATACCTCACTTTGCTAACCGACCAGAAACATCGGGTTTAGACAAGACTTGACCCAGATGGTAATTTGTAAGAGCTGTAATTACATGTCCAGAGAAATACCTAACGCGATGCATGAACCAATGCTAATACAAGTTTACCATCATTGAGTCGCGTTTTCGGATCGGTTAACATTTTGCTGACGTAATAGATTGGTGTTTGGACCCCTGCGCGCTCCACTAGTAAGACTACGCCAACTACGATGTCCGAGGCAGAAAGATACAAGATCATTGGTTCTTCTTTTCTTGGAGCAGTGAGAGTGGGTAACTGAATCAAACATTCTTTCATTTGCTGAAAGCTCTCTCTACGTCTGGTGTCCACTGGAACTGATTCTGTTTTACACAGTTTCGTAATGTGTTGATGAATGGAAAGGATTTTGTTGCGTGATTTGCCAAGAATCGGTTCAGCAGCCAGTCGACCGGCCAACCGTTGCATTTCTTTAATGGTTGACGGTATGGCATGCGCTAGATTGCCTCTACTTTCTCTAGGTTGACATTAAAACCGTCCCGCATGACAATAAAACCCAATAATTTCCCTTCCTCTATTCCAAATGAACATTTTCCAGGATTTAATTTTAAGTTAACCTTGCAAAGGGACGCGAAGGTTCTTTGAATATTTGTTAACATCAATTCTTCATCTGGGCTCATAATGACAAGATCATCAATGTACACTTCAACGATCACACCTATGTCATCGCCAAAGACTTGGTCCATGAGGCGTTGATAAGTAGCTCCCGTATTCCGTAACCCTAAGGGCATTTTTGTGTAACAAAAAATTCCTTTGTCTGTGCGGAACGCTGTTTTATCCTCATCTTCCTTTTTCATCTGGATCTGGTGATAGCCCTTGTAGCAATCTAGAAAACATTTCCAACAAAAAGAGGCCAGAGAATCTACTTTATTGTCGATCTCCGGTAAAGAGTAACAATCTTTTGGACATGCTTTATTCAGGTCTTTGAAATCAACACATGCGCCAGCCACCATTGTATTTTTTTACCATAACTGGGTTTGCTGCCCAAGTTTGATAGCGCACCTCTCTTAGAATACCCCCTTGGAGAAGCTCAGAGACTTGTTCATTCATTGCGTGAGTTTTTCTATACCTAAATTGCGCTTTTTCTACACAACTGGTTCCACAGACGGGAACGTATTCGCTGCATGCTCTGCGACGTCCCTTGGTACCCCTATCATGTCCACAGGTGACCAAGCAAAAATATTTGTGTTGTGAAAAAGTAGTTGTTTAAGTTGTGCCCTGACTGCGGGGGTCATGGCAGGACCCAACAAAACCGTTTGCTCTGGGTATTTGTTGTTAAGCACCCATTTTCTGGTACATTAACCGGAGATGGCTTCGCAACTTTCACTGGTGGTTTCTCCTCGATGGTCATAACTTCCTTTCTTGAATACATAATTGCCACACTGGTTTCTGTTGGAAAACCACATGCAACATGAGGAGTAGAAGTAATCATATCGAAATTTCTTTGTGCGCGACGGCCCAGTAATACGTCATGGCGAGATGCTACAGGCATAACCAAAAAATAAACCTGAATCGTGTGCGACTGTTTGCCATCCAAAAGAGTGACCGGGAAAGAGATATGCCCAAGAGGAAAAAACGGATTCATTACAAAAAACTAGTTAATGGGAAATCAACCGGTTCTAAGCGCGCCTTATCCTCTGGGTCTAGCAGCTTAAAACATTGCTCCTAAATGATATCCATAGAACTACCCGGATCAACAAACATCTAATCGGTGCGATAATAGCAAAAAATGCCAGTTATCACTACCGGTCTTTCTTCCTGGGGACCTCCAAGAACTATAGGAAAGATTACCTGCTAGTCACACCAATGTGTCTTATAACTTTTCTTATGGCAACGCTTGCACGATGGGCCACCTTGCACCATATTGACAGAAGCTTGTTTCATCTTCTTATTACTTGGGCCTTCATCACTGCGAGTGATCTAACAAACCTCTTTGCGCACATTTTGAAGCAGATGAGTGAGTTTCCCACTCTTTAATGCTTTCTCAGTCTTAGTGCGCAAACTGATGCAATTGTCGGGAGTATGCCCAGTATCCTTATGATAATCGCAAACAAGGTTTAGATCCTGGCTTTTTTTGTTTTTCATTGGTTGTGGCTGTTTGAACTAATGGTTCTTAATGCTAAGTATCTCCGCTGGCGTCTTTTTCAGAGGTGTCCATTGCCTGTCTCGATTTTCTTGTTTTATCGTCTTTTGAGTAATAATTTTGTTGCTTGTTGCGCGCGCATCAATCGGCGAATAAGAAGAAAAAGATTTCTGGTTCGACTCTTTCCAAATTTTCTTGTTTTTCTTACCAGTATTTCTGCTCATATCATGTGGACGATATTGAGGCATGGGAGGTCTGTTAGAACTCAAGTTCCGCTCAGTTTGAGCATAAACTTTGGCTGCCGCCATAAGTTTTTCCCAACTTTTCGGTAGACCCATACTTCTTGATAAAACTTTTATCATCTCATCACATCAAACGACATACTTAAATTGTGCGTGAATCAGGTCTTCATGCACATCACCAATCTCAAGGACCTCTTTGTTATAACGAATACCAAAATCTTACAAACTTTCGTCATCTCTCCGCCAAATGTTCATGACATCCGAGGAGTCTCTAACATATCGTCGTTGATGGCTGAAGTGAATTAAGAACTTATCCTTGAGATCATTCCAGGAAGTAAGTTTAATGTTGGTAGATTGTCAAACCATGAGCGCGCGGCCCCTGTGAGGGTTAGAACAAACTAATGACACCACATAGGCAACATCCATCCTCCAATGAGTCCTGCACTAGTAAACAAACGCATGTGATCATCCGGATCTGACATACCGTTAAATTTTCCCACATTGGATGGTAACTTTGCACGCTCAACGGAGCCAACGCTATTTCCTTCACAAACTTGGATTGCTCTGATGCTTCTGTCAGTCTATAGATCAGACTATAGTCGGTTAAACACACTAACACTGTCACTATCATCATATGTCTTGTCATACTCTTCGCTCTGGGTGTCCCGCCCCTGAGATAGACGCGGACCCAGACGAGAATGGACCGATGCTCGCTTCTGGGTAGTTGACTCATATCTTGTCCTGGACCGAGAATACTCATCTGTTTCTCTTGCAAAGACGTGCGATGGTACACACTCTTTGGTCGGTGAATCATAACTCAACACTCGCGTTGCAGGCGAAGCATGCACGTGAGTTGTCAGCAATTGCACCGGTGAGGCCGATGCATTGGTCTGTGCACAGAATTGTGCATAAACAGCATTTAGGGTGGTTTGAGATTTGACGAACCAAGATATTGGAGTCTCACTAGGAGGTAATATTGATGTGATTTGAACAAAAGGAGTTTCAGCTTGAACTCTTGGAGTTACTGGAATATTCACATGACTGGAATCATGATGAACCTCAGCATCTTCGGAGAATTTCCTCCACTTATCCATCGATCCGAGGAACATGAACTGCATTCCTGAACTCGGCCCAAGGACCTTGTGGGAAACTCGATGGACCATCAGCCATGAAAACTGAAGGTCGTAGAAAACAAACAAGAGATGAAGAAGAAGAATGATCGGTGGGCGCCAATGAAGAAACACCAAACCGAAATCTATTGGAATAGATCTAGATCCAAGGACATGGTTTCTACATACAAGGGTTAATCTCTTGTTTGAGCGTCGATGGAAAGAACTTCGTCTGAAATCACTGCAAAACAGTAACTCACGGTTAGCCTCGTCACGGGGAGAATGGGGGTTCTCTCCGTGACCACCCTTAGGCGTAAGAATAAGTATCGTGACTTGAAGAAGATGAAGTGTAAGTAGTGAAGAGTGAATGACTAGCTTGTACCTAAGGTCTTCAATTTATAGAGAGAAATTTGGGTGTCAAAAGTTAATGGAGTTGTAACGGAATCTTTCACATCGTTAGTGGTTACATCTCCATCCATGCACACAGATTGGAAGATGATCAACCATTGGGGAAGAGCCACGTGGAAAGTGGTTTTCTTTGGATCTCATGAAGATTGTGCTGACATCGGGTGTAGGATTGACGTCCTAGATGCTGCCACGTCACATTCGGTTGGAACCGAATTGAGGCCTGCATGATTGCCATTTAATGCTTCTAGAAGATCCAAGACTGTGGAGCCTTGATCTGTTGCCACCTATCCAGTTGGTTATAACAAAAAAGATTCCTTTTGTTCAGTTCTTCATTACCTGCGTGCGAAGATGTCTGTGCACCAGACTTAAGAGTTTTGATACTCTTCTTACTTCAAGCTTAACTATACCCTTGTGCGGTTCCGCGCAGGGGTGTTAACTGAAGTTTAGATGTTTTGCTCTTTGTTCTCGCGTGAGGATAATAAAGACTGTGCTTTTAGGTCTGTCTTACCTTTGCGCAAGGTGCGCAAGGTCTACTATGTGGTCTGTTGACATTCTGATGGTATGGTCTTGAACAACATCAAGAAGTGTCCATTTTCTACAATGGACTCTTACCACACACAAGGAAAATCCTTGATTCCAACTCCGGGGACTCCTTGGGAATCGGCGACCCGAGGAATTTTATAATCAAATTGAGGAAATTGTTCAAAATAGTTTTCAATAGCACACCCCTAGGGGTTCAAAATCAATTGCCCCGGGTGCCCATAAAGTGGACAAAACCACCTCTTCATAAGCCCAAATCGAAGCCTTAACCACAAAAATAAAGAAGCTTGAATTAAATAAAACGGTTTCGGTTATGGCTTGCGAAGGGTGTGGCGGACCAAATGAAAACTGGAGTTGTATGAAGAAACTGAAAATCAAATGGAAGTGGTAAACTACCTCAACAACCGTCCACGGTCGCCGGGAGGCCAATGTAACACCTTCACCCCTGAGTGTAGAAATCACCCCAACTTTTGTTGAAGAGATTAGGGGGGTAGCAACCAACAAAATTAAACCAACGATCCAACTTTCAACAACCCCGAAATGAGCAACAAGGCTTTCAACCACAACAACAAGGAGGAAGAGAATACTTGAGGATCTTATCACTCGTCTTTTCTCCGAATCCCACAAGAGGTACTCGGAGAGGTACAAGTAAGCCAACTTGCCCAAAATTTCTCCGAAAGACCACAAGGGGCGTTGCCTAGTAACACCGAAACAAACCCAAAAGCCCAAGTAAACGTTACCAACTTAAGAAACCGGAAGGTAGGACCCAATGATGAGCCAACACCGCCTCAACCCGATACATAACCCACAAACACACCCGTAACTAATAACCAAAGAAATACTCAACCCCAAAATATCGAACCAACCAAACCACCACCGGTCTCTTACCGCGGCCGTTTACTCCGGCAGAAGACCGACGAATTATTCATCAATTTGGTAAGTTTGCTTAAACAACTTCACATCAACCTTCCTTTTATGGAAGTCCTCACCCAAATGCCAAAATATTCCAAATTCATGAGAGACTTTCTCACCCACAAAAGAAAGATTGAATCGATCCAACAAGTCAACATTAGTGAAGAATGCTCAGCGGCACTTCTCAACAAACTCCCCCAAAAGAAGATTGACCCCGTAAGCTTCACCATTCCTTGCTCCATTGGAGGGTCACCAATAAGAAACGCGCTTACCAACCTAGGGGCTAGCATCAACCAAATGCCCGCCTCTATGTTCAACCGGCTCGGGCTAGGAAAGCCACATCCTACAAGGATGAGCATACAACTTGCGGATAGGTCGGTAAAATACCCTTCAGGTGTCGTGGAAAATCTCTTGGTAAAGGTTACGAAATTTGATTTCCCATCCGATTTGTCATCCTAGATATGGAGGAAGACACTGAAATCCCACTCCCACTCATATTGGGAAGACCATTCCTTGCCACCGCACGGGCCATGGTAGATATGGGTGACGGAAGATTAACATTGAGGGTAGGTGACAAGGAGGTCAAGTTCGAAGTGGGACAACGAGTAGAGGATGATCCGGTCAACTACATCAAAGCAATAGACTCGAGCCTAGACTACGCCCTTCGCCGAATTTTACCCCTTTTTCCCAAAAAATGTGAGTTTTGAGCCTTTACTGAGCATTCAAATTTATATCTTTACTAAATGCTCATTTTTTCGTTTCATGTGAATAGCCGTATGGTTCTTACAAATCCAGAACTTGACAAGACAATAAATTCATGGTCCTTACCAACTAATCTAAGTAAGTATATGATTAAGACCTTAGGATTTTGAACCCATTTTTCATTTTCAACTTCATTTTCTATTTATCTCCCCACCAAAAACAAAAAATTTCCCCTAGTTAACCCCTTTGAGCCTAAACTTTTCGTTTCAAAACCCACTAAATACTTTTTTGCACAAATCACCCAAAACCAATATTTGTTTTTACACCCCTTTTGTTTTAGTGAAATGTGGATCTTTTGAAATTTATATAAAGGAGGTGACTTATTTTATTTTATATAAAAAAATTTCTCTAGTTGCTTGAAAAAAAATAAGCAAAATTATTGGTTATAAGCCTTTAGTTTGTACCTAAGTCATAAATAATTAAATTTTCAAAAGAAAACCGACATTTACTCTTTTAGCCACTTTGCAATAAAAACAACCCTACCCCTAGCCAAAACCCACCCTTTTTAAAGTCCTCTTGATATTTACAAAGATTTTGTTAAAAAGGAGAAGGTTCGATTACTTGTCAAGCGTATGGTAGGAGTAAGTCCTATACTAGTATCAAGGGTTTCACTTATACATCTTCGTCCGAGTATTGAGTGATCACTTATGAGGTGTGTGCTGTATATAGCTAAATGAAATTTTTTAAAGGCATGTTATGCCCAAAAATATTTACTTTTCTTAAAAAGTGTTCCAAATAAATCATGTCAAATAGGACTATAAATTAAATAAAAACAAGAATAAAAAGAACTTGGATTCCCCTAAGACCCAAAAACTTCTTCTTTGCCAATTCCATTTGGGTGTGTAAGCAGTATTAAAGAGTTCTGCTTGAGTACAAGTAAATATTCAAATATAGGGGTATTTGATATGCGCCAAATGCAACATATAAATTGTATCAAATATGGTATAAAATCAACTCTTTTTAGTACCAATGTTGGAAAAAGTGTGTTTCTTTGTATACTTTTGATTTTCAGGATCAAAAGAGCTTAAATGTATAAAAGGAGCAAATTAACGACAAAAAACAGCATAAGTGAAGAAGAAGAAAAGATGGCACACTATACTAACCCTCCAGCTTCACCCCAAAGCCAAAAACAACGAATCAGAAGTCCAGCATGGGGCCGTACTCCTTCAAGATTCCAGAAAAGAGAATACAAATAGAAGCAGACAAGAGACACGGGCCATGGTCAACTTCCAGATTTGCAATCTTGGATAGTACAACAAATACAATGACCACGGGGCCGCGTGGTATCTGATCTGACAAGCTCATTAAATGAAGATAGAAAAGAAGGAAGACACGGGGCCGTGTCCATAAGGCACGGGGCCATCTGAAGCTATTGTTTCCAGCTATAAATAGGGGTGATAGGTTTCATTCCAGCTCATCCGCTGGCAAACCACTTCTCTCACACCTGCAACCACTCCACCACCACCATACCACCGTCATCCACCACATTCATCCATCATCCATCCTTAGAGTGTGTGTAGTAGTCTGGGGATCCAAGATTGATTGTAAAAGTTTTTGTTAAACAAATGTCATGCTTGGCTAATCTCTTACATCACTTGGTGAAGACAAGTTATTTATGTATTATTTTTTATTTCCATGCTTTGGTTAACTTTTTAATTGGATATGTGTTAATGACTTTAATAACTAGTTTGTTATATTGAAAGTGAACTTTATTCTATCATCTCTTCATGTTTTGTTGATTCACTCATTCGTGTATTTACGGTCTACATAAAGTGAGTTAACTGCCTGGAAGGGTTTAGAAAGGTGGTATCAGTAAAGTTCTTGCCTCGTTAAATGTATAGATCCTGGAAGGACTTGGTTCAAGCTTATTAGGACTTCCTTTGAGGCAGATAGCATCAAATCGGATGAAGTAAGAAGAGCTTGAATCAAGAATTTTCAAATTAAAGATGGTACTGCAAATTTATGGCTCGATATATAGAACATGCATATGTATAATGATCCATCAATATCATAATACATCTAAAAGATGGTGGACATTTTCATACGACAAAGCTTATGGTCTAAGTATATTTAATAATGTCCAATTAGTATAGAGAATGACTCTTATTTTAAAGAAGTAAAGATCATTGGTCCAAAAGTACCATAGTTAGATACGAATTGTATCAATATATCTTGCTAGTTATACACAACAATATACAATATATATATAACATTAAATTCATTGACAATGTATAACTCGTGTATAGTGAGAAGACAATGTAATTGGTCAAACATATATTTTCTATACCCTTAAGGTAGGTACGAAAGATATGGGTTATATTTTACTAACCCATCAAAACAAGTTTGGTTGTTTTTTTAATAAGTGCAGGGAATATAACAAAACACAGTTGTTGATCTTATGATATATGTTTACAAGAAGATGAAACAGAAGGCTCATATGAAAATCAAACAACATTGGGAACATAAAGGATTTCACATTAAGGTATCAAGCGACAAATCATTGGCTACAAGTACTTTGTGAAACTTTCAAGGAAGATGGACAGACGCCTCTTAAATGATACATATTATAACGAGGAGAGATTTATTCAAGTTGCACTCTTTTTCCTTTCACTAAGTTTTATCCGGTTGGGTTTTCTTAGTAAGATTTTTAATGGGGCAATGAACCTGATCCAGAAGTATCGGGGGAGACAATACGCGCTGCACTCTTTTTCCTTTAGCTGAGTTTTTGTCCTATTGGGTTCCCATCAAGGTTTTTAACGAGGTAGTATCACCAAGCGTATTAAAGAACATTATTTCATTAGGTTGATAGTTAAGGGAGAGTTTTATAAATGTATTCATTTATATAGTGACTTTTCACATCTATAACTCATGTCTCTTTAGTTACTATTGTACTAATGTAAGTGTCTATATATAATGGCATTTGTATATGATGTTGAAATTAATGGATAGGAATGTATTTTCTCTTTCTCTCTATAATCAATATAATCTTTGTTACTAGTTATATTTTGTATGTTAATTGCTAATAGGTGGTTGTTTCATAATATTTCTTTAATTTGACTTTTTTATTTAAATATCACCACCATCAACATTTTCCTTTCCTTGCTTAATATCTCCGGCCTCTTATCATGTCAAATAAAAAACTTTTTTGTTATAAACATATATTATTATTGTGGTTATCAATATAAAAAATAGATTAGCTTCCTCTTCAAGTTTTGTATTCCTAATTTTATCTGTATTGTATCTCATTGTAAATATAAGTTAATCAATAAAATATCAAATCCTTTATCGCGCTATTATTCTGTTCTTTCTTTTTCTATTGGTTGCTATTAGGCTAGTTTTATAACAAGTTATCAGCACGAATGACTTTTGAAGTTGGATTGTATAAGCCTTACAAGATGTGGTAATCGATGGGAACACCATGGCTTACCGATCTGCTTCCGTTCTACAAAAGGTAACATACGAATCAATATATTGCTATTATACATATATTTTCGTAATTCATACCTTTTGAATCAATATATTGCTATTATACATATATTTTCGTAATTCATACCTTTTGATTTTTTTTTTGCTTTAGCATACATCCCAATGAATGGCAGCTTTTATCAGATGATTTTTGTCAACTATTTTCTAACCTTTATAATGTTTTAAAGTGTAACCAAAGCCCACTAATGATAAACATATGTTTTAAAATCAAAGTTTTTTTTCTCATAAATCCTATTTTAATAAAGTATATAATTGCTCACAAGATTTTTATATTAACCTGATGGGATACAGAAATTTATCTATAAATTAATGCCAAGATTATAAAATTTAAGATTTTTAACTATGATAATGTTCATATGGGTTTTATTTGGATTAACCTAGTTATTCTATAAACCAAATATTTAGCAAATCCATTTAAAAAAAAATATTTAGCAATGAAATGCCGGTAAGGTAAAGTTTGGTAACCATTTTGCTTAAATCAATAACGTTAAGAAAATTTTGATTAAATTAACAGTCATATTTTAATTATTATTGTGTTAATTAGGCAAATAAATATATAAATCAACTTTTGTAATTTGGCTAGTTCCGTTACTTCAAATATTTTGCTCAATTATGATACAAAATTACACTAATTAGTAAGTATCGTGTGCTTAAATTGGCTGAATCGGACAGTTTAACATATCATAAAAGTATTGCAATAATTATAAAATTTATCTTTTATTTGTTTTTTTTATTGATGATTTGTTATATGTGATGCGCACTATTTATTAAAGGAATTTTCGATTTAGTTGGTCTTCGTTTGAAAACAATTATAGCGTTTCAAGTCAAACGAAATCACTTATTGCGTGGGATCAATTCGTTTTTATATATCTCTAAACTAAAGAATTTTATTATTTTAAATAGAATAACTTTCTCAAAACAAGTGTAACGCCTCGTATTCTCATACTTTCCGTATTTAGAAAGAATTGTTGTTATTCTATTTTTGAAAACTTATAATTATGTTCCTGTCTTTCCATTTCAACCTTGTACTCTGATATTATAATTTAATGAAAACTTATTTGATACTTACACTTGCTATATACCTAAACTATACGCTACAAACGTGAATACGTGATTATATGCAAGGTAATTCATACTTCGAATATTCAAATACTCAGTTTTACATGCAATTACACTTATATAACGTTCATGCATGCTCAAAATACATAAAATCGGCTAAAACGCGTGAAACCAGCCTCGACTGACCCCTTCGTACGAGTTGGATCCATCTCACACGAAGAGGAGTTGACAAAACGTTTTTCCTATAAATACAGATGCACTTCATCACATCCAACCTTCCGTTCACTCTCACTCCCGAATTTCTTGATTCTCGACAGAACCATCTTCTTCCAAGTGAGTCTAACTCACTAAAACTTTATAACTTATCTTCTTCTCTGTACCAAGTATTGTAAGCTGGCCTAATTCATCATCCTTATAGGATTGGCTTAGTTTTCTAGCCAGTGAGAACGTTGGAAGCTTTGGCTACCTGAATTAAGTTCCACACCTCGCTTGAACAATCTTTACTTTCTGTTAATTCATGAACAACCGGGTTGTATTACAACCTTGTACTTTGGTGAATCATATAAAGAGATTTAACATCTTCATGCTTGACTTCTATGGCAAACGTGACTAAGCTACGCATAAACTATACTTATTTATCGTATTTTCTTAATAACCAGTCTGGACGTTACATTAATCACATTCTGATATAGTGTTATGGTCGGACTATTTTGCCTCATTATCATGATCCACGTCACGGAAATCAGAGTCGAAATAGGTACAAAATGGGCTAATATGTTTCACGGCTGTCACCTCGCACGAGGTGAACGGTCAACTTGTACGAGGTAACAGTCAACTCGTACGAGTTGCAAGTCAATTCGCACAAGGCAGACAGTCCACTTCATACGAGGTGGTATTTTTCCCATTTTCATTCCGTACCTTCTGCTTCAGAATCTGGACCTATCGTCCGACTCAGTGTACTCATGTCCGTCTGTTTACCCCATGTAGGGTAACTCCGTTTTGCATCACCCGATCACTCGTCCATCCACGAACTTGCTAAAGAAGCTTGCAAATTTGTGAGCATACTTGATCCCATCTTACGCTTTATCACCTTTGGGTGCAATACATGTACATTATACAAAATTACACAAGCATGCTTATACTCAATTCACAAGACAATCTTTATACATGCTCTTATGCTAAACTTGAAATCACACATGCTTATACTCGATATGCTTATACTCAGTCATTAACTTTGATCAAGCCTCCCTTAACATGTCTAACGCTATAGGAGTAACGCATCGCCCATATTATGAGGTCATGTTAAGTCATTCATAACGATCTTTTCATTGCTATAATTAGATTACGCTTGCGGTAAACTTTGGGTTGACTAGTATACTTATGCATGATAGTTTAATATATGTTAGCCTCAAGAATAGACAAGTACGCATGAAGATTTGTTTAAACGTTTATACCATACTATTATTCAAACTTGTATGCTCACCAATGCCTTGTCTATTGAACTATACTTTAAAATGTATTGCAGGGTGAGGTTGATGATAACTACGGATGAAAAAAATAGGACGACTTAGATACACACCTAGAATTGTAACATTAAAGTTGTTGTATTTGAAACTTGTTATCCATGATGTTATATCTTGAAATTTGTACTATGTATTTGTCATTTTAATGAAATGAAATTTGGTTATATAAATTATTGTCACATTTTAGCGTTATAAAGTCTCGAGTAATCTAATTATGTCCGCCCCGATGATTCCGCCATCGGTTGGGCTGTGACAATAAGTCGACTAATAAAATATTCTCATGATCCTTGTGACTTATTTGTTGTAATTAAATTTTAATTTTAGCTTATAGTTAACTTTAATTTTAGTTTACATACTGATATAAGTATGTTTGAATTAGTTAGTATAATACAAAACTTTGTGAAAGGCCTCTTACGAGACATAAATATGATGAATTCATATATTAAATATCTAAATAATTGTTTGATTTGCTTCTTTCCTTCAAGAAAAATTGCAAGTTGTTTATATTTGGTATGGGATTTTATTATTAGAATTTCCAGTCTATACAAATCTGCACACACTCGAACATGTCTAGATTTGTTTTCGGGTCATGGTTTATTGATGATAAATTTTTATGTTAAGGAAACTAAGTGATTTACAAATAAATTTGCATTCTTAGGCCACCCGGTATACTTTAACTCTCATTGGTGTTAATATGAGTTGGCATTCGTTAACACATGTCATACCGCTCTTCAAGGGTGTTTAGGGGCATTAAAAACTTCATGTGTTAAGAAGTTAAAAATGAGAGAGAAGGAGAGAATTAAGTGGAAAATTTGCACAGACACATAACATGATATATATATATATATATGTGTGTGTGTGTGTGTGTATTTTAATTAATTTAAGGGCGTTAACGAAGGTTAAACCATTTCTTTGATGTGAGATGAAGTAAAAAAAGATCAAGTGAATGATATGATGCCTACATGTAGTTAAAAGACGTAAAAATATACCAGATGGCCTTATATCCAAGTCTTAAGCTTTCTTTTACAAATAAATTTGCATTCTTATATTTAAGTCTTGAGCTTTCTTTAAATGAGTTAAGTTGTTGTTTTTATTATATACACTAAGAAGTTAATAATTATGTATATTGAAATAAAATTATTGGATAGAGTAAAGAAAAGATCACCATTGGTTGTTGTTAGTCTTACAAAAAGTTTAAATATGTTTATATTTGACATCAAACTGACATACTCGTTCAATCTCGTTATCAAGTTGTAAAAGGTCATAAGATGTTAGACCAGTGATATTATATGACTCAGACATATAATTAAATTTTGTTTGAAGTTACTTTATATCTGTATGTCAAAAAAGATAATAAAAAAATCATAAAACTTGTTTGGTTTAACTCTGATTCATGAAGTGAATATATATTGATCATTGTGATCATAGACATCATTTGAGAAAATTGGAATGATGGCCATATTAGTAACGAGATCAACCATCAGAAATGCAACGATGAACCACTAAAGTGGCAAACAAACGAGTGATTATACACCATGATGGTTTGAACTTGAAGTTATAATAAAATCTATTATATCTTATGTTTTGTATTACATACATGCAAGAAATACATACACGATCATGAACCAGAAGTTTATGGATCATAATTATTTAATTGGTTGGCATGACTGGTTAGACTACACCGAGTCAATGATGATTTGAAACATAATGAAGAACTGGAAGATTTTTCAAGCTAATAATTAACATGTCATGTTTGCTCGCAATGGAAATTAGTTATTTACCAACCAAAGTATGGTGGGAATCCCTGAATATTCTGGAATGATTAAAGGATATGTATATCCAAACATGGTACCATTTAGTGTTTTAAATCGATGCGTCGTCTAAATGGTTATAAAATCTACAACCTAAAGTTTGTGTGATTGCTGATTAGCTAATGTGATAGCAAGCATATAAATCCAGATTAGTATATTTATTTGGTAATAATGAGATGATCACTAAACGTCTACTATTGATTACAAAGCCAATGATCATGAGAGTAGCAAAAGTTCATTTAGGTACATGTAATTTTACATATAGTACCTTTAATTCGCATCAAGCCAATAAGTTATAGTTCTCCCCATACAGTTGGTTTTTGGTCAGGAACCAAAGATATCTCATCAAAGATTTTGGTTGTGCGACATATATTGAAACTCATCCACCACGTCGCACAAAGATGGGACTTCTAAAAAGTTTTAGAATATGTTGGGTATAAATAATCGTCTATGATTGAATACTTAAAGTCATTAGTGAGAAATTTGTTTATGGCTCATTGTTTTTCACTTTAGTGAATGAATGTTCCCAACATTAGGGGGAGATATCAAGAAGTTGGAAAGTGAAAAGTGAAATGAATTATCATGTCATCTTGATCCTTAGACTATAAACTATGAACTAGAAGTTTAAAGATAATTCATTTACCAATTTAAAAAAAAAATTACCAGAGAAGTTCACTGACCTACATAGAATGACTAAGTAAGTCAAATAATCAACTACTTATGCCCGAGTCATATTTGTGTCCCAAGAGGACAATCACATATTTTGTAATGAGTCTATTGCATGCCTAAAGCATGGTAGACTAGTTGATTCCAATAATAAGATTCCTCGAAAATTAGAGCAAGTTATTAAGATGATCAAGTCGAGCTTATAATAATAACTCTCCTGAAGAGACAGTAGACATGACGATTCAAGAAAAACCTTAGGTACATGAAAAATAAAGAGATCTCGATAAGTTTTATCATTTCTAAGATATGTATGGAATCGAAATAAAAATCAATGTCGTTATACTTTTGTACTAAATAATAAGAATCAAGATTTGAGATCTACCTATGAACGTAAACATAGAAATGATTGGCCAAAATGGAAAGACGCAAATAAGGCAAAGTTGAATTCTCTAATGACATGGCAAGTCTCTGGACCAACAGTCCATACAACTGAAGTTGTAAAATATGTTGGATATAAACGAGTCTTATGCGAATTATGTGAAAATCAAATTAAGTGATATAAGGAAAAATTGGTGACACAAGAATTTTCGCAAAGACCTATGTTTGATTATGAGGAGACGTATTCTCCAATGATGGATGCATTGACTTTCCAATATTTTATTAGTCTGGTATAAAGAGATGATTGATATACGTCTTATGAATCTTGTGTATTATTTGATATTGAAAGTTTATATGAAAGTCTCGGAATGATTTAAATTATCAAAGTCATGTAAGTAAGTTCTTAAGAACACCAGATTCAAATTTGAATACATTATATATAATTAGAACTCTTGATGAGTAACCTAAGGCAATTGAGTGCCTATAAGGTTAATTAAAAAATCTTAAGGATGTAATTATTGTGCACCAATAAACATACATAGAAAACTTGTACTTGGTGATTATGGTATCTCAATGTACAATGTACAAGCATATGGAGTTTATAAATGAAGTAAGTGTTCAAGACATCTTTGTATATGATATAGAAGTCAATGAGTAAGTTTATGTGATGGAACTCTTATAAAGTGTATGCATATACATAATTAGTCGAAGTGGAAAGAACTATGGGAATGATTAAAATGTTTAAGGCATTGATTCAGAACCTTGACAATGTATCTTTATAAAGTTGAAAAAGATTAGCATGGACTAAAATAGTAGAGTCGAATGTGACATAATCGACTTATTGATGAGCTTAAAAATAAAAATACATATGGTGTGGTTAGTCTATTTGTTTTCGTTAAAGAACAATATGAGGTTTATAAGTATTATCGTATACGTATATGTTGATGATGTCATTGAATCTCCATTGAATCTCCTGAAGATATCAAAATAAGCTCAAATATTTAAATCAAGAATTTGCAAATTAAAGATGGTATTGCAAGTTTATGGCTCAATATGAAGAAATGCATTTGTATTAGTATCCATCAATCATAAAACATCTAAGAAATGTTGGACATTTCATATGGACAAAAATTATGGTGTAAGTACATTTTATGATATCCAAGTAGTTGCTATAGAGAATGACTCTTATCATCTCCTATCAAAAAACAACGATCCTTACTCTGAAAGTACCATAGTTAAATACGAATTGTGTTAATACATCTTGGTAGTTAAACATGAACATATGTCAATAATTCATTGACAAGATATTGCTTGTGTATTGTGAGGAGTTAATGTATTGGGTACAACATATTTTACATACCCCAAGGTATGAAAGATATGAGTTTATATTTTACTAACCCATCAACATTGGTTAGTTTTATAAATGCAGGGAATGTAACAAAACACATTCATAGATCTTATGGTTTCTGCTTATAAAGAGGAGGCAATAAAGTTTCACATAAAGATTAAACAACAATGCTCATTCAAGGATTGCACATCAAGGGATTAAGCGACAAATCACTTACTGCAAAAGTTGTTAGCAACTTTAATGGAAGATTGGTGTTTGTTACTTAAACGATACATATTATAATGAGGGGAGTTTTACACAAATTGCACTCTTTTTCCCTTTACTAAGTTTTATCTCATTGGGTTTCCTTAGTAAGGTTTTTAATTGGGCAATATACCTAATCTAGAAGTAATCAGAGAAGATAATACGCGCTGCACTCTTTTTCCCTTAGCTGAGGTTTTGTCCTACTGTTTTTCTGACAAGATTTTTAACGGGACAACATCTCTAAGCGTATTAAGTTGATAACCAAGTGGGAGTGTTATAAACATATATTATTGTTGTGGTTATCAACACCAAAAATAGATTAGTTTCATCTCCAAGTTTTGTACTCCTATTTATACCCCTATTGTATCTCATTGTAAATATACCTCAATCAATAAAATATCAAATCCTTTCTCCCTCTATTATTCTTTTCTTTCTTTTTGTATTGGTTGCTATTAGGCTAGTTTTATAACACTTTTAAGTTTCTTAGCTAGAATTTTATATAAATACCATAAAAACTTTATAAATAATTGTTTCCTGTTGTGATTAAAACCATGTGCAATCGAAAAAATTGTTTCCCTCAAAACGTCCTGTTGATTGCGAGCCAGGTGACTGACTAACCATGTGCAAACCGATTTGTTGTTTGTTTAATTGTGGGCAACCAATTTCTAACCCACAAAAGCCAAATCCATAGCTAACATCTATAAGGATTTATAGCTACTTATAATATTGCAAATAAAGTAAAGAGAAGAAAGAAAAATGATTTTATTGATTTGATATTTTAATGTACAAACATTTAGTTTCACATTCAAGAACAGACTCGACACAAAAGTTCAAGCTGCAATTGCAAATAAACTACAAGTTAAATGAAAAGAAAATTAAGATAAACAAAACATAGAAATTTGTTCACGGTAAAGAAATTATTACTAGTTTAATAGCTGCCCCGAGATGGCAAAAACAAGATGAATAAAAATGGAAAAACTAAAACCTCATTTCTCGATGATACATATTTTCTGATAAATCAAAGTAGGAGGTTGCAAAATTTGGTTTGATAAGAGTTTGCGTAGTTTTCAAAATAGTCAAATTTCACATTAGTTACTGGTCTGATTTGAACTATATTTTAAACTAAATATATATCAAATAGTCAAATTTAATATACATCATTTTTGTCACTTAGTTTAGAAAATAGAGATACATTGCAATAAACAAAGAATATATACAAATGGGTTGAGTTATAATACAAATAATTTTAAAATTAAAAAGGGTAAGAAGTCGTCATAAAGTGATAAGTGTCTAAATGGAAATCAAGTGGGAAGAGTAATTGTAACGCCCCAAAATGCACATATATTATTATTTTACCATGATGTTATTTCATACTCATCCATATAGAACGAAATGTAGTAAATAGCATTGAAACGTAATCTTTAATTAGTAAGTCATTAAAAGTTTTAGCATATAAGGTAAAAATATGATGTTTAAGCTTGTATTAAGGGAAAGAAAGTCTAAAGATCAAATAAATAGTGAATGAAACTTGAGAAACCATAAGTGAACATTTTGCTGTCAAGATTAAAACAAATAAAATGCCCAGATGTATGTATGTGGAGGTGTGCGTGAATAGAGAGAGAGACAAGGGGAAAAACCCTCAATCTTGGTCGCAAAAATTCAGCAATTGGATGGAAGAAATTGAAGTTAATCATATGGATGTTCATCCTATCTAACCATCTAAGCTTGTTGAACATAAGGTAAGTTACAATTCTAATTTTGATGGATTTTGTGTAAAGAAGTTTTATAAAGATGATCAATTAGTGAATGTTTCAAGGTTATAATGTGATTGTATATAAGAATCATATAATGAGCATCTCTAAATGTGAAGTTAGACAAAAAAAATTGAATGTTTGTATTCCTTATGAGCCTTTCATGTATGATTAAGTGGGTTTTTCATATAGTCTAGAGATTCTATGATGTAAGGTTAATTACTTGATAAAAATCATGATATAAAGATCTAAGATGATTTGTTTATTATTGTGATTGAATGAATTGGGTTAGTAATTGAATAGGAGGCAAAGACCATAGAAAATTACGCACTTTCTTAGAGGACTCGGATGATCACCCACTAAGTGTTTGATGAAATGCTTGAAAGATATATTATTATTGTTATGATGACCCCTTGATGAATATCAATCATTGACATTAAAAGAAAGAGATGAATGTTTGGATATCAAGAATGAGAAACTAAGAATAAACTTGCTAAGTGTAGGTGTGAAAGAAGAATGATCAAGCGATAAGAAGTCATAAGGTTCACACGATCGAGGTAAGTTTTTATACTTACAGGTACTAGTAGTTATAATGTTTATATTACATATTTATATAAAGATTATAAATTGCTTAATGTTAAGTGAAAATACATGGAAGTTCGATTCGTGCATACGGGTCGAATAAGTAAGAATGACATATGTATGAATTGTGAATTGGTGTTGAACCGGATTTAGAAGATTGAAGAAATTCGACATCAAGACCCGCTAGAAAGCATAATTGAATGAATCTTAATGAAAGAATATTTATCATGATCAATGGAAGCTTGAATTCTATCTTAGCTAATTATGATGTAACTAAATTATTGGTATGGTTGTAGGTAGATCAACGTGTTAGGTGGCGCCAAGCTTGGAACGAACACATCACCCGCATATCACGTTTCCGCGTTTTCATGATCAAACGATTCAAAACATTTTGTACTTATGTTCAAGTTTAGTCGTACGTTTGTAAGATTATGACTAACTTTTCATGTTAATATGTTATCTACTAGTAAATTTTTAAGTAACTATGTTGGGTTTCTATATGTAAATGAATGATAAAAAAAATTGTTAAACGTTCGTACGCATTTTTGATTCGTGTATGAATGGGTGTCACAGTAATTTTATCAAAAATATTAATAATATACACATGCTATTTCCCCCAATTTTTTAAACGTCCGTAACTTTTTTATACGTCATTTAAAAAAATATATATACCATAAAATCGAGCGTCTTTTTTATCTCTAATATGAGTACCCTATTGTTATAGTTTAAAATAAATTAAATAACCTAGTTGTGTATTACACAATGGACATAATGTAAAACACAACGAGTATCAAACTGAAAACACAATGGAAAGTAAACCAAAACACAATCAATGATAACAAATAACAAACACAATGAACAACAAACTATAACACAATGGATATAACGTAAAGCATAATGGATATCAAATTAAAAACCAATGGAAAATAGACTAAAAACACAATTGTTCATAGCAGATAAAAGACAAAATGGACAACAGATAAAAGACACAACTGACAGTAGACTAAAACACAATAGATAATTGCCAAAGAACATAATATTAACACTTTAAAGCACAATGGACAACAGACTAAAAACACAATGAACAACATAATAAAACACAATGAACAACAAAATGAAAACACCATGGACAACATATTAAACACAATAATTAGAATCAATAACACATGTATATAAACTCAAATATAACACCATCTTCATTGTGTCATAAATAGCTTTATAGTTTCTTATAAAAATAGAACCTAATTTAACACTGTGTAATAAATTTTGATAATAACATTGAAGCCCTAGTAAAAACATAATGACCAAAACCCAGTTGAAAGACACAATGACCTGAATCTTTAATACAATGCAAAGAAAACCTAGTAAAAATAAAAATTTTTATTTTATTTTATATAACAATATTATACTCATATTAAAGATAAAAAACACATGTTATTATGATGATTTTTTTAAAAATGTCATATAAAAAAGTTATGAACGTCTTAAATTGATTGGATGAATGCACAGGTGTCTTGAATGTGTAGAGGGGTCTTGAATGTGTAGAGGAAAGTCAATAAATTTAGAATTCCCTTTATACCCTTCCACTATCTTCTTTTCTCTAAAATTAATCTCAACCCTCTAAATCTAAGATCAATGAACTAAAATTCTTTTTACTATTTTCTTATTTAATTTTTTTTATATTTGATCCTAATCTTGTAAATTAAAAGAACGGAGTAAGATAAATGTTAACTATAAAAAGTCTTTGACCTGGTCATAAAATTGAATTTTAATAATTAAAATATTATAACTAAAAGCAGCAGTTGTAACTTTCACTCTCATTTTAATAAGGCTTATTTTTTTCCTTCAAACTTAAATTTTTTTCTAGATATCTTTTTTCACTTTATCTCTCTTTATATATCTATATATATATATATCGACAGATAGAAGGGAGAGTTATGTGAATATTAACACCCTTTAATAAAGAAGTAACTTTTGTTATCCTTGATGAACAATTGAATTTGTTATCCTGGTAAGAATTATGTAATGTTTTGGAACTACATAAATGAAAGCGATCAAGGGCAAACAAATTGATTTTTTATTAGATTATATAGAGTGGGGGAGCTTGAAAAGAGAATATTATGCGACATATAGACGTTATGTCAGCACATGTTAGAAAAGTGGCGTGATGCAAAAAAAGAGAGAAGTGGGGTGGATCATGAAAGAGTGATCTTATTCGGCACATGACACACATTTATTATTAATATTATTATTTTATATTTAAAATTATATAAAATCTAGTAAATTTAATTAAACAAAAACACTGAAATTAAAGAAATACTATTAATAAAAGACATTACATAACTTAAAAAAAAGAAAAACATTACATAAGTAGAATTAAATGTTAAACCTAAACATAATTAAACAAAAAATCTAATTATATGGCACGTCGAAACGTGTTTGAAGTCACGGTTGTATGCGTACCTTTAGTTGATGAGGGCGACTTTTATGACGTCATCTTCCAAAAGGTCACCACCGTCATTTTTACAGCATCGTACACCGTCTCAAATCTTTCACTATCCAAACGAATAATCCTGAAACGCGAAGAAAGTACATCCACGGTTCGGGTGGCGTCACCCCTATGCATACAAAATTGTTAAAAAATATATCCCCAAAACGGACCCGAGCAATTGCGAGCATATAGTGGGTAAATGCTTCGACCCAAGATTCAGACAACGCGATGTCTTCTTCTTCGGTCCGTGGAATCATTGTCATTTTTTATAAATATTTGAAGAGAATATATGAAGAAAATTGAGAGGAAATGAGAGTTTTTGTAAGGCAACAATTGTAGAATTAGTTTGATTATATAGGAGAACTTATCTTTTTAAAGTAATTTTTTTAAATTTAACCCTTGGGAGGTGTATAACCCACACCCAAAGAAATGTGCCACGTCGAACTCAAAACCCCCGCCTCCAACCCCATGATGCTTTCCACGCCGTTCATTGGCCGGTGTGCACGGCGTGAAGATGCCACCATGTCACAAACCCATGCCCACTCTATGTGGTCTTTGGACACTAGGGGTACCCATCACTATATCACACCAACACTATTTGACAACTCATTTTATCACATTTTCACATAAATACTTGCCACACCTATTTCATTTCATCACTCAACTTTGTTTTAAATAAAATAGAAACCAACATTTTTTAAACATATAAAAATATGAAAGAAAATTTTGTTTTAAATAAAATATAAAATAAAATAAACTAAAAACCAACAATTTTTAAATATATAAAAAAATATGAGAGAAAAATAAATAATCAAAATATTTTCATTAAAATAAAGAAGTACAATAAAAATTAAACGAGATAACCTAAACGTTACACATAAAAAAAGAAGTTGACCGAAAACATGAAGAAAAAAAACACCTAAAAGTTAGCGGGTTAACCCTACTTTGCTCAAATTTCCCGTCTGCAATTTAGTAGAATCGACCTGTATGATTCGATGCAATTTTCATGCGATTCCCCCACAACTTTCAAATCCCGATTCTTAGTTATTTTCTTCAAGTGTTTCATGTACTTATTATCTCTTTTTAATTTTGTTTTCGCTAACACCTTACGTCATTCTCTATTCTATTCTAATACCACCATTTTTCCTCTTGTACTCGATCATGGTATCCACCCAACTTTCTTTCCCTCGTTGATGACTCAACACTTTTAAAGAGTTGTGGTGTTGTTGATGTTGTGTCGTCAGTGGGGTCACCATATAAATTGATGTCGGGAATACTGCTTGATAACCCATTTGTTGAGGTTGTGAAATTTCCCGACTTAGATGTTTTTGTTCCTTTTTGGGAACGAGCACGACTACCGTTGGGTCATCAAGATCCATCAATGGAATAGGAATCTATTTGTAATAATTTATCGCAATCTTCCATGCTGCCAAGTGGGGAAACCCTTTCTTCATGTATACGTAATCATTTAGGGCATCCTTGATGATATCAGACTCACTCGATCCACTTGGCCAAAGACAAAACTAATATATAGTAAAAAAAATTAATAATTAGCATTTTACATTTTATAAAAAAATGTAACAAACTAATATAAGTAAAAAATAAAGGATTCAAATTTTTCCTTTTGTACGTAACACGCATTGAATTGACCGAATGAGTTGATCCATGTTTCGGCTAGATCCATAGAGTTGTTTTAAAAAACGTGCGATAACTCGTTTCCAAAATCTATATATTTTATTGTTTTTCCGATTTTTTTACAAGGCCACCTCTTCGTCTTGCGTCCAACTTTGACCCCCCTCCCTTCGCACGTTTGATTGTTTTTCCCCTTTTCAGTGAGTAGCTTGCACTTGTACTTTTTCCTCTTGATCTTGATCTTCTTCCTCTTCATCCAAAGCGGGAATGAAATCACGAGACGAGTTACAGAATGGAAGATTTTGGTTTTGTGAGGTAGGCTCGCGATAAGTGAACGGTCGATAAGTTGCTTGGCCACCGGGTCAGAAGATAAAGTGAAATGACATCAGAGATTCGAGTTGGCATGTTTGTTTGAGGGAAGTATTGTGGATATTAGGATGGATACAATTGGGTTGGAGATGGTTGGGTGGGTAGCGGTTCGTCTTGTAAATAAAATCTATCAGGTTCGCTTAGATTAGCATGAATGTTCGGCTCGCCTAGATTAGCACGAACTTTCGATATAATTTTTTTTTCTTTGTAGCCGATACTTTTTTGCTTGAACCTACCATTTGGTATTTTTTTTTGTTGAATGTAGTGTGTTTTTAAGTGATGAAGTGTGTGTAATAATGTAAAAGATTGGATAAATATGTAGGGGTAAAGTTTGCCTTTTTTCAATTTTAAACCGTCATATGATCATTGGGTAATGATCATATCAGAGGCACCATGATCACCACCGTGATCACATGCCTTGCAGCAGCGAGCTCGGAAGCACGGAAACGCCACTGAGGTGTCGTCTCCCGTCCCGGCGACTGCTAGGGGACAGAAACGGCACGGGGACGGCCGGGAAACGTCCCCGGAATGTTGGATATGGCCTGGAGACGTGCTGCAGGGGACAGTGTTTGGGGACGTGTAGGAAACGTTTCCGTCCAGTTTCCATTTATATTTTTTGGTTTTTTTTTAAAAAAAGATTTTTTAATCCTATTATAAAATAGCGCCCCTCCTATTCAGCGATCACGTTTAAAACCCTACACTGTATCCTCTTCTGATTGCCGATCCTCTTCTTCTTCTCTTTTCCTATTCAAACTCCAAAATTATTGCTTCTAATGAAGAAACACAAGGATCATCATCATCTATAGATGAACCTCCATTGTGGGATTATGTGGAAAAACGAGAAAAGCAAGGTTCTGGAGGAACTTGGAAATTCAAGTGCAAAATTTGTGGTGAAAATCGACAAGGATCGTATTCAAGAGTTATAGCACACTTGCTCGGTATAAAAGGTATGATTTTGGTTGTTGTTTACTCGATGGAAGATGTAGGATTTTTGGAGTTTGCTGATCTTTCATTAGATGAACCGGAACATGAAAGCGATTTACTTGTTAACGTTTGATTAGATTAGGAAGATATGGGATTTTTGAGCTTTACATCAATATATAACTATTTTTGGGGTTTTGTGTTACATTATCTTTGATATATATTTATTTTTTTATATGTTTTTATTCCCGTACCGGTCCCGTCCCCGCTTCTTGAATTTTTTAGTTTTGCTGTTTCCCGTACCCGTCCCAGTGCATCATAGGCAGTGAGATCACGGCATCACGGGGGTTTTCACGGGTTTTCAATCCCTCTAGAGTGAGATCACCTTTGGTAATAAAAGTAAAAGTTAGGACCGTTAATAGTTAAATTATTAGCATGAATTATTATCGACTAATAAGTTCTAGTTTAAATCATAAATTATATGGAAATTAGGAAGAAAAAAAAGTAAAATGAAGGAAATATCAAAAGATCGCTTCAAATCATTGACTTTTCCTACCACCACTTACCTTTTTAAAAGAGAGAATATAGAATTTCTAGAAGACTTGACTCCCAAAAGTCTATTCAACTCTTTTAGTTGTGGACCTACAAATGCAGTTTGTCACTTATGAGCTGTGGTTAAAGCTACAATTTTGTCATTTGTATACCTTTATCTTGTTCAATAATTGTAAGGCTTTAGCTTGACCCAAACAAGACCCATGGAAATGGGTCGGATCAACTCTCTGATTTCAACTTCTGCTCTTCTCTGGCTTATTTTGGTTTTATATAATGTGTCCGTTGTTTATGGGAATGCTGAAGGTATGTTATTTATTGTTGTCACTTTTAATAAGTAACCTTGTACTAAGGTCTGAAGAACTTCATAGTTCATTTATTTGATGTTTTTAAGAAGATCTAGCAAGTAGTAATTAATTAACTGAGTTTATGTGTAAGACAGGTGATGCATTGTATGCGTTCAAGAAACAGTTACGCCATCCTAACAACGTTCTGCTAAGTTGGGATCCAACTCTCGTCAATCCATGTATGTGGTATCATGTTACTTGCAACATTGACGACAGTGTTACTCGAATGTAAGCTTATTCACAATTTTTACAAAATTTGAAATGGTAGTAAGTTCTTCATCACCAAGTCTTAGAAAGAATTCTACTTTTGGTTGTGGTTTGTTAAACGCAGCGATCTTGGAAGCGGGAACTTGACTGGTCAACCAACTTGGTCAGCTTACGAATCTACAGTATTTGTAAGTGTCACTTTATCCACAAAGTTCCCTTGTTTATTAGTGGTCATATTTTACCTCTAACGGGTCAAATAAATAGTTAGCGGTCTGGGTGTGTATCGGTCTATTTTGAGCTTAAACTGAACCAAAATTGAAGTTTCAATTCCAGAATGCCATTGGTTTTTCAGTTTTTGTATGATTGGTTTGGTTATGAGTCAGTTTTTTTTTGGTTTTTGTATATGAGGTTGAATTCTTAGGGCCTCATAAAATTTTGCCCAAAATAAATAATTTGGGCCTCAAACCTTGACTTAAAAATTTGTTAAACACCTATTAATCAATTTAAGAATGAAACTTTTTGCCCAAAATAATGAATTTGGACCATAAATCAGATAACTAACACTCAAACAAGTTCACCGTTCGTTTTTATAGTTTATTTTGGAGTTGGGTTCAGTTTGATTTAGAGCAAGGCATAACCAAAACAGAACCATAATTTTTTATTTTCAAAGAAAACAAAATTGAACCAGTCAATTATTTGTCTTAGTCGTTTTTTTGGGTTTTTGTTAATTGGTTTTTTGTTCGCCTAGGTCAAACAGCGAAAAATGACCCAAAAAGTTTTGAAATTCTTTTATCAAAAGTATTTTTTATGGAAATAACGGTATTTTATAATCACATTTGACCCATTCATTAATTATCTATTATTATAGAAAAGGTGAGAGTTGGACAATATTAATTTGTACCAAGCTATACTGGCATGCCTTTCAAGGATCAACCCTACCAATTTACCATTTAGCCCAACCAGTCTAATATGTCCATTTTACAATCTCTATAGTTGTTACCTATGAACATGGTTCTACATAACGTCATATGTGGCAGGGAGCTATACAATAATAACATAAGCGGAAAAATTCCTGAAAATCTTGGGAACTTAACGAGCTACTAAGCTTGGATCTTTTCGGAAACAAGTTAGAAGGTCATATTCCGAAAACGGTGGGCAAGCTTCAGAAACTTCGCAATCTGTATGATTTCGCATCATTCACATTCTTTACTTTACTTGATGAAAACTTAATTAGCTTTCACTTTCATGTTAGAGGTGGCAAAATGGGTAGGTTTGGTAGTTAGAGGTGGCAAAATGGGTAGGTTTGATAATGAGTCATTTTCTTGGACGCACTTAAGTGGTAGGATTGGATTGACCACCAACTCTTTCGTCCAATTTTTTAATTATATAAAAAAAATTACTACATTAATTATCATTTCAATAGCATATTATTATAGTAATAGTATAAAATTTTAAATTATCGGATTATGAAAACTGTAGGTGACTTTCAAAAAATTTTTAACCATTCCACTTATAGCTTTTTTCAATCTACTACTAGTAAATTAATAAAACACAACCGAGATTAATCATCTACTACTACTAAATTATCATTGCAATTATCTGAAAAATCATTGTGTTGTTTCTCTGTTTCTTATGCATGGATAGTCGTCTCAACAACAACTATTTGCAGGAACTATTCCATATTCATTAACAACCATAAGTACACTACACGTTCTGTGAGTATATATTAAAGCCGGATAACCCGGTTTTACCCTTCAATGTTGATATTACAACAAAGAAAATTAGGGAAAATCACCAAAATGAACATTGACTAACAGAATTTACCAAAATAAACATGGGAAACGTCTAGGTTTAGGGAACTCAGGTAAAAAGCGTCTAGGTTTAGGGAACTCACATTTAGTAAAAAAATTTCTTTGGACCCATGCTGACAACCAATAAGGTGATGACACCTAGCCAATTTTGAAGGAAAAGATTATGTAGATGTTTCCCCAGAAAATGCTACATATTACCTCCAAGTTAGGGAAGAGTGTAAGCCTAACATTTTCTTTTTTTCTTTTCGACAACGATTTTTATATGTGAATAATTTTTTCAGACGACAATATTTAAAAAAAGTTACACAAAATTAAAGAGAAAAGTTCTCTTTAATTTTGTATAATTTTTAATATATTATCACATGAAAAAGTTACTTCTGTTTAAAATCATGGTGACAAAGAAATAAAAGAAAATGTTAGCCTTAAGACTCTTCCTACACGTGTCTTTCTTATTTTGCATGAGTTCTCTATATCTAGACATCTCTATTGTTTATTTTGGTAACCACCTTTGGTCAGTGCTCATTTTGGTGATTTTCCTAAAAATATGTCTGATTAGTATTCATCTTGTTTCGTAGTGATCTATCAAACAATAATTTGAGAGGATATGTTCCCAACAACGGCTCCTTTTCACTATTCACACCTGTCAGGTCCATTGTTATTGTTATTTATATGATTCGTGAACATATAGATTTTGAATGAGTAGTTTGGGTAACAGGTCAAGACAGGTTGGGTCAGATGGCTATTTTGGAAAGGGTTAGGTTGAGTTGGCCCAAAACAGTTTTTGTCTTGAACTTTTTATCTATTTTTTTCTAACAAAAATTGGGTTAAATACGATAGCAAAAATTATATTCTCTCAATATCCATATCCTTGTTCGAATAATATAGTTTAGCAGGTTTTATACATTAAATACATACTTGAGAACATTTTTACATGTTTTGACTTACTAGAGATAAAACATAGCCCAAACTGACCCATTCGTAAATAAATGGGTCAAAGTTGTCACCTTATGTTAAATCACATCACCACCTCCTGCTATTGACTGCAAAATCTTGTTTTATTTCAGTTTTGCCAATAATCCAAAGTTGATACTTCCTGTGGTTGTTCCTCTTCCTCCAGCCCCGGCCCCTGCTCCAACTCCACTGAACTTATAATCTCCTTCAAGTATTTCATGTCGTGTTGTTACTTTACGACCATGAGTGTTGGTCATTTCCATTGCGATTCTTATACTTCAGTTACACCTGTTCCAAACACTAAAGTGCAAATTTGAGTTATCTAATCCAACAGAACTAAGATAATGTTGGTAAACTATTTAGTACTTCATGTGTTCCTTGAATTTGTGGCCTATTTATAGATGTGGTAGTACGTGGGCAGTGACGAATTTAAAATTTACATGAGTGGGGGCCAAAATGTAAAATGTGTCGGTAAAAACAGGTCAGGTCATTGATATACTTAGTTACATGTTATGAAAAAAACGAATAACTAATTATTGTTCATATAATAATTATTAACTATTTGTAATTTATATTACACGTTAAAGCCATTAGTGTAACTGTACAATTTCATTTTTTGAGGTGAAGTGTAAAATTACTAGATGAAGGATATTAACTTTCAATTTTGGAGGGGTGTTCAAGTGGGATTTTAATTAAAAAGTTATGAAAATACGGTGACGGGCTTCCATTTCCGAAGGTCTAAAAGGGGTATGATTCCAATTATTTAGAGGCAAATAATAAAATAAGAGATATTTTTTTATGTTACATACATGGGTTTCAAGTGAGTGGAGAGAGTCGCGGCCTTTCGCTCCGCTAATTATAACATAATCCGACCCTCAATGTGAGTCAAAATGTCTTCCTATAACAATTTTAAATGGGCAATCTTTAGTTTAGATTAAACAAGTTTGGTTGGGTTAGGTTATCATATCAACACTTATTTTTTATCCGTCTCTTTGGTGTTTTCTAAATATTACCAGGTAGCAATACCAAATCAAGAGGTTTTTAGTACATAATCCTACTTTAGAAATTTTTTTGATTTATTTAATCCGTTTTATCTGTTTCCTTAATTGCCACTTTATTTTATTTTTATTTTACAAGTTTAACTTGTCATTAACTAAACACAATTTGAATCAACACATTTTCATATAAATGAGTTAAAATCATCACCTCTACCATCTTCAACATTATGACATCCACAAATAGATATATCCCACTTGCAAAATAGTGGTTGACTTGACTCGTCCAATTCTTTTTCTGAGCCATAAACTTTTCATTCAACCTTTTCAGGTCAGACTTAGATCAATAAATCTAACTAGGCCCACTGATCCCGAGGGTGACCCATTATCTTTGTGATGCTCATGGACTCATGGATCATATAATTTAATCTATTCAATTCAGGCTACATATACATCAAAACGTCTTTAACTAGTTGGTGTGTACAAAGACTGTAACGAAAGACCTATACTGACATTGAAACCTAGGGCAGCAAATGAAGCACGCAAACATAAACAAGATCATGTTCGTGTTCGTTTGTTAAGAAAATAATGTGTTCATTAACTATTCATGAATACTTACCGAACGAGATTTTCTGTTCATGTTTGTTAATTAAGAAAATGCACGTGTTCGTGTTTGCTTGTGTTTTTTGTTAATTTTAGGTACCGGACTAAACCGAAAATAAACACAAATGAACATTCATGAATATAGAGGAACATAAACGAATGTTCATAAACAAAAATGAATGCCAACGAACTCAAATAAGCGTTCGTGAATAAAAAAATGAACACAAACGAATAGGTATATATATATATATTATATATATATATATTATAAATGTTAAATAAAATTGACATCTTTCATCACAAATATTAGATGGATCCACCCAAAATATACTAACCAAATTATTCAAACATACTCGGCCTAAGCTTGATCATATTAATACAATAAAATAATGTCCCAAAACACGTAAAATTATTATATTTAACTTGAAGTTCTCATTTAATCCATCTAAAATAAACTCGAAGTCTTCATTTAATCAACCAAAGTTAATAATAATAATAATAATAATAATAATAATAATAATAATAATATAATAATAATTATTTATTATTATTATTATTATTATATATTATTATTATTATTATTATTATTATTATGTAATATACCAATATTAAGTAATCTATTATTGGGAATTTGGAAGTACTTAAATCAAAAATGAAATTTAAGTACTTTAATGAACCATCGAACATAAACGAACACATTACCGACTGTTCATGATGTTAGAATTATTTAAATTAATCGAGTCTAAAAATATCGCAATCACTTCCGAGATTAGTATGTTTTTATTAGAAGAGTTATCATGAGTGATTTTTTTTCCTAATTTATAGTTTTTTTGAGTCGTTATAAAAGGATGTTCCTATATTCGGTTCATATACGAACATGTGATTATTCTATCACCTCTCTTATCATAGAAACATGGTAATCGAGCATGGTTCATGATTTTGAGAAATCAATCCATGTTCATCTGAATTCCAATTTCTTTTCTTTGATCTAAAGCCAAAAAAAATTCCAACTCACAATAAAACAATGGCAAGGGACAACAACAATTAGAGTATGGTTATACCTGATGATTTAACCCTGATAATTTCTTCGTTGCTGAGAAACAACCTTGGAGCATAGCCTACAACAATACATTCTGAGAATTTATATCTTGGAATCAAGCTAAGTGGAGACAACTATTCTTTGTGGGCTACTCTTATGAAGAAAGCTATCAACGGGAAAGGGAAAAGTTCTCACCTTATAGGAGAATCAAAACCTCCGTCAAAAATAGATCAAGCCTATGCATGATGGGAGCAATGTAACGCCTCGCTTTTTCGTACTTTCCTTAATTAGAAAGTATAATCGTATTTCTGTTTATGGAAACTTGTATTCATATTTCTTTTCCCAATTTTGTAATCCGAGACTTGAATCGTAATAAAAATTCATACTTGTTATATATACATGTCTTACATCCATTCAATCGTTTAAACTGATACTTGTTATACGTGCAAAGACCATTCACACTCGATACTCAAATCATACTTATATGCGTTATACATGCAAAAATGACAAGTTATAGCCTGAAATGAAAGATAAACTAAGTTCAAGGACTAAAAATGGTATAATCCGGAAAAAGTGGTTTCTAGCCAATGGATTGGTCCAATTTGTGTTTTCTGCATTAAATGCACTCAATCAACAACCCTCTAACCTCAACTATAAATACCCACCTCCTCCCACTCTCATTTCACACCTCAAACACTTCTCTCTTTCTCTCTAAAGCTCTCTCTTCATCTGAAAGTTCAAGACTTTCAAAGTGAGTTCTAACTCACCCTTACCTCCCTTCTTTGATTTTTCTTCCTTTCTTAACACTTGAATCATATCTAGGAATGTTTCCATAGGTTTTTCATGGAAAACCAACTTGAAACATCACCATATTTGAGGTCTCAAGTGTAAAAACTTTTCGTTTTAATAGGGTTTTCAACCCACAAGTGTTGTATCCTTCCAAGCTTGTTCTTGAAACAAGACTTGAGTTGGTAGTGTGTGATTACTTGGAAGCCTTGGCTATTCCTACCTTCAATCCACCACCTCACTTGATGATTTTGATTATTTTTGCCTTTTACTTTTATGCTTAACTTATTCATGACCATCCTTTTTGTCCTTGTGACGACTTGTGCATTGGTGAACTATACGAAAGAGGTTAAAGGAAGGTTATCCTCCTACCTCCATGCATGACTTCTATGAAGTTCCATGATGTTTATGATCTACTTATTATATATACTATATAATAATATGTATATATATCCACTAACCGAACCCTTGAGATAATCGAATGATTGTCCATCATGGTACAAGGTTACCTCACCTAAGTACTTAATCTCTCGTTACGATTCTAATGGGTATCCTAACCCATGAAAACACATCAACCTGAATGGGTATTATAGTGTCAAGAACGAGTATTAAGTCTAGATGATTATTTCTCGTATACATACTTTAGTGTATTTAAATATCCTAATCCTCCATTATCTTCAAATACTTACCAACCTACGTTTTCCTCATGTAGGATAACTCGGTGCCCATCCTCCAAACTCCCCTAACACTTTACGGAAATACCAAGTGGAATCTTGCAAAACCGTGAGTACACTCGAACACCCTTTTTACGCTTTACACTTTTGGGTGCAACATGTTAGTTTATAAAAAATATACGCAATCACACTTATACATTTATGCAATCACGCAAACAATCCATCATACATGCTATAGTTACGTGATACATGATTTGTATACTTGGAACATTCTTATGTGATGCTATCTGTCATTAACTAACAAGCCTCCCCCTTAACATGTATAGCACTATAGGAGTGACGCACCGCCCATATTCTTGAGGTCATGTTAAGTTTATTCTATTTTGCCGTGGCACGCGAGGGTTGACTTATAGATCGTATGCCATGTTTACATTAATCTAGTATGCTAGCTTAACATGTGGATTCGTTTAAATCTTTTCACACTTATGCTATATCAAACTTGTGTACTCGCCAATACCTTTTGTATTGAACTATACTTTTAACATGTTGCAGGTTAAGGATGTTGATCATGACGAACTTAGTAGGGACGACATAGAAACACATCTAGAATGTTAGGATTTATGTTATTGAACTTATTGTATTTGACTTCCTTGTTGTAATTGACAATCTTGTTATGAAATGAAATTGGTTTGATTTAAATATTATCGCAAATAGTGTTATGATGCCTTGAGCAATCTATTTCGTCTCACTCTGATGTTTCCGCCATCGGTTGGGGTGTGACAAGCAAGATGACTAACATGTGTTCACATGGTTGATTCAAAATTTAGAATCAAGTCTAGTGAATAATATTTCACAATATCCGATGCTAAAGCTCTTTGGGATGGACTAGCAGTCACATATGGATCTAGAATTGATTATTTGTAGGTTTTTAACCTTCATAAATGGGCCAATATGTTAAGACAAGGGAAAGATACATTAGAAGAATGATGGAATAAGTTACAAAACATATGGATGACAATTGATAGAAGAGAACCAAACTCAATGAAGAGCCTTGAAGACATACCGACTACAATAGTAAAATTAGGAACAAAGTTTATATAAATTATTGATAGCCATAGATGATAAGCTGGAACCATTTAAGCAGGATACACTGAAACAAGATCCTCTTCCTTCCGTTGAAGCCACATACTATGCTATACGCAAAGAAAGAAGTTGCGAGACTCAATATCTTGTAGACAACGTCTTCCTCATCAAAACTGGCTTAGGAAAGAATAAATTCAGCTCAAATTTGTAGAAAATAAAGAGAAAAAAGATAAATCAAGAGTGTATTGCACTCACTGTAAGTTGAAAAACACACAAAAGAAACCTATTTCAGAGTTGTAGGTTATCTGGATTGGTGGGAGAAACCAGGGTAGCGGGGATCGGCGGCTGCTGCCACTGGAGGACAACATGCCGGTGATACCACAGTGAAGTCATCATCTGAAGTTGGAGGTACAAAGAGATTTGGAGGTGTGGCTATGGGATTGGATCAGGTCGATGACACAGGTAGAGGGTTTGGAAGTTACACTCCAAACCCTCCAATTATGAATCCTAAATATTTTAAACCCAATTGTTTTGATATTAAAAAAAGGGCTACCACTATTAACAAAAAACCTATGGTTTACCAGACCTAATCCTCTGTTTCTAATCCAAGAAAAATAGGAGATTGGATTTTTTATCCTGGGGCCACCGATACAATGACATATGATCCAAAGATTTTTTTAAACTGGAATCATAATCAAGAACTTATATTGAAACAACAAGTGGAAAACGAGTTGAGGTTAAAGGAGGCAGCTCCATTGAATTTTCCAAGAAAATGAAGCTAAATATTGCCTTTATATCCCAAACTCTAAGTTATTATCAGTTAGTCAAGTACATGTAACGAAGAAACTAAATTGTGTGGTACTAATGTATCCAACCTTTTGCATTTTGTAGGATATTCTTTAAAGGGAGATAATTGGGCGTGGTACTAAGAAAGGAGGTCTTTACTATGTTGATGAGGTGATTAACCAGGGACATGCAATGCTTGCTCAGGGAACGATCGAAATATAACTTTGGTTATGGCATTGTTGCCTAGGTCATCTATCATCTAGTTATCTTAAAAACCATTTTTTTTATCTTTTTATGAATATATACACTTGTATGAAGTGTGAAACATGTGTTCTTGCAAAAAACCATAGAGTGTCCTTTGACTTGAGTAATACGAGGGTTAATTCTATTTTTTCCGTGAATTCATTCTGATATTTGGGGTCGAACTCCAAATTCTAATGAAGTTGTTTTAGATATTTCTTATTGTTTGTTAATGATTTCTCATGATGACTTGAATAGATTTTATGAGGCATAAATCAGATGTTCCTGAAGTTCCTGATAATTCCTTATATTTTATTAAATGGTTCAAACCCAGTTCCATAAAAGAATACAGATTCTTTGCTCACACAATGGTCGAGAATTTGTGACTCGGTCTTGTAACACCCCAACCAACAGTGGAAAGTCAGGGCGTCATGTAAATAGATTATCCCAAACACATGGCACTAATTTAATGTTATGATATATTATTGTTTAACCAAATTTGTATTATTCATCACAAACTAACCAAAAAGAAAACAACTTTATTTCAAACATAGTAATTATTTATTTTATTAGAGCAAACTAAAGCAAAAGTATGTTTTTTATGCGAAGTAAACTTAGCCACAAGCTATGTAAAACACACATATAGCTAAGGCACATACTCAAACATAGCTAAATCCCTAAAAACAACAACGACACATTCGAGTCATAATAGTACATTTGCAACTTAGATACTTATGACTGAGGCTTATGGCGTGGTGCCCGGAAGCTCCCTCCTATCAAAGCTGAAACAATAAATTAAACAAAGTTACACAAATGACTAGAAGCTGGAATCTAGAAGCTAGAAGCTGGATGCTCATGTTATTGTACATACATCGGGTCTTGATCCTGGAAGCTCAAAGTGATGTGACTTTGCCCAAAAGTGAATAAAGTAAGTATTGAGACACACAATCTGACATTTCCAAAATAGATAAGGTCATCCGTGCAAGAAACATCACCAGGGAATAAGATTTACCACGTTTAGAAGGTATAAGTTGGCGAGGGTTTCCCAAGGTTGACCTTTCTTCCTATAAAAGGGAGTCTTCTCTCACCTTCAATGGTATGTTCTCACTACTCTCCCCCTTCTGTCTCTCTAGACTCTATCATTTACGCTTAACTCTTAGAGATTAAACAACCGATTCTCATGTCGAAGTCCAAACGCGGGAGACTACCTCTTGCGTTAAGGCTAATGGTGTTCTTTGATTATAGATTCCAAAGAGGAAGTTATCAGTTAGAGTAGATCCTGGACCTTCCCCTTGCATAGTCTTGTTGTTTTAACAGTGTGTAACAACCCATATACTAATAAGGGAAATCCAAACTTGGCCTATCAAGTTTGTTATTATTTAGACTTCTAGTATTTAATCAGATTTAGGTGACAAGCTTTTGGTATCAAACCAAATCTTGGGGTAATAAATGTTTTTGATATTACATCGAGATCCTTTAGGAAGGCTTATGGTAATGCACCAATATCCTATTCGGGGTAAAAGTTAAGATAATAAATTAATGGGGAAATAAGGCAATCTTGTGGAATAGAAGATAACCTGTGAAATGGACTTATTTTGCATATTCCGTAACTTATTTAATTTGATGTCTAAATCACTTCAGTAATTTAAATGATCCCTAAACGTGATCCCATTTGTTAAGCTAGAAATAAAACACTAATGAATTAAGTTATAAAAAAACACAATACAACCAAGATAACTTTTAAACAGTCTTGTTGTCGCATATCGTTTACTAGTCGAAAGGCTAGGGAAGGTTCATTATGGGCATATTTCCATACCGGTCTATTGATATGTTATGACAAGATTGAGGGATATTGGTGACTGGACCAAGGAATCCGCTTCTAAATTATATAAAAGATAAAATCGAATACTTAAACATTTTTCTCATTTTATAAAATAAACTATATTAATTAAGAAAGACTTATCAAAGAGTCATATATTACTATTTTAGTCTACTAAACTAACTACAAATAAGAATGCTCATGATAATAATAGTAAACGGTTGAGAAGGGGAAGCATATCCTTGGACGATACTTTGTTCTTATCTAAAGTTATACTATACGCGATGGGTTCTCTACCCGTTGTTTTATTTAGTTTAAATAAAAATAAATTTTATAAATTTAAAACTAGATAATCGTGTTTAAAAGTTATTAAGTTAACTCATCTAATCCGTGCTAATAGTTATTAAATTAACTAGACTAATACACCTAATTTACACCACATTAGTTCATTATAGTCTAGTGGCATTTTGGGGTGTGATAAGGCTTTCAGACCAATAAAGAGTAAAATATCATTTTAGTCCCTGAAGCTTGGGTCATATTGGCGCTTTAGTACAAAGGTTTTATTTATCAGATGTAGGTCCAAAAGTTTTTAACATTGCCATTTTAGTTCAATTGATTTACCCTATCCAATGACCTATGTTAGTCAAAGGTAATTTTATCATTTCTCATATTATTTTAATTAAAGCTTTAAAACAAATCCTAAACACCATAATCATCTACACTCTTTACTTTCACAAGGTTTTTGAAAAGGGGTAACTTTGTTACATAGTAACCAAGTTTAATGAGTGTTCTAGTTAGATCACTTGTAATTTTTTATTCCAATTAGGTCATTAAAGTTTACTTTGATGTTTCAATTCTAGATATTTTACTTAAATAGAAGGTTATCCACCCTAAATTACATTTATTTAGGCTTTCTTTTTTTATAAACTAGAGAATGATAAATAGTTATGAATTTAAGTATATTTCTAAACATTGAAGAATAGTAGAAAATGAATTTAAGTATATTTCTAAACAATGAAAAATTGAAGAAAATGAAATGTGAAACACAAATTCTACATGGTGAAAGATGAATTTAATTAAATAATATATGTGATAGAAAACGATTTTGAATCCGAAAAAGCTAAGATTAATTCTATTATTATTTTATATTATTATTATTATTATTATTATTATATTATATATATTATTATTTAATAGATGAAAGAAATATGATATTAAACAGAGTTGACCATATCCATCTAGAATATATTTTCCATATTTTAAATCTCGAAGAATACGAAATATCAATATTAGTTATGTAACCGCTTTCTTTATAAAGGAGGCTAAACAAAGAATACAACAGATTTAGTAGGTAACTGGTTATTAGGATTCGCGTGCTACGGCAGGACACTGTTAAATCGAGTAAAAAATAAATGTAAAAACGTTGATCTGTGCACGTATGTCACACCCCCGGATTTACAACTCAAATCCATACACCGGTAGGCCCGGTTGGGGAGTATCGTGTTGTCAGTTGATAATCATCCTAGTCAATTAAACACGGCACAACGGAAGTCTTGGAGTAAAATTACTATTACAAACCAAATGTTCGAAATAAATTAATATATATGCTCGTAATAGAAGATCCACAGGCGGATCATTAATATGTACAAGAAAGAATATAAAACAGATTTTAGGGCAGATCTAAGGATTTGCAAGATCCTCTTATTCACTACCAAGCAGCTTCCAGCCTATTTCGTATTGTACCTGCAGTTAGTCTTTGGACGATACGTCAGCTTTCGCTGGTAAATACACCCAACTGACTCATTTTGAAAATATTTAAAAATGATTTTTAAGTGCAAAACAGCACAAAATCTTTTATTAACTTGGGAAAGTTGACCTTGCAACCTTGTATCAGATTCACATGTTTGTCAATACATACAGGGCCCAGTACAGAAACCGAGACATGATTAAATACACACCGCTTACGAACTCACGAAGGAGTTATCCCCAACGTCTTGGGTAATTTGCATATGAGCGTCTGTCAGGTGTATGCCTACACCCCGCGCTAAGGTCGTGGCCAATAACTAATGTTTCGGTAATTTAACCCCTGAGTTTAAGTTATAAGACAAAACAGATTAAAACAGAATATGCGAGGTTATTAGCCACAAACGGGCATTCGATGGACCCCATTTCGGACCAGGCGGTAATAATTTACCGTATCCCAAGCCCATATAGGGAAAATAAGTCGAGAGTATTTACCTGAGCTAGTCTTCTTTCAAAATTCAATAACTCAGCCGTGTACAAAAGTACTAATGTGCAGATAGCATTTACCGGCAAGGCTCTAGTCGGGATTATGGCATAAGCTAACCAATTAAATACTATCGGTTTTTATTTAAGTCATAGACTTAGACCGAGTAGTGTACATGATCAAAACGTATAACGCTTGATTAAATGATGATCGGATAGAATGTAGTTTAAACCCGACAAGTATTTTGACTTGCATAATATGGGTAAACAATTAACATTCTGGATTTTGAGATTAAAATGATAAGGTTAAACCCGTTTTGGTTAAATTCCGTAAACTAGTTACGTGTAATCAACTGTTTGCTTAAAAGCGATAATGGGTAACCGAATAAGTCATGGACAAGTTCTATATGCCATTATATTTAAATAAGTTAAGATATCAGTAGCATATCAACTTGTATGCCCGTTATGGTATTAAAACGAAATTATGTCTCATAAGGGCATTTCGGTAATTATACACCGTATAAAAGGAACTTGAACATATTTTTAGTTTATAATCATGAGTATTCTGGAATAATATTTTATTTATGATATAATATCAGTAGGATATCAATTGTATGTGTAATTTATCTTTTATGACCAAACTGTGCACCGAATGGGCATTTTGGTCATTTTACAAAGTTTATAAATTATTTGGGATTCTGAGTTTATAGTATGTATCTACTGTAAATATGTTTAAAATAAGTTTTAAAATCAGTAGGTATCAAGTCTTGGTCAATAATATGGTTCAAAACCATACTATGCGCCTAAACGGCGCTTATGTCGTAAAATGGCGTCTCTATGTGATTTTTACGAAAACTGACGATTAAGGTTAGATTAAAATGTCCTTAGATATGTTATTTAATATAACATATCAGTAGGTAAAAGATTTACCTTGAAAAAAATTTGATGAAAACTATTTTATGAGCCACAAGGGCTAAAATCGCCATTTATCGACATAGTTTAAGGACTTGCTTGAAAACTCAGCTTATAACTAGGTTTAACATCCCAAATAATCCTACTTATAATATTACATCATTAGAAAACTCATTTTCAAGTTCATTACTATTTAAAACCTTGTTTTATGCAAAAGGACATTTTGGTCAAAGATGGCATAATTATGGAACTTGCGTATAAACTTGAATTTTGATTATGATCATATAATATAATCTCAGAGGGTTATGCTATATTATATTACGATCATAATGAAACTTTAGATCAGTAGGTAACTAATCTAAATCGGGTCAGAATCGAGAGTCAAAGTAGAAGTCAAACTTCGTGACTTTCGGTTGCGAACCGCCCTAGAACTGAATTTGACGAGCCGAACATGTTCTTACATGTGCTAATAATTATTACCAACTTGTTTAAGTGTCAAACAGGTTTCATAACATATATAAGATCAATTTATGATTTTTCCGAAAAATGGCCTATTTGACTTTTTAATATCATAACTTTGACCCGTCAATTGGTCTAGCAAACGTGATCTTCATGAGGTGCCCTTTATAGGGATTAACACCTACCTTATTTCGATCACTTAGCCATGTTCATTTCGAACAATGGCTGTACCATAATGGTCTAAACCGAAAGTCAAAGCATTTTCTGAAAAACGCTTGACTGTTGGCTATAAAAGCCTATAAACGAAAATACACAAAGAAGGGACACTTACCAGTGATTCCTAAGGTGCAAAAGAACTATGTTGGATGCTCCTTTCAGTTAGGAACTTCCAAAGGTGGGAGAAGAGTTGTGATTTAGAGAGGTGCAAGTTCAAATGATGAACTTGATCACCTATTTATAGTTAGAGAGCTCAAAGGAGGTGAAGCCAGGTGTTTAGGGGTGTAAGAAGAAGTTTACAGGTGTCCCAAAACGTTGCATAGCAGTTTGGGAAGCCATGGTTTTAGTTTTAATGGTTTTTGAGCTTTGCGTGGAAGCCAAGAAAAACTTTCTGCTGCAGACCCTTTCTCGCGCCCCGCGAGAGACCCAGGCCAGGTCTCTCGCGGCCCGCGACCGCCCCATGGCCAGTTTCAAAGTTTGACACTTTTAACCCCTTAACTTTATAAAGCTTCTAAAAACCTTTTTAAACACCTTTATGGCACTTTTAGCCCTCCATCGCAAATACTTGGCATTCCCGGGATTATGCCCGGATATTGTCAAGCTCTCGGTTCGTTAAAAGGTCACTCAGAGGTATAAATTAACATGTTGACACTTTTAATCCCTCCATTATCCCACTTTTATATATTATTGGATTTAATCGCTCCCGTCCAACAGATGGAACATATGATAGTTTGGACTACGTAAAGGATCACTCAGAGGCTCAGTATAAGCATGTTGACTCCGATGTCACTCAGAGGGCGAGTTTAAGCATAACGACACTAATGGTCGTTCAGAGGCTACGTTTTATGCATGGCGACACTAATGGTCGTTCATAGGCTAGGTTTATGCATGTTGACATCAGAAAGTCATTCAGAGGCTCAGTTTAGCATGTTGTCACTTTTAGTCCATATTAGTCTTTAATTGACTATATTAAAAATACAACACGTGTCACTATATTATTGGACAGGATTTTACAGGGTGTTACATCCTCACCCCCTTAAAAGAAATCTCGACCTCGAGATTTTATTCAAAAAGATGGGGTACTTTTGTCACATAGTGGACTCGACCTTCCATGTATATGAGGGACCTCTAAAGGCATCCCATTTAACCTTTACTATAGGTATCAATTTTCTTCGGAGCTTCTTAACTTTCGATCCTCGATCGAAATTGGTTTCTCAATGAACCTCAGGTTTTCATCAATTTGCACATCCTTGTGCGACATTGCTAGCGACGCATCGGCTAGACATTTCTTAAGGTTAGATATATGGAATACATCATGGATTCCACTAAGCTCCTCAGGCAACCTGAGCTTATAAGCTACAATGCCGACACGTACGATTATCTTGAAGGGTCCTATATATCTTGGGCTCAACTTGCCCTTCTTTCCAAAACGCATCACACCTTTCTAGGGTGATACTTTTAGCATGACTTTGTCCCCTACTTGGAACTTAAGAGGTTTACGTCTCTTGTCAGCATAGCTTTTCTGCCTATCTCTAGCAGCTTTGAGACGATCACGGATTTCCATAATCTTTTCCGTGGTCTCTAGGACAATCTCAGGTCCTAATAGTTAGGCTTCCCCAACTTCTGCCCAACACACGGGTGTTCTACATTTTCTCCCATACAAGGCCTCAAAAGGAGCAGCCTTGATGCTTTATGATAGCTATTATTGTAGGAGAATTCTATTAGGGGCAAGTGGTCATCCCAGCTTCCACCTAAATCAATCACACATGCCCGAAGCATGTCTTCCAAAGTTTGAATAATACCTGCTCACTTTGACCATCAGTCTGTGGATGGTAAGCTGTACTAAATTTTAATCGTGTGCCTAACGATTGTTGGAAACTTTTCCAAAAGTGAGATGTGTATCTAGTATCTCTATCAGATACTATAGATATTGGCACACCATATAGGGACACAATCTTGTCCATGTACAACTTTGCCAACTTATCAGAATTATAAGTCTCTTTAATTGGCAAGAAATGTGCTGACTTAGTCAGTCTGTCTACAATGACCCAAATAGTGTCATTACCACATTTGGTCTTAGGTAACTTGGTAATCAAGTCCATTGTTACCAGTTCCCATTTCCAAGTGGGAATCTCAAGTTGTTGTTGAAGTCTTGACGGTTTTTTATGTTCGGCCTTAACTTGCGAACACGTCAGACACTTAGCTACATAAGTGGCTATGGATTTCTTCAAACCCATCCACCAATAATTCTTCTTCAAATCTTGATACATCTTGTCACCTCCAGGGTGAACCGAGTATCTTGAATTGTGCGCTTCTTGGAGGATTAGATCTCTAAGTCCTCCAAGGATTGGAACCCAAATTCTATCATTAAATCTAAGGATTCCATCCTTTCCAGGCGCTAACTGATCAACAGTTCCGCCTAATCTGTAACATTTGTCAAAAACGGGTTTCCAAAACCCGCTCCGTTTTGTAATCGAATATCAAGTTATAAATGTCACGTTGTGTATTTATGGTTATTTTGATTTTTAATGTTACATAATTAATAAACAAACTAAACTATAAAAATTATATTTAATAAAAAGTGATAACAAAATAAATAAAACTAAAATGTTGCTGCCGGGGCTCGAACCCGGGTCAGCCGGAAATTGAAATCCAAAGACTTAACACACACACACATCACCACTCCGCCACTTGTTGTTTTCTGTTATGACTAGGAAACAAATGAAACTTATATTCAAACAGAAAACAACCTGAATGCCAAACCATAACCGAAATCGGTCACCAATCGTCCAAAGACGATTGATTACTCGCGAACTACTGAACAAACCGGTGCACCGACGATCCTAATCAATTCGGATTTGAATGAACATCAATTTTGATCATGATCGTTTTTATAACCGAAAATAATCAATGTCTGAATTACTTCAATCAAGACCTATCTCGCGACTCAGAAACATCATACAAACTTTCCATTTCACTTTCGTCATACATTCAGTCCATCAGAAAGCTTAAATCAACTCGCCGGAAAAATTCTGCAAGTCGCCGTAAAACCGTATTTTTCCTCAAATCAGTAAGTCCTTCAATACCGTCGTAGTCTAACAATTGTTAAGCTATTTCTGACTCAAACCTTCCAATTGAAATCAAATTCAGACGCTACTATCGGATAACACCAGTTCGCCGGAAAAGTTCTGGAAATCTCTATTTTCATCTGTGAGTCGGTAAGGACCTTCAAACACACTGTTAACGTTTGTTTAGCACTTCAATTTCATGATTATCTAATCAAAACGATTAATTGATTTGCTCAGTTGAAGTTCTTAAAAACAGAGACCGACGCTTTGCCGGAACTCTGTAATAAATCGTTCACCGGTATGTTTACCTCTAATTATCATCTCTGCAATCTCATATTAGTCTGTGCAATGTTTAACAATCGAATTAACAAGATTTAATGGTGTAATATGTTGTCGGTAAAATCCAACGAAGAAGATAAACTGTGTTAACATTATAAGTATAATTAAAATTGGTATTTTAAACGGGTTAGACACACAGTCCAGCGGTGGATTGTGTGCAAATAATACGCACATGTCACGAGTTCGATCCCTGATACACGCACCCTCTCTGTTATGAAAATGTTTTATTTTTCTAACCGAACCGGGTTAACTCAAATAGATGTTAAGTATAATAAAAACCGAAATATTAACCAGGTTAGACACACAGTCCAGCGGTGGACTGTGTGCAACACTAACTCGCACGTCACGCGTTCGAGTCTGGTTAACGGCACCGGTTCGATGATTAAAAATCTTTTTTTAAAACAAATGAATTTTGAATAAATCGAATTAGTATATAAATATAATTAAAAACAAGATTATTTCGGGTTAGACACGTAGCTCAGTTGGTAGAGCTGCGTGCACGCGTACGGGAGGTCTCGGGTTCGAGTCTCACCCAGCGCATACATGCACACTGACCGAACCGGTCAACAGGTCAACAGGTCAACAAGTCAACGGTCAACGGTCAACGCAAAAATAAACAAATTTTTTTATATTTTTTATTCATTAATTTAATTTAAAAATCAATTAAAAATACTTAAAAATAATATTTTTAAAGATAGAAAATAGCCTTAAACTCACAAAAATATATCTAAAAATTCCATTAAAATCCTTAATAAAATCTACTCATCTACTATATTTTTCCGTTATTATTTAGGTTAGTAATTCTCGTTGTTCAACTCTCCCGACTCGTGCGCATCTCATCATCTCCAATCAAACGCACCCAATGTGAGTGAATCTTTACAAATTCCCCGTTTTAATCACGTTTTGGGGTGTATCATGTGTCTTGCTAAATATTATATTTAAATCATTGTGCATACATCATATCATGAACTTGTGTATTCAGCTTGTTTCAACTGTTTGTGTGGTTATTGTTAGATTCAATTTATTATTTTCAGTACATGCAATTTCATAGGCCGCCGCTCCCCATTACATTATGAGCGTTGAGCATGTTCCCCATTACATTATGAGCGTGAACCTAGCGTGCCAACATACGATCGGCTCCGTTTGATTGAGCCTTGATCGCACAGCATTTATCATTTTCTAGTACATGCAATACGATCGGCTCCGTTTGATTGAGACTTGATCGCACAGTTTCATTCATGTTATTTATTGTATGATGTTGGTATGTTAATGTATGCTATCATATGTTATTGTATGTTATAGTTGTGATTGTTATTGCCACTACTTGATTATTTACATTTGCTCATTTATGATTATGCACAATTTTTCATTGATAAACTAATAAGTAAATCAATAATAAATGTTTATCTAACAAGGTTCACTCGCCAACTTATGTTGACCCAAAAACCCCCATTTTTACACATGATACAGGTGAACCAGCTGCAGCCAGAAACACATAGGATTGGACTAGAAGAATAAAATGATTTAGAGCTTGGAACTATTTTGTTTGGTTATTTTCTTTGTATCGTATGCACATGTTTGGATTATTTGGAATGTAACTTTGACTTTAATAAATATGAAACATATTAGTAAATATCATGAGCTTTGGTGATAACCCAATTATGCCCCGACTCTTATTCCGCTGCGGGTCGGGGTGTGACAGATTGGTATCAGAGCCATGACTATAGGGATATAGGATAGGTTATTAGACCCTTAGAGCCTATACTATAGTTGATTAGAAATTTTTAAGATTTTTGTGTGTTACATGCCAAATTTCATGATGCTTTATATGTTTTATGTTAAATGTTACATTCAATGTTATGCAAGCATGTACATAAGTATATATTATCATATAATGCCTATCATGAATCATATTCTCATAACATATACATCCATGAAAGCACACACCACATCATGATTGCTTTTACAATGATTTTTGTGTTTTCAAATCTCATCAAAGTGAGTTCTCATGACGGGCATGTAGTAACTGGAAGGGTATCAGTACCGGTAGTCGGAACGTCCTGTCTAGGCTGGCATTCGTATAAATCCAAAATAAAGGACCAGTTTGCCTACCTGGGGACTAACGATGAGAGTACGAAGTACCTATTAGGCCAAAGCATGCTATACCAAACGTCGTGTGAGCTAACCCCACTTTGAGTTTGTCATTGTGTCTACACCTGGACACATTCCGACCATACATCTCGTAAGCATATTTTGTGGTTTGCATTCGGGTGATGCGAGTGTTAAATTGCCAACACTAATGTGAATCCTACCAAGCCAATAGCCATGGGGGCCCACATGACTATACAAGTGAAGGTATGGGGGACATTTAAGGCCCAACATGAGCAAACCCAAGACATCCTAAGGATGTAGTTGCATTATTGATATTTATGTTATTTTCATTTTTCTTAAAGACACATGACACCTAAAAAGACTCCATAAACTCACAATCTTCTTATGTATGCTCCTGTAGATGTCGTCCAGACAACAACGAGGGGGTAAAAGATCAGGAAGGTCTCAGGAACGCTTGGCCACACAAATCGCGAAACAAATGGCCACGATACTGCCTGACATTGTGGTCCAAGTACAACAAGCTCTCGCCACAAATCCCACTAATCCCCCCAACAACATGACCAGAACATCGACAACCCTCCTACCAGCAAGTGCTCATATAAACATTTCAAGTCATGTGATCCTCCTAAATTTGAAGGGACCGAAGGTGTCACTGCTCTCCTCCACTGGTTTGAGGAGATGGAAAACACTTTTCTCAACTGCGATTGTCCTGAGGATTGCAAGGTTCGATACGCCACCGGAAGACTATTTGGGGTAGCTCTTACCTGGTGGAATACTGAAAAAGGGAAGAGGGGAATTGATGATACAATGGCCTTAACTTGGGAGGAATTAAGGGAAATCATGACTAGGCGTTTCTGTCCTAGGAGTGAAATTAAAAAGTTGGAGGACGAAATTTCATTCTTTAAAGCAGAAGGAGGGAGATCACACCACCTATAACAAGAGGTTCTTAGAGTTGAACCAAATGGTTCCAAATTTGTTTACCCCAACTTATCGTTTGATCGAGCATTATATTCGAGGACTTCCCTCGAAAATTCAAGATTCAGTTCTCAGCATTTCACCGGTAACACTTGAAGCTGCTATGGAGCTAGCGACTGAACTGACGGAGAATCGAATTCGCAACGGGAAGTTTAAAGAAGAGAAAAAGAAAGCCCCTGTTGAGGGTCAAACTTCAAACCATTCCATCTCTTCCTCTAAGTTTGCTAACAAGAGGAAGCGCAACACCAGAAACTTCGCCGTTACACAAACCAACTCCCCTATTCCTGCTGCACCATTACCCAAGTTGTCCCTTCATCTGCACCATACAAAAGACCATACACTGGCCCTTTACCAAAATGCAACCGTTGCCAAAATCACCATTCTCCTGATTATCCTTGCCAACATTGCACCGGTTGGTCGCGCAGGTCATACTGTTCAAACCTGCCGCATGCCTCAGGAACGAACCGCCACCAGCCTTCAACCCAAACCCACCAGCAAATAATGGGTCAAGCCCAACAACCCCTACTATATCCACCCACCCAACATTTAGCCCAAACATATTACCAACCCAATTATCCTATGGGTCAACCTATGCGGGCTTGCTACAATTGCGGAGACCCAAGCCATTTCAGAAACACTTGTCCAAGGTTGGTAAACATTATTCATGCTCAGGCCCAAGCCAATCCCGGTGAATCAAGCGAACCAAGCTCCTCCACCTGCAAGAGGAAGAGCTTTCAATATCAACGCTAATCAGGCTAGGGCTGACGGCAATGTGGTTAACGGTACGTTCCTTATTAATGGTCGATATGCATCCATGTTGTTTGATACTGGCGCGGATAAAAGTTTTGTGTCCTTAGAGTTTGAACCTATCCTAAACCAAAATCGTGATAAGCTCATGGAATCCATAACAGTAGAAGTTGCTGACGGGAAACCGGTCTCATTGAACTCTATTATACGTAATGCACTCTTACTCTAAACGACCATAATTTTCTAGTTGACCTTATTCCTATGAAGTTGGGAAGTTTTGATATCATAATCGGTATGGACTGGCTCATCAACATCAGGCAGAAGTTGTATGTCGCGAAAAGTTTATACGTATTCCTCTTTCAAACGGTCAGACTCTTCGAATCTTTGGAGAAACCTCGTCGAAAGGGCTCAGCTTAATGTCTTGTCTTCAAGCTCAAAAATATCTTCGCAAGAATTATGTCGCGTTTTTAGCTCATATCATCAAAAAGGGAACCATGGAGAAGAAACTTGAAGACATCCCTGTAGTAAAAGATTTCCCGCAAGTTTTTCCTGACGACATTTTAGGACTTCCTCCAGTTAGAGAAGTCGAATTCTGTATTGATCTTATACCTGGTGCTACACCAGTTGCAAAGTCTCCTTATAGGTTAGCCCCCTCTGAAATGCAAGAGCTAGCAAGTCAATTACAAGAGTTGACTGACAAGGGATTCATACGTCCTAGCTCATTGCCTTGGGGTGCACCTGTCCTTTTTGTAAAGAAGAAAGATGGATCGTTTCGTATGTGCATCGACTACAGAGAGCTCAACAAATTAACAATCAAGAATCGCTATCCTTTACCTCGCATTGATGATCTTCTTGACCAACTTCAAGGTGCCAGCTACTTTTCCAAAATCGACTTTCGATCTGGTTATCATCAACTTAGAGTACATGAAGAAGACGTCCCAAAGACCGCATTCCGAACTCGTTATGGCCATTATGAATTCATGGTCATGCCATTTGGTTTAACCAACGCTCCAGCAGTCTTCATGGACCTGATGAACAGAGTCTGCAAACCTTATCTTGATCGATTTGTTATAGTCTTCATCGACGACATTCTCATTTATTCAAAGTCTAAGTCTGATCATGAGCGCCATCTTGACTTCTCCTTACACTTCTAGAGAATGAAAAGCTTTACGCCAAATTCTCCAAATGTGAATTCTGGTTAAAAGAGGTGCAATTCCTCGGACATGTAGTCAATGACAAGGGAATACATGTCGACCCCTCAAAGATCAAAGCGGTACAGGAATGGCAAGCTCCACGTACACCAACTGAAGTAAGATCTTTTCTTGGTTTGGCTGGTTATTATCGTCGTTTCATTTCAAACTTCTCTCGCATTGCTGTACCACTCACGGCTTTAACTCATAAGGGAAAACCTTTCATATGGGGACCCAAGCAAGAAGAAGCCTTCCAAACCCTTAAACAAAAACTTTTTGATGCACCAATCCTCACTCTTCCTGAAGGTTGTGATGATTTCGTGGTCTATTGCGACGCGTCAGGGCAAGGATTAGGCTGCGTTCTAATGCAAAGAGGAAAAGTTATAGCTTATGCCTCGAGACCACTCAAGACGCATGAGAAGAACTACACCACCCATGACCTAGAACTTGGAGCCATTGTGTTTGCTCTTAAGATATGGAGACATTATCTCTATGGTACTAAGTGTGAAATATACACTGACCACAAGAGTCTTCAACATTTTCTTCAATCAAAAGGAGCTAAACATGAGGCAACGAAGAGGGGTCGAACTTCTAAATGACTATGACTGTGAAATTCGATACCACCCTGGCAAAGCAAATGTGGTGGCTGATGCACTTAGTCGAAAGGGTTATGCGAACTCCATTCGTCTTCTATGTTCGCAAATTATAACTAACATTAAAGATCAAATTCGAGAAGCCCAACACGTTTCAGTAACGAAGATGATGTACGAAAGGAGATGTCCTGTGGAGCTGAACTTAAAATTGAAACTAAATCTGACGGTATTCTGTACTATCTAGATCGTATATGGATTCCTAACCACAACAATCTTCGTGAAACTCTTATGAATGAAGCTCACAAAACGCGATACTCTATACACCCAGGAGCCGATAAGATGTATCAAGACCTACGATATACCTACTGGTGGCCTGGAATGAAAAAGGATATTGCTGTTTTTGTTTCTAAGTGCCTTACATGTTCCAAGGTGAAAGCTGAACACCAAAGACCCTCAGGACTTCTGGTCCAACCTGAAATACCTGTATGGAAGTGGGAAAATATAACCATGGACTTCATTACCGGGTTACCTCCACTTCTGGTGGGTATGACACTATATGGGTAATAATTGACCGACTTACAAAATCAGCTCACTTTATTCCTATCCGCGAAGATTTCAAGAACGAAAAGCTAGCTCCTATTTATATCAGTGAAATCGTAAGCCGTCATGGTGTACCAGTAAGCATTATTTCAGATCGCGATGGTCGTTTCACTTCGCGAACATGGCAAGCAGTACAAGCCGCTATGGGCACGCGATTAGATCTCAGTACCGCCTATCACCCTCAAACTGATGGTCAATCTGAACGCACCATTCAAACTCTTGAAGATATGCTTCGAACATGTGTTATAGACTTCAAGGGAAATTGGGACGCTCATCTACCATTAGTTGAATTTTCGTACAACAACAGCTATCATTCAAGTATCGGCATGGCACCTTTTGAAGCTTTATATGGTCGTAAGTGCCGATCTCCAGTATGTTGGCACGAAATTGAGGAAGCTCAAATCACTGGTCCAGAATTGATCCAAGAAACCACAACAAGATCCATCAAATCCGAAACAATCTTCTAGCGGCTCAAAGTCGTCAAAAGAGTTATGCAGATAAACGACGGAAGCCTTTGGAGTTTAACATTGGTGATCATGTACTTTTAAAAGTATCACCGTAGAAGGGAGTAGTTCGTTTTGGTCAAAAAGGCAAGCTAGCACCACGCTACGTAGGACCCTTCAAGATACTCGAAAGAGTAGGACCTGTAGCATACAAGCTTGATCTACCAGAAGAACTCAACAGGATTCATCCCACATTCCACGTATCAAACTTGAAGAAGTGCCTCGCTGATGAGAACCTCCACATTCCGCTGGAAGATATTCAGATTGATGAATCTATGCATTTTATTGAAAGACCTGTAGAGATCATGGACTTCGGAGAAAAAGTTTACGACGAAGTCGCATTCCAATTGTTAGGGTACGCTGGGAGTCGAAACGGGGACCTGAGTTTACTTGGGAACGTGAAGACTCAATGCGCGAAAAATACCCACATTTGTCAAAAACGGGTTTCCAAAACCCGCTCCGTTTTGTAATCGAATATCAAGTTATAAATGTCACGTTGTGTATTTATGGTTATTTTGATTTTTAATGTTACATAATTAATAAACAAACTAAACTATAAAAATTATATTTAATAAAAAGTGATAACAAAATAAATAAATAAAAAATGTTGCTGCCGGGGCTCGAATCCGGGTCAGCCGGAAATTGAAATCCAAAGACTTAACACACACACACATCACCACTCCGCCACTTGTTGTTTTCTGTTATCACTAGGAAACAAATGAAACTTATATTCAAACAGAAAACAACCTGAATGCCAAACCATAACCGAAATTGGTCACCAATCGTCCAAAGACGATTGATTACTCGCGAATTGCTGAACAAAACCGGTGCACCGACGATCCTAATCAATTCGGATTTGAATGAACATCAATTTTGATCATGATCGGTTTTTATAACCGAAAATAATCAATGTCTGAATTACTTCAATCAAGACCCCTCTCGCGACTCAGGAACATCATACAAACTTTCCATTTCACTTTCGTCATACATTCAGTCCATCAGAAAGCTTAAATCAACTCGCCGGAAAAATTCTGCAAGTCGCCGGAAAACCGTATTTTTCCTCAAATCGGTAAGTCCTTCAATACCGTCGTAGTCTAACAATTGTGAAGCTATTTCTGACTCAAACCTTCCAATTGAAATCAAATTCAGACGCTACTATCGGATAATACCAGTTCGCCGGAAAAGTTATGGAAATCTCTATTTTCATCTGTGAGTCGGTAAGGACCTTCAAACACACTGTTAACTTTGTTTAGCACTTCAATTTCATGATTAGCTAATCAAAACGATTAATTGATTTGCTCAGTTGAAGTTCTTAAAAACAGAGACCACGCTTTGCCGGAACTCTGTAATAAATCGTTCACTGGTATGTTTACCTCTAATTATCATCTCTGCTATCTCATATTAGTCTGTGCAATGTTTAACAATCGAATTAACAAGATTTAATAGTGTAATCTGCTGTCGGTAAAATCCAACGAAGAAGATGAACTGTGTTAACATTATAAGTATAATTAAAATTGGTATTTTAAACGGGTTACACACACAGTCCAGCGGTGGACTGTGTGCAAATAATACGCACATGTCACGAGTTCGATCCCTGATACACGCACCCTCTCTGTTATGAAAATGTTTTATTTTTCTAACCGAACCGGGTTAACTCAAATAGATGTTAAGTATAATAAAAACCGAAATATTAACCAGGTTAGACACACAGTCCAGCGGTGGACTGTGTGCAACACTAACTCGCACGTCACGCGTTCGAGTCTGGTTAACGGCACCGGTTCGATGATTAAAAATCTTTTTTTAAAACAAATGAATTTTGAATAAATCGAATTAGTATATAAATATAATTAAAAACAAGATTATTTCGGGTTAGACACGTAGCTCAGTTGGTAGAGCTGCGTGCACGCGTACGGGAGGTCTCGGGTTCGAGTCTCACCCAGCGCATACATGCACACTGACCGAACCGGTCACAGGTCAACAGGTCAACAAGTCAAGGTCAACGGTCAACGCAAAAATAAACAATTTTTTTATATTTTTTATTCATTTAATTTAATTTAAAAATCAATTAAAAATACTTAAAAATAATATTTTTAAAGATAGAAAATAGCCTTAAACTCACAAAAATATATCTAAAAATTCCATTAAAATCCTTAATAAAATCTACTCATCTACTATATTTTTCCGTTATTATTTAGGTTAGTAATTCTCATTGTTCAACTCTCCCGACTCGTGCACATCTCATCATCTCCAATCAAACGCACAAAATGTGAGTGAATCTTTACAAATTCCCCGTTTTAATAACTTTTTGGGGTGTATCATGTGTCTTGCTAAATATTATATTTAAATCATTGTGCATACATCATATCATGAACTTGTGTATTCAGCTTGTTTCAACTGTTTGTGTGGTTATTGTTAGATTCAATTTATTATTTTCAGTACATGCAATTTCATAGGCCGCCGCTCCCCATTACATTATGAGCGTTGAGCATGTTCCCCATTACATTATGAGCGTGAACCTGGCGCGCCAACATACGATCGGCTCCGTTTGAATTGAGCCTTGATCGCACAGACATTTATCATTTTCAGTACATGCAATACGATCGGCTCCGTTTGATTGAGCCTTGATCGCACAGTTTCATTCATGTTATTTATTGTATGATGTTGGTATGTTAATGTATGCTATCATATGTTATTGTATGTTATAGTTGTGATTGTTATTGCCACTACTTGATTATTTACATTTGCTCATTTATGATTATGCACAATTTTTCATTGATAAACTAACAAGTAAATCAATAATAAATGTTTATCTAAAAAGGTTCACTCGCCAACTTATGTTGACCAAAAAACCCCCATTTTTACACATGATACAGGTGAACCAGCTGCAGCCAGAAACACATAGGATTGGACTAGAAGAATATAATGATTTAGAGCTTGGAACTATTTTGTTTGGTTATTTTCTTTGTATCGTATGGACATGTTTGGATTATTTGGAATGTAACTTTGACTTTAATAAATATGAAACATATTAGTAAATATCATGAGCTTTGGTGATAACCCAATTATGCCCCGACTCTTATTCCGCTGCGGGTCGGGGTGTGACATAATCCCTCATTAGGGATATTAGCCTCTAAAAGGGCTTGCTTTTGCTATCTAGTAGCTTCTCGCTTAAGCTATTTCTGAGCTCAATGATCTTAGCGTTAATACTTATAGGTTTAACTTGTTCTTTGCGACTTAAGGCATCAACAACTATATTTGCCTTGCGGGATGGTAGCGAATCTCGCAATCATAATCATTAAGAGTTTCCATCCAACGGCGTTGTCGCATGTTCAATTCTTTCTGATTGAACAGATGCTAGAGACTTTTATGGTCAGTGTATATAATACACTTTGTGCCATACAGGTAATGTCTCCACAGTTTTAGTGCAAATACAACGACACCCAATTCTAAATCGTGAGTGGTGTAATTTTTTTCGTGCACCTTTAACTGTCGTGATGCATAGGCAATTACTTTGCCTTTTAGCATTAGCACACAGCCCATGCCGGTGTGTGACGCATCACAATAAACAACAAAATTCTCAATACCCTCAGGTAGAGATAACACAGGAGCATTGCTCAACTTGTGTTTTAGAATCTCGAAAGATTCTTATTGCTTTGGACTCCAATTATACTTAACATTCTTACGGGTCAGGGTAGTCAAAGGATTGGCTATTCTTGAGAAGTTCTCTATGAATCTTCATAATAACCAGCCATTCCTAAGAAACTACGAATCTCAGACGAAGTCTTGGGAACTTCCCAATTCATTATGGCTTCTATTTTAGCGGGATCCACTTGGATACCACGCTCACTTACAACGTGTCCAAGGAATTGGACTTCTCTAAGCCAAAATTCGCACTTATAGAATTTTGCATAAAGTTTCTCTTGTCTTAATAATTCTAGGATGCACCGAAGATGTTTCTCGTAATCAGCTTGATTACGAGAATAGATAAGTATGTCGTCTATGAAGACAATGACAAACTTATCCAAATACAGTTTGCAGACTCTATTCATGAGATCCATGAACGCTACTGGTGCATTTGTGAGCCCAAAAGGAATCACCAAAAATTCAAAGTGACCATATCGGGTCCTGAAGGCAGTTTTAGGAACATCTTCACTTCTAACCTTCAGCTGGTGATATCCTGATCTTAAATCGATCTTGGAGAAGTAACTAGTCCCTTAAAGTTGGTCGAAGAAATCGTCGATCCTGGGCAGAGGATATCGATTCTTGATTGTTAATTTGTTCAGCTCCTAGTAGTCAATACACATCCGCATCGAACCGTCTTTCTTCTTTACAAAGAGGATATGAGCTCCCCAAGGCGTGGAAGTAGGCTGAATAAAGCCTTTCTCCCAAAGTTCGTCTAGCTGCGTTCTCAATTCCTTCATTTTCGTTGGTGCTAGCCTATATGGAGCTCTAGCCACTGGTGCAAATCCTGGTAGGATATCTATTCTAAACTCCACTTGCCTGTCTGGAGGTAGGCCTGGTAATTCCTCTGGGAATACATCGGGATATTCTGAGATAATTGGTTGATCTTCAAGGTTCGGTTTAGGTTCATTTATGGTTACTTGTGCCATATAGATGACACAACCTTTTCTTAAACACTTGGATGCCTTAAATAACGACACCTTGTCCGGCAATCCATAGTGTGAGTCTCCGGGAATGATGATCACTTCACTAGATGGGGTTTTAATTTCGATGAGCTTTTTATCGCAGGCAATACGGGCTTGGTTATGAGATAACCAATCCATGCCTAAGACAACATCGAATCCCGCCAATTTCATTGGCAGAAGAGAGATAGGGATGGAATGATTCTTAATGGATATAGAGCATCCATCAAGAATGGAAGATGTTGTTTCTATCGTTCCATCAACAAGTTCTATCTCATAGGTTTTATCTAGAGTTCTTATGGGCAGGTTTAATAGTTTACTAAACTTATGGTCAACAAAAGATCTATCTGCACCAGAATAAAAAAGAACTCTAGCATAAATATCGTTAATGGGGAAAGTACCTGTAATGACGTTATTGTCATTAACAGCTTCCTTAGCAGTCAGTCGAAAAGCGCGTGCATTCCCATTCTAGGCCTCTACAGGCTTCGGATTATTATTCTTTGAATTCTTAGGGCAGTTAGTTGCAATTTGCCCTTTTTCATTGCAGATATAACATACAACATCCTTAAGATCTTTACATTCTAGGGTCTTATGCCCTCTTCTTATACAAATACCACAAGGTCTAGCTTGTGAATCAGAATTATACTATCCCCAGTGTCTGCGGTTGCAAGTCTTGCAAAATGGCATCACAGCCAACTTGCCTTGGTTCCCTTTGAACCCGAATCTCCCTTTATTTTTCTTATTAAATCTTTGGGAGTTGTCTTCATCTCTCTTCCTTTTCCCGTCAGTTTCTGGCTTAACTGACTTTTGCCTTTCAAGATCAAGGGTGAAAGAGAAAGATAGGTCTACAGTAGACCTATAGGTATTTGGCTGAGCAGCCTTTACCATGCCCTTAATCTCGGGCGCTAATCCATTGATAAAACGCGCAATGCGTTTGGATTCAGGGGTGATTAAGTAGGATACTAACCTAGATAGGGAATTGAAATCGGAGACATACTTCCGACAGTCTAGGTTTTTCATTGAAAGAGACAAGAAGTTTGTCTCTATTTTCTCCACCTCATGGGGGTGGGTAGTAGGTTTCCTTAATAAGGTCCATAAACTTAGACCATCCCAGATTATACAGGTATACTTTACCTACAGACTGAATCATGGCTTTCCACCATATTAGGGCATCGCCCTTAAAGGATTGTGATACATACTTGACCACATCCTTATCAGCACAACTGCTGATCTTTACAATGGTTTCCATTTCGTCCAGCCACTTTAGGGCTTCCACAGATCCTTTCTCCCCATTAAAGTCTCGGGGTTTACAGGAGACAAAATACTTGTAGGTGCATCCGTCCTTAGAAGAACAAGACTTATTAGCATAGTCTATCCTCTAAGGTTCACTCTTCGCATTTGATGAGTGGACAGAGCTCTCTTTATGAGCTGAGGATGGGGTAATCGACAATGGTTTAGAGCGAGTAGCACTCGACTCTCTTAGCTTTTCTATGGCCTTACCCATGGCTTTTTCCGTAGCCGCCTCAATACGCGCTTGGAAATCATTTCATTTATGACTACATTTTCGGCGTCCTTAGAGTTGACGTTCCGATGGCTACTTTGTGCCTCATTTGAATTAGCCATTCTTCAAATCTTTGGTTCTATATACCAGATAAAATTTGCCTTAACCATGGTATACCAATCATTTCAGCTTTAAACATTGGATATAAAAATCTATCGCCTAATCATGCTAGTGTGAATAACATCACAACTCTTAGGCTTAAAGTATCTATATTTGGCCTAGGTCTTAATAGGACCACTATAGGCAATTTACGATCTAGACAAGGTCCATATATTACTAGACATTGGATCGTAATGTCACAACTGTCATTGTTATATTTGACAATTGTATAGCACATAGGCTTGTCACAAAGGACATTTAAAACATGGCACATAAGCCTGTCACAAATGGACATAAAAATATGGCACAAAGGCCTGTCACTAATGGACATAAGATATTGCATATAGGCCTGTCACTAATGGACATAAGATATGGCACATAGGCCTGTCACTATGGACATAAGATATGGCACATAGGCCTGTCACTAATGGACATAAGATATGGCATATAGGCCTGTCACTAATAGATATAAGATATGGCCTATAGGCACTACATCACTAATGGATGTTTTATTTATCACCGTACTGGTGTTATTATCCGGGATCAAATATATCACATAGGCTATATAAAGTTAATCATAACCCGAAAGGGTAATACATCACTAATGGATTTTTATTCATCACCGCGCTGGTGATATTTAGCCGGGATCAATTAGATCACATAGGCTATATAAAATAAATCATAACCCGAAAGGGTAACACATCACTAATGGATGTTTTGTTCATCACTGCACTGGTGATATTTATCCGGGATCAGAATAGATCACATGGGCTATTTAAGGTCAGGACATAGTCCATTACCTTAAAGGTTAGCGTGATTCCCCAAGTCACACTACCATGAGTATGAACATTACTTGAATGTTAACATAACAGGACCTTAATGGTTGATTAATAGTCCCGGTCGCATTGACCTTAATGACTTGGAGGCTTGAACTTAGTCCACCACCAGTAGATAGAAGGATAACTTCCCTTAACTATCATGATACAAGACCCTTCCGTTCTTAACTATCATTTATATATTTGGCCAAATATGTTGTCTGTGCCACTCGGCAAATCAAAACCATTAAGATCTTTTTGGAATTATATAGCTGATCAAAAATGCCGAGTAAAATCGAGACAATCGGTTGAAGAGGATAAGTACATATATATAATTCCAAAATATTTCATTAAATGATAGTTAGAAAGTACAATACTTGAAATAACTGATTGTCCATGCAAGGACTAAAAGAAATAAAATGTCCACCCAGGGACTACATATAATAAAAGAGACTTCACTCATCCTTCTTTCCCTTAACTAGTTTGGAGAGTTTCTTGAAGAACTTATTTGTCTTCTTCTCTGTCTTCTTCGCATGTTGTTGCATTCCTTCATTCTTTCTAAGGCCTCGTTTATGGCCTCGAGTGGTGGCGGAGGTTGTGGTTGTGGTTGTGGTTGTGGCATAACCGGATACTGGTACCCATAAGTTGGATACCCAGTCGGTGGATAAGTAGGTGGGAAAGGAGACGGGTAAAGTGCATTGTGCATAACCGCCTGCATGTAGGGGTCTTGCGACCATGCTTGATAGTCTACCGGTGTAGACGGGTTAAAAAGATCATATCCAGACATGTCTGGATATGTGGGAATTGGGTTAGTATAACCCGATGGTGGTGGTTGAACAGCGGGTGTTGGTGTTGGTTCCACTATAGGTGAAACATTAGAGGGTCCACCCATTTGTGGGTCCTCTTGAATTATAGGGTAGGAATTGGGCAAAGGTGGCAGCGATCCCGACCTACGTGCTCCACGCTTCCTTCTTGGTGGTTCAGGTGGTGGTTGAGGTTGGTCCACCGGTTCCATGTGGACATCTTCTTGTACTGGGGGTGGTTGAGGTTGGTCTACCGGTTCATTGTCAATTCCCTATCAACATCTCTAGTCGAAACAATAACAACTATGTCCTTCCAAAATGAGATTGGATAGTTCATTACAACTAGACTTAATATACAAACGATAATGCAATGTACAAGTAACGTACCTCGATCTTGCGAACTTTGAAGATTCCGGTTGATTGAACCTTCTTCTTTCACGCCTACATTTTACAATCGACTTACTTTAATTTCACGTCATTATTTGATTCTTTCTTTTAACATTATTAGGTTAACAACAATCATTTAACCAATTCTAGTCATTTAGCATCATGTTCATCTAGAATCTCAATTCAAGGCATTTTACCAGACACTTGGAGTGCGTACTACTATCAAGGTAATCTTCTCTCTCTATCAGATTCATACATCACTTCTCTACTACATACATAATCACGCATCAATATTATACTTAATTTCTTGCACTTATATGATCATAGCATTTCATCATACTACTATAAGTGGGTTTTACTTCAATCATCAAGATAATCAATATTAACACATATTTCATTTTCCACATGATAATTCTAACTAGTAACCATGTTTAATTTCATTCAATCTTCACGGATTATTACAACCCACTTCATGAATGACCACCAAATCAAAAAAATTCAACTTACCTTTTGTTTAAGAAGCTTGGGTGACTAAGGAATTAAGCACATGCATCCAGATTTTTGTTGTTAATCACTCTTAATTGTTGAATTTGTGGGAAGAAGGGTTTCCCCTTCTTTCTTCTTCTTCCAGGCGACACACACACTAGAAGTGTGTGTGTGTGTGTTTTAATTTCTGTTTTATTAACTCTCTTTCCCACTTATTCAGGTTAAGTCCCTCATGTTTAGTGATTATTATCATTATAACTAAACATATCTCTTCTAGTTAAAACTTTATTTGTATTTTAACTAAGGTTATATTTCTTGTCACCATTTAACTAACATTCATACTTATACACACACGCACACATTATACATATATATATGTATAAATAATTTTTTTTGGGTGTTACAAATCTACCCCCCTTAAAAGAGGTTTCGTCCCCGAAACCTGATTACGTACCAAATAATTCTGGGTAGTATTTACGCATCTCTTCTTCCGTTTCCCAGGTGATATCTGAACCCTTTCTATGTTGCCATTGGACCAAAACTTGTCTTATGGTTTTGTTGCGAAGGTGCTTAACTTTGAAATCTTTTATTGCCACCGGTTTTTCAATATAACTCATTTTTTTTATCCAACTCGATATCATCAAGGGGCACATAGGCGGTTTTAGCTACGAGACATTTTCTTAATTGTGACACATGAAAGGTTTCATGTATTCCATCCAACGCCGGTGGCAAATCCAATTGGTACGCCACCTTTCCAATACGAGCTTTAACTTTAAAGGGCACAATGTAACGGGGACCGAGCTTTCCTCTTTTACGGAACCGAATCACTCCTTTCCATGGCGGAACCTTTAACAACACATGATTCCCCACTTGAAACTTGATGGGTCATCTTCTTCGATCTGAATAAGCTTTCTGTCGGTCTTGAGCTGCTTTCAATCGGGCCCGTATAACATCGATCTTCTCATTAGTTTTCGCCACTACTTCTTTAGGTGCAATATCTCTTTGACCTACTTCCCCCCAGCAAATGGGGGTTCTACACTTCCTTCCATACAACATCTCGTACGGTGCCATCTGAATGCTATTTTTGATAACTGTTATTATAAGACACAAGCTCTCAACATATCCACAAGTGTTTGAATAGTTCGTTCAGACTTTCCATCCATTTGTGGATGATAGGCGCTACTAAAATGGAGTTTTTTCTCCATTTGATCATGAAATTTTTGCCAAAAACGTGATGTAAATCTAGTGTCTCGATCCGACACAATGGAGACGGGTACTCCATGACGAGCTACAATTTCGTTTGTAAAAATCTCTGCCATCTTTGTTGACGAGTAAGCCTCTTGGATAGGTAAGAAGTGGGCTCTTTTAGTGAGTCGATCCACAACTACCCATATGGCATCATGCCCCTTTCACGTTTTGGGAAGTTTTGTCACCAAATCCAATGTTATATTTTCCCATTTCCACATCGGAACTTCTAAAGGTTGTAATTCACTGTATGGCTTCCGATGTTCCGCCTTCACTTGTGAACATGTTAAACATTTAGCGACATGTTTGATGATATCTTGTTTCATTCCCGGCCACCAGTAATATCTTTTTAAATCATGATACATTTTTTGTTGCTCCCGGATGTATGGAGTATCGTGATTTATGAGCTTCTTCTAGTAACATTGTCTTTATTTCGGATAGCCAAGGAATCCAGATTCGTCCATACCGAGTTTTGATTCCAGTTGCATTCTCTTCTAGTTTGTCCACAATTCCCTTTGTCCTTTTTTTCTTAGGATCATCTGCATTTAATGACTTGATTTGAGCTTCCCATATCATCTCAAGGAGATGAGGCGTAACAATCATCCTCATAGACTGTACCCGAATCGGGGGTGGGTGTTCCTTTCGGCTAAGAGCACCCGTCACTACATTTGCCTTGCCCGGATGATAAAGGATTTCACAATCATAATCCTTTATCAATTCCAACCACCTTCGTTGTCTCATGTTGAGGTCTTTTTGCTCAAAGAAGTATTTGAGAATTTTATGATCCGAGTATATGGTGCACTTTGTTCCATATAAAAATGTCGCCATGATTTTAAAGCGAACACCACGGCGTCCAATTCTAAGTCATGTGTTGGGTAATTTTCTTCATGCGGTTTGAGCTGTCTTGAGGCATATGATATAACTTTACCTCGTTGCATTAATACACCTCCTAATCCCTGACGTGAAGCATCCGTGTACACTACTAAATCTTCCGTTCTGTCTGGCAGGGTTAACACCGGTGAATTAGACAATTTCTCTTTCAGAACTTGAAATGCTTTTTCTTGTTCGGGACACCATACAAACTTCTCACTTTTCTTTGTTAATTTGGTCATGGGTAAGGCTAATTTGGAGAAGTCTTGAATAAATCTTCGGTAATAGCCCGCTAGTCCCATAAAACTTCTTACTTCATTTGGATTCTTTGGGGAAACCCATTTCATAACTGCTTCTACCTTTGACTAATCTACTAAAACACCATATTCATTAATCACGTGGCCGAGAAATTGCACTTCTCTAAGCCAAAAGGCACACTTGGAAAATTTCGCATATAGCGTTTCCTTACGAAGAACTTCTAACACTTCACGCAAATGATTTGCATGATCGGCCTTGCCCGGGAATATACCAAGATGTCATCTATAAAAACTATTACAGATTTGTCTAGCATGGGTCGGCATACTCGATTCATAAGGTCCATAAACGCAGCTGGTGCGTTGGTCAATCCAAAAGACAATACTAAGAACTCATAATGTCCATATCGGGTTCTAAACGCAGTTTTTGCCACATCTTCTTCACGTTCTCTCAGTTGGTGATATCCCGAGCGCAAATCAATCTTTGAGAACCAACTTGCCCCTTGCAAGTGGTCAAAAAGGTCATCAATTCGGGGTAAAGGATATCGATTCTTAACCGTTAATTTGTTCAATTCTCGATAGTCGATGCACATGCGCATCGATCCGTCTTTCTTCTTTACGAACAATACGGGGGCTCCCAAGGTGACATACTCGGGCGAATGAAGCCTTTATCAAGTAATTCTTGTATCTGGGTCATTAACTCCCACATTTCCGTAGGGGCTAACCGATAGGGAGTCTTAGCCACCGGTTTTGCACCTGGGTATAGTTCAATGCGAAATTCCACGTCTCGCTCGGGAGGAAGTCCCGGTAATTCATCTGGAAACACATCCGGATATTCATTTACAATTTCTACATCATCGAATTTTGGCGCGTCTTTAGAGGTGTCTATTACGTAAGCTAGGAATGCCTTACCTTCGTTTCGTGCGTATTTGACTGCCTCTACAAGGGTGCACAACTTCATTTCAACTTTTCTTTCTCCGTGGATACTTACCCATTTCTCATTCGGTGAAAGAACTATTATAATCTTAGTCTCACATTGAATTTCTGCATGATATCAGGATAGCCAATCCATGCCTACTATTACTTTGAATCTCCCAGAATCATGGGCACAAGGTCTATTTCAAATTCCTCGTCTTCTATAACAATTTTACACCTTTACATACTTCATTAATAATAGTTCTTGCTATGGACTATTTCTACCTCTAAAGGTATTGGCATTCGTTCAATTTTAAAAGAGGGATGGGTTATAAGTTCGCGTGATACAAATGACCTACTTGCTCCAGATCACACAACACATTTGTAGGTATTAAATTGATTAAGAAAATACCTGACACAACATTCGGTAGTGCCTTAGCTTCTTCGGTGGTGATTTGGAACATTCTTCCTTTAGCTTTTGAGGTATTATCTTTCTCCCCATCATTACCCCCTTTCCCCTTCAGCTTCAGACAATATGCCTTGACATGCCCCGGTGAGAAACAATTAAAACATGTTTTGGCTATATTCGGGCATTTGTAGTAAGGGTGTCCTTCTTGTCCGCAATTGTAGCATCCTTTCTTAGCCAACAAGCATTTCCCTGAATGAAGCTTTCCACAAGTTTTACATCGAGGAATACCACCTTTCGCATTACTCTTCTTGTTGTAATCATAAACCTTTTGTTTCTTGGCCGGAGTCGGGCTAATACTCTTTTCCATCGTCCTCTTTTCCCCTCGTTCTATCTGACGCTTGAGCTCTATCTCTCGATCTCTAGCCCAGTTGATCAGTTCATTCAAAGTCTCGCACTTCGAGGGAGTGATAAACTCCCTAATCTCTGCCTTCAACATGTCATGATAATGATTAATCGTCATTCTTTCTGTCTTCATGAGGTCTTGGCAGAACTTTAACTTATCAAGAAACACATTTGTGATATCATCAATAGATTTCGTGCCTTGTCAAGACGTAAAAACACTTCTTGAATCCGATCAACTACAGACTGCGGACAGTGGAATTTCAAGAAAGGTTCCTTAAACTCTTTCCATGTAAGTTCCTGAAGCTTTTCTTCTCCCAATTCTTTGCGATAAGCATCCCACCAATCCTTTGCTTGGAGTTGGAGTTGGCCCGTTGCAAACATCACCTGATCCTCTTTTTCACATCTGCTTCGAATAAAAACTGCCTCCATGTGGGAAATCCATCTTTGACATCCGATAGGATCTATTTTACCATCGTATGTTGTAGGGTTACATGCCATGAAGTCCCTATATGTGCACCTACGGGTCCCCTTTTTGTTCTGAACCCCGCCCATCCATTCTTTCAACTCTTCAATCTTGCGAGTCATGATAGCTTCTACTGTTTCTAAAACATGACTCTCTACTTCTTGTGCTAGTTGAGGCAGACTAGCTTGCATAAGTTTTGCCACTTCCTCTGAAACCTTTTCATTCATTGCTTCTTGACGGGCCAATTCATTATCATTCAAGTCTCTTTCTCTTTCTTCTTCCATCTACATAAACATTGGTCACTTTTATTATAACATTCATTCTCCAACTTGTCATGTTCATTCATAGCAATTTTTATTCTATTTCATGCTTGAATTGTTCCTTCTGTATAATGATCATAAATGATCAAGAATCATTCACTCGTTTTCAACATTTCGTAAGACTTATTCTGTTATACATTCTAGTTCTTGGTGTTGACAGGTTACATTTTCAACATATTCATCGTGGTTTCAAAAATAAGTTTACACAACTTCTTACACTAAATTTCGCTTTTCCGGTTTTTATATGAGTTACGGATTGCATTTTATGAAACTTGGTTCAAAAATATAAAAAGAAAACATGTTGGGTTCAGGGGGGGCCGTCGGCGACACCCAAACATGGCGTCGACGACACGTCTTAGAAAGTTGCGTCGGGCTTTAGCTCCGTAGATAGTAGGTTAGGCCGTCAGAGAATTGGGGTAGCGTCGGCGACGCCCCAAGTGGCCGTCGACGATGCCCCATCTGTACTGCAGACGCAGATTTTTCGTTTTTCAGCTCACGGAACCCGCTTACAGGCCCCGACTCAACCCAAACTGATCCATAATGTCTGCAACAACCCAAATTATTCCGTAGTCATCCCATACGTTATTCCCTCATATATTTATATTTAATACGTAAAAGACACTTACTTGAATGACGCCGCAGAACGAACACATTTACGCATGAGCCTCCAGTTTGAGTTCAAGCACTTCAACTCATGCTTGATTCCCTTAAACCTAGGCTCTGATACCAACTTGTAGCGCCCAACTTATTTTCATGACCGAAAAATTTTAAAAATTTTAAACTTTTGGAATCATAACCCTAAATTCCCATTATGCCCTTATCTTTTAGTACGACAACACAACTACAAAATATTTTGACAATACAACTTTAACTTACTAATTACTAAAGTTAATTCATCTACCTACAAAAGAAACTTTTAAAGTAAATTCATCATTTACAACCCAAAAGTAGTTTGACCCGTTTGTCATAATTACTTGCGGAAGCGTAAAGAGAGCAAAGGTGTGTTCGTTCCAAACTGCGCATCATCAAGCGGAAGTTTTACCTAAACACAACAACAAGTTTGATTAGCAATTCTTATAGTAATTATAACGATTTCATTAGCCAATCACATATCACCTTCTTATTTAGTTAATCACATAATAGGGCGTAAAATCGAATTCATTCCTTTGCATTCTTGTCATTATCCGGTTGACCCATTCAACATTAGTCAACGCGGACAACATACTTTTACCTTTTCATACCTTACCGGGTTGACTCGTTCATTACAAGTCAACTCGAAATCTTACTTTTACTTTCTCATTCCTTATCCGGTTGACCCATTCATCACGAGTCAACGCGGAACCATGCTTTTACTTATTCATTCCTTGTCCGGTTGACCCGTTCATCACGAGTCAACGCGGAACCATACTTTTACTTACTCATTCCTTGTCCGGTTGACCTGTTCATCACGAGTCAATGCGGAACCATACTTTTACTTATACATTCCTTGTTCGGTTGACCCGTTCATCACGAGTCAACGCAGAATCATACTTTTACTTACTCATTCCTTGTCCGGTTGACCCGTTCATCACGAATCAACGCGGAACCATGCTTTTACTTTCTTAGTTCATTGTCAATTCCCTATCAACATCTCTAGTCGAAACAATAACAACTATAGTCCTTCCAAAATGAGATTGGATAGTTCATTACAACTGGACTTAATATACAAATGAGAATGCAATGTACAAGTAACGTACCTCGATCTTGAGAACTTTGAAGATTCCGGTTGCTTGAACCTTCTTCTTTCACGCCTACATTTTACGATCGACATACTTTATTTCACGTCATTATTTGATTCTTTCTTTTAACATTATTAGGTTAACAACAATCATTTAACCAATTCTATTCATTTAGCATCATGTTCATATAGAATCTCAATTCAAGGCATTTTATCAAACACTTGGCGTGCGTACCACTATCAAGGCATAATGTACAAGTTTTATATGCATATTTCAACTAGTTCATATCATGGATTATCAATTCAACTAAGCTCACATAATCTTCTCTCTCTATCAGATTCATACATCACTTCTCTACTACATACACAATCACACATCAATATTATACTTAATTTCTTGCACTTATATGATCATAGCATTTCATCTTACTACTACTATAAGTGGGTTTTACTTCAATCATCCAGATAATCAATATTCACACATATTTCATCTTCCACATGATGATTCTAACTAGTAACCATGTTTAATTTCATTCAATCTTCACGGATTATTACAACCCACTTCATGAATGACCACCAAATCAAAAAATTCTACTTACCTTTTGTTTAAGAAGCTTGGGTGACTAAGGAATTAAGCACATGCATCCAGATTTTTGTTGTTAATCACTCTTAATTATTGAATTTGTGGGAAGAAGGGTTTCCCCTTTTTTCTTCTTCTTCCAGGCGACACACACACACACACACTAGAAGTGTGTGTGTGTTTTAATTTCTGTTTTCTTAACTCTCTTTCCCACTTATTCAAGTTAGTCCCTCATGTTTGGTGATTATTATCATTATAACTAAACATATCTCTTCAGGTTAAAACTTTATTTGTATTTTAACTAAGGCTATATTTCTTGTCACCATTTAACCAACATTCATACTTATACATACACACACATTATACATATATTTATATATATAAATTTTTTTGGGGTGTTACATGAGAGTGGTAAGAATTTTGGGAATGTGAGGGCGAGTGCTTATTAGAGACAGAACGTCTCGCTGGTTGCCAAGGAGATGAATCTCTTGATTCTTGGTAAGCATCTGAGTTATGAGGTTGAGGGGGAATGCGCCCCGATGGTCCTCCCCTCATTGGACCTTTTCCTCTCCCACTTTGTCCTCGTACACGTGGCGGCATTTTCCTGTCAAAAATCAATTCAAAAACAATACTAATAACTTAATAATGAAATGAGTAATCCTAGGTCATTGCCTAGATTCGGAAGTCTAAGGAATGTGCACGTGTAAGTTTGAGATTAAACACAAGAAAGATAGTGTTTAATTCTCTCAAACGTTGGCTCTGATATCAACCTGTCACACCCCGGATTTCTAACTCAAATCCATACACCGGTGGGCCCGGTGGGGAGTATCGTGACGTCAGTTGATAATCATCATAGTCAATTAAACACGGCACAACAGAAGTCTTGGAGTAAAATTACTATTACAAACCAAATGTTCGAAATAAAATAATATACAGGCTCATAATAGAAGATCCACAGGAGGATCATTAAAAGGTACAAGAAAGAATATAAAACAGACTTTAGGGCAGATCTAAGGATTTGCAAGATCCCCTTATTCACTACCGAGCAGCTTCCGGCCTATTTCGTATTGTACCTGTAGTTAGCCTTTGGACGATACGTCAGCTTTCGCTGGTAAATACACCCAACTGACTCATTTTGAAAATATTTAAAAATGATTTTTAAGTGCAAAATGGCACAAAATCTTTTATTAACTTGGGAAAGTTGACCTTGCAACCTTGTATCAGATTCACATGTTTGTCAATACATACAGGGCCCAGTACAGAAACCGATACATGATTAAATACACACCACTTACGAACTCACGAAGGAGTTATCCCCAATGTCTTGGGTAATTTGCATATGAGCGTCTGTCAGGTGTATGCCTACACCTCGCGCTAAGGTCGTGGCCAATAACTAATGTATTGAGCCGAGGATATCCAGGACACGGTAATTTAAACCTGATGTTTAAGTTATCAAATAAAACTGATTAAAACAGAATATGCGGGTTTACTAGCCACAAACGGGCATTTGATTGACCCCATTTCGGACTAGCCGGTAATAATTTACCGTATCCCAAGCCCATATAGGGAAAATAAGTCGAGAGTATTTACCTGTGCTAGTCTTCTTTCAAAATTCAATAAATCAGTCGGGTACAAAAGTACTAACGTGCAGATAGCATTTACCGGCAAGGCTCTAGTCTGGATTATGGCATAAGCTAACCAATTAAATACTATCGGTCTTTATTTAAGTCATATACCTAGACCGAGCAGTGTACATGATCAAAACGTATAACGCTTGATTAAACAATGATAGGATAGAATGTAGTTTAAACCCGACAAGTACTTTGACTTGCATAATATGGATAAACAATTAACATTCTGGATTTTGAGATTAAAATGATAAGGTTAAACCCGTTTCGGTTAAATTTCGTAAACTAGTTACGTGTAATAAACCGTTTGCTTAAAAGCGATAATGGGTAACCGGATAAGTCATGGAAAAGTTCTATATGCCATTATATTTTAAATAAGTTAAGATATCAGTAGCATATCAACTTGTATGCCCGTTATGGTATTAAACGAAATTATGTCTCATAAGGGCATTTCGGTAATTATACACCGTTAAAAGGAACTTGAACATATTTTAAGTTTATAATCATGAGTATCCTGGAAAAATATTTTATTTATGATATAATATCAGTAGAATATCAATTGTATGTGTAATTTATCTTTTATGACCAAACTATGCACCGAATGTGCATTTTGGTCATTTTACACATAGTTTATAAATTATTTGGGATTCTGAGTTTATAGTATGTACCTACTGTAAATATATTTAAAATAAGTTTTAAAATCAGTAGGTATCAAGTCTTGGCCAATAATATGGTTCAAAACCATACTATGCGCCTAAACGGCGCTTATGTCGTAAAATGGCGTCTCTATGTGATTTTTACGAAAACTGATGTTAAGGTTAGATTAAAATGCCTTTGATATGTTATTTAATATAACATATCAGTAGATAAAATATTTACCTTGAAAAGATTTGATTAAAACTATTTTATGAGCCACAAGGGCTAAAATCGCCATTTATCGACATAGTTTAAGGACTTGCTTGAAAACTCAGCTTATAACTTGGTTTAACATCCCAAATAATCCTACTTATAGTATACATCATTAGAAAACTCATTTTCAAGTTCATTACTATTTAAAACCTTGTTTTATGCAAAAAAGACATTTTGGTCAAAGATGGCATAATTATGGAACTTGCGTATAAACTTGGATTCTGATTATGATCATATAATATAACCTCAGAGGGTTATGCTATATTATATTAGAGGGTTATGCTATATTATATTACGATCATAATGAAACTTTAGATCAGTAGGTAACTAATCTAAATCGGGTCAGAATCGAGAGTCAAAGCAGAAGTCAAACTTCGCGACTTTCAGTTGCGAACCCACCCTAGAACTGAAATTGACGAGCCGAACATGTTCTTACATGTTCTAATAATTATTACCAACTTGTTTAAGTGTCAAACAGGTTTCATAACATATATAAGATCAATTTATGATTTTTCCGAAAAATGGCCTATTTGACTTTTTAATATTATAACTTTGACTCGTCAATTGGTCTAGCAAACGTGATCTTCAGGAGGTGCCCTTTATAGGGATTAACACCTACCTTATTACGATCACTTAGCCATGTTCATTTCGAACAATGGCTGGACCATAATGGTCTTAACCGAAAGTCAAAGCGTTTTCCAAAAAACACTTGACTTTTGACTATAAAAGCCTATAAACGAAAATGCACAAAGAAGGAACACTTACTAGTGATTCCTAAGGTGTAAAAGAACTAAGTTGGATGCTCTTTTCAGTTAGGAACTTCCAGAGGAGGGAGAAGAGTTGTGATTTAGAGAGGTGCAAGTTCAAATGGTGAACCTGATCATCTATTTATAGTTGGAGAGCTCAAAGGAGGTGAAGCCAGGTGTTTAGGGGTGTAAGAAGAAGCTTACAAGTGTCCCAAAACGTTGCATAGCAGTTTGGGAAGCCATGGTTTCGGTTTTAATGGTTTTGGAGCTTTGTGTGGCAACTAAGAAAGCCTTTCTGCTGCAGACCCCTTCTCGCGCTCCGCGAGAGACCCAAGCCAGGTCTCTCGCGGCCGGCGACCGCCCCATGGCCAGTTTCAAAGTTTGACACTTTTAACCCCTTAACATTATAAAGCTTCTAAAAACCTTTTAAACACCTTTTGGCACTTTTAGCTCTCCGTAGCCAATACTTGGCATACGCGGGATTACGCCCGGACATTGTCGAGCTCTTGGTTCGTTAAAAGGTAACCCAGACGTATAAATTAACATGTTGACACTTTTAATCCATCCATTATTCAACTTTTATATATTATTGGATTTAACTGCTCTCGTCCAACAAACGGGACATATGAGAGTTAGGACTACGTAAAGGATCACTCAGAGGCTCTGTATAAGCATGTTGACTCTGATGTCACTCAGAGACTAGGCATGTTGACACAACGGTCACTCAGAGGCCGAGTTTAAGCATAACGACACTAATAGTCGTCAGAGACTACGTTTTATGCATAACGACACTAATGGTCGTTCAGAGGCTACGTTTTTATGCATGACAACACTAATGGTCGTTCAGAGGCTAGGTTTATGCATGTTGACATCAAAAAGTCATTCAGAGGCTCAATTTGAGCATGTTGTCACTTTTAGTCCATATTAGTCTTTAATTGACTATATTAAAAATACAACATGTGACACTATATTATTGGACACGATTTTACAGGTGTTACACGTACGTTATTACGAGTTAATTCATTAAATTTTGACAGAAACGTAAAACAATATTGTAGAAAAGAATAAATAAGTCAAAACAGTATGAAAACCGATGTAAAAAAAGAAATAATATTAGTAATAAATTTATAAATTACAGGATCGATTTATTAAAATTCAAAGTAAATCACGATGATTATTTTGTGTTCTTGCTAATACTCTAAGGAAAAAAAAGCAAAATATATTATATGCAATAGAAATTATACATACACCTTGTGAATATATACCAAAGAACAAACGGAATAGTAAATTTGTGAATGCAATCAAACTTAGTATTAATATATTGTTAATTTATATAATTGGGTAAATATTATGTTATAAAAATAAATATTAAAAAAAAATTTCTTTTTCTACACCAATTGTTGCCAAGTCAACAACAAAAACCATATATTAATTTGAAATAATTTTCCATCTCACTTAAAAATGCAAAGTGAAGTGTGATGGGATGTTTTGTAATTATGTAAACCAATAAAAGAAAACAAAAATTTAATAGTACAATAGTGAGTGACCTCAAAGTTATAAATTAGTAGAGGGATAATACTCTAAGGAAAAAAAAAGTAAAATGTATTATATGGTATAGAAATTATACATACACCTTGTTAATATATACCAAAAAACAATCTGAATAGTAAATTTGTGAATGCAACCTAATTTTGTATTAATAATTGTTAATTTATATAATTGGGTAAGCATTATGTTATAAAAAATGAATATTAAAAAAAAGTCTTTTTCTACACCAATTGTTGCCAAGTCAACAACAAAAACCATATATTAATTTGAAATAATTTTCCATCTTCACTTAAGAATGCAAAGTGAAGTGTGATGGGATGTTTTGTACTTATGTAAACCGATAAAAGAAAACCAAAATCTAACAGTCCAATAGTGAGTGAACTCAAATTTATAAATTAGTAGAGGGATAACATGTTAACATGATTTATAAATGCCTACAAAGATTAAAAGTTATAAAATATTTTCAAAAAAATGTAAAAAGAATTTAAAAATCACAAAAAAATATTTATTTATTCATTGGGGCATTATCATTTATTTATTTATTTATTTATTGATAATAATATTAATATATGATGATGTGGTTGAAAAATAATTATTTATTAAATAAGAATACAACAAAAACTCATATCAAAACCTTCATCATATTAATCATACCTGCAACTTTGCGCCAATTGATGATAACAAATCATATATTAATACTTTGGCTACCTACTTTTAAAATTCCCAATTTTTTTCTTATGTCTAAAACTTGCAGACTATTGCTCCATCAATGTCGAATACTGGACTCGTAGATTAACGATATAGGTTTTTTTTAACATGGAACATCAATCAATCGAACATTGGTTGGTGTTGTTTTGATTTGATTAATTAATCTCTTTTGTTAATTAAATTATTTTAGCATGACTATAAAAATAATTAAAGAAATAAATACTATAGGATAGTTTACCTGCTATTCGGGTAAATTATATGGATTGACACATAAAATAAACTTCAATAACTTAAATAGAACAAATCTTTTTATGAATAACCTGATTAAACCCAAAATGGCAAACACCACCACCACACGCCTGCCACAACCCTTAACTACCATTGTCGGCCATCACCTCTAATCACCACCACCAGCAGTCATCGCTTCTAAACACCGTTGCGCATAGCCACAACCTCTAACCACCACCCCCTGTAGTCACCCCTCACAACCCTTGTCTCCACAATAGTGGTGTTAGTGCGGCTATGATCCTTAACCATAATAAAGTTCGAGTCACCGGCTCCTCTAACAAGACAATTGAGATCTGGTGCGGCTCCTCATTTTTCCGGTTAGGGTTCTATAAAGAATTGATCTTTTATGCGGCTTATAATTAACGATGTTATATATATCGATAAAGTTGTAGAGAAACAATTTTTTTATTTGCAAACATTTGTGTGGCACGTGACAGTGACCAGAAATAGATGGTGATGGTGGTCGTCGGACATATGTGGTAGAGAGAGAGAGAGAGAGAGAGAGAGAGAGAAGGGGTGGAATGGGGTAAGGTTAATAGGGTTGAAAAGTTGAAAAAAATATTAACAAATAAATAAATAATATACGAAAATAAATATAAAAAATAATAAACAAACAATTAGGTAAAAGAATGAAAATATCACTGACTTAATGTTAAAAATAGATAGAGTTAACGGGTTAGACTAAAACGGCAATAATTTTTGGACACATGAGCGATAAATGAAACATTGGAATAAAGTGACAAAATAGTTCAAACCTTAGTGACAAAAATGATATTTTACTTAAAAATAAATTATACAATACTAGAAGCTTTGAATACCAAACCAATGACTCGGCCAAACCCAAGAGACCATTCAACTCTTTGATGTTTTTCTTTGATTACAGCAAGCCTCACAACAATTACTAGGGTGTTTCCTACTTATTGACTTCCTTATACTAGTTATATGATCGTTACTTGTAAATGATGTTAAAAATAGGTTTTTGATTTGAGTTGCTTTTAAGTTACAAGTTGGTGTTTTGAGTTCTGGTATTTTGTATCTTTTTTATCTGGTTGAGTAATTATTAGCTCGATCCAAACAAGACCCATTTGGTTGAAACGGATAGGATAATCTCTTTGTTTTCATCTTCTGCTCTCCTATTGTTTATTTTGGTAGTACAAACTACGTCCAGTGTTTATGGAAATGCTGAAGGTACGTGCCAGTTAACTAACAGAGGAAATGATAAAATTACCCTTCACTAACAAAGTGTAGATGATTATGGTGTTTAGGCACGATTTAAAGCTTTAATTAAAATAATAAGGGAAATGATAAAATTACCCTTGACTAACAGAGGTCATTGGATAGGGTTAAATCAATTGAACTAAAATGGTAATGTTAAAAACTTTTGGACCTACAACTGATAAATAAAATTTTGTACTAAAGCATCAAGATGACCCAAATTTCAGGGACTAAAATGATATTTGTTTTTGAAAAGGGGTAACCTTGTTAAATAGTAACCAGGTTTAATGAGTGTTTTAATTAGATCATTTGTATTTTTTTTGTTCCAATTAGGCCATTAAAGTTCACTTTGATGTTTCAATCCTAGATATCTTACTTAAATAGAAGGTTATCCACCCTAAATTACATTTATTTAGGCTTTCGTTTTTTTTATAAACTAGAGAATAGTTATGAATTTAAGTATATTTCTAAACAATGAAAAATTGAAGAAAATGAAATGTGAAACACAAATTCTACATGGTGAAAGATGAATTTAATTAAATAATATATGTGATAGAAAACGATTTTGAATCCGAAAAAGCTAAGATTAATTCTATTATTATTATTATTATTATTATTATTATTATTATTATTATTATTATTATTGTTATTATTTAATAGATAATTGAAATATGATGTTAAACAGAGTTGACCATATCCATCTAGAATATATTTTCCATATTTTAAATCTCGAAGAATACGAAATATCAATATTAGTTTTGTAGCTGCTTTGTTTATAAAGGAGGCTAAACAAAGAATACAACAGATTTAGTAGGTAACTGGTTATTAGAATTCGTGTGTTACGGCAGGATACTGTTAAATCGAATAAAAAATAAATGTAAAAACGTTGATCTGTGCACGTACGTTATGACGAGTTAATTCACTAAATTTTGACAGAAACGTAAAACAATATTGTAGAAAAGAATAAATAAGTCAAAACAGTATGAAAACTGATGTAAAAAAAGAAACAATATTAGTAAAAAATTTATAAATTACAAGATCGATTTATTAAAATTCAAAGTAAACCATAATGATTATTTTGTGTTCTTGCTAATACTCTAAGGAAAGAAAAATATAATGTATTATATGCAATAGAAATTATACATACACCTTGTGAATATATACCAAAGAACAAACTGAATAGTAAATTTGTAAATGCAACCTAACTAAGTATTGATATATTGTTAATTTATATAATTGGGTAAATATTATGTTATAAAAAATAAATATTAAAAAAAATTTCTTTTTCTAACCAATTGTTGCCAAGTCAACAACAAAAACCATATATTAATCTGAAATAATTTTCCATCTTCACTTCAGTATGCAAAGTTATGTAAACCAATAAAAGAAAACCAAAATTTTGAGAATGCAAAGTGAAGTGTGATGAGATGTTTTGTACTTATGTAAACCAATAAAAGAAAACCAAAATTTAATTTAACAGTAGAGTAGTGAGTGAACTCAAAGTTATAAACTAGTAGAGGGATAGTATGTTAACATGACTTACAAATGCCTTCAAAGATTAAAAAGTTATAAAATATTTTTAAAACCTTTAAAAAGAATTTAAAAATTATGAAAAAATGATTATTTATTCATTGGGGCATTATCATTTTTTTATTTATTGATAATAATATTAATATATGTTGATGTGGTTGGAAAGATAATTATTTATTAAATAAGAATACAACAAAAGCTCATATCAAAACCTTCATCCTGTTAATCATATCTGCAACTTTGCGTCAATTGATGATAACAAATCATATATTAATACTTTGGCTACCTACTTTTGAAATTCCCAATTTTTTCTTATGTCTAAAACTTGCAGACTATTGCTCCATCAATGTCGAATAATGGTCTGGTAGATTAACGATGTAGGTTTTTTTTTTAACATGGATCATCAATCAATAGAAGATTGGTGGTAGGTGTTGTTTTGATTTGATTAATTGATCTCTTTTGTTAATTAATTATTTTAGCATGCTTGTAAAAATTAATTAAAGAGATAAATACTATAGGATAGTTTACCTGCTATTCATGTAAATTATATAGGATTGACACATAAAATAAACTTCAATCACTTAAATAGAACAAATCTTTTTATGAATGACCCGATTAAACCCAAAATGGCAAAACCACCACCACAAGCCTGCCACAACCCTTAACTACCATTGTCGGCCATCACCTCTAATCACCACCACCTATAGTCATAGCTTCTTACCACCATTGCCCATAGCCACAACCTCTAACCACCACCGCCTGTAGTCACCCATCACAACTCTTGTCTCCACAATAGTGATGTTAGTGCGGCTATGATCCTTAACCATAATAAATTTCGAGTCACCGGCTCCTAGAACAAGACAATTGAAATCTGGTGCGGTCCTCATTTTTCCGGTTAGGGTTCTATAAAGAATTGATCTTTCTTTTATGCGGCTTATAATTAACGATGTTATATTTTTATATAAAGTTGTAGAGAAACATTTTTTTTATTTGCAAACATTTGGTGACAGTGGCCAGAAATAGATGGTGATGGTGGTTGTCAGACATATGTGGTAGAGAGAGAGAGAGATAGATGTAATGTGGTAAGGTTAATGGGGTTGAAAAGTTGATAAAAATATTAACAAATAAATAAATAATATATGTAAATAAATATAAAAAATAAATAAACAAACAATTAGGTAAAAGAATGAAAATATCTCTGACTTAATGTTAAAAAATAGATAGAGTTAACGGGTTAGACTAAAACAGCAATAATGTTTGGACACATGAGCGATAAATGAAATATTGGACTAAAGTGACAAAATGGTTCAAACTTAGTGACGAAAATGATATTTTGCTTAAAAGTAAATTATAGAATACTAGAAGCTTTGAATAGCAAACCAAAGAGACCATTCAACTCTTTGATTTTCTCTTTGATTAGAGCAAGCCCCACAACAATTACTAGGGAGTTTCCTACTTGTTGACTTCCTTATAAACTCAAAAATAAAAAATAATAGTCAAACAAAATAAATTTTTGTAATAAAACTTCATTAATCAAAGAAAATTAAGAGGAGCTGATAACCTAGTTATTGTGTAAGACAGGTGATGCATTGTATGCGTTAAAGAAACAATTAAAGGATCCTAACAATGTTCTGCAAAGTTGGGATCCAACTCTAGTCAATCCATGCACTTGGTATCATGTTACTTGTAACAATTACAACAGTGTTACTAGAGTGTAAGCTTCTTGACCGTTTGAGATAACTTAAAATAATAGTACTTTCTCCGTTACATAGTCTTACACATAATTCTACGCCATGGGATTTGTTGAATGCAGTGAACTTGGAAACGCAGGCTTGAGCGGTCAACTGGTTTCACAGCTTGGTCAACTTGCTAATCTACAGTACTTGTAAGTTATACTTTTGGTACATGCAGAAACCAGTCTGGAATCACCCAAACACATCGTGGCACATAATTAGTGTGTCAGATATGATTATAAAATAAACAAATTATTTCGGTAATAATCTAATGTATTTTATAAATTTGATGTAAAAGGCTTTATCTATATTAAAACTTTGGGTTTCTATCCATTTTACACTTCTGGGTTCATTGGTGCATGAAATAAGAATAGCCATGAAAGATCTTGTACTCCAGTTGTATCAATATTTATTCTTATTTCCGTTTAGTCTTAAGTTGATCAATTATACGAAAATGATCATGAATGACATTAAAATCACAAAGATGGCCCACATATATGTTTTTCAAACCTTAGACTACCCGGAGTTCTTGATTTGAGTTCATGAAGATCTTTCAAAGTCGATTTTCATGTGTGACAGGGAGATGTGTGATAATAACATCACCGGAATAATTCCTAACGCGATTGGGAACCTAACCAACTTGGTGAGCTTGGATCTTTACTCGAATCGGCTACATGGCCGCATTCCAACTGCATTGGGCAACCTTCAAAAACTTCGCTACCTGTGTGATCTCACATCATTCATACTTTTTTCTTGAAGAAATCTTGATTATCCTTCACCTTGGCAGTTTTCGATTATTAGTAATTATGATCATAACTAGTAACGTCACTGTTTTTGCTGCTTTGTGTGCATGAATAGTCGTCTCAGCAACAACATTTTGACCGGAACAATTCCATTTTCGCTAACGACCATAACTACACTACAAGAGTATCCAAGTTGGCTGGCCTGCTTTTAACTGTTTCATGTATCTATCCCAACAAAGATGATTTTATTTTATATATGGTTTGTTTTTTTATTGCAGTGATCTATGAAGCAACCGTTCGAGAGGCTATGTTCCTCGCGACGGATCATTTTCATATTTCATGCCTATGAGGTCTACTATTAGTTATATAATTCGTGAAATTATAGCGGTGGAAACATAGTAAATGATAAGCTGTTTTTTACAGACTCGAGTCGGGTTAACCCAAAACAATCTTTTCCCTTGTATTTTTGTAATACAATTATTTCAGAAACATCATCCTTTGAATAATAATTAGTTCAACATTTTTACTCATCAAGTGAGTACTTTGGAAACGTTTGAACTGTTAGAGATAAAAAAAAAGCCCGAACTCATTCATTCTTAAGTAAATGAATCAAAAGTGACAGCTTTAGTTATTCAATCACCTTTCTGCTATTGACTACAATATCTTGTATTGTTTCAGTTTTGCCAATAATCCAAGCTTGAAATTTCCTCCGGATGCTGCTGTTGCCCTGCTCCATTCTACTCATAGTTTCCTTCAGGTATTTCCTCCACTGTACTTATAGTTTCCAAAGAGGCTAATAAGATGAACCAGGTTCCGTCGATACATGATAGAGCCAAGTTACGTAAATAATTGCTTCAATTTTCTTCTTATCATTCAACAAAAACAAAGGCCTTTAATAGGCTTACAAGAATTTAGACGTGTAGATGAACATGGGGAAGTGGAAAACATGCAAACATGGGTAATATATGCAAACTACTAATCCTAAGTCTCCTACTTTAATGCATGAAATATTTGTAAATATAACTGAAAATAGATTGTGGGTTTGAATTGAATTCTTATCAATCCAACGAATAGGTGAGGTGGGTCATGGGCCATGGTGGGTCGTATCAATACTCATCACACAATGTTTTTAAAACCGAACTTAACATCGAACTGAACACTGTCCACTAGTCGGTAAGGATTTAAGAACTCTTGGGTCATAATTAACTTTACAATTTAATTAATGTGGAAAAGATAAAAGATATTAAAACATGATAGATGGTATAATAATATATTTATATATTTTAGGTATTAAACATTATCAAGTTAGTATACCAACTGGTTATAGCTTTGAACCTACACATGTAAAAAAAACGGGTTTTAGGATCGAAACCGGAAAAAAAACGAAATCCATGTTCGGGCTCAAACCGACCCGGTGGTTATAGACCGGTTCTTCTTCGCGATATTCGTAACCAGTTTAAAATTCGGTTTTCCGGCCAAACTAGTTAAAAAACGAACCGGATTAGGCTCTACATTACCGACAATTGGTATAAAGCTAAAAAAACAAAACAAAAAAAAGTTAAAAGAAAATTTTATTCAAATTTAGAGGTAGTTTGATAACTTTATTAAATTTAGCGTTGTAAGAATATAAATTGGTAAATAAAATGAAAAGAAAAAACAAGATTAAGTAAAATGCATACGGGTGAAATGAATATTTACTAAATGATAAAAGAGGAACTATTCATTAAACCGCACTTTTTAATATATATATATACTAGTAAAACTATTTGTGCGTTGTGGCGGAAGTTTGGTTGACATCGATTTGATTCATTACGGTATTGATACGATATTGGCACCCGGTATAACAATCGAAAGAGAAAAACACAAAAAAATAATGTCGAAAGAAAAGTTTATTGAAGTTTAGGGGTTGTTTGATAACTTTATTAATGTTTATGGTGTAATCCATACGATATTGGCACTCGGTATAACAATCGAAAGAGAAAACATAAAGTTAAAGTTAAAAGAAAAGTTTATTTAAGTTTCGGCTTATTATGGTATCTATACGATACAGACACTCGGTATAACAACTGAAATAGAAAACTCAAAAAATAAAGTAAAAAAAACCTTAACTAAAGTTTAGGGGTTTTTTTTGATAACTTTATATAATTTAGGGTTTAAAAACATAAATTAGTGAAAGAAATAAAGTAAACTAAGTATAAGGGTATAAATGAAAGTTCACTAAGTAACAAAAGAAAATATTCATCAAACCACACCTTATATATTATATATAGTGTGAGGTTCATTAATGAACATTAAAAAAGTGGTGAAACCGAGAACACTCTTAAAACTTTAACCTAACATGTTAAAAAGCAATTTTAAAATTTTTTTGACGTTTTTTCTTGTAAATAATTGTAGAAGCATTTTTAATAAAAAATCAAAAACTAAAAATATAAAAAATAGTTAAAAAATGCTTAAATTTTTTTTACAAAAATAATTTTTTTATTCGAATAGTTTCTACCCATTTTTATAGGAAAAGCGTTGAAAAATAATTTCAAAAAATTGATTTTTAATATGTTAAGTTAATTCTATAAGATATATTTTTTAACTGTTTTTAAACACTTTTAATATTTTTTAGTTTTTTATTTTTTATTATTAAAAATTTTTCACATGTACTTATAAGGAAAAGTGCTGAAAAAAATTTAGAAAAAAATTGATTTTTATTATGTTGAGTTGAATTTTTAAGAGTGTTATTCGATTTTCCACTTTTTAGTGTTCTCCAATGAACCCTCCTATATATATATATAATATATATATATATATATATTGATAATTGAAGTTCAAATGAGAAGAAAAATATTGTAAGAATAAAAAAAATAACTTTTAAACCAATAGAAAATTTTTATTTATTTCATCTATGATGTGTATATTTAATATTATGAAAAAGGACATATAGGTAAATCAATATTTATCATTAATTAGCTAATTAATTAAACTTATAACTCATTTTCTTAATATACTTTTCAAGATAAAATAATTTATGGTGAATGACAATTTTTGACATGTGTAGGATAAATTTTGAAACGTGTAGGGTATTTTTTTATGTGTGTAGGGTAAATTCCGATAAGTATAAGATATATGTTGGATAAATTTTGAAATGTGTCAGATATAATGTTTTTGTTTTATTAATGAGAGATAACATAATTACTGAGAGGAGTTATAAATTATTTAATGTTTTACCACTATACTCTTTTTTTTTCTCATATTAAATTTCTTTTCAAATGAAAATTTACATATTATATATATATATATGATGGTACGGCTTTCTATAATATCAGGAGATACATAAAAATTATACGAGAAAAATATGTTTAAAGTTAATAATAATAATAATAAAGCAATAAAAGTAAAAAAGCTAAATAAAACATGAATAAAAAATGAATTAAATAATTGGTTAAATTTGTGAGCTCTGCCTCTTATTTATGACTGAAGTCCACAAATAGACGTGCCTTATTTCGCAGTGGGTTTGTTATTATCGGTTAACTTGAAGAAGTCTAATTCTGGCCCACAAACATCTCATTCAAGTTCAACCCTTTCTAGATCTGACTCAAATTGACAAATCTGACGAGCTCACTAAGCCTACTTGTAAGCAACGAAGTTTGTTGTATTCAAAATAAACGTTTTTGTTCATAGGTTTCTCACACAATAACTTTTCACTTGTGATAGTGCTTGATGATTCATAGTATTGAAAACCGGATAGACCATTAAACTACTTATGTTCACTATATGATAATTACTTTAAAAATAAGAAAAGTACAACAAAATTTATTTTGGTAAATATCTTATTTGTATCTAAGACTTAATCATTTTTTTGCATACAGTGAATGGAACGACTGAACAATTTCTTAAGCATAAGAGTGACATAGTTGTTTGAATCTTATTTTACGTACAATGAAATTGTATTCCTTCTTAAAGTGTTGGGCGAATTGAGACATGATAGTTGTTTTCTAATTATTTTTGAGCTTTTGATTTTAATTGTCACTACTTATATTCTTCTCCTTAAATTCAGTTCAACCTTTAAATACTTGAAAACTGATATTACCAATGCCAGAGTATATTAGTGTAGGTTTTGTACTTCGTAAAACGCATGGATATCTCTTGAATGTGTAAATGTTAAACCCAACTAGCAGATGTCTCTAATTTTAGGACTTGTTTTATTTTATACATTCTTTGTGTATGTATGTGTAATTTATTATTCTGTATAATTGGTCCATATCCCTCTTTATGGGATATCAGTTCCTTTCACATCCCCATATGGTATTAGAGCATTTGTATATTAATATTCGATATATTCCGTATTACTCTCGAAAACTTAGTTGGATAATTCAAAGATATAATATAGCATTAATAGACCAACGACTTTCTTTTCTTAGTTGAGAAATCATCAATACGTTTGAAATGAAACAACTCGTTGTGAAAATGCATGTCGGTTGTTGAAACGGTTGGCATGCACCATCAATAATAACTGTATGATATGATTGCCCAAGTTGTTGATGGACACTTACTTTTGATACCATAAGTTACTAATATGATCATAATTTTTTTTTCAAGTTGCTACGATCACAGTTAGATAGCACAAGTTACTATTAATTGTAGTTGTTGCTTGTAGCACATTGCGGATCCAGCTGGTGTTGATAGCACAACCTATTTGAGATGTAGTTACTACTAACAATATATTTGTTATTGAAAAACTTGACAACTGTGACACCCAGTAAATAATCACGTTATTCATACATCTTAATTAAACGAGTTTACATTAATTATGTGCATCTAGACTTAATTACATTTAATTTGAGTCTGTAGAAGTCTAGCAAAGCCCGCTTAAGTACATAAGGTTGCATTAGGTAATCGTTAGTTATTACCATATCGCGTTGCGATAAAAATATTATAAACGAACATTGATATTGATGATTACCCGGTGAATTTTAACAAATGAAAAATTTTCAATATGGCCGTAACATTAAATTAGTGCCATTACTATGTGATTCGATGCAAAATTATGTGAAAATCATAAATTGATGTCGTGTACGATTTTCACGTGTTATCATTAATTTTATCACTCATTAACGTCCTGCACCAAAATTAATGTTAGATCATGAGTAATTATTTAATTAAAAGTGTCTAGTATATTAAACAAGATTAGAGGCTTAAAACTTGGGGTGTTAATCGTGTTGGGTTGATGAGTTGACGGGTTACGGGTTGAAACGTTTAACCCTAACTTGACCCATATTATTATTTGGGTCAAATAGTTCAATCCTAACCCGCACACATAAAAATTCGGTTCAACCCGAACACAACCCGTTTAACATGTATATTTTAAATGAGTCATACAAGTTGAGGATCTATAAACGAGTTGTTGGGTTTTCAGCAGGATATCAATAACAATGTTTAATGGTGAGTATGAGTGTAACAAGTAAATAGTATAATGCGTCAAAACTAATCTTATTATGACTAACCATATAAAATAGAAAAGGAAAAAAAAACAAAACTAAAAAGTTTTTTTAAATAGTTAAATAGATTAACGTGTCAACTCGTTGTTATATGGGTTAACCCGAACCCAACCTGTTTTAATACGCGCCAACCCAAACCCGACTTCTTTTTTTTAAGTGGGTCTTATTAGTCGACCCTAACCTATATTTTTTGGGTCGGATTCAGATTGGGTTTCATGTCGGGTCAAGAATTGTAGCCCCTATTTAAAACTACATAAATCACCCATATTATCCCTAATTACAATTTTAATGACCGTGAGGAAGCCTCCGAATGACTAGATACCAAAAATCAATCATGATACCCATTCTTTCTTCTCTTTTGGCCATGTATATCCTACCCCACCCAAATAATTTTTGCCTTAGCTTGTAAAATTGTATGCATGCCTTGGGAATTTATTTTGTAATCATGATGTTTGCAAGACCACCATTGTATCATGCATAAACACAACTCCTTTTCTTCTCTCTATAACCTTCTGCCAAGAACACCCCAAACCCAATTCAAAATTCTTTCAATAAAACTCCATAATCAAGTCTAGAATCAACACATTTTGAGGTGCTTTAGAAGGCTTGGAACTTAACTTGGAGCTTGCACCTCAAATCCAATGAGAAACCTTCATCTATACTCTTGTTCATCTTCCCTATCCTTGGCCAGCGGTAATCTTTAATCCCTTCTCTTGTAATTTTACGTTAATGTGTCATAAATATGCAAGATGAATCACCTAATGAGATGTTTGGATATGGTTTTATAAAACAAATGAAATGGTTGTAAATATGGTTTGTATGTGTGTTTGTTGAAACTTGAAAGTATGATTAAAAACACTACTTTGATTATGTATTTGATTATGGAAATTGTTTGGATGATCATGTATTGGTTGTTTTTGTTTGGAAAATGAATATATATATATATATATATTATATGTATATGTAGGTTTTGTGTTGTGTGATGTAGTATGTATGCATGCATGCATGGCGGGTGGAATTGTTGATTTTTGGAAAGGTGGTGAAATCTTGAGCATGCATGCGTGATTGTTGAATTTCAGGATGTTGATTGTTGATATTGATCTTAACTTGCATGAAAATGATTATTTTAAAGGATGAACTTGATGAATTTGTTGGGTGGTGATAATGGTGAAAGTTGACATGTTAAAGTGACTAGATTGTTGAAAATGCATAAGTATTGAACTTGACATATTAGAGTGATGAATTTGATGAATTTTGTTTGATGATTATGTGAAGGTTCAAAAAAAAATGTTTGCACTTAGAAATGATATTTGTGATAATATGGAATGGTGAAAATGATAACATGTTAAAAATGGCAAAGTTGGTATGTCAAAGTACGTATTTTTGCACCAAAAATGTTAAGTATGATGATTTATGATGATGAAAAACATGTTAATTTTGTGATAAATAACTATGTTACGATGTTAAAAACATCTTGGTGATTTAGTGTTAAAAACATTATTTTCATAGACCAAAGTTTCTAAACATACAAGTATGGTTTAATGAAAAATCTGTGAAAATAGTATTTCTAAATAGTGCCCAAGTCTTTGACATATTTATTGAAATTATGAATAATTTATACTTGGTATATATTTTTAGATACAAAATATATATTTTGAAAGTCTTAGAGTATAAATTGTTGGATAATAACTTTCAGAATATCGAATAAACATCTATTCGGTAAACTGTAGATAAGTATATTGATATAGCTAAGTTGGTCGACATATTTATTTGATTATTAACATGATATGTGATTCTTATGTTAGATGAAATTGTTGTGATTCTTTATGTTACACGAAATTGTTGAACGTACGATTTTATGTGAAAATAGATTTGTTACATGATTATAATTGTTACCATGTGAATTTGCAAGGAAATGATTTTATGTGAAAATAGATTTGTTACATGATTATAATTGTTACCATGTGAATTTGCAAGGAAATGATGTAGATGTATATTTTTATGAAAATATATATTTTTAATATATGATTAGATGATTTTGATCGAGAATAAGATATGATTGCTTATATATTTGATTTGCTAGATGCTTGATACATGAATATATACGTGTGTTAATGAATATGTAGATTTGTGATAGTGATTTTCGGACAAATGAATGTATTAATATGTTATGATATAAAATATATAATATTTCAACGGTACTTTGATGAAAAATAAATACAAATATTTAGTTTTGAAACACGATGGATATGGAATTTTTCTTAATTAATAAAATATATATATTTATAGAATATATATATATAATATATATATATATATATATATATATATATATTATCACGATCAAGACATGTGATGGTACGGGTTTTCAAATGAGGTTTTGGGAATGGATTCCAACTTTGATTGAACTTATGAGTTGATTATATACGTTATGTGTGTGTGTAATTGTAACTTGGATGATAATCACCAACGGGTCATTAAATTAAACGTTTTTCATAAGGATAAACATCAAATCGAGTAAGTAAGTTGGGTGAATAACTTGTTACGTAGACACATTGATAAACCATAAGTATCTTATATCTTTTAGATCACATGAAGGTTGGGTTGCATTTCTTGAGATTAGTTTTATTTGCTAGCATTTGCATGGATTCAAGCTGAGTTTCACAACCCATTTTATTGTTTTTATAACCATAGGGGGGATATGCTATGTTCAATTACACGGACGCTAGTTGTAGATGTAATATGTTTTATCTTTGTGTTCATGGGTTTTCGACGGTTGGTTATTAATTGAGCTCATAAGGTCCTCGTTGCTTTAAATTGTAACCATTAGTTATGTATATACCCATGGAATTCGAAGGTAGACTTATTAGGTTGACACCCCCACTTCTGGTTAGTCGTTCCAACCGACAAGAGGAGTGCTTGTAATTACCACATATGATTGTTATTGACTTGGTTATTTGATTTTCGAGACACAGTTTTCGTCTTGGTTTGGTTATAGGTTGTGTTAGTGCCACAATTAAACATTGATTAGTCATTCACAATTACATACACTACGTGTACATCTTGATAACTATTTACTTGGGAAACATATTTTCAATTGTAAATCTATGAACTCACCAACATATTGATAACAATTTTTGAGCATATTTTTCAGAAAAGTGATTTGGAAGTCATGCAGTTTGGAATAATAAGTTTGCATTATTTGATACCGCTTTTGGATGGATTTATTTTTATTCCTTATCAATCTTAAACCAATCATTTAGGAGTTTGATTAAGCTTTTATACTTTACCTTTGCAACTTTCATCTCAAATATTAAGGTGTCATCACCAGCATTAATTTCTAGTTTAGCCTCAATTGTAATGACACTCAAAGTTTCTATCAACAAGCTCAGTACCCCCACACTTATCTATTAGGATAGCTAAGTCCATTACCTTTTCTAGTAATGTAACTACTACTTAATTTGTATTAGGTGGCTTACCATGGACTAACCATACGAGTTCCTAAATGTCTTTTCTATGATCAAAGACTAAGTCACCAAACTAAAAGGGTAGATTACACAATCAATCCTTAATTCATCCTACAAGATATCTGATATGGGATTTCCTCCATGATATTAATCATGAAAGTTGATGCTTCCTTTAGTTTTTGATTGTTATTGTCACACCCCGATCTGCAGCGGAATTAAAGTCGGGGTATGATTGGGTTATCACCAAAGCTCATGATATTTACTAACAAGTTTCATATTTATTAAATTCAAATTAAATTCAAATATCCAACACAAAATTTCATACAAACACAAATAATAAACCAAACGATTGTTCCAAACGAAATAACTTGATTATTCTTCTAAGGCCATCCTAGGTGTTTCTTTCCTCAACTTGATCATCTGTATCATGCGGAAAACAGAAAAATTTGGGTCAACAAAAGTTGGCGAGTGAACCTTGATAAAACATTTAATTAATTGAATTATATTGTTGTTTAAATAAGATTGTGCATGAATCACATGTAAGCAAATGTATATATGTAACAAATCTCAAACCACATTGAATGAACATATGACATAATGGATGATGTATTTGAGATCAAGTCTCAATCAAATGGAGCCGATCTAATAAGGCACCTGATGCTCAACCCGTATCCCACGAGGAACTGATGGGCCTAATGAAATGATTGCACTGAAATGATAAAATGTATCCACATACAAACCACATAACAGAACAATACACATTTGATCACGAAATGATGTTAGCACAAGCGTTAAGTAAAATAAAGAAATGGTACGACATATGATACACCCCAAAATGTGATTAAAACGAGGAATTTGTAGAGATTCACTCACCTTGGGTGCGTATTCTTGAGTGGGAATGAGAGCGCACGAGTTGCGGGTTTACCGACGAGAAAGTACTAACCTAGAAATAATAACGTGATAACTTGGTAAATAAATAAACTATTATACAGGTTATAATCTTTTGTTTAAGTGTTTAGGTTATCTTTGTGAGTTTTAATGATAGATTAATCACTTGTGAAAACAATATATATATTTTTAGTTGATTGGATTAAGTAAAATATTAAAGGTAAAAATTAAATAAGAATAAGACAAAATTATAATAAAGAATATTAAAAAAATTGTCAGACTGACAGGCTTGTCAGCGGCCGGTTTAAACGATTTTAGCATACGTGTGGTGAGGCTCGAACCCGTGACCTCTCGGTTGCGTGCACACAGCTCTTCCAACAAAGCTACGTGTCTAACTAGACAGAATCTGAATTTTAATTATATTTATACACAAGTTAGATTTATTCAAGTTCATTTAAATTTAAAAAGGAATAAACTGGTCCCAAGGGTTTCGAACCCATGATCTCGGCTGTAATTTGCACCCAGCCCGATCAACTGGGCTGGGTGTCTAACCCGGTTATACTTGAAATTTAATTATATTTATATACTATATAGATTTATACAGATGTGCTAAATTAAAAAGGGGGGGGGGGGTTTAATCAATTGAACCGGTGTGTGTGCGTGGGATTGAACCAACGACCGTGAGTTTGGTTTGCACCCGGCCCAACCAGTTGGATTGGGTGCTTAACCCGACTGTGATTTTAACTATAATAAATATATATAAATACTGCATATCATCCTCTTCATCGAGTATTTGAACCAAACTGTTCCCGCCCGTTTGATATTATTTCAATCCCCCTCTGATTACGACAGTGAATAATGTAGAAGACACACAAAATAAAGGAGGATAAAGGTGTACCGAATACACTGAATTGGGGAGTCACGACCTCCGGCGGTTGAATTCTGATGGAAACAGGAATCTCCGGCGACCGAGATAAAGTGCGAACAGAGAATAGGAGTGGGTTTTGATTGTCACACCCCGACCCGCAGCGGAAAAGGTGATCAGGGCATGATTGGGTTATCATCAAAGCTCATGACATTTATTATAACGTTTCATATTTATTATTACAATTTAAAGGGAAACATACAATCATAATTACATCATGTCCTACACATCATTCTAGACTTCATTATTTTCTTCTAAGGCATTTCCTATGTTTTCCTTGCTTCATCCTGTTCACCTGTATCATATGTAAAAATGGTTTTTGGATCAACAAAAAGTTGGCGAGTGAATCCTATGAAAAACATTTAAACAAGTTTATTGAATTGATTATAAATAAAGTGCGTAACCACATATGAGTAAATATAGATGTAAACTTATTCACAAAACACTTAATATTAAATAATGCACACACATACAATAATAGATTGTTTTGAGGCATGTGTTGCTCAACTCGTCTCCCACGAGGAACTGATGGGCCTAATGAATGAGTTTGTATACAACTTGACAATATGAAATACATAACTACAAACAATATTTACATTCTAAGTTTAAGTCATAATATGGTATGGCACGAATTTGAATAAACGAATTAGTTTTAGTGACACATGATACACCCCAAAACGTGTAATTAAAAAGGGGAGTTGTAAGATTCACTCACATTGGGTGCGTTCGTTGATGATGTTGAATGCGCACGAAGTTTGATTTAACCACGAGTGAAACTAACCTAGATAATAACATAATGGTTCGGTAAATAAGCGGATTTTATTAATCAATTTTAGTAGGATTATTGGATATATTTTTGTGAGTTTAAGGCTATTTTCTAACTTTAAAAATGTTATTTTTAAGTATTTTAATTGATTTTTAAATAAAATAAATAAATAAAAATAATAAAAAATGTTGACTTTTTGGCCGTTGACTTGTTGACCGGTTTTACTGTGTAAATGTATGCGCCGGGCAGGACTCGAACCCGAGACCTCCCGTTCGCGTGCACGCAGCTCTACCAACTGAGCTACGTGTCTAACCCGAAATATTTCTGTTTTTAATTATATTTATATACTAATTGAATTAATCCGAAAATCATTTATTTTAAAAACGATTTTAATGTATCGCTCGGTGCTCTCCACAGGTCTCGAACCCGGGTCATGTGGGTTAGTTTGGCACACAGTCCACCGCTGGACTGTGTGTCTAACTTGGTAAATAATCTGGTATTTATTAGACTTATATACAAACTAGATAAATTCATTTCTGTCCTTATATAAAAAGTTTGATAATTGCCAGAACCGGTGCGGTAGTCTGGACTCGAACCCGCGACGTATGATTTAAACGCGCACACAGTCCACCACTGGACTGTGTGTCTATCTTGGTTATTATTCTGGTTTTCATTTAACTTAAAATCTATTTGCGAGTGAATCCGGTTCAGTTAAAAAAAAACATTTTTATTAAGGCGAGTATTCGTGTGACAAGAATCGAACTCGGGACGTATGCGTGTTTATTTGCACACAGTCCACCGCTGGACTGTGTGTCTAACCCGAGATATAACTTGATTTAAATTATATATATATATAACTGAAAACTTCATCTTCTTCGTTAAGCTTAATCCCAGAACCAATGTCCGACTGTTTCATCAGTTTAATCAATTTCTTTAGTAGGTTGTGATTAGCTACATGTGAGATTAATAAAAACGAGAGAGATTAGGTGTAAGATATACCGAACAGAGATCCTCTGTTTCGCCGGCGAAATTCCGATGACAGCAGGTTATTCCGGCGACGTTTATCTTGCGGCAGAAGGTCTTCAGGAAGCTTGAGGTGAGTGTGGGTGACTTCGGTATGAGCTCTAGGTGTTCTGTTTTTAGAGTAAGGCACAGAGGTGAAGGGGTTCGGTTTCCGCTTCCGGCGAGTGAAATTTCATCGAGAATGGGTGTGATCGTGAGCGAAAAGGCTATCAGAGGTTAGAGGGTGCATTTATAGGGAAGAACATCGACGAATTTGGTCTGATTACCGTCTTGATTCGTTGGTCAAAATTTTCCGGCGGTTATGACCAAAGTCGCGGACTAGAATCGGTTATAACCGATGTTAAGGTTAAAGCTTCGGTTAAATAAGAAGAAACCGTCCAATCTCGGCGAAATCGTCGGGATTTCCGACGACTGCGATTTGGGCGCTTAGTTTGAATTCGAGATTTATGTTATGTATTAATTGTTTCAATATGTACACAAACAACACAAGTGGCGGAGTGGTTGAGCGTGTGGGAGTTAAGACCTGGTTGACTCGGCTGACCCGGCTGACCCGGGTTCGAATCCCGGCAGCCTGGTTTTATTTTTATTTCATTATTTTTAATAAATTTTCAAATATAAATTATATATTCCAATATACTTATTAATTATGTATCGTTTAAAATTAATTTGAGCATTAAATACGCGACGGAATTTTTAACTGATTGTTCGGTTAATAAACGAAGCGGGTTTGGTAAATCCGGTTTTTGACGGATGTTACAGTATCCCCTACTTTTTAGAAATTTGTCCCGAAATTTAAGTAGTGACATATTTGTCTCAAAAGGATGGTGTTTTAATTGGCCATTAAATACTTAGAAAAAGGTAAGAGTTTAAATTTTTGTGTGAGGCGGTAACGTTCCTTGTAAGGGTTAAGTACCCTGCTACAGGAATCGCTTTTTGTTGCCTACGGTAAAAATATTGATAAGCAGAGTTGATTCACTGAGTATGATTTCATGCAATAGTTTTGATATGTTTGGAAAGATAAGGTTATATCCTAAAACAAAACTTCTAATACTACAACCTACATGGAACTTCTCATAACCTCCTGACAATGCCTCTGATCCTTTGGCAAGAATACTTATATATAGGAAGTACCAGCGGCGTATCCACCATATTCTTGTTAAATTTTCATTGGTTTTATCAGTAAGTCATGATTGGTTCTATGATACGACTCTAAACATAACCAACACAACAACCAATGTCTGAGTCCTAATTCTGATAGTATACATGTTTGATTGGTGACATAATCCAATTTCTTTAAATGATGAGATGATATAAATGCTAGATCAGTGAGTATAAAAACAAACTTTAACCAAGAAATTACTAAATCCTACATGGAACTTCTCATTACCGCCTGACAATGCCTCTGATCCTTTGGCAAGAATACTTATATATAGGAAGTACCAGCGGCGTATCCACCATATTCTCGTCAAATTTTCATTGGTTTTATCAGTAAGTTATGATTAGTCAATGTGACTCTAAAACATAAACAAACACAACAACCAAAGCTTGAGTCTTAATTCTGATAGTATACATGTTTGAATGATGACAGTACCTCTCTCGTTTGTTATGATGGAGAGGTTAGTCTATGTAGAAATGGAATACAATCCAATTTCTTTAAATGATGAGATGATATGAATGTTAAATCAGTAAATGTAACACAAATTTCAACCAAGACAATACTAAATCCTACATGGAACTTCTCATAACCGCCTGACAATGCCTCTGATCCTTTGGCAAGAATACTTATATATAGGAAGTACCAGTGGCGTATCCACCATATTCTCGTCAAATTTTCATTGGTTTTATCAGTAAGTTATGATTAGTCCTATGTGACTCTAAAACATAAACAAACACAACAACCAAAGCTTGAGTCTTAATTCTGATAGTATACATGTTTGAATGATGACAGTACCTCTCTCGTTTGTTATGATGGAGAGGTTAGTCCTTGTGGAAGTGAGATATAGCTCAACTTCTTTAAATGATGAACTTTGAAATACGTTGAGATGTATGATGATGTAAATACTAAATCAGTGAGTATAAAACAAACTTCGACCAAGACATTACTAAATCTACATGGAACTTCTCATAACCGCCTGACAATGCCTCTGATCCTTTGGCAAGAATACTTATATATAGGAAGTACCAGCGGCGTATCCACCATATTCTTGTCAAATTTTCATTGGCTTTATCCGCAAGTTATGATTAGTTCTATGTGACTCTAATACATAAATAAACACAATTAACCATAGCTTGAGTCTTAATTCTGATAGCATACATGTTTGAATGATGACAGTACCTCTCTCGTTTGTTATGATGGAGAGGTTAGTCTATGTAGAAATGGAACACAATCCAATTTCTTTAAATGATGAGATGCTATAAATGCTAAATCAGTGAGTACAAAACAAACTTCAATCAAGACAATACTAAATTCTACATGGAACTTCTCATAACCCCCAGATAATGCCTCTGATCCTTTGGCAAGAATACTTATATATAGGAAGTACCAGCGGCGTATCCACCATATTCTTGTCAAATTTTCATTGGCTTTATCCGTAAGTTATGATTGGTTCTATGTGACTCTAAAACATAAACAAACACAATCAACCAAAGCTTGAGATAACATAAAGAAAAACATAAAACTAAGCGGTTGGAGTTGAATCTTGATTTTTGGTGAAGGGGACTAGTTGGGTGGTTTCGTTTGGGCCGTCATTATCTTCAACAGGATTGGCGTTGATGTTGAAAACTCTTCCTCTTGCTGGTGGCCTAGTAATTAGGTTTCCTTGATTTGCTTGGTTAACTGGGTTTGCTTGAGCTTGGGCGTTTATGATGTTAACCAATCGAGGGCACGTGTTTCTAAAGTGGGTAGGGTCGCCACAGTTGAAACAAGTTCGAACATATGGGAACATGGGGTATTGGGGTTGTTGATAGGTTTGGATCATGTTTTGAGTAGGGGGAGAGATTTGGTTTTGAGAGGTGCGGCAAACCTTGCTCAAATGACCATAGCGTCCACAATTCTCACATAGTCGACAAGGTAAGGTAGATGGATGGTGATAAAAACAGGTGTTACATTGAGGGTGAGGTCCAAGGTAAGGTTTCTTATTTGGGTAAGTTGAGTTGGGTGCTATTTGCGTGATTGGGATAGCTTGGATGGGTATGGCTTGTGAAATTGGTTGATTACGTTGGGTGACAGCGAAAAGTTGCCCATCTCGTTTTCTCTTAAAAATGGGTTGAGAAGGGGATTCGGTTTGGGTGGAGTTTGAAGTTTCAGTTGATGCTTTATCCTTCTTCTTCTTCTCCTCCTTGAAATCTTTATTCCGGATGCGGTTCTCGGTGAGTTCTGTAGCTAACTCCATTGCTGCTTCCAAAGTTGCAGGCGTGGTACTTATTACAGAGTCCTGAATCTTTGACGGAAGACCTCGAATGTAGTGCTCGATCAAACGGTAAAGAGGAGTGAACAAGTTGGGAACCATTTGATTTAACTCGAGGAATCTTTTGTTGTATGCGGTGTGGTCGCCTTCCTTTTGCTTCAACGAATAGAACTCATCTTCTAATTTCTTGATTTCGCTCCTTGGGCAAAACCGTCTGGTCATGATTTCCTTCAATTCATCCCAAGTTAAAGTCTTAGCGTCTTCAACACATCGTTTGGCCTTCTCTGTATTCCACCAAGTAAGTGCTATTCCAAATAAACGACCAGTAGCATATCGCACTTTGCGATCATCGGGGCAATCGCAATTTAGAAAAGTGTTCTCCATTTCTTCAAACCAATGGAGGAGTGCGGTGACACCTTCTGTCCCTTCGTATTTTGGAGGGTCGCATGATTTGAAATGCTTGTAGGTGCATTTGGTGGTATTTGGGGGAGGGTTGATATCATTTTGATCTTTTTGGTTGACGGGATTAGCGGTAAGGGCTTGTTGGACTTGAATTACAATGTTGGGTATTACGGCAGCCATTTGTTGAGCGATTAGGGCAGCCATGCGCTCGCGGGCTTTTCCTGCTCTCATCTTCCTACGGGCGAGGCTAGAAGACATCTATAAGGAATACATATCAAGAGTATGAGTTGGATGTTTTTGGGATCATGGGTCGTATTTAGGAATGAACATTCATAAAATAAATATAACATAATAAATCTACTACATCCATAGGATGTCTTGGGCTTTGCTCGTAATTGGGCATTGCATGCCGCCATACTTCACCTTCGTAATCATGTGGGCCCCCATGAATACCGGGTTTTTCATATGGTTCGCATGTGTTAGCCTGGTTACGTACACTAAAATCCGGAGAAAATCGAGAAATATGTAACGTATGATATTCGGAATGTGTCCAGGTGTGGACACGGTGACACCTCAAAGTGGGGTTAGTTCGAACGACGTTTGGTATGGCATGCTTTGGCCTAATAGGTCCTTCGTACTCTCTTCATTAGTCCCCAGGTAGGTAAACTGGTCCGTTATATTGGATTTATACGAATGCCAACCTAGACAGGACGTTCCGACTACCGGTACTTGTACCCTTACAGTTACTACACGCCCGTCGCAGAACTCACTTTGATGAGATTTAAAAAATGAAAAATGCGACAAAATCTTTGAATAACGAAAGTATGAAGATGATTTGAATATGTGAACATTGAAATATGTATGATGAATGTGTATGTAAGTATGTATGTTTGACTGTAAGTATAAACAAATATGAAACAAATAAATATCATAAGTTTGCATGTAACCACATAAACAATTAAAATCTAGTCAACTATAGTATAGGCTCTAAGGGTCTAATAACCTATCCTATATCCCTATAGTCATGGCTCTGATACCAGTCTGTCACACACCCGACCCGCAGCAGTAAAGGTGATCGGGGCATGATTGGGTTATCATCAAAGCTCATGACATTTATTATAACGTTTCATATTTATTATTACAATTTAAAGGGAAACATACAATCATAATTACATCATGTCCTACACATCATTCTAGACTTCATTATTTTCTTCTAAGGCATTTCCTATGTTTTCCTTGCTTCATCCTGTTCACCTGTATCATATGTAAAAATGGTTTTTGGATCAACAAAAAGTTGGCGAGTGAATCCTATGAAAAACATTTAAACAAGTTTATTGAATTGATTATAAATAAAGTGCGTAACCACATATGAGTAAATATAGATGTAAACTTATTCACAAAACACTTAATATTAAATAATGCACACACATACAATAATAGATTGTTTTGAGGCATGCGTTGCTCAACTCGTCTCCCACGAGGAACTGATGGGCCTAATGAATGAGTTTGTATACAACTTGACAATATGAAATACATAACTACAAACAATATTTACATTCTAAGTTTAAGTCATAATATGGTATGGCATGAATTTGAATAAACGAATTAGTTTTAGTGACACATGATACACCCCAAAACGTGTAATTAAAAAGGGGAGTTGTAAGATTCACTCACATTGGGTGCGTTCGGTTGATGATGTTGAATGCGCATGAAGTTTGATTTAACCACGAGTGAAACTAACCTAGATAATAACATAATGGTTCGGTAAATAAGCGGATTTTATTAATCAATTTTAGTAGGATTATTGGATATATTTTTGTGAGTGTAAGGCTATTTTCTAACTTTAAAAATGTTATTTTTAAGTATTTTTAATTGATTTTTAAATAAAATAAATAAATAAAAATAATAAAAAATGTTGACTTTTTGGCCGTTGACTTGTTGACCGGTTTTACTGTGTAAATGTATGCGCCGGGCAGGACTCGAACCCGAGACCTCCCGTTCGTGTGCACGCAGCTCTACCAACTGAGCTACGTGTCTAACCCGAAATAATTCTGTTTTTAATTATATTTATATACTAATTGAATTAATCCGAAAATCATTTATTTTAAAAACGATTTTAATGTATCGCTCGGTGCTCTCCACAGGTCTCGAACCCGGGACCTGTGGGTTAGTTTGGCACACAGTCCACCGCTGGATTGTGTGTCTAACTTGGTAAATAATCTGGTTTTTATTATACTTATATACAAACTAGATAAATTCATTTCTGTCCTTATATAAAAAGTTTGATAATTGCCAGAACCGGTGCGGTAGTCTGGACTCGAACCCGAGACGTATGATTTAAACGCGCACACAGTCCACCACTGGACTGTGTGTCTATCTTGGTTATTATTCTGGTTTTCATTAAACTTAAAATCTATTTGCGAGTGAATCCGGTTAAGTTTAAAAAAAAAACATTTTTATTAAGGCGAGTGTGCGTGTGACAAGAATCGAACTCAGGACGTATGGGTGTTTGTTTGCACACAGTCCACCGCTGGACTGTGTGTCTAACCCGAGATATAACTTGATTTAAATTTATATATATATATAACTGAAAACTTCATCTTCTTCGTTAAGCTTAATCCCAGAACCAATGTCCGACTGTTTCATCAGTTTAATCAATTTCTTTAGTAGGTTGTGATTAGTTACATGTGAGATTAATAAAAACGAGAGAGATTAGGTGTAAGATATACCGAACAGAGATCCTCTGTTTCGCCGGCGAAATTCCGATGACAACAGGTTATTCCGGCGACGTTTATCTTGCGGCAGAAGGTCTTCAGGAAGCTTGAGGTGAGTGTGGGTGACTTCCGTATGAGCTCTAGGTGTTCTGTTTTTAGAGTAAGGCACAGAGGTGAAGGGGTTCGGTTTTCCGGCGAGTTGCAGAAAGTTTCCGGCGAGTGAAATTTCGTCGAGAATGGGTGTGATCGTGAGCGAAAAGGCTATCAGAGGTTAGAGGGTGCATTTATAGGGAAGAACATCGACGAATTTGGTCTGATTACCGTCTTGATTCGTTGGTCAAAATTTTCCGACGGTTATGACCAAAGTCGCGGACTGGACATCGGTTATAACCGATGTTAAGGTTAAAGCTTCGGTTAAATCAGAAGAAACCGTCCAATCTCGGCGAAATCGTCGGGATTTCCGACGACTGCGATTTGGGCGCGTCAGTTTGAATTCGAGATTTATGTTATGTATTAATTGTTTCAATATGTACACAAACAACACAAGTGGCGGAGTGGTTGAGCGTGTGGGAGTTAAGACCTGGTTGACTCGGCTGACCCGGGTTCGAATCCCGGCAGCCTGGTTTTATTTTTATTTCATTATTTTTAATAAATTTTCAAATATAAATTATATATTCCAATATACTTATTAATTATGTATCGTTTAAAATTAATTTGAGCATTAAATACGCGACAGAATTTTTAACTGATTGTTCGGTTAATAAACGAAGCGGGTTTGGTAAATCCGGTTTTTGACGGATGTTACATTGATGGGGATTATGGCCTGGTATTTATAGGGTGTTGGAGAGCTTGAATTTCTGTTTTTGGGTTGATTGCCAGAAATTTCAATCAAAGGGTTTACCGAAAATAACTCGGCCTGCTGTTGATTTGAAGAAAACGCGCAGACGGTCCGAGATTTCTGGCGAGGAAAATCTTACGTTTGATACAGGTTTCTCACAGATTTACTATATGAGTAAAGATTTTCCAAATATAACACAACTGTTGTGTGTATCACAGTGGTGTTTGTGGTGTGTGTGAAATTTGGGGAACCCGGGTTCGATTTCCGGTTTACCCATATATATATATATATATATATATATATATATATTCAGGTTTATTTATTAATTTTATTTCATCCAATAATCAGTCTCTAAATATATTATTATTTAGTTGATTTGTTATTATTTCATAATTATTTTAAACTTATCAATTATTTTAGAATTAGTTGAACAATTACATAATCAAATAAAAAAATATACTCGAACGACGTAATTAAATATTCTTTTATTGAAACAAAAAGGGGTGGGTTTTCAAAACCGATTTACACGGATGTTACAGTATCCCCTACTTTTAGAACTTTTGTCCCGAAATTTAAGTAGTGGTTGCAACTGGAAAGAGATGCGGGTATGATGTTCTAAAAGTAGTTAATTAAATTAAAACAAATTATCCTAATTCTAGACTCAAATTATACTTTAGACTCCTAAATTAAACTAAACTACTAACCGGCAAGTGAACCGATCAATTGTAGAATAGTATTAAGTAAGTCCGGATTATCGAACCCACAGGACCCTCTAATTGCTAAGACTACTACTTTAGACCCAATTACACACTAGGTATATTTAAAAAGAGGGGTGTTACCAATAATTCTAAATTATCAATTTAAATAAAACTACTAAAGATAAATGACCAAACTATGAACTTCTAGGGACTTATTAGAACTTTTAACAAGAGATGATAAACTAGTTACCAAGGTTGAATTTTTAGAATACTATTTCCTCAATTTAACAATAATTAGTCTGGTTGAATATTTTACCGGAATCTTAAGATATCAAAGTTTAGGTTTATTAAAAAGGACTCCCGACCCTTCTCAGGAAGACACCTACAATAACCTAGCCCTTTTTTTCGTTTACCAGTTTTAAAGATTCTTTTTCAATTATCTTTTCAATATAGTAAAGTGTCTAATTATTAATTACTTCTCAATAATTAACCTAGACCAACTTAAATTTTCTAGTTTAGATTTACTGATTTTAATTATGACAAGGAAATTAGACTCGAGAATTTCTCAAAACCCTAACCTAACAATTTACCAAATTAATTCAACCAACTAATTGCAATTTCTCAATTAACAAATTAGGTATAATGACAAAGTTAATTTAATGGTTAATCTAATTGTTTCCTCAGTTTTATTGGCCAATTTTACCGACAACTTCACGAATTCCTAAGAACACGAAAAGTAACATAAACCTATTACATGAAAGACATTCACCAAAGTTTATGTAAAACAACTAAACAATTATCAAACAACCAAGATCATGCAAATACCCTTAAACTAGATTATTAAAGTTGCAAACTTTATCAATTTAAATATTCAAACCATAAACTAAATTAAAGTAAATCAAAGTTTCATAATTCCATAATCCAAAACCTAGGTAACCAAAAGAAAATCTAGCCTAACAACATGTTTAAAAACTGAATAAAACCAAGTTAATAACAAGAAAGCATGATTGACCAAAAACAAGAAATCAAAGACGAGAATGGTATGATAAACCGTGCAAAGCTCCTGCCTTTAACTTCCGTGATCGCCAACACCGTTCCTGCAGCTTAGATCTGCCCTGTGTTGCTTCAAACCTCTAGAAAATAGCTCCAAAGTTGCTCTAGATGGTCCATAATTGCCCCAGATGTGTTTTACTATGATCATGAGTCTAATATAACCAAAACCAATCCCAAAACAACTCTGATTTCGAAACTTTCTGGATAGAGTCCTCTCTCGCGGGCCGTGATAGAGTTTGGGGAGTCCGGTCGCGCCCCGCGACCGACTATTTCATCCGGAAGATATTAAGATCTCTCGCGGGCCGCGAGAGAGGATGCTTGTACCGGTCGCGCCCCGCGACCGGGTGGAATTCCTTGATTTTGTGTTTTTGTTTTCCGTTTTCGATCCATTCACGTCCCGGCTTGGATTAAAAGTAGATAAATTCTTGACAAATCGAAATGAAAACGCGCTAGAACTGTACAAACTCTACAAGATAAATAGATGTATTATTCAATACATTAAATATCCCCACACTTGCTCTTTTTTCGCCCTCGAAAAAGAATTGTGCATAAACGGAATCATAACTCAACAATTACTCAATTTCAAAAATTACTATTACTTTCATTAGGGACAAAATTCATGTTAATCGCGATTGCAAGTATTGGATCCACTTAAACTCAAAATTCGGCTCAAACCTCTTATCATGTGAATTTAATATGAGTGCGGTCAATCCACCTAGGGTCTCCCACTAAAGTCCACAGTATCCCTAATCCCACCTCAAGCTTATGAAACACAAGGAACGAATTGTCTAACCCCTTCCTAACCATTTTATACCAAAATACAAAGAATTTAGAATCAAGCACATCTCTTTTTCTCTTTATTTCCATTTGAGCATTTTTATTTCCTTTTGCATATCTAACCTAGAGGCTGTCTCAACCAGAGTCACCATCCCCGAGAGCGACAACATGGGCTTCGATAGTTAAAATTTTAACTAATCCTAGAGGGATTCTCGATCAGAGTCACCATTTTCGATTTTGCGACCGGGTGGAATTCCTTGATTTTGCGTTTCGTTTTCCATTTTCGATCCATTCACGTCCCGGCTCGGTTCTTTTCACCATTTTCGCTCGTTTTCCCCATCCTTCCAACCGTTTTCACGAACCAAGACCTGCAAAACGTGTTTGGATTAAAAGTAGATAAATTCTTGACAAATCGAAACGAAAACACGCTAGAACTGTATAAACTCTACAAGATAATAGATGTATTATTCAATACATCAGGGTATTTCTCGCGCATTGAGTCTTCACGTTCCCAAGTAAACTCGGGCCCTCGTTTTGACTCCCAATGCACCCTGACGATTGGAATACGACTTCGCCTTAAACGCTTCTCACCGAAGTCCATGATTTCCACAGGTCTTTCAACGAAGTGCATTGACTCATTAATTTGAATGTCTTCTAGAGGGATATGGAGATTTTCGTCAGCGAGACACTTTTTCAAGTTTGATACGTGGAACGTGGGATGGATTATGTTGAGTTCTTTCGGTAGGTCAAGCTTGTAGGCTACAGGACCTACTCTTTCGAGTATCTTGAAAGGTCCTACGTAGCGTGGTGCTAGCTTGCCCTTTTGGCCAAAACGAACCACTCCATTCCACGGTGATACTTTCAAAAGTACTTGATCACCAACGCCAAACTCCAAGGGCTTTCGTCGTTTGTCAGCATAACTCTTTTGATGACTTTGAGCCGCTAGAAGATTGTTTCGAATTTGAAGGATCTTGTCGGTTGTTTCTTGAATCAATTCAGGTCCGGTGATTTGCGCTTGACCAACTTCGTGCCAACATACTGGAGATCAGCATTTACGACCATATAAAGCTTCGAAAGGAGCCATGTCGATACTTGAATGATAGCTATTGTTGTACGAAAACTCGACTAACGGTAGATGAGCGTCCCAATTCCCTTTGAAGTCTATGACACATGCTCGAAGCATGTCTTCAAGGGTTTGGATGGTGCGCTTAGATTGACCATCAGTTTGAGGGTGAAAGGCGGTGCTGAGGTCTAAACGTGTACCCAAAGCAGTTTGTATGGCTTGCCATGTTCGTGAAGTAAAACGATCATCACGGTCTAAAATGATGCTTAACGGTACACCATGACGGCTTACGATCTCGCTGATGTAGATACGAGCTAACTTCTCATTCTTGAGGTCCTCGCGAATCGGAATGAAGTGAGTTGATTTTGTGAGACAATCAATGATTACCCATATGGTGTCATACCCACTGGAGGTGCGAGGTAACCCGGTAATGAAGTCCATGGTTTTGTTTTCCCACTTCCATACATGTATTTCGGGTTGGACCAGAAGTCCTGAAGGTCTTTAATGTTCAGCTTCTACTTTGGAACATGTAAGGCACTTGGAAACAAAAACAACGATATCCTTCTTCATGCCAGGCCACCAGTAGGTGTATCGTAAGTCTTGATACATCTTATCGGCTCCTGGATTACAGAGTATCGTGTTTTGTGTGCCTCATTCATGAGGAAATCACGAAGGTTGTCGCGATCGGGAATCCAAATACGGTTTAAATAGTATAGAATACCATCGGATTATGTTTCGATTTTGAGTTCAGCTCCACATGACAGCTCATCGCGTACGTCATTTTCCGTTACGGAAGTATGTTGAGCTGCCCGTATTCGATCTTTGATGTCAGTTACAATTTGCGAACATAGAAGATGAATAGAGTTCGCATAACCCTTTCGACTGAGTGCATCAGCCACCACGTTTGCCTTGCTTGGATGATAGTGAATCTCACAGTCATAATCATTGAGGAGTTCGACCCATCTTCGTTGCCTCATGTTCAACTCTTTTTGATTGAAGATAAGTTGGAGACTCTTGTGGTCAGTGTATATTTCACACTTGGTACCATAGAGATAATGTCTCCATATCTTGAGAGCGAACACGACGGCTCCAAGTTCCAGGTCGTAGGTGGTGTAATTCTTCTCATGTACTTTGAGTTGCCTAGAGGCATAGGCTATCACCTTTCCTCTTTGCATCAGTACACAACCTAGACCTTGCCCTGACGCGTCGCAATAAACCACGAAGTCTTCGCACCCTCAGGGAGCGTAAGGATAGGTGCGTCACAAAGCTTTTGTTTCAAAGTTTGGAAGGCCTCCTCTTGCTTGGATCCCCAAATAAAAGGTTTTCCCTTGTGAGTCAAGGCCGTGAGCGGAACGGCGATACGAGAGAAATTGGCAATGAAGCGTCGATAATAACCACTCAAGCCAAGATATGACCTAACTTCGGTAGGGGTACGTGGCGCTTGCCATTCCTGTACTGCCTTGATTTTCGAAGGGTCGACATGAATCCCTTTGTCATTAACGACATGGCCAAGGAATTGCACCCCCTTTAACCAAAATTCACATTTTTAGAACTTAGCGTAGAGCCTTTCAGTCCTCAAAAGTGTAAGGATAAGGCGAAGATATCGCTCATGATCGGATTTTGACTTGGAGTAGATGAGAATGTCATCGATGAAGACTATGACAAAACGATCGAGATAGGGTTTGCATATCCTATTCATTAAATCCATAAAGACAGCGGGGGCGTTGGTTAATCCGAAAGGCATAACCATGAACTCGTAATGACCATAATGAGTTCGAAAGGCAGTTTTTGGGCTATCTTCTTCGCGCACCCTAAGCTGATGATAACCAGAACGAAGGTCGATTTTGGAAAAACAGGTGGCACCTTGAAGTTGATCTAGAAGGTAATCAATACGAGGCAGAGGATAGCGATTCTTAACGGTCAACTTGTTGAGTTCCCTATAGTCAATGTACATGCGAAACATTCCATCTTTCTTCTTCACAAAAAGAACAGGTTCACCCCAAGGCGACGAGCTCGGACGTATGAATCCTTTGTCAGTCAGCTCTTGCAGTTGACTGGCCAATTCTTGCATTTCGGATGGGGCTAACCTATAAGGAGATTTTTCGACTGGTGTAGCGCCAGGCACAAGATCGATTCGAAATTCAACTTCTCGCACAGGAGGAAGTCCTAAAACGTCGTCGGGAAAAACTTGAGGAAATTCTTTCACGATTGGAATATCTTCAAGCTTCCTTTCCTTGCCTTCCATCTTGACGATGTGAGCTAGAAATGCGACGTAATCCTTGTGAAGATATCTTCGAGCTTGAAGGCATGACATCAATTTGAGCCCTTTCACATGAGTTTCTCCAAAGATACGTAGGGTCTGACCATTTGCAAGAGGAATACGAATGAATTTTTCATGGCACATCACTTCGGCGTGATGCTGGCTGAGCCAGTCCATACCGATGATAATATCGAAACTTCCCAACTTCATAGGGATGAGGTCAATCGAGAAATCATGATCATTGAGAGTAAGAGTACAATCACGTATAATAGAATTTAACGAAATGGGTTCTCCGTCAGCAACTTCGACCGTGATTGATTTGGCGAGACTAACACACGGTAGGTCGAGAATAGGTTCGAATTCTAAAGATACAAAACTCTTATCCGCACCAGTATCGAATAATATGGATGCATAACTACCATTTACGAGAAATGTACCGTTGACCACATTGTTGTCATCCCTTGCTTGGTTTGCGTTGATATTGAAAGCCCTTCCTCTAGCAGGTGGAGGAGCTTGGTTAGCTTGGTTCACCGGGTTTGCTTGGGCTTGGGCATTGATGATGTTTACCAGGCGTGGGCAAGTATTTCTGAAGTGGTTTGGGTCCCCACAGTTAAAACAGGCTCTTATGGGTTGCATCATGGGGTAATTGGGTTGGTATTAAGGTTGGGCTATGGGTTGGGCTGGTGGTAGAAGTAAGGGTTGTTGGGCTTGGCTCACCATTTGGTTCTGGGTTTGGGTTAGAGGCTGATTGCGGTTTGAACGTTGGAGTGTACGGCAAGTTTGGATAGTGTGACCTGCACGGCCACAACTTGTGCAATGTTGGCAAGGGTTCTTAGGAGGGTGATGGTATTGGCAACGGTTACACTTTGGGTGTGGGCCAGTGTATGGCCTTTTGAATGGCGCGGCTGGAGGGGCAACTTGGGAGATTGGAGCAGCAGTGATGGAAGGTTTGGTTTGGGTGACGGCGAAGTTCTTGCCATTTCGCTTCCTCTTACCAGCAAACTTTGAGGATGAGCCAGATTGGGTTGGAGTTGGGGCTTCAACAGTTGTTTTCTTCTTCTCATCTTTAAAATCCCATTTCGAATGCGATTTTCAGTAAGCTCCATAGCTAATTCCATTGCGGCTTCGAGTGTTGCGGGAGAAGTGCTTAAAAGCAAATCTTGGATTTTCGAGGGAAGGCCTCGAATATAGTGCTCGATTAAGCGGTATAATGGGGTGAACATATTGGGAACCATCTGGTTCAATTCAAGAAATCTCTTGTTGTAGGAGGTGTGATCCTCTTCCTTTTGCTTTAGAGAATAAAATTCATCTTCAAGCTTTTTGATCTCGCTCCTAGGATAGAAGCGTCTTGTCATTATTTCTCTCAATTCCTCCCTTGATATGGCCATGGCATCTTCCACACCCCGCTTACCTTTTTCCGTGTTCCACCAGGTAAGGGCTACCCCAAACAATTTTCCAGTTGTGTAATGTACCTTGCGATCCTCAGGACAGTCGTAATTGAGAAAAGTGTTTTCCATCTCCTCAAACCAATGGAGGAGAGCGGTGACACCTTCAGTCCCATCATATTTTGGGGGATCGCAAGACTTGAAGTGTTTGTAGGTGCATTTGGTGGTTTTGGGAGGAGGGTTGGCGACGTTTTGGCCTTCTTGGTTTGGAGGGTTGATGGGGTTTGCGGCGAGAGCTCGTTGAACTTGTAGTACGATGTCAGAAGTACCGTGGCCATTTGTTGAGCAATTTGCGTGACCATGCGTTCGCTTGACCTTCCTGACCTTCTACCTCCTCTTAAGTGTCTAGCAGACATCTACAGGAATATATGTAGGGAGATTGTGAGTTTGAGAATTTTCTAGGTGTCACCCATACCATAGCCTGTATAGTCATGTGGGCCCCATGACTATTGGGCTTGGTAGGGTTCACATTGGTGTCGGCTGGTTAACACTCGCATCACCAGAATGAAAATCGTAAAATATGATTGCAAGATGTAAGGTCGGAGGGTGTCCAGGTGTAGACACAATGACAACTCAAAGTAGGGTTAGTTCACACGACGTTTGGTAAAGCATGCTTTGGCCTAATAGGTCCTTCTTACTCTCATCCTTAGTCCCTAGGTAGGCAAACTGGTCATTTAATTTGGATTTATACGAGTGCCAAGCCTAGACAGGACGTTCCGACACCGGTACTCGTACCCTTCCAGTTACTACATGCCCGTCGTGAAAACTCACTTGATGTGAATTGAAAAATATGAAAACATTGCAAAAAGAAATCATGGAAATTGTGAAATTGTGAGGCGTGTGCTTTCATAGATATGATATGTTATGGAGATATGAACTATGATGAGCATTGCATATTAACATGTACTTGTGAGTGTGCTTGCATAATATTGTGTGTGAAAATAAACATGAAACATATAAACATCTTGAATTTTGCATGTAACACATAAACAATTAAAGGTTAGTCAACTATAGTATAGGCTCTAAGGGTCTAATAACCTATCCTATATCCCGATAGTCACAAGCTCTAATACCAATCTGTCACACCCCGACCCGCAGCGGAATAAAAGTCGGGGTATGATTGGGTTATCACCAAAGCTCATGATATTTACTAACAAGTTTCACATTTATTAAATTCAAATATCCAACACAAAATTTCATACAAACACAAATAATAAACCAAACGATTGTTCCAAACGAAATAACTTGATTATTCTTCTAAGGCCATCCTAGGTGTTTCTTTCCTCAACATGATCACATGTATCATGCGGAAAACAGAAAAAATTGGGTCAACAAAAGTTGACGAGTGAACCTTGATAAAACATTTAAGTAATTGAATTTTATTGTTGTTTAAATAAGATTGTGCATGAATCACATGTGAGCAAATGTATATATGTAACAATCATAAACCACATTGAATGAACATATGACATAATGGATGATGTATTTGAGATCAAGGCTGAATCAAACGGAGCCGATCTAATGAGGCACCTGATGCTCAATCCGTATCCCACGAGGAACTAATGGGCCTAATGAAATGATTGCACTGAAATGATAAAGTGTATCCACATATAAACCACCTAACAAAACAATACACATTTGTTCACGAGATGATGTTAGCACAAGCGTTAGTAAAAAAAAGAAATGGTACGACACATGATACCCCCTCAAAAAGTGATTAAAACAGGGAATTTGCAGAGATTCACTCACTTGGGTGTGTATTCTTGAGTGGGAATGAGAGCGCACGAGTTGCGAGTTTACCGACGAGAAAGTACTAACCTAGAAATAATAACGTGATAATTCGGTAAATAAATAAACTATTATATAGGTTATAATCTTTTGTTTAAGTTTTTTGATTATCTTTGTGAGTTTTAATGATATATTAATCACTTGGGAAAACAATATATATATTTTTAATTGATTGGATTAAGTAACATATTAAAGGTAAAAACTAAATAAGAATAAGACAAAATTATAATAAATAATATTAAAAAAAAATTGTCAGACTGACAGGCTTGTCAGCGGCCGGTTTAAACGATTTTAAGCATGCGTGAGGTGAGGCTCGTACCCGTGACCTCTCGGTTGTGTGCACGCAGCTCTTCCAACTGAGCTACGTGTCTCACCCGAAAGAATCTGAATTTTAATTATATTTATACACAAGTTAGATTTATTCAAATTCATTTAAATTTAAAAAGGAATAAACTGGTTCAGACCGGCACGCCCCAAGGGTTTTGAACCCATGATCTCGGCTGTAATTTGCTCCCAGCCCGACCAACTGGGCTGGGTGTCTAACCCAGTTATACTTGAAATTTAATTATATTTATATACTATATAGATTTATACAGATGTGCTAATTAAAAAGGGGGGTTTTAATCAATTGAACCGGTGTGTGTGCATGGGATCGAACCAACGACCGTGAGTTTGGTTTGCACCTGGCCCAACCAGTTGGGCGGGTGCTTAACCCGACTGTGATTTTAACTATAATATATATATATATATATATATATATTATAATCTTGCATATCATCTTCTTCATCGAGTATTTGAACCAAATTGTTCCCGCCCGTTTGATATTATTTCAATCCCCCTCTGATTACGACAGTGAATAATGTAGATGACACACAAAAATAAAGAAGGATAAAAGTGTACTGAATACACTGAATTGGGGAGTCACGACCTCCGGCGGTTGAATTCAGATGGAAACAGGAATCTCCGGCGACCGAGATAAAGTGCGAACAGAGAATAGGAGTGGGTTTTGATGGGGATTATGGCCTGGTATTTATAGGGTGTTGGAGAGCTTGAATTTCGGTTTCTGGGTTGATTGCCAGAATGGTCAATCAAAGGGTTTACCGAAAATAACTCGGCCAGCTGTTGATTTGAAGAAAAAGCGCAGACGGTCCGAGATTTCCGGCGAGGAAAATCTTGCGGTTGATACAGGTTTCTCACAGATTTGCTATATGAGTAAAGATTTTCCAAATTTAACACAACTGCTGTGTGTATCGCAGTGGTGTTTGTGGTGTGTGTGAAATTTGGGGAACCCGGGTTCGATTCCCATACCCATATATTTTTTTTTCAAGTTTATTTATTAATTTTATTTCATCCAATAAAAAGTTTCTAAATATATTATTATTTAGTTGATTTGTTATTATTTCATAATTATTTTAAACTTATCAGTTATTTTAGAATTAGTTGAACAATTACATAATCAAATAAAAAAAATATACTCGAACGACGTGATTAAATATTCTTTTATTGAAACAAAAAGGGGCGGGTTTTCAAAACCCGATTTACATGGATGTTAGCTATTTAATGTAAAAGACCATTATGTCCTCACTAACTCGAAGAGATAACTTGCCTTTGAAAACTTCTACGAGAGCTCTAACAGTAGCTAGGAATGGACATCCTAGAATTATAGGAATTTCAAATTCGACATCCATATCTATGATAACAAAATATGCGGGATACATAAAGTTATCTATCTTAACTAGCACATTTTATACAATACCTCAAGGATACTTAACTGACCTTTCAGCTAACTGTAGACTCATACGCACCTAGACTTAACTTGGCGAAGATTGAGTAAGGCATTAGGTTAATGATTGCACCAAGATCGGTTAATGCATCATTCGTATCTAATTGTCTAATTTCATAGGTGATTGTGAAACTTCTAAGGTCAGATAGCTTCTCAGGGAATTGTCTCTGAAGCACAGCTAGGCACTCTTCACTCAATTGGACATTTGCCAGTTCATCCATTTTCATTTTGTTAGTTGTAGGTCCCGATAAATCGGATCTAATTGATATCACACAAACAAGCTTGAAGATGAAAGGATTCAACTTGCATACAAATGTAATTTGTCTAATACAAGTGAAAGTACAATCAAGAGCCCTCAACCCTAATACATCATTAACTATATATACTAGAGAGTTGGAGCTCCTAAATCCTAACCTTTTAGGCCCAAAGCCTTTCCCCAAGCCCAATATATTAAACAACCCAAATGCATAAACCTATTAATGTCCTTACAATCTCCCCTTAGGTTTATTGCATTGGAACTAGCCTTACGCTTCAGATCATCAATCATGTGCAAACAATCGGTTTTGAATCACAGTAGCCACAACACTTGTCCAAGATTTACCACACTCTTCATACTTGTCACTCACCTGAATCTGATGAGCTCCCAACATAAAAATATCCTCGTGAAAACTAATTAGATCAAAAGTATCTGCCAGACGAAACGCCTTTTCTTTCGTAACGATAACAACTTCTACCATTCTTGGATCATAAGCCCAATAGCATAGATTCTGCAGCACACCTTTCGGGAATTTTGGAGTGGCTGGAATAACCTTTTCGTTGTCGGTTAGTGGCCAGATAACATTTTGAAGCCTTTTGTGGGTATGTGGGTCTAGAATGCCTGGATGTTTCTTGAGATATGACTCTGCAGTCTTCATTGTTGGAAAATTATGTGATACTTCGTATTCGAGCTTAGAGTTAAATGCCCAACCGGGACCTCGTTGGTTTGGATCTTCATCAATAGTGAGCTCTTAACAGACTTTTCAAATCAATCTTGGTCCATGTTTCAAACTGTGTCTGCTTGGAATAATATTCTCTATGTCGCTCTCTCTTGTGACGATCCATAATTTTCTATCATGATCGTATCTCCAACACTTCACTTCTGATTATTTCCAACTTTGTCGTAATGGCTTGACCATATTTCCATAACATATCTGTCAGATACTTTTGAAGGATCTTTTGGCTGGAAGTTCTCATCTAGTGGATTTACGTCTTGATTCTTCATTACTATTATCTTTTTGCTGCTGGAGCTTCTCTTTTGTGGCTGCTTTCTCTTTCTTGATTTTTCAGCAGAGAGATATGCATTCAGGCCAGCTTCATGTTTTCTATCGGCTACAGTCTTTTCAGCTTCTGTCCTTTCGTGATGAGCGACATTGATAGGGTCATCATCTTTATCAGCAAACTCGCTTCCAAACTTTTTCTCCAATTTTGCCTTCATCTCATAAACTTCTGAATAAGCAAACTCACATCCTCTTGCAGTTGCTCAATGGTTTGATCTCTGACAAATATCTGATTTTGTAAAGAGACTATTTGAGCACTTTCAGTTCATTCTCTTTGTTCAAGCAACACTACTCTGCGTTGTATCTTGCTAACATCCACCACATCATCTTCATCACTATCCGATTGTTCATTAAATTTCATCCTTTCTGCAGCCATTCTCATCGTAGCTTCTTCACTCTCAGATATACAAATGCCAGAACTGACTGCCTCATTGTGAGCACCACTGGAGCATTCGGGCTGCAGACTTAGATCAGGATTAACGCTTGAGCTTGGGGGCTTGGGAAGATTAGAGATATCAGGTGCAAAAACATTTTTCAGTTCATCATCTTCAGATTGTGCCTCGTCAGGAGGAGGTGAAGGGATCCCAGAATCACCCTTTAACGACGCAAGTAAGGCTTCAAGATTTTCAGCTGTAATCAAATTTACTTCTCTCTCTGACTCAGCCTGTGCAGTTGCATCTTCCCTTTCTTCATCGGAATCAAGATCTTCAACAATGGGATCTGGTCGACTTTGTTTTCCTATGACTTTAACATCGTGCTCTTCAGCAACTATTGTCGTTACAGGTTTAGGAGCAGCCACAATCTCTTTGAACTTTCCATGTCTGACAAGCTTGTACCATCCCACAAACTTGACCTTTGCGGAGTCCCTTTATTTGCACGCTGCCTCAAAACAACTTGGTCCCAGCAGATTTAGATTTAAATGGTTTGTGCCTTTAACAAGCTCATAGTGCTTCTTGTCGATGATCATCTGAACAAACTTTGGATAAAGCAGAAAAACCTTCTTCTTCGTGCTCTCAAACATACTTTTCATGTTATCAAAGATGAAAATAGAAAAGTTGTAATCCCAATCATTTGCTAAAGTGACAAGTGCAACTGTTTGAGGCTGGTTTAATTGATCTTGACCACCCTTGTTCTCAGAAATGCACTGTAGAAATATATGAGCTAGACACCTCCAGTATGGAGGGAAAAGCTTCTTTAGCACCATAGGGTAAGCTCCTTCATAACTCATTCTTCGAAGAGCTTTTATCACGTTGTCCTTGTCAAAACCAGTTTGATGGCGCTCACTATCTCCAAATTGCAGCGCATCTCGAACATCAGACTCTGAAACTGTAATCTCTTTCTCTCCTATCCTTGTTTCTATGTAGGCACCTCCACCTTTAACCTTCGCATTGATCCAGAAATCTTGAATCATGTCTTCATCTATCACTGGATTCGACTTAAGCGCATGAGTAATCCTGCAGTTGTTTAGCCTAGAAACTAGGGAATCAAATCTCTCTCTATACTCTGGTGGAGGATCCGACATATAGAATGCTTAATTATGAAATGCTTAACCTTCCAACTTGCGTCTGCCCATCATTTTTTGAGCCATTTTCTGCACATGATATAGATATCATCAATTATAGCAAACATCAAATTACCTCTAAACTGTCATGACAGGTCAACTTAGTTGACTAGTCAGTAGTTCAGAAGTAAAGGTCAGAGGATCAAATGAAGGCCAAAGGTTCACAGGTCAGATGAACTCGAATGACAAGGGTTCAAGTCAAGGACCCCTTGTCATTCGAAATAAACATCTGAGATGCATCTAGAAAGCATCCGAGATGCAGAAGTGCCTACCTTGTGAGAGAGAAGATAGAGATCCGAAAAAAAAACAGTAGTTTGAAATGGATTCGAAATAACTCGAGATGGAATTTATATAGACACGAACCATGTCCAGCCATCTCTGAATAGTTGTTTCGAGATGTGACTATGCCAGGTCCATCTCGAAACAGTAAACAAACCAGTTTAACTAATTCGAGACAAGTGGGCCCACTCAAAACAAAAAAATATATCAGTTGCGGCAAGAAAAGTTGGCTAGGATTGGAGGCGAGCTCCTACCACGGTTCTCGAGCATCAAGAATTCGAGAAATGCAGTGGTCTACTATCGAGTATGATCATTTCAAATACGGATGACATGTGGAAGTGGGACCCTAGCCGGGACAGGGTCTTCTTAGTGTCCTCTTGCAAAGATATCCTCGGTAAACATTGATCCCGTTTATCTTACGGGTTAAGTGGGTTCCGAGAAAAGTAAGTGTTTTCGGGTGTCGTGCGGACGTCTTCCAACACTAAAGGGTTGCACAAAAGAAACTTTCAACGAGGGCGAAACTACGTGTAGGTTATGTGGTGAATCGGACGAAGACTCCGACCATCTCTTCACATCATGCCTTATGGCTTCAATTATTTGGGAAAAGGTAAGCATCTGGTGGAAAGTCCCAAACATCTTTGCTTTCACAGTCCGAAACCTAGTGCAGTTATACAAAATTGTGAACACCAGGAGGAAAAAAAAGAGAATGCTCAAAGTTGATTTATTATTCTGGTGTCATACTGGATGATCTGGAAGGCAAGAAACGAAGCCATATTCTTCGATAAACGGGTGAATTTTGAAGGAATTTTTGGTGAAATACAAGCCACGAGCTTCCTGTGGATTAAACAAAGGAAAAAGAAACTAAGAATTGGGTTTCTTTTATTTTTCCATCTAGTTAAATGTAATTGTATCATTGGTGAAGTCACATTGGGTGTATTGCTGCTACCGTAAACCAGCAGCTTGCTTGTTCCAGTTGTACATAATTTTGGTGAAGTGCATAAAGTTGTTTGCAGTTCAAAAAAAAAGTAATTCCCCGATGTGTTAATTTTTTTAGGTTCCTTTTTTATAAACTCATACAACGTACTTCATTATTATTTAAAACACGTACCTCAAGTATTTAATTCTTTTTTAAATTTCATTATTATTTAAAAATTTGTATCTCAAGCATTTAATTCTTATACGTGAAAAATCTTTTTCTATTTTTTTTATCATAAAAGATATTTAAAAAAGTTGTAACATTGGGGAATACACAATATGGTTATCCAATTTATATGGCGCATACTTGTTTATAATTAATTTACAGTGTGAACGTGTATCATATCTGAAATGGTTTTTGATTATGCTAACCACGCTCCTGTTATTCCATTTTACATTATGTGTACGAGAAACAAGATACGTACATAGACAATACACCAATCACCCATAAACCTACACGCATACATGTTGCCTTTTCCTTGTTTCTTATGCCTTAAAAACTAAAAACGGTTTGTAAAGAAGTCGTTTTACAAAGATTATTGATACATATTCATAAATAAACAAATTAATAGTATCTTTTAAAAGTTTGGGGTCGGAAAGTAAACTAAGAATCAACTTAGAATTTCTAAAAATGAGGCCCTGCAATAGTTTCAAACCCCTATATATTTTTTATTATGAACTTTAATAATAATATAATAACAATTAATATTTGCTAACTTATATGCCGTGTAGGGTTACATTTGTCGGCTTTCTCCTAATAATGAAAGCAAAAATGTCGTGGAAAAGGAATGCGATGCCGTTGGAGCTTTATTAGAAAGGAATGGAACTTCATTTAGCAGCGCAACCATGCTTTTTCATCCAAAAAGTGAACTTGATTAGGATTTTATAACCGAAAGTCATGTAAGATAGTTTTTCGTATCGTTTGTATTATCTTATCTTTTTTTTATTATTATCATCCAAGTGATATGTGACGAGAAACACGCTTAATATGATACTCTATAATTATTAATTCAAAAGTGTATTTACGACTTCTTATTTAGTTAGGAGAGATTACATTCATTGCATATTAGCATCTTACTTGGTTTTAGTACATGGTTTTCAAACATCTGAAAAGTAACGAGTCACTACGATAAAAGTCGTCTCATACGACGGCGTTTCCCGATGACATGTCAAGATGGTTCTTGGCAATCTCTATAAAATTTTATGTATCTTTTGTGAAAACTGGAACAATTTGATCTTTATTTAACGATCAACGAATTCTTCAGATGAGTTACTACGAAATTCACTACAATGGGATACACTCGCCTCCAAACCAAGGAAAACCCTCACCTAGGGCCGAAGCCCGTGAACACTCGCCCAAAAGCACGATAGTGCGGTGAGGTAAAACCCGCTCAGTTCAAGGATCGAACTAGCGGTTTCCGCCTACTCACCTAGTTTTCCATTATCACCAAGTGCCGCAGAAAATAATGAGTATAGTAGGAATCGAACTTGGGTTCCTTAGAATAACAAGTCTCTCTCATACCACTCCACCACCACCTCATTGGCCGGATCAATTCGATCTAGTAGTGTAATCTAACTCTTATCAATTGTCATAATTGTTTCTTATATATCAGATAAAATATTCAAGGGGGTCCAAGAATACCACCTTTGCCCCGACCAAACAACCGGCACCATATCAAATTCTTTACAGAATATCATTACACTACAAAAAATTGGTAGTGTCCTACCCTTGAATAATGGACCCCATTATTTTACCACACCCACCAATCACACACACACACACACAATATTCAAGTGATAGACCCCACTCTCAAACCCTTTCTCTTCAAACCCGCACGACTTGATGTACCCGTGCAACCAACCCTCACAACCTACCCTAGGGGGTGACAGCGGTGTTCTAGCAAGGGTTGGAATCCTCAAACTAGTGAGGTGCCCTGCCCCCATAAAGATGAGGGATCCTAACCCACTTTTTAATATTGTATTATGTACACATTTTAACAAGTTGACTATTTAAGAAAAAACCGGCAACATTTACCTTTTAATGTTAATCAGTTTTGTTTAAACATAACGGAAAATATGAATGAAATACCTGTGACGGTAGACAGGCCAGCAGAGAATCCAATCAGAGACGTAACCATGGAGTTCGACATCTTTGTTAGTCTGATCTGGTTCCTCCTTAGGGTGTAAGATTATTATGGTGATAACCGAACTAGGGATGAATTCGGTTTAGGTCATGGAGAGAGAAATGGGGCGATAATGATGATGATGTTATGAGTAAAAGTGTTTAACCCTAAACCTCTTTAATCATCTCCTTATATATACACCCAGAAGGAAACCCTAATTAGTTAATAAGGATAATATGGTCCATCAACAATTACCAACTAATAAATATTAGGATTAATATTATTTTGATCTAATATGATATAAATGATTATAATGGCTACATGATTAAATATTATAATTATAATATATTTAATCTTACATTCTCCCACTTAGTCGGTAATCATTTATCATGATTATTAGATTAGTCTGATCAGAATACTCATTTTAGCTTTAAACCAAGAATGGTAGCAGAGAATTACAGCTGTTGAATCATCATTCGACTCAGGCCCCCCATTAGTAATACTACAACCTCAATCTAAAACCTAACTGTTATGATCAAAATACGTAAATAAACCTTTTAGCATTTGAGTTGTATTTATATTGTCTATATGTCATTACACCGGCAGAACATATGTTAGAGACATACAACATCAAACTGAGGAAATTTCATTAATTAAAACATAAGTAAGTACAATATGCTATTAAATAAGGTCTTTAGTAAATCCCATATTTGAAACATGTTCTTCGAAAACGTTAGGTGGGAGACCTTTAGTCATCGGATCCGCAAGCATATTTTTAGTACTAATATACTCACTACAAAGATTATTTTCCTCAACTCGTTCACGTACGAACAAGTATTTTGTATCGAGATATAAACTAGCTCCAGTCGAACTGTTACTGTTCGAGAAACTAACGGCAGTTGAGTTATCACAGTAAAGCTTCAATGGTCTTAAAATGGAATTAACGATTTTGAGTCCACTGATCAGATTTCTAAGCAACATTCCATGACAGGTTGCGTTATAAACAACAACGTATTCTGCCATCATTGTGGAAGTTGTGGTTAACTGTTGTTTATGACTCTACCATGAGATAGATCCGCTTGCTAACATAAAGATATAGCCCAAAGTGGATTTCTTGTCATCTTTGCATTTGGCAAAGTCAGAATCAGAATAGCACTTCTAAATGATCACTTCTTCTATAAGTAAGTTTATAGTCTTTCGTCCCTTGAAGATATCTAAGTACTTTCTTAGCTGCTTTCCAGTGATCTAGGCCAGGATTAGTCTGATAACGGCCTAGCATTCCAGCAATATAAGCGATATCTGGGCTAGTACACACTTGAGCATACACCAGGCTCCTAATTACTGACGCGTAAGGTATCTGGCTCATCTTCTCCTTTTCAACCTCTGTTGTCGGACATTGGAATGAACCGAAAACATCACCCTTAACTACTGGAGCAACTGGGGGTTTGCACTATTGCATGTTATAATGTTTAAGGACACGATCTATGTAAGCCTTTTGGGACAATCCTTAGATCCCTTTGTGTCTGTCTCGGTGAATTTCGATGCCAATGACGTAAGAAGCATCTCCGAGATCCTTCACGTTGAAGTTATGCGAGAGTAACCGCTTCGACTCATGCAACATGTCTCAAATATTACTTGCCAATAGAATATCATCTACTTAAAGAACAAGTATAGTAAAGTTGCTCCCACTCATCTTGAGGTAGGTGCATTGATCCACTTGATTCTTTATAAAACCTTGTTTCTTCATGACTTCATCAAACTTAAGGTACCATTGACGTGATGCTTGTTTTAACCCGTAAATGGATTTCTTCAACTTACAGAGTAGATGCTCCTGACCTTCAGGTTTAAAGCCTTCAGGTTGTTTCATGTAAACATCTTCGTCTAAATCTCGGTTAAGGAAAGCGGTTTTAACGTCCATCTGATGCAGCTCTAAGTCAAAATGAGCTACTGGGGCCATAACGATCCTTAATGAATCTTTACGAGAGACATGTGAAAACATCTCTTGATAATCAATTCCCTCGTTCTGAGTGTAGCCCTTGCAACCAATGCCACTTTATAGCGTTCAACGTTCCCATTTGGATTTAGTTTTGTTTTGAATACCCATTTACATCCTACGAATTTGACACCGTTGGGTAATTCTACCAAATCCCAAGCGTCATTTTTCTTCATGTATTCAAGCCTCATCATTCATTGCTTTATTCCATTCAGAAGACTGATCCTGCTATGGCTTCATTATAAGAGATAGGATCATTAAGCTTTTCGGCATCCATTTTAGTAAGGTAGGTAACATAATCATCCCAATTAGTAGGCCTTCTTTGCCAGGATGACCTCCTGAGTTGATTATCGGGTTCAACGGTGTCATGGTTTTGAGCGTTTGATGTGCCCTCGTTATGAGATATAATGGGTTCTGGTTGTGGAGGTAAATATGGAGTTAGTGCAGTAGCTTCAGGTATAGTTGTTGCATTGGGTACAAGAGGAGTAAACGGAGTAATGGTAAGCGAGGAGTCTCTCCCCCTCGCGTCTTGTACTTCTTGTAATTCTTCGTAAAGGTTGGTACTGCTCCCACTAACCTTAAAATCCTCCAGGAACGCGGCACGCTTGGTTTCAAGAATACAGGTGACATGGGAAGAACAAGTTTAAATCCCCTGGCCTTATAAAACTCATAAAATCGACCAGGAGCTTGACCCACATCAGTATGTCTTCCATAATATTCATCGCCTCTATCCGATCTCACAACTTTAATTTTACGATCTAGTTGTTTTTCAACTTCAGTTTTATAATCTTTAAAAGTTGTAAGAGATTCAGATTTTTCCTTAATGAGATACAAGTACATGTAACGAGAATAATCATCAATGAAAGTGATACATGAAGTATGTCCTGTTATACCAGCGATTTGGTAAGGACCACTAATGTCAGTATGAATGAGTTCTAATAAATTAGAGCTCCTAGTGGCACCTTTCTTATTTGCTAATGTCATTTTCCCTATAAGACATTTGACACATGTTCCAAAATCAGTGAAATCAAGAGGAGGTAAGTCTTCATCCTTTACGAGTCGATTTAATCGTTCTCTTGAGATGTGGCCTAAACGTTGATGCCACAACACGGATGAAGTCTCTAAGTCTCGATTTTGTTTCATCTTTGTGAGTGATTCATTAATATTATATGACAACAAAGATTTGGAAAAGTCATCATCTAGTTCTAGTCTATAGAGACCACCATCCAGAATGCTGGTACCATAAACCACATAATCATAGAGAATAGAGAGTTTGCGATAACCATGAGTAATATCAAAACCGTCTATGTATAACTTTGGTCCTGATACAAGGTTCTGAGTTACCTCAGGAACATATAAGTATCATAAAGTTTAATGCATAAACCAGTTTTCATAAATAATTGTAAAGTTCCTATGGCCCTCACTTCTAATTCTCTATCATCCGCCACTTTCGGTGTTCTTTGGTTTTTTTTCCAGTCTCCGGATTGTAAGGAATCCCTAAGTAGAGTTAGTGACATGAGTCATAGCATCAGAATCAAACCACCAAGAATTAGCAGGAACATTAATATTATAGGACTCAAGTATCATGAAAAAAATCATTACCTTTCTTAGCCAGCCACTCCTTAAAGTTAGGGCATTCCTTCTGCTTACGTCCTGTCTTTTTACAGAACTTGCAGTAGGCTTTTCCTAAGGAGTTCTTTGAGCTGGAAGGCGCACTTGTATTAGGATTGGGCTTTTGGACTTTAGAAACATCCTTCCTTGGATAAGTGCTCTTCCTCTTCTTAGAGCGGGAGGTAGTAAAGTGTGCAACATCAGTAGTCCGATCCATCTTCATACGCTCCTCCTCCTACACGTATATGGTGATCAGCTCACTCATCGACCGTTTTTCTTTCTGAGTCTTGTAATTGATCTTGAATGCTTCATAGGTGAAAGAAGCAGAGTCATGATGAAATGAACAAGAAAACCATCACTAATCACCATGTCTAATCCCTTAAGCTTATGGGCCATGTCGTTCATCATCATGATGTGTTCACGGATGCCGCTCCTCCCATCATACTTAGTAGTCACTAGCTTGAGGATTAGAGTACTAGCGTGTGCTTCAGACGTCCCTTTGAACTGCTTCTCCATAGAAGCCAAGTAGGTTTTAGCATCTTTAGAATCAGGAATGGTTCCTCGAATTGCATTGATTATGGACTGCTTCATGAATATGAGAGACATGCGGTTACACCTAGTCCATTTTTCATGAGCCAGTTGCTCAGCAGCGGTACTCTGAGGAGTAAGGTCTTCAGGCTTATTCTCTCTTAAAGCGTAATCGAAATCCAGCAAAGCAAGAGTAAGCATGAGAGAGTCTTTCCATGTAGCAAAGTTATCACCAGTCAATGGTGGAATCCCGGAATTGGGCGTAGAGAGTGGAAATAATATGAGCAAATTATGATACTAAGAAAAGAAGTCTTAATGTGATCTAAGGGCAAGTTACACTAAGACATGCATAAGTAATGACCATTTTAATTATGAAGTTGTGATATTGTCTATTACTAACATCAAAATAATAGACTTAGTTAAAATTCTACTTAAATGAAGACAAAAACAGCTTTGGCCAGAAGTGTAATCATCTAAGTATGTGTGCAAAGTATGACAAATCAGGTTTGGCAAGAAATGAGGCAATCGCTTTAATTCTGCACTTGTTAAGTATGCTAGACATAAATGAATTAAATCAGCTTTGGCCAGAAATAAGACATTTACGTTTGTAAGGCATAGTTAACATAGCTTCTTATTATACTTGAACAATAAATAGATGTATCAAATCACCTTTGGGCAGAAGTGACACATCAGATGCTCATTCAAGTTAAGCTATTTGGTTTTGTAAAAGGTTATCTGATTATGTTTAATTAAGTATTTACAAAACCATTTATTTAATAGCAAACCCCCTATTAGCATGGATCGAACAGCGGGTCCGCGCACGTCCCCAAGCTGAAATTTAGTTCACAATAATAGCCTATTTTGTAATGAGATTTCGGATGAGACTCAAATTAGTCCGAGATAGGCATCTCGGATTAGTTTCGAATTAGTCCGAGATATGTATCTTGGATGAGACTCGAATTAGTCTGAGATGGGCATCTCGGATGAGACTCGAATTAGTCCGAGATAGGCATCTAGTTTCGAATTAGTCTGAGATGGGCATCTCGGATGAGTTTCAGGTTAGTCCGAGATGGGCATCTCAGATGAGACTCGGATTAGTCCGATATGGGCATCTCAGATGGATCTCCGATGAAACTCGAATTAGTTCGAAATGCGCATCTTGGGTGAGAGTCGAATTAGTCCGAGATGGGCATCTCGGATGAGACTCGAATTAGTCCGAGATGATGTATCTCGAATGGGTCTCGGATCCATCTCTAACTTGTCCTCCAAGATTTCGAAATCTCTAATGATGGCAGTTAGTTGTGATAAGTTTGAAATTCGAAATTTTAGGGATCATGAGATCAGTTTTCCTGTTTTAATGCTGATCTAAATATATTAAGATATTTCGAAAATATTATCTGTTTATTCTCATAACAGATTTCGAAAACTTTAATTAAATAAAATAGATCAAAGCTGGGAAAACACTCAATAATCCAAATTTAACTCCAAAATATAGGAACTTTTCGAATTTTCATAAGAACATAATGATGAACCCTAAAAATATAAAACCAAATTATGGAACCCGAAAACTGAAACTTTAATATATTATACAAATTTCAAAACAGTGGCATTTCGGATGTCATTAAACATCCATTTAAAACCTAAAATCCGATTTTTTTAACTCACAAGTTATATGATTCTGAAACAGTGATTTCGAATTATTATTAGGTGTTCAAAATTCTGTTTTTCAGATTTTAAATCCCAGAATAATGGATTCAAAACCAGAACTGATTTATCAACATATGTTTTGATACCACATGTTGATTAGTTCTGTTTAAACATAATGGATAACATGAATGAAATACCTGTGACGACAGACAGGCCAGCAGAGAATCCAGTCAGAGACGCAGCCATGGAGCTCGACATCTTTGTCCATGTGATCTGGTTCCTCCTTAGGGTGTAAGATTATGATGGTGATAACCAAACTAGGGATGAATTCGGTTTAGGTCATGGAGAGAGAGATATGGGGCGAGAATGATGATGATGTTATGAGTAAAAATGTCTAATCCTAAACCTCTCTAATCATCTCCTTATATGTACACCTAGAAGGAAACCCTAATTAGTTAATAAGGGTAATATGGTCCATCAACAATTACCAACTAATATGTAATAGGATTAATATTATTTTCATCTAATATAATATAAATGAATATAATGGATACATGATTAAATATTATAAATATAATATATTTAATCTTACATTTACTCCCCGACTACGCATATAAATCGCAAACTCGAAAGGGAAGAAGAAATAGATACCGGTTTTTTTTTCTAAAATGTCATATATATATATATATATATATATATATAAATTTCTAACGAATATATGTTAAATGGTATCATATGCTAGTCTAGTTCGGGTTTATGTGTTAACCCATCTAACCCATAATTTAATTTTTATTCAAACTCAAAAAAAAAAAAATTAAATTGTATATAGCAAATTAAATTAATTAGGTACCTTATGGAAAGTTAAAGTACTAATATTTGAATAAATAATAATAAAACACTTTCGGTTTAGACGAGTTGAGTTGAGATCAACACATGAATAAGCACATCGTGTTCCGGCTTGATACAGGGTTCGGGTTCGATGTAGTAGAAAAGTATTACCTTAAACGAGATGATAAAAAAACGAACCGAAAGAGAACCTACCATTTAGTAACAAATTTATTGGATATAAATAATCAAACAAAACAAGTTAAAAAACTAAATAAATAAGGAAAATTGTATTTAAAGAATCCAAATTTTGACATATCTAGCCGATCTAATTGCATGACCCAGTGTATTTAGACCGAAATTTAGATAAAATACTAATTCGGTAGAAATTTCGGTAGTATAACATCTAAATTAGTCCGATTGTATTAGCTTTCAAATTGTACAGAAAGGGCATTAATCAATAAGCATTAGGAGAGAACATACAAGTTCTCGCCTCTCAAGCCAAAACTTATGGACAAATGCGCATCACTCTCCTATATATAGGGAAACTTGTCATGCGCAGGACTCTTGCACACGATTGACTCATTCACACACAGGACTCCTACATGCATATGTGTCTTACGCCTCTAACATACTAAATAACACACATGTCTATACAATATTCAACACACGCTCTATTTAGTCTATTTGATAAGTAACATACACACAAAATGCACCAATAACCGGCAAGAGTCTCAACTAATGAATTGTTTTGTGACAATTTCAACTTTAAACCTATATTGCCTTAGGGATTTCATACTAAGTAAAAATTATCCCACTTAGTTTTTGCTAATGTGGACAGCTTATGTGGCAAATAATTCAACGTTTTGATGACGTGAACATCTTATGCGACAAAATTATAATGACATGGGTTGCTTATGTGACAGTCAACATCATTAAAAACTAATTGGGTTAACTTTTAATTCATATTTAATCACTAAGGGAAATAGCTTAAAAGTTGAGACTATCATAAAATTTTTGCTTAGTTGAGACTATTGACAACTAGTAAGTCAAAGTTCAAATTATTAAAGTCTAGTTTTCTTTTAAATAATATAATATGACTAGCAATACACATTTTAAGGTTAAAAAGATAAAATGGTTTGTGCTCATTTTACATACATATATACATGCTTTTTATATATATATATATATATATATATATAATACATACACATACCAATATATATACCAATAAAAACCTACACATACAAACACATTTATACGAATACATACTAACATATATAGATATTAATAAATAAATATTTATAAACATATTAATGAATAAATATATATGTATATACACTAAATATAGTGAAAGGATCGTGTATAAGAGAGTCAATCTAGAGAAAGTCTAAGAAACATGTTAGGCCTTTGATTAAGTAATTCAATGGTTGACATTAGATAGTGCACACATGTAGAATTTACGTGAACAAAACAAGATAAATAAGTGGAGAAAAACAAAATAAGAATATCCAATATTTTTGACTCATAAACCCACTTCCCTCACGATTTTCAAATGCTTATAACTTTTTCATACTATTATATTTTTTAAATAACACCGTATTAAACGTGATATTTCATTCTCTTTAATTTGATTAGACTATTGCTATAGTTTTTTTTTTACAAGTTATAAAATTTGATTAGACTATTGCTATAGTTTTTTTGTTTTACAAGTTATAACATTACATGATTATGTACCAATACATAATTACGTAATATGCATATATATCTTAAAAACAAGTTTAACGTTACGTGATTATGAATCGGTACGTAATTACGTAACAATAATTGACTATATATTATTACGTGATTTTAAATACCCATTACATGATTACAATACAATATTACATAAAAACCCACTAAGTGATTATGAAATTATGTACGAACCATAACTGTAATAAAAAAACAAAACACACAATACATAATATTTCATGGAATGTCTTATATTAGGGGTATAATCAGGTAATAAGTATAAGTGTAATACAAAGTATTAAACAATCAACCTATACTAATCACTTAATGCCCTATATTACATACTAGTTTATAGACCCACGTATTACACCGATTTAATAAAGACAATATCTTACGTAAATACGTGTAATACACGAAACTATAACCTAGTGACTTAGATAATAATAATTCATAATTATTATAATATAATAATTACAAATAAACAATGAAAACAATAACAAATTTTCTGATATGTCCATGAGGTTTGCATTTTTTTTCCGTTTTCATCCGGCTCATTAACTTTATAAAAAAAGTAAGTTAAATAAGGGGCATTTTTGTCTTTTTACCAATTTAATTTATTGTTTTTTAAATCCAAATAAAACCCACCGGTTAATTTATATCGTTGGCTAAATATGAAACTTAAGAAGTTATGTAAATATCTTCTACAATAATGAGATTTAACTTAATCATTGTTGATATCAAATTACAAAACTAAATTTAAATTTTAAACTATATACCACATTCGATTTATAGGTTTATTGACTTGGCGGTATAAAATTCGTTGAATAGAGAGTTATATTCACCATAATTTTTTTCTTTCGAACACCACATGTGTTATATATTGATAATAAAAACGGATATCAATATAATATGTTATTAATAAGTTAAAACTATTGCCAAATTAAGAGATACATACGTTTGGTTATTCGCAAACAGATTATTAGGTTAAATTAAACAATCTAGGTCTGCAAGTATATAACCTAATTTGGTTTGATCTACAATGATAAAAAAAATTATGTCACATATGAAAATAAAAATAAATAAATAAATAAAATATAACAATAATATGAGATAAATATTTTTATGTATTCCGTATGTATAGAATAACAAATTGGATATATTAATATGCTATAATAATACATATTTATTTGTTCAGGGTAGATTAATAAATTGTAATATTATTATGTAATAATAATAATAATAATAATAATAATAATAATAATAATAATAATAATAATAATAATATATTAAAGAAGAGAATACCTCTTTTTCATATTAAATTACGAAAATAAATAAAAATATAATCTAAATTTTATAAAATATAATTTAAATTTTAAACTATATTCATTTTTATAGGTTTATCGACGTGGCAGTATAAAATTCGTTAAATATAGAGTTATATTCGCAATAAAGTATATGTTTTCTTTTGGACACCGCATGTGTTATATATTAATAAAAATTGGATACTCATCTAATATGTTAAAAATAAAATAATAATATTGCTAAAATAAGAGATACTTATGTGTAGTTTTTTGCAAAAAAAGTATTAGGTTAGATTAGAAAATCTAGGTCTACAAATATATAAACTAATTTGGTTTGATTGCAATGATAAAAAATAAAGAAAAATTACACCGTTGGTCCTTCTTGTTTTTGCCAAGTTTCAATGTCAGGTACTAAGAGTTTTTTTTAGCCAAATCAGGTATTAATGTTTTAAATTGCCACAATGTTGAGTACTAAGGCCATTTTTTTTGTAAAGTCTTATTAAGATGACTAAAATGCCCTTTAATAACTATAGAGCTTTTTTTTTTTTTTTTTTTTTTGCAATCAACTATATTTAATTATAGGAGCGATTATTGTAACTTATAAAATTCAGAATCTTATATTATATATAAATTAATCATATATATAAAAACTTAATCTTCTTCCAAACCAAACACACCACACAGTGTGGCCGGCGATGGTGTGTCTCGACCCATCAGTAGCGACGGTGGGTCTGGAAGTGCTTTGAAGAAAAACGGCCCGGAAACATGTAAAATTCTGTTCTTGTTCGTCGAAACCGGTGCCGCAAATAAAACAATAATATAAGATAAATATTTTTATGTATCACGTATTATCTATAGTTATGTATAGATTAATAAATTTTATGATAATAATAATAATAATAATAATAATAATAAAAAACAACAATAATAATAGTAATAAAAATAAAACTAAAGGAGAGAATACCACATGGCGTTAACTTGAATCCTAGAATGTCATGTAACATCAACTTGAATCCTTTATTAGTATTAGATTTAATCGCGTAATTAAGCAAAAACAATTAAGTTCTCGAATGTAATCACGTAATACGCATAGCTGTAATAACATCAATTATAACAATTCTTATTGAATGTGTAATTACGTAATAATTTGTATTTAAACGTGTCATCACGTATTCTGTAAAAAATAAAACTAAGAAACTATATCAATAGTCTATTCGAATTACAGAGAATTCAATGCTCGTTAATACGACATAATTCTTTTTTAAAAATATAATCATATGGAAAAGTTATAGACATTTAAAATCACGGTAGAAGTGGGTTTATAAGTTAAAAATATTAATTTGCCTATAATACCCTTGCCTTTAAGTGTCTCCTACACTTCATACGATTTCGGTGTTTTATACAACAACTATTCTCACTAAATATATAAATTTATACCTATATGCATACACATATATATATATACACACACATTAACATAAATACAAATTAATCAATAAACATTTATAATATATGTACACATATGTACATATATATACAAATCAATGTATAAACATATATCTATAGAAATAGAACCTATCATTTAGTAACAAATTTATTGGATATAAATAATTCGAACAACACAAGTTAAAAAACCTAAATAAATAAGGAAGATTGGATTTAAAGAATCCAAACTTTGACATATTTACCCGGTCTAATTGCATGATCCGGTGTATTTAGATGGAAATTTAGATAAAATGCTAATTTGGTAGAAATTTCGGTAGTATAAAATCTAAATTAGTCCGATTGTATTAGCTTTCAAATTGTACAGAAAGGGCATTAATCAATAAGCATTAGGAGAGAACATACAAGTTCTCGCCTCTCAAGCCAAAACTTATGGACAAATGCACATGACTCACCTATATATAGGGAAACTTGTCATGCGCAGGACTCTTGCACATGGATGACTCATTCACACACAGGACTCCTACATGCATATGTGTCTTACGCCTCTAACATACTAAATCACACACACGTCTATACAATATTCAACACACGCGCTATTTAGCCCATTTGATAAGTAACAAACACACAAAATGCACCAATAACCGGCAAGAGTCTCAACTAATGAATTGTTTTGTGACAATTTCAACTTTAAACCTATATTGCCTTAGGGATTTCATACTAAGTAAAAATTATCCCACTTAGTTTTTGCTGATGTGGACTGCTTATGTGGCAAATAATTCAACGTTTTGATGAACTGAACATCTTATGCGACAAAATTATAATGACATGGGTTGTTTATGTGACAGTAAACATCATTAAAAACTAATTGGGTTAACTTTTAATTCGTACTGAATCACTAAGGGAAATAATCTAAAAGTTGAGACTATCACAAAATTTTTGCTTAGTTGAGACTATTGACAACTAGTAAGTCAAAGTTCAAATTATTAAAGTCTAGTTTCCTTTTAAATAATATAATATGACTAGCAATACACATTTTAAGGTTAAAAAGATAAAATGGTTTGTGCTCATTTTACATACATATATACATGCTTTCTTAAATATATACATACATATATATATATATATATAATACATAAATACACAAATATATATACCAATAAAAACCTACACATACAAACACATTTATACGAATACATACTAACATATATAGATATTAATAAATAAATATTTATAAACATATTAATAAATAACTATATATGTATATACACTTAATATAGCGAAAGGATCGAGTATAAGAGAGTCAATCTATAGAAAGTCTAAGAAACATGTAGGCCTTTGATTAAGTAATCTAATGGTTGATATTAGATGGTGCTCACATGTAGAATTTTTGTGAACAAAACAAGATAAATAAGTGGGGAAAAAACAAAATAAGAATATCCAATAATGTTGACTCATAAACCCACTGCTCTCATGATTTTCAAACGCTTATAACTTTTTCATACTATGATATTTTTTAAATAACACCGTATTAAACGTGATATTTCATTCTCTTTAATTTGATTAGGCTATTGCTATAGTTTTTTGTTTTACAAGTTATAACATTACATGATTATGTACCAATACATAATTACGTAATATGCATATTTATTCTAAAAACAAGTTTAACGTTATGTGATTATGAATCAGTACGTAATTACGTAACAATAATTGACTATATATTATTACGTGATTTTAAATACCCATTAAATGATTACAATATAATATTACATAAAAACCCACTAAGTGATTATGAAATTACGTACGAACCATAAGTGTAATAAAAAACAAAACACACAATACATAATATTTCATGGAATGTCTTATATTTCGGGTATAATCACGTAATAAGTATAAGTGTAATACAAAGTATTAAACAATCAACCTATACTAATCACGTAATGCCCTATATTACATACTAGTTTATAGACCCACGTATTACACAGATTGAATAAAGACAATATCTTACGTAAACACGTGTAACACACGAAACTATAACCTAGTGACTTAGATAATAATAATTCATAATTATTATAATACAATAATTACAAATAAATAATAAAAACAATAACAAATTTTCTGATATGTCCATGAGGTTTGTATTTTTTTTCCATTTTCATCCGGTTCATTAACTTTATCAAAAAAGTAAGTTAGATAAGGGGCATTTTTGTCTTTTACTTATTTAATTTATTGTTTTTTAAATCCAAATAAACCTACCAATTGATTTATATCATCGGCTAAATGTGAAACTTAAGAAGGTATGTAAATATCTCCTACAATAATGAGATTTAACTTAATCATTGTTGATATTAATATACAAAAATAAATTTAAATTTTAAACTATATACCGTATTCGATTTATAGGTTTATCGACTTGGCGGTATAAAATTCGTTGAATAGAGAATTATATTTACAATAATTTTTTTTCTTTCGAACACCACATGTGTTATATATTGATAATAAGAAATGGATATCAATCTAATATCTTATTATGATAATAAAAAATGGATATCAATCTAATATCTTATTAATAAGTTAAAACTATTGCCAAGAGATACATACGTGTAATTATTCGCAAACAAATTAGTAGGTTAAATTAGACAATCTAGGTTTACAAGTATATAACCTAATTTGGTTTGATCTACAATGATAAAAAATAAAAAAATTATCACATATGAAAATAAAAATAAATAAATAAATAAATAAAATAGAACAATAATATAAGATAAATATTTTTATGTATTATAGTATTTATCTATAGTTATATATAGATTAACAAATTGGATATATTAATATGCTATAATAACAATACATATTTATTTGTTCTGGATAGATTAGTAAATTGTACATTATTATGATATAATAATAATAATAATAATAATAATAATAATAATAATAATAATAATAATAATAATAATAATAAAAAATTAAAGAAGAGAATACCTCTTAATCATTTTTCATATTAAATTACGAAAATAAATAAAAATATAATCTAAATTTTATAAAATATAATTTAAATTTTAAACTATATTCATATTTATAGGTTTATCGACGTGTCAGTATAAAATTCGTTGAATACAGAGTTATATTCGCAATAAAGTATATGTTTTCTTTTGGACACCACATGTGTTATATATTAATAAAAATTGGATACTCATCTAATATGTTAAAAATAAAATAATAATATGGCTAAAATAAGAGATACCTATGTCACACCCCGACCCGCAGCGGAATAAGAGTCGGGGCATAATTGGGTTATCACCAAAGCTCATGATATTTACTAATATGTTTCATATTTATTTAAGTAAAAATTACATCCTCAATAATCCAAACATGTTCATACAAATACAAAGAAAAATAATCAACTAAACAATCCAAGCTCTAAACCAGTTTATTCTTCTAAGCCAATCCTATGTGTTTCTTGCTGCGGCTGGATCACCTGTATCATGTGTAAAAATGAGGGTTTTTGGGTCAACATAAGTTGGCGAGTGAACCTTGTTAGATAAACATTTATTATTGATTTCTTGTTATCTTTATCATGGAAAAATTGTGCAATAGTCATATGTGAGCAAATGTAAATAATCAAACAATAACAATAACAACCACAAACAATAACATACAATAACATATCAACTTGCATGAATATATAACATGAATGAAACTGTATATGTTGGCAACGTCACGTTCACGCTCATAATGTAATGGGGAACGGACGACCTATGATGAATGTCTGTGCGATCAAGGCTCAATCAAACGGAGTCGATCGTATGTTGGCAACGCCCGGTTCACGCTCATAATGTAATGGGGAACAGCTCAACGCTCATAATGTAATGGGGAGCGGCGGCCTATGATAATGTATGTACTGAAAATGATAAATTAAATCTAAACTATAACCACACAAACAGTTGATACAAGTTGAATACACATTTGTTCATGGATATGATGTATGCACAATGATTTAAATATAATAAATGGTAAGACACATGATACACCCAAAAAACGTGATTAAAACGGAGAATTTGTAGAGATTCACTCACATTGGGTGCGTTCGGTTGAAGATGATGAAATGCGCACGAGTTAGGAGGATTGATCGACGAGACTTAACTAACCTAAATAATAACGGGAAGTATGGTAAACGAATGGATTTTATTAATAATTTTAATAAGATTTTTATATATATTTTTGTGAGTTTAAGGCTATTATCTATCTTTAAAAACATTATTTTTAAGTAATTTTAATTGATTTTTAAACTAATTAAATAAAAAAAATATAAAAAAAATGTTGACTTTTGCGTTGACCATTGACCGTTGACCGTTTGACTGGTTTGCTAAAGTGTAAGTGTGCGCCGGGTAAGGCTCGAACCCGAGACCTCCCGTACGCGTGCACGCAGCTCTACCAACTGAGCTACGTGTCTAACCCAAAATGATTTTTTTTTAATTATATTTATATACTATTTTAGTTTATTCAAAATTCTTTTATTTTTTAAAAACGGTTTTAATCCTCAAACCGGAGTGTGCAACAGGTCTCGAACCCGGGACCTGTGGGTTAGTGTTGCACACAGTCCACGCTGGACTGTGTGTCTAACCTGGTTAATATACCGATTTTTATTATACTTAACAACTTCAGTGAGTTAATCCGGTTCAGTTAGAAAAAGAAAACATCTTTATTACAGAGCATACGTATGTGTCAAGGATCGAACTCGCAGCGTGTGATATATGTGCGCACACAGTCCACCGCTGGACTGTGTGTCTAACCCGAGATAATATCCAATTTATATAAAACTTATAAACAACCTAACTTCGTCTTCTTCGTTACAAAATCACAGACTACGATTACTCTACTGTTTCTTGTTTAATTCGATTGACAAATATTCAAATGACTAAAATGAAATGGCAGAGAAGATTTTGGAAGTAAACATACCGGAGAAACGATCTATCTGAGAATTCCGGCGAAGTCGTCGGCTCTGTTTTTACGGATTTCGTCTGAGCGGACAGATTAACAATTTTGATTAGCTAAATGCGGAATTGAAGCACTGAACAAGAATTTCCAGAAGGTTTAAAAGGCCAAACCGTTTCACAGCGAGAATTGGGAACTTTCAGAAGTTTTCCGGCGAGAGTTAATTATCCGATATCGTCGTCTGAAACTGATTCTGATTGAAGGGTTTGAGTTAGCAAAAGCTTAACAACTGATAGACGATGAAAGAATTGAGAGACTTACTGATTTGATGGAAGACACGGTTTTCCGACGAAAGTTCGGCGAGTTCAAAAAGCTTTTCCGACGAACTGAAAGTAGAGCGAAAGTGAAATTGAAGGTTCTGCGGATGAGTTTGAGTCGTGAGAGGGGCTATGGTTGGAGTAATTCAGGAAGTGCAGATTTTCGGTTATTAAAACCGATCAACACATGAATTCAAGTCCATTCAAGACTAAATTGATTGAAGGTGTCGGTGTATCGGTTATTGTCAGAAAACCGTGAACACTCAAACGTTTTTAGACGTTTGGAAACTGATTACGGTTACAGTTGGCGTAAACCGGTTGATTCATGGTTGAACATAAGATTTAATTCATTCCTAGAACTAACAGAAAACATCAAGTGGCGGAGTGGTTATAAGTGTGCGTGTTAAGTCGTTGAGCCTTTCCGGCTGACCCGGGTTCGAGTCCCGGCAGCCTGTTTTTCATTTTATTTATTTTATTTTTACTTTTTATCAATTATAGCTTTTATATTCTAGTTTGTTTATTAATTATGCATCGTTCAAAATTAAAATCAACATAAATACGCAACGAAACATTTATAACTTGATATTCGATTACAAACGAAGCGGGTTTGGAAAACCCGTTTTTTGACAAATGTTACAACCTGTGTGTAGTTTTTTGCAAAAAAGTATTAGGTTAGATTAGAAAATCTAGGTCTACAAATATATAAACTAATTTGGTTTGATTTGCAATGATAAAAATAAAGAAAAAATTACACCGTTGGTCCTTCTTGTTTTTGCCAAGTTTCAATGTCAGGTACTAAGAGTTTTTTTTTAGCCAAATCAGGTATTAATGTTTTAAATTGTGACAATGTTGAGTACTAAGGCCCTTTTTTATTTTTTTGTAAAGTCTTATTAAGATGACTAAAATGCCCTCTAATAACTATAGAGTTTTTTTTTTTGCAATCAACTATATTTAATTATAGGAGCTATTATTGTAACTTATAAAATTCAGAGTCTTAATTATATATAAATTAATCATATATATAAAAACTTAATCTTCTTCCAAACCAAACACACCACACAGTGTGGCCGGCGATGGTGGGTCTCGACCCATCAGTAACGACGGTGGCTCTCGAAGTGCTTTGAAGAAAAACGGCCCGGAAACGTGTAAAATTGGGTTCTTGTTCGTCGAAATCGGTGCCGGAAATAGAACAATAATATAGATAAATATTTTTTTGTATCACGTATTTATCTATAGTTATGTATAGATTAATAAATTGGATATATTAATATGATATATTAAAAATATGTATTTCTTTGTTGTTGCGTATAGATTAATAAATTGTATAATAATAATAATAATAGTAATAATAATAACAATAATAATAATAGTAATAATAATAATATAATAATAATAAATAATAATAATAATAATAATAATAATAATATAATAATAATAATAATAATAATAATAATAAAATAAAATTAAAGGAGAGAATACCACATGACATTAACTTGAATCCTAGAATGTCATGTGACATCAACTTGAATCCTTTATTAGTATTAGATTTAATCGCGTAATAAAGCAAGAACAAGTAAGTTCTCGAATGTAATCACGTAATACGCATAGCTGTAATAACATCAATTATAACAAATTGTATTGAATGTGTAATTACGTAATAATTTGTACTTAAATGTGTCATCACGTATTCTGTAAAAAAAAATAAAACTAAGAAACTTTATCAATAGTCTACTCGAATTACAAAGAATTAAATGCTCGTTAATAGGAGATAATTCTTTTTTAAAAGTATTATCATATGGAAAAGTTATATACATTTAAAATCATGGTAGAAGTGGGTTTATAAGTTAAAAATATTAAATTTGCCTATAATACCCTTGCCTTTAAGTGTCTCCTGCACTTCATACGATTTCGGTGTTTTATACGATAACTATTCTCACTAAATATAAAATTTATACCTATATGCATATATATATATATATATATATATATATATATATATATCACCACACACACATTAACATAAATACAAATTAATCAATAAACATTTATAATATACGTACACATTGTACGTATACATAGAAATCAATGTATAAACATATATCTATAGAAATGGGATGTCATAGTATGCATATGATAGAGAGGGTGAAACCCGAGTGTTAATGTCCTTATCTTATGTGTTTTGTTGTGCTTTAAGTGATTTTATGCTTTGAGTGTGATAACTACGAGAGATTGTGGTTTTAGTAGGTTAATCGCTTAAATTGGTGAAGTTAAAGTGTTTAGAGATGGAATAGAACACCCGAGGATAATAAACAAGTAAAAAGATGGTGTTCGAGACGTGATTCAGCTTAGAAAATAGCTTGGAAGTGCAAGAAACGCGAAAGAATGAAGTTTAGGGGCCTATGGGTCATTCTGTGAAAGTTAAATGTATGAAGAGAGAAGGGAGAACAAAACCCGCCATAAGCTACGGGGGGTTGGCATAGCTTACAGTCAGGCGAATCAAAAGGAAACAGAGACAACTGGTCGTAACCTACGGCGACACCGTAGGTTACGGTAGGATTTCAGAAAACTTGCTCGACCTTGACTTTTGGACGTATAAATGGGTTTCTTAAACCTAATCGAAGGATTCAACTCTTAGACGAATTTTGGGGATACAGTAGCAGACTTTTGGCACTTTTCACCTCTCATCATCATAGTTTTCATGATAACGAAGATCGAGAAGATGAATTCAGCCGTTGTTCAAGCTTTGAAGATCAATTCACCGAGATGAGCGGCTAATTTCTTAGTGGGTTCCTCCGGGTGGATGATTCTTGTAAGTAGACTAATTTATGTGTTTGAACTTGGTAATCTAAGAATTCGATGTTTTTTACCATTTGATTTGATTGATTAGATCGTAATGATTGGTTTTACCTTAATTCCTAATTCTAATTCATTCAATTCCTGAGAATTCTAGCAATTGGGATATATTTGATAAGGGTTAGGGTTGGTAAATGCAATTGATTATTGGCGTGATACCTTCCGTTGTTTTACAATCGAAGTAAGTAGCAACCGAACACATAATTGAAGTATACTTTGAATCTAAAATCCAGAGGAACCATTGTTTTTTCTCACTGTTACAAAATTCGTTTTTAGTAATTCCTAGTTTAATCAAATACTCAAACAACCATTTATATTTCTGCAATTAGTTTCCTCATACCTAATCAACAACGCTTTCCACCTTACTCCTCTCCTCTAGTTCCATACCCTATTTTCATTATCTACATAGTTATTTAGGTTTTTGTATGACACTCACGACTGTCATCAGCATACCTTACATATTTTTTTATTCCGAATCAATATATAAACATACATCCTTTGAATTTCTTCACTAAAGCTTCCAATTTCTTTAGAATCTACACAATATACGTAATTGTTGGTAAATAAAAATGTCACACTCAATTTCCACATACGAGGTTTTACCGCGAGGCGCATGACAAACTAGGATTATTGCGATTACTTACGTTAAATGACCTCTAAATGATGGTTTAGAAAAACGTCGTTGCTCAATTAAATGCGGAAGCGTAAAGTAAAAGTAAAGTTTAACCAAATGTGCAAAACAATTTGCCTAAGTAATCATGCAGTAGAAAATAATATCAAATGTTTCAAATGCTAAAAGTGTCTACACGGGATTGGTGAGTTCACAAAATATATTGAAATAAATAGACTTGTAAGATGAAGCAAATTCCAATTATATCTTAGGTAGCTAGCATGTAACTTGTTACTAAACGTTTTGAACCAAAGCTGACTAAAAGATTTTGTGCCTTCCACCATGTCTATCATAACGATGGTGCGATGTTAGGTCAATGTTACCCTTGTTTGACTCTTAGTCGTCCTAGCACGACCAGGCCGGGTGGGGTTTGTCGAACCTAGTGGTACTACTCAATGTTATCTCTCTAACTGCCTATATTAACGGTTTAGGTGTGTAAGGCCTTTCATGATATGTGTAGCATTTAGTAAGCATGTGATATAACTAACTAAAATTATCTAAGAAGTTGTTCCAGTGTTTCCTCCTAGGAAAGGATAGCGTTTTGGTTTATCTAAAAAAATTGTTCAAGTATTCCATCCCAGGAAAACATAGCATTTTAGTTTCCTACCATGAAAGCATATGTAAGAAAAGTAATGAACACACCTTACGGTGTGTATAGTATTCCAACCAAGAAAATAGAATGGATAATCCACTAAGGGTAACATATTATATGATATTCCATTAGTGTGCGTTTCATGTGTTTGGTCATAAGACCCTTGTATTCTACAATCCATTGTTCAAGTTTTTCAAATAACTCATATATTGATCAAGTTGACCCGACAATCCATTGGTGACTTATTATGTGAATTTATGTTAACCCATGTTCATGCAAATCAAATAAAGTCATTGTAGACATCACATAACACGTATAATGCCATTTATTTCAGTTTCACATCCTAGAGACACCTTGCATAGCTAAATAGATGTAAACTTTAATGTTAACAACTTTTAGTAATCACAGTTCAACTTTAGTTTCTAAGTCAGTTTGGGCATTTTATTTAAAATACTAAACGATGTAGAAAAATTATGAGTATTATATGAGATTCACAAAATGGTCACTTTAAGCTCGTATATCTTTATTAAGGCCTAAATGTTTATAGGAAATTCATGAAAAATCCCACATCACAAGGTCAAAAACATCATTTTCTGGTGACAGGTTACCATTAAATTCATAAAAAATTCTACGTTCCTCCGATTGACGCAAGTCCAATTTGAGTGTTTTAAGAACTCTTTAAATTACCTACCGTAGAAATTTCATATATTTTACCTCAAAGATGACCAAGTTATAATCCTCATAATGGACCCTATTTTCATATCAGAAAACTCACTTTTACTCACCATCTTTAAAAATTTAAAAAAACGTAGTTAGTGCTCATGAAAAATACATTTTTTTATGGATCATCTATACATCTAGTAGATGATCATAGACTTAAGAATGGCCCTATTTGGCATCAGTATGTCCAGGTTATGATTAAAACAAAATGAGGAAATTATGTAGTAACATTCCTACAAGTTCATGCTTTGTCTAGCATTCAAGTTTCATCATGTAATGTCAATAACGTTTCCCCTTTGGGAAACCGTAAAAGATCAAACATATATCATGTAGTTGGATCATGACACATTGTTCCATGCATCCTAACTAACTCACACGAACTAATTTTGATCATTAAATAAGTCTAACATGTACATAATCTTGTTTCACAAAGTTTCCATCATAGGCAAGTTGTGAACACAGTGATCTAGCATCATATTCATTTTTTTATCTTGTCAACATGCTTTATTGCATTTATATACATCATGGCAATCAACACAAATCATTAAACATGCCAAGAATCGCCTATACAAAAATCATCATCATCAAAGTTTCCATTCTAGGCAGGGTATGAACAATGGATCAAATCAAGTTTCCTATCATCAAGATTACTTCTAATCATCATACTAACACAATACAAAACCCTAGACACTAACTTTGAATCATCAAAAACAAGTTTAACTCAATTAGGGTTTCATTCAAAAATCACCAAGAATTGCATAAAAGATGAAACGTAGGGATATGACCTACTAGATTGCTTGTAGGAAATTAGAAAACAATCAATAACGCATCCAATTCTGAGATTCAAGCTCTAATTGATGAATTGGGGTTTATGGTCAGTGTGTATGTGTGGCTGCGATTGTGAGAGAAAAGAGAGAAGGCAATTGTTTTGAGCTTGACGCTAGGGATGAGATTATGGGTTGGGTCTTGCTTTATTTATTTATTTTTTGTCACCTACAGATTATCCCTGGGTTTCCATATGAGCTTTTTATTAAACCAAGGCCCTTAATTTAATAGTCACCTACAGATAATCCATGGGTTTTAATATAAATTGCCACAAGGAATAAAAACACCAAACCAAACAATTACACGTAAAAGCACACAATACACGTAATTTACGCACAATACACATAATTACTTAAAATCATTTAATTCACATAATATATTCATTTAATCTTTTTGGACTTGTTATTTCACTTATTCACCAAAGTTAGACGATAGACTCGTGTGTGATTTGGTAATTCAGCTAATTCACCGAATTACCGATATGTGAGTGTTCATGTAATAACTAACGCACTTATCAACCCTAATCAAGTGTAATGCAATAATGAATGTTTATGATAGCATCAAAGATAACGAAGTTGGATAGATCTATTGGGTATTGGCAATCCCCACTTTGGTCCCTAGTGACCCTATAGGAGTGCTATTGTGTCCCTAGCCGTGAGTCACAAGAATTTGGTGGCACGGTACGGTGGAAACATTGTCAAGGTTTGGTTACTAGCTTATGTTGACACATATGTAAATATCTTAACTAAACAATAATTGATCAACGAATTTCATTAGAACTATGCATGCTAGTTTATTCAATTGTTTTTAAAGATTCATTTATGTCACGAAAACTCGTGAACTCATCGACAATGTGTTGACGTTTTTATAAACATGTATTTCATGGAAGTAAGCAACGTTGCATGAGTGAAAGGCCAACACTAGGATGGATTGGGATGATACCATTTTGAAGGGTTTACTATATATTTTCCGCCTTTATGCGAGAAATATCTATCAAAGACTAGTTTTATAAAACTATATCTTTGTTTAAGTGTTTTTAGGAAACTTGATTTTTAAGTTGGTTCATGTATGTAACTAAATTACTATGGTTTGTAAACTTCTTTTTAAAACAATATATTGGTATTGTTGGTTTATTTTATAATTATGTAGATGTTTGCTAATCGGACGCTTGAAAACCTTTGAGGGTCACACCACCTGTTTCCACATCGGGCAGGGTGTGACAGATTGGTATCAGAGCTTCGATTATAGTGAAGTAGTATTCAGTCTCGAGTCTAGACTATAATCATATTCCTAGGGTGCTCCCACGAAATGTTTTTATTCATATGAAAAGTTTCCAGTATGTTGCATCGCATACATGTTTTAGTCTATAAAGTATAGATAGGTTACATTATGATACTCTACTTGAAGTAGGCAAGTTGACTCACATGGATTCTATGTGATTTTTACATATATAATAATAAAATTTATTTATATGCATGTGTCGTACAGATTATTTTATCAGGTCATCATTTCATTATCCAACAATTCTAGCACATTTATGATGAGGAGATGGAGCATAGTATCAAACGATGAGCCGACCGTAGAGATCATTTCGGACTCTAGTGAGGAGTTGCACCTAGAGAAGGACCCGACTAGTTTTTTAGTTGAAATGATAGATTACATGAGCGAGGATGAGGTGCACTTAGTTATGTTACCAGATGAGGTCGTAGATGACATCTAATTGGAGGATGATGTTCTTGCTTTTGGAGATCCTTTGGCTCCAGGAGTAGTAGTTGTCGGTCTCCGGATGGGGACCCCATCCTAGGTGTGCCATCCCTCGCAGTCGTGGCCTCTTTCGATGATATCCATGCTGGCGGGGATGTTGTTCCTGTCTTCTATGTTGACCAGGTTGACGATGGCCTTAGTGACGATGAGGTTTTCGATGTTGCGATACTAGAGGTTTCATCTCCGATTGTTTCTATAGTAGACATATCATCTCCCAAGTCTATTGATTTTGTACCATCTTCTTTATTACAGGCGGTTGAACTCAATGCATGCCCTTCTGATTGCATCTCTTCTACGGAGCCTGCCGCTCCCCTTACTGCCGAGATGGGTGGACCATCTCACACCGACCGGACATAGACGAGGGTGTTGTCATTTGTGAGATCTAGATGGAGGGACCCTTTGCTTTTGATGTTGACAGACCACCCCACCCCACCAGTGTTAGCCACTCTGCCAATGGATAGAGGTCTACTGATCTCCCACTCCTACCACACTTTGAGGCGGGAGGGACATCCCAGCCCCCTTCTCCATGCCTCCAGTCAACCCTTACTTCCCACCCGAATGCCTACCACCCCCTCTCGAGGAGTGGGTGAGTTTATTAGAGATCCAGCTCTGAGTTTACATTAGGATGATTTAGGCACTTGAGGAGGAGCTGGCTGTGGTTAGAGCAGCATCTGGAGACACGACCTCCTCACCCTCTCCCGCAATATCCGCAACATGATGATCACTTTTTTGGGCATGAAGATCGAACATGAAATTTTGCCTATTATATACTGTTATAACTTGTAAAGTTGAGGTGAAGTAACCTCGAGCTCTTTTGGAACTTTCACAAAATGATGTAACAAGTTTATCAATGATATGTTCTTTTATGATGATGTGTTGTTCTTTTATCTTTGTTGTGATTATGATGATGTTGTGGTTCTTATGGCGTTGTGATTATTATGATGTGATTTTTTATGGATGTTATGGTGTTACAGTTGGATGGATGTGATTATTTCTTTTATGGATTATATTACTCTTACGCTTGTAGTTGTTTTGTTATGTTGTTGATGTTATTATGTGGTTACTACAATCGATAGTGTACTATTATATTCCGTGCATCATTGGCAATATTTAAAAAACTGGATGTCTAAACTCCTTTGATATTATGTATTAGAAGATCATGGCACCAAAGAGAAGAAACACTCGTAGAGGAACGATGAACCCACTACCAATAACCGCTGAGCTAGTCACTTATGGAATAATGCATATCGGCCACTATTGCCAAGAACGAAGCAAACTGCGCAGATACCAGCGGCAGATTTGGGGATAATGTAGGCTCTGGTGGTAATGTGATTGGTAATAGTTAGTTTATATGGAAGCTTAAGGATTATTTGTTATATTTATTGTCCTAACAATTATATTTTGGTACTACCTTCTAGGATGTACCTACAAGGCGTTCCACGACTACAGACCCCTAACTTTTAATGGCACTGAGGGTGCCATTAGATTCATACGATAGGCGAGAAGATGGATTCAGTTATCCGCGTTAGCAATTGCACATCCAAAAATGGTCATGTACGTCACTTGCGTCTTCCTAGATGAGGCATTGACGTGGTGGAACCTACAAGTCCAAATGTTAGGTGATAAAGCGGCGTATGCTATATCTTGGGAGGGACTCATGGAACTAATAAGAGAGGTATATTGTTCGAGCTAAGAAATACAGAGACTTGAAACCAAGCTTTGGAACCTAACAATGGTTGGAGCCAATGTTGAAGGGTATACTTAGCGTTTCCATGACTTATTGCGAATTGTACCATATTAGTGACGTTGGAATTCAAGAGGATAGAACGCTATATCTAGGGTTTGGTGCCCCAAATTCGAAGCATGGTCAGATCTACTCACCCCACCGCTATTCGTCAAGCAGTGAGTCTAGTGGTTAGCCTAACATGGGATGTTGTACGCATGGGATCACTAGTGAAGAAAAGATCTAAGAAGTAGTCAAATGTGGTGACCATGAATTCCGGGAAACATAAGTGGTCGAACTTTAAGAATGGAAATAATTTTGTTAATAAATTTAAGGAAGTTCAAAATACAAAAGAAGCGAAAGTGTGACCCCCACTGTTGACTTGAGCCCAAAGAAATATGTGGGTCAGCCACCTAGGGGCAAAAAATGTGGGTATCATCATGGGGGAACTTGTGAATGCGTCAGGTGTAAGAAGTGTGGTAAATTGGGGCATAAGACGGGGGTTTGTTGGACAATGGAAACTGGAAAGGGCCCAGGATGTAACAGATGTGTTTCAGTTGGCTACTTTGAAAGGACTGCACAATGCCAGATCTAGCTCAAGGGAGAGCTTTTGTGATAGGAGCAAAGGCTGCTTGTAAGGACCCACGCGTGGTTACCAATATATTTCTTGTTAATAACCACTATACATCTATACTTTTTTGATACCGATGCTGATCCTAGCTTCATATCTACGTAATTTAAAGACATGCTTGGTTTAGAGTCGAGCAAGCTAGACGTAACTTATTCTATAGAATTAGCTAAGGAAAAATTGGTTGAGTCTCGTGAAGTCATTAAGGAGTGCACGTTGGAATTAGGTGAACAAAAATTTAATATAGATCTTCTACCTGTTCAATTAGGTAGTTTCGATGTCGTAGTTGGCATGAACTGGTTATAAAAGAACCATGCCGAGGTAGTTTGTCATAAAAAGGCGGTTCGTATACCATTGCTAACAGAGCAACACTTTTGGTTCATGGAGAGAAACGTGAAGCCCCGTTACGAATTATCACTTGCATGAAGGCCCAAAAGGGCTTGCGGATGGGCTACGTTGCATTTCTAGCACATGTTATGGATAAGAAGACTGAGGAGCCCAAACTTGAAGATATTCCTATTATGATGGAATTCCCTGAAGTCTTTCACGAAGACCTGCAAGGATTACCCGGCAACGACAAGCTGAGTTTCGCATCGACTTAGTCCCCGGAGCTGCACCTATGGCTAAATCTTCGTTTTGTTTAGCCCTGACAATAATGCTAGATTTTTCTACTCAACTTCAAGAGTTGTTGGACAAGGGTTTTATTCAACCGAGTTTCTCGCCTTTGGGAGCTCCGGTCCTTTTTGTGAAAAAAGAAACATGGAACTTTCTAAATGTGCATTGATTATCGGGAGTTAAACAAGCTCACCATTAAGAATCGCTATCCTCTACCAAGGATCGATGACTTGTTTGACCAACTACAAGGTTCTAGTTTTTACTCTAAGATCGACTTAAGATCGGGTTATCACTAACTACATATTCAAGAAGAAAGCATTCTCAAGACGACATTCATTTATAGACTTGATGACATCTTAATTTACTCGAAAACCAAGGAGGAGCACAAACAACACTAAGAACTATCCATGAGTTATTGAAAAGGAATTATTTATGCAAATTTTTTTAAATATGAATTTTGGATTTGTGAGGTCCAGTTTGTCAGACATGTGGTGAACGAGAAAGGTATTCATGTTGATCCATCCAAGATCGAGGCAATTAAGAACAAGGAATTGCCAAAGTCCTTGACCAAAGTTCGACAATTTTTAGACTTAGAAGGATATTGTAGAAGATTTTTTTGAAAAATTTTCAAAGATAGCCCAACTGTTAACCTCACTAACCTAAAAAGATAAGAAGTTTGACTGGAGAGACAAACATGTAATGAAATTTCAACTGCTTAAGTAGAAGCTGGGTGACGCTCCAATATTATCACTTCCAATTGTATGGATGACTTTCTATTTTATTGTGACGCGTCGCATCAAGGATTAGGTTGCGTGTTAATGCAAGGAGAAAAAAGTCATCGTGTACACATCGCCAACTAAAGGTTCACGGAAAGATTTACACCACCCATGACATGGAATTAGGCGCAGTGGTGTTTGCTCTAAAGATTTAGCAACACTATCTTTATGGTACATGATGTACCATATTCAACATATATTTAACCAAAAGGAGTTAAATATGCGCCAACGACATTGGGTAGAATTGTTGAACGAGTATGATTGTGAAAGAAAATATCATTCAGGCAATGCAAATGTCATTGTAGATGCCTTGAGTCGAAAAGAATGGGTCAATACTTTACATGTTCGTGTGTTAGAATTAACGACTCAAATGAGCCGCACAACTTAAATTCGTGACTCACAACATGAAGCTCTCAAACTAGAATTTATTTAAGAAGAATCTCTACGTGGTGTGGAACAACAAATGGAACCAAAAGAAGAGGAAATGTTATATTTCATGGGTCGTATTTGGGTTCCATTGTTTGGCGGTTTACGAGTTTTAGTATTAGACGAAGCCCATAAGTCTAAATACTCAATCCATCCAGGAGTGGATAAAATACATCATGACTTGAAGGAATTTTATTGGTGGCCTAACCTTAAAGGTGACATTGCAACCTACGTAGGGAAATGTTGACTTGCGCCAAGGTCAAGGCTGAATATCAAAAGTCGTATGACTTGTTACGATAACCTGGAAACCCTACATGGAAACAGGAACAAATATTTGTGGATTTCATTACTAAGTTACCTAGGACATCTATGGGAAACAACGTGATATGGGTGATCGCGGATCGTTTAACAAAATCCGCTCATTTTCAACCGATACGTGAAAAGGATATCACAGACAAATTAGCGAAGCTGCATATCAAGGAAGTAGTGGCACGTCACGTAGTACTTGTTTAAATAATCTCTGATAGAGATGGTTTTTCGTATCAAGAATATGGCATTCATTCCAAAAGGCCTTTGGATCTCGTTTAGATCTAAGTACGACCTTTAATTCTCAAACGGATGGTCAAAGAGAATGGATCATCCAAACTCTAGAGGACATGCTCCGTGCTTGTGTGATGGATTTTCGCGGGAATTGGGATACTCATTTTCCCTTGGTAGAGTATGTTGGTGCATATTCTGTGACAACAGCTTTCGTATAATAATAGTTATCACACTAGCATCAAAGTCGCTCTATTTGAGGCTTTGTACGAACGAAAGTGCCAATCCCCGTTGTGTTGGGTGGAGGTCGGTAACAAACAATTAATCGGTACAAAACTAGTTCAGGAAACTACAGACAAAAATATTCATATCTGAGACCGTACAAAGGCGGCTCGAGACATGTATTAAAGTTAGGTGGATGTACCAACGTAAACCACTAACCTTCAAGGTCAGAGACAAGGTCTTGTTAAAGGTTACTCACCATAGAAGAGTGTAGCAAGGTTTGGGAAGCGTGGAAGGCTTAACTAAGATATATTAGACCATTCGAAATTCTGGCTAAAGATGGTACCGTCGCATACAAACCAAAACTGTCAGAAGAACTCAGTAGTGTTAATTACACTTATCATTCTTGTGGACGGGGTCTGCATCAACGACAAACTCCATTTTATCGAAGAACCCATTGAGGTTACGGACTGGAAGGTCCAAAAGTTAAGGAGAAGTCGGTTCAAACTAGTTAAGGTTTGTTGAACTCAAGGTGCGGACCCGAGTTTACTTGGGAAGATGAGGATAAAAGGAAAACAAAGTATCACCACCTATTTGAGAAGACTCTTGTTTTGGATGACTTTGGCTTTGAATTTCAGAATGAAATTATTCTAACGGGGGGGGGGGGGGGGGGATGTGGCAAATGACAAAATTATAGGTATATCCATACAACCTAATCACAGTTTAAACATACAATCATGCGCATTTAGACTTAATTTTGTATTAATTTATTCCATAAAGTCTTCCAGGAAATGCATGAATATTTGTATTTAACATAATTGTATTCGCCGCATCGCATTACGATGAATCCGATTTTTAACGAACGTTGGTGAATTAAACAGTTAACAAGTTAATACCAAAATTGCTCCAATATGTCTAGAATGTTAAACCGATGACATTGTTACATGTTCGATGAAAACAATAGATTGAAACTTATTTACAATAAGTATATATTGTAATTATCCGGAAGAACGCACGAGTATTAATTTTGTTCGTTTCTAACAACGCCGAAGCTTATACTTTTCACTGACAATTACCAACTTATGATCAATGAAAGAAGTTGATTAATGTTGGGTACAATTAGGGATATTAGATATCCTAAGGATATCTAAATAATAAATACTGATCTTTACCAACATATGACCAATGAATGATGTTGATTAATGTCGGGTACAATTAAGGATATTAGATATCCTAAGGATGTCTAAATAATAAATACTGATCTTATCGTATAATGGTTCGGTAGCCTGATAACTAGCAAAACTATGTTCGTTTTACATCCAATCATCATCAAACTACATCTAGTATAGTAGTTAAACCTGATTAGTGCCTTCAAGCTATATTAGCATCTTAATTACCCTAGTTAACCTTAATGACCAAAATATCTTCAAAACTCATCATTTCAAGTCCTCGTTTTCAACAAGATCAAACCAACCCAATCTCCCCACTCCATGTCGATGCCCATATCCATGGCTATCATAGGGGGCCCACAACCCCCATTTCTTGTAAACTTGAGTGTTAGATAAAAGTGTATGGTGTTGTTGACTTATGATGTTAAATTAGTGGGTTGAGAGCTAAGAGTTCTCTACATAAAACCCTCATTATACACTTAGGAGAACAAACCACAAAATCCTTTTCTCTCCCCTTACAACCTACGGCCTCACCATCATCCTTCCATCTTTCATTTCTGAAATCTCAAACACTAAGTCTAAGAGTTTCCAAGGCTATATCAAGGTACCACAAGGTGTTGGGTCACACAAGGAAGCTTATTCTTAAAACTTTTGGAGCTTTTTATACTAATCTCACAAATACTAGCCTTTCCTATCCTAGTTCTAGTAGTAAGTTCTTAATCCTTTTTTTAAGCTTGAGTTAGTGTTAAGAATATAAGGAGTCACCAATACTTTGGTAAGACACTAAAAAAGGTTTAGAAGAAACAAGATACATTTGAAGTTAATGATGGTGATTTGTGATGATCTTGTGATGATTAGTATACATGTATAACTCATGATTAGGTGTAGTATGTATGAACTTGTGTAGAAAAGAAAATGATCACGAAGGAGTTTTTGGAAATTTTTGATTTTTTATATAAAATAGACAAAGTCATGGATCTTGTTAAAAGTATGGATGTGTTGATGATGATTAGTAGATGATGTTGGTGATGTTTAGTAGATGATAATGATGATGAACTAGGGTTAGAAGTGTTAAAATGGATATTTTTATACATTATGATATATAAATATATATTTGGTGGAAACATGAAAAACTAACATATTACAATGATAAGACTTGGTAAATTAGGGTTTCAAATTAAATATTTGTATTATAGGCTATATATAGATAAATTTTGGTAAATATATATACGCACACGTGTTTGATAAATGTTAGGTGGAAAAATGAGATAAAGGGATTTTATTTGGAAACGGGTTTTCAAAACCGACAATATTTTTGGTATAAAATACTTTATTTAGGTGAAATATGAGGTTTCAATAAAACAACAAGGATATGGAATATTTGGAAGTATTTTCACATATATATATATATATATATATAAATATTAGTGTGAAAGATACATATTACCAAACTATTGTGAATTACATATATTTTCAAGGTACGTATGCAAATATATATTGTCGGTGTTGTGAGTGTGTGTTTATTTAATCCAATAACAAAAATATAATATTTCAAGTTACTGTGAGAATATATTTTATCTAAAATATATTTTTGAAAACCAACAATTTGCTAGGTGTTAAGCAGTAGCGGATATATATATATATATATATATATATATATATATGTGAGTACATATATCTAAACGCACTTAGTGGATACGTGCTCATGGGTTGGAAACATGTAGATATATTAGTAAACGTACACACAAACGATAAACAAAACGTTCTTGAAAATGAACGGGTTTCAGCGAATAAGCAAGAATAATATTAATGTAAGTCCCAAAACAAGATCACAACAATATCGCATGAAGTTTGATTGGTGGCGAAATCACACAATCAAACTTGATTCAAGCAAAAGAAATAAAGTTGAAGTAGAAAGATGATTTGAAGGACTAACGTGCATACAATAATGATTGCCTAATACAAGTTAGGCAAAACCAAAGAACCACCAAACCCTAATACATCATTAACTATTTATAAGGAGTGTTTAGTCACTACTCCCCCTAAACCCTAAGACCATTAGCCCCTCTAAGCCCATTCTAATACAATCCTTCATAACCAAATAAACAACTAGCCCAACACTAATAGTATAACTAATGTATAAACCTTAAGAGCCTAACACTCTCTCCCTAGGTTTATAACATTAGTGCGGCTTTAGCTTGAAGATCCACCAAATGCACTACCTCCAAACAGTGGACTAGCATCAACATATAGCCTGCTGCCAATCATATTTGCCACTTCACTTGTCCATCACTTCGCACAAACTTCATACTGATCACTTGTGCAAATCTGATGCTGGCCTAAGACCTTGATATCTTCTTCATGAAAGCTAATCAGATCAAACGTGTCTACAAACCGAAATGAGCTTTCTTTTATCACAATCACAGGTTCAACCATCTTTGGATCGTATGCCCAGAAGTTGAAGTTCTAGAGCACTCCTTTAGGAAACTTTGGTGAAACAGGAATGATCTTTTCTTTGTCGGTTGGTGGCCACATGACTGTCTAGATCGTCCGCTTTGTGTGAGGATCACAAACACCACGACTTTTCTTCAAGTAAGATTTAGCAACCTTCATAGTTGAAAAGATATTCTTGACTTCTCTTTACAGCTTTGTGTTGAATGCCTAACCTCTGTCTTGCTGATTCGGATCTGAGTCATGATAAGGAGCACGTAGCAAGTTGTGCAGATCAATCTTTGTCCACAATTCGAACTGAGACTCCTTTGAATAATACTCTCTGTGTCCACTTTCTCAGGTTATCAATCACAATCAAATCTCAAGTTCGCAACTTTCGATTTGTTTCCAACCTTATCGTAATTACTTGATCCAAATTCCATGACATAATGGTCAGATTTCTTTGTTGGATCCTTAGGTTTGAAGTTTTCGTCCAGAGGATTCACATCTTGATTCTTCATGATCAGCATTTGTTTGTTGCTCTATTTCTTTGGAGTTAGCTTTCTTTTCTTGTTCAGTGCTAAAGCTTGGTACGCAGCTAACATTGCTTCACGTTCAACATCTTCAGTAACTTTTTCTTTAGTTGTTCGTTTGTGCTGAGCTACATTCATTGGATCATCATCCTTGTCAAAATCTCCACCAAACTTTTTCTTGAGCTTCGCTTTCAAAACCCACAGTCATTAACAACTTCACTTCACCATGAAGTTGATCTATGGTTTGATCTCTAATGGACACTTGAGCTTGTACAAATGATATTTGAGCATCTTTCAACGCATAGTCTTATTCCAATATAATCACCCTCTTTTGTAGCTTCACCAGATCTACTTCCACGTCATCATCACTATCAGATTTCTCAATAAACTTCATTTTATCTGCAGCAATTCGCATTGCCACTTCATCATGTTCAGACAAGCCACCAATAGAGCTACCAGCTTTAAATCGAACTCCGCTAGAGCTTTCTGGTTGCGATCTAGCAGTTGTCTCGAAGTTAATGACATCAAGAATGCCTGTATCTTGAACTGTAGTAGAGACTTCAGGTTCAGTTTGTATAATGGGCTCAGGCTCAACACTTGGACTTGTTTGTTTAGGATCAATTGTGATTTTTAGTTCCGGTTTGGTTCTTCCTGAGTAAGAATAGTCACGGAAGGAGGGTTTCCGAGACTATCCTTTAGAGATGCCATCAACACTTCAAGGTTTTTAGGTGATATCAAATTTAAGCCTCTAACAGTTTCATCAGCTTTCTCAGAATCCATCAGTTCTGTCTCAACCTTAGCATCTTCATCAACAGTCACTAAATCTTCGACCTCAATTGTCGGCTTCTCTCCAACCCTTACAAACTTTACATCATGCTCTTCAGCCACTATAGCATTTTTCGGTACCGGAACTAGCACTCGACTCACAACTAGTCTAAACTTGCTATGTTTCTCCGACACATATTTCCTAGAAATTTGTATCTCTTTTCCGTATCTCTACTTTTGCTCACAGCGTCAAAGCATCCTGGAACCATAGGCTTCAAGTTTAGAAACTTTGTGCTTTTGACAAGATCTGGATATTTTTCATTGAGGATCATTTGCAAAAATCGAGGATAGAGCATGAAGATCTTCTTCTTTGGATTCTCTAACATTTTTGTCATGTTGCCGAAGATAAATGCGGAGAAATTGTAATCCCAATCGTTCACCAAAGCAACCATTGAAGACGCTAGAGTTTGATCAACTGATCCAAGCCACCTTTGTTCTCCGAGATGCATAATAGGAAGACGTGCACTAGTAATCTCCAATACGATGGAAACCGCTTCTTCAAAATGGTCGGATAATCAGCCCTCATAGCTCATCTGTCGCAGAGCCCTAATAACATTGTCTCTATCATACGACGTCGGGTGGTGAGTTTGATCGTCAAACTTTACAACCTCGTGCACCACGACTTCTGAAATTATAATGTCCTTTCCTTGAATCTTGGATTCAATCGCACCTCTGTCGTCAACTCGACCCCTCTTAACCTTCGCATTTAACCTGAAGTCTTTAATCATGTCACCGTAAATTACTGTATTTATCTTCCAGGCATGCTTGATGCGGCAGGAATTCAATCCTACAATCATAGAATGGAACATTTCATATTCTGCTAGAGGATATGATACATAGCACGCCTAGTTGTGGGAAACTTCAATGTTGAGCTTACGTTGATCGATCATTTTCTAAGCCATTTCAACATAAAACCATACAAGTTAAGTTTTATCGTTAAAAACAGGGTTAACTTAGTTAACATGTTGACCGGTCAACATAAGTCAAACAGGTTAACAAGGAAAACTGGTCAGATTGAAAAGGTCAAAGAGTTAAACAAGTTAAAAGGGTCAAAGAATTTGAAAGGGTGAAAAGTATTTCGGATGGACTAGGGGTCAAGAGTCAATTCAGATGAACCCCTTGTTAGTCATCCGAAATGATCTGACATTTCTGATGGAATATTGTCAGATTTCAGATAATCATGGTGACTATCCAAAATGCATATTGTGTATCTGAAACCGATCCAAAATGTTGATCTATGAACCGAAACCCATCCAAAGTCCATTCGAAGTCATAGGAGACCTTCAAACCTTGAAATCGAATTAGTAGTCCGAGAGAGAATTCGAAAGGCTCAATTTGTTCGAAATATGACTCGAATGGCTCGAAATAGCCCTAATATACTGTTTCGAATTGGGCCGATCCGAATCAGTGAGCTTGGCGCAATTCGGAACAGTGACTCGACATAGTTATTCGAATTAGTGGGCCTGTTTGAATCAGGTGGGCCTAATTTGAATTAGATGGCCCAATTTTGGAACAGTGAGCCTATGTGAAATTGGTGGGCCATCCGATTTAGTAGGCCTATCCGAAATCACTGCGCCTCTTTGTAGGCCTGTTCTGACCAGTAACTCATGCTTTACAAAGTCAACATTCCAAGCAACCAAACGACCCCTTTTTGAATACTAGCACAAAAATAATAAACAATAAAATAATAATAAAATAATAAATTAATGATGAAAGAAATTGTTACGAGATAAAACTGTTCTCGAACTGAATAAGGAACACTTTTCTACCCATGCCTAATTGGACTGGTCCACACGATTGCCAATATATTTGTCCACTTAAATCTAACGTTCAACCTTCAATTTTCAACCTTATGATATTTTTAAGGTAAAATTATACCATAAACGTCCGTCTGTCCCATACCATGACATACCCCCGTGATCAAGGTAAGCACAACAATTCATCGTAGTGGGTGAGAATATTGAGTCTATCCTTTCGTTTTTACAAAGTTAGACTTATTGGTGAACAGGTCAGTGCATTCGTACAACAGAGTGACCAATAAATGTCTGACGAGGGTTAGGCTCATATTGTATTAGGTACAAATTTAGCTTTGAAAGCACACGGAAATCTCCCGATATGAGATTTTCTTCCTTTTAAGGTTTCGGCCCTTTTATCGCTCTTTTAGGATATCCTTACTGTGCCTAGGTCTGCTTATAATCTAGATGCAACAGAAGTACAACCCTGATATCTCGGATGACTCATCAGGATAAGACCCAAAACATGAGACGTTGGCTATCTATCAATGCAAGATTTAAGACCATGAATCATACGCCGATGGTATGTTACCCACATGATGTATAGTTCATTATATTTATATCACTTGGTATCTTTTTGCCTTTTGAGCGATAGGCCTATCAACACATCGCAGTAGATCCTTGCGTTTTCAGCTTCGATACCTTACATGTGTTAATCAAGTTCTTTAGCACGAAAATTTATTTCATTTCCCAGCAAATATCTCTCCCTCTAAATTGGTGCAAAAGTATAATACTTTATGCTCAAATTTAGTTATTTTATATAAAAACCCTGGTTTTTTCTTTTTATTTCTTTTTTTATCGCTCCGTCGGTGAAACGCATCATTTTTAAAAGATCCACAAGCACCTTGAATCTCGAGTTGCTCACAGGTTTTGTAAAAAGATTTGATGTATTTGCATCAGAATGGATCTGTTCAAGTTTAATCCGTCCTCCATTATAGCAATCTCCAATAAAAAAAAACTTTGATATCAATGTGCTTGGTTTTGGAGTGAGAAACAAGGTTTTAAATTATTTGCATAGCGGCATCATTATCACAATAAATTATAGTGTTAAGATAAGTCAAACCGTAATCCTCAAGCTGGTGTTGAATCCAAATAACTGGGAGCAGCAAGCAGATAATGCAACATATTTTGTTTTCGCAGCTGAGAGTGACACAGTTTGTTGCTTTTTTGCATTGCCACGAGATGAGTCTATCTTCCAAGTATTGACATCCAGCCGATGTAGACTTCATATCCCTGCCTGTCTTCCAAGGTTACTATCAGAAAAAGCAAACAGCTCAAAGTTTCAATCTCTAGGATACTAGAGGCCAAGTTTTGGAGCTCCCTTTAGGTATCAAAATATTCTTTTAATGGTAGTAAGATGAGAGAATATAGGATTCGCCTAATAACGATCACATTGATAGGCGGCAAACATAATGTCTGGCCGACTAGCTGTGAAGTACATCAATGAACCAATCATAGATCGGTACAGTGTCTAATTAACTTGGCTTCCTTTAGTATCCCCATTCAACAAGGGCCGTTCAGCAATGGGAGAGTCCACGAACTTTGAATCTGTCATGTCGAATTTTGCAAGAATTTCATGCACATATTTGCCTTTATGAATCAAAATTCCGTGACTACTCTAATGAACTTGCAATCCTAAGAACATTATGATTTCACCCACCGAGCTCATCTCAAAGTTCTTCTTCATTACTTCTTCGAATTCCTTGCACAAATTTTCATTGGTTGACTCGAAAATAATATCGTCAACATAGATCTTAATAAGAATAAGATCCTTGCCAACACCCTTGATGAATAGCGTTTGATCTATCGTCCCTTGAGTATATCCATGTGCAAGTAGATGCTACGTAAAGGTTGTATACCATGCACAAGGTGCTTGGTGTAGTCCATACAAAGCTTTATCTAACTTGTAGGCATATCCTTGTTTCTGTGAATTAATGAACCTAGGGGGTTGAGGGACATAAATTTCCTACTTGACCTTCCCATACAGAAACGTAGTCTTGACATTTATCTGGTAAATAATAAATCCCGTGTAAGATGCATATGCCTAGAAGATCGAATGGCTTCTCGTCGTGCCACTTGCGCGTACACCTCGTTATAATTTAGACCTTCAATCTACTTGAAACCTTGAACCACTATTCTTACTTTGTTTCTCACAGTCATGCTAGAATTATCTTGTTTGTTATTGAACACCTAGCACGTTCTAAGAGCACGTTTTCCTTTAGGCAGCTTTACCAATTTCCAAACACCCAACTTTTCAAACTGATTTAGCTCTTCATGCAACGCATCAACCCATCTAGGTTCCTACAAAGCATCATTAATGCTCTTAGGCTCAATCTGGGGGAACGAAACATGAATACAAACATGTGTTAATAGTCCCTGACCTGCTGTGGTTTGAACATAAGTAGCAACAGGACCAATAACGTTTGCAATAGGGTGGCTTTTTTGAACATGTTGTGGAATTGCTATAGCAGGAGCCTGTAAGTTTGATTGTAGATTTGAAAAACTTCCTGATATTATCCCAGTTTGCTACCCCTCATTTGATGTAGTAGCAATGTTGATCACTGGTGGATCAATAGTGTAGTTAGACAGAATCGGCTTCGGAAACAGTGAAGCGCCTTAGACATTGGGATTTGAGGGTCCTGCAGTTGTCTGTTGTGCGAGGCTTTAGAGTTTTGAACTGCATTATAAGGAGTAGTTGTTGTAGTAGATTCATAAACCGACTCCTAAATCGGTGAAGTTTGAAGCTGTGCCGCAGTAGTTTCATGAAATCCTGGTGAATCCAAAGTAAGTCTCTTGAATGCACCTCGAAAAGGCATGGCGTCATCTTCAACCTCAATGGGAAAGGGTATCACTGTATTTGAGGACGCCTGTATTACAACCACATTAGACAAAATATGAAACGACTTAAACAAAGAGGAATAATCATATAACTGATCAGGTCCAACTCGTGCATCTCTTGGATTTTCTTCTAGCCAATCCACATGGATCTCCTCTCGCCTCAAATTTACCTTTGGCATCCATAAGCATGAGAATATACGAACAACCAAAAGTACTGAAATGCTGCACAGAGGTTTTTGACTTTCAACTATTTCATAAGGAGTCTTCATGTGACGTTTTTTTATTAATACATGGTTTTGTACACAGCAGGTGATGTTCACTGCTTCTACCCAAAATATCAACAAAAGGCTAGAATCTATCAGCATCATCCGAGCAGCTTCAATGCGAGTTAGATTTCTCTTTTCAGCAACTCCATTTTGTTGAGGAGTTGAGCTGCACTATATTGTCGATCAATTCCTTTCAAGGCACACTAGTCATTCAATTCAGCATTCTTAAACTATGTCCCATTGTCGCATCGAATAATTTTCACTTACTCATTTGCCTGATTTTCCATGAGAGTGACAAATTTCTTGATCAAACCTGTAGTCTCACTCTTTTGTTCCATGAAAAACATCCAAGTGAACCGAGAGAAATCATCAGTGATGACCAAACAGTAAGCCTTGCCTCCGATACTTAGCACATTAACTGGACAAAGCTTAGACTTCTGTGGCTTACGATGCTGTTTCCCACGAGCACATGATTCACATTTCTCGATCCGCATGAAATCCATGATTGGTAAATTTCTGACTAATCCTCCTTTGGCCAATTGATTAAGATTTTTCATGTTGAGATGACCCAGTGCCATAACATATCATCATGTTCGGCAATCTCTGAGAACAAACGTGTAACTTGATTAGTGGGGGCTTTGTTCATGTCAAGTACGTAAGCATTTCCCCGACATTCTTCTTCAATTAAGAACCAATCCTCTGGTATAACAATCCCTGGCTTCAACATTACACATCACCTTTGGTGAAGAGAACCTTGAGTCCTTTATCCCCACATCTGAGAGACGCTCAAGAGACTGTGTTTTGAGTTAAGGAACATAATGGACATCTAAGAAACTAAGAACCCCGTTTATGACTATACCCTTCATTGTTATTCTTCCAGTTTAACCTCCCGCAAAGTTTACAAATCCACCATCGAATATTTTTATATCATTCAACTAGGAAATGTCACCTCTCATGTGCCTGGAACAACCACTATCGATGAACCAAAGTCCGACGATAGCCCTCCATAGCCGTTCCTACACACAGTGGGATCAATTAGAAATTGGAACCCAGGCCGTTGTTGATCTGGGTTGTCCATTACTATTTGTATACGAAACCTCACAAAATATCATATATTTTTGGTAACATTGAGACTGAGAGGAAGAGTTGAGTTTGACGATTGGGAACATTGAGACTGAGATCTAGAAAGAATTTTGAGTTTCCAACTTTGAGAATCTGTGTTATTTGAAATATTTTTCGATGATGTTACTTTTGATTTCAGTGACTGATTTTGTGTTTGAAATCTTTTGTTTAATTTTCTTTGCTAGATTCCTGTCTCCATCAGATGGCTTGGCTTGAGTTTATCGATTAGCATAGGATCGATAATGCGTAGCCGTTTGATGATATGTCTTCCTTTTGTAGTAAGGCACGAAAGGACGATGAACACAATTTCTAGCTATATGCCATGGAATTCCATACTTAAAACAAGTTTGTCTTTTAGAGAAAAAGACATTTAGTTCAGCTTGTGTTATTCTACGGAGTTGATCGGGTATCTTCTTCCCACTTGGTGCTGATTGCTTATGTGCATGTATAACCTTGGATGTAACCTGCTCACAATCATCATTACAAGAGTAAGTATCAATAATTTTACCCTTCAACTTAGATTCAACTAGCTTCTGAAGTAGGTTTTCCTTTTGTTTTTCTTTAACAGCAGCTGGGGGAAATCTGTTTTTCATTTTCCTTTTGTTTTTATGTTATCGCTTTTTCCTTAAAGGTGCTGATTCCGTAGACCTAGTTTCTTTAAATCTTTTCTTTAGAAATCTTTTCTTTAGAAATTGAGCTTACAGAATCAACTATTGAATCAATTCTCTAGAAACCTTTTCTTCAGACTCCGCCTTTTGGGATTAACTGCATAATTAGTTTCCATAAGACCTTTTCTTCAATCCCTGAGCTTTTGTGGTCAGTTGGATCTGATTTGTCAGATGATGAGCAATATTCATTTAAAACAGTTTGGCTGTCATTTGATTCAGACTTTGAAGCTTGTTCAGAATCTTTAGAAACACTATGCTCATTATCTAATGTACTAGAATCTTCAGTCTGATTAGCAAACTGTTCGTCAATTATTTCATTCACATAATCAACACAGTAATATTTGTAACTTCATCATGTTAAGAGGGCTCTAAGGCATCGATTGAGGATTCAAGCATAATAGTGCAGTTGTCTAAACCACTCAAAACAGATGTTTCGAATTCATCACTAGATGCACCAGACTCCTATGGTAAAATAGTAAAATCACAATCAGAATAAAAATCCACTGCATTTACACTTTCAGTTTTAGCAACGTCTTTAGAAAAACCCTTAGTCTCAGCATGCATAGACGAAAGATAGGTCCAAAGTAAAAATCATGTTCAACACATAAAGAAACATTCGAACTATCAGCAACATTTGGGTGTGGTCCATCATCCACTTCTGACTGTACTCAACTATCACGACTCTTCACATGAACTAAAATAGTTAATATTGTTTACAAAATCAGAATTTGACATATTTTCTTGGTGCCCTTCTGATGATGTTTTCACAGTCTCCTTTTCTTGCTTTGTCATACCAACTGATTCATTTGAACAATTTTTTTCCAAGTTCACGTTTTTAACAAAACTCATGGGCTTTTGAAAATCAGTGGGTCTTGGATTCTTCGGTTTGAAAGGTTCCCATGGAGTGTAATCGCTTGGTTTGCCATAAATCAGGTTATTATTGTTTTCTAACTCCTACTCAGTAGTAGGCATACTAGAATAATTATGATTATATGGCGTGGAACCAGTTTATAACCCAAATCCTTACCTTTGTTTTCTTTGAATGCAAGTTGTACATTGCATAGTTATGAACAGTGTCGCAGGAAGTATCAAATTTCTTTAAGTTTAACTCATTTTTTTTGATACTTACAAGTGAGAAGTTCTAACTTAGCTCTCACAGAAACATATTCCAAAGTTTTTACATTAAGTCTATTTTTGTAATCATGGACCCAACATTTCTGTTGATTTACGTCCAAGTGGAGCTAAGCTATATCCTTCTTTAGTGCGTCAATCTTTTCATAGAGTATCTTATTGCTATCTCGAAGACTGATGCACTTTGACATGGCACTATTGTAATCACTGATTAAAACAGAATTATCTGCTCTCATCTATGCAGTTTTATTTCTACAATGTTCTTAATATAGAAGAGAGTTTACCATTTCAGAGAGTGATTTAGGTTACTCAGTTTGTCATCAAACATGGATGATTGACTTTTGCAACTTCAATGATCTTTACCGACTCCATGTGTACCATATCATCTACCCAATTGAAACCACGTTCTTCTACCATCAAAGCCTTTCTTGCTCCTGTATTTCCCTAGCTGGTTGAAGTCTTAGTAGGTGTAACAGCGACCATAGATCTCTCAGTGTTCCGAGCAACAACTGCTTAAGTCGCCTCATACCCCACTAGTGTCTTCTTACAATCCTTTGCAAAGTGTCCCAGCTCATAACATCTGTAGAATATCAGTTTATCTCTTAAGGATCCAATGCAAATGTTTGACATAGGACGATAACCATACTTTTTCTGAAACTTTTCACCCCGAAATGCTGCCATAACTAAGTTCTAGGACGCATCTAGCTCTTTTATATCTTCTTCGACTACTTGATTGATTTCAGTTGCTCGTACAGATGGGGTAAAAGATCTCCTGCTAAGAAAGCAAGTAAACTATTTAGCATAGAAGCCGCAAAAGCCAATTTTTCTTCATTTTGCTTAGCAGAAAGGCTATGTTTTCTGCTGAGTGTGCAGACGGAGTATTTTGAGATAATGAAGGGTTTACTGGACTGAAAACCACATTTGAATGCTGAGGGTGTTGCTATGCAGAAGTGGGTATGACTGAGGTAGTAACAGTGGCTTGTGGTGTAGGTAGTGACATGCCGTACACATAGTTGGTCTTTTGAGCTTGCAACTGAGCTTGTGTTATAGGACTGAAGACAACATTTGGATTAATGTTTGGCACTCCATGAACAGGACTGAAAACAATGTTGGGATGACTCTGAGATATTAAAGCATTTTTGGAGCTAGTCAACTCGTCAGCAATCATTGATTCGTATGATTAAGCTCTCTTTGCTGATTATCAACCTCACACGACTTGATTGTGGTAATCAGCTCATTAAGTGTGACTTCATTCAAATTCTTTGTATGCTGATTCTAGAAACATCAGCATCCCAGCTCTTCGACAACGAATTCAGAAGTTGACAATTCATCCCACTATTTGTGAAAGTGGTACCGACGCTTATCATTTGCAATCTTCTGATTTGATTTTCTACAGTTTCACCATAAATGTGGTTGAATGAACTAAACTGTCGATTCAACATATTCATCCTACTAGCCTTCATGTCTTCGTTACCCTCATACAAGTTTTTAAGCTAATCCCAAATTTCCTTCGCGTTCGTTCAGTTTCTGATAGCGATAGAGATGTCTAGACCAAGTGCCATGGTGAGATTTGCCGTAGCTTTATCATCCTCATCTTTAATCCTCCAATCATCATCTGTCCACGAAGTCTCAGATTTAGGAATCTGAGTTAGAGGGTTATCTTCCGTAGCATACATAATGGTACGAGGTCCATCTCTAATACACCTCCCAACCCAAGGTTCCTTTGCCTTACAATACTGCTTATCGAAATTTCCACTCCTAGTAACCGTCTCCGTACAACAACCTTGGAACTTTGGTAGATGTGCCAATAACTTGATCGAGTTCCTGATGAGACGCCAGAGTTTGAGCATAGATGCCAACCAAAGTAGCATTAGCAAGATCTGAAGCGGTCATAACACCGTTTGGATTCATCATTTTTAACTTACCAAATAATTTTTAAAATGAAATTTTTAATGAAAATGAACAGTCTAAATCCAACAAAGGTCCAATTCGAAATAGGCCAAACTTGTCAACTCGAAAGATTATCCGAATTAGAAAAGAAATCTGAAACACGTTAACTTGAAAACAATGGTTCGAAACTTGTTAATTCGGAATAGTGATTATCCGATACACTTGAGGAATATCCGAAAAGATCCAAAATCCTTTGAGAAGATCTGAAACTTATTCGAAACAATGATTATCTGAAACCCTTGAAGATTTATCTGAAATACTTGAGGTTTTATCTGAAATCCTCGAAGATGATCCGAAATGCTTGGATGATGATTCGAAATGCTTGGCTAATGATCCAAAACAGACAATCGTCAACAACAGATCATCTGAAACTTATCCAGATTATCCAAAATACTTTATTTTCGTAGCAGAAAACCGAGAAGAATGCGAATAGCTCCGAAACAGCAACACAACAGCGATTCAATATCCAGAATAAGTGTGATATCAAATCTGAGCCTGGAGTTAGGTTCAATAGGCTCTGATACCAGTTGTGAGTCCCAAAATCCGGATCAAACAATGATATCAAACAAACATGAAGGCTGGGCGGAATCCAAACTTGGTGTAATTCAAGAAAATCGAAAAACAAGAACATTGAATCAACTTTAACACCTAGCACATGATTCTATTACTTAAATAAGCAAGACCGTCTGGTACACGATGAACACTCAAATCGCCTCCCTTAGCTCTCTTTAGCAATTCTATATCAATGGTGGTCTAAACCCTAGAAATGATATAACACTAGTTTATATACTCTAGGTAAGCCCATTCCCCACATGGGCTCCCCTTGGGCTTGCTTAACCCACATGGCCTTAAGCATGCCTAAACTACCTATTAAAGGTCCAAAACCTGATATAAACTAACCCAACTAATCCCAGTTCGCTACCATAACCCATTGCGTATATTTGATGCATCAGTCTCATACTTCTAGGACCTAACAATCTCCTCCTAGACTGATGCATCAAATTGTTATCATAGAATAAATTCAGCAACGTCTTTAAAGGAGTCTATGGTTGTCGCTATGCTGTATAAGTTGTGGAAGTTCTTGACTTTTGAACTCTCAGGACTGGGTCTCTTTCTTCTTCTCTTGCGGTTAGATTCACATCAGGATCACGATCAGCATTGCTTGAAACATCTTGTTAAAAAGAATGCAAGAGGAGGATTCGCAACAGCTCTATACTTCTTCAATCTTTCTCTTTCAAGCAGGTTCACATGTACTTCTTCAAAGGTACTGTCGCTGTCAGACGACAATTCGTATCCGGTTCTTCTGACTCTGTACACTTTGTCATGATGCTTCATTCTTCCTCGACCCTTGTGTCTCGATTTAAATCAAGTTCTGCAATATTCTTAGAAATTCATAGGCATACATTTCTTATGCAATAGAAGAGCGTACCACATGAACACTTGGTACATCCAAGTACTTGTACTCGGATCTCACAATTTAGATTTCTATCAACCTTTAATGATCAATAAAATCTTCAAGAATAGTTCATAATTTTCAATAAAACAAATACAATACTCTATTTTTGGATTTTTGATTTTACAAAAAACAAGACACTACTTTTGTATTTTTTAATTTTCTATTTTTTTAATTTTTCAATAAATGAGAATGTAAATAGAAATGAAGAAACTAAATCAACAATAACAATATAAAATTTCAATTGCAATGGGATCAAAATCATTTTCAGGCGGACCAAGGAACACTTTTCGGTGTGAACTTATTAAAGCTGGTACACGCGATTGCCATAAGTTTTTCCACTTAAACTTGAATGCCCAACTTTCAATTTTTAGCTTCATGATATGCTTAAGGTAATTTTATACTATAATACCCGTGTGTCCCATACCATGACATACCCTCGCGATCAAGGTTAGCACAACGATTCATCATAGCAGGTGAGTATACTGAGTTCATCCTTTCAATATACAACATCAGACTATCGGTGAACGGGTTAGTACTTTCATATGGCAAAGTAACCAATAATTGTGTCCAATGAGGGATTGGCAAATACTCTTTCGGTACGAATTTTGCTTCTTGCAAGCACATGGAATTCCCTCAATTGAGTTTGTCTTCCGTTAAGGTTTTTGGCCTCTTTGGATCTTTTAGGTTATTCTGATTGTGCCTAGGTCTGCATAAATCTGGATGCAACACAAGGACAACCATGATATCCCCGGATGGCTCAACAGAATAAAGACACGGAACTTCAGAAGTTACCATCTATCAACGCAAGATTTAAAGCAATTAAATCATACGCCGATGGTATGTTACCCACATGGTACGTAATTCGTTATGTTTACATCACTTAGTATCTTTTAATCACGTTGAGCGTCAAGCCTATCGACATATCACATAAGATCCTCGTCTTTTCAGCTACAACATCTTACATCTGTTGGTCAAACCCTTTAACACGAACATTCATTTCATTTCCCATATGATGCAATAAAATCTGTTTGGATTTTTCTGTTTTTCAAATGTTTGTATTTTTCTTTTTTTTTCAAATATTTTTCTATTTTTCTCATTTTATCCCCCTAAAACAATTCATATATACATATATCTCCCTCTTCCTCCCTAAAGTTGTGCATCTCACATTATGCGCAAATTTACCTAATAATGAAAACGTATGTACAAAGTTATAAACAAAAGAAAATGAAATTATTTTTGATGTTTTTGCTTAACCGTTCCGTCATTAGATTGAACACTAATCGATTTTAAAATCAAAGCACAAAATTTAAATTGTACCTTTTTGCTAATCTTATCTTACCTCCTTTATCTCCTCCAAATCATCTGTTAAAAATTGAACTTTTTGCAATAATGAAATGTAACCCGTTATATCTCTAGAACAACTGCTATCAATATTCCGGAGATTGTCAACAACTCCTCCTTGGTTGTCCCAGAAAAATATGGAGATTAGTAAGACATTGGTACCTAGGCCATTGTGGTCCTGGGTATTCTTGAAGCATCAAAATAAGACACAAGTCCCATTTCATTTCTAGGTTTGGTGTTACTACCTTGCAATTGGGTTTCCAAATTTGCTTTAGCTTAACAAACATGTTTGTTGCCTTCGATTGAGCAACTTTAGCTGTTTCAGGTTTATTATTTTTAGAAATAGATTTTTGTTCCTAAACAGCCTTTCATTTGTTTTTAGCAGAATTCCAATCCCCATAAGATGTTTTAACCTTGGGATTCACATTCTTCATTGCCTTAGGTGAAGATACCTTCATTGGCTTAGAATGGTAGTTATCCTTTGGTGTAACCCTCTGATTTTGAGCGTAATAGGGTACATAAGGACCATGTGTGCAGTTCCAAGCAATGTGACAAGTGATGCCTCAATTGAAGCATGTGTCTCTCTTCACGTAGAAGACATTCTGATTAGCTTGATTTGCTCTTGCAGGCCCTAAAAGATGAACTGGTCCTTTCTGTGGTTGATTTCCTTGCACATTTATTACAAACGAGGATGCATTCAGATGTCTATAGTCGTTTGTAGGGGCCTTATGTTGTGAAGATTTCTTTTAATTCTTCTTGTTTTGCTTAGACTGCAAGTCTTGTTCAGAAATCTCACCAGTCTTTCCAAAAGCTTTGTTAGCATAGTCAAATGCATATTTCTCATATTTGACATTACTGACTGTCTTAACAAAAGTATTTCTAAAATTACAAGCCTTTTTAGGACTATTGCTGCCCGTAGAGGACCTTGGAGAGTATGATTGTCTTTGATTTTAGACCTTTTCTTTCCTTGTCTCTGATCTGCTTGTTTCGACTCATGTGTCTTGCTTTGAACCTTTATAGCACTAATAGAAGGTTCATTTTGTTAAGTTTGTGTACTATGAGCCTTGTTCACATCAGTCTTCACTTCATCAGCTTTGAAAGAATAAGACCTGGTTTATCGGATGAAAGACCAGAACCTTCAGCAGAAGAATTATGAGCACAAGACGGTTCATCATCCTCTTATGTCGAATCTATAATTGACACTTTTTCTCCACATGAAGTAGAAGCATTAGTATTGTTCACACCTTTTTGCTTCATTTTAACATATACAGGTTTAAGAGACTCCCGTGTGTCAGATGTATAATCACTGGGTCTGCCATACACCATATGTAGTTCGTTCTCAAGATCCTCCTTAGTGTTAGGTATTCTCGTGTAATTATGATTATATGGTGGGGCCACCTAATTGTATCCCAAAACCTTCCCCTTGTTCCCTTTGTATGCCAGTTGTACATTGCACACATTTTGAATGACCTTGCTAGAAGTATGAAACTTCATCATATTGATTTCATTTTGTTGATACTTACCGGTCAGAAGTTCTAGCTCAGCTCTCACAGAATCACATTCTTTGTTTTTACATTAAGTTTATTTTTATAATCATGGACCCAACATTGTTGTTGATTGAGATCCAAGCGAAGCTGATCTATATCCTTCTTTTGTGCTTTAACCTTTTCAGTAAGCAACTTGTTGCTTTGTCTAAGGCTGATGCACTAAGTCATGGCATTGTTATAATCATTAACCATTTTAGAGTTGAGTGCCCTGAGTTGTGCAACCTTAATCCTGCAATGTTCAGAACATAAAAGTTAGTTTATAGTTTATCAATCAGTGATTTTTTGTTTCAGTCTGAGTTTGGGCATGGGGTGCTGGGCTATTGACTGTAGCTTGCTGGGCTTAAGGTTTATGTTTGGCCACTTCATTGGGATGAGATTCTATCGATTGTGGGGCATTTACATCAGATGATGCAGCAGCCACAGGTGAAGGTGAGAGAATCTGAGCAGCGTTGGGATCAGTAGCAAGTGGCAAAATAGCAACGAACTTCTGACTGTTTGACATAGACGATGGTGTTTTTCATGAGTCTGACTCCTCTGCTTGTCCTCCTAACATATTCACTCATTAAGGAGATCACATCTCTCGGTTTCGTTTCATAATAATTGTAAGTTGTCATGATAACTACAACACGATAATCCCATGTCTTGTTATGTGGCAAACCATTTAGAAAAGTCTTGTTGATCCTACCATATGTCATGTTTAATTCAATCTTCTCAATTTTAGAAAGCAGCTGGGTAAACCTGCTGATCAAGTCTTTATGGATTCACCTTCAATGTAACCGAAATTATTGAGATTTTGCCAAAGCAGCTCACGTCGAAAATCAATGCTTGGAGAATTCATCGTTGAACCAAGTTATTGTAAAACAAAAGCTCGTCAAAAACCAAGAAACTCCAGTGAAAGCAATAACCCGTGAAGACGCTAACTCGAACACTTTGTAGTCGAATGAACCAGTACCATAATGATATTTTTATTATTAAGAGAACAATACTAGACATCACGTTCACCAACTTCAATTTCTTTCTTTCTTGACAGCAAGAAAGGTGTCAGAAAAGAAACTCTATGTTTTCTTTTCTTTCCTTTCCCGACACCCTCAAACTAATTGATCCTAGATCGCTATTATACTCTATTGCGTACATTTAATGCGCTAGTCTCACACTTCTAGGACCTAACAATTAAGATATTATTTTGGCAACCAATCGAGAATATAAAATATATTTACTATAGAATATATATATTTTTGGTTATAGTCAAATTACCAATTTGTGGAACGATATTTCACGATATAAAATAGTATCCTTGGACATATATATATATATCAATCGTGTGTTGACATCGATTCATACAAGGGGCTGGGCCCTGGATACAATCCAAACAAATGTGTTATATATATATATCATATATATATATATATACAATAATATATCATATATATATATGTGTGTGTGTGTGTGTGCGGAGCATACATGTATGAACATTTAGAAAATCACCCACCAATGTGTCATAACAAACAAACGTTTTTGAAACGAAAAAACATATTAAGTCTTAACAAGATTGGTGAAAGACTTGTACACAAAACACTACAGTTAGACCTTAGTGTCTTATTGAATTAGGACAATTGTAGGTCAGAAACATTCTAAAGTTAACATTGATTGTAGGCATACGCATGGAACGCGAAGTTGTGAGTTTCACAGCTCCTCTTTTAGACATTTTACTTTTAAACACTAGGGGGAGAGACATGTTTTCTCAAATGTTGTGATAGTTAGAGGATGAAATCAACTAGATCATTTATGTGTGCATAAGTTGTAGTTATTTCTCTTAGGGGGAACCCCAAGGGATATTAATTAGAGTAGCCATTAGCTACATATGGACCAAGAAACAGTTGTATAGATCTATTTGGTACTCGTAAGCCCCAATCCTGGCCTCTAGTGACCCAGTGGGAGTGCTATTGTATCTCTAGTCGTGCGTCACTGGAATTTGGTGGCATGGTACGGCGGAAACATTGTCAAGGTTGGGGGTTACTAGCTTGTGTCGACACATAGATTAATGTCTTAGCTAAACCTTAACTGATCAGCGAATCTCATTAAACTATGCATACCGGTTTATTCAAATGTTTTTAATGAATTATTTATGTCACGAAAACCTATGAACTTACGGACAATATATTGACGTTTTTATAAACATGTATTTTAGGAAAGTAAGCAATGTTGCATGATTTGACGGTCAAGACTCGGTTGCATTGGCACGATACCATTTTGAAAGGTTAGCCTTATATTTTCCATCTTAGTACGTAAACTAAATTACTATGATTTGTAAACTTCTTTTTAAAACAATATGTTGGTATCGTTGGTTTATTTTATAATCATGTAGATGTTTGCTAATCGGACACTTGAAAACCTTTTGTGGGTGCACCTCGCGTTTCCACCTCGGGCGGAGTGCGATAAACACCTTAATGTGTGTATTACCTAAAACCCCAAAATCTCTATCTATTTGTGGCCTTAAAAAGATTACCCTAATTACACTTTAAACCCCTTAAAGATAATAACTCATGAAACTATCACCTAACTAGAAAACTATATGTCAAAACTCATAAATATATTTTGAATAAACAAAACATATTTATTTAATTGAAACAACATTCTTTGTCTACCTTTGATCTTCACTCATAGATCCTTCTCCCAGTCTTCCCTATTTGAGTGACTCGTTGAATTCGGCTCGATCTACTTTGACTTGGTTCCCAAGTGAGTGTTGTCACTTAAACAAACAAGGGCGCCGACGATACTGTGCTAGTGTCACTAGTGACACTTGTCTTTGTTAAGAGTCGCCAATCACTACAAAGTCATACTTGGTCAAATCAGATCTTCGATCCTAGATGCACTTGCGCCATAAAGATGTCACCGGGATGTGCACCGGCAAAACAAAATGTTACCGGGCAATGCAATGGTGACAATGTGATGCTGATAATATGACGTCTACACCGGCAATATCTAGCGACACGAAGAGTGTCGCCAATGATTGTCGATTAATCAACAAGGTCTTGATATGCAATATTCTAATCTTGACAGTTTCCGTCCCTACTCTTTCACGTTGTTATCTACAATGGTATCAAAAGTTCTAATAATAGTATATAAGTAATCAAACTATTTTTTTTATATATAGTTTTTTTAGATTTTTAGAAGAGATGAGAGATAAACTATAACCATCATATTTATACCATATTCTTTTATTTATAAAGTTTTCATAATTGAAAAAATAAATCTGTTTTTTTTTATTAGTAATAACTCGTGATCTCGCAATAAATATATCTGAATTTTTGCTTTACCATTTATATGTGATGTGGAATGTGACATGGAATGCGTATTGAGCTTCATCTCTTTGACATATAGGATCTTTGGTTTCGTCTTTATAAGTTTCTCTATTTCAAACCACCAAAATCTTAAAAAGGGAAAATCAACAAAAGTACTCATTTACTTCCTGAGTAAATTACATTATTTATATCATGTGCTAATCTACACTCATGTATCACCTTAGTTTGCATAACTGCAAGTTTTGGTGTAAAGTGATTATAATTCTAGGTTGTTCATATTTTTATGCTTTTATACATACTTCCTTCTACGTATTGTTAATAATAATCCTATGATAATAAACAATATATATTTTTGTTGATTCAACATAACAAACTATTCGTAAATTCTGAATTACATGACATCTTTTCTCTCATAACTTGAGGCAACTTTGTTATAAGGTCTTAAGTAAGGACCAAACATCCCCGCATTATATCAAGTTAATAGCACCTAGAACTAGAAGATCATTTGACCTCACTAGCTTAGCATCCCATTAACAAAACTAAAACAAACTTTGCACAATAAGGCTTGAATGCATTGCATGCTGTACCGAAAGAAAAATGTGTCAATGGAAGAAGACTTAAAACATTATAGGTGATCGTACCAACCAGTCTTAAACTTGTATATAATCCTATTAAAGTGATTAGTACTAGGTTTTCCATAACACTGTCGTCATCAGAAATATATATATATATATATATATATATATATAGGATTAAGATCATTTGTGAACAGATTTGTAAGAGTGAACTGTGTGAACTGATCCTGACCATTGATCTCTTTACTAATTAACAAGGATAGGATGGTAATTTATCTCATTAATTTATTTTTCAATTTTTTTAAACAAAATTATATTATGGAAACAGTTATAAGTTTCCTAAAATCTAGATTCAAACAATATTCTTTACATAACAAAACTCAGAGAATCGTAACAAATATTTCGAGATATTTCCAGATTATCATAACAAATATTTCGAAATATTTCCGATTACCCAGTTTTTCGATCTAATTCAATATAACAGTGTGTTATCAGATTCATTTTCACGTTTCGATATTAGTCGTTCAATCATTATCTTTCCAATACGTTGAAAAATCCCGGATTTATTCCATTCGATCAAACAGTTGTTTAATCCGCAGTTTGTTACATCTTTTTTGTTATTGTTATTATCTTATGATGGACGAAGATATAACAAATATGAACAAGACAAGGGTGAACGACGATGAAGTCAACGATGAACCTGCCGATAATGTGTTCGTTACTACATTGGATCGATCAGTTGCATTATTTTTTTGTATTTTTTCTGTTTCTTGTCCAGGTCGACATGCTATATAATCGTTTAATTGTGAAGTTCTTCGATGTCTCAGTTTTTTTTGATGATATACATGTTGTTTCTTGTTCTGGTCGACATGCTATATAAATGTCGACAATCTGTTCAATCATAATCTGAAAGTTCTTAATTCCGATAATTCAGTGTGTTTTGTTCTATTGAGTATACATGCTGTTTCATCTGTATTGTATATATGATTGTGTCACCGATGTTGACGTTGGTTCCAAACATATTAATTGACATGTTTGTAACAGATAAGTACACATGTGCATAGACAGTAGTATACAATGGATGTGATGTGTTGAGTTTGGTCTTGTGATATGTGATTTAGATGAATAGTAGAGATTCAATTTGGTACACCTGTGTATGCGATGTTTTTTGAGTGGGTTCTGTTATTTGTAATGTTTTTTTATGAGTTTGGTTATGTGATTTGAATTTCCAATATAGTCTGGTCACCTGGTTTTGGTAAGTACACATGTGCATAGAGAGTATGTATACACAATGTATGTGATGTTTTTTGAGTTTGGTTAGGTGTTTTTTTTGTAATTTTGATGAGTTTTGTTATGTGACTTGTGAATCCAATAAGTATGGCCGATGTATGTCATGTTTTTGAGTTTGGCTGTATGATTTCTTTTTTTTTCAAGTCTATTTTTTACACTTTGAATTATTTCTGCAGAATACGTTGCGAGCAACGTATATGAATATCCGAATAGATCTAGGTATTGGACTCCAACCGTCTCTCCCGGTTTCAAACCGTTTATTAATCCTAGATTTAGTGCAATTGAAGAAGCTATAGCTAGGTATGAAGAGTATGCTCAACTGGCCGGTTTTGGAACCCGTCTTGGTACATCGCAGAAGGAAAAAATAGGTGACAAAATTGTCACTAATAGGCGATACGTGTTATGTTCTAGAGCCAACAAACCTAAATGTAAAGATGGTTCGGCTGATCATGTAAATTCAAGTTCACCAAAAAGAAGGTCCAACGTTAAAGTCACAGACTGCAAGGCATGTATTAAATTTGTGCGGGTAAAAAATTCATCTGAGTATGAGATATATGACTTTGTAGAGCAACATAACCATGGCCTTACTACCACTGAAAATATAGATCTATCATTGAAGAGGAGGAAGCTTGACTTTTCTACCCAAGAGTTTATAGCAAAATGCCAAAACGCAAACCTAGGACCTACCAAGCTCACAAAGTACATGTAGCTTTAAAAGGTGGTCATCATAATGTACATGGAACCGTTGTCGACTATAAAAATCATGGGCGTGATATCCGAGACTTTATCGGGGATAGGGACGCCCAAATGACAATAGACAAATTCATGGAACGTAGCAAAAACAAGGAAAACTACACGTTTAACAATCACATTGTTGATACCGAACTTTAGTTAATTTTTTGGTGTGATGCAGTATCGAAATCAAACTATGACTCATTTGGTGATGTTATTGCCTTCGATGCGACATATCATACAAATATGTGAGTAGTACGTCAAATTTTTAACATATTAATTATCTTTTAAAATATGTATCTAACTGTATTTTGTAAAAACAAGTATGATATGATTTTTGTACCTTTTACTGGAGTCGATCACCACAAAAGGTGTACAATTTTTGGTGCAGGGTTGCTTCATAATGAGACTATCGAGTCTTATACATGGCTACTTCAAAAATTCCTTGAGGCACGCAATGGTAAACAACCCCTTCTGGTGCTTACTGATCAAGATTGTGCTATGAAACAAGCTGTTGAAAAGGTCTTTGACAAGTCAATTAACAGGTTGTGTATGTGACACATTATTCAAAAACTACCGGTTAAGGTAGTAAATCTGAATTAAAATTTGTTGTTATCAGTGCATAAATGTATCATACTAAACCAGCCGGTCGACTAATTAATTTTTTTCCTTTGTTTAAATGTAGATCAAGGGGAACGATAGTAGGAATGCAGAAATAAAATAGAAGTTCCATAAGCTCGTTTGGAATGTTTACATTGAACCACAAACATTCGAGTGTAGATGGCAGAATCTTATTGCTGCATACGGGTTACAAGACCATTCCTGGTTGTCCGAGATGTATTCGATTCGAGCGAACTGGATACCGGCTTATTTCCGCGAGATACCTATGTGTACTTTAATGAAGACCACTTCCAGGTGTGAGAGTGCAAACCACTTGTTCAAATATAATTCTAGTTCTCATAGCACCTTGGTTCAGCTCATGTTGTGTTATGACACATAGGTTGATGGGTTACGAAACGAACATAGGGAATTAACACATAAAACTGACACCACTAATCCCGAATTCAAAACATATTGGCCTATTGAACTGCATGCAAATGACATCTACACATGTCGAAGTTTTTTTGATGTTCAAAAGGAAATTATGAACGGCAAGGAAAATTGTTATATTGCTGAACGATGTGTATCTGAAGGTATAAACAGCTTTGTGATAGCTCACCAAGACCACATGAAAGAAGTTATAAACGAGTTCAGGGTTGGTTTTTTACATTCAATAAAGTGTTTTTTCTTATCTTAGAATACATGTGTGCATTATTATGAACATATTTCCTAATTTATCCATCTTGTAACATCATATTACAGGTCACCTTTAACAAACAAGATGTCTTTGCTTCGTGTGAATGTATGGGTTTTACTAGAAACGGATATTTATGCTGTCATATCTTTTGTGTTTTTGGGCACCATAACGTACATAAAATTCCGGGACGGTATATTCACCCAAGATGGAGGAGAGACACTTTGTCTTCCGGCGTATATAGCGTTGAAAATAGTTTATCTATAGATCAGAGTCGCAGTGGAAGAATTTGGCGAAGGATGCTTGAGAATATGGAAATGTGTCGAGAGAGAGTTCGTGGTAGGATTGATAAATTACAGGAATTAGATGACCAAGTACAGTTGCTGAAAGATAAGATTTCTAGCGAATTTCAACCGAATCCGGAACTTAAAAAAAAGTTTGTCGTTTGCAGGAAATTCTTGACCATACTGAACCAGAAGAAGTATCATGCACCGCACCAAAGAAAATACGCAACAAAGGATGTGGAAAGCATAAACATCCAATTGGTCCTCACGAGAAAACATTAAAACAATGCAAGAGACACAGAAGAAAATGCAATTATTGTGGCAAGAGGGTGAGAACGCATGATAAAAGAAATTGCCCATTGAAAAAAGGCAACATCACAAAGGACGATTCGTCTACAGACAAAGATGGCGTGGGAGACGATGATGAAGCAAACGAGTATGAAGACTGCACCGATAATAAATGAACTTTAAATAATATTTAATCGGTCCAAATATTTGTATAGACTGAGAATTGAATGTTCAAATTCAATGTGAACTTACCTTATCTTGATCTTCGCCTTTGCTTATAACAAGGAAACTCAGTCTTCGAGATAGACTGCCAACTGTTATGACCGCTGAACAAATGTTTAGTAAAAGGTACAATTTTGTTCATTTAAAGGGAGCAATGATCCCATTCTCATTTATTGTATACCTTCTCTACAGACGGACGAGCGACCCGTACTTGCTATATTCGGCGACGATGTTCAGGCCATTTAATGCGACTGAGAGGTCATATTTTCTCTCATCGAAACAATGACAAACCATTTCTAGAGAGAGACAGGGAAATTTTCCCCCTTTGACCAAATCTAGGCTTAATAACCAAGAACATCATATAGGGCTCAGGCCCAATACCCTTCTTGCAAGACAATTGGCTAGACGAGGAAGCCAATGGGTGACCCTTGTCATCCAGTCATCCTTAGTCCAAGTCTATTCATTCATAGGTGGGCTTGGACATTGTATCAATCTTTGGATTACTTTTTTCTCCTTAGTAATAACTCTTGTCAGATGTGGGATCGAAGAGCTCCATGACCTCATATTCATATCTGATGGGATGGTTACTGCCCCTCTGTCCCGTTAACTTCTCTTATTTATGTAACTTCATCACTTTTATCTCCCCCTTTTCTCTCCTTCCATCTCCTTTCATTATGAGCCATAAAGATCGTTCGATTATTCCTTCCGTCGCTAACTCGTCAGAGTTGCGCATTATCGAATACCTTCTGAACTACCTCCTCGGTTGGCCGACCCTCGAGATCTTGCTACGTTCACTAAGATCGTATTATCATCTATGCACCATCCTTTTCCTTTTGTGGTGTCTAGTATCCCCTTTCGTCCTTCAAGATGTCTGTGCTTAGACATTATCAAGTTCACTTCTCCCAATCCATCCTCTAGCCCTTTTGAGGATGGTTTATTTTGAACTTTCTTGCACCGCTTTTGGAGGTGTGCCAAGGGTTCGTCTATACCGGCGATTTTATTGTCTCTGAGCTGACGATGATTGGTTTATCTTTGACAAACGTAAGGATAACATTTCTCTTCCATGCTATTCCTTTATGCCCATATCTACCAACCCCAAGGAGTGGAACAATCACTTTATACTTGTTTCCCCAGAAACGTTGTTGGAGAACATACCCTTGCACAACCCAGCCCTTGCCATTGAGGAAAATGCACTACCTTTAGATCCGTCGGAAGAATTGCAATGGAAGTAGATGTGTGAACATCCTTCTCGTGCCTTTCATTTCCTTGAGGAAATTATAGTAATGGAAGGTGTGAGTTCATTCTTACCCAATCAACCTAAGGCTCTTACAGATGGTACTGGTGAGATCTAATTGCCTTTGTTTTTCTTTTTCTTTTGTTGTACACATTTTTTATCTGGCCAAGTGTTTGCATATTTTTTTGTTGTCATTGAGCAAAGATACCGCAGTGGGCGCCGTTAGAGGGTGACTATAGGGGTGTGACGTTTATTCGTGGTGATGAAGTTGTTCGCAGTGATGAAGCTGCTTTTGGGACAAGTGATGAAGCTCCTTCTTCTCTAACCCCCCCTTCTTTTTTTATTATTAACATGAAAGTTTGTTCAAGATGCCTTTTGTTTTTTTGACTTCTCCCTTTTAGCACAACATACTGGGTTGCCTGAGTTGTCTAAGACATCACATCAGTTGGAGACCTCAATGCATGAGAAAGAGGTTCGTTGGAAGGAAGAACCCAGTCAGCTCTTGGGCGATCAGAAGACGTTAAAGGAAGACCTCAAGCTTTATAAGGCTGTATCTTCTACCGTTTCAAGGGATTTAGATGATTTGCAAGCCAAAATGATGATGGTGGAGGATGATAGCTAGAAACTTGCTTCTTACAAGCGATTTTAAAGGTTTTGGTCGATCCTTATCCTATCTCTTCAAGAACCATGGATATTTGGATTTACTTGAAAAGGCTTATGCAGTTTCTAAGGATGTAGGCTATCAGGAAGGGTTGAAGGATGGTTACGCATACTCCTTGAAGGATTTGAGCAAGAAAAAGAATCCTAAGTATAATTCTAAAGTCAAGAAACAACTTGCTAAGGTTCAGAAGGAGTTGGACGAGCAGGTCCCCCAGTGTTGGAACAACTTTCCTCTATTCCAGATGCCTTTTGCTTGGAGCTCGAAACTCTGTTGTCCTCTCTCGATTCTCAATCAGCTGATCCGATCCCTTGAGGACTAGCTATGATGGTGTTTTGTTTGGACAAACTCTATAAAACAATAGTTCGATATGGTTGTACATAATACATTCTAACTTTTCTTTTTGTGACATGGAGGCCTTTGTGTTGGGGCCTTCTTGAGTCATAACTCTGAGAGGCTTCAGCCTCTTCTTTTCTTGTTTTAACCTTGTTGGTTACCCTTTACACGCCTTTAAGTTTTATGTTTTGTCTTGTCTTTTGTTTTTATGCGAGTATTTTGGCTTCATGATCGTCGGTCCGCCTCGCCTATCCTGGTGCGAATAATTCCCTAATATATTGGACATTGTTTTCTGTATTCTCTTGTTTAACTGTATTAAACTACTACAATGCGGCTTTCGTCATAGGATTAGATAGAAAAGATAGCCAATATTCCATTGTTTTGCTTGTTTGGTGCTAATTTGTAACTTTTATTCGTGTTGTAAATCATACCTATTGTGCACGGGGTACAATTAATTTGTAACTTAACTTCTATTCAAGTTGTAAATTACCCTTCTGATGAATATAAGGTGGTTAACTTGTACCTTTGTTCAAGTTGTGTGTAACCCTTGTTATGAGCGAGGGATGGTTAATTTGTAACTTCAATTCGAGTTTTAAATTACCCTTATTACAAATGAATGTTGATACACAATGTCTGATGCCTGCGTCGTTGTGTCTTGTCAAATTAATAGGGCTTTGATTGTTAGAATTAGATTTTGTGTTTGTGTTCACATCCGTACGAATGAGACTCATCTGCACGGAAGAGTTCATCCGCCTAGTTGTTTCCCATGTCTATAAATACTTAGATGAACTCTCTCATTTTAACTTTTGCAATACGACAGTGAAGCCCTGTCAAATTGGAAACTCAGATGTAACTTTGAACTTAATGAATGATAAATATAAAAAATGAACTAATCTTGTGAAACTAACCTAAAATGATGGACGCAATAGATATCACCGGAACCTAAACGTCAAGACAAACGGTCCCAACAAGTAGCATCAGAGTAGGATGGCTGATATATGAGAGTTTACGCAAGAATTGGACATTCAAAGACCTTCTTTCTACTCTTTTTCTTATTTTTTACACTTCCTACGGACAAAATGAACTTGTTTTTAAAGGATTGTAAACAAGTCATTTTTAACCAACATACTGAAAAGACTGCTTAAAATTCAAACTTTACCATCCTGAAATTTTCAAAAAACAAGAAAAACCAAGTTTTTTCCTTCGTACGAACGAACTCGTTCACACGGACTTAGCTTCGTCCGCACGAACCAGGCTTGTCCGAACGAAAGAACATTTCATTCGTTTCAAAATTGTTGGTCCGCACGAAAGAGCTAATTGTTTTGAATTTGTTTGTTGATTCGCACAAATGTAGGTACATTCGCACAAAATTATTCATCCGTACAAGGGAACTCTTGTCTGTTTGTTTTCTGCTCGTCCGCACGAAAGCCTCATTCGCACAAGTTTAGGGTTCATTCATTTGAAACCCTCATCCGTCCAAGAATTTGTCATTTTTTCAAAACATCTATCATTCATTCCAATCTGAGTCTATCAAGGAAAACGAGTTTTATAACGCGTTTGCTACTAAACCCACTACCGTTGTCGAGAACCTTAACCTAGATAACGAGATGGGTACAACAACCAAACCCCTAATGTTACTGTGTATGAAAGACTATAAGGGGTGGTACGACAGATTTGAGACTTGGGTACAATCTAATCACGTTGATTGCTGCCTTGCAATTGAAGGGGAATATGTTATTCCAACTAGAGAAAACGGTGAGAAGATAAGTGTGACTCATTCATCAAGATGAGGTTTATAAAAGAGAAAAAAATGATGATTCTACTCCAGCAAGCAATTAAAGAAGACATCTTTATTCTGCTACAACATCAAGGAATGTCACAATCACTTTGGAATGCTTTAACAGTGATATATCAAGGAAATTAATCTGTGCAAAAGAATAAGAAGTCTCTCCTAAAGAAAGAGTTCGATATTTTTACTTCATTGAAGGGAGAATCTATGAGGCAACTGACTGATAGATACTGTCACTTGGTCGCTGGGATGAAGCGGATGAGAATCATAAAAGATGATGACGAGCGGGTAGAAAAACTTGTAGACGCATTACCGCATGGAGAGTGGTCTACATATTTGCTGATTCTAAAAATCAACTCTGCAAAAATTCATCGAGAAATTGGAAGCTCATGAGCTTGAGCTAAGAAAGATGATAAAGATGAAGGGTGAAAGTGTTTAGCAAGATATAGGTTTGTATTACAAAGGAAGTGATTCTTCAAATATTCAGAGTCTGCTGATACATCTTATATTAATTCATCAAGCTGCAAGAACGGTTATTCTAGTAGTGATAGTTATTCTTCATATCCTCAACAATTCCAGACATTTGATCCGAATATTCCTACCCAAAGTCCTTATTCTTCACAGAGCGCTAACAATTATTCGAGTCTGAATAATTTAAAGTCTCATGTTCTTCAATGCAACATTGTTGTCAACTTATAGAATGCTCAAGGTCTTACAGAGGCTACAACGAAAGAGCATATAATATTCCTCGCATCAATCCTCAAGTCATTTGAATGCCTAATTGCTGGGAGAAGTGGTAACAACAATATGACTAAGGAGGATTAAGATTAGATCGACCCTGAGGAGACAGAGTTGATTGATATAAAATGGTGTATGGCAAGTGCAGTACGTAGAGCTCAGAGGTTTATGGAGATTCCTAGACGTAGTAGTATTCGAGGGCCAGATTCTAAACTGGGTTTGACAAGTCAAAGGTTACTTGTTTCAAATGTAAAGAGAAAGGCCATTAAACGAGAGTGTACAAACCTTGAAGTGAATGACAACAACATCTTGTTTGGTGGAGATTACTACAAGAAGGCTATGTACCAAAGAATTTTCAACATCCACCAAATATTTCCAGGCCAATACTAATAGAAGATGGATCCAAATCCAAAGACAAGGCATTAGTTGTTACACAAGAAGATGTAGAGTTCAACTGGAACTTTCTCATTCCTAAACAAACACTCTTGCACACATGGCTGAATTGGTGGAATTGGAAGTATCTGAGAAGATAGTGGATGAAGAAATGGTTGAGAAAGCCGCAAAAGAATCTTGTGCTGAGGTTAAGTTTGATGAAAGCCCAAAACAAGTAAGTGAAGCTGAATTAATTCTAGAGAATGAAGTTTTCCAAATACCGGCAAATGAGGTTATTAACAATGCATTTCAATCTGTACTACCTCTTGATGTTTTCAAATCTTTTGCAGGTTTCTTTGGCGAGGAAGGTAACTACGATGTTTTACATTTTAGTGATGATGAGAAAGAACCTGTAGAAGAAATCATCGATGTGTCTAAAGAGATGAACGTTGAAACATTTAGAGAGATCGCAGAGAAGGCAATGATAGCACAACTGAAAGAGGTAGTGAAACCATATGAAGAAAACCAAGTTGTGACCAAGTCGGTAGTAGAAGAGGTTAAAAAAGAAACATCCTTTCAATGCAAGAAATGTATTGAACCATGCGAGTCATGCATTGAAAAGGATGAAAATTACAAAATTTTGAAAAAACATACAGACGATATGTCATATGATCTAAGAGTGTGAAAGAAGCATACCATAAACTACGAAAGTCATTTAACCGGTTTCAGCTAGCTAACAAAGAAAATGATACAACAATTTCAATGCTAAAGAAAAATAATTTGGACGAGATAAACCGTGATTAATAATCATATTGACACCATTGCTAAATTAAAACAGGAGTTAATCTAAGATCGAAACTGAGCGTGTTGCTAAGAAATCGATAAGTTATTCCATAGCATCAAATGTCTTAGACCATATTTTTCCCAAGCCTGCATGTAAAGATGAATCAGCAGAAGATGTCAACGGATACCACAACAAAGGTGTTGGGTACCATCGAATTCCACCCTTGATGTGGAGTAGTTATTCCAAAAAAGAATCCGAACAGGATGGATAAGGCCTTAAACATTGAAAATGAGCTAATCTTGTGAAACTAACCTAAAATGATGGATTACGCACATTATTGTTAGGAATAGATATCACCATAACCTAAACGTCAAGACAAACAACCTTATTAAGTGGTATCAGATCATTTCATATCTTCAAATAGGAAAACCGTGTTTGAATATTCTACAACTTCAATCAAGCAATTGATATCTTCAAATAATTCCCCCTCGATTGATGATTTGGGTTTGCATTTGCAATAGAATATTCCCCCTAAAATGATTCCCCTGGAATGACACTTCAGTTCTTTGTTTGCTTAGTTCTCGACCTCCTTTGGTTTACTTAATTGCAATCTTCACGATAATCACCATCTTGAATCTAATCAATGCAACATCTCCATTTCAACGTTAATCACATCCGCGTTCAGTTTTTGATTTACCACTTAGCTCAATCTCTTAATTTTCAAAAACCCAACTAGCAATTGATAGAAACTTCGAACATCACACTGATAAACTTCAAGTCTGTGATACCAACGAAAATCTAAAATTCTGTCTTCCGTAATCAACTGTAAGCTCAACTTGAATAGATAATCAATGTAAACAGTAATCACTACAATCAACAAATCTTCATCGGATAATAAATCATTTGTTAACACATTGTGATCTAAGACAAATTCTTCCACGATCAAATTCATATTGTTCCTCTTCAGTCACGATAATAGATGTATAGCCTTCTACGTTAGTCCTGGTAGCAACTTAATCTACAAACATCCTTATTCCCCGGCGATTAGTCCAAAAAACAACTCATTTGCTTGAAGATTAACTATTTTGACACTCTAGACTATCATAAATTTGTCGTGTATCTAATATCTTGAATGATCCCTGATATCTTTTAAGTATCAACAATACTGATGTATCCTCTTGATGCTAATCCTACTAACTAGCTTGTACTTAGACTCGGGACTCAAACCCTTAGACATCAATCTGATCAGAATCTAAAAACTTTGAGCTGTCTATGTTCACAAACTAACGAATCCAAGATCCTATACATCCCTAGACAATCTAAAGTCAGAACTACTCGAATACTATTGTACATTTTCCCGTCTAAATTTCCAAAAGTGTCTAACATTTGAAAAAATTTTATTCCCCCTCATTTTGGCAAATTGTAACAACTTTAAACCCATCACTGAATTTCCCCCTCAAAATAGGCAAATTCAGTTATCTCTTTTCATTGAAAACCTCAAATATGACATTTTGCTCCACAAAAGTCAAATTTTCATCAAATGCAGATTTTACGTTTTGGCCCATCAATAGTCGCTACTCTGAATAATAATCATTCTACACAGGTATACGTGACTACCCCATTAACTTATCTACTCTGTGATCACATCATTATAACAATTCTCCGAAACCTCCAACGTTGTCCCTAGATATCTCAAATTAGACGTTAAAATCTTGAAAAGTTTCAATCACCAAATGTTTTTTGGGCACATGTCTCGTCACCACGATCTTAAAAAAAATTAGGCATTTTTTACATATTAATGCGGATGAAATATTTTCATTCGTGCGAATGACTTGTAGATTTGGGACGAATTAAGCTAGTTCACGTGGACGAGGTCTGGTTCGTATTGATGAAAGCTTATTCGTGCGGATGAATGTTGATTCATGCGAATAAACTTCTAGTTCGTGCGGATTAACTCCATTATTCAAACGAATAAGGCTCATTCGTGCGGATGAATGACTCTTGCGCACGAATGTGGCCTCATGGGCACAAAACTCACTCGTCCATTCGAAACATCATTGTTCACATTTTTTGATCCAAAATCTTTATTTCTTTTGAATTAGATGATGATTCTTCCACAGACATGGTCGAAAATCATTACTAATTAATCCTATGGTTTCAGTTTTACTTCTTATTGGTGGGTTTAGACGGAAGTTTGGATATGATAAAACTAATTCGGTAGAAATCTCGTAAAATAGTTAAAAGTAGAAGGATTCCATTCATACCCAAAGAGCATACATTATTTTACAAGCTGGAGAGAGCATCATGTAATAACTCCAGCATTTCCCCTAAATTCTTCAAAACTCGACAACTATGAACACATGAACCCTATATATATATATACATGATGATTTAGGACAAATGAGCTTGTTCGTACGGATGGGTTCTCATCCTCTCCAATGTCTCATGTGTTCGTTCCTAACTCTCAACTATACAATATTCAACACACGCTCTATCAAGCCTATTCGCACAGTGGCGGAGATACATAATATGCTCTAACAATGAAAGATGGTTAATTTGTAACTTCTATTGAAGTTGTAAATTACCCTAGTCATTTGAACTCTGGCGACTTTGTCCATGCCCTGGCCACGTTTCTTCGCACTATTGTCGTGCTTGCGTACACGTTATTTGAGGATGGGACCAGTACGTCCATCTACCATGGTTCCTTCCATTGTCTCTTGGTGCTTAATACGTTGAAATATATTGTCACCATTTGTGGTGTGTTAAATAAGTGTCAAAGAAGGAACAATATATTCAATACCACTTCATCGGAAATCTTTCGGCACAAGCTAGTTCAAAAAGTAATACAAAAGATCAGAGTCATTATTTCTTGACAATGACCAAAAGGAAAAGGGTTTGGTTTTATCCTTCACATTCTTTTATCTTGACTCCCATGTGGTTTTTGACTATTTTCGTCTTACATGTAATACTTCCTTAACTGCATTAGATTCCACATCCTTGGGATTTCTTTCTCATCAAGAGTTTCGAGTTTGCATGCTCCTTTTCCATTGGCCCATGTCACTCTCTGGAGCCTTCCCATTTTGGGCCTAGTTTCCCGGTATCTTCTTGTAAGATGGCTTCTGTCACACCCCGACCACGTAAAACAAAGAACCACGGCGGAAACGTCATTGAGTAATGTCACAGAACTATTGTTTCACAACTCATGGAATCTAAAATTTTATTTTATTAAGTTAAATGTTTACATTGTCTTGGGATAAACAGAAACAACACATAAATAAATTTTCTTTCGTGTTTTAAGTCACTAAGGCCCGCGTCCATTCCTATGTGAAGCATCATATTATCAAGCATTGACTCCTGAAACATATGTGAAAAGAGAGTCAGCATAAAAATGCGAGTGAGTACATAGGTTTTGTGAGTGTGTCAAAGTGGTGGCTTTGTATACATATTGCAACACCTCGGCCGACTACAAGAGTCGTTAAGTGAAAACCTCGTATCAAAAGTGTTTGATATTGCAATAAAATTAACCAACTAAAACAAGTTGGTTAGAATTGTGAAAACCTTATAGCCATGAATCTTGACCAAAACGTTTCTTTTGTAAAAGCCTTGTAATAGATTTATTCAAAAGCAAACTTTTATGGTTTATATCTTTAAGTGAAAATGATTGCATGACATTGTTCAAAACCATTTGTCCATGTTATAAACCATTTGTCTGTGTCATAAACTATTCGTCCGTCTTATAAATAAATCGTCCGTGTCATAAACCACTTGTCCATGTCATAAACAAATCATCCATGTTTTTAATTGTGAAAAATTTTAATCGTTCTTTAATGAACACATTCAAACATGTGTTAACTATATCACTAAAGGGTATCTTTAATATACAACGCTTGTATTGCTCTCCCACAACCCGTTTTCACGGTTTAGGCTGCTCCCATTTCGCTCGCCGCTACTACGGGAATCGCTTTTGCTTTCTTTTCCTCTGGCTACTAAGATGTTTCAGTTCGCCAGGTTGTCTCTTGCCTGCCCATGGATTCAGCAGCAGTTTGAAAGGTTAACCTATTCGGGAATCTCCGGATCTATGCTTATTTTCAACTCCCCGAAGCATTTCGTCGCTTACTACGCCCTTCCTCGTCTCTGGGTGCCTAGGTATCCACCGTAAGCCTTTCCTCGTTTAAGGGTCTCTTTAACTAGACTAACAAATCAAGAAATGATTTGTCAATCAGAAACAATTTCTGTCATTACCCAAACTTCCACCAAATCTAGTGAACAGTCCGATATGGGATTGTCAGTCCTATGGTACCATAACATACAACTGGTCGGCTCGGCTAAAGCTAATGAATGGCATTCGTGTTATGGATAACGCATCAACAAGTTGTTCACATTATTGAAATCGTATTTTTTTTAAAAACTGAAAATGATTTAGCATATGAGTCACCCTAAAACATTTGCAAAATGTAAAAGAGGGGAACTATGTACTCACTTGGGATTGCGAAAGTGTTCTTGATCAATGGAATAAACAAAGCTCAAATGTGTCCAAATGTGTCAGATAAATAAGTAGCCTGTCGGGACTACAAACGGGAGATCAGATAGAATGAAGTCTTATAAGCCATACGAGTGTTGGAACTCATGTGATATGGTTTAACAAACTTAACATTCTGATTGGAAAGGACCCTAAATGCTTTTGAACCATTATGACTCGTTAGGGTATTAGCGTAAACGTGTGATCGGATGGTTAAACATGTCTATGATAAGTCTTAAATGCCCAAACATGTTTGAAAATGTTATAACATCAATTTATATATAAAAAAATTAGTTACATGTGTTTAAAATGGATTTATGCACAAAAGGGCATTTTGGTCATTTTTTTAAGAATATAGAAGTAACATATCATAACACCAACCAAATGACGTGATCATAAGGTATAACTTCAATAGGTTATTCCCTATACAATTATGATCACAAATATGTGTTTGGTCGGATCCTAAGATCGACCAAACGGGTCAGATTTGAAAGTCAAAGTGGCGGTCATGACTGTTCGACTTACGACCCTAAATAAGCACTAAACTAGAAGTGACGAGTTAGACATGTCAAAATATGTCTAACTAAGTATATAAAACTGATTTAGTATCAAAACTTGGTGTTTAGATACCCAAATATAGTTTCATCGTAAAATGCACATCATGCGCATTTTTGATCGAAACTTTGACTCGTCACTTCGACTAGTAAACGTGGTAAGCAGAAGGTGAAATCATTAGGGATTATAACCTTTGTGATTACGGTCACGTTGCAAAGTTCAATTGAACTTTGACTTGACCAAATATGGTCAGAACCAAAAGTCAATCTGGAAACCAAACTGTTCGACTTTTAGCTTAAAATAGCTAAAATAATGAAAGAACTAGGAAGAGTACTTACTCGTGTTGAAGAACACTTTCGGAACTGAAGATATGAGGCTTCGAAAGGCTGGAAACAAGCTCCAAGAAGGATAGAAAGAAGAACTTCACACTTTGCTTTGAAGTGTTTTGAAGTGGTGTGAAAAAAATGAAAGAATCATAGGGTATTTATAGTATTTTAGGATCAAGGAGGTGATGACAAGTGTCCTCAAGTGCGGATTAGTGTCCTAACATGTGTCAACACCAAATTAAGTATGGAAAAATGAGTGCTAGGTGTCAAAAATTAGAGATAGGTGGCAAACTTGGTGAAGAAGCAAAAACCTTTATTATTTTTTGACATTTTTTGCCCTTGGACTTGTATTTTGACTTGTTTGCCATTTTTAACCCCCTTTAACCTAATATTTAGGTTATATAAAGGTGTTAAGACATGTGTAACTTGTATTATGCCCTAATTTAATATGGATGTCGGTTCGTTCGGTTGTACGATTACGCGTTTCGCAAAAATGCGTAAAACGCTTTAACCAACATGAAAATGATCGAAATTGTGCAACAATTGACATTTTTGCATTCTCATCAATGAAATACAACATTTTGTTGAATACAAAAATATTTGGATTGATACATATGGTTCGTATCTTGAATACAGACCAACAGACTTTCGCAGTTTGACGAAAATAGTCCCTAGACTTGTATAAGCGTGTTTTTGTCATATCTAACCCTTCAAAACTTATATTTAAGTTATGTAAAGGGTATTTAGGGTATGTGTAGCTTATGTCCATGTTTTAGAGTGTATGTCGCATTAAACTGATTGCATTTGAGTGTCAGTTAATGAATTACTTCCAAAAACAAATTTGAGGGTTCCAAATCGTGCAAGAAATTGAAAATTTTCAAATGTCTTAGATAATTAAACAAATTTCGGAAATAAAACACAAGGTTTCATTGAATACGAAATTGTTTGTAATTGTACAATGATTGAAAAGGCACAAATGTCACAACTTCATTGTCCCTGAGGACTAAATCTCCTAAGACTAGGTTGAGCTTTTTATTCTTACATTATAGTTCTTTTCATATATTGCTTATCTTCGGCTTCTAGAATGACGTCTATTTCCCGCCTTTCCACCAACCTATTATGGTTTGTCCTCAGGTCATTTTCATTTTCTACTCTTCTTACTCTAAGTCTTGCGGTGGGAGACCTATTTCAGCAGGAATCACCGCTTATGTCCCGTACGTGAGGCTATATGGGGTCTCCACGTTCGATGTTTTTGGAGTTGTTTTGTATAACCATAGTACGTAGGGTAGTTCTTTCAATAAACCTTTTTTCTTCCTAGTCTTCCATTCATGCATATTCCCAAACTTTGGTTTGCTCGTTCAACGAGGCCATTGCTTTTGGGTGAGCCATTAAAGTGAATACTTGTTTTACGTGCATTTGTTCGCACCAAGGCCTGAAGGGTTTATTAGCAAATTGCACCCCGATGTCACTACCAAGCTCCTAAGGGATCCCGAATTAGCATACAATATTATCTAGTATGAATCTTTGCATTTGTTCCCCTGTGATTTTTGCCAGAGGTTTTGCTTGTATCCACTTTGTGAAATAGTCGATGAACACTACCACATATTTTACTCCTCCTTGGCCTTGGGAAAAGGCCCCATGATGTCTATAGCCCACTTCTGAAAGGGCCATGACGTGGATCAAACCATAGGATGTCTGTGTCTATGTGTGATCGGCGCATGTACCTAGTAGTTATTGCATTTCTTGATCTCTTCAACAACACTATTATACATCCAATTCAAGAAAACAAAAACAAGCGTTCATGGCCTTGGCTATTACCGTCTTTGGCCTTAAATGCATCCCACAAATCCCGTCATGTATCTATTTTATCATGTATTTCGCCTCTTCTTTATCCACGAGGGATGGTCCTTGGTAGGACCTTCGGTACAATTGTCCCTCGATGACCTCATATTCTAGTGTTTTCACTCGTATCTTTCTTGCCAATTGATCGTCTTTTGGGGGAAATCCATCTTTTAAGTATTTTAAAATTGATGTCATCTAAAAGTCCTATTCCTCCTCGATCGTAGACACCTCATTATAGGTTATAGAAGGAGCCATTAGAACTTCCACCTTGACTTCTTTCACTAGGTGTTCAATCACCATAGATGCAAGCTTGCTTAGAGTGTTAGCCTTTCTATTCTGACCCCAGGGAATGTAATTAAGCTTGAAAGGATGAATTGGCCAGCTCTTTAAACTTTACCACATACTCAACCATCATCCCATCTTCGGCGTGGTATTCCCTGTTAAACTGTTTGACTACAAGCTGGGATTCGGAGTGTGCTTCTACGTTCTAGGCTTTGACCATTTTAGCTAATCTTAGGCCTTCCAAGAAAGCCTCATACTCAGCTTTGCTGTTTGTGTTCTTGAAGTCTAGCGTATGGTATAAGTGAGCTCAATGCCTTTGGGGCTGATCAAGGTTATCCCGTTATCCCTACTCTATTCCCTTCTTCACTGGAAAGACCGTCGGTACGCAGTTACTAGACAACCAATTCTTCTTTCTCCTTTTCTTTTTCTTCTAAATCTTTCCATATTTGGAATTCTTTCTCTTCTTCCTCTAGGACCTCAGCCAGGAAATCCGCTAGGATTTGGCACTATAGAGTTGTTCTTGTCTTATATTCTATTCTATGTTTTCCCATCTCTACTTTCTACTTGGCCAGCCTTCCTAACAATTCTAGTCGCCGCGAGACCTTTTGAAGCGGCCGGTCTGACAAGACTATAACCTTATGTGCTAGGAAATATCTTCTCAGTCGCCTGGTTACGAATATTGATGCTGGACTAAAAGTAGTCTAATTAAAATAATTGAAATTAACCTAAATCTAGACTCAAAGTAATACTCGAGACACCTAAACTCGACAAAACTACTAACTGATAAGTGGACCGATCAATTGTAGTAAGCTTAAGTAAGTCCGGATATTGAACCCACGAGACTCTCTAATTACGTTAACGACTCTATTTAAACTATATTGACACAATTTATTTTATATTTGGGGTGGGGGGTTTACTAAAAATCCTAAAATTATAATTAAACTAAAGTTAACTTAACTAAGACGACTTAAAGTGCAATTTCGAAGCGAAGATTTAATTCAATGATAATGGAATAACTACCTAGGTTAGAATTTTTATTACTATTGAATGTTTTTTACTTGAATAATAATGTGCCAGGGAACTGGGATATTAAAATACTAAATCCTATGGAATACCGAACAGGTTTGCTGACCCTTCTCGGGAAGACACCTATGATGTCCTAAAGAAAACTATGTTTACCGGTTTATAAGATTCCCTTTCGGTTATCTATTGTTTAATAAAGTGTCTAGAATAGTTAACTATCTCTCAATAGGAGCTTAGACTAACTAAAGTTCTTGATTTGGTTTAACCGCCTCAACTATGGTAGGTAAACTAAAATCAGGTTTCTCTCAAAACCTAATCCTAGCAATTTACCTATTTAATTCAGTTAATAAACTATTATTTCTCAATAATTAAGTTTAATATAATGTCAAGATTAATTATTTTTTCATTCAGCTGTTTCTAGGGTTTATTGGCCAATTTACCGAAAGATCACCCGAACCCGTTAAGACTCGACAATCAACATAAACCTATTCTTAGAAAGACATTCAACTAGATCTATGTGAAACAATTAAACAATCAATAATTAATTCAAAACATGCAAATACACCAAATCAATTCACCAAAGTTTACTACTTTATTAAAAATCCCATAATCAAAGTGAGTTTAAAAACTGAATTCATCAAAACGAAAACAAAAGCTAAAGGTTAAGAAAATCGGTAACAAAACCCGGGATTTCTATGATCTCTAGGTTCCTAGCTTCAATCCAATGATTCCCGAACAACTTCTCCTTCATAACCTAGTTCAAGATCACTAGAAATTGCCTCTTGAAGCTCGCAATTCGTCTATGACTTGTAATTAGAGTTAATCTCTAATTAAATAACCTTTTCAACCAAAACTGATCCGAGTTCGATACTATCTAACATAAAGGTCCTCTCACTGGCCGTGAGAGGCTTCAGTTAACCGGTCGCGCCCCGCAACCGGGTTGTATTTCTCCGTAATATCTACCTCCTCTCGCCACCCGCGAGAAGAGTGTCTTCTTGCGGTCTGGGCCGCCAGAGGAGTATTTTCCCATTTTCTCGATTCATTTCTTCACTCGACTTCCAATTACGATCCGGCTCGGTTTCCTTCAACATTTTAGCTCATTTTCTCCTCTTTTCAGCTATTTCCACCAACCAAGACCTGCGAAACATAATTGGATTAAAAGTAGATAAATTCTTATAAAACCGAAATGAATATTAACGAAACTAGTACAAACTATACACGATAAATAGATGTATTATTGAATATATCAAATATCCCTACACTTACTCTTTTCCTTCTCGAAAAAGAATTATGCAAAACGGAATCATAGCCAAGTAAATATTTGAATTCAAACGAATAAGATTATTTATTAAGGTTGAAACTTGTATTAACCGCGATTGTAAGTATATGTGTCCACTTAAACTCAAAACTCGGTTTAAAGTTCTTATCATGTAAATTTAGTTTATGTTCGGTCAATCTACCTAAGGTCTACACTAAGATCCACAATATACCTATTCCCACCTCAAGTTTATTGAACAAAAGGAACAAATCATTCGATCAATTTCCTAACCATTTTATACCAAAATCAAGAGAATTAAAAACCAAGTAACTTTCTTTTTTTCTTTTTTTTCTTTTAAGCACTTGATTATTTTTGCATACCTAACCTAGAGGTTTTCTTAACCAGAGTCACCATCCCGAGAGCGACAACATGGGCTTCGACATTTAGGCTAACTTTTTCAACTTATCCTAAAAGAAATCTAAGTCAGAGTCACCATCCCCAACAAAGATTACAGAGGCCTCGTCTACACTTTCAATCGAGCTCAATTTTTTTCTATATTTTTTCTTTTTATTACATGATTTAAAATTCTAAAGATTTTAGCTTATAACGACATTCCTTATACTATTTTTGGTGGTTTCGGCTTCCCATTTTCCTAGATGAGTACCCACTAGAGACCGACATTTAAGGTGTATTAATCTCAAAGAAACTAAGAACCGCATCGAGCCTACTCACATATCCCAAGCTAGACACAAACTCAACCCATTATTAGCTCATATTATCATTATTTGAATCTGAATAAAAACTCAACTTTTCTATCATTTTCCGTTTTTATTTTGCAAACTTCTTCTTCAAAAGACATTTTCTGATTTTTTTAATTTTTTTAAATAAAAATCCTAACTCTATGGCTCAACTATCCCATCCCCACACTTAAATTTTGCATTTTCCCTAATGCAAGGATGAGAATACTCAACTAACTAAATAATAAAAACTAAAAAATAAATAAATAAAATATACAAACTATACAAATGTGCCAGTCAATTCAAAATAAGCCCTCTAATCCGATCAAGCTCAGCAAACAATTCTCAACCATCACACGCGAACGGAAGGGGCAAAATAAACACCATTCCTATCAACAAACACAAATAACTTCCAAACATAACATAACATAATAAATAAATAATTGTTCAACAGAAGTTAACCACAACCATCACCCAAGCCAACCGAACAAACCCAAATGTAAAGTGATTAAAGTAAACATACAGACCAATGAGAGGATGAAAACAACATAAAACAAAAATATAAATCACTAAGAAACCGCTGCCTCTGACTAATCATCATCCTCCTCTTCATCTGATTACTCAAAAACTTGGTATGGCTGCACATCTTCCATACCGCTCGACCCTGGCTGCCTCTAATGCTGAAAATATGATGGAACTCCCATGTGTAAGTTTCCCATCATGTACCGCATTCCATCCTCCAACCTATGCTGGCCCTATTCGTGCATCCTACGGCTCTCCCTCATCACCTGTTTGACCCCACCGAACTGTTCGTCAACATATCCCCTCAAATCCCCGAATCTTGTCTCCATCCTGTGATATAAAGAATCTAAAGTAAGTCGGTCTGGACAGGGTTGTCTTAGAGGATATTGCCTGCCCGGTAGTTCCTGACGGATCACTAGTCTTTGATAGTGCGGAGGAACAGCTGATTGCATAGACGATGCAGCCTGAGAAGCATGAGGAGGTTGAACCTGCGGACCATGCCTAATAGGCTCCCAAGTGATAGGCTCATGAGATGACAAAATCCCAGCAGTTTGTAAATCCCGCACTCCCATGAAGCAAGGAGATGGCCCCTCTCGCATCTTATCTCTTGGTACCTATCAAATGCCCCGAGACTTTCCGCAAACCAAGTAATCAATAGCCCACAATAAATCCGAGCCCTCGGACCTCCTTTCCATTGCCGCTTCATTGACCACGCAAAAATGCTTGCCAAGTTTGCGAACTGCTGCTCTAACATACACATCAAACAAAACAAGCTGACCTAGTTAACCTTGTTATCACCCTGCCCCCTGTTGACTAATATAGCTGCCTGAATCTTGTGAATAAACTGTAGACCAGATCAATAATATCGCTAGCCACCATGTTGTTTGAGTAAGGCGCGGACGATAGTGTGCCCCAAAATCTAGCCAGCTCGTCTGTTTGTACGGTATGCGGGTGCCTCCTCTTGAATACTCCCCTGAGGCTGGTAACGAACTCATGCGATTGAAGCTCATCCACCGTATAGAACTGTGTAGCAACGACGAATTGAGGAATGGTCATCCCACACATATGCCTTTCAGAGCGAAGGACACAACATCACTCTCACCAAAATTCCCCTACTTGTACTCAAAAGTCGAATGGAACTCTAGAGTAATTTCTTTGTATTGCGTCTCATCACAATCCAGCACCCTTCTAAATTTATCACCCAGCAACTGCTCAATTCTGCCCCTTTGACCCAGATGGTCCAACATGTCCCAATCTATTCTTCGGTACGGTAATAGATCTACCATAATCAAATTGGCTAGCCTCTCATTTTCGTGCAAATCTGGCTCAAATTGCAGCAGCGGACTGTATCTTAATCTCATACTCTGCCCATGGGGGCCACCGTCCCCAATATATCTAACACTCCTTCTCTGCCCGAAATTTGGGGGCAACGGTTGAGTTTCTGCTGGGTCCCCTCTTGGTCTAGCTGCGGGCCCTCTCTTCTTTTTTCCTAGTCTACAAGAACTGCCTTCGCCTGACATTTACAAAAACATTCAATTCACAAGAAAAAAATAGGTAGACTGTTAGAAACATAAACCATTTTTTAGCAATGTCCGTATAGCATTACATTCTTGGTCATGACCAGAAAAGACAAGTTACAAAAGTTAGACATATTATTGGGTTATCGTTAGCAAAAATACCAATTTGTTAGACCAAATCTCGCCCAAATGGAGATTGAGTATGGGTGAGAGATCTTATATTCATAAATGCCCAAATTGCCAACTATACCCCAAAAATACATAAAAACACGACACTACCTCCTCTCGGCACTTTAATTGTCCTCAATTAATTCCCAAGTGCCGAAAAACAACCCAACATTGAGTCCCAAACAAACTTTATATTCATTGCAGAAGAAACGGGTAAAACTTTTTTTGTTAAAAACGTGATTTTTATGGTAAACATTACTAACCCAAATCCCCACACTCAATGTTGAAGCATACCAAACCAATCCACCCGCAAAATATAACCATTAGAAACCAAACCATCGCAACAAGAATCTGTGTTCAATCCCTACATCCCAATCAAAGTTAACCCCAAACCCTCAAGGAAACTAACATGCAACCTAAACAAGATCCGACACTAAAACATATGAAGCAACTAACTAAAATACCCACAATTACAGTACAAAAGTTGCAAGAAACACATACCTCAACGTCGATCTACACAGAAAAGCTAAGAAAATGAAGTATAAGTTGCAAGACCCTTAAAAGCCTGTTTTAATGGTGAAAGGTGAAAACTTTAAGTGGGAAATCAGTTAGGGACGATGTGGTGAAGCGGTGGTGGAAGATTTGGGTGAATTGAGAGGTGGTTGGGAGAGTGGTAGCCGTATGATAGAGGAGAATAAATTAGGGTAAAAGTGAAGAATTTTGGGATAAAAGCTGCAAATTTGGTGTTAAAGTCCTCGCGGGCCGTGAGAGAGTTTATGTTTTCTCACGCGTGTCGCGACCATCTCTTTTTTATTCTGGAGTTAATGGCTCTCGCGGGCCGCGACTATATGAGACCCTGACTCTCGCGGCCTGCCGGAGGGCAATGTTTACAGAAAGTTTCTTATTTTTTTGCGAGTTCATTGCCTTAGAAAATATTTTTTGATCAAGTGAAACTTTGTAAAAACCCTCTTAGCACCCGGTTTTTGTATGAACTTACCTGCAACTCCATTTCTTTGTTGGTTGTGGCTACGTGTTGGTGATATATCCCTGCAAAAGACGAAACGACACAAAAAACACAAAACACAAACTACGAAAAACAAGCATTAGCACTATAAAAACATAAAACGTAAACTGCTACTAAACATTACAAACTCTACACTTGAGTTTTCACTCAAGGCCCTATGCGGTGATGTGAGGTGGAACTTCGAGAGGAGTTTCCTCCATCTCGGTGGAATCTATCGGCCCTTCTAGGTAATGCTTCAACCTATAGCCATTTACTTTCCAAGTGCCTCCATCGGCTCCATCTCTCAACTCTACCGCCCATACGGAAATACTTCCTTAACCACGTAAGGTCCTGTCCACTTGGATTTAAGCTTTCCGGTGAATAATTTCAATCTTGAATTATATAAAGGCACCTTGTCACCGACTTTAAAATCCTTCAAACCCTTTAACTCCTATCATGCAATGCCTTTGTTTTCTCCTTGATACTCCATGATCGTTCATTGGCTGCATCTCTAAGAGCTTCCAACTCATGAATTTGGAAATACCATTTCTTAGCTGCTTTGGTAAGGTCTAGATTTACGGTTTTAAGCACCCATAGTGCTCGGTGCTCGAGTTCTACTGGAGGATGGAAAGCTTTGCCATAGACAATCATGAATGGAATGGTACCTAAAGGTGTCTTATAGGCAGTTCTAAACGCCCATAATGCATCATCGAGCTTATCTGACCAATCCTTTCTACTTTTGCCTACCGTCTTCTCTAAGATTCTCTTCACTCCTCCGTTTATATTCTCAACTTGACCGCTCGTTTGAGGATGATAAGTGGTGGAAAAATGATGAGTGACACCGTAACGTGCTAATGCCTTTTCCATCACGGTATTACAGAAATGGGTGCCACGATCACGGGCTCGAAGTGTACCGAAGCGAGTGAATAACTTTTTAAGAAATCTCCCACCACTCGGGCGTCATTTATAGGTAAAGCTTAAGCTTCGACCCACTTAGAGACATAGCCGATTGCCACGAGGATGTGCTGATTCCGGCTAGAGACGGGAAACGGTCTCATGAAGTCAATTCCCCAAACATCAAATATTTCAAGAATTTGGATCGGATTTTGGGATCTCATCCTTAAATGAGATATTGCCGGTACGTTGGCAACAATCGCATTTCCTAATGAATTCTATTGCATCCTTAACTATCGAGGGCCAATAAAAACCAAATAAAAAACTTTTTGGACGCAAACGTGTGGACCATGGTGACCTCCCATTAACCCATCATGCACATGCCTAAGGATTTCTATCCCCTCTTCTCGACTCACGCACCGTCGGAGAATCCTATCTCCTCCTACCTTAAACAGAAATGGGTCATCCCATATATACCTACTGACATCCCTAAAGAAATTCTTCTTCTGTTGAGTGGTCATACCCTTAAGAACTACTCCATTTGCGAGGTAGTTTGCAAAATCCCAGAACCCATGGCATATCCTCCTTCTTCACCGCCACAAACTCTACCGTTTCATGAGGGAATCTATCACCTATTTCCTCCTCACGAATCTCTTCTCTTCTCAGATCTTCCAGTCGGGATAGATGATCGGCGACTACATTCTCTGCTCCCTTATTATCCTGAATTTCAATATCAAATTCAGAGAGTAGGAGAATCCACCAAATAAGACGAGGCTTAGCGTCCTTCTTTTTGAAGAGGTAACGCAAAGCCGCATGATCGGTAAAGACTATGGTCTTGGAAAGCATGAGATATGAACGGGACTTATCGAATGCAAAAACTATGGCTAAGAGTTCCTTCTCGGTACTGGTGTAATTCCCTTGGGCGTTATTAAGGGTTTTTGCTCGCATAATAGATAGGGTGGAAGTGTTTATCTCGTCTTTGGCCCAAAACTGCACCAACTGCATAGTCGCTCGCATCACACATGAGCTCAAAAGGTAAGCTCCAGTTGGGAGATATGAGAATTGGGGCACTCACGAGTTTCTCTTTCAAGATAGCAAAGGCCTTAAGGCATTCTTCGTCGAAGACGAAAGGAACATCCTTCTCAACGGGTCAGGTCATGGGTCGTGTAATCTTAGAGAAATCCTTAATAAATCGCCTATAAAAACCCGCATGACCAAGGAAACTACAGATGGATTTCACACTCGTCGGTGGAGGAAGTCTACTAATGGTATCTATTTTTTCTCTATCTACCTCGATGCCAGCTCGAGATATCTTATGGCCTAACACGATCCCCTCTGTCACCATGAAGTGCCACTTTTCCTAGTTTAACATCAACCTAGTCTCCACACACCTCTTCATCATTGCTTCAAGATTACGAAGACATTGATCGAAGGAATTTCCATAGACAGAAAAGTCATCCATGAAAACCTCCATGGATTTCTCGATCATATCCTGAAAAATGGCAACCATGCACCGCTGAATGTCACTAGAGTGTTACATAATCAGAAAGGCATGCGGTGATACGCGTATGTGTCGTAAGGATATGTAAAGGTTGTATTCTCTTGATCCTCCGGAGCGATAGGGATCTAGAAGTAACTTGAAAACCCGTCGAGGAAACAATTATTGACCCACGAGATGCTCTAGCATTTGATCAATGAACGGAAGTGGAAAGTGGTATTTTCGGGTGGCGTTGTTCAATTGTTGGTAATCAATGCACACACGCCAACCGGTGACCGTACACGACGAGACGAGGTGTATGCCTACACACCGCGCTAAGGTCGTGGCCATTATCTAATGTAATGAGCCGAGGATATCCAGGACACGGTAATTTAACCCCCGATATTTAAGTTATCAAATAAAACTGATTAAAACGGAAAATGCGGATTTAATAGCCACAATCCGGCATTTGATTGATCCCATTTCCTACTAAGCGGTAATAATTTACCGTATCCTAACCCATATAGGGAAAATAACTCAAGAGTATTTACCTGAATGAGTCTTGATTTAAAAAATGCAAGATATAATATCTTAGCCGTATCCAAAATGATCTAAGTACAGATAGCATTTACCGAAAGGATCTAGTCTGGATTATGGCATAAGCTCACCAATTAAATACTAACGGTCTTATTTAAATCATAGACTTAGACCGAGTAGTGTACAGTATCAAAACGTATAACGCTTGATTAAATGATGATTTGATAGAATGTAGTTATAACCCAACAAGTACCTTGACTTGTATAAAATGGGTAAACAATTAACATTCTGGATTTTGAGTTTAAAATGATAAGGTTAAACCCATTTCGGTTAATTTCCGTAAAATAATTACATATACTTAAGCGTACGCGTATTAGCGATATCGGGTAACTGGATAAGTCATGGACAAGTTCTATATGCCATTATACTTTAAATAAGTTGTAATATCAGTAGGATATCAACTTATATGCCCGTTAAGGTTTTATAATGAAATTATGCCTCATAAGGGCATTTTGGTAATTTCATATTGTATAAAAGGAACCTGAATATAATTTAATGTTATAACTATAAGTATTCTGGAAAAATAACTTATTTATGATATACTAACAGTAGGATATCAATTATATGTGTAATTTATTTTTTATGACCAAACTCTGCACCGAGGGGGCATTTTGGTCATTTTACACAAAGTTTATAAATTATTTGGGATTCTGAGTTTATATGATGTACCTACTGTAAATATATTTAAAATAAGTTTTAAAAGCAGTAGGTAACAAGTTTTGGTAAAAAAATATGGTACCTACTGTAAACATATTTAAAATAAGTTTTAAAGTAAGTAGGTAATAAGTCTTGGTCAAATAATATGGTTTAAAACCATAGTATGCGCCGAAACGGCGCTTATGTTGTAAAATGACGTTTTAAGCGATGTTTAATGAAAACTGATGTTAAGGTCAGATTAAAATGTCTTAGATATGTTATTTGATATAACATATCAGTAGGTAAAAGATTTACCTTGAAAAGATTTGATTAAACCATTTTATGAGCCACAAGGGCTAAATCGTTATTTATCGACATAATTCAAGGACCTGCTTGTAAACTCAGTTTATAATCTGGTTTGACATCCCAATAATTCTACTTATAATATTATATCAGTAGGAAACTTATTTTCAAGTTCATTATCATTAAAACCTTGATTTATGAAAAAAAAGGCATTTTAGTAAAAAATGGCATAATTACGGAACTTGTGCATTAACTCAGATTCTGATTATGATCATGTAATATAACCTCAGACGTTATGCTACATTATATTACAATCATAATGCAACTTTAGATCAGTAGCTAGCTAATCTAAATTGGGTCAGAATCGAAAGTCAAACTTCGTGACTTTCGGTTGCGAACCGACCCAGAACTGAAATTGATGAGCCGAACATGTTCTTACATGTTCTAATAATAATTTCCAACTTGTTTAAGTGTCAAAACATGTTTCATAACATATATAAGATCAAATTGTGATTTTTCCGAAAAATGGCCTATTTGACTTTTTAATATCATAACTTTGACCCGTCAATTGGTCTAGCAAAGGTGATCTTCAGGAGGTACCCTTTATAGGGATTAAGACCTACCTTATTACGATTATTAGCCATGTTCGTTACGAACAATGGCTGGACCATAATGGTCTTAACCGAAAGTCAAAGCCTTTTCGTAAAACGCTTGACTTTTGGCTATAAAAACCTATAAACGAAAATGAATAAGGAAGTAACACTTACAAGAGGTTCCTAGAATGCAAGAGAACTAAGTTGGACGTTCCTTTCAGTTAGGAACTTCTAAAGGAGGGAGATAGAGTTGAAAATGAGAAAGGTGCAAGTTCAAAGGTTGAACCTTTGCACCTATTTATAGTTGGAGAGCTTGTAGGAGGTGTTGCAAGGCGCTAAGGGGTGTAAGAGGAAGCTTACAAGTGTCCCAAAACGTGGCATAGTGTTTGGGAAGCCATGAGTAAATGGTTTTTGGCACCTTTGTGTGGTGGCCAAGTTAATTTTCTGCAGATACAGGCCTCTCGCGCCCCTCGAGAGGCCATGCCTTAGCCTCTCGCGCCCCGCGAGTGCCCCATTTTAGTTTTCAAAATTTGCCACATTTAGCCCCTCAACTTATTAAACACCCTTAAAACCTCCCAAAACACCCTTTTAGCATATTTAGCCCTCCGTAACCTATATTTGGCATACCCGGGATTATGCCGAACATTGTCGAGCTCTCGGTTTGTTAAAAGGTCACTCAGAGGTATAAATTAACATGTTGACACTTTTAACCCCTCCAACATCCAACCTTTATATAATTGCGGATTTAATCCCTCTCGTCCAACAAATGGGACATATGAGAGTTAGGACTTCGTAAACGATCACTCAAAGGCTCATTATAAGCATGTTGACTCCGATGTCACTCAGAGGCTGGGCATGTTAACACAACGGTCACTTAGAGGCCAAGTTTTAGCATGTTGACAATAATGGTCACTCAGAGGCTATGTTTTAAGCATGATGACACTACGGTCTCTCAGAGGCTCGGTTTATGCCTATGGACATCAGAAGATCACTCAGAGACTTAGTTTGAGCATGTTGACGCTTTTAGTCCCTATTAGTCTTTAATAGACTTAAAACAAAATACAATACGTGTTACTATATTATTGGAAACGATTTTACAGGGTGTTACATCCTCATCCCTTTAAAAGAAATCTCGACCTCGAGATTTTATTCAAAAAGATAGGGGTACTTTTGTCGCATAGTGGACTCATCCTTCCATGTATATTCGGGACCTCGAAGTGCATGCCATTTAACCTTACTATAGGTATTAATTTCCTTTGGAGCTTCTTAACCTGCCGATCCTCGATCGAAATTGGTTTCTCAACGAACCTCAGGTTTTCATCTATTTGCACATCTCTATGTGATATTGCTAGCGATTCATCAGCTAGACATTTCTTAAGATTACTGATGTGGAACACATCATGAATTCCACTAAGCTCCTCTGGCAATCTGAGTTTATAAGCTACAGGCTCATACATTCAACTATCTCGAATGGTCCGATATATCTTGCGCTTAACTTACCCTTCTTCCCAAAGCGCATCACGCCTTTCCAAGGTGATACTTTCAACATAACTTTGTCCCCTATTTGGAACTTAAGAGGTTTATGCCTCTTATCAGCATAGCTCTTTTGCCTATCTCGGGCAGCTTTGAGACGATCACGGATCTGCACAATCTTTTCCATGGTCTCCCGGACAATCTCTGGCCCTGATAGTTGGGCTTCCCCAACTTCTGCCCAGCACATGGGTCGTTCGGTACTTTCTCCCATACAAGGCCTCAAAAGGAGCAGCCTTGATGCTCGTATGATAACTATTATTGTAGGAGAATTCTATTAGGGGTAAGTGGTCATCCAAACTTCTACCTAAATCAATCACACATGCCCTAAGCATGTCTTCTAATATCTCTATAGTACTTTCACTTTGACCATCAGTCTGAGGATGGTATGCCGTACTAAAATTTAATCTTGTGCCTAAAGATTATTGGAAACTTTTCCAAAAGTGAGATGTGTATCTAGTATCTCTATCAGATACAATAGATACTGGCACACTGTGTAGGGATACAATTTTGTCTGGATACAACTTAGCCAATTTGCCTGAATTATACGTTTCCTTTATTGGCAAGAAATGTGCTGACTTAGTTAGCCTATCCACTATGACCCAAATCGTGTCATTTCCACATTTGGTCTTAGTTAACTTGGTAATCAAGTCCATAGTTACCATTTCCCATTTCCATGTGGGAATTTCCAATTGTCGTAGAAGTCCTGACGGCTTCTGATGTTCGGCTTTAACTTGCGAACACGTCAGACACTTAGTTACATAAGTGGCTATGGATTTCTTCAAACCCATCCACCAATAATTCTTCTTCAGATCTCGATACATCTTGTCACCATCTGGGTGAACTGAGTATCTTGAGTTATGTGCTTCCTGGAGGATTAGATCTCTAAGTCCCCCAAAGACTGGAACCCAGATGTTAACCAATCAAAAGTTCCGCCTAATCCCTCATTAGGAATATTAGCCTCTAATAGGTCTTGCTTTTGCGCATCGAATAACTTCTCACTTAAGCTATTTCTGAGCTCAATGCTCTTGGCATTAATTCTTAGAGGTTTAACCCTTTCTTTGCGACTTAAGGCGTCAGCAACTACGTTTGCCTTGCTGGGATGATAGCGAATTTCGCAATCATAATCATTAAGTGTTTCCATCCAATGGCGTGTCGCATGTTCAGTTCTTTCTGATTGAACAGATGCTGGAGACTCTTATGGTCAGTGTATATAATACACTTTGTGTCATACAAGTAATGTCTCCACATTTTAGTGCAAATACAACGGCACCCAATTCCAAATAGTGGGTGGTGTAATTCCTTTCGTGCACCTTTCATTGTCGTGATGCAAAATCAATTACCTTGCCTTTTTGCATTTGCACATAGCCATGCTAGTGTGTGAAGCATCATAGTAAACAACAAAGTCTTCAACACCCTCAGGTAGTCATAGTACGGGAGCACTCCTCAACTTGTGTTTAAGAATCTCAAAGGATTCTTGTTGTTTCGGACCCCAATTAAATTTAACATTCTTACGGTCAAGGTAGTTAAAGGAGTGGCTATCCTCGAAAAGTTCTCAATGAACCTCCTATAATAACCTACTAATCCTAAGAAGCTACGAAACTCCAATAGGGTTTCGGATACTTCCCAATTCATGATGGCCTCAATTTTGGCGGGATCCTCTTGGATACCACGCTCACTTACCACATATCCAAGTAATTGGACTTTTCTAAGCCAAAACTCATACTTCGAGAACTTAGCATAAAGCTTTTCTTACCTTAGCAGTTCTAAGATGCACCGAAGATGTTTCTCGTGTTCAACTTGATTACGAGAATAGATAAGTATGTCGTCTATGAAGACAATGACAAACTTATCCAAATATGGTTTGCAGACTCTATTCATGAGATCATGAATGCTGCAGGTGCATTTGTGAGCCCAAAAGGCATCACTAAGAATACAAAATGACCATATCGGGTCCTGAAGGCAGTCTTAGGAACATCTTCACTTTTAACCTTCAGCTGATGATATCCAGATCTTAAATCAATCTTGGAGAAACAACTCACCCCTTGAAGTTGGTCGAATAACTCGTCGATCCTGGGCAATGGATAATGGTTCTTGATTGTTATCTTGTTCAGTTTATGGTATCAATGCACATCCGCATTGAACCGTCTTTCTTCTTAACGAAGAGGATAGGAGCTCCCCAAGGTGAGGAACTAGGCTGTATAAAGCCTTTCTCTAAGAGTTCATCTAACTGAGTCCTCAACTCCTTCATTTCTGTTGGAGCTACCCTATATCGAGCTCTGGCAACAGGTGCTGATCCTCGCAGGATATCAATTCTAAATTCTACTTGTCTGTCTGGAGGTAGGCCTGGTAGTTCTTCAGGAAAGACATCGGAATACTCTAAAATAACTGGTAGGACTTGAATATTTGGCTTAGGCTCGTTGATAGTGACTTGTGCCATGTAAATGACACAACCTCTCCATAAACACTTGGATGCCTTAAATAACGACACCTTGTTGGCAATCCATAGTGTGAATCTCCAGGGATGTTGATCGTTTCACCAGATGGGGTTTAATTTCGATGAGTTTCTTATCGCAGGCAATGCGGGCTTGGTTATGGGATAACCAATCCATGCCTAAAACTACATCGAACCCCGCCAATTTCATTGGCAACAAAGAGATAAGGATAGGATGATTCTTAATGGATATAGAACATCCATCAAGAATGGAAGATTCTGATTCTAAACTTCCATCAGCAAGTTCTATCTCATAAGTTTATCTAGAGTTCTTATGGGAATGTTAATAGTTTACTAAACTTATGATCAACAAAAGATCTATCTGCACCCGAATCAGAAAGAACTCGAGCATAAATATTGTTAATGAGGAATGTACCTGTTATGACATTGTTGTCATTAACAGCCTCTCTTACAGTCATCTGAAAGGCACGAGCATTCCCCTTCTTGGCCTCTCCAGGCTTCGCATTATTACTCTTAAGAATCTTAGGGAAGTTAGTCCTAATATGCCCTTTTTCATTGCAGACGTAGAAAACGACATCCTTAAGATCCTTGCATTCTAGGGTCTTATGTCCCTTTCTCTTATAAGCTGTCCCCAGTGTCTGCGGTTACAAGTATTGCATGTTGGTGTCATAGCTGACTTGTCTTGGTTCCTTTTGAACCCAAATCTCCCTTTATTTTTCTTATTAAATCTTTGGGAGTTGTCATCTTCTCTCTTTCTTTTCCCGTCAGTTTCAGACTTAACTGACTTTTGCCTTGCGAGATCAAGGGTAATGGGGAGAGATAGGTCAACAGCGGACCTATAAGTACTAGGCTGAGCAGCCTTTTCCATGCCCATAATCTTAGGAGCTAACCCATTGATAAAACGCGCAGTGCGTTTGGTTTCAGGGGTGATCAGATAGGAAACTACCTAGATAAGGAGTTAAAGTCAGAAACGTACTTCCGACAATCTAGCTTCTTCATTGAAAGAGACAAAAAGTATGTCTCTAATTTCTCCACCTCATGAGATGGGCTATAAGTTTCCTTGACTAATTCGACAAACTTAGGCCATCCTAAGTTATATAGGTGGACTTTACCTATAGATTGGATCATATCTTTCCACCAGATTAGGGCATCGCCCTTAAAGACTGCGATACATAATTGACCACATCCTTATCAGCACATCCGCTGATATCTACGATTGTCTCCATCTCATCTAGCCACTTTAAGGCTTCCACGACTCCTTTTCTCACCATTAAAGTCTCGGGGCTTGTAGGAGACGAAATACTTATAGGTACATCCATCTTTAAGAGAACGGGACCTATCAGCAAAATCTATTTTCTTTGGTTCACTCTTCGCATTTGAAGAGTGAACTGAGCTCTCCTTACGGGATGAGGATGGGGTTAATTGATAATGGTCAAGAGCGAGTAGCACTCGACTCTTTAAGCTTTTATATGGCCTTTTCAACAGCCGCATCAATCCGAGCTTGAAAATTATCATTATCAGAGTTAGCCATCTTTGAGCTTTGGTTCTATATACCAATAAAACTTCACTTAGCCATGGTATATCAACCATATTGGCTTTATACATTGGATATAACAATCCATTGCCTAAACTAGTGTGAATAACATCACAATTCTTAGGCTTGACATATCTATATGTGGCCAAGGTCTTAATAGGACCATCAAAGGCAAAATAAAATTTGGACATAGTCCATATATTACTAGATTGTGGATCGTAATGTCACAACTGTCATTGTCGTATACGACAATCAGATTTAGCTCTTAAGCTTGTCATGAAGGACATAAAATTTATGGCACATAGGCATGTCACTAATGGACATAAAATATGGCACGTAGGCCTACCACTAATGGACATAAAATATGGCACATAGGCCTGTCATTAATGGACATAAAATAAGGCACGTAGGCCTGCCATTAATGGACATAAAATATGACACATGGGCCTATCACTAATGTACATAAAATATGGCACATTGGCCTGTCACTAATGGACATAAAATATGGACAGGGGTTGTACTAACCACAACTGTCATTGTCATAATTGACAATATAATATTGCTAAAAGGCAAATCGTCACTAAATGGATGTTTAATCATAGCCCGAAAGGCAATACATCGCTAATGGATGTTTAATCATAGCCCCAAAATACATCACTAATGGATCTTTAATCATAGCCCCAAAGGCAATACATCACTAATGGATGTTTAATCATAGCCCAAGGCCAATACATCACTAACAGATGTTTTAATCATAGCACCAAGGGAAATACATCACTAATGGAAGTTTAATCATAGCCCCAAGGGCAATACATCACTAATGGATGTTTAATCATAGCCCCAAGGGCAATACATCACTAATGGATGTTTTAATCATAGCCCCAAGGGCAATACATCACTAATGGATCTTTTAATCATTGGACTGATGACATTAGCCTGATCAAATTTGATCACGTAGGCTATATAAGGTTAGGACATAGTCCATTACCTCGAAGGCTAGTGCGGTTCCTCAAGTCACACTACCAGGAGTATGAACATTCTTAAATGTTAACATAAGAGTACCTTAATGGTGGATTAATAGTCCCGGTCGCACTGACCTTAACGACTTGGAGGCTTGAACTTAAGTCCACCACCTCTGGATAGAAGGATAACTTCCCTTAACTATCCTGATAGAAGGCCCTTTTATCCTTAACTATCATTTATAATGTTGGCCAATTATGTGGTCTGTGCCAATTGGCTAATCAAATCATTAAGATCTTTTTGGAATTATATCGCAGAGCATTAATTTCGAGTAAAATCGAGACGCTCGTTTGAAGAGGATGAATACATATATATATAATTTAAAAAATACTTTATTAAATTCTGAATAGAAATTACAATACTAGAAACAAAATGAAATAAATTGAATATGCAAGGACTACAGAAAACAAAATGCCCACGCAGGGACTAAAGAAATAACAATGTCCTTGCAGGGACTAACATATATTAGAAGAGACTTCACTCGTCCTTCTTTCCCTTAACTAGTTTGGAGAGTTTCTTGAAGAACTTGTTTGTCTTCTTCTCTGTTTTCTCCGCTTGTTGTTGCATTTCTTTCATTGTTCAACTTCGTTATAGCTCAGTGGGAGGTGTGGTTGCGGTTGTAGCATAGCCGGATAATGGTACCCATAAGTTGGATATCCAGTAGGTGGATAAGCAGGTGGGAAAGGAGACGGGAAAAGTGCGTTGTGCATGATTGCTTGCATGTAAGGGTCATGCGACCATGCTTGATAGTCTACCGGTGTAGACGGGTTAAAAGGATCATAACCAGACGTGTCTGGATATGTGGGGATAGGGTTACTCTAACCCGATGGTGGTTGAACTGTAGGTGTTGGTGTTGGTTCCACCATAGGTGATGCATTAGAGGGTCCACCCATTTGTGGGTCCTTGTGAATAGTTGGGTAAGGTTTGGGCAAAGGTGGTAGCGAACCCGACCGTTGGCCCGCACGTACCGACATACGTGCGCCTCTTTTCCCCCTTGGCGGTTCTGGGGGCGATTGGGGTTGTTCCACCGGTACCATGTGCACATCTTCTTGCACGGGAGGTGGTTGGGAGTGATGGGAAGGAGTATTGGCGAAGGTAAATTGGTTCCAATATTGGTCACTCATTAGGACCTTGGTAAGGCGATCCGGCATAGGAGTTCGAATCGCTTGAGATTTCAATAGGATGCGTATGCGATCCCGATGGCGGCATCTCCGTGACGGAGTCCTCGTCCATGGGGTTTGGTTGGTCCAACTGATTTTGATCGGCTGGAGGTGTATTTAAATATTGGTTTGGATTAAACTCATCATCGTAAGAATGATGAGAGTGATGGGAGTGGTGTGAATGGTATGAGTGGTAAGAACTTTGAGTGTGGGTCGGCGAAAGTTGGGCAAAAATAAAAGATTTAATATCCAGCCGTATCCAAAATGATAGAGTGTAGATAGCATTTACCGAAAGGCTCTAGTCTGGATTATGGCATAAGCTAACCAATTAAATACTAACGGTCTTATTTAAGTCATAGACTTAGACCGAATAGTGTACAGGATCAAAACGTATAATGCTTGATTAAACGATGATCGGATAGAATGTAGTTTTAAACCAACAAGTGCCTTGACTTGTATAAAATGGGTAAACAATTAACATTCTGGATTTTGAGTTTAAAATGATAAGATTAAACCCGTTTCGGTTAATTTCCGTAAAATAGTTACATATACTTAACCGTACGCATATTAGCGATATCGGATAACCGGATAAGTCATGGACAAGTTCTATATGCCATTATACTTTAAATAAGTTGTAATATCAGTAGGATATCAACTTATATGCCCGTTAAGGTTTTAAAATGAAATTATGCCTCATAAGGGCATTTTGGTAATTTCATATTGCATAAAAGGACTTGAATATAATTTAATGTTATAACTATAAGTATTCTGGAAAAATAACTTATTTATGATATAATATAGGTAGGATATCAATTATATGTGTAATTTATCTTTCATGACCAAACTATGCACCGGAGGGGGCATTGTGGTCATTTTACATAAAGTTTATAAATTATTTGGGATTCTGAGTTTATATGATGTACCTACTGTAAACATATTTAAAATAAGTTTTAAAAGCAGTAGGTAACAAGTCTTGGTAAAAAAATATGGTTTAAAACCATACCATGAGCCGAACGACGCTTATGTCATAAAATGACGTTTAATGCGATGTTTAATGAAAACTGATGTTAAATTTAGATTAAAATGTCTTAGATATGTTATTTAATATAACATATAATTAGGTAAAAGATTTACCTTGAAAATATTTGATTAAAACCATTTTATGAGCCACAAGGGCTAAATCGTCATTTATCGACATAATTCAAGGACCTGCTTGTAAACTCAGTTTGTAATCTGGTTTGACATCCCAAATAATCCTACTTATAATATTATATCAGTTGGAAACTTATTTTCAAGTTCATTATCATTAAAACCTTGATTTATGCAAAAAAAAGGCATTTTAGTAAAAAATGGCATAATTACGGAACTTGCGCATAAACTCAGATTCTGATTATGATGATGTAATATAACCTCAGAGGGTTATGCTACATTATATTACTATCGTAATGCAACTTTAGATCATAGCTAACTACTCCAAATAGGGTCAGAATCGAAAGTCAAAGCAGAAGTCAAACTTCGCGACTTTCGGTTGCGAACCGACCGTAGAACTGAAATTGACGAGCCGAACATGTTCTAATAATTATTAACAACTTTTTTAAGTGTCAAAATAGGTTTCATAACATATATAAGATCAATTTGTGATTTTTCCGAAAAATGGCCTGTTTGAATTTTTAATGTCATAACCTTGACCCGTCAATTGGTCTACCAAACGTGATCTAAGGAGGTGCCCTTTATAGGGATTAACACATACCTTATTACGATTACTTAGCCATGTTCGTTACGAACAATGGCTGGACCATAATGGACTTAACTGAAGTCAAAGCTTTTTCCGTAAAACGCTTGACTTTTGGCTATAAAAGCCTATAAACAAAAATGCACAAGGAAGGAACACTTACAAGAGGTTCCTAGAATGCAAGAGAACTAAGTTGGATGCTCCTTTCAGTTAGGAACTTCGAGAAGAGGGAGATAGAGTTGAAAATGAGAAAGGTGCAAGTTCAAAAGTTGAACCTTTGCACCTATTTATAGTTGGAGAGCTTGAAGGAGGTGATGCCAGGTGCTAAGGGGTGTAAGAGGGAGCTTACAAATGTCCCAAAACGTGGCATAGCTGTTTGGGAAGCCATGGTTTCGAGTAAATGGTTTTTGGCACCTTTGTGTAGTTTCCAAGTTAATTTTCTACAAATACAGACCTCTTACGCCTAGCGAGAGGCCAGGCCTTAGCCTCTCGCGCCCCGTGAGCACCCCATGTCAGTTTTCAAAAATTGCCACATTTAGCCCCTCAACTTATAAAACACCCTTTAAACCTCCTAAAATACCCTTTTAGCATATTTAGCCCTCCGTAGCCATTATTTGGCATACCCGCGATTATGCCCGGACATTGTCGAGCTCTCGGTTCGTTAAAAGGTCACTCACAGATATAAATTAACATGTTGACACTTTTAACCCCTCCAACGTCTAACCTTTATATAATTGCGGATTTAATCCCTCTCGTCCAACAAATGGGACATATGAGAGTTAGGACTTCGTAAACGATCACTCAGAGGCTCATTATAAGCATGTTGACTCCGATGTCACTCAGAGGCTGCGCATGTTGACACAACGGTCATTCAGAGGCCAAGTTTTAGCATGTTGACACTAATGGTCACTCAGAGGATATGTTTTAAGCATGTTGACACTACGGTCACTCAGAGGCTCGGTTTATGCATGTTGACATCAGAATATTACTCAGAGACTTAGTTTGAACATGTTGACGCTTTTAGTCCCTATTAGTCTTTAATAGACTTAAGATAAAATACGATACGTGTCACTATATTATTGGACATGATTTTACAGGGTGTTGCAGGTGTTATCGCTTTTGCGTGTTGGTTGGCCAGGTTAGGTTGAGTGTTAACCGAGAACTAACCATGTGGTTGCTCTTTCAGTTGCTAGTGATACTACCTACGGACCTTTGAAGATCTAAGGTTGTTGGTTCGTCGGGTTAGGTTGAGTGTTACTCTAGAACTGACCATGTGGATTGCTGATTCTTTAAAAAAAGATCATGCTCCGCTAACGTTTTCTGAGTAGCCTGATCCTTTACCAATAACTGAGAGAGAAGTTCCTCTATCATATCCAAACTACCTCCCAAACCTCCACTCCTGTTTTGACCCTCTTGGTTTGAACCCCCACCGCTAAACTGACCTGGTTGACCTGAACCACCACTAGGGTAATGACCCTGCCCCCTGTTTTGATATTGACCTGACTGGAAACAAGGGGGTTACTGGAAGAACGGAAATTATTATTACTATGACGCCAGTTAAGGTTATAGTTAGAATTATATATTATTATTATAGGGGTTCGTTTGGCCTCGATTCTGTCCCGTGATGAACTCTAGTTGCTCGACAGTGAGCGTAGGACACTCTATAGTTTCATGACCTTTTCTACCCACCTCACATCAATCCACCTTATTTTTCAACTCTTGTATTTCCTTAGTAACCTCTCGCATAAAGCTATCAAATGCAGCAGCTACCGTAGTTTCCAAGTTAACTTGGTGTAACCCCGGATTGACCGGAGTGGTACAAGAAACAGGGATTGAATTCTTGTCGGTAGTGCTGTAATCTATATCAGAGTGCGCGAAACTCTTGAAGAGGTCATTACACTCTACAACCATCTTCTTACCCATAAGTTGCCCTCCAGCATAAGTGTCAAATCGGGCTCGGGTTTCGGGTTGAGACCGTTGTAGAATTTTTCTCTATGTGTCCAATAAGACAGACCATGTTGAGAACAACGGGACACTAAGGTTTGGAAATGCTCCCATTCTAAATGGTAAGGTTCATCAGGTTCCATCTGGAACGAATGGATCTGATCACAAAGACGAGATGCTTTGGCGGGTGGAAAATATTTATTAAGAAAAGCATCTCGAAGGGCGGCCCGACCTCCAAGAGAGAAAGGGAATACTTGAAGGAAACGAGCATCGTTGCCCGCACTTTCAATGTTAAAGGTGTAACAGAGGCAGGTAAGGCGGTTAATGTGTGTGGGCGCATACTCGTCATCATGACCGTGGAATTGGCACAGTTAGTTACAGCATCATGATGTAAGACAGGATTTGCCAGGTTTTGTCATTATACATTAGGGGAAGAGTGATGGGTGACTTCGCACCGGTGAAACCAATGGTTGCTTGCTGGTAAACTATTTGATTGTTAGCCATGTGGAAAACAGGTGGTGGGCTTGTGTTTGGGTGAATTATACGGGGAGGTAGGGAACTGTGCGGTAAGGACTTTGGTGTAAACTCAAAGTTCAATGGTATAAACGGTCGGGAAAAATCGGAAAAACCTGAAGATGAAGAAGTACTAACCTTTTACACAGAAGAAAGAGACGTGTTTGTTGGCGGCTTCCGCGGAGGACCTTACGAACGCGTATGGGGGATCCACTAAAAACCGGAAACGAGACAAGTAATAAAATTCAGAAAAGATACTTAACAAAAAATATATAAAACTGAAAAATTAAATTAACTAAATTATTTAGACTCCTACGACGCAAACAATCGAAAAACACGTATGAATCAATTAAGCCTAAACAAAGTAATCAACGCAATCGTCAAAGAGATCGCTGGCAACGGCGCCAAGAACTTGATGATGGACTAAAAGTAGTCTAATTAAAATATTTGAAATTAACCTAAATCTAGACTCAAAGTAATACTCTAGACTCCTAAACTCGACTAAACTACTAATAGGCAAGTGGACTGATCAATTGTAGTAAGCTTATGTAAGTTCGGATATCGAACCCACGAGACTCTCTTATTACGTTAAACGACTATGTTTAAACTATATTGACACATTAATTTATTTTATATTTGGGGGGGGGGGGTTTACCAAATATCCCAATTATAATTAAACTAAAGTTAACTTAACTAAAACGTCTTAAAGTGGAATTTCGAAGTGAAGATTTAATTCAATGATAATGTAACAACTACCTAGGTTAAAATCTATCACACCTCAACCGATGGCGGAAACATCAGATTGAAACGACTCGATTGCTCATTGCATCATAACACTATTTGCGACAATATTTAAATCAACCAAATTTCATTTCATTCAAAACATCAATTGTCATATTACAACAAAATCCAAATAAGCGTAACATCAACGAAATAAGTTCAACAATAACATAATATTAAACTTAGTATTCTACGCGTGTTTCTATGCCATTCCTACTAAGTTCCATCATACAACTTCATCAACCTGCAACATGTTAAAAAGTATAGTTCAATAACAAAGTATTGGCGAGTACACAAGTTTAATATCATAGCATAAGTATAAAATCCGATTTAACAAATCCACATGAATAGCTAGCATACAAGATAAGTGTAACAAGGCATGTGAATCTACAAGTCAATCCTCTAGTGTAATAATTCAAGTAGCATAAGACTAAAGCATGTTGATGGATAGTTTGTGTATAGAATAAAGTGTGATTTAGTGTAGTTTTTGTAAGTTATTCCTGTTGCACCCAAATAGTGGAAAACATAAAAAAGGGGATCGAGTGTACTCACGGTTTTGCAAAGTATTATCCGTGAGGGAGTTAGGTTGATTTAGGGATGGAACACCAAGTTTATCCTACACAAGGCAAACGTAGGTGTATGAGTATTAGATTGACGGGAAGTTTAATTTAAGAATTTAAAATGCGCAAAGAAAGTATATATAAACGAAAGTATTTATCTAGACATTATGCTCGTTTTTGACACTAATAAGCCCCGAAGGGTGTTTGTGTTTGTATGGGTCATCCCAATAGAATCGTAACGATTTTTATTTCTATAACCTACTTTTTAAGACAACTAACCATTTGGTCATGGTCTAAATTTCGGTTATATTAAGTATTTACATATAGTTTTATTACTACCAATTAATCATATAGTTCATGTATATCATGGAAGTCATGTAAGTCATGCATGGAGGTAGGAGGATAACCATCCTAAACATCTTTCATAAGATTCACCATTACACAAGATTGCCAAAAGGACAATCCATATGGTCAAGAATTATAGAAATCATCAAGTGAGGGTGGATTGAAAAGTTGAATGGCCAAGGCCTTCATGTAATCACACCTATACCAACACAAGCTTGTAAGCTTGGATGGCTCATAACTTGTGGGTTTAAAACCCTAATAAAAACCACAAGTTTAGAGGCATGCTATGCCTCTTGACTGTGTGTGAACAAGTCTAGCTTAGCACACTAACCATAAGCTTTGATTAGTGGCATATGTATCATATATTTGTTATGTTAAAAGTATGTTCAAAAAAGTTTTATAAGTTATCTTCCAAAACAGAAAGTTTGGCCCAAAAAATGATGTGATTCCACCTTGGTTTTCCATGGAAAACCTATGGTAACATCCATAGGGCTTTAGCAAACATTGTTGAGGAAGAAACAAAGTGAAAACATTGAAAAACTTGAAGCTTGAAAGATAAAAATTTGGGCATAAAGTTTTGTGCACTTTTGGACCTCAAAATGGTGTGGTTTCACCTTAGTTTGCCCAAGCAAAGTTTTTGAGAACCTTCCTAGAGGTTATCCAGGAGTGTTAGAAAGAAAAACAAGGTAAAAATAACAAGAAAAGTGAGTCGAAACTCACATGCAAGCTGCTGAGTTTCAGCAGAGATTTTCGGAAGTTATGGACTTGTTTGAGGTGTGTGGAGGCTTGTAAAAGTGAGAAATGGGTGGAGGAACCTTGGGTTATACAGGGGGAAGGATTAGGGTTAGGGTTTGGGCTGAATTAGATGCAATTAGGTGAGTTTTTGAATTAAAAAAGGGGAAAGACTTATGCATGCTTGCGGCCGCAAAGGCTGTTTTATTTATTTATTTATTTTTGATCTTTTTAATTACATATTGTTATATTTAGGGTTACATGTTGCATATATTATAATAAGCATGTATGGGTCTTCAATATCATCTATGTGATGCATATTATTATTTTTAAAAAAACTAAAAGAACATCTAAAAAAAGACATTATTTTCTTGACATAATAAGACATGATTTTAGGATAATGGAAGCTTGAATCTTTGAATAATATCACCAATTGTTTCGCTTGAGTTTAGTATAGAACTTATAAATATTCATCAAACATTTACACTCGTTTTGATTTGATTTACGAAGAATAAAGTATAGCGTGATCATAAGTTTAAATGCGAATAAAGTTTGCGAATTTAGCATCATTGATTAATCTTTATTACAAACAAAGCCTTAGAATACAATGAATTGGAAGATAGAAATACGATTACAAGGTTTGGACTTTCCAAAAATAGAAACACGAAGCAGACTTGCGAAAAACGGAAAGGTACAAAATGCGAAGTGTTACAGAATCTTTATTACTATTGAATGGTTTTTACTTGAATAATAATGTGATAGGGAACTGGGATATTAAAATACTAAATTCTAAGGAATACCGAACAGGTTTCCCGATCCTTCTCGAGAAGTCACCTATGATATCCTAAAGATAACTATGTTTACCGGTTTATAAGATTCCCTTTCGGTTATCTAGTGTTTAATAAAGTGTCTAGAATAGTTAACTATCTCTCAATAGGGAGCTTAGACTAACTAAAGTTCTTGATTTGGTTTAACCGACTCCACTATGGTAAGTAAACGAAAACCGGGTTTCTCTCAAAACTTAATCCTAGCAATTTACCTATTTAATTCAGTTAATAAACTCTTATTTCTCAATAATTAAGTTTAGTATAATGTTACGATTTAATTATATTTTTTCATTCAACTGTTTCTAGGGTTTATTGGCCAATTTACCGAAAGATCACCCGAACCCGTTAAGACTCGACAATCAACATAAACCTATTCTTTGAAAGACATTCAACTAGATCTATGTGAAAGAATTAAACAATCAATAATTAATTCAACACATGCAAATACACCAAATCAATTCACCAAAGTTTACTACTTTATTAAAAATCCCATAAACACATTATAAATTAAATAAAAATCCAAACTTTTAATAATAAATCATCAAAACCTAGGTAGCAACAGAAAATCTAGCCAATAATCATTGTCTTAAACATAATCAAAGTGAGTTTAAAAACTGAATTCATCAAAAAGAAAACAAAAGCTAAAGGTTAAGAAAATCAGTAACAAAACCGGGATTTCTTTGATCTCTAGGTTCCTAGCTTCAATCCAATGATTCCCGAACAACTTCTCCTTCAAAAACTAGCTCAAGATCACTAGAAATTGCCTCTTGAAGCTCCCAATTCGTCTATGACTTGTAATTAAAGTTAAACTCTAATTTAAATAACCTTTTGCAACCAAAACTGATCAGAGTTTGAAACTATCTAACATAAAGGACCTCTTGCTGGCCGCGAGAGGCATCAGTTAACCGGTCACGCCGCACGACCGGGTTGTATTTCTCCGTAATATCTACCTCCTCTCGCCACCCGCGAGAAGAGTGTCTTCTTGAGGTCGTGGGCCGCCAGAGGATTATTTTCCCATTTTCTTGATTCGTTTCTTCTCTCAACTTCCAATTACGATCTGGCTCGGTTTCCTTCAACATTTTAGCTCATTTTCTCCTCTTTTCAGCTATTTCCACGAACCAAGACCTAAGAAACATAATTGGATTAAAAGTAGATAAATTCTTATAAAACCGAAACGAATATTAACGAAACTAGTAAAAACTATACACGATAATTATATGTATTATTCAATACATCAAATATCAATGCTAATGTCAGCTTTTTCATGGGTAAATACCTTTCTTCCGGACCCTTGAGAGTCTTACTTATGATGTATATAGGTAATTGCGTCGCTTGTCTTTCAACCACCATTACAACACTAAACATTGTCTTGGACGCTGATAGATATAACGTTAAGTCCTGCCCTGGGATAGGCGTGGCCAAGGTCAAGAGGTTGCATATTAGCTTTTTCATCTCTTGGAAAGCCATTTCTGCCTCCTGGTCCCAATGAAATTATTGGTCTGTAAGCATCCCTTTAAGACCTTCATACATGGGAGTGTTTTCTCAGCGACCATGGAAAGAATACGATTTAGTGATATCAATTTCCAGTTAAGTGTTTGTACATCCTTGAAGGTCCTTGGGGACTTCATATTAACCACCACTTAGGTTTTTTTTTTGGATTTGCTTTTATCCCTCCTTTAGTGACTATGACGCCTAAGAACTTCACCTCTACTACTCCGAAATTAACACTTTCCCAGGTTCAATTTCATATGGACTCCCCTTATCCTATGTATGGTTTCTATAATATTCTCTAGCATCGTTGTTTATGCGGGGCTCTTAATCACAATGTCATATACGAAAACTTATCAATTTCGTTCTTTTTGGCCCTTTAAGAAAACATCCATGAACCTCTAGTATGTTGCTCCAACATTTCTAAGCCTGAAAGGAATTTTTGTTTAACAAAATACCCCTTCGTCTGTTAGGCATATAAAAAGCACTTCAGGGGGTGTTTGGTCAAAGAATTGACCTTTACATCAAATTTTAGTAGGGGCAGCAGTGTTTGGAACATGCTTTGTTCAAGTCCTTATAGTCTACGCACATTATCCATCCCCTATCCTTACCTACCATCACTTGGTTGGATATCCAAGTAGGTTAATTACCCCCTTCACAATCCCAACCCTTGGGAATTTTCTCGTTTCCTCGCATGCTGCTCTTCTTTTTCTCTAGCCCTATACTTCTCTTTTTCTATTTTACCGGTTCCACCCACTTATGAGTGTTGAGCTTGTGTTCAGTCAAACTTCTAGGTATACCTCGCATTTTGCTATGTTGGTATGCAAAAATGTCTATGTTGAGCAACAGTAAGTCTTTTAAGGCGGTCTCACATTTGTCGCTTTGTTATGCACCGGTTCATATAACTTGTTCTAGGAAACTTTGGTCCAAGACCCATTCTTCAGCACCTTCCTCCTTCGCCTTGTCTTTTGCTTCTCCCTATGATATAATTGATACCATATCATATGATGATTTAACCTAGGCCAGCCTCTAGGAGTTTGAAAAAACAATGCTCCATGGGAGTAGATGCTTATGCTTTCAGCTCTCCAATTCCTAGTGGTAATGTTTTTTTTCTTTTGTTAAATCACGTAGTGACGTAACGTGCATTACTATTATCTGATATATATGTTGAAATCGGTGGTCTCCGGATTAAATTTTGCCACATATGGTGATAGGTCATTGATCCTTCATATGTATTAGTGACAACTTTCACATGTGTGTGCATGTAAAATAGAAATTTCACTTAGCAGTGTTCTTAGAATTTGTGGTCTTGTACCTATATGCGCATAATTAACCAAATTCTTTAAAATTTAAAATATTTATTTTATAATCTTTAAACAATCATCCATTTAAGGGGCTACGATTATACATGTTTAGAAAATAATGATAATTCTTAATTACTTTTAGTTATGTACTTGTTTGATTGCGTGGATAGCTCAAAGCTTAATAAACTGATAGAGTACAAAATAGCTTAAACGGTTGACAGTGAAAAAATTTCGAAAGTAAACAGCTCCTGTAAGCAACAAAAGGAACGAGACAGTGTCAAGTCACATCACACTTTACTAGTGGACTCTCTCATCTGGCCGCGGCAGGAGTATGTGGGGGGAGTGAACTCTATTATCCGAAGGTGCAAATCCTTTAACCTGCCAAAAAGGGAAGCCCTCCACTGCAGTCATGGATCATGAGTCAAAGGTTTCTTCTTATAGCAGATCTTATCCTCTATAAATAGCTGCCCCTTTTTACTCAACAACACACACCAAAATCTCTCTTCTCTCCCCTAAATCTTACTTCTTTATGATCTATTCTTCACCAAAAAGCAATGAAACACAACTTAGTATAAGCATTCTGGATTGAATATTCTTCAATCCAGAATTCAAAACAATTACAATAAACTGATCCAACTCCACGTACTACAAACGTGGGTGGACCCCACGACCTGTGTTAGGTTAATCGAAACTCTTGAACCTTTTTACCTCGGAGATATCGTTACTGCACTTGGTCTTATATTTGTTGTAACAACAAGTCGGCGCCCAGCGTGGGGCTACGCTGCTAAATCCCTCTCAAAGACTAGTAGTGTAGCTCCAAATTCCATCATGTCTGAGGCGAATGTAACGCCTCGCTTTTGTACTTTCCTTATTTAGAAAATGTAAATCGTATTCCTATTTCTGGAAACTTGTCTTGTTCGTATTTCAGCTTTTAATCTTGTATTGAGAGTTTGATCATGATGAAAATGCATTTTTTTCACACTTATTCAAACATAAATTCCTTAATATTTAATCAATCTCGAATGCATGCGGAACTGAATTATAATTGACAAACAAAGTGTATTCTAAAAAAATTCCGACCATAACCTATGGTCGCGGACCATAGATTACGGTCCGCAGCCACGGGAAATGGTCCAAAATCACGAATTTTACCCTTTCCCCCCCCCTTTTTTTCACCAACAATCAACCCCTAACCCTTTTAACACTAACCCTAACCCATTTCCATATAAATAGAAGCCTCCACTCTTCCATTTTCACTTTCCAAACACTTAATCACTTCCAAAACACTCCAAAACATCCATAAATTCTGAGTTCTTGGCAGAATTGTTCAAGTACAAAAGTGAGTTCAAATGCACTTCTCTTCATCTCTTCTTCATCAAATCTTCCTCTACAAAGCTTGGATTGCCTCTAGGATTGTTTTCACAGGTTTTCCATGGAAAACCAAGGAGGAACATCACCATTTTGAGGTCTAAACTTTCTGTTTTGGGAGATGAACTTATAAACTCTATTTTAACTTGTTTTCTCTAAACAAACTTGTGGTACTTGTGACTCCAATCAAACCCATGGTTAGTGAGCTAACCCAAGGTTGTTTCATACAAATTAGGAGGTGTAAAATACCTCCAAACTTTCTGTTTTGTAAAGGATGATAACCCACAAGTGTTGGAACCATCCATGCTTGACAAGGCTTGTGTTTTGGTAAAGGTGTGATTACTTGGAAGCCTTTGGCTATCCTACCTTCAATCCACCACCTTTGTTGATGATTTGTCCCTAGAATATTATGCATCTTACTTTTCCATTTTAACTTGTTCATGACCATCCTTGTTGTCCTTGTGACAACTTGTGCATTGGTGAACATACGAAAGAGGTCAAAGGAAGGTTATCCTCCTACCACCACGCATGACTTCTATGAACTTCCATGATAAACTTGATATACTTATTACTTATATTATATGTAGAATATAATATATATTAACCGAACCCTTGATGATAATCGAATGATTGTCCGTCATGGTACTAAGTTACATCACCTAAGTAGCTAACTTCTCATTACGATTCTAATGCGTGTCTTAACCCATGAAAACACATCGACCCAAATGGGATTTATAGTGTCAAAAACGAGTATTAATTCTAGATGATTATTTCTAATCCTTCGTTATCATCCGAATACTTACACACCTAAATAACCAACTCTTCACGGAATTACCACCTTCAAACATGGGATTTACCACCTACGTTTCCTCATGTAGGGTAACTCGGTGTCCCACCTTCAAACAACCAACTCTTTACAGAATTATCAAGTGAAAGCTTACAAAACCGTGAGTACACTTGACCCATTTTCCCTTTTTACACAATTTGGGTTGTAACATGTTAACTTACAAAATACAAGTTAACTTAGAAAATACAACTCGGGGTATTGTTAAGCTTATTCTTATTCTTAAATAGTCTCGTTACTTTTGTGGCGAGGGACACTTAATTCTTGTGGACACTTGGGTTTGACATTTAGTATTGCATGCTAGCTTACCTTGTATACAATTGCCATGTGGGATTTGAGCGAACTCTTTTATACTTATGCTATGTAATTGAAAACTTGTGTACTCGCCATTGCTTTTGCATTGAATCATATTTTTAACATGTTGCAGGTTAAGGATGTTAAACATGATGAAAACTTAGTAGGGACGCCATAGAAACGCACCAAGAATGTTAGGGTTTCATGTTGTAATATTGTTGAACTTGTTGTAATTGGTGTATGTTGTAATTGACTATTTGATTTATGAAATGAAACGAGTTTTTGGATTAAATATTGTCACAAATAGTGTTATGATGTCTCAAGCAATCTATTTTATCTCAATCTGATGTTTCTGCCATTGGTTGGGGTGTGACAGATTGGTATCAGAGTCATAACTATAGGGAATTAGGTCGAATTGCCATGGTTGACCTAGTCTATAGTTTAAGTGACCAAACTTAGACCATTCTTGATTCATGCTTAAAATGTTAATTCTTCCTACTTGCTTCTTTCTATTCCTTTGTCTTAATATATATACAATATGTTTTTCCTAAACATTTACACAATATACACACTTGAAGACACTTACATTATAAACGAAACGACTTCACTAAAATAGGCGTGAAACCCACACTTTGGTGAACGACTCTCAATCCGCGTATTCGATTTTTCACGAAATTACGCCATCAAGTTACGGGTGATATCCATACCTTGATGGAAAATTTTCTTTTCATACTCTAGTGGACCCTTACCAACGATTCGGAATTCACTCCTCGTTTGGTAAGTACCACCCACACTTAGGGTACGATGCTGTCAAGTTAGGGGTGAAACCCACACCTTGTCAACTAGTCTTATTCCTCGATTTTCAAACTCGCGAAGGTTTCGATTTTTCAATCAATTAGAGACGTGTAGTAACTGGAAGGGTAAAATGCCGTTAATCGCTTCTCGACGAGTGCATTTTACCTATAGGCCAAAGCGCGTTACTCTAATTTCAAAGGATCTTCGATTCACTTTGGAATAGTCGACATTTCTCAACCTAAAACACTCCAACGTTTTACAAAGCCTATCTTTAATGTCATCTAAATTTCTTTTTGTTTTAATACTTGTTACCTCGTTCATTTCAAACCTGATGCACAATTTGCACGCCTTTCGCAATAAAAAACAATAAGAATTCTCGTAAACCAACTAAATTTATACTCCTTACGCAATTATAAGTGTTTATACTTTTGAATACTTGTTATGCTTATGTCATCTATGTGAACCCGTACGTGTTATGTGATACTTACATACTCAAACGTGACTTTTATAATCACATTATGATCAAGCCTCATCCATTCCTCTATTTTCAACCCCCTAGATGTGTTTCTCACAAAACTCAAGCGGGTGAAACAAGTCAAAGGCCAACTCCAACTCTATGACCAAGAAAGATTGTATGAAATTTATGGCGAAGCACATGGCTAAGATCATCCCGGATATAGTAAGCAAATTCCAACCCCTACCAAACGCCGAATCACCCCATGCCTACAAGGTGGAAACATCTAAATCAATGTTTACCTTCAAGCAATTTTGTTATTGTAACCCCCTACCCTTCACTAGTGAAGGGGATGCTACTAAGTTGCTCCAATGGTTTGTTGCCATTGAAGTAACATTCCTACAAAGTGGATGTCCTGACCACCTACGTACAATTAATGCAACAGGTGTATTCCGATTAAGAGCCCTTGATTGGTGGGTCTCCGAGCGTAACGTTCTTGGGAACGAAGCCGCACATGCCCTCCCTTGGGCCGATCTCCAAAAGTTGATGAGGGACGAGTTTTGTCCTCCGCACGAGCTTCAGAAACTTGAGAACGAATTCTGGAATTTGAGGCAAGTGGGGAACGACAACGCGGGTCTCACAGCTCGCTTTAAACAATTGAGTGCACTATGCCCTAGCCAAGTTGATGCCCTTGACAAGGCTATGGCAAAGTACACTCGATGCCTACCCCCCTCCATCATGAACCTAGTCGAAGCCGCCTCACCCAAAACCCTCGAGGATACCTACCAACTAGTCGCCAAACTCAACAACAACTGCGTTCTCCACAAAGCCTCTAACGAGGATTTGGCAAAGAATGCGCACCAACTACCACCATACCACCAAAGAGCCTACCCCATCCAAGCCACCAAGAAACAACAACAAGGGCAAGAAGCGAAAGGATTCTAGCAAAATTATGCGGTTGTTACTCCGCAAAACCCGACACCTTTACAATCAGTTTCCATTACCTCAACCCTTGAACCACCAAAGAGCAACTACACTTGATCGTGGCCCAAATGTAACCAGTGCTCCTACCACCATCCCGCTAACACCCCGTGTCGCAAATGCGCAACTTGTAACAGGTTTGGGCATTTCACCGATCGATGTAACCTAAACCTAAAGCCCCAAGACCAACCTATTGTTGCAAACCCTAGCCCTAACGAAGCTCAACCCCAAGCCACTATTCGAGCATGCTTCAAGTGTGGAGATCCTAATCACCTCGCCAACGTCTGCCTTCAACATAGCAACAAAAAGCAGCAGCAACCAAGGCAGCCTCAACAAGCCCGAGGCAGAATGCTAATGACGTCATAACCGGTATATTTCTCGTTAACAATGTCTATGCTTCTTGTCCTTTCGATACTGGTGCAGATAAAAGTTTCGTATCTTGTGAATTCGATCCTATGCTTAAGTGTAAACGTTCTAAGTTGCCCAAATCATTCAAAGTTGAAGTTGCTAACGCAAAGTCTATCACTATCGATTCTCTTCTTTCTAATGTTCCTTGAATCTTAACGATCATACATTTTTCATTGACCTCATACCCATGCAAATAGGTACCTTCGATATCATAGTAGGCATAGACTGGCTTAGGCAAGTTCGTGCTGAAGTCGTTTGTTCTGAAAAGTTCATCTGTCTTCCTCTTCCAAATGGTGAATCTTTACATGTCGACGGCGAGAAACCTTCTAAAGGTCTCAAGCCTATGTCGTGTATTCAAGCAAACAAATACTTGCGTAAGGAATACTTCGCCTTTCTTGCCCACATTGTGGAAAAGAAAGGACAAGGTTCCAAGCGTGAGTGACGTTCCTGTTGTTTGCGATTTCCCTGACGTCTTTCAAGAGGATCTTCCTGGTCCTCCTCCTCGTTCTCTTCGCTTTCGCATCGATCTTATTCCTGGTGCAACTCCTGTCGCTAAATCCCCTTATCGTCTAGTACCCTCGGAAATGCAAGAGCTATCTAACTAACTTCAAGAACTTCTTGATAAAGGCTTCATACGCCCTAGTACTTCTCCTTGGGGCGCTCCCGTTCTATTCATCAAAGAGAAAGATGGATCTTTTCGGATGTGCATTGACTATTATGAGCTCAATAAGCTTACAGTAAAAAAACGATATCCTCTTCCACGAATTAACGATCTCTTTGATCAACTTTAGGGTGCGACATGTTTCTCGAAAATCGATCTCCGTTCTGGTTATCATCAACTTCGAGTCCTCGAAGAAGATATAACCAAAACTACATTCCGTACACGTTATGGGCATTACGATTTCGTGGTTATGCCTTTTGGATTAACCAACACGCCTGCGGTTTTCATGGACTTGATGAACCGCATATGTAAGCCTTACATTGACCGTTGCATGATCGTCTTAATCGATGATATTCTTATCTACTCCAAGACATAGGAAGAGCATGAGCGACACTTGCGTCTTATCCTACAACTTTTACGTACTGAACGTCTTTATGCCAAATTCTCTAAGGGTGAATTTTGGCTAAAAGAGGTTCAATTCCTTGGTTATGTCGTCAACGAACTCGGTATTCACGTTGACCCTGCGAAAATCAAAGTTGTGAAATATTGGATTGCTCCTAAGTCTCTGTCTGAAATTCGTTCGTTTCTCGGTTTACCTGGTTACTATCGTCGCTTCATCTTGAAATTTTCCAAGATCCTGTCCCTCTCGCCTCATTGACCCAAAAGGATAAGCCTTTTGTTTGGGGTTCAGAACAAGAGGAGTCCTTTCAAACCGTCAAGGACATGCTTTGTACTGCTCCGATCCTCACACTTCCCGATGGGAACAACGACTTCGTCGTGTATTGCGACGCCTCAAATCAAGGTCTTGGTTGTGTTCTTATACAATGGGACAAGGTTATCGCTTAAAGCGTCTAGACAACTCAAAATCGATGAGAAGAAGTATACTACGCACGACCTTGAACTTGGAGTAGTTGTCTTTGCATTGAAGATTTGGCGACACTACCTTTATGGTACTAAGTGTACGGTCTTCACCGACCATAAGAGCCTTCAACACATCTTCAATCAAAAGGAACTCAACATGCGTCAACGTCGTTGGGTAGAATTGTTAAACGACTATGATTGGGCTATTCGCTACCACCCTGGCAAGGCAAATGTTGTAGCCGATGCACTTTGTCGGAAAACTCATGTTAAGAATATCCGTTGCTACCAAACTTTAGGAAAGCTTCATGAGCTGATTCGTGAGGCGCAATACTCAACCATTAATGAGGGTAACCTCGATAATGAATTGAAATGTGGTGTCGAAAATCAACTCGTATCCAAACCCAATGGCATCCTTTACTATCTCGATTGTGTCTGGATTCCAAACCGTGACAACCTTAATGACTTCTTGATGCAAGAAGCTCATAAGTCTCAATATTCTATTCATCCCGGCGCTAGATAAGATCTACCAAGACCTTCGTACGTATTACTGGTGGCCTGGCATGAAGATAGCTATCGCCTTCTACGTTTCAAATGCCTTACTTGTTCAAGATAAAGGCTGAACATCAGCATCCCTCTGGCTTACTCGAACAACCAGAGATTCCTATCTGGAAATGGGAGAGCATTGCTATGGACTTTATTACCAAACTCCCTCGTACATCGTCTGGTCACAATAGTATTTGGGTTATCATTGACCATTTGACCAAATCTGCTCACTTCCTTGCCATACGTGAAGATTAAAAAGTCAAGAAATTGGCTCTTATCTAGACAGATAAAATCATTTCTCGACATGCTATTCCCATCGACATCATCATGGACCGTGATGGTCGTTTCACCTCTTTTCTTTGGCAAACGTTTCAAAAAGCTCTTGGTACTCATCTCAATCTTAGTACCGCTTTTCATCCTCAGTCTGATGGTCAAACTGAGTGTACTATCCAAACTCTAGATGATATGCTTCGTTCCTGCGTAATCGATTTTGGTGACAACTGGGATATGCACTTGCCTTTGATCGAGTTCTCATACAATAACAGTTATCAAGCGAGTATTCAAATGGCACCTTTCGAGGCATTGTATGGTCGTAAGTGTCGATCGCCTATTTGTTGGCACGAGATCGGGGAAGCTCAAATCACCGGCCCCGAGCTTATACAAGACACGAAGGACAAGATCTTGCAGATTCGAGATAACTTGCTTCCATACCGGAGCCGACAAAAGAGTTACGCCAACAAAAGACGGAAACCCTTGGAATTCAACGCAGGTGACTTTTTACTTCTAAAGGTATCCCCTTGGAAGGGTGTGGTTCGATTTGGTAAGAAAGGTAAACTCGCTCCTCGCTTCGTAGGTCCTTTCAAGATTCTCGAAAGGATTGGTAAGGTAGCATATTGACTAGATTTACCTCAAGAACTCAACAACATTCACCCAACGTTTCATGTTTCAAATCCCAAGAAGTGCCTAGCTGAAGAAGGACTCCAAGTCACACTTGAAGATCTTCAAATAAACAAAACCTTGCACTTCGTGGAAAGACATGTCGAGATCATGGATTGAGGGACTAAGCAATTAAGGCCCAATCAAATTCCTATCGTAAAGGTTCGATGGGAAGGAAAGTGTGGTACTGAGTTTACTTGGGAACTGGAAAGTGATATAAAGACTAAGTACCCACATCTGTTCGTTACACCATCCTCTTGAATAAATTTCGGGACGAAATTTCTTAAAGTAGGGAGACTGTAACGCCTCCTTTTGTACTTTCCTTATTTAGAAATGTAAATCTTATTCCTATTTATGGAAACTTGTCTTGTTCATATTTCAGCTTTCAATCTTGCAATCCGAGAGTTTGATCATGATGAAAATGCATTTATATTAACACTTATTCATACATAAATACGTAATTATTTATCAATCACGAATGCATGCGGAACTGAATTATAATTGACAAACAAAGTGTATTCTAAAAAAAATTCTGACCATAACCTACGGTTGCGGACCGTAGGTTACGGTCCGTAGCTACTGGAAACGGTCCAAAAGCGTGAATTTTATCCTTCCCCCCTTTTTCACTACCAATCACCTCCTAACCCCCTTTTAACACTAACCCAAACCATTTTCTTATAATAGATGCCTCCACTCTTCCATTTTCACTTTCCAAACACTTAATCACTTCCAAAACACTCCAAAGCATCCATATATTATGAGTTCTAGGTAGAATTATTAAAGTACAAAAGTGAGTACAAACTCACTTCTCTTCATCTCTTCTTCACCAAATATTCCTCTACAAAGCTTGGATTACACCTAGGATTGGTTCCACAAGTTTTCCATGGAAAACCAAGGTGGAACATCACCATTTTGAGCTCAAAAATTTCTATTTTGGAAGATGAATTTATAAACTCTATTTTAACTTGTTTTCTCTAAACAAACTTGTGCTACTTATGCCTCTAATCAAACCCATGGTTAGTGAGCTAAGCCAAGGTTGTTTCATACAAATTAGGAGGTGTAAAATATCTCCAAACTTTATGTTTTGTAAAGGGTTTTAACCCACAAGTGTTGGAACCATCCAAGCTTGACAAGGCTTGTGTTTTGGTAAAGGTGTGATTACTTTGAAGCCTTGGCTATCCTACCTTCAATCCACCACTTCACTTGATGATTTGTCCCTAGAAATTATGCACCTTACTTTTCCATTTTAACTTATTCATGACCATCCTTGTTGTCCTTGTGACTTCTATGAACTTCCATGATAAACTCGATATACTTATTACTTATATTATATGTAGAATATAATATATATATACTAACCGCACCCTTGATGATAATCGAATGATTGTCCGTCATGGTACTAAGTTACATAACCTAATTACTTAACTTCTCGTTACGAATCTAATGGGTATCTTAACCCATGAAAAGACATTGACCCAAATGGGATTTATAGTGTCAAAAACGAGTATTAAGTCAAGATGATTATTTTCTTGTATACATTCTTCGGTATATTTAAAATTTCTAATCATCCGTTATCATCTGAATACTTACACACCTACGTTTCCTCATCTAGGGTAACTCGGTGTCCCACCTTCAAACAACCAACTCTTCACGGAATTACCAAGTGAAAGCTTGCAAAACCGTGAGTACACTTGACCCATTTTCCCTTTTTACACAATTTGGGTTGTAACATGTTAACTTACAAAATATACAAATACATAGAGATACTTTATACACTCAATTCGTTATGCATGCTTATTGTTATGTTTAGGTTCATGCTAGATACATACATGCTTCTTATCATTAACTTAGCTAACCCGAACTTAACATATATAGCGCCATAGGAGTAGCACGCCGCCCTCGGGGTATTGTTAAGCTTATTCGTATTCTTAAATAGTCTCGTTACTTTTGTGGAGAGGGACACTTAATTCCCGTGGACACTTGGGTTTGACATTTAGTATTGCATGCTAGCTTACCTAGTATACAATTGCCATGTGGAATTTGAGCGTACTCTTTTATACTTATGCTATGTAATTAAAAACTTGTGTACTTACCATTACTTTTGCATTGAATCATATTTTTAACATGTTGCAGGTTAAGGATGTTGAACATGAGGAAAACTTCATAGGGACGCCATAGAAACACATCTAGAATGTTAGGGTTTCATTTTGTAATATTGTTGAACTTGTTGTAATTGGTTTATGTTGTAATTGACTATTTGATCTATGAAATGAAATGAGTTTTTGGATTTAATATTGTCATAAATAGTGTTATGATGTCTCGAGCAATCTATTTCGTCTCACTCCGATGTTTCTACCATCAGTTGGGGTGTGACAGCGAATCACTCGGCGAGGTAAATCAGGTGCTTCACAACATCGATTTAACCCCAAACTCTGGTCGGATATCACCGGCAAGGTCCACACCTTTCTCTACTCCCAGAGGTACTCCAACGGGGACTGTGTTCTCGAAGTTCACTTCTTTTCAAGCACCAACCCCTTCTGGGTCATAGATTGCCTCTCCTCAAATTGGTGCTATGCGTACACCAGAACACATAGATCTTACACCCGAGGGAGTAGCCGGAACCTTATTATAGTTGAGATCTCTTCTCAACCAGAATGTGAGAAGAGAAAGGGAGAAAGGAGTGAGAATAAGGTTAGACTATGATGAGTCTGAACTTTCATTGTCACCCGGACCCTCCACCGTTTCCTCTAACCAGCTCACGGCCAGCCACATCCTACTTTGAAGCCGGTCCTATTGCAACTAACATACAAGTCAACCCAAGCCCTTGTGCTTTCTGGAGGCCAAGCCCAACTGCTTTCCCTCGGTTTACTTCCCAACCTGTTGCAACCGATGCATCTGTTGGGCATGAAACAACTCTAAATCAACTCTATCAGTCACTAGCTTCGAGTGTTCCTCCAACTGTTGCCACTTCGTGGGAACAGGCCATGGCCACCCTACCCATGGCTCGAGGTGCGGTTATGAGCACTTCTATGGGAATGCATTACACAGTGCCACCAGAAAGCCTTCAAGGCTTTAACCTTATGCCACAAATATTGACATAAATGATGGCACAAGTATTTTGGCAGCACTTCATCAATCAGGTGGTGGCCACTCACTAGGGTACCTCAAATAGTACCCAGTATTAAGGACAGAAGAAGACCTCACAAAGCCCTACAAGCCTAACAACTTGTCTTGCTTCTTCCAACAAATTGCTGATTATGTTTTTTAAACCAGGATAAAGATGCCATTACATATAAGAACCTATGACGGTACGATAATCCTGAAGACCACTTCCAAATTTTCACTAGGCCCGTATGAATTGAAAAATGGTCCAACCCCAAATGCGGTCTCATGTTCATGCTAACCCTCATGGGGTCTGCATGTATATGGTTTAACGACCTTCCTAAACGAAGCATTCAGACCTTTGATGATATCAGCAATGGTTTTCTAGCCAACTTCTCACAATAACGGAGGTATTTCAAGGACGCCATCATTATCTTTTGGATAAAACAGCGTGATGATAAAAGTCTTAGATATTTCATCGAAAGATACAAGAAAGAAGGTCTAACATATGTAGGTGCTTACGAAAAGATGAGGGTGGCAGGGTTCATGAATGCCGTTAATTCCAAGTACCTTACAAGGGATTTCAACAAATGCCTGCCCAAAACCCTTGAAAAGGCTGAAGCCCACATTCGAGTAGAGCAAGTTGTTGACATCAAAGAACAAAGAAAAAGAACTCCTAATTGGTGAAGCAATAGTCCCAATAGGAAAAGAGGAAACTTTGGTTCCTATGATAAACGCTCAAGAAACTTAGATTCCATGAGACCTGAAGGAAGGAACCCTACAAGCCGAGAAAAAACCATAAACTTCACAGCTTTCACAAAGACCCCACAATAGATCTTGGCAAATGAAAAAGTGAAACATAGCTTCCGAACTCCTCGACCATTACCTAAAAGCAAAAGAAATAAAAACTCAAATAAGTTCTGTGAGTTTCATGAAGAAAAAGGTCACCATACCAATGATTGCTTCCAGCTCAAAAAGAGGATCGAAGAGGTCGTCAAGTCTGGAGAACTCGCCCACTTAGTTAAGGGGGTAAAAGATAAGATGGTTGAAGGGAAAAAAAAGGAAATAAACATGGTGGACTTTGAGAACAAGGCTTCCTGCAAACATCCTAGTCTAGAGGCATGGGAACGCCAATGTGTCTGTTTCCCTCCACCAGAAGGGAAGTTGCTCTCCAACCTTTGGTGGTGGAAGCAAAAATAGGGACCATCAAGACACACAAAGCTTATATCGACACTGGAGCAACCAAAGAAATCATGTTCGAGAAATGTTTCAGCAGTCTCATCAATGATAAACGTTCCAAGCTTCAGCAGTCTGAAAGGGTTCACATCAAATCAAAGCAAAACGTGCTGCAAGGGGAAATCCTTTGTAAAAAAGGTTACCTTGCACCACTACTCCGGTGTGTTAGCCTAGAACAGAGTCAATATCTGATCAAGGAAGTCCATGAAGGAATATGTGGGGCTCATTATGGTCCAAGATCTGTGGTTTCAAAGTTAATGATCCTTGGATAGTTCTGGCCCTCTATGCACCGAGATACCTCTGAGCAATTACGAAAGTGTGAAGCTTGTTAGCTACATGCACCAGTACCCAAAATCCCTAAACACGATCGTGTCTCCATCTCCTCTGCTTGGCTATTCCACAAGTGGGGAATGGACATTGTTGGTCCATTCCCACCAGCCAAGGGGGGAGTAAAATTCTTATTGGTGGTCATGGATTACTTCATGAAGCGGCCAGAGGTTAAACCATTGGGAAAGATATTGATAAAAGATTATAATCAACTTCGTATGGGTTGTCGCATCAAACTTCCAGGGGTGCTGGTTATAGATAACAGTAAGCAATTTGCTGAGAAGCCTTTCAGCTTATGGTGCAAAGAATTCAGAATTACACAAGTGTTCAGTTCAGTTGCCTATCCTTAGTCAGACGACCAAGTTAAAAGAACGAACCGAAGCATTATGGAAGGGATAAAAGCTAGTTTGGGAGGGCACGGTAACAAGTGGCTAGAAGAGCTTCCCAACGTCCTATGGTGTCACACCTCGGATTTCCAACCCGAAATCCATACACCAGTGGGCCCGAGTGGGGAGTATCGTGATGTCAGTTGATAATCATCATAGTCAATTAAACACGGCACAGCGGAAGTCTTGGAGTAAAATTACTATTACAAACCGAATGTTCGAAAATACAAAATAATATACAAGCTTGTAATCGAAGATCCACATGCGGATCATAACTTGTACATGGAAAGAATACAAAACAGACTTTGGGCAGATTTAGGATTTGCAAGATCCTCTATCACTACCGAACACTTCCGGCCTATTTTTGTATTGTACCTGCAGATTAGTCTTTTGAAAATACGTCAGCTTTCGCTGTTAAATACACCCAACCGAGTCGTTTTGAAAACATTTCAAAAATGTTTTAAGTGCGTATCAGCATAAAATCTTTTTATAACTTGGGTTAATTAACCGTCCAATCTTGTTAACAGATTTACATGTTTTTCCATACATACGGGGCTCGTTATGGAAACCGAGACACAATTAACGTACACACAACTTTGGACTCACGAAGGAGTTAATTCCTCCCAGCCTTGTGGGAATGCATAATTGAACGTCTATCGGGTGTTTGCCTACACCCGTGCTAAGGTCGTGGCCATTTCTATTGTAATGAGTCGAGGATATCTAGGACACGGTAGTTAACCCCCGATGTTTAAATTATCAAACAAAACTAATTAAAACAGAATATGCGGATTTACTATCCCTGAACCGGCGTTCGATTGAATCCCATTTCCGACCAAGTGGTAATAATTTACCGTAACCCAAGCCCGTATAGGGGAAATAAGTCGAGATTTTTTACCTGAGCTAGTCTTATTTAATTTTTAATAACTCAGCCGTACACAAAAAGGACTAAGTGCAGATAGCATTTACCAGGCAAGTCTCTAGTCTAGATTATGACATAAACTAACCAATTAAATACTAACGGTCTTATTTAAGTCATTGACTTAGACCGACTAGCGTACTTGATCAAAACGTATGACGCTAGATTAAACGATGATTGGTTAGAATGTAGTTTAATCCCAACAAGTACCTTGACTTGTTTAATATGGGTAAATTATTAACATTCTGGATTTTGAGACTCAAATGACAAGGTTAAACCTGTTTGGTTAATTTCCTTAAAATAGTTACATATAAGTACCCGTGCATGTATTAGCGATATCGGGTAACCAGATAAGTCATGGACAATTTCTATATTCCATTATATTTTAAATAAATTAAGATATTAGTAGGATATCAACTTATATGCCCGTTAAGGTTTTAAAACGAATCTATGCCTTATAAGGGCGTTTTGGTAATTTTATACTGTATAGAAGGAACTTGAACATATTTTAAGTTTATAATCATGACTATTATGGAAAATAATTTATTTATGATATAATATCAGTAGGATACCAATTATCTGTGTAATTTACCTTTTATGATTAATTATGCACCGAAGGGGCATTTTTGGTCGTTTTACACATAATTTATAAATTATTTGGGATTCTGAGTTTATAACATGTACCTACTGTAAATATGTTTAAAATAAGTTTTACAATCAGTAGGTAACAAGTCTTGATCCATTAATATGGTTCAAAACCATACTATGCGCCGAAATGGCGCTTATGTCGTAAAATGACGTTTTATGCGATTTGAATGAAAACTGACATTAGGGTCGGATTAAAATGTCTTAAATATATTATTTAATTTAACATATCAGTAGGTAATTGATTTACCTTGAAACGATTTGATTAAAACTATTTTATAAGCCACTGGGGCTAAAATCGTCATTTATCGACATAGTTTAGGGACTTGCTTGAAAACTCAGTTTATAACTTGGTTTAACATCCCAAATAATCCTACTTATAATATTACATCATAGGAAACTCGTTTTCAAATTCATTATTATTTAAAACCTTGTTTTATGTAAAAAGGGCATTTTGGTCAAAAATGGCATAATTGCGGAACTTGCGCATACTTGGATTCTGGTTATGATCATGTAAGATAACCTCAGAGCGTTATGCTACATTATATTATGATCATAATGCAACTTTAGATCAGTAGGTAACTAATCTAAATCGGGTCAGAATCGAAAGTCAAAGCAGAAGTCAAACTTCGCGACTTTCGGTTGCGAACCGATCGTAGAACTGAAATTGACAAGCCGAACATGTTCTTACATGTTCTAATAATTATTACCAACTTGTTTAAGAGTCGAAACAGGTTTCATAACATATATAAGATCAATTTATGATTTTTACGAAAAATGGCTTGTTTGACTTTTTAATAACTTAACTTTGACCGTCAATTGGCCTAGCAAACGTGATCTTCAGGAGGTGCCCTTTATAGGGACTAACAACCGCTTTATTACGATCACTTAGCCATGTTCATTTAGAGCAATGGTTGGACCATAATGGTCTTAACCAAAACTCAAAGCGTTTGTCGTAAAACGCTTGACTTTTGGCTATAAAAGCCTATAAACGAAAATGCAAGAGCAAGGAACACTTACAAGAGGTTCCTACAATGCAAGAGAACTAAAGTTGGATGCTCCTTTCTTCTAGGAACTTCCAGAGGAGGGAGAAGAGTGATTAAATGAGAAAGGTGCAAGTTGGAATGAAGCACTTGAACACCTATTTATAGTTGGAGAGCTCAAAGGAGGTGAAGCCAGGTGTTTAGGGGTGTAAGAGGAAGCTTACAAGTGTCTCAAAATGTGGCATAGCTGATTACAAGTCCATGGTTTTCGAATTAATGGTTTTGGAGCTTTGTTTGGAGGCCAAGCCAAACTTTCTGCAGCAGACCTGTTCACGCGCCCCGCTAGAGACACAAGGCATGTCTCTCGCGGCCCGCGACCGCCCCATGGATACTTTCAAAGTTTGACACTTTTAACCCCTTAACTTATTAAATTTCTAAAAACCTTTTTTAAACACCTTTTTGGCACTTTTAGCCTTCCGTAGCCAATACTTGACATACCCGGGATTATGCCCGGACATTGTGAGCGTTCGGTTCATTAAAAGGTCACTCAGAGCATGTTGAGACTTTTAATCCCTCCATTATCCAACTTTCACATATTTACAAAATTGAACCCTCTCGTCCAACAAATGGCACGTATGAGAGTTAGGATTCATAAAGGATCACTCAGAGGCTTATTATAAGCATGTTGATTCTGATGTCACTCAGAAGTTGGGCATGTTAACATATCAGTCACTCAGATGCCAAATTTCAAGCATGTTGACATATCAGTCACTTTAAGGCTAATGATTTATGCATGTTGACATCGGACTGTCACTCAGAGGCTCAGATTGAGCATGTTGACGCCTTTAGTCCTTATTGGTCTTTAATAGACTATATTTAAAATACAACACGTGTCAGTATATTATTGGACACGATTTTACAGGGTGTTACATCCTCACCCCCTTAAAAAAATCTCGACCTCGAGATTTTATTCAAAATGATGGGGGTACTTTTGTCGCATAATGGACTCAACCTCCCATGTATACTCGGGACCTCTAAAAGCGTCCCACTTAACCTTTACTATAGGTATCAACTTTCTTCGGAGCTTCTTAACTTGTCGATCCTCGATCAAAATTGGTTTCTCAATAAACCTCAGGTTTTCATCAATTTGCACTTCTTCGTGGGACATTCCTAGCGACTCATCGGCTAGACATTTCTTAAGGTTAGATATGTGGAATACATCATGAATTCCACTAAGCTCCTCTGGCAACCTGAGCTTATAAGCTACAGTGCCGACACATTCGATTATCTCGAAGGGTCCTATATATCTTGGGCTCAACTTGCCCTTCTTTCAAAAACGCATCACACCTTTCCAGGGTGATACTTTCAGCATGACCTTGTCCCCTACTTGGAACTTAAGAGGTTTACGCCTCTTGTCAGCGCAGCTCTTCTACCTATCCCTGGCAGCTTTGAGACGATCACGGATTTGCACAATCGTTTCCGTGGTCTCCAGGACAATTTCTGGTCCTGATAGTTGGGCTTCCCCAACTTCTGCCCAGCACACGGTGTTCGGCACTTTCTCCCATACAAGGCCTCAAAAGGAGCAGCCTTGATGGTAGTATGATAGTTGTTATTGTAGGAGAATTCTATTAGGGGTAAGTGGTCATCCCAACTTCCACCTAAATTAATTACACATGCTCTAAGCATGTCTTCCAGTGTCTGGATAGTACGCTCACTTGGACCATCAGTCTGTGGATGGTAAGCCGTACTGAAATTCAGCCGTGTGCCTAATGATTGTTGGAAACTTTTCCAAAAGTGAGATGTGTATCTAGTATCTCTGTCAGATACAATAGACACTAGCACACCGTGTAGGGACACAATCTTGTCCATGTACAACTTAGCCAATGTATCTGAGTTATCCATTTCCTTAATTGGCAAGAAAGCGCTGACTTAGTCAGTCTATCCACTATGACCCAAATAGTGTCATTTCCATTTTTGGTCCTAGGTAACTTGGTAATCAAATCCATAGTTACCATTTCCCATTTCCAAGTGGGAATCTCAAGATGTTGTAGAAGTCCTGACGGCTTCTGATGTCGGCTTTAACCTGCGAACACGTCAGACACTTAGCTACATAAGTGGCTATGGATTTGTTCAAACCCATCCACCAATAATTTCTTCAAATCTCAATACATTTTTTCACCTCCCGGGTGAACTGAGTATCTTGAGTTGTGTGCTTCTTGGAGGATTAGATCTCTAAGTCCTCCAAAGACTGGAACCCAGATCCTATCATTCAATCGAAAGATTTCATCTTTTCCAGGTGCTAACTGATCAATAGTTCCGCCTAATCCCTCATTTGGAATATTAGCCTCTAATAAGGCTTGCTTTTGCGCATCTAATAGATTTTTATTTAAGCAATTTCTGAGCTCAATACTCTTGGCGTTAATCCTAAAAGGTTTAACCCTTTCCTTGCGACTTTAGGCGTCAGCAACTACATTTGCCTTACCTGGATGGTAGCGAATTTTGCAGTCGTAATCATTAAGCGTTTCCATCCATCGGCATTGTCCCATGTTCAATTCCTTCTGATTGAATAGATGCTGGAGACTTTTATGGTCTGTGTATATAATACACTTTGTGCCATATAAGTAATGTCTCAATAGCTTTAGTGCAAATACGACGGCACCCAGTTCCAAATCGTGGGTAGTGTAATTCCTTTCATGCACCTTTAGTTGTCGTGATGCATAGGCAATTACCTTACCATTTTGCATTAGCACAGATCCCATGCCAGTGTGCGATGCATCACAGTAGACTACAAAGTTCTCAATACCCTCGGGTAGAGATAACACAGGAGCGTTCCTCAACTTGTATTTTAGAATCTCAAAAGATTCTTGTTGCCTTGAACCCCAATTATACTTAACATTCTTACGGGTCAAGGTAGTTAGAGGAGTGGCTATCCTTGAAAAGTTCTCAAGGAACCTCCTATAGTATCCAGCCAATCCTAGGAAACTACGAATTTCGATGGGGTCTTGGGCACTTCCGAATTCATTATGGCCTCAATTTTAGCGGGATCCACTTGGATACCACGCTCACTTACCATGTGTCCAAGAAATTGGAATTCTCTAAGCCAAAATTCGCCATTTTGAGAACTTTGCATAAAGTTTCTCCTGCCTTAATAATTCTAGGATGCACCGAAGATGTTTCTCGTGATCAGCTTGATTACTAGAATAGATAAGTATGTCGTGTATGAAGACGATGACAAACTTATCCAGATACGGTTTGCAGACTCTATTCATGAGATCCATGAATGCTGCTGGTGCATTTGTGAGCCCAAAAGGCAATACCAAAAATTTAAAATGACCATAGCGGGTCCTGAAGGCGGTTTTGGGAACATCCTCACTTCTAACCTTCAGTTGATGATATCCTGATCTCAAATCTATCTTAGAAAAGTAACTAGCCCCTTGAAGTTGGTCGAATAAATCATCGATCCTAGGCAGAGGATATCTATTCATAATTGTTAACTTGTTCAGCTCCCAGTAGTCAATGCACATCCGCATTGAACCGTCTTTCTTCTTTACAAAGAGGATAGGAGCTCCCCAAGGCGAGGAACTAGGCTGAATAAAACCTTTCTCCAAGAGTTCGTCTAGCTGCATCCTCAATTCCTTCATCTCCATTGGTGCTAGCCTATATGGAGCTCTAGCCACTGGTGCTGATCCTTGTAGGATATCTATTCTAAACTCCACTTGCCTGTCTAGAGGTAGGCCTGGTATTCCTCAGGGAAAACATCAGGATATTCTGAGATGACTGGTAGGTCCTCCATGTTTGGCTTAGGCTCATTTATGGTTACTTGTGCCAAGTAGATGACACAGCCTTTTCTCAAACACTTGGATGCCTTAAATAACGACACCTTGTCAGGAAATCCATAGTGTGAGTCTCCAGAAATGGTGATCACTTCACCAGATGGGATCTTAATTTCGATTAGTTTCTTATCGCAGGCAATGCGGGCCTGGTTATGAGATAACCAATCCATGCCTAAGACAACATCGAACCCTGCAATTTCATTCGCAGAAGAGAGATAGGGATGGAATGATTTTTAATGGATATAGAGCATCCATAAAAAAATGGAAGAAGCAGTTTCTAAGGTTCCATCAGCGAGTTCTACCTCATAATTTTTTTCTAGAGTTCTTATGGGGAGGTTAATAGTTTACTAAACTTATGGTCAACAAATGATTTATCCGCACCCGAATCGAAAAAACTCTAGCGTAAATATTGTTAATGAGGAATGTACCTGTTATGACGTTGTTGTCATTAACGGCCTCACTGGCATTCATTTGAAAGGCATGGGCATTCCTCTTCTTGGCCTCTCCAAGCTTTGCTTCATTACTTTTGGGTTTCTTGGGGCAATTGTACGTTATATGCCCCTTTTCGTTGCAGTTGTAGCAAACTGCATCCTTAAGATCCTTGCAATCTAAGGTCTTATGCCCTTTTCTTTTGCAGATACCACAAGGTTTGGTTTGTGGATTTATGCCACACTGTCCCCAATGCCTATATTTACAGTTCTTGCACAGAGGTTTGTCATTAGACGTGTGATGGTTCTTCTTGAACCTGAAATTTCCTTTCTTTTTGAACCTTTGGGAGTTATTATCCTCCCGTTTTCTCTTTCCGTCAATCTCATTCCTAACTGACTTTTGTCTTACCAGATCTAGGGTGAGGGAAAGAGATAGGTCTACAGCGGACCTATAGGTACTAGGCTGAGCAGCATTTACCAAGCCCTTCATTTTGGGCGCCAACCCATTTATGAAACGTGCAATGCGTTTAGATTTGGGGTGATCAAATAGGAAACTAACCTAGATAGGGAGTTAAAGTCAGAAACGTACTTCCGACAATCTAGGTTTTTCATTGAAAGAGACAAGAAGTCTATCTCTAATTTCTCCACCTTATGGGTTGGGCAATAAGTTTCCTTTACCAAATCAACAAACTTGGACCATCCCAAGTTGTACAGGTGTACCTTACCTGTTGATTGAATCATAGCTTTCCACCATATTAGGGCATCGCCCTTGAAGGATTGTGATACGTACTTGACCACATCCTTATCAGCACAATTGCTGGTATCTACTATTGTCACCATCTCGTCTAGCCACTTTAGGGCTTCTATAGCTCCTTTCTCCCGTTAAAGTCTTGGGGCTTACAGGAGACAAAATACTTATAGGTACATCTGTCCTTAACAGAACGGGACTTTCAGTAAGATCTATTTTCTTTGGTTCACTCTTCGCATTTGAAGAGTGAACGGAGCTCTCCCTATGACCTGAAGATGGTGGAATAGATAAGGGTCTAGAGCGAGTAGTACTCGGCTCTCTAAGCCTTTCGATGGCCTTTCCCATGGCATTTTCAACTGCCGCATCAATGTGTGCTTGAAAATTATCATCATCTATATTTTTTTTCGACTTTGTTAGATTCAACATTCCTGTGGCTGCTTTGTGCTTCATTTGAGTTAGCCATCTTTATATCTTGGGTTCTATATACCAATAAAACTTTGTTTAGGCATGGTATATCAACCATATCGGCTTTCAACATTGGATATAACAATCCATTGCCTATACTAGTGTGAATAACATCACAAACTCTTAGGCGTAACATATCTATATTTGGCCTAGGTCTTAATAGGACCATCATAGGCAAATTACAATTTGTACGTATTCCATATATTATTGCACATTGGATCACAATGTCACAACTGTCTTTGTCATCATTGACAATTATGTAGCTCATAGGATTGTCCCTAATGGACATAATAATTGGGCACATTGGCCGGTCATTAGGTCATAATACATATGGCATATCAGCCTATCACATTGGACATAAATTGGGCATCTTGGCCTACATCATATCAGGTATTTGGCATATTAGCCTGTCCCGCTGGACAATAATTAGGCACATTGGCCTACATCATATAAGATGTATTTGGCATATCAGCCTGTCCCACTAGACATAATTGGGCACATTTGCCTAAGTCATATGAGATGTATTTGGAATATCAGCCTGTCCCGCTGGACAATAATTGGGCACATTGGCCTACATCATATCAGATGTATTCGGCATATCAGCCTGTCCTGCTGGACAATAATTGGGCACATTGGCCTACATCATATCAGATGTATTTGGCATATCAGCCTGTCCCGCTGGACAATAATTGGGCACATTGGCCTACATCATATTAGATGTATTTGGCATATCAGCCTGTCTCACTGGACATAATTGGGCACATTGGCCTACATCATATCAGATGTAATTGGCATATCAGCATGTCCCACTGGACATAATTGGGCACATTGGCCTACATCATATCAGATGTATTTCGCATATCAGCTTGTCCCACTGGACTTAATTGGCACATTGGCCTACATCATATCAGATGTATTTGGCATATCATCCAGTCCCGCTGGACAATAATTGGGCACATTGGCCTACATCATATTAGATGTATTTGGCATATCAGCCTGTCCCACTGGACATAATTGGGCACATTGGCCTACATCATATCAGATGTATTTGGCATATCAGCCTGTCCCACTGGACAATAATTAGGCGCATTTGCCTACATCATATCAGATATATTTGGCATATCAGCCTGTCCCATTGGACGGTTAGTATGGTTCCTCAAGCCACACTACCAAGAGTATGAACATTTCTTAATGTTACATAAGAGTACCTTAATGATTGATTAATGGTCCCGGTCACCTTCGACCTTAACGACCTTGGAGATTTGGATCTAGTCCCTCACCTCTGGATAGAAGGATAACTTCCCTTAACTATCCTGATAGAAGACCCCTTCGTACTTAACTATCATTTCTTGGCCAATATGTGGTCTACGCCACTTGGCATAATCAATCCATTAAGATATTTTGGAATTATATAGCAGAGCATAAATTTCGAGTAAAATCGAGACGCTCGTTTTCAAGAGGATGATTTACATATATATATATATAATTCCAAAAGTACTTCATTAAATTCCAAATTAGAAATTACAATACTAGAAAAATGAAATAAACTTGTCCATGCAAGGACTTAAAGGAATAAAAATGTCCACACAGGGACTAAAAGAAATAACCATGTAATAGCAGGGACTTCATATAATTAGAAGAGACTTCACTCGTCCTTCTTTCCTTTGACCAACTTGGAGAGTTTCTTGAAGAACTTGTTTGTCTTCTTCTCTGTTTTCTCCGCCTGTTGCTGCATTTCTTTCATTCGTTCCAAGGCCTTATTAATGGCCTCAAGTGGTGGTGGAGGTTGTGGTTGAGGTTGTGGCATAACCGGATACTTGTACCCATTAGTTGGATATCCAGTTGGTGGATAAGTAGGTGGGAAAGGAGACGGGTAAAGTGCGTTGTGCATAACTGCTTGCATATATGGGTCTTGTGACCATGCCTGATAATCTACCGGTGTAGATGGGTTAAAAGGATCATATCCCGACGTGTCTAGATATGTGGGGATTGGGGCTAGTATAACCCGATGGTGGTGGTTGAACAGCAGGTGTTGGTGTTGGTTCCACTATAGGTGAAACATAAGCGGGTCCACCCATTTGTGGGTCCTCTTGAATTGTGGGATAAGAGTTTGGACAAAGGTGGCAGCGATCCCGACCTTTGTTCTGCACGTACCGACATATGTGCTCCACGCTTCCTCCTTGGTGGTTGAGGTTGGTCCACCGGTTCCATGTGGACATCTTCTTGAACAGGGGGCGGTTGAGAGTGGTGAGAAGGAGTGTGGGCGAAAGTGAATTGGTTCCAATATTGGTCCCACTCATTAGGACCTTGATAGGGTGATCCAGCATATGAGTTTGAATCGCTTGAAATTTCAATGGGATGCATATTTGATCCCGACGGCGGCATCTCCAGGTCGGAGTCCTCGTCCATGGGGTTTGGCTGGTCCAACTAATTTTGATCGGCTGGAGGCGTGTTTAAGTAATGGTTAGGGTTAAATTCTTCATTGTAAGAGTGATGAGAATGGGAATGGTGAGAATGGTGTGAATGATAGGAGTGGTGTGAGTGGTAAGCATTTTGAGGATGTGAGGGCGAGTGTCTATTAGAGACAGAATGTCTCACTGGTTGCCAAGGAGATGAATCTCCTGATTCTTGGTAAGCATCTGAGTTATGGGGTTGATGGGGTATGCACCCCGATGGTCCTCCCCTCATTGGACCTTTTCCTCTTCCACTTTGTCCTCTCACACGTGGCGGCATTTTCCTGTTCAAAATCAATTCAAAAACAATACTAATAACTTAATAATGAAATGGGTAAATGCTAGGTCAATGCCTAGACTCGAAAGTCTAAGGAATGTGCTCATGTAAGTTTAAGATTAAACACAAGAAGGATAGTGTTTAATTCTCTCAAACGTTGGCTCTGATACCAACCTGTCACACCCCAGATTTCCAACCCGAAATCCATACACCGGTGGGCCCGGGTGGGGAGTATCGTGACATCAGTTGATAATCATCATAGTCAATTAAACACGCCACAACAAAAGTCTTGGAGTAAAATAACTATTACAAACCGAATGTTCAAAAATACAAAATAATATACAAGCTTGTAATAGAAGATCCACAGGCGGATCATGAACTGTACATGGAAAGAATACAAAACAGACTTTGGGCAGATTTAGGATTTGGAAGATCCTCTATCCCCACCGAGCACTTCCGGCCTATTTTCCTATTGTACCTGCAGATTAGTTTTTTGAAAATACGTCAACTTTCGCTGGTAAATACACCCAACCGACTCGTTTTGAAAACATTTCAAAAAATGTTTTAAGTGCGTATCAGCACAAAATCTTTTTATAACTTGGGTTAATTGACCGTCCAACCTTGTTAACAGATTTACATGTTTGTCCATACATATGCCATTATATTTTAAATAAGTTAAGATACAGTAGGATATCAACTTGTATGCCCGTTAAGGTTTTAAAACGAATCTATGCCTCATAAAGGCGTTTTGGTAATTTTATACCGTATAGAAGGAACTTGAACATATTTTAAGTTTATAACCATGAGTATTCTGAAAAAAATATTTTATTGATGATATAATATCAGTAGGATACCAATTATATGTGTAATTTACCTTTTATGACTAAATTATGCCACGAAGGGGCATTTTGGTCGTTTTACACATAGTTTATAAATTATTTGGGATTCTGAGTTTATAACATGTACCTACTGTAAATATGTTAAAAATAAGTTTTAAAGTCAGTAGGTAACAAGTCTTGATCCATTAATATGGTTCAAAACCATACTATGAGCCGAAATGGCGCTTATGTCGTAAACTGACGTTTTATGCGATCTTTAATGAAAACTGACATTAGGGTCAGATTAAAATGTCTTAAATATGATATTTAATATAAAATATCAGTATGTAATCGATTTACCTTGAAAAGATTTGATTAAAACTATTTTATAAGCCACATGGGCTAAAATCGTCAATTATCGACATAGTTTAAGGACTTGCTTGAAAACTCAGTTTATAATTGGTTTAACATCCCAAATAATCCTACTTATAGTATTACATCAGTAGAAAACTAACTTTCAAGTTCATTATCATTTAAAACTTTGTTTTATGTAAAAATGGCATCTTGGTCAAAAATGGCATAATTGCAGAACTTGTGCATAAACTTGGATTCTGATTATGATCATGTAATATAACCTCAGAGGGTTATGCTACATTATATTATGATCATAAAATGCAACTTTAGATCAGTAGGTAACTAATCTAAATCGGGTCAGAACCGAAAGTCAAACTTCATGACTTTCGGTTGCGAACCGATCCTAGAACTGAAATTGACGAGCCGAACATGTTCTTACTTGTTCTAATAATTATTACCAACTTGTTTAAGTGTCAAAACAGGTTTCATAACATATATAAGATCAGTTTATGATTTTTCCGAAAAATGGCATGTTTGACTTTTTAATAACTTAACTTTGACCCGTCAATTGGCCTAGCAAACGTGATCTTCAGGAGGTGCCCTTTTAGGGACTAACACCTACCTTGTTACGATAACTTAGCCATGTTAATTTAGAACAATGGCTGGACCATAATGGTCTTAACCGAAAGTCAAAGCGTTTGCCGTAAAACGCTTGACTTTTGGCTATAAAAGCCTATAAACGAAAATGCAAAAGCAAGGAACACTTACAAGAGGTTCCTACAATGCAAGAGAACTAAGTTGGATGCTCCTTTCAGCTAGGAATTTCCATATGAGGGAGAAGAGTGATTAAATGATAAAGGTGCAAGTTGGAATGAAGCACTTGAACACCTATTTATAGTTGGAGAGCTCAAAGGAGGTGAAGCCAGGTGTTTAGGGTGTAAAAGGAAGCTTACAAGTGTCCCAAAACATGGCATAGCTGATTACAAGTCCATGGTTTTCGAATTAATGGTTTTGGAGCTTTGTTTGGAGGCCAAGCCAAACTTTCTACAGCAGACCTGTTCTCGCGCCCCGACGAGAGACACAAGGATGTCTCTCGTCTCTCGCTGCCCGCGACCGCCCCATGGATACTTTCAAAGTTTGACACTTTTAACCCCTTAACTTATTAAAGCTTCTAAAAACCTTTTTTAAACACCTTTTGGCACTTTTAGCCCTATGTAGCCAATACTTGGCATACCCGGGATTATGCCAGGACATTGTCGAGCTCTCGGTTCGTTAAAATGTCACTCAGAGGTATAAATTAACATGTTGACACTTTTAATCCCTCCATTGTCCAACTTTCACATATTTACAAAATTGAACCCTCTCGTCCAACAAATGGCACGTATGAGAGATAGGACTTCATAAAGGATCACTTAGAGGCTTATTATAAGCATGTTGATTCCAATGTCACTCAGAGGCTGGGCATGTTGACATATCAGTCACTTAGAGGCCAAATTTCAAACATGTTGACATATCAGTCACTCAGAGATTAATGATTTATGCATGTTGACATTGGACCGTCAGCCAGAGGCTCAGATTGAGCATGTTGACGCCTTTAGTCCTTATTGGTTTTTAATAGACTATATTTAAAATGCAACACGTGTCACTATATTATTGGACACGATTTTACAGGGTGTTATATATGGGCAATCCGAACAACTAAAAAGACAAGTCATAAGAAAACACCTTATAGCTTGGTGTTTGGGTCGGAAGCTTGTCATCCCGGTAGAAATAGGAGTTACCACACAACGATCATTCAACACCGACTTTGAGGCAAACAAAACTGAAACCATGTTGAACCTAGAACTCCTAGAAGAAACCCGTGAACAAGCCGCAATAAGGAAAGCAAAATATAAGAAAAAAATGGAAGCTTATTACATCACCTATATAAAACATGGACGATTTAAGCCCGGAGACTTGGTTCTCCAAAACAATGACGCAAGCAAAAAAGAAAATCAAGGCAAACTTGGTCTTGAATGGGAAGGGCAGTACATCATTCTAAAGCACACAAAGGAGGGTCATACAAGCTAGCCGACGCACCAAGCAGGAAGCTTTATCGCCATTGGAATGGCAAAAACCTTAAAAGGTTCCATGTGTTGGTAGAATATTTTATGAATGTTGAAAGAACTGTTCTATATTTCCTTTGTAATCGAAGTGCCTTTTCATGAATGGATGATGACACACTCTATCAAAATTTGTCTTTTCTATCCTATAATTAGGTTGAGAACCTAGCAAAACACTCCATGCCAAGGGCCATGTAAGGGGGTGAGCTCCCAGGCCATATCGCTCAATAGGTTCAAAGGTTGAATGAACCTATATAAGGGGGTGAGTTCCTAAATCAATACAACTCCATGAGACTTAGATAAAACTTAAAAATGTCTCATAGACGGGTTTGAATAGCCTACACCAACTATTCCTTAAGCCTCATCAACAGCTTAGGGAATAAAAAGACACTAAAGAGTGTCATATATAGGATAGGCAATATATCTTTTTGTCTGAAAATACATTAGGGCTAAGTGACTGCAGCACTAAACCTTTCAAGGTGTAATCGGCAGAAAAAAAATAACCAAATACAAAGACTAGCACAAAATTACTAGAAAACAAGGAGATAGCAAAACAAAATACCACAAACATCAAGTTTAAATCATCCATAAGGCCTTAAGGGCCGATAACCTAAAATAAAGTTCAGAAGCCTTTAAGGAAATAGCAACCTACAGAACCTTAAGAGTTCTCCAAAAGATATGATGTTCAAAGATCCCAACATAATATTGTTTAACATGCTAAGATAGCTATGAATAGAAGTTTAAAGTAACTCAATTAGCAGCGTCAGAAGAAAGAGGTTTCGGTGCTTCAACCTCCTTCACGCTCGCATCGCTAGCCTTAGACTTCTTAGCTTTCTTCACTTTCTTACCCTTCTTTCCACCATCACCTACCACCTCCGAAGCTTCAAGGCTTGCCTCTTTAGAACCTTCACCACCCTCCGAAAATGTCTCGTCGCTATCAACAAAGCAAGAATGTTTTATGGACAGAGATTTCAGCACTTCAGCACAAACGACCTCATTAAAGCTAGGGGTTTTAGTTCCTGTAAGATAGAAAGAGGCTTACTAAAGCGTTTGAAACTTCACCCACGTAGGGATAGGTCAACTGCTCCATTTTAAGGACAAACAACTTAAAGACTTCAAAAGCTTGGTGTTCGAATAAGGAAGATTGCTCTTGAGACTGCAAGGACTCATAAGCCTTGTAACCAGCAACAATCCTTGGTGTCTCCCATGATTGAGAAGCTTGGTATACACATTACCAAGGGCCGAGTTAAACTCAGACGAATGCAGAAGATAAGTGACCACCTGCTGAAACCCATGCTCAATGAGCCATTGGTTGTCACTGGTTGCCTGGGCGAGTGAAGACTTCAACCCTTCCTTCTCCTCCAGGAAGTCTTCCTTTTGAACCTCCAACGCTGCTTTATCAGCGTTAACCTGTAACCTATCTGCCTCCAAATGTTTATCTAACTTTTCCATCTCAACCTTATGTTTAGAAGTGAGGTCATCAACCTTTGATAGCAAAGTTTTCTCCTTCTCAGTATAACCATCGGATTCTTTCTTCAAGGCTGCCATCGAAGCCTTCATCCTATCTTTCTTCTTCGAGAATTCCTCATACTCCTACATCCTCTTGCGAAACTGGGATACTCCCTCAGGAAGCAAGGAGGCAAGGTTGCAAGCACTCATCATCATCCTAGAGATCATCAAGTCATCATCCATCGACGAGCAAGAATCTCGAACGACTAGAGGAGCAAAGTGGGTCAGAGCATCCTCGCAAACAGATGATGACTTAAAGCTGTCACCAACTTTAACTTTCCAATCAGGCACATACACCTCTCCAGGGTTAATAGTAGTAGAACCTTCCTAGCTCTTCCCAGGAGAACCCTTTGAGGTGGACACAACAACTTTCTTACCCGCTCCTTTGCCTTTCTTATTGACAATTGAGGTGCAAATCCTTATCCTTATTCGACTTCCCCTCCACCTCAACTTCCGGATCATCCGAAGCCTCAATGTCATCACTAAGATCAACTGGCTCAGAGGTTGACGGCTGATTCGGTCCCTTTAACAAATGACGGGTGGAATGACGAGTAGAAGACTTGGAAGCACAATCCTTAGTAAAAGCTTTCACATTTGGAAAATTCACATACTTCGAACCCTCAAACCTATGTTCTGCTTCCTAGAAACAACATCCTCACCAGGTGTAGCCTTAGCATCCCCAAAGACAACGTTGAAAGTATCATCAGACTTGATAAAATCTAAAGCAGACATGACTATAACAAATAAAATAAGACATAAGCAAAATACAGAAACATAAGGAACAATGAGGATAGAAAGCAAATTATCATACCCTGACCATCCCTCATAAGCACAGGGTCCCGATCCAGTTTGTCCCACCGAACGCTCACACCCATCAACACCGGAAGATGTTCAGGAAATGGACGAAACCTTGAAGGACATTCCCTAAGGGGTTTCAATAGCCAACTATCTAACTCAGACTCAAAAGGCTCAAGTTCATTCAAAACGGCATCAGGATGCCTCCAAACATGTTTAAAGGGGGCAATATCGATCTGAGATGTTCCTTCCAAACAACATCAGAAGGGTGAAGTTCATTCAAAACAACATCATTCAAAACACCAGAAAAAATCGGTCTTTCCAAAAACCAAGAGTGGTTACTAAGGACAAAATCAAATAAATATCGATCTGAGATGTCTCAAAAGTAAACCAATCACCATTCTTAGCTAAACGAAAGAAACGTCTGAACAGAAAAGCGATGGGTTATAACCTAGTACCCGACACAAAACCTCAGAATGAAAAACACTAGAAAATCCGTGAGGATGTATTTACCCAAAAGGTACTCCATTATACTCCAACACGTTGAGAACAAAGATGGAAAACGGATAACGTAAGTTAAAAAATCGCAATGACGAAAATAAAGAGCAATAAAACCGGAGGGACATTGATCAATCGGTTTATCCAAATTCGGAGCCACCATATTGAAAGATGGATTGATTCCCCACTCCTCACAAATGCCTCAACCTCCTGATGTGTGAATTGAGAATAACTAACCACCATATCCTTTCTAGCACCCATGGTTTAGAAGGATGATCGAAGGGAAACAAAATAAAAAGAAAGAGGAACTAACCTGGTTGATGCAAGGAAAAGTGAGAAAACTTTGAAAAGAATGTTAAAAGTTAAGTGATTTGTGATAATGAAAAGTTATAATAATATTTCAGAAGTTATTATTATGCCTAGGATATTAAAAATCGGCGCATGCAAAACTGCCACTAGTCACATCAATTGTAATTTTGAAATTCAAATCCAAAAGCTCAACCGCCCAAGACACCAAATCCATAACCTTTCAAGCCTTGAAGCTTTTGAGCAATAAAATTATTGTACAAATGTCTGAAGCATTTGAGCTTACACCCCAGATACCTCTGACTTGGGGTCTGATGATGTGAGTAGCTCAAAGTTTAATAAACTGATCAGAGTACAAAATATCTTAAAGGGTTGAAAGCCAAAAAGGTTTGAAAGTAAACAGCTGCCGTAAGTAGCGAAAGAAACAAGACAGTGTCCAGTCACATCGCACTTTACTTGTGGACTCGCCCATCCGGTCGTAACAGGAGCATGTGGGAAAGTGAACTCTATTATCTGCAAGTCCAAATCCTTAAACCAACCAAAAAGGGAAGCCCTTTACTGCAGTCATGGATCATGTAGCATATCTTATCCTCTATAAATAGCAGCCCATTTTTACTCAGCAACACACACCAAAATCTCTCTTCTCTCCCCTAGATCTTGCTTATTGCTTGATCTATTCTTCAATAAAAACAATAAAATACAATTGAGTATAAACATTCTAGGTTGAATATTTTCGATCCAAAATTCAAAACACTAACAATAAACCTCCACGTACTGCACACGTAGAGGATGCCACAACCCGCGTTAGGCTAATCGAAACTCTTGAACCTTTTTACCTCAGAGATGTCGTTACTATCCTTGATCTTGTATTTGTTTTAACAATGTCCATAAAATATATTTTATGTTGTGAAACAACGGTCTATTAGCAACTAATATATATGTATATTAACATGAGAGCTAGACTATGAAATCATGTATAGAATAGTAATTCATTCATCTAACATCATATACAAATGCCATTATATATAGGCACTCACATTAGTACAATAGTAAATAAGAGAAAGGGGTTATACATGTGGAAAGTCACTACATAATGGATGCATTCATAGATAGGGGTTACACATGTGGAAAGTCACTACATAATGGATACATTCATAACACTCCCCCTTGACTATCCGCATGATGGAATACTATTCTTTAATACGCTTAATGATGTTGACTCATTAAAAACCTTGCTAGTAAAACCCAATGGGACAAAACCTCAGCTAAGGGAAAAAGAGTGCAACGCGTATTGTCTCCCCCTGATACTTCCGGATCAGGTACGTTGTCTCAAAAAAAAACCTTACTAAGAAAATCCAATTGGATAAAACTTAGTGAAGGGTAAAGAGTGCAATTTATGTAAAACTCCCCCTCAATATAATATGTATCATTTCAAGTAACAAGTGCCAATCTTCTATTAAAATTGTTGAAAAATTTTTGTAATGAGTGATTTGTCGCTTGATGTGCAATCTATTAATGAACTTGATGTATGATTTTCATGTAAAACTTTAATTACCTCCTCTTGTAAGTAGATACCATAAGATCCATGAATGTGTTTTGTTATAATCCCTGCATTTACAAAACTAACCAAACTTGTTGATGGGTTAGTAAAATATGAAACCATACCTTTCCTACCTTAAGGTTATAGAAAATAAATGTTTTACTCATTACACTATCTCCTCGTCGTACAAGAGATAAATCTTGCCAAGGAATTTAATGGTATATGTTCGTGTATAGCTAGCAGGATATATTAATACAATTTGTATTGAATTATGGTACTTCATGACCAAGGATCTTTGCTTCTTTGATAGAAGATGATAAAAGTCATTTTTATCTATATCAAATATTTGAACATCATTAAATGTACTTACACCAAAAGCTTTGTCCATATGAAAATGTGCAACATTTTCTAGATGTATTATGATTGATGGATTATAATATAAACATATGTCCTACGTATCGAGCCATATATTTGCAATATTGTATTTCATTTGCAAATTCTTGCTTAAATGTTTGAGCTCTTTTTTTTCTCTTCGGGAGATTCAATGACATCATCAACATATATTGTAATACTTGTAAACGTCATATCGTTCTTTTAATGAAAACAAATGGACCAACTTCACCATATGTATTTCTCATTTCGAGCTCACTGGTGAGTCAATTATATCATATTTGACTAGACTATTTTAGTCCACACATATTTTGTCAACTTCATATAGTATGTTCTTGAGGTTTTGACATCAATGCTTCGCATTATCAATCCATGAGGGAATTCGTTCCATCTTATCCATATATGCATGTGCTTTCACTCTTCAAGAGTTTTGTTATATAAATTTGCCCATTAAACACATAGATATCTATATCATGTAAAAGTGTCATGAACACTTGCTTTTATCTCCAAAATCCATATTGTACCATGCGTGTACACTATTTATTGAGATATCACAATCATTGGGTACAAGTTTTCAATGTATGTTTATTGGTGCACAAGAATTACATCGTTAAGATGTTTTGATTCACCTTTAAAGAACTCAATTGCTTTAAGAAACTCATCAGGAGTTCATTCTTATTCAAAAATGAACATGTATATAACAATCATATTGTTCTCGAGAACTTACTTTACATGAAATACATAATTTAAATCCTTCATGGACTTGCATGTAAACTTTAGTATCTAAATGATACATAACATTTATAAGACGCATATCAATTCTCTCTTTATATTACCAGACTAATTAAATACTGAAAAGCTATTGCATCCACCACTAGAGAATACGTCTCCTCATAATTAATCATAGGTCTTTGCGAAATCCTTGTGCCATCAATTTTTTTATCCACATAAAAGACCTAATTATATTAAATATATTTTACAACTTTTTTTTATGGACTACTGGCCCATAAGCTTTCCATTTCAATAGAGAATTCAACTTTGCCTCGTTTGTGTCGTTCCATTTTGGCCAATCATTTCTTTGTATTTATTCAAAGGCAGATTTAAATCTTGATCCTCATCATTTCATCTTTTCAAGCGCTATATATACAAAAGTATAACGACGTCAATTTTATTTTGATTCTATACACTCCTAGACATGATATAATTTACTAAGAGCTATTTATTTTCAGGTACCTGAGGTTCTTCCAGAACCATCAAGTCTAATGTCTCTTCAAGAAACCTTTTTTTTTTACTATAACCTGGACTTGGCCATCTTCTTCATTACTTGCTCCTATTTTTCAAGGAATTTTTTTTTTTGGAATTGACTAGTCTACCACGCTTCAGGCGTGCAATAGATTCATTAATATATGGTTTGCCCTACTAGGACAATTAATTAATTGGAGCATTAGCAGTTGACTACGTGACTTACTTAGTCACTGTATATAGGTCAGTTAACATGTCTGGTGATTGATTCTTTAATCTAGGTAACGAATTATCTTTTGAACTTCTTGTTCACACAATTTCATTTGAGGATCAATGATAATTCATGCATACCCATTTCTTTTTTAACTGCCATTAATCTCCCCTAATGTTGAAAATGTTAATTTACTTAAAGTAAGATTTAAAGAGTCATAAATAAATCTCTCGTTAATTGCTCTAAGTATGTAATCATAAATAGTATTTTCATCGAACATATATTCCCAACATTATTTGAGTTTCAATCTTTATGCGTTGTGGTTGATCAATTCCAATGTATACAGCACAATAAAAGGTTTGATGAGAAATATTTGTTTTCTGACCAAACCAACTATAATGGGGAGAAACTATTACAACATGTTGGCTTGATGTGAAATAATGTTACCGCATGTAAAATCACATGTGCTCAAATATGAACTTTTGCTCTCTTGATTATTGGCTTTGCAATCAATTTGTAGATGTTTGATCATCGTCTTCAACAAAAGCAATTTGTGTCTTAAGCATTTAGAAATTTAAATACTTATTCCAATAATCATTAGTAACATGGATACTAAATTCAATGTTATAACCACCATAAATATGATAATATGGAACAATATGTTTGCTATCTCATTAGCTAAGCTACACACAACTTCAAGTTGTAATTTGATGACCATTTAGACGATACATCGATTTAAAAACACTGAATTGCATCATGTTTAGATATATACATCCTTCATTCATTCCATAATATTTTACGGATTTATACCATTAATTAGCAAATAAATAATTTCCCTTAAGAGCAAACATAATATGCTATCAACTAGAAGAATCTTAAAGTTCTTCATTATATTTCATATCATCATTGACTCGGTGTGGTCTAACCGGTCATACCAATAAAATAAATAATCATGATCCATAAACTTATGGTTTATGATATTGTATATGTATTACTTGCACGTATGTAATACAAAACATAAGATATGAAAGAATGTATTATAACTTCAAAGTTCAAACCATCGTGTTATGTAATCACTAGTTTACCACTTTTGGTGGTCGATCTCATCATGACTATCATTATAATACTGATATTCGATCTCATTATTAGCTTGACTATCTTATAATTTCTGATAGTTTGATCGTTTATTAACATGATGGTTGTTGCACTTCTGATGGTCAATCTTATTATTAATATGATCATCATTACAATTTTCTCAATGATGCCAATGATCAATATATATTCACTTCATGCATCAGAGTAAAACCATACAACTTTTACGGTTTTCCGTTATTTTCTCGAACATATAAATGAACAGTCGTTTCAAACCATTTATACCCTTTAAATGATATTGCTACTTCAGGAGTATATTTGAGGTTTAACAAACAAAATGTGTTTTATCCGATTTCCCTTATAAATAAACTTCTCTTCGTATAACGTCAATTGAGAAGTAATTATATGTCCGAGTCATATAATATTTCTTTTATACTTGATAATGAGATACAAGGAGTATGACACTTTGGGTGTCAAATCGAAGCATATTTCTACTATTTCGTGAGAATGACAATAAACCACAACTTTTGTTTAGTCGTTCTATTCGGTATTATCAATACAAAGAAGTGATAGCATATAGAATACAAGGTATAGATAGCAACAAATCATACAATACATGACCTTATAGCATGTCATCATATAAAAACAACTTATGATGGGCCTTTATAAAATAAGAAATCTTTTTATCACTAATAAGCAAACGCATATAATTTATGTAATAACTTATTATGGTATAACCAAACATAATATCTTATTTTTGAACACTTACTTTAAAACTTAAACATATATCTCTTTCAAGTTCTCAGATCATTTATTACTTGTATTTGAAAACTGTAATACTGATCAATTACGTAAAATACTCATTTTTTTTCTTCTCAAATATTGATATTTAAACAATTGATGACATCATATAAGCAATCTATACATTGTATAAATAAAGCAATAGCAATAGTCACTATTTTATACTAGCAATAGTAATAGTTAATATGCAAATAAATTGTTAAACATTATGACATGGCATAATGAATGCATTAGAGGTACCGGCATCGCTAGAAAATGTTTCTCTAAAAACAATTAATGATATCTAGCAATATTAATCTATTATATAAATTTCTTATATGCAAAATTTGTTATAGCATTAACCTTAGCATAAGTAACAAACGATATTTGCATAATCATGTTATAACAATAATAATAATAATAATATATTGCATTATAAGTTGTAAAGTTTTTTTAAGACTAAATCAATTGATGTTTACTCACATAACTTATTTATATCTAATTATGTAAAAGTCTTTTGGCATGCTATATATTAACAATGACTAATGAAAACAATTAATTACAGAATTCATATTCATTTAAATTATAAACTATACAAAATGAATACTAGTACATACATCATGTATATATTACCACCAATACAAGCATATATATACCTAATACAATTGTATTGTTTAGTCTATAAATATTGAGTTCCATACTTTTTAATATTGAATATTGAATTTAATTGTTTTTCATGGATTCTAAAAGCACATATAATATTCTCTAGATTGCAAATCAACTTTCTCAAATCAAAATAATTCAACAATTTTATTTACAACTTAACAAGGTTAATAAAGAAGCATAAATATATGATTATGGTGGCTCAAAGAATATCTAGATGAGCATCACTAGATTGTAAGAGTCCTAAACAACATATATTAAATTAACTAATTAAATGGTAATAAAAAGATGAATAACATTATAATTTATGATGTAATATCTAAATCCTTATGAATTCCAACAATCTAATATATATATAATAACTTCTAAAAGCAAATGGAAAAATATATAGATAAGAGTTCAATCATTAGACTACAATCTAGAATTTATAGTAATGATCAGTTTAAGTTTATATATGTATATTAATAAGTGTCACCAATAAGATTGATGTATCATCATCAAATATAATATGAATAATATTACGAAGAATCATACCTTTCTTAGTAGAGATAGTTGCATAATTATTGGGTTGCTTTCTCAACGTGCGAGATTGAGTTAGATTGGAAAATAATGCACATCAAAGGCAAGGAAAAAGGGATACCAAGGTGGCAAAACACATAGAGCATGTTCGTGCTGATAACGGTTTGTGAAACAACGATCTATTAGCAACTAATATATATGTATATTAACATGAGAGCTAGACTATGAAATCATGTAGAGAATAGAACATGGAGAATTCTTATTCATTCATCTAACATCATATACAAATGCCATTATATATAGGCACTCGCATTAGTACAATAGTAAATAAGAGAAAGGTGTTATACATGTGGAAAGTCACTACATAATGGATGCATTAATAGATAAGGGTTATACATGTGGAAAGTCACTACATAATGGATACATTATAACATTTTATATATTCTTAATTACTTTACTTTAAAACTCGTTGATTCAAAATATAATTCTATACTTTAATTCCAAAAACTCAATTTCTAAATGTTCACGAACTTTTACACATATTTAACCTTGCATACTAACACCTGGCCTATTTGATAAAATAATCTGATTGACCCAAATAAGAATCAACTGTACACAGCACAACCACTATGAACGAACTAAATATTCCTTATAGCCCAAGCAAACACTATAATTTACTTTCGACAACACCTAAAAACTATTAACAAATAAGAATGTACACCGAAAATAGTACCATCATATTGTTAACTGGGATGACAATTATCAAAAAGTGATTCAATGTTCAAATGTTGTGTGTTTACGAAAAATTAAATTAAATTATTTGAAAGAAAATAGAGTACTATCACTTTTTAAATAATGCAAGGAATATAAAAGCAAAAAAAATAGTATGAAAAAGAACGGATTCTTGGCAAAAGATAATGTTAACTAGTTAGTGAAAGTAGCCATTTCGGGTTACAAAGTATTATTTGAAGAAAAGGATCTTACCATTGTTCACATTTACAAAAGAAATTCATAAATTTTCTAAACTTAACTAGTAATAAGTTTCCCGCTATACCACCGTTAGCTACCATCAATACCGGAATAACTCATAAAACAAAATAATAAAAACTGGAAACAATAACACCGAACGAAACGTAGACGTAAAATCGCTGACCCACACAGCCATTGCGACGTTTTAAACCAAAATGTAAAACATAGAAAAAAGTAACAAAGTTGATCTAGGACCTGCAAGTTGCGACAAACCTGTCAAACGAGAAAAAATAGACGTAAAATATTTAATCACACACGCACGTTGCGTCGTGGATGAAAACAAATAAAATTTCATTAAGATAAATCAATGTTTAGTACAAAATTAAATACATAATTTAAATAAGTGATAAACTATAAACAAAGAAATTAAAAAATAAATAATAATAGAAATAAAGATGATAATAAAATATAATGTTCCATAGATCCATAACCAGTTTTTTTTTTTTTAAAACACACCAAACATAAGATAAAATGCCTTTTTGCACATACTTATTAATTAATAGCATGTAAATTACTGATTTATTCCCAAGAACAATGTATTACTCTACCTTATTAAACTATAGTAATTACACTATGAAAGATAAGTTAGAGAAAAAATTATTACTCTTTTTAAAAAGTGTATAGCAATAACAATTACTTTAATTATTTATATGCTTAATACATTAAATTTATTTGTAGATTATCCTACAACTCAATAATTATTATATTAAACGAATATGATAAGTATTCCGTCCGTTAATAATATTATATTCTTGGGTCACAAATCGGTTTCAAAGCCAATTAAATTGAAAGTTAAACCGGACTAAATTACATATTCAACTTTCATTTTGGTTTGTAGCCAAGACCTGTTCGATTTTCTAGTTCTATAACTTATAGCTGTCTGAGGCACGCTCAATGCGTGAAAGGTGAGCCTTAAGTCTAGGCACAAGACACTTAAAAAGCAAGGTTTGAGATAAGCAAAGCATCATCATCTTCATCATACTCAGTAAACCCCACAAATAGCAAAGCTAAGGTAGGGCAGAGTAGGGTAAATGTAGACAGCCTTACATATACCACAGAATAGAGAAACTGATTCCATCGTCTCGATTGTAGTTTTGTATCAAACCTTGGACGTAAGACACATAACATTCAAACAATTGGGATAGAGATCGATTGGTGCATGGACCCCCGTGTGTTTTTGCTATCAACGCCACCAAATGATGCATGATTAACCATCCACCGCTTTTAACGTTATTTTCACGAAATTAGTAAAATAACGCTAAAGTTAGTACCATTTTACTTTTGCCCCCCGAGCGCCCACACATATATACATTATATAAGCAAAGCGTATAGCATAAACATATCATTTTTGGGGATTTTAGACTTGTTTAAGGTTAGCTTAGGCTGGTTCCAAGCCATATTTCGATGTTTCAAACTGGTTTGGTCGAAATTTGTTGAATATATGGGACTTTATAGAACTTGACAGGAATCTAGCTGGAAACAAATAGAGGCTTTCTCCAAATCTATTTGAACCTCGTCGGAAGATCACCAAAGTGCCTAGATGGCTGCAAAGTGCTTTCCCTGCAACTCGTCTCACCTAAGGGTCTAGGCGCACGTCGGAAGGGCTTTTAACAACATAGGCTCCAAGTTTTTTTTAGCTGATTCAAACAAAATTCATAGATACCATTATATTGAGGCTATACCTTTTATAACCCAATATCAAATCTTATATTAAGTATTTTTTCTCTAGGGCAATAGAGCAAGTTTTTGGCTCATTGAAATTTAGCCTAATACCACATTCTCAATTCCGTTACAACCGACTTTTAATGTTTTGGTATTAGTTTTGGTTTTAGAGTGTTGGCTTTAGACTATGTTAAAGAATTTGTGTTGTTTGAACTTGTCATTATGCCTCGAAACATAAACAAAACTAAAAAAATGTCAACTCGCCGCCACCCTCAACTGCAAGATAAGGTTCAAAACTTGATTTTGCTAACCAAGCTATAAAAAAACATTTCTATCTTCTTACAACCAAACTAAAGCGCACACTAGAAAATAAAGGTCTTAGGCTTTTGAAATGTGTCGGCTACCTTCTTACTAACAACACATCTACGTGTTGGTCAGAAGTAGCGTTGGCATACAATCTTTGGGTCGAAACCGAATTGGAATACGCGAATCCAAATAAACCAAACCAGTGTACACTTTTGGTGTTGTGTTTTAAGTAACTAAAAAGGTATATATTACGTATATATTAAAATGAATGGTTGGTAAGAAAAATATATTATATTTATTTTAAGTTTCAATTTTAGCGTTACCTATAAATAATATAGGCTTTAGCATGATAAATTCTTAATTAATTTGAGTATTCTGTTATAATTTGTGTTTTTTAACTTATAAAAAAAGTTGATAATGTAGTTGTGTTTAATTTTTTTCCTTGACATTCCAGTATACAATTTGTTAAAAACGTAGTTGTATTTAAAATAGAGTATTTTTTTGTGTATCGATATTGTGACAAACCGAATTAATTCTGACCGTACAACATCGATACTGGTATCAAAGTTATCCAGTATTGACAATCGTTATATACGCCAGTAACCCACTTGTTTTTCTTGTTTATATTGTTTTTTCCTCTTTTAACTTGTTTTGTTAACTTTTAAATAAAAAAAATCGGGAATGCAGCTGTGTTTAATTTTTTTTCGTGACATTATGATATAAACTTGTATTCAAAATAGAGTACTTTTGGGTATCGTAGGCCATATGAGTGTCACTACCGTAGTGATACCATGATGAACTGACCACGCAACATCGGTACTGATATTCGTTTTTATGGTTTTCAATCAATGTAAAACACATGTCTACATCCTTTTTCGGCATATTATGACTTTATTCTTTAGGTTCTCTTTCAATTGTTATAATGAGTGTTCGTATTGTAACAAACAAATTAATACTCGAGGCATAGAGCTAGGGAATCCTGCTAGTTACTTTGATATTTCAATAAGAGTAGTCTATTTTGTTTTGTGAACTTAACTTTAAGATAGTATGACACTCGAAAGGTATAACTTTATCGCGTATCTTTGATGAACGAGTGAATTTTTTGTATAAAAAGGGAAGACAAGGCGTGTGTTCTCCACAATTCTAATTGTATACTTCCCTTAGCAATAGCTTTCGTGGCGTGGCTTCATCTCATCTCATCATCACCAACCTTTTGTCCAATGACAACAACCAACACCATTGAAAACTCCGAACATCCAATCATTAAATACAACCTAGATGTTGAGAGCCAACAAACCCAAGAAGCAACCGAAGTGACATTTGATTATGCCATGAGAGCGCAATGGCTGCGAGCGGCTCTTTTAGGAGCTAACGATGGACCTCCTTTCAACGGCAAGCATAATGATGGGTGTGGGAGCAGTTAGTGAAGACATTAAGACCATGATCCTGTCTGGTATCGCTACGCTACTTGGTGGAGCGTGTAGCATGGCCATTGGTGAATTTGTATTGGTTTACTCGCAATATGACATTGAAATGTCACAAATTAAAAGAGAGATGAGAAATGGGTTGAGTAACTCTGACTAAATTGAAGAAAAGAAAAGTGATTTACCTAGCCCTACAAAAGCAGCTGTTGCGTCAGCAACTGCGTTTGCGCTAGGGGCGGTGGTGCCATTGCTAGCAGCGGCGTTTATACCTAATTATCGTGTGAGGTTGGCCGTGGTGGTGGCTGTGGTGAGCCTGACTCTTATAGGGTTTGGTAGTTTGAGTGCAATATTGGGGAGGGCTCCTTTGGTGAAGTCAACACTTAGGATTTTGGTTGGAGGATGGGTTGCTATGGCTGTCACTTTTGGGTCGACAAAAGCCGTAGGTTCTACCGGTTTGATTAGTACATAAAATGGATATATCATATATGTCATTATTAGTGAAATATGTTAAGGTGTTTGTTTTCAGTTGTAACATCATACAAAAATGAAGTTTGCATGTCTAGTATTTTGGAAATCATTTGTTTTCTTTTCAACTTTAAAACTATAAATAAAATATATCCATTTTATTAATACGAGTTACTAAACAAAATTATGTTATGATCTTAAAATAAAGTAAAACGGAATAAAAGGAATTAGCGTATGAAAGAAACAGAAAAAGTTGGTGTTTAGCTTCCTTTTGAAGAAAACTGGGTATCAACAGCTATGAAAAGGTCGAAAATAGCCTTGGGTAATTTACCATGGATACCGTCAGATTCTAGTTTGATAAAACTGTTTTTTTCTAAATAGTATGCTCGGTCGGTTATCCGTTGGTGATAAAGGTCTAGGTCAGCTATTTTTAAGTTTGATTGTCCAGTATTGGTTACCGACACCCAACACTTCTCAAAGAAATAATTAATACTTCACAAACGCTTAATATTCCATTCTCATTTTATTAATAAAAGTCGCAAACAAAAACAACTGTTATATTTTTACAAATTGGCAACATTGTACCTGTCAGAAATCTCTAACCTATAAATGACAAACTCTTGGTATTTTAATATATCGAAAGTCATTGTTTGGGTATGGAATGTATATAGTCTGCCAAGCAAGGACACATTAGCTACTTAATATTGAATTTCATTGCTTGCGAGTTAGTTGGAATTAGTGATCCTCCAATTTTAATACCTTTCCGTGTGTCCTAGTCTTACGATTGGATATCAGAATTGACTGGAATGTGGAGCCCAATCTGTCATTTCAAGCTCCGTGGGAACATCAAGTGATGATGAGAAAGCATTGCCCGCAGGCCCACCGGAGTTCATAAGCACACCTACAGAAATTTGGAAGATATATGTTAGTTACTATGTGTATCTATTATGGCATAGTATATGTATGTTTGTATCTGGAATTTGATTTTACATATGCTAGTAGTGTTTAATTGTTACAGTGTGTTATTATTATTAACACATTCCAATTCCTTTGAAAAAAATCTATGAATCAAACGCACCTTTAGAAAAATCGAACTAAAAACCACTCAAAATTAGACCCACAAAATTTACGACTCGTAATATCACTGATTTTGGTTATGGGGCTTTACGGTGTTAAATTAAGATAGAAGAATGGGGAAGTAACGGTGACGATGGTGGATTATGAGTTGTGACTATTTAAGTTGTAGCTAGTGTTGTTGTCACATGTTAATGATATAGTACATGCTCATAATTTCATGTACACGACTACCACTTAAAAATATAGTTTAGTGTAATCATCGTGTATTTTCTCACAAATTTTACATTATATTCTCAAAACTAACTTTAAAAAACTATATGTACGTATGAGAATGGGTTTTTTTTTAATTCAATGTTGTACCAAACAGACAGACACGCTAGCAAAAAATGTTATCTGCAAAGACAATAGAGAAGTGTTATGGAAACTGGAATTAGTGTTATATATGGAGATAGTCATATATGAAAATCTGAATGTTGATTAATGTAGACCAAAAGTGATTTAGTCTAGGGAATACGAGAAATACATCAATATTTCGGCGTTTGATGGGTTGGATGACTGGATTAGAACTTTGAAGTAGGTCGGGTTCGCATGAATGCACCAATGAAATTATTCATGGTGTTGAGTCCAAAACCTAACACCAACAAAGATGTTGATATCTTCTAGTTTTTTTAATACTAGTGCGGAACCCGCGTGTTATAGCAGAGTCGCCAATATGGGCCGAGAACATAATTCAAACATAAAGATGTTAAAAAATTATACATACGTTGTGTGTGTATATATATAAAAACACTCACTCTTCTACAGCTGCAATACACGAGAAACTCTTATGATAAACAGGGAACCTTTATGATAAACATTATATAGTATTTTGGAACATTTTTTTTATACTAGTAAGAACTTGTGTATTGTGGTGTAGTCGACAATTTAGATCTACATTTTTAACTAACTTCTCTAAAATTACAAAACACAGTTTATGTTAAATTTGATTAATTTTGGTTCACTTATTAGTCCTTTAGTCCGAATACACAAATATAATAAAATGTAATTTTTAATATACTTTTTTGATGAATGTGATTTGTTTATTATCCATAAGCTTATTTTTATTATTTATAAATAATCTAATATATAGTATAGATTTATTAGACATAAATGCCATTGATCTAGGGAAGAGGGGAATTTTTGAAAGACACAAGTTAGACGTTTTAACTTGATTTTTCATGTCATCTTAAAATTTGACGAGAATTCAACATTTTGTGCATAAAAAATGGTCTATATTGTAATATAGATATTGTAATTGATTTTGTTTTCATGACTTGATGCAAACCACTTAATACTAATTGATTTTCTAGTCTCCGAATGCATATTTATATTTTTAGAACTGAAAGACAAGATTGGTCTATAAGATTCACTACTACATAAAGGGGCAATTGCCACCAAAATTTGCTATGGAATAACACCATAGCAAAATAAGCAAACATAGTGGTAACAATTGTCCTAAATCATGTTTTTATATTATCCCTCGCTTTGTACACATCGCATATCTCTGTCTCTGTCACACCCCGGATTTCCAACCCAAATCCATATATCGATGGGCTCGGGTGGGGAGTATCGTGACTTCAGTTGATAACATCATAGTCAATTAAACACGGCACAACGGAAGTCTTGGAGTAAAATTACTATTACAAACCAAATGTTCGAAATACAAAATAATATACAGGCTTGTAATAGAAGATCCACAGGCGGATCGTAAAGTGTACAAAGAAAGAATATAAAACAGACTTTAGGGCAGATCTAAGGATTTGCAAGATCCTTTTATTTCACTACCGAGCAGCTTCCAGCCTATTTCGTATTCTACCTGCAGCTTAGTCTTTTGAAAATACGTCAGCTTTCGCTGGTAAGTACATCCGACTGACTCATTTTGAAAACATTTTTAGAAAATAGATTTAAGTGCACAGGACACAAATCTTTTTATAACTTGGGAAAGTTACTTTGTAACCTTGTTAACAGATTCACATATTTGTCCATACATACAGGGCCCAGTACAGAGACTGAGACATGATTAAATACACACCACTTAGAACTCACAGATGAGTTATCCCCAACGTCTTGGGTAATTTGCATTTGAGCGTCTGTCAGGTGTATGCCTACACCCCACGCTAAGGTCGTGGCAATTATCTAATGTAATAATCCGAGGATATCCAGGACACGGTAATTTAACCCCCGATGTGTAAGTTGTCAAAAAAACTGATTAAAATGGAATATGCAGATTTACTAGCCACAATCCTTCATTCGATTGATCCCATCTCTGACCAAGCGGTAATAATTTACGGTATCCCAAGCCCGTATAGGGAAAATAAGTCAAGAGTATTTATCTGACCTAGTCTTGTTTTAAAATGCAAGATTTAATATCTCAGCCGTATCCAAAATGAATTAAGTGTAGATAGCATTTACCGGAGGGCTCTAGTCTGGATTATGGCATAAGCTAACCAATTAAATACTAACGGTCTTATTTAAGTCAAAGACTTAGACCCAGTAGTGTACAAGATCAAGACGTATAGCGCTTGATTAAAAGATGACCGGATAGAATGTAGTTTAAACCCGACAAGTACTTTAACTTGCATAATATGGGTAAAATATAAACATTATGGATTTTGAAACTTAAATGACAAGGTTACACACGTTTCGGTTAATTTCCGTAAAATAGTTACATGTACTTAACCCTACGCATATTAGCGATATCGGGTAACCGGATAAGTCATAGACAAGTTCTATACAGTAGGATATCAACTTATATGCCCGTTAAAGTTTTAAAATGAAACTATGCCTCATAAGGGCGTTTCGGTAATTTCATACCGTATAAAAGGAACTTGAATATAATTTTAATGTTATAACCATAAGTATTCTGTAAAAATAACTTACTTATGATATAATTTTAGTAGGATATCAATTATATGTGTAAATTATCTTTTATGGCCAAAATATGCACCGAAAGGGCATTTTGGTCATTTTACACGAAGTTTGTAAATTATTTAGGATTCTGAGTTTATATGATGTACCTATTGTAAATATATTTGAAATAAGTTTTAAAATCAGTAGGTAACAAGTCTTGGTCAATTAATATGGTTTAAAACCATACTATGCGCCGAAACGGCGCTTATGTCGTAAAATAACGTCTTATGCGATGTTTAATAAAATCTGATGTTAAGGTCAGATTAAAATGCCTTCGATATGTTATTTAATATAACATATCCATAAGTAAAATATTTACCTTGAAAAGATTTGATTAAAACCAATTTATGAGCCACAAGGGCTTTATCGTCATTTATCGACATAATACAAGGACCTACTTGTAAACTCAGTTTATAATCTGGTTTGACATCCCAAATAATCACACTTATAATATTATATCAATAGAAAACTTATTTTTAAGTTCATTATCATTAAAACCATGATTTATGCAAAAAAGGTCATTTTAGTCAAATATGGGATAATTACGAAACTTGCACATAAACTCAGATTATGATTATGATCATGTAATATAACCTCAGAGGGTTATGCTACATTATATTACGATCATAATGCAACTTTAGATCAGTAGCTAACTGTCACAAATCCATACACCAGTGGGCCCGGGTGGGGAGTATCGTGACGTCAGTTGATAATCATCATAGTCAATTAAACATGGCACAACAGAAGTCTTGGAGTAAAATTACTATTACAAACCGAATGTTTGAAATATAAATAATAAATACAGGCTCGTAATAGAATATCCAGAGGCGGATCATTAAAATGTACAAGAAAAATATAAAACAGACTTTCGGGCAGATCTAAGGATTTGCAAGATCCTTTTATTCACTACCGAGCAGCTTCCGGCCTATTTCGTATTGTACCTGCAGTTTAGCCTTTGGACGATACGTCAGCTTTCGCTGGTAAATACACCCAACTGACTCATTTTGAAAACATTTTAAAATGATTTTAAGTGCACATGGCACAAATCTTTTATAACTTGGGAAAGTTACTTTGTAACCTTATTAACAGATTCACATGTTTGTCCATACATATAGGGCCTAGTACAGAGACCGAGACATGATTAAATACACACAACTTAGAACTCACAAAGGAGTTATCCCCAACGTCTTGGGTAATTTGCATTTGAGCGTCCGTCAGGTGTATGCCTACACCCCGCGCTAAGGTCGTGGCCATTAACTAATCTAATGAGCCGATGATATCCAGGACACGGTAATTAACCCCCGATGTTTAAGTTATCAAACAAAACTGATTAAAACAGAATTTACGGATTTACTAGCCACAATCCGGCATTCGATTGATCCCATTTCTGACTAAGCGGTAATAATTTACCGTATCCCAAGCCCGTGTTGGGAAAATAAGTCGAGAGTATTTACCTGAGCTAGTCTTCTTTTAAATTTTAATAACTCAGAGGTTTACAAAAGTACCAACTTCAGATAGCATTTAACGGCAAGGCTCTAGTTTGGATTATGGCATAAGCCAACCAATTAATACTAACGGTCTTTATTGAAGTCATAGACTTAGACCGTAGTGTACATGATCAAAACTTATAACGCTTGATTAAACGATGATGGATAGAATGTAGTTTAAGCCCGACAAGTACTTTGACTTGCATAATATGGGTAAACAATTAACATTCTAGATTTTGAGATTAAAATGATAAGGTTAAACCCGTTTTGGTTAAATTCCGTAAACCAGTGACATATAATCAACCGTACGCTTATAAGAGATAATGAGTAACCGGATAAGTCATGGACAAGTTCTACATGCCATTATATTTAAATAAGTTAAAATATCAGTATTTTATCAACTTATATGTCCGTTAAGGTTTTACAACAAAACTATGCCTCATAAGGGCATTTTGGTAATTATATACCGTAAAAAAGGAACCTGAACATATTATGAGTTTATAACCATAATTATTTTGGAAAAATATTTTATTTATGATATAATATCAGTAGGATATCAATTATATGTGTCTTTTATCTTTTATGACCAAACTATGCACCGAATGGGCATTTTGACCATCTTAAACATAATTTATAATTTATTTGGGATTTTGAGTTTATAACATATACCTACTGTAACTATGTTTAAAATAAGTTTTAAATTCAGTAGGTAACAAGTCTTGATCCATTAATATGGTTTAAAACCATACTATGCGCCGAAGTGGCACTTATGTCGTAAAATGATGTCTTTATGCAATGTTTATCAAAACTGATGTTAAGGTCAGATTAAAATGTCTTATATATGTTATTTAATATAACATATCAGTAGGTAAAAGATTACTTTTAAGGGATTTGCTTAAAACTATTTTATGAGCCACAAGGGCTAAATTCGTCATTTATCGACATAGTTTAAGGACCTGTTTGAAAACTCAGTTTATAGCTTGGTTTAACATCCCAAATAATCCTACTTATAATATTATATCAGTAGGAAACTTATTTTCAAGTTCATTATTATTTAAAACCTTGTTTTATGCAAAAAGGGCATTTTGGTCAAAGATGGCATAATTATGTAACTTGCGCATAAACTTGGATTCTGATTATGATCATGTAATATAACCTCAGAGGGTTATGCTACATTATATTACAATCATAATGCAACTTTAGATCTGTAGCTAACTAATCTAAGTCGGGTCAGAATCGAAAGTCAAAGTAGAAGTCAAACTTCTTGACTTTCGGTCGCGAACCGACCCTAGAACTGAAATTGACGAGCCAAACATGTTCACACATGTTCTAATAATTACCAACTTGTTTAAGTGTCAAAAAAGGTTTCGTAACATATATGAGATCAATTTATGATTTTTCCGAAAATGGTATGTTTGACATTTTAATATCGTAAATTTGACCCGTCAATTGGTCTAGCAAACATGATCTTCACGAGGTGCCCTTTATAGGGGCTAACACCTACCTTATTACGATCACTTAGCCATGTTCGTTTCGAACAATGGCTGGACCATAATGGTCTTAACCAAAAGTCAAAGTGTTTTCTGTAAAACGCTTGACTTTTGGCTATAAAAGCCAATAAACGAAAATGCACGAGGAAGGAACACTTACCAGTGACTCCTAGGGTGCAAAAGAACTATGTTGGATACTCCTTTTAGCTAGGAACTTCCAGAGGAGGGAGAAGAGTTGAAATAAGAAAGGTGCAAGTTCAAATGGTGAACTTGATCACTTATTTATAGTTGGAGAACTCAAAGGAGGTGAACCCAGGTGTTTAGGGGTGTAAGAGGGAGCTTACATGTGTCCCAAAACGTGGCATAGCTGATTACAAGTCCATAGTTTCGATCAAATGGTTTTTGGAGATTTGTTTGGAGGCCAAGAAAAACTTTCTGCAACAGAGCCTCTCTCGCGCCCCTCGAGAGACTTAGGCAAGGTCTCTCGCGGCCCGCGACCGACCTATGGCCAGTTTCAAAATTTGACACTTTAACTCCTTAACTTTACAAAGCTTCTAAAAGCCTTCTAAAACATTGTTTTAGCACTTTTAGCCCTCCGTAGCCAATTCTTGGCATACCCGGGATTATGCCCGGACATTGTCGAGCTCTTGGTTCGTTAAAAGGGCACTCGGAGGTAAGAATTAACATGTTGACACTTTTAATCCCTCCATCATCCAACTTTCACATATATACAAAATTGAACCTTCTCGTCCAACAATTGGCACGTACGAGAGTTAGGACTTCGTAAAGGATCACTCAGAGGCTTATTATAAGCATGTTGACTCCAATGTCACTCAGAGGCTGGGCATGTAGATATATCAGTCATTCAGAGGCCAAATTTCAAGCATGTTGACATATCAGTCACTAAGAGGCTAGGCATGTTGACATATCAGTCATTCAGAGACCAAATTTCAAGCATGTTGACATATCAGTCACTCAGAGGCTATTATTTATGAATGTTGACATCAGACCGTCACTCAGACGCTCGGTTTGAGCATCTTGACGCCTTTAGTCCTTATTAGTCTTTAAAAGACTATATTTTAAAAATACAACACGTGTCACTGTACTATTGGACACGATTTTACAGGGTGTTACATCCTCACCCCCTTAAAAAAAATCTCGACCTCGAGATTTTATTCAAAAAGATGGGGATACTTTTGTTGCATAGTGGACTCAACCTCCCATGTATACTCGGGACCTCTAAAAGCGTCCCACTTAACCGTTACTATAGGTATAATGTTTCTTCGGAGTTTCTTAACCTGTCGATCCTCGATCGAAATTGGTTCTCAATGAACCTCAGGTTTTCATTAATTTGCACATCCTTGTGCGCATTGCTAGAGACTCATCGGCTAGACATTTCTTAAGATTAGATATGTGGAATACATCATGGATTCCACTAAGCTCCTCTTGCAACCTTAGCTTATAAGCTACCGTGCCGACGCATTCGACTATCTCGAATGGTCCAATATATCTTGGGCTCAACTTGCCCTTCTTTCCAAAACGCATCACACCTTTCCAGGGTCATACTTTCAGCATGACCTTATCCCCTACTTGGAAGTTAAGAGTTTTACGCCTCTGGTCAGCGTAGCTCTTCTGCCTATCCCTGGCAGCTTTGAGATGATCACAGATTTGCACAATCTTTTTCGTGGTCTCCAGGACAATCTCTGGTCCTGATAGTTGGGCCTCCCCAACTTCTGCCCAACACACGGGTGTTTGGCTCTTTCTCCCACACAAGGCTTCAAAAGGAGCAGCCTTGATACTCGTATGATAATTGTTATTGTAGGAGTAATTCTATTAGGGGTAAGTGGTCATCCCAACTTCCACCTAAATCAATCACACATGCCCTAAGCATGTCTTCCAGTGTCTGGATAGTACGCTCACTTTGACCATCAGTCTGCGGATGGTAAGCCGTACTAAAGTTTAATCGTGTGCCTAATGATTGTTGGAAACTTTTCCAAAAGTGAGATGTGTATCTATTATCTCTGTCAGATACTATAGCTACCGGCACACCGTGTAGGGACACAATCTTGTCCACATACAACTTAGCCAATCTGTTTGAATTGTATGTTTCCTTTATTAGCAAGAAATGTGCTGACTTGGTCAGTCTATCCACTATGACCCAAATAGTGTCATTTCCACTTTCGGTCTTAGGTAACTTGGTAATCAAGTCCATGGTTACCGTTTCCCATTTCCACGTGGGAATTTCTAATTGTTGTAGAAGTCCTGACGGTTTCTGATGTTCGGCCTTAACTTGCGAACATGTTAGACACTTAGCTACATAAGTGGCTATGGATTTCTTCAAACCCATCCACCAATAACTCTTTCTCAGATCCTGATACATCTTGTCACCACCAAGGTGAATTGAGTATCTCGAACTATGCGCTTCTTGGAGGATTAGATCTCTAAGTCCTCCAAGGATTAGAACCCAAATTCTATCATTAAATATAAGGATTCCATCCTTTCCAGGTGCTAACTGATCAATAGTTCCGCCTAATCCCTCATTAGGGATATTAGCCTCTGATAGGGCTTGCTTTTGCGCATCTAATAGCTTCTCATTCAAGCTATTTTCAAGCTCAATGCTCTTGGCATTAATCCTTATAGGTTTAACCCGTTCTTTGCAACTTAAGGCATCAACAACTACATTTGCCATGCCTGGATGGTAGCGAATCTCGCAATCATAATCATTAAGCGTTTCCATCCATCGGCGTTATCGCATGTTCAATTCCTTCTGATTGAACAGATGCTAGAGACTTTTATGGTCTGTGTATATAATACACTTTGTGTCATACAAGTAATGTCTCTACAGTTTTAGTGCAAATACAACAGCACCCAACTCCAAATCGTGGGTGGTGTGATTCCTTTCGTGCACCTTTAACTGTCGTGATGCATAGGCAATCACTTTGCCTTTTTGCATTAGCACACAGCCCATGCCAGTGTGCGATGCATCACAGTAGACTACAAAATCTTCAACACCCTCTTGTAAAGATAACACAGGAGCATTGCTCAACTTGTGTTCAAGAACCTCAAAAGATTCTTGTTGCTTTGGACCCCAATTATACTTAACATTCTTAAGGGTCAAGGTAGTTAGAGGAGTGGCTACTCATGAAAAGTTCTCAATCAACCTTCTGTAGTAACCGGCCCCATTCCTAGAAAACTACGAATCTCTGATGGGGTTTTGGGCACTTCCTAATTCATGATGGCCTCAATTTTGGCGGGATCCACTTGGATACCATGCTCACTTACCATATGTCCAAGAAACTAGACTTCTCTAAGCCAAAATTCACATTTAGATAACTTAGCATAAAGCTCCTCTTGCCTTAGCAGTTCTAAGATGCACCGAAGATGTTTCTCGTGATCAACTTGATTACGAGAATAGATAAGTATGTCGTCTATGAAGACAATGACAAACTTATCCAAAAATGGTTTGCAGACTCTATTCATGAGATCCATGAATGTTGCAGGCGCATTTGTGAGCCCAAAAGGCATCACCAAGAATTCAAATGACCATATCGGGTCCTGAAGGCGGTCTTAGGAACATCTTCACTTCTAACCTTCAGCTGATGATATCCAGATATTAAATCAATATTGGAAAAATAACTCACCCCTTGAAGTTGGTCAAATAAATCATCGATCCTGGGCAATGGATAACGGTTCTTGATTATTATCTTTTTTAGTTCACGGTAATTAATGCACATCCGCATTGAACCGTCTTTCTTCTTAACGAAAAGGATAGGAGCTCCCCTAGGTGAGGAACTAGGCTGTATAAAGCCTTTTTCTAAGAGTTCATCTAATTGTGTCATCAACTCCTTCATTTCTGTTGGTGCTAGCCTATATGAAGCTCTGGCAACAGGTGCTGATCCTGGCAGGATATCAATTCTAAATTCTACATGTCTGTGTGGAGGTAGGCCTGGTAGTTCTTCAGGAAAGACATCGGAATACTCCGAAATAACTGGGAGGTCTTGAATATTTGGCTTAGGCTCGTTGCTAGTGACTTGTACCATGTAAATGGCACAACCTCTCCCTAAACACTTGTATGTCTTAAATAACGACACCTTGTCTAGCAATCCATAGTGTGAATCTCCAGGGATAGTGATCATTTCACCGGATGGGGTTTTAATTTCAATGAGTTTCTTATCGCAGGTAATGCAGGCTTGGTTAGGGGATAACCAATCCATGCCTAAAACTACATCAACCCCGCCAATTTTATTGGCAGCAAAAGGGATGGAATGATTCTTAATGGATATAGAACATCCATCAAGAATGGAAGATGTGGATTCTAAGCTTCCATTAGCAAGTTCTATCTCATAAGTTTTATCTAGAGTTCTTATGGGCAAGTTTAATAGTTTACTAAACTTATGATCAACAAAAGATCTATCTGCACCCGAATCGAAAAGAACTCCACCATCGGAAAAATGGCTTTTGCATTGAGAGTGAAGGTATTGCCGAACTCCGCCACTTTACAAGAAGCTTGACATCAAAACCTTGATTTCTTCGTTGCAGCTTGCAAATCTATTCGTGATCATGGATATTTACAACCTATATGACATCGTTAGTTCATCTCAGTCTCGTTTCACAATCGCCGCTCATATTACTAACCTTAAGGTAGCGTTTAACCATATCTTGCTTTTTTATTTTGTTTATGTTTTTGATATATGTTTCGAATAATCAGATGATTCAGATCTTGGTTAATTAGTTGGTTAGTTTGGAGATTGTGTGGTTTTTAGGGTTTTTTTGGGAAGTTATACTACTTGAATGATGTTGTTGTTTGTTTATTAGCTGTTATTTGATCTCAGTACATCCTTGCTCTTAGTGTGCACTTATGGTTTTTATTGGCAGTGTCGTTGTTTATTGGATGTTTATTGGTTGTTTATTGGGAACTTAGGGTTTTCATAGGTGTTGTCATTGCCGTGTGTGCACTTTATCTATGGAATTTATTATGTTTTCGTGACAGATCTGTGCAGTTGGGTAGTCTTGAGGATATGAGATGGTTTGATTCGAGTTTGACCTATATAATTGAAGTTTTAGAACTATTTATCACTGTTGAATCGCTCACAATTCAAGTTTGCACTGCATGTGAATTTTTGTTTGTTGCATAATTTTAAATAGGTGTTATGTTTATAGGCTGTTGTTGTGGATATGTACATGTAGTTAGATGTAGAATATGTTGCTGAGATCTTTAACTATTCATTTGAGAAACATTGTGTGATAATTGGCGAAATTCCGGTAATTCTGTACAACTTGAACAACTATAATATGGTTTATTTACCGAACAACATGACCTAAATTATAATTTTAAGTCTTAAAAGTCTAGGAATTTAACCAGATCATAGATTGGTATGATAATGAATTCGTCACAAACACGAAAAAATAAAACCATATCCTAGACAAATGACAAAGACACGAACACGAAATATATGTACGATACAGTCTGATATTACAGAATTAAGACATAAGATATGTCTATACCATAAATTTTTTTTAAAGTACCAGATTGTCCAAGTTTGCAGCAAAATACAACATTTTGCAGCAAAAATTTAGCATTCTGCAACAGAAAACAACAAATGTCTGAAAATCCAAAAATAAATATTTTAGCTAAACAATAATAACAGGTGTTAGAAATAGTATAAAACCCATATATAAATCTTATTATTTGAAGCTATACGGTTTGTTCAGTAAAATCTGAAAACAAAACCGGTACAGGAACTGAACTCAAAATAACAAATTTATTAGTCTGAAGAGCTAGATTAATTAGCGAGATAATAGAAATTGTACTAGAATTATTATGAACGTAAAATTTTATAAGTAACACAATGTATCAGTATTTCACCCGGTACAAGACACGAACTAACTTTATCAACCGAACAACGAACAATAAGACTAGTAAATTATTTTGGCATATTGTAACATCAATTTAAAGTGTTGTGGCATTAATTTTTATAAAAACTTATATATATAATTATAAAAGTTATAAAAATTACATATTATTTATACAAAAATATAACACCAACCCCCCCACCACACCCCTCACGGCTATATGGGTTATTTCCCCCATGCCACTAATCTTTCACTTGTGTGTTGGCACATTATGGGTTAGTTTAATGTATAATGGGTGTAAGATCATAATCATAAAATCAAAACCAATACCACATTCATCTCACTGTCATTTCCTGAACATTAAAGCTCAAGAACACTTCCTTTTCAATTCATAAAAATCCGTCAAGACACCACCATATTCACCTTCATGTTTTTAAAAAAATCCAAACACAAGAACCTCAAGCTTGCATGAATATCTAAGGAGCTTGCAAGGATTAGGAGCTCACTTTGGAAGCTTGAAACTATTGATCAACCCATTTCTTCATCTTTTAGATAATCCCTAGCCTTGTGCTAGTAGTGAGATCTTTAAACCTCATCTTATACTTTATATTTTATAAAATTACACAAGATCATCATAAAAGATATTTAAAAACTCACTTGAAAAATACTAATAAATCTATGATCACTAACGTCAATATGTGAATTTATTGATGATTTTGGATGATCTTGAATTTATTATAACTCGTAAACTTGAATCTTGCAAATGTATGGATACAAAGATGATCTAAACACATGCATATTTAGATTAGCAAGATTCATTAACAAAAATAGTCTTGAACATGATATCATATTTTAAAGATGATCATACAAGTTATAGATTACTAAATAAAAGTTATGATTTAGAAATTTTGTTTAAAAGTGATAATAAAATTTCCATTTTAAGAAAGATTAAAACTATAACAAGGTCAGGACATTTTTGTTAAAACATTTGTATAATATTTTGTGACTGATGATGATTTGAGTTAGAAAAATGATTTAAAACATGTTTATAAAAACATGAGAAACTGTGGCAAAATTTTTAAAAAAATTAATCTTTATTAAGATATGATTAAAATTTTTTTTTTGAGATTTAAAGTGACTAGGAACTTAAGTCGTGTTTAAATAAAGGTTTGGATGAAAAAGTTAAGAAGGTAATTACTTATGTTTACTTAAACTAAAAAGGAGAAATATACATATTTTTCTTATAAATATATATATTTTTTGAAACCACCTAATATGTGTACATGTATTTTTGTATAAAAACTATATATATTTTGATCATGTTAATTCAAATACAAAAATTTATAAGGGTTCAACTTTTGATAAAATAATATATCGGACAACTTGGACAACTCGGACAGAATAAAGTATATGGTATAAACGAAACAAACGACAAAGACAAAGCGAAAAAATAGTCGGCGCGAATATAACGGTAAAAAAGAAACAAATCAATCGTTATACTTTATATTTACTAGGATTTATAGAAATTTAACTTATAACTAATAGTTTTTACAAATAAATTTTTATAAGATAACAATTGCTAGTAAATATTTTAAAAACTTGGATTAAGCCTAATTAACTAATAGTTTGGAATAAGCCCATTTTCATAAAATTTATATTGGACTACACCTATTTTTATAAAATATATGGACTAGCCCATTTATATAAATTAGTTTGGGCTAGGCCCACTTGTATAAAAATAAACTTTTGGCTAAGCCTACTTTTATAAAAATTTACATGGGCTAAGCCCAATTGGGCTTAACCCACTTTAAACTAAATTAGGATTGGGCTACGCCCACATACATGAAACGAATTGGGCTACACCCACACATAGTAAGCAAATTGGGCTAGGCCCGTACTTACAAAAACTGGCTAAGCCCATATGTAATGAACTTGTAGATTGAATTATTTACAATTAAATTATTGACTAGGTCCATTTACATTAATCAATCTAGAATATATATATATATATATATATATAAATATATATATATATGCATATCAACAGGGAAAAACCAACAATTAGAAGTATGAAATTCAAGAAAAAATACTTGTACAAAAAACGCAAGATAGCCTAAGTGTCTAATAGATTAGAACTCTTGTAGGTCGAGAAACGATCAAAGTATCAAGAATCAAATAGAGATTTGCACGGAACGCAAATCAGTGAGTTCATGTTTCCCCTTTTATTTTTAACATTTTCTTATGGTTTTTAATTGTGCGGGGATGTATACATGTTACATTTAATGAAGCTAAGAAATGAAAATATTTAGATCACATGTGAATAAGGCTCAAGCATGGGACCATTAATAAATAACAAGTATCGAGGAACAATGGGATAGATCTATTGGGTTTGGGCGAGCCCACTCTATTACGACAATAATAAGAGATCGTATTAGAGTCCTTTTGTGTCTAAAACAAGTGTATCTAACACAATAAATCGTCAAGGGTTGGTTGCCACCTTATTCGGCATATAGATTAGTGTCCTTGCAACACACTAATGATCTTACAAGTTTCATTAAGCTATATTAGACGAATTTATTATTTCAAATGTTTTTTGAAGATTCATTTGATACAAAAATTTATAACATGAATTCACCAACTTTTGTTAACGTTGTTTCCAAATTAACATGTATTACAGGAAACTAGTGGATGGCCTTCGGGGAAAATCTTGTTCGTATGTTGTGATGTCATGACTTTATGTTTCATCCAGACTTTTGTTGTTATGTTTTATAAAATATGTTTAAATTTTATGTAATATTGTTAAACTTTTGGTATGTTTTAAAGACATAAGTTATTATGTAAATTCTGTATTAAATAAAAAGTATGGATGAACGTTTTGTGATGTAATAAAATTGTCGTTTACTTGGTTGAATGCAACGATTGCCGCTCTGGCCACACCTCGCGACACGCTTCCGCTACATCGGAAATCGGGTGTGACAAACCTGGTATCAAAGCTTCAATTGTAGTGAACTAAGATTCTTTCGAGTCTAGTCTACAATTTCAAAAATGGTATTTTTATAAAAGAAATAAATTGTTTACGAAATTGTTACAAGAGTTTTTCCCCATGGCATGTATACGAAGGTCCAACAGTACTAAACGATAAAATCGAAAATAATAATGCAAGGACATTATACGAGATAGTCTTTGAGGATTAGACACGATAACAGTAAGATGAATCGGAATGATACATGACATGACTTACAATGAAACAAAAATATAATTGCCCAAAAATTTATTATAAGTTGTTCACATATATGAGTTGTAGAGATTATTTTGCCAGGACCATATATTCCGACTCCGACACCGATTCCACGGGATATGCCTCGAACGCCGATTACATACCATTAGATGATCCTGCCCACCTGTTATCATCATCTCCGATGACGAGCTTTCAGATGATGAATGGATGAACATCGATTTCCAGCCTTTTGCCTTACCTAACCCTGATCATGCCGATATTCCTTTAGAGGATGATGTATTGGTTGTACCTCATTTTCATGAGATGGTCATATTCGGTCACCCTGAGGGTGAACATGTTGTTGCCTACGTCGCCATACCACTTAATGTGTAGATCCTATTGATGATGTTGTCAATGAGGACGGACACCTCGTACCTCCTATTGTTGATGTTAAGGATGATGCCATTCAGTTATACATGTTGAGCATGTTGACGATGACCTTGGCATTGGTGAGGATTTTGACATTGCCATGTTAGAGGTAGCCCAGCCAGAGGCTACAATTATTGATATTACATCGTCTGCAACATCCACACCTCTAGCCTTATAACCTATGCCTTCACCCGATACTGATGTATCACCATCTTCAGATATCTTACCTACGCATGTTGGTAACGTTTTACCAGACACATTCTACACCGATCATTTATCTGAGTCTGCACCATCATTGCATCCTTTGGGAGATGTCACACACCACACTGATCACCTGATACATCACCCTTCTGTTGGACTATCCCATCATACTCTTAGTAGTACTTCTCCGTTTGTAGATCATGTATCTCCTTATCCTTTTGCTGGATCTGTTTCTACTATTGTTACACCGACATTCAGTTCTTACAAAGACCCTTTTGCTGTAGGGCCGTCACATGTTCCATACAGTCATTCTATGACTGAGTATCCTCCTTTTATTCCTATCCACACTGCTGGAGATCTGTCCTATCCCCCACCTCATATGCATTGTACTATCACATACCCATCACCTTACTTTATTGTTTCATATGACCAGCCACCTCTGGGCATGAGCCCATCTGACCCTTACCACCCGAACCGTTTGCCACTCACCACCACTGAGTACAGACTCACCTTCACTGGGATACAGCTCGGTATTTTGTTTCGACGATTTCATGAGCCTAATGCTCAACTCTCTGCTATCCGAGCATCACAGAGTGCTCCATCATCATCATCATCCCAGCCACCATTACCCACATCATCACCTCCACCACCATCATCCCCATTTGTACCATCACTTACATTATCTCATGCTACCTCTTCATCACTTGAGAGGCGCATTTGTGCCATTGAGGAGGAGATGACGTACTTCCGCTGTGTGATCCGCGCATCTGCACCCCCACCCCCACCTCTGTCTAGTTTGGTATGTAGTTAGGTCTTGGAGGCAGAACCCATATAAGGATAGTAGAAGATTGAAGGATTTTGAAGATATATATAAGTCAACTTGAAGACTGAAGAAACGATGCGAAGAAAATATCTACTTTTGTTTATATATTGTATAAAACTTGTATGTCGGAGTGATGAAACTCTGAATTATATTTTTGTACCTTGCAAAAATGACTTAACAAGTTGATAATATATATATTTGAAAGTTTATTATCTTTCTTTTATCATGCATTGTTGGTTATTCATTATATTTGTGTCATGATGATATTTGTATGGATATCTCACCTGAGAGATGATTCAATTTATTTGACTTATAATATATATATATATATATATCTATTAGATATATATTTTATTCTATTTGATCCATGAATGACAATATTTATCTGAAATATTTGTCTAATTCATTCTATATGATTTTATATATGAAGATCATGCCACCAAGAAGAAGGAGCACACATCAACTCCAAACACCCCTACCCACTTCACAAGCTGAGCTTGATGCTTTGTTGAATCAACGCATTGCGGATGTGATTGCTCAACATGAAACAAATCGCACAATTTGAGAAATGAAGATAGGGCTTAAGCCCCACCAATAACAACAAATTCTACGAATGGTTGGTTACTCATAACCTTACAAGAAATTTTCATTGATATTTTATTTGCAAAATAAATATTTTTTACAATTTCGAGAACCAACATTTCAGGATGCACAAGTAAACAATTTTTAGATTGCAAACCATTGAACTTTCATGGCACATGCGGAGTGGTAGCATTTGTTCGATGGACCGAAAGACGGATTCTGTAATCCGCATGAGTAATTGTTCCCCTAACCAGACTGTATTGTATGTTTCAGGATTGTTCATTGATGAAGCTTTATCATAGTGGAATCTGCAAATGCAAGCATTAGGAGAGCAGCAGCATACGCTATCACTTGGGAAAGACTGAAGGAAATGATGCATGAGAAGTATTGTTCAAGGGCAACACTACAAAATTTGGAAACAAAGTTTTGGAATCTAGCAATGGTCGGATCCAACATCTATGGCTATACTCAGCGATTTCACGATACCTCATGAGTCGTTTCGTATATGGTAACCCAAGAATCAAAACGTATCGAACGATACATTTGGGGATTAGCTCCAGAAATCCGAAGTATGGTTACTTCGTCACATCCATCAACCATCACTAAGGCAATTACGATTGCAGTAAGCCTTATCGAAGAAGTGGTAAGAATGAATAAATTTTCGAGAAAGAGTGCAGAGATGCCCAAATAGACACATGCACAATCAATCTCACATGAGAATAAGAGAAATTTTACACACTTCAAGAAAGATTTCATGGCAACAACAGAGACAGAACCGAGAGGCTATACAGGAAATGCACTTAAGTGCAACAGGTGCAATTATCATCATTATGGTGGATGTTGAACCACCAAGTGTGATAAGTGCGGAAAGTTGGGACACCGCACCGAAAAATGCTAGAGTAATAACAAAGGAAATAGAAATGAAGGCAAGAAAGAAGGCGGCTATGGAAATGGAAAAGGCCGAGGAGGAAACCAAAGTTGCTATGGTTGCGGTGAATCGGGCCACTTTAGAAAGAATTGCCCAAAGGAGAACAAAGGCCACGGTCGAGCCTTTGTAATAGGAGCTCATGAGGCACGTCAGGATCCAAATGTGATCACTGGTATGTTCCCTGTCAATAATCATTTCGCATCTATTTTATTTGATACTGGCGTAGATTTTAGTTTCATATCTTTAGAGTTTAAAGATATACTTGAACTAAATTCAAATAAATTAGATATTCCATTCACTATCAAACTAGCGAATGGAATGAATATGATGAAATTATTAAAAGATGTTCTTTAGAGTTAGGTGGACAAACTTCAACATCGATTTATTACCCATCCAGTTAGGTAGTTTTGATATTGTAATCGGATGGATTGGTTATCCAATAATCAAGCCGAAGTCGTGTGTTGCGACAAAATTATTCGCATTCCTCTTCCTAATAATGAAACACTTCTTATTCATGGCGAGTAGAGTGAAACGCCATTACGATTTATTTCTTGTATGAAAGCTTAAAAGTGCTTGCGAAAATGATGTATAGAATTCTTAGCACACGTTGTTGACAAGAAAGCCATGGAGCCAAAACTTGAGGAGATCCCTGTGGTGAAGGAATCCCCTGAAGTCTTCCCAGAGAACTTGCCAGGAATACCATCACACGACAAGTCGAATTCCGTATAGACTTGATTCCAGGACTGCACATGTAGTGAAATCCCCTTACCGATTAGCTCCTTCGGAAATGCAAGAGTTTTCCACACAACTTCAAGAATTGTTGGACAAAGGATTTATTTGACCAAGCTTTTAACCTTGGGGAGCTCAAGTTCTATTCGTAAAGAAGAAAGATGGAAGCTTTAGAATGTGTATAGATTATCGAGAATGGAACAAACTCATGATCAAGAATCGATATCCGTTACCGATGATTGATGATATGTTCGATCAACTTCAAGGATCTAGTTTTTACTCGAAGATTGACTTAAGGCCAGAATACCATCAGCTTAGAGTGCAGGAAGAAAGTAGTCCAAAGACAACATTTTGAACCCGTTACGGTCATTACGAGTTCCTTGTTATGCCATTTGGTCTAACAAATGCACCGGCGATGTTCATGAATTTAATGAACCGTGTGTGCAAACCTTACCTTGATAAATTTGTGATGGTATTCATTGATGACATATTAATATATTCACGAAATAAGAAGGATCACGAACATCATCTTAGGAGCATTCTTGAGTTGTTAAAGAAGGAGAAACCGTATGCAAAATTCTCTAAGTGCGAATTTTGGCTACGTGAAGTCCAATTTCTCGGACATGTAGTCAACGAGAAAGGCATACATGTCGATTCATCAAAAATAGAAGCCATAGAGAATTGGAATGCACCTAAGACACCCAAGAAGTACGCCAATTTTTGGGATTGGCAGGTTCTTATGGAAGATTAGGAGAGCAGCAGCATACAATATCACTTGGGAAAGACTGAAGGAAATGATGCGTGAGAAGTATTGTTCAAGGGCAACACACAAAAGTTGGAAACAGAGTTTTGGAATCTAGCAATGGTCGGATCCGACATCTATGGATATACTCAGCGATTTCACGATACCTCATGAGTCGTTTCGTATATGGTAACCCCAGAATCCAAACGTATCGAACGATACATTTGGGGATTAGCTCCAGAAATCCGAAGTATGGTTACTTCGTCACATCCAGCAACCATCACTGAGGCAATTACGATTGTAGTAAGCCTTACCAAAGAAGTGGTAAGAATGAATAAATTTTCGAGAAAGAGTGCAGAGATGCCCAAATAGACACATGCAGAATCAAGAAAAGGTTTCCCGACCGAGAGTAACAAGAAGAAGGAAACCCCCACAACAAAAAAGGAACAAAGTATTCATGGCAACAACAGAGACAGAACCGAGAGGTTATAAGGAAATGCACTTAAGTGCAACAGGTGCAATTATCATCATTATGGTGGATGTGAACCACCAAGTGTGATAAGTGCGGAAAGTTGGACACCGCACCAAAAATGCTAGAGTAAAAACAAAGGAAATAGAAATGAAGGCAAGAAAGAAGGTGGCTACAGAAATGGAGACTGCCGAGGAAGAAACCAAAGTTTGCTATGGTTGCGGTGAATTGGGCCACTTTAGAAAGAATTGCCCAAAGGAGAACAAATGCCATGGTCGAGCCTTTATAATAGGAGCTCATGAGGCACGTCAGGATCCAAATGTGATCACCGGTACGTTCCCTGTCAATAATCATTTCACATCTATTTTGTTTGATACTAGCGTAGATTTTAGTTTCATATCTTTAGAGTTTAAAGATATACTTGAACTAAATTCAAATAAATTAGATATTCCATTCACTATCGAACTAGCAAATGGAATGAATCTGATGAAATTATTAAAGGATGTTCTTTAGAGTTAGGTGGACAAAACTTCAACATCGATTTATTACCCATCCAGTTAGGTAGTTTTGATGTTGTAATCGGTATGGATTTGTTATCCAATAATCAAGCTGAAGTCGTGTATTGCGACAAAATTATTCGCATTCATCTTCCTAATAATGAAACACTTTTTATTCATGGCGAGAAGAGTGAAACGCCATTACGAATTTTTTTCTTGTATGAAAGCTTAAAAGTGCTTGCGAAAAGGATGTATAGCATTCTTAGCACACGTTGTTGACAAGAAATCCAAGGAGCCAAAACTTGAGGAGATCCCTGTTGTGAAGGAATTCCCTGAAGTCTTCCTAGAGGACTTGCTAGGAATACCATCACACGACAAGTCGAACTCCGCATAGACTTGATTCCAGGACTGCACATGTAGCGAAATCCCCTTACCGATTAGCTCCTTCGGAAATGCAAGAGTTGTCCACACAACTTCATGAATTGTTGGACAAAGGATTTATTAGACCAAGCTTTTAACCTTGGGGAGCTCAAGTTCTATTCGTAAAGAAGAAAGATGGAAGCTTTAGAATGTGTATAGATTATCGAGAATTGAACAAACTCACGATCAAGAATTGATATCCGTTACCGAGGATTGATGCTATGTTCGATCAACTTCAAGGATCAAGTTTTTACTCGAAGATTGACTTAAGGCCAGGATACCATCAGCTTCGAGTTCAGCTTAGAGTGCAGGAAGAAAGCACTCGACAGCATTTTGAACCTGTTACGATCATTACGAGTTCCTTGTTATGTCATTTGGTCTAACAAATGCACCGGCGATGTTCATGGATTTAATGAACTGTGTGTGCAAACCTTACCTTGATAAATTTGTGATAGTATTCATTGATGACATATTGATATATTCACGAAATAAGAAGGATCACGAACATCATCTTAGGACCATTCATGAGTTGTTAAAGAAGGAGAAACTGTATGCAAAATTCTCTAAGTGCGAATTTTGGCTACGTGAAGTCCAATTTCTCGGACATGTAGTCAACGAGAAAGGCATACATGTCGATTCATAAAAAATAGAAGCCATCAAGAATTGGAACGCACCTAAGACACCCACCTAAGTGCACCAATTTTTGGGATTGGCAGGTTATTATCGAAGATTCATTGAAAATTTTTCGAAGATCGCTCAACCACTAACCTCCCTAACTCAGAAAGATAAGAAGTTCAATTGGGGAGAAAAGCAAGAAAAGCTTTTGAATTACTTAATGATAAATTTGTGATGCACCGATTCTATCACTTCCAGACGGCATAGACGACTTTGTAGTTTATTACGATACATCACATCAAGGATTCGGATACGTGTTAATGAAACGAGAGAAAGTCATTGCATATGAATCACGCCAATTAAAAGTTCACAAAAAATTATACCACACAGAGCTAGCTGCAGTGGTATATGCGTTAAAAATTTAGCATCATTATCTTTACCGCACCAAGTGCACAATCTTTAGCTTTCACAAAAGTCTTCAACATATATTTAACTAGAAAGAGTAAAATATGTGCCAAAGACGTTGGCTTGAATTATTGAGTGACTATGATTATGAAATTAAATACTATCCGGGCAACATGAACATTGTCGCGGATGCCCTAAGTCGAAAGTAACAAGTGAAACCCCTTCATGTACGATCATTAAGACTCACCATTCACAATAACCTTACCTCCCGAATTCATGGTGCTCAACAGGAAACCCTGAAGAGCGGAAATATTAAAGCAGAGATGCTTAGAGGTATGGAAAAACATTTAAAACCAAATGAGAATGGAACTTTGTATTTTGTAATAGAATTTGGGTTCCTCTTTCTGATAATCTGCGAAACCTGATTCTAGATGAGGCCCATAAGGCCAAATATTCGATACATCCCAGAGCGGATAAAATGTATTACAACTTAAAGGCTTCTATTGGTGGCCTAATATTAAGAGAGATATTGCAACTTATGTTGGAAAATTTCTAACATGTGCAAAAATTAAGGGCGAATACCAAAAACCTTCAGGATTGTTACAACAAGCTGAAATTCCCACTTGGAAATGGGAACATATTTTTATGATTTTCATAACAAATTACCCAGGACCTTGCGGTCATGACATGATTTGGGTAATTGTCGACCGAATAACCAAATCAACTCACTTCTTGCCGGTACGTGAGAAAGAAAGCAAGAAGTTAGCCGACCTTTATCTTAAAGAGATTGTGGCAAGACATGGAGTGCCTGTTTCCATAATCTCTGATCGAGATGGTCGTTTCATATTAAGAATTTGGCAATCATTTCAAAAGGCTTTTGGAGCTCGCTTAGATTCTAAGTACGACCTTTCATCCCCAAACAGATGGCTAAAGTGAACGCACCATTCAAACCTTAGAAGATATGCTTTGTGCTTGTGTGATTGACTTAGGCGGATATTGGGATACTCACTTTCCTTTAGCGGAGTTCTCATATAACAACAGTTATCACATGAGTATTCAAGCTCCTCCATTTGAAGCGTTATACGAACATAAGTGTCGATCTTCGCTATGTTGTGCGGAAATAGGCGACAAACAAATGATAGGTCCAAAATTAATTCAAGAAACTACAGATAAAATATTTAAAATCCGGGACCGTATTAAAGCAGCTTAGAATTGACTAAAGAGTTATATGGATAAACGCCGCAAACCATTATCCTTTGAAGTTGGAGACAAAGTGCTATTAAAGGTCTCACCTTGGAGAGGCGTAGTTAGATTCGGATAGCAAGGAAAAATTCGCCCGAGGTACATAGGACCATATGAAATCTTGGTGAAAATGGCACAGTCGCATATAAGCTGAAATTGCCGAAACACTTAGTAATATTTGTGAAACTTTTCATGTGTCAAATCTTAAAAAAGTGTCTTTCAGACGAATGACTTATTATCCCCACGGACAAAATTCATATAGACGACAAACTCCATTTTCATCGAAGAACCTGTCGAAATTTTAGATTCGAAAGTTCAAAAAACAATGAGGAGTCGTATCAAACTAGTCAAAGTCCATTGGAACTTAAAGCACGGACCTGAGTTCACTTGGGAACGGGAAGACGAAATCAAAAGAAAATACCCGCACCTGTTTGAGAAATCATATGCAAAGGATGACACGACTTAAATTTCGGGACGCAATTTTCTTGAACAAGGGGAGAATCTGACAATTAGCAAAATTCTGGTAATTCTGTACAACTTGAACAACTATTACATTGTTTATTTACCGAACTACTTGACTTAAATTATAATTTTAAGTCTTAAAAGTCTAGAAATTTAACCAAATTATAGCTTGGTATGATAATGAATTCGTCACAATCACCAACATATAAAACAATATCCTAGACGGATGACAAAGACGCGAACAATATATCAGTACTAGTTACGGTACAGTTTTATATTACAGAATTAAGACATAAGATATGTCTATATTAGTATACCATAAAAATTTTATTTAAAGCACAAGATTGTCCAAGTTTGCAGCAAAATACAACATTTTGCAGCAAAAATTTAGCATTCCGCAACACAAAATAACAAATGTCTGAAATCCTAAAATAAATATTTTAGCTAAAGAATAACAACGGGTGTTAGAGATAATATAAAACCCATGTATAAATCTTATTATTTGAAGCTATACGATTTGTTTAGTAAAAACCTGACAACAAAGCCGGTATAGGAACTGAACTCAAAGTAACAAATTTATTAGTCTGAAGAGCTAGATTAATTATCGGGATAATAGAAATTGTACTAGAATTATTATGAACATAAAACTTTATAAGTAACACAATATATCAGTATTTCACCCGGTAGAAGACCCGAACTAACTTTATCAACCGAACAACGAAACAATAAGACTAGTAAATTATTTAGGCATATTATAACCTCAATTTAAAGTGTTGGGGCATTATTTTTTATAAAAACTTATATATATAATTATAAAGGTTATAAAAGTTTATAAAAATTACATATTATTTATAAAAAAATATAACACCAACCCCCCCCCCCCCACCACACCCCTCACGGCTATATGGGTTATTTCCCCGTGCCACTAATCTTTCACTTATGTTGGTACATTGTGGGTTAGTTTAATGTATAATGGGTGTAAGATCATAATCATAAAATCAAAACCAACACCACATTCATCTCACTTTCATTTCCTAAACATTAAAGCCCAAGAACACTTCCTTTTCCGTTGATAAAATCCACCAAGACACCACCATATTCATCTTCATGTTTTTTTAAAAATCCAAACACAAGAACCTCAAGCTTGAATGAATATCTAAGGAGCTTGCAAGAACTAGGAGCTCACTTTGGAAGCTTGAAACTATTGATCAACCCATTTTCTTCATCTTTTAGATCATCCCTAGCCTTGTGCTACTAGTGAGATCTTTAAACCTCATCTTATACTTTATATTTTATAAAATTACACAAGATCATCATAAAAGATATTTAAAAACTGACTTGAAAAATACTAATAAATCTATGATCACTAACATCAATATGTGAATTTCTTGATGATTTTGGATGATCTTGAATTTATTATAACTCGTAAACTTGAATCTTGCAAATTTATGGATAAAATGATGATCTAAACACATGCATGTTTAGATTAGCAAGATTCATTAACAAAAATAGTCATGAACATGATTTCATATTTTAAAGATGATCATACATGTTATAGATTACTAAATAAAAATTATGATTTAGAAATTTTTTTAGCAGTGATAATAAAGTTTCCATTTTAAGAAAGATAAAACTATAACAAGTTAATGACATTTTTGTTAATACATTTGTATAATATTTTTTGACTGAAGATGATTTGAGTTAGAAAAATTATTTAAAACATGTTTATAAAAACATGGGAAACTTATATTTTAAAGGAAACTATGGCAAAATTTTTATAAAAATTAATCTTGATTAAGACATGATTAAACTAAAAATTTTGTGATTCAAAGTGATTAGGAACTTTAATCATGCTTAAATAAAGGTTTGGATGAAAAAGTTAAGAATATAATTACTTATGTTTACTTAAACTAAAAAGGAGAAATATATATATTTTTAAATATTTATATATTATGAAATCACCTAATATGTCTACATGTATTTTTGTATAAAAACTATATATTTTGATCATGTTAAATCAAATACAAAAATAGATAAGTGTTCAACTTTTGATAAAATAATATATCGGACAATTCGGATAACTTGGAGAATTGGACAAAATAAAGTATATGGTATAAACGACACAAACGACAAAGACAAAACAAATAAAATAGTGGACACCAACATAACCGTAAAAAAGAAACAAATCAACTGTTACACTTTATATTTACTAGGATTTATAGAAATTTAACTTATAACTAATAGTTTTTACAAATAAATTTTTATAAGTTATGACAATTGCTAGTAAATATTTTAAAAACTTGGATTAAGCCTAACTAAACTAATAGTTTGGACTAAGCCAATTTTCATAAAAATTACATTGGGCTAAACATATTTTTATAAAATATATGGACTAGCCCATTTATATAAATTAGTTTTGGCTAGGTCCACTTGTATAAAAATCAAACTTTTGGCTAAGCCTACTTTTATAAAAATTTACATGGGCTAAGCCCCTTTATATAAAAGTTAACTTTGGGCCAAGCCCACTTTTATAAAGAAATAAATTTGGGTTAATCCATTTCTATAAAAACTAACTTTGGGCTAAAGCCCACTCTTTTAGAACTAAAATTGGCCTATTTTGGGCTAGGCCCAATCTTTCATTTTTAACTTGGGCTAGACCCACTTTTACAAACCAATTGAGCTTAACCCACTTTAAACAAAATTAAGATTGGGCTAGGCCCAGATACATGAAACGAATTGAGCTACGCCCACACATAGTAAGCAAATTGGGCTAGGCCCATACTTACTAAAACTATTGGGCTAAACTCATATGTAATGAACTTGAAGATTGAATTATTTACAATTAAATTATGGATTAGTTCCATTTACATGAAATGAATCTAGAATATATATATATATATATATATATATATATATATATATATATATATATATATATATATATATATATATATATATATGCATATCAACAAGGAAAAACCAACAATTACAAGTATGAAATTCAAGATAAAATATTTGTACGAAAACAAAAGAAGCCTAAGTGTGAAATAGATCAGAACACTTGTAGGTCGAGAAACGATCAAAGTATCAAGAATCGAAGAGAGATTTGCACGGAATGCAAACCAGTGAGTTCATGTTTCCCCTTTTATTTTTAAGATTTTCTTATGGTTTTTAAACATGCGGGGACGTATACAAGTTACATTTAATATAGCTGGTAAATGAATATATTTAGATCACATGTGAATAAGGCTCAAGCATTGGGACCATTAATTAATAACAAGTACCGAGGAACAAGGGAATAGATCTATTGGATTTGGGCGAGCCGCACTCTATTACAACAATAATAACAGATCGTATTAGAGTGCTTTTGTGTCTCAAACAAGTGTCTCTGACATAATAAATCGTCAAGGGTTAGTTGACACCTTATTCGGCATACAGATTAGTGTCCTTACAATACACTAATGATCTTACAAGTTTCATTAAGCTATATAAATGAATTCATTATTTCAAATGTTTTTTGAAGATTCATCTGATACAAAAATTTATAACATGAATTCACCGCATTTGTTGACTTTGTTTTCAAAATTAACATGAATTACAGGAAACTAGTGGATGGCCTTGGGGAAAATCTTGTTCGTATGTTGTGAGTCAAGACTTTATGTTTCATCCAGACTTTTGTTGTTATGTTTTATAAAATATGTTTAAATTTTAAGTAATATTGTTAAACTTGTGGTATGTTTTAAAGACAAAATTTATTATATAAATTATGTATTAAATAAAAGGTATGGATGAACGTTTTGTGATGTAATAAAATTGTCGTTTACTTGGTTGAATGCAACGATTTCTGCTCTGGCCACACCTCGCGACACGCTTCCGCTACATCGGAAATCGGGGTGTGACACATTGCTCTAGGGACTTGATTAATTCCTTTCTTTTAAGATGATATAGAACACTAAGTATAGAGACCAAACTACCATGCTCAAAGCTTCAACTATCAAGTGTCAAATAGGCTCATTATTGCTGATGCACTCTAGTTTCAGTTTTGTTGTGTAGTAAAACTTCTTCACGATCAATTAAAGACAGGACAACCATTTTTACTTAAGTAAAATAACTGCAAACACTTTGGTAAAATAACTTGGAGAGATTTGACGATATGTGGTTGATTCTTACGGGAGAAAGTTGAAGTTTATAGTGAATTACAAATGGTAGATTATTTAGTAAGTAGAACCTAGTCATTTCCAGTTTTGATTTTTTAAAGAGTTAAGCTTGTGAGTTATAAATCTCTTATATGAGTTTTGCATTCTACAAACACAAAAATTGAGTTATGACTCTCTTATATGGGGTGGCGTAGTGGTAAGTAACTGCTGAATCCAACTTGTACTGGATTATGCTTTTAACCCTTTGAAGGCCACCTGCATAGCACAAAATGCTTTTATCTCGACTCACTTGTTACTAGGGCTATTGGTAGAGTCTGTGAGTTTTGGTCCCTCATAGTATAAAAAAGTAAAGATTTGATTTTTGTGTTGATTCATGCATACATAACTAGTCCATATAAAGAAACTTGTTGTGTATTCTATTCCATATATAAAGAAACTGTTGCGTATTGTAGTTGCATATCAGTAAACTTGCACATGTTTCAGGATGATATCGCATTTGACAAATAAAGTGAACCTTTTTGCTTGTTGTTTCATACATAGTGTGTATGAATATGTAAGTGTGTTGGCATATCATACACCTTGTTGCATCTATAATCAATATTGCTTTGATTCATAAAACTATGTGTTGCTTGCTTAGGTGGTGCCATGATATTGGTTATGAGCATGCTGCAAATAAGCCTCTACTAAAAACCGTTTTCCAGGTGCAAACTTTTAGATCTTTGTTTTGTTCTTCTATTTAATTGGAACTTCATCAATCTACTTTGAAATGTTTTGTTCCCAAGCCAGAAGCCTGACGTGGTCGAGTGTGGTTATAATTTTTGTTATATTTTAAGCACTTTTTACTCGTCGATCAAGCTTTAAATTTATAAAACATGATACAATACTATCACTCTACACACGTTAGGAAAAGTGCACCCATCGTAGACGTAGTATAGTGATGGTAAGATACCAAGGTCGTCCAATGACATAAGAGCTTTTAATACCGTCTTATCGTTAACGTCTAATCTAACCAAATTCTTATAAAAGTTTTGAAAGTTTTAAAAGGTAAAAACTAAATGTAAGAACGTAAAATAGACAGGTAAGAATCACTTGCTTTCAACTCCTCTTTTATATATATATATATATATATATATATATATTTATATATATCCCTTGATGATTTCCACACTTTGGGCTTTTCAAGAGATTATCTTAGTTATAGTAGTAGGCCCCTCTTGTGAAGGCGACGTTACCCTCAACATATTGGTCTGAGTCAGCAGGGATACAATCCCGCAAGGTCGGAATATTGAAAGATAAATAAATAAGTTATTAATGTGAAAAGTGGTAGGCCCCTCTTGTGAAGGCGACGTTACCATCAGCCATATTGATTTGAGTCAGCACGGACACAATCCCGCAAGGCCGGATAAAGTTTTAATAGTAGTTTTTATAACGGGTTCAAGTCGTTTTTACTTCCCCGATTTGATGCTATCTCCCTCAAGATAAGTCCTAATAAGCTTGAACCAAGTCTACGCAGTATCTATACACTGAACCAGACAAGAACTTTACCCAAACAACCTTCTAACCCACTTCCAGGTAGTTAATGCGCTTTATATAGACTGTAAAGACACGTATGAGTGAATAAACAAAACATAAAGAACTGTTTAGATAAAGTTCATTTTCAATATGAAAAACTAGTTATTAAAGTCATTAATACATGCCTAAATAAAAAGTTGCCTAAGATTGGAAATCAAAAGTAATACATAAAAGATTTGTTTTCACCAAGTGATGTAAGAGATTTAGCCAATCCTGGCCTTTGTTTGAAGAGAACTCTTACGATCAATCTTGGATCCCGAGACTGCTACATACTCTTACGATCAATCTTACGATCTCCCTCAAGGGAAGTCCTAATAAGATTGAACCAAGTCCGCGAGTATCTATACACTGAACCAGACAAGAACTTTACCCAAACACCCTTAGGATAAGTTGCACATCATTAGGATAAGTAAACCTGATCATAACGTATACTGGTTTCCGTTACGACACGAAACAAACCAAAACAACGCCCTAAAAGTGTTGGTAGAAAGTGTTGGGCGCATGTATCGGAACCCGCTGAAACGAATCTGGACAAGAAATAACGGCATGTAATGCCATACCTGAGTCCATATACAAGTGAAAACACATATTTGAGAACAACTATTACAAAAATACATAACTTTCCGGTACAACGCCTAAATTGCAAAATTGTCCGTTTTGACCAAAAAGGCGATGAATGTCGATTTGTCCGCAAGACTAATCAGAGGATTCCGGGCGTAAGGATAAGAATAAAAAATGTTAGATATCCTAAAATAATGTGAGAACAACAAAAATGCACAAAAGACATGTTTCTGGTCATTCGGTAAACAATGCAAAAACTTGACCCGAAAGCGGCCGATTGTCGAAACGACGAATATTTTAGTGGCCGATAGCCTCATCCGGGCATCTAACGAACTAGTTAAGCCTCAATTAGCACTCGGAATCGATTCAACTAACATGAGGTCACGGAAACACAACTTTTGGAAAAGTTCGATGGCGTAACATAAAAGTGCCGAAATTGATCGAACGGTCGAACGAAAGACATTTCGGCCACATAGCTCATCGAATATTCGTCTAGCGAATTAGTTATACATAATTTTAGATCATAAATGCACTAAGTAGACACCATATCAATTGTGGTGGTAAAAAACAAAAGCTTCCGGTACTAAATAAATAGTTCTGTTTATTAGCATTTATTACGTTGATGAGCGATCTAGCGACGTATCCGTCATCCGAAACTTATATTGGAGGATCTATGGATTAAATACCATGTAAATGCACCCTAAACTCGAGTCTTATGCTTAAGATGCTAGATCATTAACCCTATGACTATACTTAAGTAAATGGCCAAAATATCTACATTTTAACATGTTATAAAAAAATTAAATTACACTTTACCCCCCCCTCCAAATTCACGGCTACATGTGGGCCCCACCCACTTGATTTTGTTGAAAAATCAAATATTAAGAGTATGGTTTTTAGATTTTTGATGGATTTGATGAATGATGAGAAATATATATTATTTCCATAGGAATTCTCATCATTTTCACACACAAAAATTTTCTTTCTTCCCCTATCCCACGGCTCCACCATCACCATACACCACCACTTAGCCACCACAAACCACCACTTTTTATACACTTTGAAGCTTAATCAAGCCCCTTAAAGAAGCTAGCATGGATGGAGATCATTATGGATTCTTAAGGAGCCTCATTTTCCTCTAAATCTTCAAGATACTTGTGCACCTTTTGTAAGCTAAACTCCTTCGTAATCTAGCTTATTTTTATGCTTAGATTATTAGTGTACAAGTTGATCATCTTGAAAATCAAGAAAAGATAAATCAAAAACCCTAACACACAACATAATAATAACAATAAACATTGTTTATTATGTGTTGATTATATACTTATATGATTGTTAGTTAGGATGTTAAAATTGTTTATGTTAAAAATATGATATAAAAGTTGGATGATCTTGTGTGAATTAGTGTAAAAATGAAGATTTAAACATGATAAGGTTTAAATCTAAACAAGATCATCAACTACATCATCCATGAAAAATACTACAACTTAAAGAAATTTTTTATGCATATGAATGATTTTATAAGAAGTAAACACTTGTATTTAAGTTGTAATTACTTTAAAGATGTTTAGTAATCAAGGGGTTAAATGCATGAACTTGGTTAAGTAACATGATAAAAATAGTGTTTTGAAAAGGCTAATAAATATTAAAAACCCTCTTGATTTACTAGTATTTTTAACAATAAAATGTCATGGATGATGATGGTTTAAGTGTGCAAAATAATTATTGATGGATTGTTGATGATGATTATGAGCTTAAACAGGTTTTGAATACGTTTTTGAAACGTGGAAAACGCCATAGTTTAGGGGAAACTATGGTGAAATTTTCTAAAAATCTAATCTCGATTAAGACATGATTAGTGGGACTAAAGGTGATTAGTAACTCAAATCGTCATTAAGTAGACTCTAATGACAAGGGTTATCCCTAAATAGCCAAGTGTTTAAACAAAGATATAAATACATATTTATAAGTAAAAATAAATGTTTTTACAAATATATATTTCTACTTGGAAAATAATACAAGTATTTATATACATATTTGTTATGTGTACATATATGTATTGTATGTGTATGTATTAGAAACTTAGAGTATTCACAATAAAATACCCTATCTTATACAAAATACAAACACTTAATCAATACACTAAGTGTTGGTAACATAATAAATACATTCTCACAATGCGTCGAAACAATTAATCGACAATAAAAGCAATGCGAACAATAGGCGAACATTGAAGATTACACCGTTGCGTCGACGACCAACGAGTGAATCGCCGGCACGAAAGGTCGTTACGACAATGGGCGATTCTAGACGAAAATGAACATATACGAACGACGCCGACGACGAGTCTAAATATATATTTAGACATTCAACACACACACACACACACACACACATATATATACACATATATATATATGTTATCGAAAGGAAAAATCCAGAAAGTTAAGTATATAAAAAGTTAGAAAAATTATAAGTAAATACTTATAAAAAAAATGGGTTTATATATATATACATTTGGGCTAGTCCCAAATTGTGAAAATCGTATATTAGGCCCAAGTTCCATAGTATTTATGGATGTGGCCCAAAACTAATAAAAGCCCAAAATTACATAAAATTACATGGGCTAGGCCCAGTGACAAGAAAACATGGGCTAGGCCCAATGACAAGAAAATATGGGCTAGGCCCAAAGACATAAAATTACATGGGCTAGGCACGGTGACAAAAAGACATGGGCTAGGCCCAATGACAAGAAAACATGGGCTAGGCCCAAAGACATAAAATTACATGGGCTAGGCCCGGTGACAAGATGACATGGGCTAGGCCCAAAGACATAAATGACATGGGCTAGGCCCAATGACAAGAAAACATGCGCTAGGCCCAATGACATGTGAAGGGCAAGGCCCAGTTCACACATGGTTTGAGAATAATATATATATATATATTAGGAAATATATATAACAATATTAATCGAACAAACAAACTACCAACACTACCATAACATTTTAAGTTGTTCAATCATGATAAAAAGATATATAACAAGAATTCAAGATGAACAACGAGTACAAGGTCCATTGAGACCTAGGTGTCTAATGAAACCAATACGCATGTAGGTTACATACGTTGCGGACACCGATCGATAAATAGTACGACTTAACGGAACGCAAAAACTGTGAGTTCATGTCCCTCCTTTCATTTATTTTAACTTTTGTTTAAACTATCGAGGGGAAATACATGTCATGTCAAAACCAATATGTTAGCTATGAGTTAGCAGATACCAGATCACTTTGCGTAAGTAGGAAATAACAGTAGTAACCATTAATCACTTAGTGACCAAGGTGAAAAAGAGGTAGATCTATTGAGTTTGAGACCCGCTCCTCTCCTGGTTGGTATTCCCATTGGAGTGCTTTTGTGAGCCCAACATGTCAAAGAAGTCTCGGTTTGGTTACTTACTTATTGCACAAGTATGTCAGGGTGCTCGCGACACACTAATAGATCCTTAATTAACTCATTGATGCTAATAACATACTTTGATTACAATACAGGTTTTCAATGATGGCATTTTGATATGAAAACATTGAACTACATGAACTCGCCAACTTTATGTTGACTTTTTAAATTACATGCATTTCAGGACGCAGGACTTGAGCTGGTAATGGGGTTCGGGTATGGGATTTGTCAAGACAATGATGTACTACCTTTTGGAGGGTTTGCCTTTTATATCCCAACCTCGTTTGTGTATATAGAAGTCAAAGCCTCGACATGAATTTGCGATGAAAACAACATCCAATTTGGAACATGTGTTATAAAAACTATGTTTGTAATAGTAAACTGAGACTGATAACTATGTGATTTCACCTTTTGATGGTTGTAATATCGGAACGAAACTATGAATGGAATGCATCGTTGTTAATTTATAATGTTTACTATATTGGATGCAATGATTACCTAATAGTCACACACTTGCGCTTCCGCTACGACCAGGGTGTGACAGGTTGGTATCAGAGCTCCGATTGTAGTGAACTGGGGAAAAACTTTTTATTAAAAGTTTGGTCTATAATCACCAGTGGCTCACACATGAAAACAAAGTTTAAAACATGATAAAAATGTTTTGGAATTATAACAAGATAACAAAAAGGTTTTCATTGTGTCACGATAAAACAAGGATCTATCACACGAGCTGAAATGTAAGTAACGAGCAGGATCAATACATGATTAGTCTATAGTGGATAGACCCGAAACAGTAAGATTACACGTGAAAACAAAAGAGAACAAGTCTTGCATGAGAAATGGTGATTAATATGAAATATATCATAGGTAATAATAGATAATTAACATGATATATATATACATATATATATATATATATGCATTGTACGGAATATTTTGCCAAGAACGAAACACCTTCGACAAAGGAAATTATTTTTATCCGTGACTCGCACGATGAGAATATCGACCTCGTGTCTATTACGGAGCTTATGACAAACGTGGTTCCTAAGTGAGACCTTAGGATCGATTCCACATAAGGTGGTTGTTTTTCCCGCGGATGCGGAGATACCTGGCTTCGGTAGTGACGAAGAGGCGGAGGTGGTAGCCTTGGACGAAAACTCTATTAGCGGGACGAGGTCCCAGTGACCCGTATTAATCATTAATAACGACATTCTTGTCCAGACAAGGAAAGGTGAAGTACTCATCTTGAAGGTGCCCCTCCAGTTGTATTGTTACAAATTCTCTCTATTTCTAAATTTATCTAATGACATGCCTTTCGTGAGTAATGTCAAGGGATGATAGCACGTGGACCATCACGAAGGTTCCTTATATGTTGAAGGTATGTAGACAATAGCGTCCCTCTCTGACTGATCGTCGTATTTGAACAGTAGAACACTAGGGTGACCATGTAAGGCAATTTATTATTACGGGGGCCCACGTAATAATAACTTGAAGTGGATGAGAATCCTGGTGGGCTATGTGGGTCAAGTTAAAGATCACTACTCATTCGAACTTGTTAAGTTGTTTGAGTTTCTATCTAGTGGGACGCTAACGGGGGTGGTTGCTATAACACCCTACGATACAGAAGCAACACACGTATTTGTTCGCATCTAACATCCGATCTATATCACGAGTCGATTGAGACTAGTCATCTAAACTGACAAAACTGGTTTGCCACCCAAGGAGGATATTTCCTCAATGGCATAGAATTCTTGTAGATAGGTTGGTTCCATGGTGTCTATGGTACCTCATCTTATTTATTGGAAAGAGATTACACTAAACTCCGTCGTTTGACATTTGTCTTATTCCAAGGGATGGTATGGCATGAATTAGAGTCTTGTAAGTTAGACACGTTATCAAGTTAGCTAATGAAGAATTAGCGTTAGACTCGTCTCGTCGATACGAATCCAATGATATATAATGTCAATTATTTTTTCTAAAAATCACACGATTCTAACCATGCAGTCGGTTTGTAAAATTGTTTATGGATAACTTCCCACTTTTTTTCGAGTTCAACTCGGAACAGTACCAATTCGAAACAATAATCCGAGATGGTAATCCGAATCGCTATCCGAGAGGGTGATCCGAGATGGGAATCCGTATGAAATGAGATATTTGAGACGTAATTCGGAACAGTAATTCGAGATGGTCTGAAAGCAATACCAAAGATCCGAGATACACTATTTTGATCTCTGAGTCATGGGGAATCATTAAAAGGTCACTAACACGTTTCCTATCAACCAACATCTCACATCCATCTTGTTGGATACTTGTGCCAGTTCTAGTTCATCTCCATAGAGTTCAAAATATACTTGACCTAGATACAAGTAAGATAAACGTTCCCTCATTCTATAGAATTTGCCAATAGTAAATTTGTCAATGTCAGGAGAAGTTATAAAATGATGCACTTTGGAACTGGGAGAACGAGAATTTAATATCGATCTTTTACCCATTTATCTGGTTGTTACGACGTAGCTTTTGGCATAGACTTGTTGACGTCTAACCGAGCAGAAGTAGGTTATCCTGAGAAAACTATTCCTGTCCCCCTGCCAGACGAAGAAACACTGGTAGTACATGAAGAAAAGCACAAGACGCCCTTACAAATCATTAATTACATGAAGGCCAGAAGTGCCTAAGAAAGGTTGCATAGTCATTCTAACTCATGTAGTCGACAAGGAAATTGAGGAGCCAAAATTGGAGGAAATAATCATTGTGAGGAATTCCCTCGAAGTCTTTCCATCAGACTTGTTTTGATTACCTCCGCAATGACAGGCAACTTTTGCATTGATTTGGTGCTGGGAGCAGCACCAGTAGCGAAGCCTCCATACCGATTAGCTCCTTCATAAATGCAAAGACTATCTACACGACTTCAAAAGTTGTTAGACAAAGGATTCATAAGACCGAATTCCTCACAATGGGGAGCTCCGGTGCCTTTTGTCGAGGAGAAGGATGGAACCTTCCGAATGTGCATAGGCTACCGAGAACTAAACAAGTTAACCATCAAGAATCCATACCCATTACCAAGGATTGATGATTTGTTCGATCAATTACAAGGGTCAAGTTTCTACGCAAAGATTGATTTAAGATATGGGTATCATCAGCTAAGAATCCAAGAGGAAAGTATTCCTAAGACGGCGTTTAGGACTCACTATGGTCATTATGAGTTCCTTGTTATGCATTTTGGCCTAACGAACGCACCTACAGTATTCATGGGTTTGATGAACCGGGTGTGTAAGCCATACCTCGACAAGTTCGTGATCGTCTTTATAGATGACATGTTGATATACTCACGAACTGAGGAAGAACACGGTTAACACCAGAGAACTATTTTGGAGTTGCTAAAGCAAGACCTACTATATGCCAATTTCTTGAAATGCGTATTTGGATTTGCGTGGTGCAATTTCTCGGTCATGTGGTGAACGAGAACGGAATACAAGTTGACCCTTCAAAGATCGAGGCTATAAAGAATTGGACCACACCAAGAACCCCCACGGAAATACGACAATTCCTAGGCTTAGCGGGATATTACAGGAGATTTATTGAGAACTTCTCCAAGGTTGCTCAGCCGCTAACCCGCTTACCCTGAAGGATAGGAAGTTTGATTGGGGAGAAGAGCAAGAATCGGCGTTCCAAGTATTGAAAGGGAAACTATGTAAAGCACCGATACTATCACTCCCGGACGGTACCGATGACTTTGTGGTGTACTGTGGTGCATCGCATCAGGGATTGGGTTGCGTGTTAATGCAACGTGGAAAAGTCATCACGTGCGCGTTTCGACAGTTAAAAGTTCATGAAAGGAATTATACCACGCATGACCTGGAATTAGGTGCAGTGGTATTTGCCTTGAAAATTTGGCGTCATTATTTATATGGCACTAAGTGTACCATATTCACATATCATAAAAGTCTTCAACATATATTCAATGAAAAGGAATGAATATGCGCCAACAACGATGGGTGGAATTGTTGAATGACTAGGATTGTGAGATCAAGTATCACCCGGGTAAGGCAAATGTTGTGGCAGATGCCTTGAGCAGAGAAGAACGAGTCAATACATTATCGGTACGAGCTTTAGAAATGACGATCCAGACGAACTTTACAGTTCAAGTGCGCGAAGCACAACAAGAAGCATTGAAACTAGAGAGCATTCCAACGGAATCATTATGGGGAATGGAGAAACAACTAGAACCGAACAACGATGGAACTCTATATTTCATGGGAAGGATCTGGATTCCCTATTATGGCGATTTGCAAGACTTGGTGCTGGATGAAGCACACAAGTCCAAGTATTCGATACAGCCACGGAATCTAAGAGAATATTATTGGTAAGCCTAATCTCAAGGGAGATATTGCGACCTATGTTGGGAAATACCTAACTTGTGCAAAGGTCAAGGCCGGATACCCAAAAACCATCTGGGTTATTACAACAACCTGAGATCCCGGTTTGGAAGTGGGAACAGATATCAATGGATTTCATTACAAAGTTACCATGAACTCTCGAGGTCATGACATGATATGGGTTATCATTGTTATATATACATGATATATATAACAATATTAATCGAACAAACAAACTACCAACACTACCATAACATTTTAATTTGTTCAATCATGAGAAAAAGATACATAACAAGAATTCAAGATGAACAACGTGTACAAGGTCCATTGAGATCTAGGTGTCTAATGAAACCAATACGCATGTAGGTTACATACGTTGCGGACACCAATCGATAAATAGTACGACTTAACAGAACGCAAAAACTGTGAGTTCATATCCCTCCTTTCACTTATTTTAAGTTTTGTTTTAAACTATCGAGGGGAAATACATGTCATGTAAAACCATTATGTTAGCTATGAGTTAGCAGATAACAGATCACTGTGCGTAAGTAAGAAATAACAGTAGTAACCATTAATCACTTAGTGACCAAGGTGCAAAAGAGGTAGATCTATTGAGTTTGAGACCCGCTCCACTCCTGGTTGGTATTCCCATTGGAGTGCTTTTGTGATCCCAACATGTCAAAGAAGTCTGGGTTTGGTTACTTACTTATGGCACAAGTATGTCAGGGTGCTCGCGGCACACTGATAGATCCTTAATTAACTCATTGATGCTAATAACATACTTGGATTACAATACATGTTTTCAAGGATGGCATTTTGATACGAAAAACATTGAACTACATGAACTCGCCAACTTTATTTGACTTTTTAAAATTACATTATTTTAGGACGCAGGACTTGAGCTGGTGATGGGATCCGGGTATGGATTTGTCAACACAATGATGTACTACCTTTTGGAGGGTTTTCCTTTTATATCCCAACCTCGTTTGGGTATATAGAGGTAAAAGCCTCAACATGAATATGTGATGAAAACAACATCCTATTTTGGAATCTGTGTTTAAAAAACTATGTTTGTAAGTGGTTAACTGAGACTGATAACTATGTGATTTCACCTTTTGATGGTTGTAATATCAGAACGAAACTTATGAATGGAATGCATCGTTGTTAATTTATAATGTTTACAATATTGGATGCAATGATTACCTAATAGTCACACACTTGCGCTTCCGCTACGACCAGGGTGTGACACCAGGTAGTTAATGCGCTTTATATAGACTGTAAAGACACGTATGAGTGAATCAACAAAACCTGAAGAACTGTTTAAATAAAGTTCATTTTCAATATGAAAAACTAGTTATTGAAGTCATTAATACATACCAAAATAAAAAGTTGCCTAAGATTGGAAATCAAAAGTAATACATAAAAGATTTGTCTTCACCAAGTGATGTAAGAGATTTAGCCAAGCCTAGCCTTTGTTTGACGAGAACTCTTACGATCAATCTTGGATCCTGAGACTGCTACATACTCTAAAAGATGAAAAATGGATGATAGTTGTGGATGTTGGTGTTATAGTGGTTGTGGACTGATGGGAAGTGTGAGAGAAGTGGTTTGCCAAGGGTTGCCTTTCTCATGAACCAATCACCTCTATTTATAGTTGAAAAAAGGAGGTGACCACGGCCCTGTGGGCTTCATTTTCTCTCCTTTCATTAATTGTAGATGTCAGGTCTTGTACTAACACGCCCGATGGTGACACAACACGGCCCCGTGGTCAGTGTACTTGGTGTACTATCATAGATTCTGCGAATCTTAGAGTTGACCACGGCCCGTGTTGTCGCACCCCAACCGATGGCGGAAACATCAGAGTGAGACGAACTAGATTGCTCGAGACATCATAACCCTATTAGTGACAATATTTAATTAACAACCCATTTATTTCATAGCATCAAAATTGTCAAGGTTACACCAAATATTCAAATACAAGAAACAACAACAAAACAAATTCAACAATAACATAATGATTAACTTAGTGTTCTACGCGTGTTTCTATGCCATTCCTACTAAGTTCTATCTTAATAACTTCATCAACCTGCAACATGTTAAAAAGTATAGTTCAATAACAAGTATTGGTGAGTACACAAGTTTAATATCATAGCTTAGGTATAAAATCCATTTAAAAAAATCCACGTGAATAGCTAGCATACAAGGTAAGTGTAAACAAGGCATGTGAATCTATAATTTAAACCTCTAGTGTACCGCAAAATAGAATTACACAAGAATACGGGCCGCGCTTACACCTATAGCGCTATACATGTTAAGGGATGCTCGATCAAAGTTAATGAACATTTAGATCACATAAGAATATACCAAGTAACAATTCAGTAGCATAAGACTAAATCATGTTGATAGATTGTTTGTAAAAAGAATAAAGTGTGATTTAGTGTAGTTGTAGTAAATTAACATGTTGCACCCAAATAATGGAAAGCATAAAAAGGGGTCAAGTGTACTCACGGTTTTGCAAAGTAATATCCGTGAGAGTGTTAGGTTGATTTAGAGGAAGGAACACCAAGTTTATCCTACACAAGGCAACGTAGGTGTGTGAGCATTAGATTGACGGTGGAGTTCAATGAGTTTAGTAACTTAAAACATGCAAGGAAAGTATATATAAGCGAAAGTATTTATCTAGACATTAACACTCGTTTTTGACACTAATAAGCGTCGAAGGGTGATTGGGTTTTTATGGGTCATGCCCAATATAATCGTAACGATTGTTAGGTCTAAGATAAAATAACATACTTTTAGGACAAATAACCATTTGGTCATGGTCAAAGGTGCGGTTATACTAAGTATTTACATATAGTTATAATATTACTAATTTATCATATAGTTCATGTAGTTCATAGATATCATGTAAGTCATATAAGTAATGCATGGAGATAGGAAGATAACCATCCTAAACCTCTTTCATAAGATTCACCATTACACAAGATTGACACAAGGACTATCCGGATGGTCAAAAATTATGGAAATCATCAAGTGAGGGGTGGATTGAATAGTTGAATGGCCAAGGCCTTCATGTAATCACACCTACACCAACACAAGCTTGTAAGCTTGGATGGCTGAACACTTGCGGGTTTGAAACCCTAGTAAAAACCACAAGTTTAGAGACAAGTTATGCCTCTTGATTGTTTGTGAACAAGTCTAGCTTAACACACTAACCATAAGCTTGGTTAGTGGCATAAGTAGTATAGATTTGTTATGTTAAAAGTAAGTTCGAAAAAGTTTTGTAAGTTATCTTCCAAAACAGAAAGTTTGGCCCAAAAATTGGTGTGATTCCACCTTGGTTTTCCATGGAAAACCTATGGTAACATCCATAGGGCTTGTCAAACAATGTTGAGGAAGAAAACAAAGTGAAAACATTGAAAAACTTGAAGTTTGAAAGATAAAAATTTGGGCAGAAAGTTTGTACACTTTTGGACCTCAAAATGGTGTGGTTTCACCTTAGTTTGCCCAAGCAAACTTGTGAGAACCTTCCTAGAGAAGAGAAAAAAAATGAGTGAGTAAAACTCACTTGCAAGCTGCTGAGTTTTAGCAGAGAATTCCAAAGTTTAGGGACTTGTTTGAGGAGTGTGGAGGCTTGTAAAAGTGAGAAATGGGTGGAGGAACTTGTGTTTATATGAGGAAGGATTTGGGTTAGAATTAGGGTTGCCATAAATGCAATAAGGTGGAGTTTGAATTAAAAAAGAAGAGGGAAACCCCCCTTGAGCTTGCAGCTGCAAGGGCTGATTGGATTTTTATTTTTTTCTTTTAATTAATTAATTGAAGCATTTAGGGTTTTTAATTTAGGTATATGATATATAAAACAAGTATGGGTCTTGTAATGGCCTAATGTTATGCACATTACTGTTTTAAACCCTAAAAAACAACTATGTAACAAACATCTTTTAAACATAATGCGACAAGATTTACATGATAATGGAAGCTTGAATTCTTTGAATAGAATCACTAATTGTCTTGCCTGGGTTTAGTATAAGATTTATAAACATTCATCAAACATTTACACGTGGTTTTGAATTGATTTATGAATAAATAAAGTATCGTATGATCATAAGTTTAAACATGAATATAGTTTGCAATTTAGCATAATTGATTAATCTTGATTACAATCAAAGCCTTAGAATAGAATGAATTGAAAATAGAAATACGATTACAAGGTTTGGACTTTCCAAAAAAATAGAAACACGAGGCGATCTTACTAAAAATGGAAAGATACAAATGCGACGCGTTACAGTCTCCCCTCCTTTAGGGAATTTCGTCCCGAAATTTAGGAAGACGTAATGAACAAATACGGATGCTTAGACTTCATGTCGGTTTCAAGTTCCCAAGTAAACTCAGCGCCACGTTTTCCTTCCTATCAAACCTTAACGATAGGAATTCGACTGCACCTTAGTTGCTTAGTACCTCGATCCATGATTTCGACTGGTTTTTCCACGAAGTGCAAAGTCTCATTGATTTGAAGATCTTCAAATGGAACTTGGGGTCCTACTTCAGCGAGACATCTTTTTAAGTTTGAGACGTGGAAGGTAGGATGAACGTTGTTGAGCTCTTGTGGTAGTTCCAGTCGGTAGGCTACCTTGCCAATTCTCTCGAGAATCTTGAAAGGACCTACGTAGCGAGGAGCAAGCTTTCCCTTTTTCTCGAAACGAACCACACCCTTCCAAAGGGATACTTTGAGAAGTACAAAGTCACCAACGTTGAAATCCAAAGGCTTGCGTCTTTTATCTACGTAGCTCTTTTGTCGGCTTCTAGCTTTCAGCAAGTTGTCCCGAATCCGTAAAATCTTGTCTGTCGTCTGTTGTATGAGCTCGGGACCGGTGATTTGAGCTTCCCCGATCTTGTGTCAACAAATAGGCGATCGGCACTTGCGTCCATACATTGCCTCTAATGGTGCCATTTGAATACTCGCGTGGTAACTGTTATTGTATGAGAATTCAACCAAAGGCAAGTGCATGTCCCAGTTGCCACCAAAATCAATTACGCAAGAACGAAGCATGTCCTCTAGAGTTTGGATAGTAAGCTCGGTTTGCCCATCGGACTGAGGATGGAAAGCAGTACTAAGATTGAGTTGAGTACCAAGTGAAGCGACCATCACGGTCGGAGATAATGTCAACAGGGACACCGTGACGACAGATGATTTCATCCGTGTAGATACGAGCCAATTTGTCAACTCGGTAGTCTTCACCTATGGGAAGGAAATGAGTAGACTTTGTCAAATGGTCGATGATTACCCAAATACTATCGTGACCAGACGATGTACGAGGGAGTTTGGTTATGAAATCCATAGTAATACTCTCCCATTTCCAAACAGGAATTTCTGGTTGTTCAAGTAAGCCAGAGGGTCTTTGATGCTCGGCCTTAACCTTGGAGCAAGTAAGGCACTTCGAAACGTCGTAGACGATATATTTTTTCATTCCAGGCCACCAATATGATGCTCGGAGGTCGTGATACATCTTATCGGCGCCAAGGTGAATAGAATATCGAGATTTATGAGCTTCACTCATCAAGAGGTCACGAAGATTATCACGGTTAGGAATCCAAATACGGTCGAGGTAGCACATGATGCCATCGGGTTTGGTCACGAGTTGGTTTTCAGCACCACACTTCAACTCATTATCGAGGTTACCCTCATTAATGGTCGAGTATTGTGGCTCACGAATCTTCTCTTAATGCTTTCCCAAGGTTTGATAGCAACACACACTCTTACCATGAGTTTTCCACTAAGTGCGTCGGCAACGAATTCGCCTTACCAGGGTGGTAGTGGATATCGCAGTCGTAGTCGTTTAATAATTCCACCCAACGATGCTGACGCATGTTGAGTTCTTTTTGATTAAAGATGTGCTGTAGGCTGTTAAGGTCGGTGAAGACCGTACACTTTGTACCATAAAGGTAGTGTCCCCATATCTTTAATGCAAAAACAACTGCACCAAGTTCAATGTCGTGTGCAGTATAATTTTTCTCATCAATTTTGAGTTGACGTGACGCGTAAGCGATAACCTTGTCTAGTTGCATAAGAACGCAACCAAGACTTTATCTTGAGGCATCGCAATACACGACAAAATCGTCGTTACCATCGGGAAGGGTTAGGATAGGAGCATTGCAAAGCAAGCCCTTGAGCGTTTGAAAAGACTCCTCTTGTTCGGAACCCCAATAAAAAGGTTTATCCTTTTGAGTCAAGGAGGTGAGAGGCACGAAAATTTTTGAAAAGTTTGAAATGAAGTGACGGTAATAACCGGCTAAGCGAGAAATGAATGAATTTCGGACGGAGTCTTAGGAGCAATCTAATTTTTCACCGCCTCGATTTTCACGGGGTCAACGTGAATACCAAGTTCGTTGACGACATGACCAAGAAATTGAACCCCTTTTAACCAAAATTCGCACTTGAGAACTTGGCGTAGAGACATTGAGTATGCAAAGTTGAAGGATAAGACGCAAGTGTTGCTCATGCTCTTCCCGCGTCTTGGAATAGATTAGGATATCGTCAATAAAGGCGATCACGAATCGGTCAAGATAAGGCTTACATACGCGATTCATCAATTCCATAAACACGGCGGGTGCGTTGGTCAAACTAAATGGCATGACCACGAACTTGTAGTGCCCATAATTTGTGCAAAAAGCGGTTTTGGGTATACCTTCTTCGAGGACTCGAAGTTGATGATAACTAGAGCAAAGGTCAATTTTAGAGAAACTAGTCGTGCTTTGTAGCTGATCGAAAAGGTCGTCGATGCGAGGGAGGGGGTATGGGTTTTTGATTGTAAGCTTGTTGATGTCACACCCTGACCCATAGTGGAAATGGTAGTCGGGGCATGATTGGGTTTTTATCAAAGCTCATGACGTTTACTATAATAAAGTTTCATATTTATTATTTCAAATTTTAAGGAAAAATGACAACAATTATACAATCACAACAATATTCATGAACTCTTTATTTTCTTCTAAGGAAATTCCTATGTGTTCCTTGCTTCAACCTGTTCACCTGTATCATGTGTAAAAAAATAGGGTTTTGGGTCAACAAAAGTTGGCGAGTGAATCTTATTTAAACATTTGAACGAATAAGTTATATTTGTTATTTAAATAAAAAAATGTGCATAAACCAAATATGAGTAAACGCATATGTAAATCTAACCACAAACCAAATATTATCAATCAATGTACACACAAGCATGACAAATGATGAACAATGAGATCAAGGCTCAATCAAACGGAGCCGATCTAATGAGGCACCTGATGCTCAACTCGTCTCCAACGAGGAACTGATGGGCCTAATGTAAATGATTGCACGCAACTGACAAAAAATGTAAACACACAATACAACAAATAACATTTACATCACACGTTAGATCATATAATGATAATAGCACAAGTGTTTAAATAAACGAAATATATGAAACGACACATGATACACCCCAAAACATAAATAAAAAAGGGAATTTGTAAGGATTCACTCACAGTGGGTGCGTTTCCTTGGATTGACGATGAACGCGCACGAGTTTGGATTAATCACCAGAGAAATTAACCTAAATATAACGTAATAATTCGCTAAATAAATAAAAGTTAATATTTTTAATTAATGCTTTTTATTAGGTTTTAAGATTTATTTTTGTGGTATTTATTAAAATCTCTAGACTTAAAAAAGTCTTATTTTAAAGCATATTTAAATGATTTTTGAATAAAAAAATTATTCCCTTTTTACAGGGTTGACCGGTCAGCGGTCGAATTGTGTTTATTGTTGGCATCGTTTGAGGTTCGAACTCGTGACCTCCCGTATACGTGCACGCAACTCTACCAACTGAGCTATGTGTCTAACCAGAAATAATCCCTTTTTTATTATGTTTATATACTAATTGGATTAATTAAGAAATTGGCTTATTTAAAAAGGTTTCTATTTTCTTCAAAACACAATCGGCCGCTACCTATACCCGGTTCGAACCGGTGACCTTCGTCTTATGTTGCACCCAGCCCTACCAACTGGGCTGGGTGGCTAACCCGGTATAAACTATATTTTTATTACTTTTATATACTTACACAGTTTGATATTTTATTTATTAAAAAAGATTTGCTAAAAGATTGGACTATTGCACGTAAAGGGACTCGAACCCGGGTATCTATGTTCGTGTTGCACACAGTCCACCACTGGACTGTGTGTCTAAACCGGTTAATCTTATGATTTTAAATTCATTTAAAAACAGACTCTAGCTCATCTTCTTTATTATGATGCACAGAAACTTAATCCAACTGATTTGTTTAAGTTAAACACTACTATTTAAACAACTACATATAAAATTTGAAAATAAAAGAATTAAGTGACATGATATACCGAACAGAGGCACTTTCGAAAACTACGACTTGCAAGTTTTTCTCCGGCGACGATTCCGGTCAGCTGAGAATGATTCCGATGAAGTGAAGATTTGAGAGCAGAGAGTATTTGCGAGTATGTGCATTCTAGTTGTGATCAAAAGGTCTTATTTATACTATGGGATAATGATTTGATCAAGCTTGCGTCTTCAAAGATTTCGGTTACAAGAATTGATTGTTGTGAAACTTATGTAACAGATCTAATCATGATGAGTGGGTTTAATTGCCAAATTTGAAATCAGTTTCACCTTGTAATTGCAGAGATTGAAGCTTTTATTGATTTCCAGATTTATTGCGCCTGTTACCGGTGGTTTCTCTTTTGAATATCGGATCAGGAGTAGTAAGTATATAACTAGTTATTGATCTCGGTTCTTAACAGGTCTTGTGCGTGTGGTGTGGTGGTGTGTTGTGTGTTTTGTTTGGGTAGGGACCGGGTTCGATAGCCCGCAGTCCACACCCCTTTTTGTTATTTTTTTACTATTTATTTTTTTATCATTATACTTTTACCTTATTTATTATTTAATGCAAATAACATAACGAATTTAAATGTTTAACATAAATACGTAACGAAACTTCATATCATATATTGAATTATAAAACGGAGCCGTTTTAGAACCTGTTTCACGATAAATGTTACAATATCCTCTACTTTTAGAAATTTTGTCCCGAAATTTAAGTGGTAGATATAACTGGAAAGAGATGATGGTATTTCTCATGCATTAAGCCCTCACATTCTCAGCTAAACTCGGGTTCTTGTTTTAACTCTCAACGTACACTGACTAAATTCTAAATATTTCTTAGCAGAAAAGGGAGGGGTGATGTTTGGATTTGATTATTACATAACCAGAGAGTGTGAAATTTTGAATTTTGATTGAGGCGGTAACGTTCCTAGTGAGGGTTGAGTACCCTGCTACAGGAATAGCTTTTTGATGCCTGAGATGAGAAGCATTGATACACAGAGTTGATTGACTAGATATGATCTCATGTATAATAGTTTTGAGAAAATCGATGCATTGGCAAGATAAGGTTATATCAAAAATGAAATCTTCCACCACGATGTTATCCAATTAAAATTTACACCACTTACACGGAATTTCCCATAACCGCCTGACAATGCTTTTGATCATTTGACAGCAATACTTATATATAGGAAATACCAGCGGCGTATCCACCATATTCTTGTCAAATTTTTATTGGCTTTGTCAGTAAGTTATGATTAGTTCTACATGACTTACAAGACAAACATAACAGCCAAAGCTTGAGTCTCAAATCTGAAAGAATACATGACTGAATGACGATGGTACCTCTCTCGTGTGTTATGATAAGGGGTCAGTCTATGAAAAAAATTGAGACACGACCAATGTAAGGTTTCTTATTTGGGTAAGCAGTGTTGGGTGCTACTTGAGTGATTGGGATAGCTAAGAGAGGTACTATTTGTGGAGCTGATTGATTGCTTTGAGTCACAGCGAAATTTTGTCAGTCTCGCTTTCTCTTGGTAGTGAATTGAGGAGAAGATTTAGTTGGGTTGGGTTTGAGGTTTCGGTTGGGTTTTATCTTTCTTCTTCTCATTCTTGAAGTCTCCATTCCTAATATGGTTTTCAGTGAGCTCTGTAGCTAGCTCCATTGCTGCTTCTAAAGTTGCAGGTGTAGTACTCATCACAGGGTCCTGAATCTTTGAAGGAAGACCCCGAATGTCGTGCTCGATCAAACGGTAGAAAGGGGTGAAACAATTTGGAACCATTTGATTCAACTCTAAGAACCTCTTGTTATAGGTTACGTGATTCCCCCTTTTTGCTTCAAGGAATAGAACTCATCCTCTAGTTTCTTAATTTCACTTCTTGGACAGAAACGTCTAGTCATAAGCTCTCTCAATTCTTCCAAAGTTAGGGCTACAGCGGCTTCGGTGCCTCGTCTGCCCTTCTCAGCATTTCACCACGTGAGGGCTACTCCATACAAGCGTCCAGTAGCATAGCGCACTTTGCGATCGTTGGGACAATCACAGTTGAGAAAAGTTCTCTCCATCTCTTAGAACCAACGAAGGAGAGCAGTGACCCCTTCAGTTCCTTCGTACTTGGGAGGGTCACATGAGTTGAAGTGTGCACCTGGTGGTATTTGGGGAGGGTTGGCAACGTTTTGACCTTCTTGGTTGATTGGGTTGATGGGATTACGCTAAGGGCTTGTTGGACTTGAACTACGATGTCAGGAAGTATGGCGGCCATTTGTTGAGCGATTTGGGCAGCCATGCGCTCGCGGGATATTCCTGATCTCCTACCTCTACGAGAGTGACTAGAAGACATCTACAAGGAATACGTATCGAGAGTATGAGTTTGACGTTTTAGGTGTCATGTGTCGTATTTTAGAAATGAACATCTACAAAACAAATGAAGAAAAATAAATTTGCTACATCCATAGGATGTCTTGGGCTTTGCTCATGTTTGGCCCCCATATATCCCCATACTTGGCCTTGTTAGTCATGTGAGCCCCCATGACTACTGGGCTCTCGTAGAGTTCACATTGGTATTGTCCTGTTAACACTTGCGCTACCCGAATGAAAATTGTAAAACATGATTTGCAAGGTATAAGGTCGGAGGGTGTCCAGGTGTAGACACAGTGACAACTCAAAGTGGGGTTAGTTCACACGACGTTTGGTGTGGCATGCTTTGGCCTAAAAGGTCCTTCGTACTCTCATCGTTAGTCCCAAGGTAGGAAAAGTAGTCCGTTATATTGGATTTATACGAATGGCAACCTAGACAGGACGTTTCGATTACCGGTACTTGTACCCTTCAAGTTACTACATGCCCATCGTAGAACTCACTTTGATGAGATTATGAAAAAAATGAAAACATCACAAAATCTTGAATAAGGAAATATGAGAATGATTTAAATATGTGAGAATTGAAACGTGCGTGATGTATATGTAAGCATGTTATGTTTGACAATATGTATCACTTATTAAGTATCACACAAAATGATAGTGGAAGTGCTTGCATGCATTTGTGTTTGTAATAAATATGAAACAAATAAACATCATGAGTTTGCATGTAACCAAATAACATATAAGCAATTAAAATCTAGTCGACTATAGTATAGGCTCTAAGGGTCTAATAACCTATCCTATATCGCTATAGTCAAAAGCTCTGATACCAATCTGTCACACCCTGACCCGCAGCGGAAATGGTAGTCGGGGCATGATTGGGTTTTTATCAAAGCTCATGACATTTACTATAATAAAGTTTCATATTTATTATTTCAAATTTGAAGGAAAAATTACAACAATCATACAAGCACAACAATATTCATGAACTTTGTATTTTCTTCTATGGCAAATTCCTATGTGTTCCTTGTTTCAACCTGTTCACCTATATCATGTGTAAAAAAATAGGGTTTTGGGTCAACAAAAGTTGGCGAGTGAATCTTATTTAAACATGTGAACAAATTAGTTATATTGGTTTTTTAAATAAAAAATGTGCATAAACCAAATATGAGTAAACGCATATGTAAATCTAACCACAAACCACATATTATCAATCAACGTACACACAAGCATGACAAATGATGAACAATGAGATCAAGGCTCAATCAAACGGAGCCGATCTAATGAGGCACCTGATGCTCAACTCGTCTCCAACGAGGAACTGATGGGCCTAATGTAAATGATTGCACGCAACTGACAAAAATGTGAACACACAATACAACAAATAACATTTACATCATATGTTAGATCATATAATGATAATAGCACAAGTGGTTAAATAAACAAAATATATGAAACGACACATGATACAGCCCGAAACATAAATAAAAAGGGGAATTTGTTAGGATTCACTTACAGTGGGTGCGTTTCCTTGCATTGACGATGAACGCGCATGAGTTTGGATTAATCATGAGAGAAATTAGCCTAAATAGTAACGTAATAATTCTCTAAATAAATAAAAGTTAATATTTTTAATTAATGCTTTTTATTAGGTTTTAAGATGTATTTTTATGGTATTTATTAAAGTTTCTAGACTTAAAAAGTCTTATTTTAAAGCATTTTTAAATGAATTTTGAATAAAAATATTTAAAGGAATTAGTAATAAAAAAATTATTCCCTTTTTAAAGGGTTGATCGGTCAACGGTCGAATTGTGTTTATTGTTGGCATCGTGTGAGTTTGAACTCGTGACTCACAGTATACATGCAACGCTATCTTAACAACTGAGCTACGTGTCTAGCCCGAAATAATCTCTTTTTTATTATATTTGTATACTAATTGGATTAATTCATAAATTGGCTTATTAAAAAGGTTTCTATTTTCTTCAAAACACAATCGGCCGCTACCCTATACCCAGTTCGAACCGGTGACCTTCGTCTTATGTTCCACCCAGCCCTACCAACTGGGCTGGGTGGCTAACCCGGTGTAAACTATATTTTTATTACTTTTATGTACTTACCCAGTTTGATATTTTATTTATTAAAAAAGATTTGCTAAAAGATTGGACTATTGCACGTAAAGGGACTCGAACCCGGGTATCTATGTTCGTGTTGCACACAGTCCACCAGTGGACTGTGTGTCTAACCGGTTAATCTTATGATTTTAAATTCATTTAATAACAGACTCTAGCTCATCTTCTTTATTATGATGCATAGAAACTTAATCCGACTGATTTGTTTAAGTTAAACACTACTATTTAAACAACTACATATAAAATTTGAAAATAAAAAGAATTAAGTGACATGATATACCAAACAGAGGAACTTTCGAAAACTATGACTTGCAAGTTTTTCTCCGGTGACGATTCCGGTCAACTGAGAATGATTCCGGCGAAGTGAAGATTTGAGAGCAGAGAGTATTTGCTAGTATGTGCATTCTAGTTGTGATCAAAAGGTCTTATTTATAGCGTGGGATAATGATTTGATCCAGCTTGCGTCTTCAAAGATTTCGGTTACGAGAATTGATTGTCGCGAAACTTATGTAACCGATCTAATCATGATGAGTGGGTTTAATTGCCAAATTTGAAATCAGTTTCACCTTGTAAATGCCGAGATTGAAGCTTTGATTGATTTCCAGATTTATTGCGCCTGTTACCGGTGGTTTCTCTTTTGAATATCAGATCAAAAGTAGTAAGTATATAACTAGTTATTGATCTCGGTTCTTAACATGTGTTGTGCTTGTGGTGTGGTGGTGTGTTGTGTGTTTTGTTTGGGTAGGGACCTGGGTTCGATACCTGCAGTCCACACCCCTTTTTGTTATTTTTTACTATTTATTTTATTATCATTATTACTTTTACCTTATTTATTTTTTAATGCAAATAACATAACGAATTTAAATGTTTAACATAAATACGTAACGTAACTTCATACCGTATATTGAATTATAAAACGGAGCGGGTTCCAGAACCCGTTTCACGACAAATGATAAAGTTGAGCTCACGATAGTCAATGCACATGCGAAAGGATCCGTCTTTCTTTTTGACGAATAGAACGGGAGCGCCCCAAGGAGATGTGCTAGGGCGTATGAAGCCCTTCTTAAGAAGCTCTTGAAGTTGACTAGACAGCTCTTACGTATTTGAGGGTGCTAGACGATAGGGGGATTTTGCGACCGGAGTTGCACCTGGGATGAGGTCGATGCGAAAATAAACAGAACAAGCAAAAGGAGGACCAGGAAGATCCTCGGGAAAGACGTCAGGGAATTCACACACAACAGGAACTTCACTCACGCTTGGACCATTCTCCTTCTTTTCCACAATTTAGGCAAGAAAGGCGAAGTATTCCTTATGCAAGTACTTGTTCGCTTTAATACAAGACATAAGCTTGAGACCTTTGGAAGGTTTCTCGCCATAGACGTGTAAGGAATCATTATTGGGAAGGGGAAGGCGAATGCATTTTTCCGAACAAAAAACTTCAGCACGAACTCGCCCTAGCCAATCCATGCCTACTATGATATCAAAATGGCCCATTGGCGTGGGTATGAGGTCAATAGAAAACATATGATCATTGAGGTTTACAGAACAATTAGAAAGGACAGATTCAACGGTGACAGATTTTCCATCAGCGATTCGACTTTGAATGATTTAGGCAACTTAGAACGACTACACATAAGCAAAGGTTCGAACTCAACGGATACAAAACTTTTAACCACACCAGTATCAAATAAACACGTAGCGTAAACATTGTTAACAAGGAATGTACCCAATATGACATCGTTTGAGTTTTGAGCTTGAGCGGCCGTGATGACAAAGGCTCAGCCGGGAGCTTGTTGCTGCTGCTGATTGTTGTTGTTACGCTACGGGCAGTTGTTGGCGAAGTGATTGGGGTCTCTGCATCTGAAGCAGGCACGAGCGGCAGGAGCAAGGGGTCGGTTTTGGTTACCGGTAGGGTTTTGAGGAGGTGTGGTGGTCATGGTTCGGGCTTGGTTGATGGGGGCTTGAGGAGCATTCCGGCACTGTTGGGTAAGGTCCCCATACCTATTGCAGACCGTGCATAGGTGGCATGGGGTGGTAACCGGGTGATGGAAAGGACAGGTGTTGCACTTGGGATGGGGTCCGGTATACGTTTTCTTATGGGTTCGGGTGCAGGCAAGGCTGGCTGGTGGGGGTTTGGCGGAGTGACTTCCGCGTAAATCGGGCTCGAAGCCTTCCGCTTTTTGCCCTTGGTGTTGCTTCTTAGGGGTTTGGGCAACGCAGGTTCGGTAATAGCTTCAGTGGTTGCTTGGTGGGCATTCCTTGGTGGATCCTTGGCGATTTCACAAAGGACTTGACGGTTGTTCAAGCGAGCACCCAGCCGAAAAGCTTCCTCGAGGGTGTTGGGAGAGGTGGTATCGACCAGGTCAGCGAGGTTAGGAGGAAGGCAACGTATGTATTTAGCGACCGCATCTCAGTAGTATCGACTTGACTTGGGCAAATCAAGCTCAATTGCTTAAAACGGGCCGTGAGGCCAGCGTTGTAATTCCCCACTTGCCGGAGGTTCCAAAACTCAGTCTCGAGTCGTTGGAGTTCGTGAGGGGGGCAAAACTCACTTTCCATTAACTTCTTGAGCTCGGCCCAAGGGAGGGCGTGGACGACTTCGTTGCCATGAGCGCTACGCTCGGAAGTCCACAAATCAAAGGCTCTCGATCAGAACACTCCCGTGGCGTTCAAGGTGCGCAAGTGGTCGGGACTACCACTTTGGAGGAAGGTGAGTTCAATGGCATCGAACCATTGTAGCAGTTTGTGGCGTCCCTTTCGCAGGTGAAGGGTAAGGGATTGAAAGAAGATAATTGTTTATCTGTGAAGGAGGTTTTGGGTGGTTCGGCTTTGGAGTCAACAGAGGTATGAGGTGATTCGGCGTTAGGTGGGGGCTGTACCTTGCCGACTATTTCGGGGATGACCTTAGCCATGTGTTCAGCCATTTGCTCAGCCAAGAATTTCCTGCAGTCTTTCTTTGATATGGAGTTGGATTGGGACTTCGACTTGGACTTTGACTTCCTTCTTCCCATAACGCTTTGATAGAAAGACATCTAAAGGGTTTGACAATAAAAGATAGATTTAGGCTTTGATTGTAAAGTGTTGTTATCAAGAAAAGTATCCGTTTTGAGCACATAAGCATCATGTAACACGTAAAATTTCACATAGATAGCATTAGCATGTTGGTATTCAAAAGCATATACACGTATGATTTGCGTAAAGAAGTAAAATTTAGTTGGTTAACGAAAATTGTTATTATTGTTTTTGGTTACGAAGGGCGTGCGAATCGTGCATCGGGTTCGAAATTAACGAGATAACAAGTACTAAAAACATATAAAAATCAAGGTAGCATAAAAGATAGGATCAATAAAATATCGGAGTGTTTGGGTTGAGAAATGTTTGACTATTCCAAAGTGAATCGAGATCCTTTCAAATTAGAGAAACGTGCTTTGGCCTATAGGTAAAGCGCTCTCATCGAGAAGCGATTAACGGCACTTTACCCTTCCAGTTACTACACGTCTCTAACCGATCAAAAAATCGAAACTTTGGCGAGATTGAAAATCGATGAATGGGACTAGTTGACAAGGTGCGGGTTTCACCCCTAACTTGACAACATTGTACCCTAGGTGTGGTTGGTACTTACCAAACGGGAAGTGTATTCCGACTCGTTGGTGGGGGTTCACTAGAGTATGAAACGGAAATTCCCATCAAGATATGGATTTCACTCCTACATTGATGGTCTAATTTCGTGCAAAAACCAAATTCGCGAATTTATCTCGTTTGTAGTTTGAGGGTCTTCAACTCTTCAAGTGTGTAAATTGTGTAAGTGTCTTAGGAAAAACACATGCATATAATATAAGACACAAGAAATAGGAAGAAGCAAATAGGAAAAATTAACATTTTATTCATGAAGTAAGAATGGTCAAGTTGGTCACTTAAACTATAGACTAGGTCGAACATGGCAATTCTACCTAATTCCCTATAGTTATGGCTCCGATACCAATCTGTCACCCCAACCGATGGCGGAAACATCGGAGTGAGACGAACTAGATTGCTCGAGACATCATAATGCTATTAGTGACAATGTTTAAATTAACAACCCATTTCATTTCATAGCATCAAAATTGTCAAGGTTACACCGAATATTCAAATACAAGAAACAACAACAAAACAAATTCAACAATAACATAATGATTAACTTAGTGTTCTACGCGTGTTTCTATGCCATTCCTACTAAGTTCCATCATAATAACTTCATCAACATGCATCATGTTAAAAAGTATAGTTCAATAACAAGTATTGGCGAGTACACAAGTTTAATATCATAGCATAAGTATCAAATCCGTTTAAACAAATCCACATAAATAGCTAGCATAGAAGATAAGTGTAAACAAGGCATGTGAATCTATAAGTAAATCCACTAGTGTACCGAAAAATATATTACAACTTAACATTGACCACAAGAATACGGGCGGTGCGTTACTCCTATAGCGCTATACATGTTAAGGGAGGCTCGATCAAAGTTAATGACATTTAGATCACATAAGAATATACCATGTAACAATTCAAGTAGCATAAGACTAAAGCATGTTGATGGATTGTTTGTGTAAAGAATAAAGTGTGATTTAGTGTAGTTGTAGTAAATTAACATGTTGCACCCAAATAATGGAAAGCATAAAAAGGGGTCAGGTGTACTCACGGTTTTGGAAAGTAATATCCGTGAGAGTGTTAGGTTGATTTAGAGGAAGGAACACAAAGTTTATCCTACACAAGGCAACGTATGTGTGTGAGCATTAGATTGAGTTCAATGAGTTTAGGAACTTAAAATATGCAAGGAAAGTATATATAAGCGAAAGTATTTATCTAGACATTAACACTCGTTTTTGACACTAATAAGCGCCGAAGGGTGATTGTGTTTTTATGGGTCATGCCCAATAGAATCGTAATGATTTTTAGGTCTAAGATAAAATAACATACTTTTAGGACAAATAACCATTTGGTCATGGTCAAAGGTGCGGTTATACTAAGTATTTACATATAGTTATAATATTACTAATTTATCATATAGTTCATGTAGTTCATAGTTATCATGTAAGTCATATAAGTCATGCATGGAGATAGGAGGATAACCATCCTAAACCTCTTTCATAAGATTCACCATTACACAAGATTGACACAAGGACAATTCGGATGGTCAAGAATTATGGAAATCATTAAGTGAGGGGTGGATTGAATAGTTGAATGGCCAAGGCCTTCATGTAATCACACCTACACCAACACAAGCTTGTAAGCTTGGATGGCTCAACACTTGTGGGTTTGAAACCCTAGTAAAAACCACAAGTTTAGAGACAAGTTATGCCTCTTGATTATTGGTGAACAAGTCTAGCTTAACACACTAACCATAAGCTTGGTTAGTGGCATAAGTAGCATAGATTTATTATGTTAAAAATAAGTTCGAAAAAGTTTTATAAGTTATCTTCTAAAACAGAAAATTTGGCCCAAAAAATGGTGTGATTCCATCTTGGTTTTCCATGGAAAACCTATGGTAGCATCCATAGAGCATAGCAAACAATGTTGAGGAAGAAAATAAAGTGAAAACATTGAAAAAACTTGAAGTTTGAAAGATAATAAATTGGGCAGAATGTTTGTACACTTTTGGACCTCAAAATGGTGTGGTTTCACCTTAGTTTGCACAAGCAAACTTGTGAGAACATTCCTAGAGGTTATCCAAGAGTGTTAGAAAGAAAAACAAGGTAAAGAAGAAGAAAATTGAGTCGAAACACACTTGCAAGCTATTGAGTTTCAGCAGTGAATTCTGAAGTTTAAGGACTTGTTTGAGGAGTGTGGAGGCTTTTAAAACTGAGAAATGGGTGGAGGAACTTGTGTTTATATAGGGGAAGGATTAGGGTTGCCATAAATGCAATTAGGTGGAGTTTGAATAAAAAAAAAGAAAAGGGAAACCCCCTTGAGCTTGCGGTCGCAAGGGCTGATTGGATTTTTATTTTTTTATGTTAATTAATAAATTGAAACGTTTAGGGGTTTTAATTTATGATATATAAAACAAGTGTGGGTCTTATAATGGCCTAATGTTATGTACATTATTGTTTTAAAACCCTTAAAAAACAACTAAGTAAAAAACATCTTTTAAACATAATGCGACAAGATTTATGTGATAATGGAAGCTTGAATTCTTTGAATAAAATCACTAATTGTCTTGCTTGGGATTAGTATAAGATTTATAAACATTCATCAAACATTTACATGCTGTTTTGAATTGATTTATGAAGAAATAAAGTATGGTATGATCATAACTTTAAACATGAATATAGTTTGCGAATTTAGCATAATTGATTAATCTTGATTACAATCAAAGCCTTAGAATACAATGAATTGAATATAGAAATACGATTACAAGGTTTGGACTTTCCCAAAAAAATAGAAACACGAGGCGATCATACTAAAACGGAAAGATACAAATGCGAAGCGTTACACGTTTTGTATGTCCTCTTCTATAGAGAATCCTGACTAGGCATGGCCCCAGGCCTGGTGGGCACGGCCACGTGCCTGAGCTTTATATGTTGCACTTTGCGCACATCAAATACCCCACACTTGAAACTTTGTTGTCCTCAAGCAAAACTCTATAATGTGGCTTACACACCCAAATGAAATTGGTATAAGAGAACCTCTGGGCATGAGCCCATCTGACACATATCACCTGAACCATTTGACACTCACACCACTGAGTATAGACTCACTTTCCCGGGATACAGCTCTGTATTTTGTTTCGGCGATTTCATGAGCTTAATTCTCAACTCTCTGCTATCCGAGCATCACAGAGTGCTCCATCATCGTCATCCCAGCCACCATTACCCACATCATCACATCTACCACCACCATCCCCATTTGTACCATCACTTACATCATCTCATGCCACCTCTTGATCACTTGAGAGGCACATTAGTGCCATTGAGGAGGAGATGGCATACATCCGCCGTGTGATCCGCGCATCTGCACCCCCACCCCCACCTCTGGCTAGTTTGGTATGTAATTAGGTTTTGGAGGTAGAACTCATATCAGGATAGTAGAAGATTCAAGGATTTTGAAGATATATATAAGTCAACTTGAAGACTCTGAAGAAACGATGCAAAGAAATATCTACTTTTGTTTGTATATTGTATAAAACTTGTATATCGGAGTGATGAAACTCCGAATTATATTTTTGTACTTCGCAAAAATGATGTACAAGTTGACAATATATATATTTGAAAGTTTATTATCTTTCTTTTATCATGCATTGTTGATTATTCATTATATTTGTGTCATGATGATATTTGTATGGATATCTCAAATGAGAAATGATTCAATTTATTTGACCTATATATATATTCTATTAGATATATTTTTATTCTATTTGATCCATGAATGACAATATTTATCTGAAATATTTGTCTAATTCATTCTATATGATTTATATATGAAGATCACCCCTATCCACTTCTCAAGCTGAGCTTGATGCTTTGTTGAATCAACGCATTCCTGATGCGATTGCTCAACATGAAGCAAATCGCACCAATTTGAGAAATGAAGATAGGTCTTAAGCCCCACCAATAACAACAAATCCTATGAATGGTTGGTTAATCATAACCTTACAAGAAATTTTCATTAATATTTTATTTGCAAAATAAATATTTTTGACAATTTCGAGAACCAACATTTCAGGATGCACATGTAAACAATTTTTAGATTGCAAACCATTGAACTTTGATGGCACAGGCGGAGTGGTAGCATTTGTTCGATGGACGAAAACACGGATTTTATAATCCGCATGAGTAATTGTTCCCTTAACCAGACTGTATTGTATGTTTCGGGATTGTTCATTGATGAAGCTTTATCGTGGTGGAATCTGCAAATGCAAGCATTAGGAGAGCAACAACATATGCTATCACTTGGGAAAGATGGAAGGAAATGGTGCGTGAGATGTATTGTTCAAGGGCAACACTACCAAAGTTGGAAACAGAGTTTTGGAATCTAGCAATGGTCGGATCCGATATCTATGGCTATACTTAGCGATTTCACGATCTCTATCGAGTTGTTCCGTATATGGTAACCCCTCAAATCCAAACGTATCAAACGATATATTTGGGGATTAGCTCTAGAAATCTGAAGTATGGTTACTCCGTCACATCCAGCAACGATCACTGAGGCAATTACGATTGCAGTAAGCCTTACCGAAGAAGTGGTAAGAATGAATAAATTTTCGAGAAAGAGTGCAGAGATGCCCAAAGAGACACATGTAGAATCAAACTCACACGAGAATAAGAGAAAGTTTACACACTTCAAGAAAGGTTCCCGACCGAGTAATAAGAAGAAGGAAACCCCCACAACAAAAAAGGAACAAAGTATTCGTGGCAACAACAGAGATGTTATGCAGGAAATGCACCTAAGTGTGGAAAGTTGGGACACCGCACCGAAAATTGTTGGAGTAATAACAAAGTAAATAGAAATGAAGGCAAGAAAGAAGGCGGCTTTGAAATGGAAACGACTGAGGAAGAAACCAAAGTTGCTATGGTTGCGGTGAACTGGGCCCCTTTAGAAAGAATTGCCCAAAGGAGAACAAAGGCCACGGTCGAGCCTTTGTAATAGGAGCTCATGAGGCACGTCAGGATCCAAATGTGATCACTGGTACGTTCCCTGTCAATAATCATTTCGCATCTATTTATTTGATACTAGCGTAGATTTTAGTTTCATATCTCTAGAGTTTAAAGATATACTTGAACTAATTCAAATAAATTAGATATTCCATTCACTATCGAACTAGCGAATGGAATGAATCTAATGAAATTATTAAAGGATGTTCTTTAGAGTTAGGTGGATAAAACTTCAACATCGATTTAATACCCATACAGTTAGGTAGTTTTGATGTTGTAATCGATATGGATTGGTTATCCAATAATCAAGCTGAAGTCGTGTGTTGCGACAAAATTATTCGCATTCCTCTTCCTAACAATGAAACACTTCTTATTCATGGCGAGAAGAGTGAAACGCCATTACGAATTATTTCTTGTATGAAAGCTTAAAAGTGCTTGCGAAAAGGATGTATAGCATATTTAGCACACGTTGTTGACAAGAATTCCAAGGAGCCAAAACTTGAGGAGATCCCTATTGTGAGGAATTCCCTGAAGGCTTCCTAGAGGACTCCCAAGGAATACCATCATACGACAAGTCGAATTCCGCATAAACATGATTCCAGGACTACACATGTAGCGAAATCCCCTTACCGATTAGCTCATTCGGAAATGTAAGAGTTGTCCACACAACTTCAAGAATTTTTAGACAAAGGATTTATTAGACCAAGCTTTTAACCTTGGGGAGCTCAAGTTCTATTCGTAAAGAAGAAAGACAGAAGCTTTAGAATGTGTATAGATTATCGAGAATTGAACAAACTCACGATCAAGAATCGATATTCGTTACCGAGGATTGATGATATGTTCGATCAACTTCAAGGATCAAGTTTTTACTCGAAGATTGACTTAAGGCCAGGATACCATCAGCTTAGAGTGCTGGAAGAAAGTACTCCAACGAAACATTTTGAACACGTTACGGTCATTACAAGTTCCTTGTTATGCCATTTGGTCTAACAAATGCACCGACGGTGTTCATGGATTTAATGAACTGTGTGTGCAAACCTTACCTTGATAAATTTGTGATAGTATTCATTGATGACATATTAATATATTCACTAAATAAGAAGGATAACGAACATCATCTTAGGACCATTCTTGAGTTGTTAAAGAAGGAGAAACTGTATGCAAAATTCTCTAAGTGCGAATTTTGGCTACGTAAAGTCCAATTTTCGGACATGTAGTCAACGAGAAAGGCATACATGTCGATTCATCAAAAATAGAAGCCATCAAGAATTGGAACGCACCTAAGACACCCACCGAAGTATGCCAATTTTGGGGATTGGCAGGTTATTATCGAAGAAGTATGCCAATTTTGGGGATTGGAAGGTTATTATTGAAGATTCATTGAAAATTTTTCGATGATCGCTCAACCACTAACCTCCCTAACTCAGAAATATAAGAAGTTCAATTGGGGAGAAAAGCAAGAAAAAGCTTTTGAATTACAAAATGATAAATTTTTGATGCACGGATTCTATCACTTCAAGACGGCATAGACGACGTTGTAGTTTATTGCGATGCATCACATCAAGGATTCGGATGTGTGTTAATGCAACGAGAGAAAGTTATTGCATATGAATCACGCCAATTAAGAGTTCACGAAAAAAATTATACCACATAGAGCTAGCTGCAGTGGTATATGCGTTAAAAATTTAGCATCATTTTCTTTACGGCACCAAGTGCACAATATTTAGCGATCACAAAAGTCTTCAACATATATTTAACTAGAAAGAGTTAAATATGTGCCAAGGACGTTGGCTTGAATTATTAGTGACTATGATTATGAAATTGAATACCATCCGGGCAACATGAACATTGTCGTGGATGCCCTAAGTCGAAAGTAACGAGTGAAACCCCTTCATGTACGATCATTAAGACTCACCATTCACAATAACCTTACCTCCCGAATTCACGGTGCTCAACAGGAAACCCTGAAGAGCGGAAATATTAAAGCAGAGATGCTTAGAGGTATGGAAAAACATTTAGAACCAAATAAGAATGGAACTTTGTATTTTGTAATAGAATTTAGGTTCCTCTTTCTGATAATCTGCGAAACCTGATTCTAGATGAGGCCCATAAGGCCAAATATTCGATACATCCCAGAGCGGATAAAATGTATCACAATCTTGAAGGCTTCTATTGGTGGCCTAATATTAAGAGAGATATTGCAACTTATGTTGGAAAATTTCTAACATGTGCAAAAAGTAAGGGCGAATACCAAAAACCTTCAGGATTGTTACAACAAGCTAAAATTCCCACTTGGAAATGGGAACAAATTTTTATGGATTTCATAACAAATTACCCAGGACCTTGCGGTCACGACATGATTTGGGTAATTGTCGACCGACTAACCAAATCAACTCACTTCTTGCTGGTACGTGAGAAAGATAAAACCAAGAAGTTAGCTGAACTTTATCTTAAAGAGATTGTGGCAAGACATGGAGTGCCTGTTTCCATAATCTCTGATCGAGATGGTCGTTTCATATTAAGAATTTGGAAATCATTTCAAAAGGCTTTTGGATCTCGCTTAGATTCTAAGTACGGCCTTTCATCCCCAAACAGATGGCTAAAGTGAACGCACCATTCAAACCATAGAAGATATGCTTTGTGCTTGTGTGATTGACTTAGGCGGAAATTGGGATACTCACTTTCCTTTAATGGAGTTCTCATATAACAACAGTTATCACATGAGTATTCAAGCTCCTCCGTTTGAAGCGTTATCTTTGCTATGTTGTGCGGAAATAGGCGACAAACAAATGATAGGTCCAAAATTAATTCAAGAAACTACAGAAAAAATATTTAAAATCCTAGACTGTATTAAAGCAGCTTAGAATAGACTGAAGAGTTATGCGGATAAACGCCACAAACCATTATCCTTTGAAGTTGGAGACAAAGTGCTATTAAAGGTCTCACCTTGTAGAGGCGTAGTTAGATTCGGAAAGCAAGGAAAACTTCGCCCAAGGTACATAGGACCATATGAAATCTTGGTGAAAATTGGCACAGTCGCATATAAGCTGAAATTGCCGGAAACACTTAGTAATGTTCACGCCACTTTTCATGTGTCAAATCTTAAAAAGTGTCTTTGAGACGAATGACTTATTACACCCATGGACGAAATTCATATAGATGACAAACTTCATTTTCATCGAAGAACTTGTCGAAATTTTATATTCGAAAGTTCAGAAAACAATGAGGAGTCATATCAAACTAGTCAAAGTCCATTGGAACCTAAAGCCGGACCTGAGTTCACTTGGGAACCGGAAGACGAAATCAAAATAAAATACCCCCACCTGTTTGAGAAATCATACGCAAAGGATGACATGACCTTAAATTTCGGGATGAAATTTTCTTGAACAAGGTGAGAATCTGAGAATTAGCAAAATTCCGGTAATTCTGTACAACTTGAACAACTATTACATTGTTTATTTACCGAACAACTTGACTTCAATTATAATTTTAAGTCTTAAAAGTCTAGAAATTTAACCAAATCATAGCTTGGTATGATAATGAATTCGTCACAATCACCAGCATATAAAACAATATCCTAGACGGATGACAAAGACGCGAACACGAAATATATGTCAGTACTAGTTACGGTACAATTTTATATTACAGAATTAAGACATAAGATATGTCTGTATTAATATACCATAAAAATTTTATTTAAAGCACCAGATTGTCCAAGTCTGCAGCAAAATACAACATTTTGCAGCAAAAATTTAGCAATCCGCAACACAAAACAACAAATGTCCGAAAATCCAAAAATAAGTATTTTAGCTAAAGAATAATAACGGGTGTTAGAAATAATATAAAACCCATATATAATCTTATTATTTTAAGCTATACGGTTTGTTTAGTAAAAACCTGACAATAAAGCCAGTACAGGATCTGAACTCAAAGTAACAAATTTATTAGTCTGAAGAGCTAGATTAATTATCGGGATAATAGAAATTGTACTAGAATTATTATGAACATAAAATTTTATAAGTAACACAATATATCAGTATTTCACCCGGTACAAGACCCGAACTAACTTTATCAACCGAACAACGAAACAATAAGACTAGTAAATTATTTAGGCATATATAACCTCAATTTAAAGTGTTGGGGCATTATTTTTTTATAAAAACTTATATATATAATTATAAAGTTTATAAAAGTTTATAAAAATTACATAAATTTTATAAAAAAAATATAACACCAACCCCCCCCCCCCCACACCCCTCACGGCTATATGGGTTATTTCCCCATGCCACTAATCTTTCACTTGTGTTGGTACATTGTGGGTTAGTTTAATGTATAATGGGTGTAAGATCATAATCATAAAATCAAAACCAACACCACATTCATCTCACTTTCATTTCCTAAACATTAAAGCTCAAGAACACTTCCTTTTCCGTTCATAAAAATCCACCAAGACACCACCATATTCATCTTCATATTTTTTAAAAAATCCAAACACAAGAACCTCAAGCTTGCATGAATATCTAAGGAGCTTACAAGGATTAGGAGCTCACTTTGGAAGCTTGAAACTATTGATCAACCCATTTTCTTCATCTTTTAGATCATCCCTAGCCTTGTGCTAGTAGTGAGATCTTTAGACCTCATCTTATACTTTATATTTTATAAAATTACACAAGATCATCATAAAAGATATTTAAAAACTCACTTGAAAAATACTAATAAATCTATGATCACTAACATCAATATGTGAATTTCTTGATGATTTTGGATGATCTTGAATTTATTATAACTCGTAAACTTGAATCTTGCAAATTTATGGATAAAAAGATGATCTAAACACATGCATGTTTAGATTAGCAAGATTCATTAACAAAAATAGTCATCAACATGATTTCATATTTTAAAGATGATCATACAATTTATAGATTACTAAATAAAATTTATGATTTAGAAATTTTGTTTAGAAGTGATAATAATGTTTCCATTTTAAGAAAGATAAAACTATAACAAGTTCATGACATTTTTGTTAATACATCTGAATAATATTTTGTGACTGAAGATGATTTGAGTTAGAAAAATGATTTAAAACATGTTTAGAAAAACATGGGAAATTATATTTTAAAGGAAACTATGGCAAAATTTTTATAAAAATTAATCTTGATTAAGACATGATTAAATTAAAAAATTTTGTATTTAAAGTGATTAGGAACTTTAATCATGTTTAAATAATGGTTTGGATTAAAAAGTTAAGAATATAATTACTTATGTTTACTTAAACTAAAAAGGAGAACTATATATATATTTTTTAAATATTTATATATTATGAAATCACCTAATATGTGTACATGTATTTTTGTATAAAAACTATATATTTTGATCATGTTAAATCAAATACAAAAATATATAAGTGTTTAACTTTTGATAAAATAATATATCGGACAATTCGGATAACTTGGACAATTCGGATAAAATAAAGTATATGGTATAAACGAAACAAACGACAAAGATAAACGAACAAAATAGTCGACGCGAACATAACGGTAAAAAAGAAACAAATCAACCGTTACACTTTATATTACTAGGATTTATAGAAATTTAACTTATAACTAATAGCTTCTACAAATAAATTTTTATAAGATAACAATTGCTAGTAAATATTTTAAAAACTTGGATTAAGCCTAACTAAACTAATAGTTTAGACTAAGCCCATTTTCATAAAAAATACATTGGGCTAAACATATTTTTTATAAAATATATGGACTAGCCCATTTATATAAATTAGTTTTGGCTAGGCCCACTTGTATAAAAAACAAACTTTTGGCTAAGCCTACTTTTATAAAAATTTACATGGGCTAAGCCCACTTATATAAAAGTTAACTTTGGGCCAAGCCCACTTTTATAAAGAAATAAATTTGGGTTAATCCATTTCTATAAAAACTAACTTTGGGCTAAAGCACACTCTTATAAAACTAAAATTGGCATATTTTGGGCTAGGCCCAATCTTTGATTTTTAATTTGAGCTAGACTCACTTTTACAAACCAATTAAGCTTAACCCACTTTAAAAAAAATTAGGATTGGGCTAGGCCCACATACATGAAACGAATTGGGCTATGCCCACACATTGTAAGCAAATTGGGCTAGGTCCATACTTACAAAAACTATTGGGATAAACCCATATGTAATGAGCTTGTAGATTGAATTATTTACAATTAAATTATGGACTAGTTCCATTTACATGAAATCAATCTGGAATATATATATATATATATATATATATATATATATATATATATATATATATATATATATGTATATATATATATATATTTATAAAGCATATCAACAAGGAAAAACCAACAATTACAAGTATGAAATTCAAGATAAAATATTTGTATGAAAAACGAAAGAAGCCTAAGTGTCAAATAGATTAGAACACTTGTAGGTCGTGAAACGATCAAAGTGTCAAGAATCGAATAGAGATTTGCACGGAACGCAAATCAGTGAGTTCATGTTTCCCCTTTTATTTTTAACATTTTCTTATGGTTTTTAAACATGTGGGGATGTATACAAGTTACATTTAATATAGCTGGTAAATGAATATATTTAGATCACATGTGAATAAGGCTCAAGCATTGGGACCATTGACTAATAACAAGTACCGAGGAACAAGGGAATAGATCTATTGGGTTTGGGCGAGCCCCACTCTATTACGACAATAATAACAGATCGTATTACAGTGCTTTTGTGTCTCAAACAAGTGTTTCGAACACAATAAATCGTCAAGGGTCGGTTGCCACCTTAATCGGCATACAGATTAGTGTCCTTGCAATACACTAATGATCTTACAAGTTTCATTAAGCTATATTAAATGAATTTATTATTTCAAATGCTTGTTGAAGATTCATCTGATACAAAAATTTATAAAATGAATTCACCAGCTTTTGTTGACGTTGTTTTTAAAATTAACATGTAATACAGGAAACTAGTGGATGGCCTTCGGGGAAAATCTTGTTCGTATGTTGTGAGTCAAGACTTTATGTTTCATCCAGACTTTTGTTGTTATGTTTTATAAACATATGTTTAAATTTTAAGCAATATTGTTAAACTTGTGGTATGTTTTAAAGACAAAATTTATTATATAAATCATGTATTAAATAAAAAGTATGGATGAACGTTTTGTGATGTAATAAAATTGTCGTTTACTTGGTTGAATGCAACGATTGCCGCTCTGGCCACACCTCGTGACACGCTTCCGCTACATCGGAAATCGGGGTGTGACACATTGCTCTAGGGACTTGATTAATTCCTTTCTTTTAAGATGATATAGAACACTAAGTATAGAGACTAAACTACCATGCTCAAAGCTTCAACTATCAAGTGTAAAATAGGCTCATTACTGCTGATGCACTCTAGTTTCAGTTTTGTTGTGTAGCAAAACTTTTTCACGATCAATTAAAGACAAGACAACCATTTTTACTTAAGTAAAATAACAACAAAAACTTTGGTAAAATAACTTGGCGAGATTTGACGATATAGGTTGATTCTTATGGGAGAAAGTTGAAGTTTATAGTGAATTACAAAATGGTAGATTATTTGGTAATTTGTAGAACCTAGTCATTTCCAGTTTTGATTTTTTAAATAGTTAAGCTTATGAGTTATAAATCTCTTATATGAGTTTTGCATTCTACAAACACAAAAATTGAGTTATGACTCTCTTATATGGGGTGGCATAGTGGTAAGTAACTGCTGAATCCAACTTTGTACTAGATTATGCTTTTAACCCTTTGAAGTCCACCTGCATAGCACAAAATGCTTTTATCTCGACTCACTTGTTAGTAGGGCTATTGGTAGAGTCTATGAGTTTTGGTCCCTCATAGTATAAAAAAATGAAAGATTTGATTTTTGTGTTGATTCATGCATACAAACTAGTCCATATAAAGAAACTTGTTGCGTTTTCTATTCCATATATAAAGAAACTGTTGCGTATTATTAGTTGCATATCAGTAAACTTGCACATGTTTCAGGATGATATCGCATTTGACAAATAAAGTGAACCTTTTTGCTTGTTGTTTCATACATAGTGTGTATGAATATGTAAGTGTGTTGGCATATCATACACCTTGTTGCATCTATAATCAATATTGCTTTGATTCATAAAACTATGTGTTGCTTGCTTAGGTGGTGCCATGATATTGGTTATGAGCATGCTGCAAATAAGCCTCTACTAAAAACCGTTTCCAGGTGCAAACTTTTAGATCTTTGTTTTGTTTTTCTATTTAATTTGAACTTCATCAATCTACTTTGAAATGTTTTGTTCCCAAGCCAGAAGGCTGACGTGGTCAAGTGTGGTTATAATTTTTGTTATATTTTAAGCAATTTTTACTCGTTGATCAAGCTTTAAATTTATAAAACATGATACAATACTATCACTCTACACACGTTAGGGCAAGTGCACCCATCGTAGACGTAGTTAGTGATGGTAAGATACCAAGGTCGTCCAATGACATAAGAGCTTTTAATACCGGCTTATCGTTAATGTCTAATCTAACCAAATTCTTATAAAAGTTTTGGAAGTTTTAAAAGGTAAAAACTAAATATAAGAACGTAAAGAAATAAAAACAAATAGACAGGTAAGAATCACTTGGTTTCAACTCCTCTTACATATATATATATATATAGTGGGTGATTAGTAGGACTAAGTAGACTCTAATGACAAGGATTATCCCTAAATAGCGAAGTGTTTAAACAAAGTTATAAATACATATTTATAAGTAAAAATAAATGTTTTTACAAATATATATTTATACTTGGAAAATAATACAAGTATTTATATACATATTTGTTATGTGTACATATATGTATTGTATGTGTATGTATTAGAAACTTAAAGTATTCACAATAAAAATACACAATATTATACAAAATACAAACACTTGATCAATACACTAAGTTTTGGTAACATAATAAATATATTCTCCAATGCGTCCAAACAATAAATCGGACAATCAAAGCGATGCGAACAATAGGCGAACATTCAAGATTACACCGTCGCGTCGACGACCAACGAGTGAATCGCCGGCACGAAAGGTCATTACGACAATGGGCGATTCTCGATGAAAATGAATATATAACGAACGACGCCGACGACGAGTCTAAATATATATTTAGACATTCAACACACACACACACACACACACACACACATATATATATATATATGTTATCGAAACGAAAAATCCAGAAAGTTAAGTATATAAAAAGTTAGAAAAATTATAAGTAATACATATAATAAAAATGGGTTTATATATATATATACATTTGGGCTAGTCCCAAATTGTGAAAATCATATATTAGGCCCAAGTTCCACAGTATTTATGGATGTGGCCCAAAAACTATTAAAAGCCCAAAATTACATTACATTACATGGGCTAGGCCCGGTGACAAGAAAACATGGGCTAGGCCCAATGATAAGAAAATCTGGGCGAGGCCCAAAGACATAAATTACATGGGCTAGGCCCGGTGACAAAAAGACATGGGTAGGCCCAATGACAAGAAAACATGGGCTAGGCCCAAAGACATAAAATTACATGGGCTAGGCATGGTGACAAGAAAACATGGGCTAGGCCCAAAGACATAAATGACATGCGCTAGGCCTAATGACAAGAAAACATGGGTGCTCGCGACACATTGATAGATCCTTTTAATTAACTCATTGATGCTAATAACATACTTGGATTACAATATAGGTTTTCAAGGATGGCATTTTGATATGAAAACATTAAACTGCATGAACTCGCCAACTATATGTTGACTTGTTAAAATTACATGCATTTTAGGACGCAGGACTTGAGCTGGTGATGGGATCCGGGTATGGGATTTGTCAAGACAACGATGTACTACCTTTTGGAGGGTTTGCCTTTTATATCCCAACCTCGTTTGTGTATATAGAGGTCAAAGCCTCAACATGAATTTGTGAAGAGATCAACATCCTATTTTGGAACGTGTGTTTTAAAAACTATGTTTGTAAGTGGTAAACTGAGACTGATAACTATGTGATTTCACCTTTTGTTGGTTGTAATATCGGAATGAAACTATGAATGGAATGCATCGTTGTTAATTTATAATGTTTACTATATTGGATGCAATGATTACCTAATAGTCACACACTTGCGCTTCCGCTACGACCAGAGTGTGACAGGTTGGTATCAGAGCTCCGATTGTAGTGAACCGGGGAAAAACTTTTTATTAAAAGTTTGGTCTACAATCACTAGTTGCTCACACATGAAAACAAAGTTTAAAACATGATAGAAATGTTTTGGAATTATAACAAGATAACAAAAAGTTTTCATTGTGTCACGATAACAAAAGGATCTATCACACGAGCTCAAATGTAAGTAACGAGCAGGATCAATACATAATTAGTCTATAGTGGAGATAGACCCGAAACAGTAAGATTACACGTGAAAACAAAAGAGAACAAATCTTGCATGAGAAATGGTGATTATTATGAAATATATCATAGGTAATAATAGATTACTAACATGATATATATACATATATATATATATATATATGCATTGTACGGAATATTTTGCCAAGAACGAAACACCTTCGACAACGGAAATTATTTTTATCCGTGACTCGCACGATGAGAATATCGACCTCGTGTCTATTATGGAGCTTGTGGCAAACGTGGTTCCTAAGTGAGACCTTAGGATCGATTCCACATAAGGTGGTTGCTTTTCCCGTAGATGCGGAGATACCTGGCTTTGGTAGTGACGAAGAGGCGGAGGTGGTAGCCTTGGACGACAACTCTATTCGCGGGACGAGGTCCCAGTGGCCCATATTAACCATTAATAACGACATTCTTGTCCAGACAAGGAAAGGTGAAGTATTCATCTTGAAGGTGCCCCTCCAGTTGTATTGTTACAAATTATCTCTATTTCAAAATTGTCTAAGGACATGCCTTCCGCGAGTGATGTCAAGGGATGATAGCACGTGGACCATCACGAAGGTTCCTTATATGTTGAAGGTATGTATACAATAGCGTCCTCTCTCTAACTGATCGTCGTCTTTGAACGGTAGAAACTAGGGTGACCATGCAAGGCAATTTATTATTACGGGGGCCCACGTAATAACAACTTGCAGTGGATGAGAATCCTGGTAAGCTATGTGGGTCAAGTTAAAGATCAATACTCATTCAAACTTGTTCAGTTGTTCGAGTTTCTATCTAGTGGGACGCTAACGGGGGTGGTTGCTATAACACCCTACGATACATAAGCAACACACGTATTTATTCGTATCTAACATTTGATCTATATCACGAGTCGATTGAGACTAGTCATCTAAACTGACAAACTGGTTGGCAACCCAAGGAGGATATTTCCTCAATGGCCTAGAATTCTTGTACATGGGTTGGTTCCATGGTGTCTATGGTACCTCATCTTATTTATTGGAAAGAGATTACACTAAACTCTGTCGTTTGACATTTGTCTTATTCCAAGGGATGGTATGGCACGAATTAGAGTGTTGTAAGTTAGACACGTTATCAAGTTATCTAATGGAGAATTAGCGTTATACTCGTCTCGTTGATATAATCCAATGATATATAATGTCAATTTTTTTTCTAAAAATCACACGATTCTAACCATGCAATCGGTTTGTAAAATTGTTTATGGATAACTTCCCACTTTTTTTCGAGTTCAACTCGGAACAGTACCCAATTTGAAACAAAAATCCGAGATGGTAATCCGAATCGCTATCCGAGAGGGTGATCCGAGATGGGAATCCGTCTGAAATGAGATATCCGAGACGTAATTCGGAATAGTAATTCGAGATGGTGTGAAAGCAATACAAAAGATCCGAGATACACTGTTTTGATCTCTGAGTCATGGGGAATCATTAAAAGGTCAATAACACGTTTCCTATCAACCAACATCTCGCATCCATCTTGTTGGATACCTGTGCCAGATTCTAGTTCATCTCCATAGAGTTCAATATATACTTGACCTAGATACAAGTAAGATAGACGTTCCCTCATTCTATAGAATTTGCCAATGGTAAATTTGTCAATGTCAGGAGAAGTTATAAAAGGATGCACTTTCGAACTGGAGAACGAGAATTTAGTATCGATCTTTTACCCATTTATCTAGGTTGTTACGACGTAGCTTTTGGCATAGACTTGTTGACGTCTAACCAAGCAGAAGTAGGTTATCCTGAGAAAACTATTCGCATCCCCCTGCCAGACGAAGAACCACTGGTAGTACATGGAGAAAAGCACAAGACGCTCTTACAAATCATTAATTACATGAAGCCAGAAGTGCCTACAGAAACGTTGCATAGCCATTCGTAGTCGACAAGGAAACTGAGGAGCCAAAATTGGAGGAAATAATCGTTGTGAGGAATTCCCTCGAAGTCTTTCCATCAGACTTGTTTGGATTACCTCCGCAACGACACACCAACTTTCGCATTGGTTTGGTGCTGGGAGCAGCACCAGTAGCGAAGCCTCCATACTGAGTAGCTCCGTCATAAATGCAAAGACTATCTACACGACTTCAAAAGGTGTTAGACAAAGGATTCATAAGACCGAATTCCTCGCCATGTGGAGCTCCGGTGCCTTTTATCGAGGAGAAGGATGGAACCTTCCGAATGTGTATAGGCTACCGAGAACTAAACAAGTTAACCATCAAGAATCCGTACCCATTACCGAGGATTGATGATTTGTTCGATCAATTACAAGGGTCAAGTTCTACGCAAAGATTGATTTAAGATCTGGGTATCATCAACTAAGAATCCAAGAGGAAAGTATTCCTAAGACGGCGTTTAGGACTCACTATGGTCATTATGAGTTCCTTGTCGTGCATTTTTGTCGCACCCTCAATTTCCACTTGCGGAGTTTTACCGCGAGGCGTGTGAACAAACAGAATCTGAGACACTAGTAACGTTGAACGACTCTATATGATTTGTTAATAACGTTTTCCAAAATCATTTGTTTAACCATTCATAGTTAATTTTAGATTGTCTTAGTTTGGTTTCAATGTTTAGCGGAAGCATTAGTTTTTAAAGTTGAGCGGAAGCATTAAAGTAAAGTAAAGGAACGGGCGCCAACACAAACGCCAAAACTAAAGAAAAACCCAAACAATATTCGTAAATGAGACTCGATAAAAAGATGTCTTGATCAATGCAAGTGAGTGCACCTAGAGTCCTAGCGTCCTGAGAAACATGTAAAGAAACAAGTGTCAACATTAAAGAAGAGTGAGTTCACAGATTTTTATAAGTTCATTGGTTTGGTTATAAGTTTGTTTCCCCCGTTATCCCTAACCCGGGATAACAATTTAGTTCCATTATTCCCAACCCGGAATAATACTGATGGCTACATTATTCCTTACCCGGAATAATAATGATGTTCCATTATTCCTAACCCGGAATAATAATGTTGTTGGTTCCATTATCCCTAACCCGGAATAATATTGTTGATTCGTAATTAAGTTCAATGTTAACATGTAGGTAGCGAGCCTAAAGTTATGTCACGTAAGTGTTCGCGATCGAAGCTGACTGTTGTGCCTCCCTGTTGCCAGGCCTATCACTGACCATGGCGAAGTTAGGCCAAATTATTCACCCGTTGACAATACCCGGTCGGCTAGCGCGACTAGCTCGGGTGGGGCTTGTCGGGCCCAGTAGTACACTTATAATTTCCCCGCTATCTAACCCAATACTAACGATCCGAGAGTTTGTCGAGGACTTGTGTGATATAGCTGCTTAGTGACCATAACGTACATTAACATTAACTTAGTTACCGAATAGTTTAATGACGTTAATTTCGTATAACGTAAAGAGATAGAGTTGTAGAGTGTATACATGTTTCTCCCCCTGTTGTTTAAAACCAGATAAATTAGGGGCCGTGAACTCACCTTTAGTTGCTTGGTTAGTGTAACACAGAAGTAGCAAAGGATGGGACCGTTAATTGCGTCCTAACAAGTCAATTTGTTTAAAGTTAGTGTGTGAACACACCAATACAAACCCTACACATAACTAACACACAATGTGGTAACACAATAAAAATCCTAAAACCCAATCATGCATGCAAGTATTATCATGCCAACATAGTGATCAAACCAACCTATCATGAACACAATTCAATCCATGCAACACTTTGGTACACACATTCGCAAGTTATCAAGTTTCAGCTTGTATACTCATAATTAGGCTGTTTTTGAGGATTTTTATAAAATAGTTCCAACGTTCCAAAAATTCCAATTTTTTTTACAGAAGGTAACAACTAAGCCGTAGAATTTTATGTAAATTTTTCAAGTCCTAACATTTTACTAATTATTCATAAATATTAATATACTAGGCTGCAGTCAGATTCGTCGCTTTCTGATTGCAGTCCACGGGAGAATTTATTTAAAAATCACCGTTCATCCAATTAACAAAATTCCAGTGGGAGTTCTCCGGAAATTTCAATCTCCAGTTGCTGTACAAATTTGTGATTCGACTCTCTACAGATTATGAGATCCGACTCGATAAACAACTAACAGAATTTCAGAATTTTCACAGCTTCAGTTACTGCACTTAATTGACCACTTAAAAATATCAAACAATCTCAGAAAAATATGAATCCAGCGCCATTAAAAGCGTTTTTCAAAATATACGTTTTTGGCTTCAGAAAATCCGTTTTTTCGATAGATAATAACCAAGTTACAGACAATTGAAGTTGGCTGTAAACACCATTCATCATCCTGATTTCACTTTTTTTATCGCAATATAACACGCTTAAACAATCGAGACGTTAAATATAAACGATCAATAACAGATTTATCAATCATATATCATCATGTACATCATACTCATGCAAACCCTAATCATATTATATGGTTTTTATCACACAAAACGCAGCCTAATGATTCTTGATTCCAACTAATCATCAACATCGCTAAACTTGCACAATCAATTGAACTAACATCATAACACTTTCATAAACCATGATTCTACCATTACATACAAGCATGATCAATAGTTCATAAACCCTACATGATTTGCGAGACAATAGAAAACCCTAACCTTTAACAATGAAGATTAATGAACCGGGAACGAGATGGGAGTCGATTCGGATGATCAAGGGGATCGCGACCGAGAGAGTGTTGGGGAGAAGGCTGCCGTCGGCTGGTTTAGAGCTAGGGTTCTCTTTTTTTTTTTGTGTTAACAACTCTCATGCATGCTTATCTATTTATAGTGCAAGGGAGGAAGGAAAAAGATCAAGGGTTTGAGGTTTGGTGCATGCGGCCGCAAGGGTTTGGGTGGGGCGGTTTGGGTCTTTAACTTGAACCTCAAGTTTTGGTTAATCCCTTGAGTCACAAGGAAATGAGGTCGACTCGTTTTGCGGCTCGGTTCGATTCGTCTATATATTTACTATATATATATTTTTATAACTAAACATCACGAATTCGAAACATGACATAATAACTCACCGAGCTTATAAACGTTTAATACACATAGCACGTAATTCACTTGATAAGTTCACAAAGTTAGAGTAATTATTTCGAGCGTGTAAATTAAATCTCCGAATCAATTTAGCGTAGGAATGAATAACCGTGAAGTAGTGCGTTTAAGATATCCGAAAAACTGGGATGTCACAATTTTGGCCTAACGAATGCACCAACAGTATTCATGGGTTTGATGAACCGGGTGTGTAAGCCATACCTCGACAAGTTAGTGATCGTATTTACTAACGAACTGAGGAAGAACACGGTCAACACCAGAGAACTATTTTGGAGTTGCTAAAGCAAGAGCAATTATATTCCAATTCCTTGAAATGCGAATTTTGGATTCGGAGGTGCAATTTCTCGGTCACATGGTGAACGAGAACGGAATACATGTTGACCCTTCAAAGATCTAGGCTATAAAGAATTGGACCACACCAAGAACCCCCACGGAAATACGACAATTCCTAGGCTTAGCGGGATATTACAGGAGATTTATTGTGAACTTCTCCAAGGTTGCTCAGCCGTTAACCTCGCTTACCCAGAAGGATAGGAAGTTTGATTGGGGAGAAGAGCAAGAATCAGCGTTCCAAGTATTGAAAGGGAAACTATGTAAAGCACCGATACTCTCACTCCCGGACGGTACCGATGACTTTGTGGTGTACTGTGATGCATCGCATCAGGGCTTGGATTGCGTGTTAATGCAACGTGGAAAAGTCATCACGTACGCGTCGCGACAGTTAAAAGTTCATGAAAGGAATTATACCACGCATGACCTGGAATTAGGTGTAGTGGTATTTGCCTTGAAAATCTGGCGTCATTATTTATATGGCACTAAGTGTACCATATTCACATATCATAAAAGTCTTCAACATATATTCAATCAAAAGGAACTGAATATGCGCCAACAACGATGGGTGGAATTGTTGAATGACTATGATTGTGAGATCAAGTATCACCAGGGCAAGGCAAATGTTGTGGCAGATGCCTTGAGTAGGGAAGAACAAATCAAAACATTACGGGTACGAGCTTTAGAAATGACGATCCAGACGAACTTTATAGTTCAAGTGCGCGAAGCACAACAAGAAGCATTGAAACTAGAGAACATTCCAGTGGAATCATTATGGGGAATGGAAAAACAACTAGAACCGAACAAGGATGGAACTCTATATTTCATGAGAAGGATCTGGATTCCCTATTATGGCAATTTGCGAGACTTGGTGCTGGATGAAGCACACAAGTACAAGTATTCGATACACCCAGGATCGTGCAAAATGTACCAGGATTTGAGAGAATATTAATTGGTGTCCTAATCTCAAGGGAGATATTGCGACCTATGTTGGGAAATACCTAACTTGTGCAAAGGTCAAGGCCTGATACCCAAAAACCATCTGGGTTATTACAACAACCCGAGATCCCGGTTTGGAAGTGGGAACAGATATCAATGGATTTCATTACAAAGTTACCACGAACCTCTCAAGGTCATGACATGATCTGGGTTATCATTGATCGGCTAAACAAGTCAGCGCACTTCCTACCCATCCGCGAGAAAGACAGCACCAAGAAACTAGCTGAACTGTACCTGAAAGAAATCATGGCACGACATGGAGTGCCAATCTCAATAATCTCTGATAGAGATGGTCGCTTTGTCTCACGGATCTAGAAATCATTTCTAAATTTGTTTGGTCAATACGAGCGAACCATCCAAACGCTGGAAGACATGCTTCGGGCCTGTGTGAAGGATTTAGGCGGAAACTTGGATACTTATTTACCGTTGGTAGAGTTTTCTCACAATAACAGTTATCACACCAGTATCAAGGCCACTTCGTTCGAAGCACTATATGGACGAAAGTGCCGATCTCCGCTATGTTGGACGAGAATCCGTGACAGACAGCTCATTGGTCCCGAATTAGTACAAGGGACCATAGACAAAAATATTCAAGATCCGTGAGCATATCAAAGCGGCCCGAGATAGATTAAAGAGCTATCCAGATCGTAGATGCCAACCATTATCCTTTGAGGTGGGAGACAAAGTATTATTAAAGGTCTCACCTTAGAAAGGCGTAGCTAGATACGGGGAGCGCGGGAAGCTCAACCCAAGATATATTGGACCTTTTGAAATTCTGGCAAAGATTGGTACAATGGCTTACAAGTTAAAACTGCCAGAGGAACTCAATAATGTACATGACACATTTCATGTGTCCAATCTAAAGAAAAGTCCGACAAATGACACAGTTATCATTCCATCGGATGAGATTCATGTTGATGACAAATTACAATTCACCAAAGAACCAGTGGAAGTCATGGACTGGAAGGTCCAAAAGACAAGAAGAAGCCAAATCAAACTGGTGAATGTTCGCTGGAATTTGCGTCACGGCCCCGTGTATACGTGGGATCGTGAAGCTCAAATCTAGTCAAAATACCCCCCACCTGCTCGAGAAGACTCCTTCAGTGGATGCCTCAAGCTAAATTTCGGGATGAAATTCTTTTTAACAGGGGGAGTATGTGATAAATGGCAAATAACCGGTAATTCCATACCATTTAATCACCAGTTTTATATTATAATCTCATGCATATTATCGTAATTTAATTGCGTAATTGAGTCGTACGTCATTAGGACAAGTAAACCTGATCATAACATATATTGGTTTCCGTTACGATGCGAAACAAACGAAAACAACGCCCTAAAAGTGTTGGTAGAAAGTGTTGGGCGCACTAATTGCGGTGACACTAACTGTGTCGGAAAACCCGCTAAAACGAATCAGAACAAGAAATAACGGCATGTTAAGGCCATACCTGAGTCCATATACAAATGAAAACACATATTTGAGAACAACTATTACAAAAATACATAACTTTCCGGTACAACGCCTAAATTGCAAAATTGTCCGTTTCGACCAAAAAGGCGACGAATGTCGATTTGTCCGCAAGACTAATTCGGAGGATTTCGGACGTAAGGATAAGAATAAAACAATGTTAGAGATCCTAAAATAATGTGAGAAGAGCAAAAAATGCACAAAAGACATCGTTTCCGGTCATTCGGCAAACAATGCACAACTTGACCCGAAAGCGGCCGATTGTCGAAACGACGAATATTTTAGTGGCCGATAGCCTCATCCGGGCATCTAACGAACTAGTTAAGCCTCAATTAGAACTCGGAATCCATTCAACGAACATAAGGTCATGGAAACACAACTTTCAGAAAAGTTCGACAGCGGAACATAAAAGTGCCGAAATTGATCCAACGGTCGAACGAAAGACATTTCGGCCATCATAGCTCATCGTATATTCGTGTAGCGAATTAGTTATACATATTTTTAGATTAGAAATGCACTAAGTAGACACCATATCAATTGTGGTAGTCAAAAACAATAGCTTCGGGTAATAAATAAATAGTTCCGTTTATTAGCAATTATTACGTCGATGAGCGATCTAGCGATGTATCCGTCATCCGAAACTTATATTGGAGGATCTATGGATTAAATACCATGTAAATGCACCCTAAAATCAAGTCTTATGCTTAAGATGCTAGATCATTAACCCTAATGACTATACTTAAGTAAATGCCCAAAATATCTACACTTTAACATGTTATAAAAAAATAAATTACACTGTACCCCCCTCCAAATTCATGGCTACATGTGCGCCCCACCTACTTGATTTTGTTGAAAAATAAAAGATTAAGAGTATGGTGTTTAGATTTTTGATGGATTTGATGAATGATGAGAAATATATAATATTTCCATAAGAATTCTCATCATTTTCACACACAAAAATTTTCAAACTTTTCTCCTTCTTTCTTCCCCTATCCCATGGCTCCACCACCATCATCATACACCACCACTTAGCCACCACAAACCACCACTTTTTATACACTTTGAAGCTTAATCAAGCCCCTTAAAGAAGCTAGCATGGACGGAGATCATTAGGGATTCTTAAGGAGCTTCATTTTCCTCTAAATCTTCAAGATACATGTGCACCCTTTGTTAGCTAAACTCCTCCATAATCTAGCTTATTTTTATGTTTAGATTATTAGTGTACAAGTTGATCATCTTGAAAATCAAGAAAAGATAAATCAAAAACCCTAACACACAACATAATAATAACAATAAACATTGTTTATCTTGTGTTGATTATATACTTATATGATTGTTAGTTAGGATGTTGAAATTGTTTATGTTAAAAATATGATATAAAAGTTGGATGATCTTGTGTGAATTAGTGTAAAAATGAAGATTTAAACATGATAAGGTTTAAATCTAAACAAGTTCATCAACTACATCATCCATGAAAAATACTACAACTTAAAGCAAATTTTTATGCATATGAATGATTTTATAAGAAGTAAACACTTGTATTTAAGTTGTAATCACTTTAAAAATGTGTAGTAATCAAGGGGTTAAATTCATGAACTTGGTTAAGTAACATGATAAAAATAGTGTTTTGAAAAGGCTAATAAATTAAAAACCTTCTTGATTTACTAGTATTTTTAACAATAAAAAGTCATGGATGATGATGGTTTAAGTGTGCAAAATAATTATTGATGGATTGTTGATGATGATTATGAGCTTAAACAGGTTATGAATACGTTTTTGAAATGTGGAAAACACCATAGTTTGGGGAAACTATGGTGAAATTTTCTAAAAATCTAATCGCGATTAGGACATGATTAGTGGGGTGATTAGTGGAACTAAACGCGATTAGTAACTCAAATCGTCATTAAGTAGACTCTAATGACAAGGGTTATCCCTAAATAGCCAAGTTTTTAAACAATGTTATAAATATATATTTATAAGTAAAAATAAATGTTTTTACAAATATATATTTCTACTTGGAAAATAATACAAGTACTTATATACATATTTGTTATGTGTACATATATGTATTGTATGTGTGTGTATTAGAAACTTAGGGTATTCACAATAAAAATACAATCTTATACAAAATACAAACACTCAATCAATACACTAAGTGTTGGTAACATAATAAATATATTCTCACAATGCGTCGAAACAATAAATCGGACAATCAAAGTGATGCGAACAATTGGCGAACATTCAAGATTACACTGTCGCGTCGACGACCAATGAGTGAATCGCCGGCACGAAAGGTCATTTCGACAATGGGCGATTCTCGACGAAAATGAACATATAACGAATGACGCCGACGACTAGTCTAAATATATATTTAGACATTCAACACTCACACACAGATATATATATATATGATATATATGTTATCGAAAGGAAAAATCCAGAAAGTTAAGTATATAAAAAGTTAGAAAAGTTATAAGTAAATACTTATAACAAAAATGGGTTTTTATATATATACATTTGGGCTAGGCCAAAATTGTGAAAATCGTATATTAGGCCCAAGTTCCATAGTATTTATGGATATGACCAAAAAACTAATAAAAGCCCAAAATTACATAAAATTACATGGGCTAGGCCCGGTAACAAGAAAACATAGGCTAGGCCCAAAGACAAAAAGACATGGGCTAGGCCCAATGACAAGAAAATATGGGCTAGGCCCAAAGACATAAAATTACGTGGGCTAGGCCCGGTGACAAAAAGACATGGGCTAGGCCCAATGACAAGAAAACATGGGCTAGGCCCAAAGACATCAAATTACGTGGGCTAGGCCTGGTCACAAGAAAACATGGGCTAGGCCCAATGACATGTGAAGGAAAGGCCCAGTTCACACATGGTTTGAACAATAATATATATATATATATATATATTTAAGAAATATATATAACAATATTAATCGAACAAACAAACTACCAATACTACCATAACATTTTAAGTTGTTCAATCATGAAAAAAAGATACATAACAAGAATTCAAGATGAACAACGAGTACAATGTCCATTGAGACCTAGGTGTCTAATGAAACCAATACGCATGTAGGTTACATACGTTGCGGACACCGATCGATAAATACTACTACTTAAGGGAACGTAAAAACTGTGAGTTCATGTCCAACTTTCACTTATTTTAAGTTTTGTTTTAGACTATCGAGGGAAAATACATGTCATGTCAAAACCAATATGTTAGCTATGAGTTAGCAGATAACAGATCATTGTGCGTAAGTAGGATATAACAGTAGTAACCATTAATCACTTAGTGACCAACGTGCAAAAAGGTAGATCTATTGAGTTTGAGACCCACTCCACTCCTGGTTGGTATAGCCATTGGAGTGCTTTTATGATCCCAACATGTCAAAGAAGTCTCGGTTTTGTTACTTACTTGTGGCACAAGTATGTCAGGGTGCTCGCGACGCACTGATAGATCCTTAATTAACTCATTGATGCTAATAACATACTTGGATTACAATACATGTTTTCAAGGATGGCATTTTGATACGAAAACATTAACTACATGAACTCGCCAACTTTATTTGACTTTTTAAAATTACATGCATTTCAGGACGCAGGACTTGAGCTGGTGATGGGATCCGGGTATGGGATTCGTCAAGACAACGATGTACTACCTTTTGGAGGGTTTGCCTTTTATATCCCAACCTCGTTTGTGTATATAGAGGTCAAAGCCTCAACATGAATTTGTGATGAGATCAACATCCTATTTTGGAACGTGTGTTTTAAAAACTATGTTTGTAAGTGGTAAACTGAGACTGATAACTATGTGATTTCACCTTTTGATGGTTGTAATATCGGAACGAAACTTATGAATGGAATGCATCGTTGTTAATTTATAATGTTTACTATATTGGATGCAATGATTACCTAATAGTCACACACTTGCGCTTCCGCTACGACCCGGGTGTGACACCAGGTAGTTAATGCGCTTTATATAGACTGTAAAGACATGTATGAGTGAATCAACAAAACCTGAAGAACTGTTTAAATAAAGTTCATTTTCAATATGAAAAACTAATTATTAAAGTCATTAATACATACCCAAATAAAAAGTTGCCTAAGATTGGAAATCAAAAGTAATACATAAAAGATTTGTCTTCACCAAGTGATGTAAGAGATTTATCCAAGCCTGGCCTTTGTTTGACGAGAACTCTTACGATCAATCTTGGATCCTGAAACTGCTACATACTCTAAAGGAAGAAAATTGGATGATAGTGGTGGGTGTTGGTGTTATAGTGGTGGTGGAGTGATAGCAAGTGTGAGAGAAGTGGTTTGCCAAGGGATGCCTTTCTGATGAACCAATCACCTCTATTTATAGTTGAAAAAAGGAGGTGACCGCGGCCCCGTGGGCTTCATTTTCTCTCCCTTCATTAATTGCAGATGTCAGGTCTTGTAATAACACGCCCGATGGTGACACAAGACCGCCCCGTGGTCAGTGTACTTGGTATACTATCATAGATTCTGCGAATCTTAGAGTTGACCACGACCCGTGTTGTCACACCCCAACCGATGGCGAAAACATCAGAGTGAGACGAACAAGATTGCTCGAGACATCATAAACCTATTAATGACAATATTTAAATTAACAACCCATTTATTTCATAGCATCAAAATTGTCAAGGTTACACCAAATATTCAAATACAAGAAACAACAACGAACCAAATTCAACAATAACATAATGATTAACTTAGTGTTCTACACGTGTTTCTATGCCATTCCTACTAAGTTCTATCTTAATAACTTCATCAACCTGCAACATGTTAAAAAGTATAGTTCAATTACAAGTATTGGCGAGTACACAAGTTTAATATCATAGCATAAGTATAAAATTCGTTTAAAAAAATCCATGTGAATAGCTAGCATACAAATAAGTGTAAACAAGGCATGTGAATCTATAATTCAACCTCTAGTGTACCGCAAAATAGATTACAACTTAACATTAACCACAAGAATACGGGCAGTGCTTACTCCTATAGCGCTATACATGTTAAGGGAGGCTCGATCAAAGTTAATTGCATTTAGATCACATAAGAATATACCAAGTAACAATTCAAGTAGCATAAGACTAGAGCATGTTGATGGATTGTTTGTATAAAGAATGAAGTGTGATTTAGTGTAGTTATAGTAAATTAACATGTTGAACCCAAATAGTGGAAAGCATAAAAAGGTCACGGTATTGCAAAGTAATATCCGTGAGAGTGTTAGGTTGATTTAGAGGAAGGAACACCAAGTTTATCCTACACAAGGTAACGTAGGTGTGTGAGCATTAGATTGACGGTGGAGTTCATTTAGTTTAGGAACATAAAATATGCAAGGAAAGTATATATAGGCGAAAGTATTTATCTAGACATTAACACTCGTTTTTGACACTAATAAGCGCCGAAAGGTGATTGTGTTTTTATGGGTCATGCCCAATAGTAACTTAATGATTGTTAGGTCTAAGATAAAATAACCTACTTTTAGGACAAATAACCATTTGGTCATGGTCAAAGGTGCGGTTATATTAAGTATTTACATATAGTTATAATATTACTAATTTATCATATAGTTAATGTATTCATGGATATCATGTAAGTCATATAAGTCATGCATGGAGATAGGAGGATAACCTTCCTAAACCTCTTTCATAAGATTCACCATTACACAAGATTGACACAACGACAATCCGGATGGTCAAGAATTATGGAAATCATCAAGTGAGGGGTGGATTGAATAGTTGAATGGCCAAGGCCTTCATGTAATCACACCTACACCAACACAAGCTTGTAAGCTTGGATGGCTCAACACTTGTGGGTTTGAAACCCTAGTAAAAACCACAAGTTTAGAGACAAGTTATGCCTCTTGATTGTTTGTGAACAAGTCTAGCTTAACACACTAACCATAAGCTTGGTTAGTGGCATAAGTAGCATAGATTTGTTATGTTAAAAATAAGTTCGAAAAAGTTTTGTAAGTTATCTTCCAAAACATAAAGTTTGGCCCAAGAAATGGTGTGATTCCACCTTGGTTTTCCATGGAAAACCTATGGTAAAATCCATAGGGCTTATCAAACAATGTTGAGGAAGAAAACAAAGTGAAAACATTGAAAAACTTGAAGTTTGAAAGATAAACACTACTATTTAAACAACTACATATAAAATTTGAAAATAAAAGAATTAAGTAACATGATATACCGAATATAGGCACTTTCGAAAACTACGACTTGCAAGTTTTTCTACGGCTACGATTCCGGTCAGCTGAGAATGATTCCGACGAAGTGAAGATTTGAGAGCAAAGAGTATTTGCGAGTATGTGCATTCTAGTGGTGATCAAAAGGTCTTATTTATACTATGGGATAATGATTTAATCAAGCTTGCATCTTCAAAGATTTCGGTTACGAGAATTGATTGTCACGAAACTTATATAACTGATCTAGTCATGATGAGTGGGTTTAATTGCCAAATTTGAAATCAGTTTCACCTTGTAATTGCTGAGATTGAAGCTTAGATTGATTTCCAGATTTATTGCGCCTGTTACCGGCGGTTTCTCTTTTGAATATCAGATCAGGAGTAGTAAGTATATAACTAGTTATTGATCTCGGTTCTTAACTAGTGTTGTGTGTGTGGTGTGGTGGTGTGTTGTGTGTTTTGTTTGGGTAGGGACCCGGGTTCGATACCCGCAGTCCACACCCCTTTTTGTTATTTTTTTACTATTAATTTTATTATCATTATTACTTTTACCTTATTTATTATTTAATGCAAATAACATAACGAATTTAAATATTTAACATAAATATGTAATGAAACTTCATATCGTATATTGAATTAAAAAACGTAGGGGGTTTTAGAACTCGTTTCATGACAAATGTTACAGTATCCTCTACTTTTAGAAATTTTGTCCCGAAATTTAAGTAGTAGATATAACTGGAAAGAGATGCGGGTATTTCTCATGCATTAAGCTCTCGCGTTCTCAGGTAAACTCAGGTTCTTGTTTTAACTCTCGACGTACACTGACTAAATTCTAAATATTTCTTAGTAGAAAAGAGAGGGGTGATGTTTGGATTTGATGATTACATAATCACAGGAGTGTGAAATTTTGAATTTTGATTGAGGCGGTAACGTTCCTAGTAAGGGTTGAATGCCCTGCTACAGGAATTGCTTTTTGATGCCTGAGATGAGAAGCATTGATACACAGAGTTGATTGACTGGATATGATCTCATGCATAAGAGTTTTGAGAAAATCGATGCATTGGCAAGATAAGGTTATATCACAAAATGAAATCTTCCACCATGCCGTTATCCAAATTAAAATTTACACCACTTACACGGAACTTCCCATAACCGCCTGACAATGCTTTTGATCCTTTGACAGCAATACTTATATATAGGAAGCACCAGTGGCGTATCCACCATATTCTTGTCAAATTTTCATTGCCTTTGTCAGTAAGTTATGATTAGTTCTACCTGACTCTACAAAACAAACATAACAGCCAAAGCTTGATTGTCAAATCTGAAAGAATACATGACTGAATGACGATGGTACCTCTCTCATGTGTTATGATGAAGGGTCAGTCTATGAAAAAAAATGAGACACGACCAATGTAAGGTTTCTTATTTGGGTAAGCAGTGTTGGGTGCTACTTGAGTGATTTGGATAGCTAGGAGAGGTACTGATTGTGGAGCTGATTGATTGCTTTGAGTGACAGCGAAATTTTGTCAATCTCGCTTTCTCTTGGTAGTGAACTGAGGAGAAGATTCAGTTTGGGTTGGGTTTGAGGTTTCGGTTGGTGTTTTATCTTTCTTCTTCTCATCCTTGAAATCTGCATTCCTAATATGGTTTCGGTGAGCTCTGTAGCTAGCTCCATTGCTGCTTCTAAAGTTGCAGGTGTAGTACTCATCACAGGGTCCTGAATCTTTGAAGGAAGACCCCGAATGTAGTGCTCGATCAAACGGTAGAAAGGGGTGAAACAATTTGGAACCATTTGATTCAACTCGATGAACATCTTGTTATAGGTTATGTGATCTCCCCTTTTTTGCTTCAAGGAATAGAATTCATCCTCTAGTTTCTTAATTTCACTTCTTGGACAAAAACGTCTTGTCATAAGCTCTCTCAATTCTTCCAAAGTTAGGGCTACAGCGGCTTCGGTGCCTCGTCTGCCCTTCTCAGCATTCCACCACGTGAGGGCTACTCTATACAAGCGTCTGGTAGCATAGCGCACTTTGCGATCGTTGGGACAATCACAGTTGAGAAAAGTTCTCTCCATCTCTTAGAACCAACGAAGGAGAGCAGTGTCACCTTTAGTTCCTTCGTACTTGGGAGGGTCACATGAGTTGAAGTGCTTGTAAGTGCACCTGGTGGTATTTGGGAGGGCTTAGCAACATTTTGACCTTCTTGGTTGATTGGGTTGATGGGCTTAGCGCTAAGGGCTTGTTGGACTTGAACTACGATGTCGGGAAGTATGGCGGCCATTTGTTGAGCGATTTGGGCAGCCATGCGCTCGCGGGATTTTCTTGATCTTCTACCTCTACGAGAGTGACTAGAAGACATCTACAAGGAATACGTATCGAGAGTATAATTTTGACGTTTTAGGTGTAATGTGTCGTATTTTAGAAATGAACATCTACAAAACAAATGAAGAAAAATAAATTTGCTACATCCATAGGATGTCTTTGGCTTTGCTCATGTTTGAGCCCCCATATGTCCCCATACTTGGCCTTTTAGTCATGTGAGCCCCCATGACTACTTGGCTCTGGTAGAGTTCACATTGGTATTGGCCTGTTAACACTTGCGCTACCCGAATGAAAATTGTAAAACATGATTTGCAAGGTATAAGGTCAGAGGGTGTCCAGGTGTAGACACAGTAACAACTCAAAGTGGGGTTAGTTCACACGACGTTTGGTGTGGCATGCTTTGGCCTAATAGGTCTTTCGTACTATCATCGTTAGTCCCCAGGTAGGCCAACTAGTCCGTTATATTGGATTTATACGAATGCCAACCTAGATAGGACGTTTCGATTACCGGTACTTGTACCCTTCCAGTTACTACATGCCCGTTGTAGAACTCACTTTGATGAGATAAAGAAAACAATGAAAACATCACAAAATCTTGAATAAGGAAATATGAGAATGAGTTAAATATGTGAGAATTGAAACGTGCGTGATGTATATGTAAGCATGTTATGTTTGATAATATGTATAACTTATTAAGTATCACAAAAAATGATAGTGGAAGTGCTTGCATGCATTTATGTGTGTAATAAATATCAAACAAATAAACATCATGAGTTTGCATGTAACCAAATAACATATAAGCAATTAAAATCTAGTCGAATATAGTATAGGCTCTATGGGTCTAATAACCTATCCTATATTTCTATAGTCAAAAGCTCTAATACCAATCTGTCACACCCTGACCCGCAGCGGAAATGGTAGTCGGGGCATTATTGGGTTTTTATCAAAGCTCATGACATTTATTATAATAAAGTTTCACATTTATTATTTCAAATTTGAAGGAAAAATTACAACAATCATACAAGCACAACAATATTCATGAACTCTTTATTTTCTTCTAAGGCAAATTTCTATGTGTTCCTTGCTTCAACCTGTTCACCTGTATCATGTGTAAAAAAATAGGGTTTTGGGTCAACAAAAGTTGGCGAGTGAATCTTATTTAAACATTTGAACGAATTAGTTATATTGGTTATTTATATAAAAAATGTATATAAGCCAAATATGAGTAAACGCATATGTAAATCTAACCACAAACCACATATTATCAATCAATGTACACACAAGCATGACAAATGATGAACAATGAGATCAAGGCTCAATCAAACGGAGCCGATCTAATGAGGCACCTGATGCTCAACTCGTCTCCAACGAGGAACTGATGGGCCTAATGTAAATGATTGCACGCAACTGACAAAAATGTAAACACAAAATACAACAAATAACTTTTACATCATATGTTAGATCATATAATGATAATAGCACAAGTGTTTAAATAAACAAAATCTATGAAACGACACATGATACACCCAAAAACATAAATAAAAAAGGGAATTTGTAAGGATTCACTCACAGTGGGTGCGTTTCCTTGGATTGACGATGAACGCGCATGAGTTTGGATTAATCATGAGAGAAATTAACCTAAATAGTAATGTAATAATTCGCTAAATAAATAAAAGTTAATATTTTTAATTAATGCTTTTTATTATGTTTTAAGATTTATTTTTGTGGTATTTATTAAAATTTCTAGACTTAAAAAGTATTATTTTAAAGCATTTTTAAATGATTTTTGAAAAAAAATATTTATAGGAATTAGTAACAAAAAAATTATTCCCTTTTTACAGGGTTGACCGGTCAATGGTCGAATTGTGTTTATTGTTGGCATCGTGTGAGGTTCGAACTCGTGACCTACCGTATACATGCACGCAGCTCTACCAACTGAGCTACGTGTCTAACCCGAAATAATCTCTTTTTTATTATATTTATATACTAATTGGATTAATTCATAAATTGGCTTATTTAAAAAGGTTTCTATTTTCTTCAAAACACAATCGCCCTTCCGTATACCCGGTTCGAACTGGTGTCCTTCTCTTATGTTCCACCCAGCCCTACAAACTGGGCTGGGTGGCTAACCCGGTATAAACTATATTTTTATTACTTTTATGTACTTACCCAGTTTGATATTTTATTTATTAAAAAAGATTTGCTAAAAGATTGAACTATTGCACGTAAAGGGACTCGAACCCGGGTATCTATGTTCGTGTTGCACACAGTCCACCACTGGACTGTGTGTCTAACCCGGTTAATCTTATGATTTTAAATTCATTTAAAAACAGACTCTAGCTCATCTTCTTTATTATGATGCACATAAACTTAATCCGACTGATTTGTTTAAGTTAAACACTACTATTTAAACAACTACATATAAAATTTGAAAATAAAAAGAATTAAGTGACATGATATACTGAATAGAGGCAATTTTAAAAACTATGACTTGCAAGTTTTTCTCCGCGACGATTCCGGTCAGCTGAGAATGATTCCGGCGAAGTGAAGATTTGAGAGTAGAGAGTATTTGAGAGTACGTGCATTCTAGTTGTGATCAAAAGGTCTTATTTAGTGTGGGATAATGATTTGATCAAGCTTGCATCTTTTCGGTTACGAGATTGTCGCGAAACTTATGTAACCGATCTAATCATGATGAGTGGGTTTAATTGCCAAATTTGAAATCAGTTTCACCTTGTAAATGCAGAGATTGAAGCTTTGATTGATTTCCAGATTTATTGCGCCTGTTACTGGCGGTTTCTCCTTTGAATATCAGATCAGGAGTAGTAAGTATATAACTAGTTATTGATCTCGGTTCTTAACATGTGTTGTGCGTGTGGTGTGGTGGTGTGGTGGTATGTTGAGTGTTTTGTTTGGGTAGGGACCTGGGTTCGATACCCGCAGTCTACAACCCTTTTTGTTATTTTTTTTACTATTTATTCTATTATCATTATTACTTTTACCTTATTTATTATTTAATGCAAATAACATAACGAATTTAAATGTTTAACATAAATACATAACGTAACTTCATACCGTATATTGAATTATAAAACGGAGCGGGTTTTAGAACCCGTTTCATGACAAATGTTAAAGTTGAGCTCACGATAGTTAATGCCAATGCGAAAGGATCCGTCTTTCTTTTTGACGAACAGAACGAGAGCGCCCCAAGGAGATGTGCTAGGGAGTATGAAGCCTCTTCTTAAGAAGCTCTTGCATCTTCGAGGGTGCTAGACGATTGGGGGATTTTGCGACCGGAGTTGCACCAGGGATGAGGTCGATGCGAAAATCAACAGAACGAGCAAAAGGAAGACCAGGACGATCCTCGGGAAAGACGTCAGGGAATTCACGCACAACGGGAACTTCACTCACGCTTGGACCCTTCTCCTTCTTTTCCACAATTTGTGCAAGAAAGGCGAAGTATTCCTTACGCAAGTACTTGTTCGCTTTAATACACGACATAAGCTTGAGACCTTTGGAAGGTTTCTCGCCATAGACGTGTAAAGAATCATTATTGGTAAGGGGAAGGCGAATGCATTTTTCCGAACAAACAACTTCAGCACGGACTCGCCCTAGCCAATCCATGCCTACTATGATATCAAAACTACCCATTGGCATGGGTATGAGGTCAATAGAAAAGTATGATCATTGTGGTTTAAAGAACAATTAGAAAGGACAGAATCAACGGTGACAGATTTTCCATCAGCGGTTCGACTTCGAATGATTTAGGCAACTTAGAACGACTACACATAAGCAAGGTTCGAACTCAACGGATACAAAACTTTTAACCGCACCAGTATCAAATAAACACCTAGCGTAAACATTGTTAACAAGGAATGTACCCGATATGACATCGTTTGAGTTTTGAGCTTAAGCGGACGTGATGACAAAGGCTTAGCCGCCAGCTTGTTGCTGCTGCTGATTGTTGTTGTTACGTTGCGGGCAGTTGTTGGCAAAGTGATTTGGGTCTCTACATCTGAAGCAGGCACGAGCGGCAGGAGCAAGGGGTCGGTTTTGGTTGCCGGTAGGGTTTTGAGGAGGTGTGGTGGTCATGGCTCGGGCTTGGCTGATGGGGGCTTGAGGAGCATTCCGGCACTGTTAGGTAAGGTACCCATACCTATTGCAGACCGTGCATAGGCGGTATGGGGTGGTAACCGGGTGATGGAAAGGACAGGTGTTGCACTTGGGATGGGGTCCGGTGTACGTTTTTTATGGGTTCAGGTGCGGGCAAGGCTGGCTGGTGGGGGTTTGGCGGAGTGACTTCTGCTTAAATCGGGCTCAAAGCCTTCCGCTTCTTGCCCTTGGTGTTGCTTCTTGGGGATTTGGGCGACGCGGGTTCGGTAATGGCTTCAGTGGTTGCTTGGTGGGCATTCCTTGGTGGAGCCTTGGCGGCTTCACAAAGGACTTGGCGGTTGTTCAAGAAAGCAGCCAGCCGGAAAGCTTCCTCGAGGGTGTTGGGGGAGGTTGTATCGACCAGGTCAGCGAAGTTAGAAGGAAGGCAACGTATGTATTTAGTGACCGCTTTCTCAGTAGTGTCGACTTAACTTGGGCAAATCGAGCTCAGTTGCTTAAAACGGGCCGTGAGGCCTGCGTTGTCATTCCCCACTTGCCGGTGGTTCCAAAACACAGTCTCGAGTCGTTGGAGTTCGTGAGGGGTGCAAAACTCACTTTCCATTAACTTCTTGAGCTCGGCCAAGGGAGGGCATGGGCGACTTCGTTGCCACGAGCGCTACGCTCGGAAGTCCACCAATCAAGCGCTCTCGATCGGAACACTCCCGTGGCGTTCAAGGTGCGCAATTGGTCGGGACAACCACTTTGGAGGAAGGTCAGTTGAATGGCGTCAAACCATGGTAGCAGTTTAGTGGCGTCCCCTTCGCCGGTGAAGGGTAAGGGGTTGCAAGAACATAATTTTTTATGGGTGAAGGTGGTTTTGGGTGGTTCGGCTTTGGAGTCAACAGAGATATGAGGTGGTTCGGCGTTAGGTGGGGGCTGTACCTTGCTGACTATTTCGGGGATGACCTTAGCCATGTGTTCAGCCATTTGATCAGCCATGAATTTCATGCAGTCCTTCTTTGACATGTAGTCGGATTGGGACTTCGACTTGGACTTTGACTTCCTTCTTCCCATAACGCTTTGAGAGAAAGACATCTAAAGGGTTTGACAATAAAAGATAGATTTAGGCTTTGATTGTAAAGTGTTGTTATAAAGAAAAGTATCCGTTTTGAGCACATAAGCATCATGTAACAGTAAAATTTCACATAGATAGCATAAGCATGTTGGCATTCAAAAGCATATACACGTATGATTTGCGTAAAGAAGTATAAATTTAGCATGAAAGATAGCATGAAAGATAGGCTCAATAAAATATCAGAGTTTTCGGGTTGAGAAATGTTTGACTATTCCAAAGTGAATCAAGATCCTTTCAAATTAGAGAAACTTGCTTTGGCCTATAGGTAAAGCGCTCTCGTCGAGAAGTAATTAACGGCACTTTACCCTTCCAGTTACTACACGTCTCTAACCGATTGAAAAATCGAAACTTTGGTGACCTAACTTGACAACATTATACCCTAGGTGTGGTTGGTACTTACCAAACGGAAATGTATTCCGACTCGTTGGTACGGGTCCACTAGAGTATGAAACAAAAATTCCCATCAAGCTCTGGATTTCACTCCTAATTTGATGGTGTAATTTCCTGCAAAAACCAAATTCGTGGATTGAGAGTGATCACCAATGTGCGGGTTTCACCCCTATTTTGGTGAGATCATCTGGTTTGTAGTTTGAGTGTCTTCAAGTGTGTAAATTGTGTAAGTGTCTAAGGAAAAACACATGCATATATTTAAGACACAAGAAATAGGAAGAATTAACATTTTATTCATGAAGTAAGAATGGTCAAGTTGTTCACTTAAACTATAGACTAGGTCGAACATGGCAATTCTATCTAATTCCCTATAGTTATGGCTCTGATACCAATCTGTCACCCCAACCGATGGCGGAAACATCGGAGTGAGACGAACTAGATTGCTCGAGACATCATAATGCTACTAGTGACAATGTTTAAATTAACAACCCATTTCATTTCGTAGCATCAAAATTGTCATTGTTACACCGAATATTCAAATACAAGAAAAAACAACGCAACAAATTCAACAATAACATAATCATTAACTTAGTGTTCTACGCGTGTTTCTATGCCATTCCTACTAAGTTCCATCATAATAACTTCATCAACCTGCAACATGTTAAAATTATAGTTCAATAACAAGTATTGGCGAGTACACAAGTTTAATATCATAGCATAAGTATCAAATCCGTTTAAACAAAACCACATGAATAGCTAGCATACAAGATAAGTGTAAACAAGGCATGTGAATCTATACGTCAATCCTCTAGAGTACCGCAAAATAGATTACAACTTAACATTGACCACAAGAATACGGGCGGTGTGTTACTCCTATGGCGCTATACATGTTAAGGGAGGCTCGATCAAAGTTAATGACATTTAGATCACATAAGAATATACCAAGTAACAATTCAAGTAGCACAAGACTAAAGCATGTTGATGGATTGTTTGTGTCAAGAATATAAGTGTCATTTAGTGTATTTTAGTAAATTAACATGTTGCACCCAAATAGTGGAAAGCATAAAAAGGGGTCGAGTGTACTCACAGTTTTGCAAAGTAATATCCGTGACAGTGTTAGGTTGATTTAGGGGAAGGAACCCCAAGTTTATCATACACAAGGGAATGCAGGTGTGTGAGCATTAGATTGACGGTGGAGTTCAATGAATTTAGGAACTTAAAATACCCATGGAAAGTATATATAAGCGAGAGTATTTATCTAAACATTAACGCTCGTTTTTGACACTAATAAGCCCCGAAGGGTGATTGTGTTTTTATGGGTCATACCCAATAGAATCGCAATGATTGTTAGGTCGAAGATAAAATAACCTACTTTTAGAGACAAGTTATGCGTCTTGATTATTTGTGAACAAGTCTAGCTTAACACACTAACCATAAGCTTGGTTAGTGGCATAAGTAGCATAGATTTGTTATGTTAAAAATAAGTTTGAAAAAGTTTTATAAGTTATCTTCCAAAACAGAAAGTTTGGCCCCTAAAATGGTATGATTCCACCTTGGTTTTCCATGGAAAATCTATGGTAACATCCATAGGGCTTAGCAAACAATGTTGAGGAAGAAAACACAGTGAAAACATTGAAAAAACTTGAAGTTTGAAAGATAACAAATTTGGGCAGAAAGTTTGTACACTTTTGGATATCAAAATGGTGTGGTTTCACCTTAGTTTGCCCAATGGGAACCTTCCTAGAGGTTATGCAAGAGTGTTAGAAAGAAAAAAAAGGTAAAAAGAAGAAGAAAAGTGAGTCGAAACTCACTTGCAAGCTACTGAGTTTCAGCACAGAATTCTGAAGTTTAAGGACTTGTTTGAGGAGTGTGGAGGCTTGTAAAGGTGAGAAATGGGTGAAGGAACTTGTGTTTATATAGGGGAAGGATTAGGGTTAGGATTAAGGTTGCCATAAATGCAATTAGGTTGAGTTTGAATAAAAAAAGAAGTGGGAAACCCCCCTTGAGCTTGCGGCCGCAAGGGCTGATTGGATTTTAATTTTTTTTCTTTTAATCAATTAATTGAAGCATTTAGGGTTTTTAATTGATGTATATGATATATAAAACAAGTATGGGTCTTGTAATGTCTAATGTTATGCACATTATTGTTTTAAAACCCTAAAAAACAACTAAGTAACAAACATCTTTTAAACATAATGCTACAAGATTTACGTGCTAATGGAAGCTTGAATTCTTTGAATAAAATCACCAATTTTCTTGCTTGGGTTTAGTATAAGATTTATAAACATTCATCAAACATTTACACGTCGTTTTGAATTGATTTATAAAGAAATAAAGTATGGTATGATCATAAGTTTAAACATGAATATAGTTTATGAATTTAGCATAATTGATTAATCTTGATTACAATCAAAGCCTTAGAATACAATGAGTTGAAAATAGAAATACGATTACCAGGTTTGGACTTTCCAAAATAATAGAAACACGAGGCGATCTTACTAAAAACGGAAAGATACAAATGTGAAGCGTTACAGTCTCCCCTCCTTTAGGGAATTTGGTCCCGAAATTTAGGAAGACGTAACGAACAAATGCGGATGCTTAGACTTCATGTCGCTTTCAAGTTCCCAAGTAAACTCAGCGCCACGTTTTCCTTCCCATCAAACCTTCATGATAGGAATTCGACTGCGCCTTAGTTGCTTAGTACCTCGATCCATGATTTCGACTGGTTTTTCAACGAAGTGCATAGTCTCATTGATTTGAAGATCTTCAAGCGGAACTTGGAGTCCTTCTTCAGTGAGACATCTTTTTAAATTTGAGACGTGGAAGGTAGGATGAACGTTGTTGAGCTCTTGTGGTAGTTCCAGTCGGTAGGCTACATTGCAAATCCTCTCGAGAATCTTGAAAGGACCTACGTAGCGAGAAGCGAGCTTTCCCTTTTTCTCGAAACGAACCACACCCTTCCAGGGGGATACTTTGAGAAGTACAAAGTCACCAACGTTGAATTCCAAAGGCTTGCGTCTTTTATCTGCGTAGCTCTTTTGTCGGCTTCTAGCTTTCAGCAAGTTGTCCCAAATCTGTAAAATCTTATCCGTCGTCTGTATATGAGCTCGGGACCGGTGATCTGAGCTTCCCCGATCTGATGCAAACAAATAGGCGATCGGCACTTGCGTCCATACAATGCCTCAAATGGTGCCATTTGAATACTCTGTGGTAACTGTTATTGTACGAGAATTTGACCAAAGGCAAGTGCATGTCCCAGTTGCCACCAAAATCAATTACGTAAGAACGAAGCATGTCCTCTAGAGTTTGGATAGTAAGCTCAGTTTGCCCCTTGGACTGAGGATGGAAAGCAATACTAAGATTGTGTTGAGTACCAAGGGCCTTTTGAAATGTTTGCCAAAGGCGAGAAGTGAAGCGACCATCACGGTCGGAGATAATGTCAACGGGGACACCGTGACGACAGATGATTTCATCCGTGTCGATACGAGCGAATTTCTCAACTCGGTAGTCTTCACCTATGGGAAGGAAATGAGCAGACTTGGTCAAATGGTCGATGATTACCCAAATACTATCGTGACCAGACGATTACGAGGGAGTTTGGTTATGAAATCCATAGCAATACTCTCCCATTTCCAAACAGGAATTTCTGGTTATTCGAGTAAGACAGAGGGAATTTGATGCTCGGCCTTAACCTTTGACAAAGTAAGGCACTTTGAAACGTAGCAAACGATATCTCTCTTCATTCCAGGCCACCAATATGATGCTTGGAAGTCGTGATACATCTTATCGGTGCCAGGGTGAATAGAATATCGAGATTTATGAGCTTAACTCATCAAGAGGTCACAAAGATTATCACGGTTAGGAATCAAAATACGGTCGAGTATTGTGCCTCGCGAATCGTCTCTTGAAGCATTCCCAAGGTTTGTTAGCAACGCACGCTCTTAACATGAGTTTTCTGACTAAGTGCGTCAGCCATGACACTCGCCTTACCTGGGTGGTAGCGGATATCGCAGCCGTAGTCGTTTAATAATTCCACCCAATGATGCTGACGCATGTTTAGTTCTTTTTGATTAATGATGTGCTGTAGGCTGTTATGGTCGGTGAAGACCGTAATCTTTGTTCCATAAAGGTAGTCTCCCCATATCTTTCACGCAAAAACAACTGCACCAAGTTCAATGTCGTGTGTAGTATAATTTTTCTCATGAATTTTGAGTTGACATGATGCTAAGCGATAACCTTGTCTCGTTGCATAAGAACGCAACCAAGACCTTGTCTTGAGGCATCGCAATACACGACAAAATCGTCGTTACCATTGGGAAGGGTTAGGATAGGAGCTTTGCAAAGCATGCCATTGAGCGTTTCAAAACACTCCTCTTGTTCGGAACCCCAAACAAAAGGTTTATCCTTTTGAGTCAAGGAGGTGAGAGGCACGACAATTTTTGAAAAGTTCGAAATGAAGCGATGGTAATAACCGGCTAAGCCGAGAAACGAACGAATTTCGGACGGAGTCTTAGGAGCAATCCAATTTTTCACCACCTCGATTTTCGTAGGGTCAACGTGAATACCAAGTTCGTTGATGACATGACCAAGAAATTGAACCTCTTTTAACCAAAATTCACACTTGGAGAACTTGGTGTAAAGACGTTGAGTACGCAAAAGCTTAAGGATAAGACGCAAGTGTTGCTCATGCTCTTCCCGTGTCTTTGAATAGATTAGGATATTGTCAATAAAGACGATCTTGAATCGTTCAAGATAAGGCTTACACACGCGATTCATCAAATCCATAAACATGGCGGGTGCGTTGGTCAAACTAAATGGCACGACCACGAACTCGTAGTGCCCATAACGTGTGCGAAAAGCGCTTTTGGGTATATCTTTTGTGAGGACTCGAAGTTGATGATAACCAGAGCGAAGGTCGATTATAGAGAAACAAGTCCCGCCTTGAAGCTGATCGAAAAAGGTCAGTCGATGTGAGGGAGAGGGTATCTTTTTTTGACTGTAAGCTTGTTGAGCTCACGATAGTCAATGCACATGCGAAAGGATCTGTCATTCTTTTTTGTGAACAGAACGGAAGAGCCCCAAGGAGATGTGCTTGGGCGTATGAAGCCCTTCTTAAGAAGCTCTTGAAGTTGACTAGACAGCTCTTGCATCTCCTTGGGTGCTAGACTATAAGGGGGATTTTGCGATCGGAGTTGCCAGGGATGAGGTCGATGCGAAAATCAACAGAACGAGCAGGAGGAGGAGCAGGAAGATCCTCGGGAAAGACGTCAGGGAATTAACGCACAACGGGAACTTCACTCACGCTTGGACCCTTCTCTTTCCTTTCCACAATGTGGGAAGAAAGGCGAAGTATTCCTTATGCAAGTACTTGTTCGCTTGAGTACACGACATAAGCTTGAGACCTTTGGAAGGTTTCTCGCCATAGACGTGTAAGGAATCATTATTGGTAAGGGGAAGGCGAATGCATTTTTCCGAACAAACAACTTCAGCACGGACTTGCCCTAGCCAATCCATGCCTACTATGATATCAGAACTACCCATTGGCATGGGTATGAGGTCAATAGAAAACGTATGATCATTGAGGTTTAAAGAACAATTAGAAAGGACAGAATCGATGGTGACAGATTTTCAGTCAGCGATTCGACTTCGAATGATTTTGGCAACTTAGAACGACTACACATAAGCAAAGGTTCGAACTCAACGTATATAAAACTTTTAACCGCACACGTATCAAATAAACACGTAGCGTAAACATTGTTAAAAAGGAACGTACCCGATATGACATCGTTTGAGTTTTGAGCTTGAGCGGTCGTGATGACAAAGGCTCGGCCTTGAGCTTGCGGCTGCTGCTGATTGTTGTTGTTACGCTGCAATTAGTTGTTGGAGAAGTGATTTGGGTCTCCGCATCTGAAGCAGGCACGAGCGGCAGGAGCAAGGGGTCGGTTTTGTTTGCCGGTAGGGTTTTGAGGAGGTGTGGTGGTCATGGCTCGGGCTTGGTTGATGGGGGCTTGAGGAGCATTCCGGCACTGTTGGGTAAGGTGCCCATACCTATTGCAGTTCGTGCATAGGTGGCATGGGGTGGTAACCAGGTGATGGAAAGGATAGGTTTTGCACTTGGGATGGGGTCCGGTGTACGCTTTGTTATGGGTTCGGGTTCGGGTGCGGGCAAGGCTGGCTGGCTGGTGGGGGTTTGGCGGAGTGACTACCGCGTAAATCAGGCTCGAATCCTTCCGCTTCTTGCCCTTGGTGTTGCTTCTTGGGGGTTTGGGCGAGGCAGGTTCGGTAATGGCTTCAGTGGTTGCTTGGTGGGCTTTCCTTGGTGGAGCCTTGGCGGCTTCACGAAGGACTTGGCGGTTGTTCAAGCGAGCAGCCAGCCAAAAAGCTTCCTCGAGGGTGTTGGGGGAGGTGGTATCGACCAGGTCAGCGAGGTTAGGAGGAAGGCAACGTACGTATTTAGCGACGGCTTTCTCAGTAGTATCAACTTGACTTGGGCAAATCGAGCTCAGTTGCTTAAAACGGGCTGTGAGGCCAGCGTTGTTATTCCCCACTTGCCGGAGGTTCCAAAACTCTAGTCTCGAGTCGTTGGAGTTCGTGAGGGGCAAAACTCACTTTCCATTAACTTCTTGAGCTCGGCCCAAGGGAGGGCGTGTCGACTTCGTTGCCACGAGCGCTACGCTCAGAAGTCCACAAATCATGGGCTCTAGATCGAGAACACTCCCATGGCGTTCAAGGTGCGCAAGTGGTCGGGACTACCACTTTGGAGGAAGGTGAGTTCAATGGCGTCGAACCATTGTAGCAGTTTAGTGGCGTCCCCTTCGCCGATGAAGGGTAAGGGATTGCAAGAACATAATTGTTTATGGGTGAAGGTGGTTTTGGGTGGTTCGGCTTTGGAGTCAACAGAGGTATGAGGTGATTCGGCATTAGGTGGGGGCTGTACCTTGCTGACTATTCCGGGGATGACCTTAGCCATGTGTTCAGCCATTTGCTCAGCAAAGAATTTCATGCAGTCCTTCTTTGATATGGATTCGGATTGTGACTTGACTTGGACTTTGACTTCCTTCTGCCCATAACGCTTTGATAGAAAGACATCTAAAGGGTATGACAATAAAAGATAGATTTAGGCTTTGATTGTAAAGTGTTGTTATAAAGAAAAGTATCCGTTTTAAGCACATAAGCATCATGTAACACGTAAAATTTCACATTGATAGCATCAGCATGTTGGTATTCAAAAGCATATACACGTATATTTGCGTAAAGAAGTATAAATTTAGTTGGTTCACGAGAATGATTATTATTGTTTTTGGTTACGAAGGGCGTGCGAATCGTGCATCGGGTTCGAAATGAACGAGATAACAAGTACTACAAACATATAAAAATCGAGATAGCATAAAGGATAGGCTCAATAAATATTGGAGTGTTTCGGGTTGAGAAATGTTTGACTCTTCCAAAGGGAATCGAGATCCTTTCAAATTAGAGAAACGTGCTTTGGCCTATAGGTAAAGCGCTCTCGTCGAGAAGCGATTAACGGCACTTTACCCTTCCAGTTACAACGCGTCTCTAACCCATCAAAAATTCGAATCTTTGGCGAGATTGAAAATCGAGGAATGGGACTAGTTGACATGGTGCGGGTTTCACCCCTAACTTGACAACATTGTACCCTAGTTGTGGTTGGCACTTACCAACTGGGAAGCGTATTCCGACTCATTGGTGCGGGTCCACTAGAGTATGAAACAGAAATTCCCATCAAGATATGGATTTCACTCCACCATAATGGTGCCAAAACCAAATTTGCGGATTGAGAGCGATCACCAAAGTGCGGGTTTCACCCCTATTTTGGTGAGATCGTCTCGTTTGTAGTTTAGGTGTCTTCAAGTCTTCAAGTGTGTAAATTGTGTAAGTGTCTTAGGAAAAACACATGCATATATTTAACACACAAGAAATAGGAAGAAGCATTAGGAAAAATTAACATTTTATTCATGAAGTAACAATGGTCAAGTTGGTCACTTAAACTATAGACTAGGTCGAACATGGCAATTCTACCTAATTCCCTATAGTTATGGCTCTGATACCAATCTTCACCCCAACCGATGGCGGAAACATCAGGGTGAGACAAACTAGATTGCTCGAGACATCATCATGCTATTAGTGACAATGTTTAAATTAACAACCCATTTCATTTCATAGCATCAAAATTGTCAAGGTTACACCAAATATTCAAATACAAGAAACAACAACGAAACAAATTCAACAATAACATAAAGATTAACTTAGTGTTCTACGCGTGTTTCTATGCCATTCCTACTAAGTTCCATCATAATAACTTCATCAACCTGCAACATGTTAAAAAGTATAGTTCAATAACAAGTATTGGGGAGTACACAAGTTTAATATCATAGCATAAGTATCAAATCCGTTTAAACAAATCCACATGAATAGCTAGCATAGAAGATAAGTGTAAACAAGGCTTGTGAATCTATAAGTCAATCCTCTAGTGTACCATAAAATATATTACAACTTAACAGTGACCACAAGAATACGGGCGGTGCGTTACTCCTATAGCGCTATACATGTTAAGGGAGGCTCGATCAAAGTTAATGACATTTAAATCACATAAGAATATACCATGTCACAATTCAAGTAGCATAAGACTAAAGTATGTTGATGGATTGTTTGTGTAAAGAATAAATTGTGCTTTAGTATAGTTTTAGTAAATTAACATGTTGCACCCAAATAGTGGAAAGCATAAAAAGGGGTCGAGTGTACTCACAATTTTGCAAATAATATCCGTGATAGTGTTAGGTTGATTTAGGGGAAGGAACACCAAGTTTTCCTACACAAGGCAATGTAGGTGTGTGAGCATTAGATTGACGGTGGAGTTCAATGAGTTTAAGAACTTAAAATATGCAAGGAAAGTATATATAAGAGAAAGTATTTATCTACACATTAACGCACGTTTTTGACAATAATAAGCCCCGAAGGGTGATTGTGTTTTTATGGGTCATGCCCAACAGAATCGTAACGCTTGTTAGGTCTAAGATAAAATAACCTACTTTTTGGAAAAATAACCATTTGGTCAAGGTCAAAGGTTCGGTTATATTAAGTATTTACATATAATTATAATATTACTAATTTATCATATAGTTCATGTAGTTCATAGATATCATGTAAGTCATATAAGTCATGCTTGGCGGTAGGAGGATAACCATCCTAAACCTCTTTCATAAGATTCATCATTACACAAGATTGACACAAGACAATCTGGATGGTCAAGAATTATGGAAATCATCAAGTGAGGGGTGGATTGAATAGTTGAATAGCCAAGGCCTTCATGTAATCACACCTACACCAACACAAGCTTGTAAGCTTGGACGGCTCAACACTTGTGGGTTTGAAACCCTAGTAAAAACCACAAGTTTAGAGGCAAGTTATGCCTCTTGATTGTTTGTGAACAAGTATAGCTTAACACACTAACCATAAGCTTGGTTAGTTGCATAAGTAGCATAGATTTATTATGTTAAAAATAAGTTCGAAAAAGTTTTATAAGATATCTTCCAAAACAGAAAGTTTGGCCCCAAAAATTGTGTGATTCCACCTTGGTTTTCCATGGAAAACCTATGGTAGCATCCACAGGGCATAGCAAACAATGTTGAGGAAGAAAACAAAGTGAAAACATTCAAAAAACTTGAAGTTTGAAAGATAAAAATTTGGGCAGAAAGTTTGTACATTTTTATACCTCAAAATGGTGTGGTTTCACCTTTGTTTGCACAAGCAAACTTGTGAGAACCTTCCTAGAGGTTATCCAAGAGTGATAGAAAGAAAAACAAGGTAAAAAGTAGAAGAAAAGTGAGTCGAAACTCACTTGCAAGCTATTGAGTTTCAGCAGAGAATTCTGAAGTTTAAGGACTTGTTTGAGGAGTGTGGAGGCTTGTGAAAGTGAGAAATGGGTGAGGAACTTGTGTTTATATAGGGGAAAGATTAGGGTTGCCATAAATTCAATTAGGTGGAGTTTGAAAAAAAAAGAAGAGGGAAACCCCCTTGAGCTTGCGGTCACAAGGGCTGATTGGATTTTTATTTTTTTCTTTTAATTAATAAATTGAAGCATTCAGGGTTTTTAATTGTTATATATGATATATAAAACAAGTATGGGTCTTGTAATGGCCTAATGTTATGCACATTATTGTTTTAAAACCCTTAAAAACATCTTTTAAACATAATGCGACAAGATTTACGTGATAATGGAAGCTTGAATTCTTTGAATAAAATCACTAATTTTCTTGCTTGGGTTTAGTATAAGATTTATAAACATTCATCAAACATTTACACGCCGTTTTGAATTGATTTATGAAGAAATAAAATATCGTATGATCATAAGTTTAAACATGAATATAGTTTGCGAATTTAGCATAATTGATTAATCTTGATTACAATCAAAGCCTTAGAATACAATGAATTGAATATAGAAATACGATTAAAAGGTTTGGGCTTTCCAAAAAAATAGAAACACGAGGCCATCATACTAAAAACGGAAAGATACAAATGCGAAGCGTTACACGTGTTGAGCTGGCATGACCCCGTGTTGCTTTTATTTTGTTGTATGTCCTTTTCTATAGAGAATCCTGACTAGGCATGGCCCCAGGCCTGGTGGGCATGGCCACGTTCCTGAGCTTTTGTCTTCGTTTTTTTTGTTGTTTTGGATGTGGATGGGGGTTTGGCAGGTCATGTCAATCCTTCTTCTTTGTATTTGTGTTGGCTTCTTTTGTTAATTTGTTCCTTTTATTCGTTTAAGCTTTTTTGATCCTGTAATTTAAAAGTAAACAAAAAAGCATGTTTTTTTCCAACATTAGTACCGAAAAAGGGTTGATTTTATGTCTTGTTTGATGTAATTTATATGTTGTACTTTGCGCACATCAAATACCCCCACACTTGAAACTTTTCTTGTCCTCAAGCAAAACTCTATACTGTGGCTTACACACCCAAATGAAATTGGTAGAAGAGAACCTCTGGGCATGAGCCCATCCGACACGTATCACCCGAACCATTTGCCACTCACCACCACTGAGTATAGACTCACTTTCACCGGGATACAGCTCCATATTTTGTTTCAGCGATTTGATGAGCTTAATGCTCAACTCTCTGCTATACGAGCATCACAGAGTACTCCATCATCATCATCCCAACCACAATTACCAGATCATCACCTCTACCACCACCATCCCCATTTGTACCATCACTTACATCATCTCATGCCACCTCTTCATCACTTGAGAGGCGATTAGTGCCATTGAGGAGGAGATGGCGTACTTCCGCCGTGTGATCGCGCATCTGCACCCCCACCCCCACCTCTGTGTAGTTTGGTATGTAATTAGGTATTGGAGGTAGAACTCGTATTAGGATAGTAGAAGATTGAAGGATTTTGAAGATATATATAAGTCAACTTGAAGACTCTAAAGAAACCATGCGAAGAAAATATCTACTTTTGTTTATATATATTTATAAAACTTGTATATCAGAGTGATGAAACTCCGAATTATATTTTTGTACTTCTCAAAAATGATGTAACAAGTTGACAATATCTATATTTGAAAGTTTATTATCTTTCTTTTATCATGCATTGTTGATTATTCATTATATTTGTGTCATCATGATATTTGTATGGATATCTCACATGAGAGATGATTCAATTTATTTGACCTATATATATATTCTGTTAGATATATTTTATTCTATTTGATCCATGAATGACAATATTTATCTAAAATATTTGTCTAATTCATTCTATATGATTTTATATATGAAATCATGCCACCAAGAAGAAGGAGCATACATCAACTCCAAACACCCCTACCCACTTCTCAAGCTGAGCTTGATGCTTTGTTGAATCAATGCATTCCGGATGCGATTGCTCAACATGAAGCAAATCGCACCAATTTGAGAAATGAAGATAGGGCTTAAGCCCCACCAATAACAACAAATCCTATGAATGGTTGGTTAATCATAACCTTACAAGAAATTTTCATTAATATTTTATTTGCAAAATAAATATTTTTGACAATTTCGAGAACCAACATTTCAGGATGCACAAGTAAACAATTTTTAGATATCAAACCATTGAACTTTGATGGCACAGGCGGAGTGGTAGCATTTGTTCGATGGACCGAAAAGACGGATTTTGTAATCCGCATGAGTAATTGTTCCCTTAACCAGACTGTATTGTATGTTTCGGGATTATTCATTGATGAAGCTTTATCATGGTGGAATCTGCAATTGCAAGCATTAGGAGAGCAGCAACATACGCTATCACTTGGGAAAGATGGAAGGAAATGATGTGTGAGAAGTATTATTCAAGGGCAACACTACAAAAGTTGGAAACAGAGTTTTGGAATCTAGCAATGGTCGGATCCGACATCTATAGCTATACTTAGAGATTTCATGATCTCTCGGAGTCGTTCCGTATATGGTAACCCCTCGAATTCAAACGTATCAACGATACATTTGGGGATTAGCTCCGGAAATCCGAAGTATGGTTACTTCGTCACATCCAGCAACCATCACTGAGGCAATTACGATTGCAGTAAGCCTTACCGAAGAAGTGGTATGAATGAATAAATTTTCGAGAAAGAGTGCAGAGATTCCCAAAGAGACACATGTAGAATCAAACTCACACGAGAATAAGAGAAAGTTTACACACTTCAAGAAAGGTTCCCGACCGAGTAATAAGAAGAAGGAAACCCCCACAACAAAAAAGGAACAAAGTATTTGTGGCAACAACAGAGACAGAACAGAGATGTTATACAGGAAATGCACCTAAGTGCAAGAGGTGCAATTATTATCATTATGGTGGATGCTGAACCACCAAGTGTAATAAGTGCGGTAAGTTGGGACACCGCACCGAAAATTGCTGGAGTAATAACAAAGGAAATAGAAATGAAGGAAAGAAAGAAGGCGGCTATGGAAATGAAAACGACCGAGGAAGAAACCAAAGTTGCTATGGTTGAAGTTAATTGGGCCACTTTAGAAAGAATTTCCCAAAGGAGAACAAAGGCCACGTCGAGCCTTTGTAATAGGATTAGTTATCCAATAATCAAGCTGAAGTCGTGTGTTGCGAAAAAATTATTCGCATTCCTCTTCCTAATAATGAAACACTTCTTTCATGGCGAGAAGAGTGAAACGCCTTTACGAATTATTTCTTTTATGAAAGATTAAAAGTGCTTACGAATTATTTCTTTTATGAAAGATTAAAAGTGCTTGCGAAAAGGATATATAGCATATTTAGCACACGTTATTGACAAGAAATCCAAGGAGCCAAAACTTAAGGAGATCCCTGTTGTGAAGGAATTCCCTGAAGTCTTCCTAGAGGACTTGCCAGGAATACCATCACACGACAAGTCGAATTCTGCATAGACTTGATTCCAGGACTACACATGTAGCAAAATCCCCTTACCGATTAGCTCCTTCGGAAATGCAAGAGTTGTCCACACAACTTCAAGAATTGTTGGACTAAGGATTTATTAGACCAAGCTTTTAACCTTGGGGAGCTCAAGTTCTATTAGTAAAGAAGAAAGATGGAAGCTTTAGAATGTGTATAGATTATCGAGAATTGAACAAACTCACGATCAAGAATCGATATCCGTTACCGAGGATTGATGATATGTTAGATCAACTTCAAGGATCAAGTTTTTACTCGAAGATTGACTTAAGGCCAGGATACCATCAGCTTAGAGTGCAAGAAGAAAGTACTCCAAAGACAACATTTTGAACCCGTTACGGTCATTACGAGTTTCTTGTTATGCCATTTGGTCTAACAAATGCACCGGCGGTGTTCATGGATTTAATGAACCGTGTGTGCAAACCTTACCTTGATAAATTTGTGATAGTATTCATTGATGACATATTAATATATCCACGAAATAAGAAGGATAACCAACATCATCTTAGGACCATTCTTGAGTTGTTAAAGAAGGAGAAACTGTATACAAAATTCTCTAAGTGCGAATTTGGGCTACGTGAAGTCCAATTTCTCGGACATCTAGTCAACGAGAAAGGCATACATGTCGATTCATCAAAAATAGAAGCCATCAAGAATTGGAACACACCGAAGACACCCACCGAAGTATGCCAATTTTTGGGATTGGCAGGTTATTATCGAAGATTCATTGAATATTTTTCGAAGATCACTCAACCACTAACCTCCCTAACTCAGAAAGATAAGAAGCTCAAATGGGAGAAAAGCAAGAAAAAGCTTTTCAATTACATAAGGATAAACTTTGTGATGCACCGATTCTATCACTTCAAGACGGCATAGACGACTTTGTAGTTTATTGCGATGCATCACATCAAGGATTCGGATACGTGTTAATGCAATGAGAGAAGGTTATTGCATGCGCGTCACGCCAATTAAAAGTTCACAAAAAAACTATACCACACAGAGCTAGCTGCAGTGGTATACGCGTTAAAAATTTAGCATCATTATCTTTACGGCACCAAGTGCACAATCTTTACCGATCAAAAAAGTCTTTAGCAAATATTTAACTAGAAAGAGTTAAATATGTGCCAAAGACGTTGGCTTGAATTGTTGAGTGACTATTATTGTGAAACTACATACCATCCGGGCAACGTGAACGTTGTCGCGGATGCCCTAAGTCGAAAGTAACGAGTGAAACCCTTCATGTACGATCATTAAAACTCACCATTCACAATAACCTACCTCCCGAATTCACGATGCTCAACAGGAAACCCTGAAGAGCGGAAATATTAAAGAAGAGATGCTTAGAGGTATGGAAAAACATTTAGAACCAAATGAGAATGGAACTTTGTATTTTGTAACAGAATTTGGGTTCCTCTTTTTGATATTCTACGAAACCTGATTCTAGATGAGGCCCACAAGGCCAAATATTCGATACATCCCGGAGCGGATAAAATGTATCACAATCTTAAAGGCTTCTATTGGTGGCCTAATATTAAGAGAGATATTGTAACTTATGTTGGAAAATTTCTAACATGTGCAAAAATTAAGGGCGAATACCAAAAACATTCAGGATTGTTACAACAAGCTGAAATTCCCACTTGGAAATGGGAACAAATTTCTATGGATTTCATAACAAATTACCCAGGACCTTGCGGTCATGACATGATTTGGGTAATTGTCGACTGACTAACCAAATCAGCTCACTTCTTGCAGGTACGTGAGAAAGATAAAACCAAGAAGTTAGCCGAACTTTATCTTAAAGAGATTGTGGCAAGACATGGAGTGCCTATTTCCATAATCTCTGATCGAGCTGGTCGTTTCATATCAAGAATTTGGCAATCATTTCAAAAGGCTTTTCGATCTCACTTAGATTCTAAGTACGGCCTTTCATCCCCAAACAGATGGCTAAAGTGAACGCACCACTCAAACCTTAGAAGAAATGCTTTGTGCTTGTGTGATTGACATAGGCGGAAATTGGGATACACACTTTCCTTTAGTGGAGTTCTCATATAACAACAGTTATCACACGAGTATTTAAGCTCCTCCATTTGAAGTGTTATACGAACGTAAGTGTCGATCTTCGCTATGTTGTGCGGAAATAGGCGACAAACAAATGATAGGTCCAAAATTAATTCAAGAAACTACGGATAAAATATTTAAAATCCGGGACCGTATTAAAGCAGCTCAGAATAGACTGAAGAGTTATGCGGATAAACGCCGCAAACTATTATCCTTTGAAGTTGGAGACAAAGTGCTATTAACGTCTCACCTTGGAGAGGCGTAGTTAGATTCTGAAAGCAAGGAAAACTTGCCCGAGGTACATAGGACCATATGAAATCTTGGTGAAAATTGGCACAATCGCATATCAGCTGAAATTGCCGGAAACACATAGTAATGTTCATGATACTTTTTATGTGTTAAATCTTAAAAAGTATCTTTCAGACGAATGACTTATTATCCCCACGGACGAAATTCATATGGATGACAAACTCCATTTTCATCGAAGAACCTGTCGAAATTTTTGATTCGAAAGTTTAGAAAACAAGGAAGAGTCATATCAAACTAGTCAAAGTCCATTGGAACTCAAAGCGACGAACCTGAGTTCACTTGGGAACGGGAAGACGAAATCAAAATTAAATACCCCCAACTGTTTGAGAAATCCTACACAAAGGATGACACGACTTAAATTTCATGACGAAATTTTCTTGAACAAGGGGAGAATCTACAATTAGCAAAATTCCAATAATTTTGTACAACTTGAACAACTATTACATTGTTTATTTACCGAACAACTTGACTTAAATTATAATTTTAAGTCTTAAAAGTCTATAAATTTAACCAAATCATAGCTTGGTATGATAATAAATTCGTTACAATAACCAATATATAAAACAATATCCTAGACGGATGACAACGACGCAAATACGAAATATATATTAGTACTAGTTAAGGTACAGTTTGATATTACAGAATTAAGACATAAGATATGTCTGTATTGATATACCATAAAATTTTATTTAAAGTACCAGATTGTCCAAGTCTGCAGCAGCAAAAATATAGCATTCCACATAGAAAACAGCAAATGTCCGAAAATCCAAAAATAAATATTTTTAGCTAAAGAATAATAACGGGTGTTAGAAATAGTATAAAACCTATATATAAATCTTATTATTTGAAACTATACGGTTTGTTTAGTAAAAACCTGACAACAAAGCCGGTACAGGAACTTAACTCAAAGTAACAAATTTATTAGTCTGAAGAGCTAGATTAATTATCGGGATAATAGAAATTGTACTAGAATTATTATGAACATAAAATTTTATAAGTAACACAATATATCAGTATTTCACCTTTCACCTGGTACAAGACCCGAACTAACTTTATCAACCGAACAACGAAACAATAAGACTAGTAAATTATTTAGGCATATATAACTCAATTTAAAGTGTTGGGCATTATTTTTTATAAAAACTTATATATATAATTATTAAAGTTTATAAAATTTTATAAAAATTACATATTATTTATAAAAAAATATAACACCAACCCCCCTCCCCCACCCAACACACCCCTCACGGCTATATGGGGTATTTCCCCATGCCACTAATCTTTCACTTGTGTGTTGGCACATTGTGGGTTAGTTTAATGTATAATGGGTGTAAGATCATAATCATATAATCAAAACCAACACCACATTCATCTCACTGTCATTTCCTGAACATTAAAGCTCAAGAACACTTCCTTTTCCCTTCTTAAACATCCGTCAAGACACAATCATTTTCACCTTCATGTTTTTAAAAAAATCCAAACATAAGAACCTCAAGCTTGATGAATATCTAAGGAGCTTGCAAGGATTAGGAGCTCACTTTGGAAGCTTGAAACTATTGATCAACCCATTTTCTTCATCTTTTAGATCATCCCTAGCCTTGTGCTAGTAGTGAGACCTTTAAAGCTCATCTTATACTTTATATTTTATAAAATTACACAAGATCATCATAAAAGATATTTAAAAACTAACTTGAAAAATACAAATAAATCTATGATCCCTAACATCAATATGTGAATTTCTTGATGATTTTGGATGATCTTGAATTTATTATAACTCGTAAACTTGAATCTTCTAAATTTATGGATAAAAAGATGATCTAAACACATGCATATTTAGATTAGCAAGATTCATTAACAAAAATAGTCATGAACATGATTTATATTTTAAAGATGATCATACAAGTTATAGATTACTAAATAAAAGTTATGATTTAGAAATTTTGTCTAAGAGTGATAATAAAGTTTCCATTTTAAGAAAGATTAAAACTATAACAAGGTCAGGATATTTTTGTTAATACATTATGTATAATATTTTGTGACCGAAGATGATTTGATTTAGAAAAATGATTTAAAACATGTTTCTAAAAACTTGGGAAACTTATATTTTAAAGGAAACTATGCAAAACTTTATAAAAATTAATCTTGATTAAGACGTGGTTAAACTAACAATTTTGTGATTTAATGTGATTAGGAACTTTAATCATGTTTAAATAAAGGTTTGGATGAAAAACTTAAGAATATAATTATTTATGTTTACTTAAACTAAAAAGGAGAAATATATATTTTTTAAATATTTATATATTTTGAAATCACCTAATTTCTGTACATGCCTTTTTGTATAAAAACTATATATTTTGATCATGTTAAATCAAATACAAAAATATATAAGTGTTCAACTTTTGATAAGATAAAATAATATATCAGACATTCGGACAAAATAAAGTATATGGTATAAACGAAACAAACGACAAAGACAAAACGAATAAAATAATCGACGCGAACATAACGGTAAAAAAGAAACAAATCAACCGTTACACATATTTACTAGGATTTATAATAATTTAATTTATAGCTAATAGTTTTTACAAATAAATTTTTATTAGTTATAACAATTGCTAGTAAATATTTTAAAAACTTGGATTAAGCCTACCAAAACTAATATTTTGGACTAAGCCCATTTTCATAAAAATTATATTGGGTTGAACATATTTTTATAAAATATACGGACTAGCCCATTTATATAAATTAGTTTTGGCTAGGCCCACTTGTATAAAAACCAAACTTTTGGCTAAGCCTACTTTTATAAAAATTTACATGGGCTAAGCCCACTTATATAAAAGTTAAGTTTGGGCCAAGTCCACTTTTATAAAGACATAAATTTGGGTTAAGCCATTTCTATAAAAACTAACTTTGGGCTAAAGCCCACTCTTATAAAACTAAAATTGGCCTAATCCAATTTCTGTAACTATTTTGGGCTAGGTCCAATCTTTCATTTTTAACTTGGGCTAGACCCACTTTTACAAACCAATTGGGCTTAACCCACTTTAAACAAAATTAGGATTGGGCTAGGCCCACATACATGAAACGAATTTGGCTACGCCCACACATAGTAAGCAAATTGGGCTAGGCCCATACTTACAAACACTATTGGGCTAAAACCATATGTAATGAACTTGTAGATTAAATTATTTACAATTAAATTATGGACTAGTTCCATTTACATGAAATCAATCTAGGATATATATATGAAAAATATATATATAATATATATATATGCATATCAACAAGGAAAAACCAACAATTACAAGTATGAAATTCAAGATAAATATTTGTACGAAAAAACGAAAGAAGCCTAAGTGTCTAATAGATTAGAACACTTGTAGGTCGAGAAACGATAAAAGTATCAAGAATCGAATAGAGATTTGTACGAAACGCAAATCAGTGAGTTCATGTTTCCCCTTTTATTTTTAACATTTTCTTATGGTTTTTAAACATGCGGGGATGTATACAAGTTACATTTAATATAGCTGGTAAATGAATATATTTAGATCACATGTGAATAAGGCTCAAGCATTGGGACCATTAATGAATAACAAGTACCGAGGAACAAGGGAATAGATCTATTGGGTTTGGGCGAGCCCCACTCTATTAGGACAATAATAACAGATCGTATTAGAGTGTTTTTGTGTCTAAAACAAGTGTCTCGGACACAATAAATCGTCAAGGGTTGGTTGCCACCTTATTCGGCATACAGATTAGTGTCCTTGCAATACACTAATGATCTTACAAGTTTCATTAAGCTATATTGAATGAATTTATTATTTCAAATGTTTTTTGAAGATTCATCAGATACAAAAATTTATAACATGAATTCACCGGCTTTTGTTGACGTTGTTTTCAAAATTAACATCTATTACAGGAAACTAGTGTATGGCCTTCGGGGAAAATCTTGTTCGAATGTTGTGAAGTCAAGACTTTATGTTTCATCAAGACTTTTGTTGTTATGTTTTATAAACATATGTTTAAATTTTAAGTAATATTGTTAAACTTGTGGTATGTTTTAAAGACAAAATTTATTATATAAATTCTGTATTAAATAAAAAGTATGGATGAACGTTTTGTGCTGTAATAAAATTGTCATTTACTTGGTTGAATGCAACGATTGCCGCTCTGGCCACACCTCGCAACATGCTTCCGCTACATCGGAAACCGGGGTGTGACATATTGCTCTAGGGACATGATTAATTCCTTTCTTTTAAGATGATATAGAACACTAAGTATAGACACTAAACTATCGTGCTCAAAGCTTCAACTATCAAGTGTCAAATAGGCTCATGACTGCTGATGCACTCTAGTTTCGGTTTTGTTGTGTAGCTAAACTTCTTCACGGTCAATTAAAGACAGGACTACCAGTTTTACTTAAGTAAAATAACAGCAAACACTTTGGAAAAATAACTTGGAGAGATTTGACGATATATGGTCGATTCTTATGGGAGAAAGTTGAAGTTTATAGTGAATTACAAATGGTAGATTATTTGGTAATTTGCAGAACCTAGTCATTTCCAGTTTTGATTTTTTAAAGAGTTAAGCTTATGAGTTATAAATCTCTTATATGAGTTTTGCATTCTACAAACACAAAAATTGAGTTATGACTCTCTTATATGGGGTGGCGCAGTGGTAAGTAACTGCTCAATCCAACTGGTACTGGATTATGCTTTTAACCCTCATAAAGGCCACCTGCATAGCACAAAATGCTTTTATCTCGACTCACTTGTTAGTAGGGCTATTGGTAGAGTCTGAGAGTTTTGGTCCCTCATAGTATTAAAAAATTAAAGATTTGATCTTTGTTGCGTATTATTACTTGCATATCAGTAAACTTGCACATGTTTCAGGATGATATCGCATTTGACAAATAAAGTGAACCTTTTTGCTTGTTGTTTCATAAATAGTGCGTATGAACATGTAAGTGTGTTGGCATATCATACACCTTGTTGCATCTATAATCAATATTGCTTTGATTCATAAAACTATGTGTTGCTTGCTTAGGTGGTGCCATGATATTGGTTATGAGCATGCTGCAAATAAGCCTCTACTAAAAACCGTTTTCTAGGTACAAACTTTTAGATCTTTGTTTTGTTCTTCTATTTAATTGGAACTTCATCAATCTACTTTGAAATGTTTTGTTCCCAAGCAAGAAGCCTGACGTGGTGGAGTATGGTTATAATTTTTGTTATATTTTAAGCACTTTTTACTCGTCGATCAAGCTTTAAATTTATAAAACATGATACAATACTATCACTCTACACACGTTAGGGCAAGTACACCCATCGTAGACGTAATATAGTGATGGTAAGATACCAAGGTCGTCCAATGACAAAAGAGGTTTTAATACCGGTTTATCGTTAACGTCTAATCTAAACAAATTCTTATAAAAGTTTTTAAAGTTTTAAAAGGTAAAAACTAAATGTAAGAACGTAAAGAAATAAAAACAAATAGACAGGTAAGAATCACTTGGTTTCAACTCTTCTTTTATTATATATATATATATATATATATATATATATATCCCTTGATGATTTCCACACTTTGGGCTTTTTACGAGATTATCTTAGTTATAGTAGTAGGCCCCTCTTGTGAAGGCGACGTTACCCTCAACATATTTGTCTGAGTCAGCAGGAATACAATCCCGCAAGGTCGGAATATTGAAAGATAACTAAATAAGTCATTAATGTGAAAAGTGGTAGGCCCCTCTTGTGAAGGCGACGTACCCTCGACCATATTGGTTTGAGTCAGCAGGGACACAGTCCCGCAAATCCGGATAAAGTTTGAATAGTAGTTTATTTATAAGCGGTTCAAGTGGTTCTTACTTCCCTGATTTGATGCTATCTCCCTCAAGATAAGTCCTAATAAGCTTGAACAAAGTCCGCGCAAACACCCTTCTAACCCCCTTCCAGGTAGTTAATGCGCTTTATATAGATTGTAAAGACACGTATGAGTGAATCAATAAAACATGAAGAACTGTTTAAAAAAGTTAATTTTCAATATGAAAAACTAGTTATTAAAGTCATTAATACCCAAATAAAAAGTTAACTAAGATTGGAAATCAAACGTAATACATAAAAGTTTGTCTTCACCAAGTGATGTAAGAGATTTAGCCAATCCTGGCCTTTGTTTGAGGAGAACTCTTACGATCAATCTTGGATCCCGAGACTGCTACATACTCTAAATGATGAAAAATGGATGATAGTGGTGGGTGTTGGTGGTATAGTGGTGGTGGACTGATGGCAAGTGTGAGAGAAGTGGTTTGCCAAGTGATGCCCTTCTCTGAACCAATCACCTCTATTTATAGTTGAAAAAAGGAGGCGACCATGGCCCGTGGGCTTCATTTTCTCTCCCTTCATTAGTTGCAGATGTTAGGTCTTGTACTAACATGCCCCATGGTGACACAGCACGGCCCCGTGGTCAGTGTACTTGGTGTACTATCATAGATTCTGCGAATCTTAGAGTTGACCATGGCCCGTGTTGTCACACCCCAACCAATGGCAGAATCATCGGAGTGAGACGAACTAGATTATTCGTGATATCATAACGCTATTAGTGACAATATTTAAATTAACAACCTATTTATTTCATAGCATCAAAATTGTCATGGTTACATCGAATCTTCAAATACAAGAAACAACAACGAAACAAATTCAACAATAACATAATGATTAACTTAGTGTTCTATGCGTGTTTCTATGCCATTCCTACTAAGTTCCATCATAATAACTTCATCAACCTGCAACATGTTAAAAAGTATAGTTCAATGACAAGTATTGGCGAGTACACAAGGTTAATATCATAGCATAAGTATACAATCCGTTTAAACAAATCCACATGAATAGCTAGCCTACAAGATAAGTGTAAACAAGGCAGGTGAATCTATAAGTCAATCCTCTAGTGTACCGCAAAATAGATTACAACTTAACATTGACCACAAGAATACGGGTGGTGCGTTACTCGTATAGCGATATACATGTTAAGAGAGGCTCGATCATAGTTAATGACATTTAGATCACCTTAGAATATACCAAGTAACAATTCAAGTAGCATAAGACTAAAGCATGTTGATGGATTGTTTGTGTAAAGAATAAAGTGTGATTTAGTGTAGTTTTACTAAATTAGCATGTTGCAACCAAATAGTGGAAAGCATATAAACGGGTCGAGTGTACTCACGGTTTTGCAAAGTAATATCCGTGAGAGTGTTAGGTTGATTTAGGGGAAGGAACACCAAGTTTATCCTATACAAGGCAATGTAGGTGTGTGAGCATTAGATTGACGGTGGAGTTCAATGAGTTTAGGAACTTAAAATATGCAAGGAAAGTATATATAAGAGAAAGTATTTATCTAGACATTAACGCTCGTTTCTGACACTAATAAGCCCCGAAGGGTGAATGTGTTTTTATGGGTCATGCCCAATAGAATCGTAACGATTGTTAGGTCTAAGATAAAATAACCTAATTTTAGGACAAATAACCATTTGGTCATGGTCAAAGGTTCGGTTATATTAAGTATTTACATATAGTTATAATATTACTAATTTATCATATAGTTCATAGATATCATGTAAGTCATATAAGTCATGCATGGAGGTAGGAGGATAACCATCCTAAACCTCTTTCATAAGATTCACCATTACACAAGACCGACACAAGGACAATCCGGATGGTCAAGAATTGTAGAAGTCATCAAGTGAGGAGTGGATTGAATAGTTGAATGGCCAAGGCCTTCATGTAATCACACCTACACCAACACAAGCTTGTAAGCTTGGATGGCTCAACACTTGTGGGTTTGAAACCCTAGTAAAAACCACAAGTTTAGAGACAAGTTATGCGTCTTGATTGTTTGTGAAAAAGTCTAGCTTAACACACTAACCATAAGCTTGGTTAGTGGCATAAGTAGCATAGATTTGTTATGTTAAAAATAAGTTCGAAAAAGTTTTATAAGTTATCTTCCAAAACAGAAAGTTTGGCCCAAAAAAGGTTTGATTCCACCTTGGTCTCCATGAAAAACCTATGGTAACATCCATAGGGCTTAGCAAACAATGTTGAGGAAGAAAACAATGTGAAAACATTGAAAAACTTGAAGTGTGAAAGATAAAAATTTGGGCAGAAAGTTTGTACACTTTTGGACCTCAAAATGGTGTGGTCTCACCTTAGTTTGCACAAGAAAACTTGTGAGAACCTTCCTAGAGGTTTTCCAAGAGTGTTAGAAAGAAAACAAGGTAAAAAGAAGAAGAAAATTGAGTCGAAACTCACTTGCAAGCTATTGAGTTTCAGCAGAGAATTCTGAAGTTTAAGGACTTGTTTGAGGAGTGTGGAAGCTTGTAAAAGTGAGAAATGGGTGGAGGAACTTGTGTTTTATATAGGGGAAGGATTAGGGTTGCCATAAATACAATTACATGGAGTTTGAATAAAAACAAAGAAGAGGGAAACCCCCTTGAGCTTGCGGTCGCAAGGGCTGATTGGATTTTTATTTTTTTCTTTTAATTAATAAATTGAAGCATTTAGGGTTTTTAATTGTTGTATATGATATATAAAACAAGTATGGGTCTTGTAATGGCCTATGTTATGCACACTATTGTTTTAAAACCCTCAAAAACAACTAAGTAACAAACATCTTTTAAACATAGTGCGACAAGATTTACGTGATAATGGAAGCTTGAATTCTTTGAATAAAATCACTAATTGTCTTGCTTGGGTTTAGTATAAGATTTATAAACATTCATCAAACATTTACACATCGTTTTGAATTGATTTATGATGAAATAAAGTATGGTATGATCATTAGTTTAAACATGAATATAGTTTGCGAATTTAGTATAACTGATTAATCTTGATTACAATCAAAGCCTTAGAATACAATGAATTGAAAATAAAAATACGATTACAAGGTTTGGACTTTCCAAAAAATAGAAACACGAGGCGATCTTACTAAAAATGGAAAGATACAAATGTGAAGCGTTACAGTCTCCCCTCCTTTAGGGAGTTTCATCCCGAAATTTAGGAAGACGTAACGAATAATTGCGGATGCTTAGACTTCATGTCGCTTTCAAGTTCCCAAGTAAACTCAGCTCCACGCTTTCCTTCCCATTAAACCTTCACGATAGGAATTCAATTGCGCCTTAGTTGCTTAGTACCTCGATCCATGATTTCAACTGGTTTTTCCACTAAGTGCAAAGTCTCATTGATTTGAAGATCTTCAAGTGGAACTTGGAGTCCTTCTTCAGCGAGACATCTTTTTAAGTTTTAGACGTGGAAGGTAAGATGAACGTTGTTGAGCTCTTGTGGTAGTTCCACTCAGTAGGCTAACTTGCCAATCCTCTCGAGAATCTTGAAAGGACCTACGTAGCGAGAAGCGAGCTTTCCTTTTTTCCCGAAACGAACCACACCCTTCCAAGGGGATACTTTGAGAAGTACAAAGTCACCAACGTTGAGTTCCAAAGGCTTGCGTCTTTTATCTGCGTAGCTCTTTTGTCGGCTTATAGCTTTCAGCAAGTTGTCCCGAATCTGTAAAATCTTGTCCGTCGTCTGTTGTATGAGCTTGGGAATGGTGATTTGAGCTTCCCCGATCTCGTGCCAACAAATAGGCGATCGACACTTGCGTCCATACAATGCCTCGATTGGTGCCATTTGAATACTCGTGTGGTAACTGTTATTGTACGAGAATTCGACCAAAGGCAAGTGCATGTCCCAGTTGCCACCAAAATCAATTAAGCAAGAACGAAGCATGTCCTATAGAGTTTGGATAGTAAGCTCGGTTTGCCCATCGGACTGAGGATGGAAAGCACTACTAAGATTGAGTTGAGTACCAAGGGCCTTTTGAAATGTTTCCCAAAGGCGAGAAGTGAAGCGACCATCACGGTCGGAGATAAAGTCAACGGGGACACCGTGACAACAGGTGATTTCATCCGTGTAGATGCAAGCCAACTTCTCAACTCGGTAGTCTTCACCTATGGGAAGGAAATCAGCAGACTTGGTCAAACGGTTGATGATTACCCAAATACTATCGTGACCAAACGATGTACGAGGAAGTTTGGTTATGAAATCCATAGCAATACTCTCCCATTTCCAAACAGGAATTTCTGGTTGTTCGAGTAAGCCAGAGGGTCTTTGATGCTCGGCCTTAACCTTGGAGCAAGTAAGGCACTTCAAAACATAGCAGACGATATCTTTCTTTATTCCAGGCCACCAATATGATGCTCGGAGCTCGTGATACCCTTATCGGCCCCATGGTGAATAGAATATCGAGATTTATGAGCTTCACTCATCAAGATGTCACAAAGATTATCATGGTTAGGAATCCAAATACGGTCGAGGTAGCACATGATGCCATCGGGTTTGGTCACGAGTTGGTTTTCAGCACCACATGACAACTCATTATCGAGGTTACCCTCATTAACGGTCGAGTATTGTGCCTCATGAATCATCTCTTGAAGCTTTCCCAAGGTTTGGTAGCAACGCACACTCTTAACATGAGTTTTCCGACTAAGTGCGTCGGCTACGACTTTTGCCTTACCAGGGTGGTAGCGGATATCGTAGTCGTAGTCGTTTAATAAATCCACCCAACGAACACTGACGCATGTTGAGTTCTTTTTGGTTAAAGATGTGCAATAGGCTGTTATGGTCAGTAAATACCGTACACTTTGTACCATAAAGGTAGTGTCGCCATATCTTTAACGCAAAAACAACTGCACCAAGTTCAAGGTCGTGTGTAGTATAATTTTTCTCATGAATTTTTAGTTGACGTGACGCGTAAGCGATAACCTTGTCTTGTTGCATAAGAACGCAACCAAGACCTTGTCTTGAGGCATCGCGATACATGACAAAATCGTCGTTACCATCGGGAAGGGTTAGGATAGGAGCATTGCAACTTGAGCATTTGAAAGGACTCCTCTTGTTCGGAACCCCAAACAAAAGGTTTATCCTTTTGAGTCAAGGAGGTGAGAGACACGAGAAACGAACGAATTTCGGACGGAGTCTTAGGAGAAATCCAATTTTTCACCGTCTCGATTTTCGTGGGGTTAATGTGAATAACAAGTTCGTTGACGACATCACCAAGAAATTGAACCTCTTTTAACCAAAATTCACACTTGGAGAACTTGGCGTAGAGACGTTGAGTACGCAAAAGCTGAAGGATAAGACGCAAGTGTTGCTCATGCTCCTTTTGCGTCTTGGAATAGATTAGGATATCGTCAATAAAGACGATCACGAATCGGTCAAGATAAGGCTTACACATGCGATTCATCAAATCCATAAATATGGCTGGTGCGTTGGTCAAACCAAATGGCATGACCACAAACTCGTAGTGCCCATAACGTGTGCGAAAAGCGGTTTTTGGTATATCTTCTTGGAGGACTCGAAGTTGATGATAACCAGAGCAAAGGTCGATTTTAGAGACACAAGTCGCGCCTTGAAGCTGATCGAAAAGGTCGTCGATGTGAGGGAGAGGGTATCAGTTTTTTACTGTAAGCATCTTGAGCTCACGATAGTCAATACACATGTGAAATGATCCGTCTTTCTTTTTGACAAACAGATCGGGAGCGCCCCAAGGAGATGTGCTAGGGCGTATGAAGCCCTTATCAACAAGCTCTTGAAGTTGACTAGACATCTCTTGCATCTCCGAGGGTGCTAGACGATAGGGGGATTTTGTGACCGGAGTTGCACCAGGGATGAGGTCGATGCGAAATCAACACAACGAGCAGCAGGAGGACCAGGAAGATCCTCAGGAAAGACGTCAGGGAATCATGCACAACGGGAACTTCACTCACTCTTGGACCCTTTTCCTTCTTTTCCACAATGTGGGCAAGAAAGGCGAAGTATTCCTTACGCAAGTACTTGTTCGCTTGAATACATGCCATAAGCTTGAGACATTTGGAAGGTTTCTCGCCATAGACGTGTAAGGAATCATTACTGGGAAGGGGAAGACGAATGCATTTTTCCGAACAAATAACTTCAGCACGGACTCGGCCTAGCCAATCCATGCCTACTATGATATCAAAACTACCCATTGGCATAGTATGAGGTCAATAGAAAACGTATGATCATTGAGGTTTAAAGAAGAATTAGAAAGAACAGAATCGACGGTGACAGATTTTCCGTCAGCGACTTCGACTTCGAATGATTTAGGCAACTTAGAACTACTACACATAAGCAAAGGTTCGAACTCAACGGATACTAAAACTTTTAACCGCACCAGTATCAAATAAACACGTAGCGTAAACATTGTTAACAAGGAACGTACCTGATATGACATCGTTTGAGTTTTGAGCTTGGGTGGCCGTGATGACAAAGACTCAGCATTGAGCTTGCTGTTGCTACTGATTGTTGTTGTTACGCTGCGGGCAGTTGTTGGCGAAGTGATTTGGGTCTCTGCATCTGAAGCAGACACGAGCGGCAGGAGCAAGGGGTCTATTTTGGTTGCCGGTAGGGTTTTGAGGAGGTGTGGTGGTCATGGCTCGGGCTTGGTTGATGGGGGCTTGAGGAGCATTCCGGCACTGTTGGGTAAGGTGCCCATACCTATTGCAGATGGTGCATAGGCGGCATGGGGTGGTAACCGGGTGATGGAAAGGACAGGTGTTGCACTTGGGATGGGGTCTGGTGTACGCTTTCTTAATGGGTTGGGGTGCGGGCAAGGCTGGCTGGTGGGGGTTTGGTGAAGTGACTACCACGTAAATTGGGCTCGAAGCCTTCCGCTTCTTGCCCTTGGTGTTGCTTCTTGGGGGTTTGGGCGAGGCAGGTTAGGTAATGGCTTCAGTGGTTACTTGGTGGGCTTTCCTTGTAGAGCCTTGGCGGCTTCATGAGGGACTTGGCAGTTGTTCAAGTGAGCAGCCAGTCGAAAAGCTTCCTCGAGGGTGTTGGGGGAGGTGGTATCGACTAGGTCAACGAGGTTAGGAGGAAGGCAACGTATGTATTTAGCGACCGCTTTCTCAGTAGTGTCGACTTGACTTGGGTAAATCGAGCTTAATTTCTTAAAACGGGCCATGAGGCCATCGTTGTCATTCCCCACTTGCCGGAGGTTCCAAAACTCAGTCTCGAGTCGTTGGAGTTCGTGAGGGGGGCAAAACTCCCTTTCTATTAACGTCTTGAGCTCGGCCCAAGGGAGGGCGTGGGCGACTTCGTTGCCACGAGCGCTAAGCTTGGAAGTCCACCAATCAAGAGCTCTCGATCAGAACACTCCCGTGGCGTTCAAGGTGCGCAAATGGTCGGGACAACCACTTTGGAGGAAGGTTAGTTCAATGGCGTCGAACCATTGTAGCAGTTTAGTGGCTCCCCTTCGCTGGTGAAGGGTAAGGGATTGCAAGAACACAATTGTTTATGTATGAAGGTGGTTCGGGGTGGTTCGGCTTTGGAGTCAACAGAGGTATGAGGTGATTCAGCGTTAGGTGGGGGCTGTACCTTGCTGACTATTTCGGGGATGACCTTAGCCATTTGCTTAGCCATGAATTTCATGCAGTCCTTCTTTGACATGGAGTCGGATTGGGACTTCGACTTGGAATTTGACTTCCTTCTTCCCATAACGCTTTGAGAGAAAGACATCCAAATTGTTTGACAATGAAAGATACATTAGGCTTTGATTGTAAAGTGTTGTTATAAAGAAAATTATCCGTTTTGAGCACATAAGCATCATGTAACACGTAAAATTTCACATAGATTGCATAAGCATGTTTGCATTCAAAAGCATATACACGTATGATTTTCATAAAGAAGTATAAATTTAGTTGGTTCACGAGAATTATTATTATTGTTTTTGGTTACGAAGGGCGTGCGAATCGTGCATCGGGTTCGAAATGAACGAGATAACAAGTACTAAAAACACATAGAAATCGAAATAGCATAAAAGAAAGGATCAATAAAATATCGAACTGTTTCGGGTTGAAAATGTTTGACTATTCCAAAGTGAATTGAGATCCTTTCAAATTAGAGAAACGTGCTTTTGCCTATAGGTAAAGTGCTCTTGTCGAGAAGCGATTAACGGAACTTTACCCTTCAAGTTACTACACGTCTCTAACCGATCGAAAAATTGAAACTTTGGGGAGATTGAAAATCGAGGAATGGGACTAGTTGACAAGGTGTGGGTATGACCCCTAACTTGACAACATTGTACCCTAGGTGTGATTGGTACTTACCAAATGGGAAGCGTATTCCGACTCGTTGGTGCGGGTCCACTAGAGTATGAAACGGAAATTCCCAACAAGATGTGGATTTCATTCCTAACTTGATGGTGTAATTTCGTGTAAAAACCAAATTCGCGGATTGAGAGTGATCACCAAAGTGCGGGTTTCACCCCTATTTTGGTGAGATCGTCTCATTTGTAGTTTGAGTGTCTTCAAGTCTTCAAGTGTGTAAATTGTGTAAGTGTCTTAGGAAAAACACATGCATATATTTAAGACACGAGAAATAGGAAGAATTAACATTTTATTCATGAAGTAAGAATGGTCAAGTTGGTCACTTAAACTATAGACTAGGTCAAACATGGCAATTCAACCTAATTCCCTATAGTTATGGCTCTGATACCAATATGTCACACCCCAACCGATGGTGGAAACATCAGAGTGAGACGAATTAGATTGCTCGAGACATCATAACGCTATTAGTGACAATATTTAAATTAACAACCCATTTCATTTCATAGCATTAAAATTGTCAAGGTTACACCGAATATTCAAATACAAGAAACAACAACGAAACAAATTCAACAATAACGTAATGATTGAGTTAGTGTTCTACGCGTGTTCTATGACATTCCTACTAAGTTCCATCATAATAACTTCATCAACCTGCAACATGTTAAAAAGTATTGTTCAATAACAAGTATTGGCGAGTACATAAGTTTAATATCATAGCATAAGTATCAAATCCATTTAAACAAATCCACATGAATAAGTAGCATACAAGATAACTGTAAACAAGGCATGTGAATCTATAAGTCAATCCTTTAGTGTACCGCAAAATAGATTACAACTTAACATTGACCACAAGAATACGGGCGATGTGTTACTTCTATAGCGCTTTACATGCTAAGGGAGGCTCGATCAAAGTCACTGACATTTTGATCACATAAGAATATACCAACAATTCAAGTAGCATAAGACTAAAGCATGTTGATGAATTGTTTCTGTAAAGAATAAAGTGTGATTTAGTGTAGTTTTAGTAAATTAACGTGTTGCACCCAAATAGTTGAAAGCATAAAAAGGGGTCGAGTGTACTCACGGTTTTGCAAAGTAATATCCGTGAGAATGTTAGGTTGATTTAGGGGAAGGAACACCAAGTTTATCCTACACAAGGCAATGTAGGTATGTGAGCATTAGATTGACAGTGGAGTTCAATGAGTTTAGGAACTTAAAATATGCAAGGAAATTATATATAAGCGAAAGTATTTATCTAGACATTAACGGTCGTTTTTGACACTAATAAGCCCCGAAGGGTGATTGTGTTTTTATGGGTCATGCCCAATAGAATCGTAATGATTGCTAGGTCTAAGATAAAATAACCTACTTTTAGGACAAATAACCATTTGGTCATGGTCAAAGGTTCTGTTATATTATGTATTTACATATAGTTATAATATTACTAATTTATCATGTAGTTCAGGTAGTTCATAGATATCATGTAAGTCATATAAGTCATGCATGGAGGTAAGAGGATAACCATCCTAAACCTCTTTCATAAGATTCACCATTACACAAGATTGACACAAGGACAATCCGGATGGTCAAGAATTATGGAAATCATCAAGTGAGGGGGGATTTAATAGTTGAATGGCCAAGGCCTTCATGTAATCACACCTACACCAACACAAGCTTGTAAGCTTGGATGGCTCAACACTTGTGGGTTTGAAACCCTAGTAAAAAGCACAAGTTTTGAGACAAGTAATGCGTCTTGATTGTTTGTGAACAAGTCTAGCTTAACACACTAACCATAAGCTTGGTTAGTGGCATAAGTAGCATAGATTTGTTATGTTAAAAATAAGTTCGAAAAAGTTTTATAAGTTATCTTCCAAAACAGAAAGTTTGGCCCAAAAAAGGTTTGATTCCACCTTGGTCTCCATGAAAAACCTATGGTAACATCCATAGGGCTTAGCAAACAATGTTGAGGAAGAAAACAATATGAAAACATTGAAAAACTTGAAGTTTGAAAGATAAAAATTTGGGCAGAAAGTTTGTACACTTTTGGACCTCAAAATGGTGTGGTTTCACCTTAGTTTGCGCAAGCAAACTTGTGAGAACCTTCCTATAGGTTATTCAAGGGTGTTAGAAAGAAAAACAAGGTAAAAAGAAGAAGAAAAGTGAGTCGAAACTCACTTGCAAGCTGTGGAGTTTCAGCAGAGAATTCTGAAGTTTAAGACTTGTTTGAGGAGTGTGGAGGCTTGTAAAAGTGAGAAATGGGTGGAGGAACTTGTGTTTATATAAGGGAAGGATTAGAGTTAGGATTAGGGTAGCCATAAATGCAATTAGGTGGATTCTGAATAAAAAAGAATAGGGAAACCCCACTTGAGCTTGCGGCCGCAAGGGCTAATTGGATTTTTATTTTATTTTTTTTAATTAATTAATTGAAGCATTTAGGGTTTTTAATTGATGTATATGATACATAAAACAATTATGGGTCTTGTAATGGCCTAATGTTATGGACATTATTGTTTTAAAAGCCTTAAAAACAACTAAGTAACAAACATCTTTTAAACATAACGCGACAAGATTTACGTGATAATAGAAGCTTGAATTCTTTGAATAAAATCACTAATTGTCTTTCTTGGGTTTAGTATAAGATTTATAAACATTCATCAAATATTTACATGTCGTTTTGAATTGATTTATGAAGAAATAAAGTATCGTATAATCATAAGTTTAAACATAAATATAGTTTGCGAATTTAGCATAATTGATTAATCTTGATTACAATCAAAGCCTTAGAATACAATGAATTGAAAGTAGAAATACGATTACTAGGTTTGGACTTTCCAAAAAAAATAGAAACACGAGGCGATCATACTAAAAACGGAAAGATACAAATGCGAAGCGTTACACGTGTTGAACTGGCATGACCCCGTGTTGCTTTTATTTTGTTGTATGTTCTTTTCTGTAGGGAATCTTGACTAGGCACGGCCCCGTGCCTAAGCTATTGTCTTCCTTTTTTTTTTTTTTTTTGGATGTGGATGGGGGTTTGGCAGGTCGTATCAATCCTTCTTCTTTGTATTTGTGTTGGTTTCTTTTGTTTACTAGTTCCTTCTATTCGTTTAAGATTTTTTGATCCTGTAATTTAAAAGTAAACAAAAAAACATGTTTTTTCCTACATTAGTACCGAAAAGGGTTGATTTTATGCCTTGTTTGATGTAATTTATATGTTGTACTTTTCGCACATCAAATACCCCCACACTTGAATCTTTGCTTGTCCTCAACCAAAACTCTATAATGTGGCTTACACACCCAAATAAAATTGGTAGAAGAGAAGTTTTGGGTTTATCTTTGGAGCGTGGGGAATCCAAGTTCTAACTTTATTTTGTTTTAATTTTATATACGAATTTATTCGTTATGATTTTTTAGAACATATTTTAAGAAAATTTATTTGTTTTGGGCATAACATGCTTTTAAAAACTTATATTTAGTTATATGCAAATTTACATACCTCACAAGTGGTCACTCAACACTCGGCCAAAAATGTTTAAGTGAAATCGCTCGGACCCGATGTGGTGCTTACGCCTACCACAAGCTTGACAAACAATCAAATCTCCTACTTTGTGACATTTAATCTTTGTAACATCAAGAGGGCTTTAAAAGGGTAGGTTTTTGCTAGGGGTAGGTATATTTTGGGTATAATGGTGAAAGGCGTACAAGTGTGTTTTCTTGTATAATTTTTGTGGCTTAGAAAAAAAATTTTACCAATGTTTTTTAGCTAAAGTTGAAACTAATCCATACTTTGTTATTTATAGCCGAACTTATTATTAAAATAAATGGTATAAATAAAAATAAGTTTTGTGGATGTGGGTGGTTGTTTTTGCAAAAGTTATATTTTTGCTGGTTTTAGAAACGAAAGGGTTAAGACTCAAAGGGGTTTAGCTAGGGGAGTATTAAAAGGAAAATAAAGGTTTAGAAAAAAATTGGGTCATTGTCCTAAGGCCTCTATCATTTATGTACTTGGATTAGTGTCAGTAAAGTTTGTGAATGTACTGCTTTGGCAAGTTATATATTTGTAAGAACTAAATGGGCTATTCACATAAGAAACGAAAGTTTGAGCAATTAGTATAGATATGTATTTGTATGCTCAGTAAAGGCTCAAAAAACTCACTTTTTGTGGGAAAATGTTATAATGTAAAAGTGTATATATAATCAAATTTTACAAAGATTTGTTATGCCTATTTTTATAATTTTCTTAATTGGTTTGTTATCACGATGCTATCTTCATTGCACAGGGGAAGTATTTAATGCTAAGATTTCTAAAATGTTAGCGCCCGCTAAGTACTTGAATCCCCATGGGTTCTCCTATTACAACCGTGCCATAATTTGAAATTTGTCACCTGAGAAAGAACATGCGAAAAAAATCAACATAATGTCGGAGAGTTCATAGTTTGTTCGAAAAAGACTTAAAATAAATATTTTTAATACCTTGTTTAAATATGTTTGAGAAAACGTAATAAAACCATTTTTCTTGGTATCTCAATTGAAAACCTTGTTTTTGTAATACTTGAATAATCGCCGATGTCCGCGTACGACAAAGACAACATACCCGCATGAGCCTATAACCCAAGCCAAGCTAGTAAGTGCCTCGCTAAACCGTTTACTCTAGATGGTAGACTAGCAGGCAGTTATAGTTCTCATAGGTAGCGAGGACTTCACTATACAGTTTTAAGCGACGCTAAGGCCCTTATTGTTGAGTAGTAGACAATCCAGTCCTTGAGTCTTCATGCCTCGCATGAGCATATGTGGGCCTAGCCCACTAGAGTCTTTGTGCCTTGCACAAGTGAGGATGGGCCTAGCCTCTTTAAGTCCGTAAGCAGGACCAACCAGTCCCCTTATTTGTATGTAGGACAAACGAGTCCCGTTGTAACTAGGACAATCCTTTCACTAGTCATGAAAGTCATGCACATTTAAAAAATACACGTGTGTTTTGTAAAACCGGTATGTTTAGAATAAGTCTTTCGTAAACCATTTGAGTTTATTGAAATTCATTTGCAACATGGTTTAGAAATTTGTTGTTTTCGCTCATCAAAATATTGTGTACTTTTGCAAAACTTGCATGTCTTTCCACCCCTGAAAACATTTATAAAAATGTAAAACAGTAAAAAGTAGGGGTTATGAACTCACCTTGAGATCCTTGTGCAAAGCTAGCTTAATATGATTCCATGATGTCGTTCCCAAAACGTGAATTGGCAGCATGCAAACTATAGCATTCCTATCATTCAATAACTTATAAGTTTCTAATAAAAGGGCGTAGCTAAACTATGTGTCACCGAGCTCAACCGAATCGTTAATCATAGGATTCTATGAGGCGTTATTAACTTGATTTGAAATAACCAATCCATTGTTGCTTGATCCCTTTTATAATCCGGATAAACACACCGAGTGATTTAGAATATATATATATATATGTGTGTGTGTGTGTGTGTGTTGTCGTGAAAAGAAATACGTATACCTAACGAGTATTTTGATGAAAACAATACGTTGTACACTCGTATAATGGATTTACACATTTTTCGGAATAGTCGTCATATATATTGACGGATAATAATACGACTCGTCAAAGTGTTCGTAAGATGTGGACATATATATACAGACACACATCTATGTAAACCTAAGTGTATATGTAAATGTAGATACATATATGTATGTATATGTAAACGTCGTGTAGCCAAATACTATCCCGCATCATATCTCGTTTAGATGTTTAAAATAAAATAAGTAGTTATATTTAATTTATAAACTTTTCAAGTTGTGGATGTTTGAAATAAATATATGTCATTATATTTAATGTATATAATCGTAAATTTTCAAACATTTGAAATAAGTATTCATACCTATATTTATTTTATACAAATTTCCGAGTGTTAATTGTTCGAAATGAATACAAATAATATTTATCTCATAAAAGTTTTCGAGTTCTAAGCGTTTTAAAATAAATATAAATAATCATAATTATTTTATATAATTTCTCGGTTTCGTCAACTAGTAACTCGCGTTGTCGAATGTTATAAATTCGTTTTTGTAGGTCGTAAAGCGTAGCCAAAGTAAATATACTTTTATATTTATTTTATAAAAAATACTTGAATCTCGTTAGATGTCATTTTTAGATAATAAAACGCGTTTCATATTCCGGATTTTTACGAAAAACGGGCAGAGTCTCCTCTGTTTTTGGAAGATCCCGACAATCAAAGTGTCTATCTATTTTCAAAACGCAACAATAATTCAATCTCAATATATATAATTTTTCATCAAGTGTGCAAAAAATGTAAACAATCACTAATTGTATCGCTTCATGCTCAGTTCGTGTAAAATAAAGTCTATATAAAACAACGTAAAGAAAAATAACTTGCTTCGTTTAAATTTTTACCGAGTCTTGGGTTGACTGTGTTGACCGACAGTTGACCAGTTGACTGGCTTGAGTAGTTTGACTGAATTGACCCGGTTAACCGAATTGACTTAGTTGACTCGTGGTTTTGACTAAGCTTGACCCTAACCCGCAACTTGACTGGAGCCGTTGACTGCTTTGACCGAACTCTAATCTGATCGAGTTGACTGAGGACCGAAATGAGTTGAACAAACCTTAACCGAACCTGAGTTGACTGTTTTTACCTGGCTTGAACGAACTCCCAAAACTGAACCGATTCATGGCCCAAAACAACCCGCACATTGCCCCACCATCACTGCCGTCGTTGGCCTGCCAGGAGTCGCCGGCGGTGGCTACGCTACTACCCTCTACTGCCTCCTCCCCGTAGTTCCCTATAATTTCGGTTATCCACACTTATACAAGTCGACACCCAAGAAAAGAAAGAATAAAGTAGAAACAAGTCGGGTTCGACTTAGCGAAAAGTCGTCGGACTTTAGATTTTTACGACACTATACAGCAGAGAGTCCTTTAAGCTCCAATCTATGCATGCACGACGAGAAAACTAAAAAATGTCTATGCTAGAAAACGGTCGAAAATTCGCCGGAGTTGATGCACATCACAACAACTTCGTTTTTGGAGAAACGGACACCGCCATCGCGTTGGGAACATTTGATTTAGTGGGGATAGGAGTGTTTAGCCAGAAAAATCATCCCCAGAAAATCGCTGACACTGCCGCCCTGCCTCATTGTTGCAGGCCGCTGTAATCCTTGCCGGACGTCGCCGGCTAGTTCGCCGGATGTGTTATCAGATCCAGCTTGTTTAGAGAGAGAGTGAGAGAGATGAGGGTTTTAGGTTAAACTTTTCTATTTAGAGGTAGGGTTTGTGGTCCTGGACCCAAGGCCTGTTAGCTCGTTTCAAATCATTTGTGCGGCCCAATAGCATTTTTGAGACCCGTTTTCACTCCCGAACTTCGTGTAATGTCGTAAATTGTTATTTTAGGTTCAAAGATATGAAATTACTGTTGGTAGTCGACGTTTGACGCCTTTGTTCGTCAGTTGCGTTAAGATTGTGTAAATGCCTCGTTTGTCATTTCTGATCCATTTTTTTTTTCAATCCGGTTTAAACTGTGAGCATTAAAATTTAAAAGCGAAGCTAAATATATTATAATATATTAGTATCGAGGCGTAACTCGAGTCCGGTGCTTCCGTTTTCTTAATTGCTGGTGCGTTCTCATTTCCGTGGACTCTCGTGTTTGTGATCTGACTTGTGCGGTAGTTCAAATAAATCATGTTACGATCAATATAAGGTAAATATAAGTACACAACTTGTATTCTTAGGCATTGTTAGTATTTATTCGTTGTCAGTTCGCTTAAAATTTGATTGCGCGCTAACGTTCTCGAAATCACCAAATCGCGTAACATGTTGGAACTTTTAAGATCGTTGGTACTAGGTTTTAGTAGGTTTTGGGTAGTTTGTAATAGTTTATTATATTCTAGAAAGTTCAGGGGTTAAAAGTTTAACTAGAAGGAAACTTCTCTGTAGCGGCGTAATTAAGTACCCATCGATATTTAATAATACGCTGAGTAGTTAGTGTGTATATATATATGATCAATGGAAAGCCCTAGTCCATGGTTCTTGGACAAGTTTTGGTGATTTCTCTTGTGTTGGGATTATTGTTCTTGTGCTAAATCTGAACATCCAGGTGCTTTGGTGATTATATCTTTTATGATTCCATGTACAATACTTGTTGTTTGATCCATACAAGAATCTTCATCTTTATCTTTCGGTTTTTCTTAATTTTTCCACATTCAAGCAACTAATCTATTGTTGAATGGATGATAACAATCAAACCTCTGTGATCCAAATCTGTTTTGGGACTCACATTTTTAATTCTTGAGCGATCAAAAAATGGAAATATTTCCTTAAATGGTGTCATCTTTGGAAGAGTATCATCAGGCACACAACAAATACTGTGCTTTAGATCAAAATTTGTCGCCTTTGCGTGAAAGATTAATACAAACCAACACTTAGCAAAATTTTACACTTATCAACATTTTAAAGCGGATGAAAACTTGGGAAAAATGAACAATGTACAACAAACAAAAATTTGGAACTGATGAATCTGGTACGTATGAGACTTTTGGTAAGAAAGAAACTCATTCGTACGAATGTGTCAATCAATAATATCTTACAAATTTTTGGTGGGGATGAAGCTTGTAAACATAGTTCCTCCATTCCAGATTCATTTCTACCCAAAATTCAATTTTTCAAATTTTTACAAGTTTTGATCAAATTGATGGTTTTATTGACAACATACATGACCGATTAACATTATTCTTTGTTCAATTCTAACTTTTAACCATAGCAACATTACAGATCTAAGTTTTTGTACTGTCTAAGTCTGAATGTCAATTTTGGGTCCATGTCTAAGTTATTATATACCTTTTCCATTGTAAGTGTTGTGTACATCAACACCCCAAAGGAAATTTTTGCAGCACTTCGTTACCTAGAACAAATTAACTCTCAAATAAGTGTTTTTGTGCGGAAGTGAGTTTGGAACAAATGAGGACTCTTTCATGCGAACCAACTTATATACGAACACTTTTCTTGGTCCGTGCGAAGGAGTTACTTTGGTGCGAATCAAGGTGTTTTCATACTGATGAGCTCTTCTGTGCGAAGGAGGTTCCTTCATGCGGATGAGACTCATTTGCATGAAATCCCATTTTTTTCAAATTTTAAACATATTACCAGTTTTAACAATCCACTTAGTTAACCAAGTCCAAGTTAATGACCTTAGTTAAACATTTTATGAACAAACTGATGTTTTTTCTATCAATGTTAAGTTCAAACTAATGAACTTGTATTCTTTACCAAACATTTTTCATTTCAGATTAGCTCCCAACCCCTTGTTTTTTAGATTCTGTTCAGAATCTTTGGATTTTGAAAGACCAGCATTCTATCATCGGTAGTTGAAAATAAGATAAAATAAAATCTTTTTAAATTTTTCAAACTTTATGCTAAAATATATTGAAAATCTTTTGGGTTCTGAAATGAAATAACTATGTACAAACATATTTTCTGAGTTTGTGTAAGAGTATCATATCAGTTTTTGAGACTTGTCACTAACACCATTGATTTGATTAAACTAAGTTTTAAACAAGTTACCTAGTTTGTCAGTATAGTTTGACCACTTAAACTTCAACACATGTCTCAATTTTTTCAAGATACGGTAATTAGGTGTCTTAGAGCTTGACTTAACAATGTTCCCCACCTTAGAATATAATCTCGTATCATGATTTCCTAGATTTCATCTTACAGGTGAATATATGATGTGCGTGAATTGAATATATTTTTATGGTTATATTTTTTCTTTCACACAAATTGGGTTTTAAAAATGGTTTTCACTTAAAAACTAACTACACACACAAAGAGCAAGTGTACCCGTCAGGTGGTAGTATAGTCAATCGGTAAGAACCGGATATCAATCCATGGACACGGTGTATTAATACTAAACCCTTGCTACTTTTAAGTCTTTTCAATAAACGAGTTGATTTCTTTGATTTTAAACTATCATGAACAAATAACAATTAACTAACTAAATTAAGGAAGAACGATAATCAAACGAGGTTGCTTAAACTAAGTATCCACTAATAAACATATGACAACAGTTAAGGAAGATTAATGGTGATGCAAGTACTAAATTCAACTACGTTCCCAATCAAGGTTTCTTAGATTTATAAATCTTGGGAAAATTATAATAAGACAACATTCTAATCACCTAAGATTTATTCTTTTAAGTTTACTTGCTAAGTTGATGTTAATCCTTAATAATGAGTTATTTGTTCGTCAAAACTCCTAACTCTACAAGTCAAGGAAAACTAATATGAACAACACACTAATCACCCTAACTTGGTTTCTAGTAAGAGACATCTTCATCATGTTCTTGATATGAATCACAAGCATGGTCATGCTAGATAACAATCTTGGCCTAAATCATCAACCCAACATAAGCACAAACTATAGAATTCATATGAACATTCATATGATCTTTTCAAATTTAAATGCAAGAATTCATACACGTGTTCAAATCACCATTCTAATCATGTTAGCAATTACCATTCCTAGTTTCATGCTATGAATCATATAACAAGTTAACAAGATTCAACAGTCATAATGTCTACATGGGCTTTCCAACACAGCATGTAAATTCTTATGACCAAACATTCAAGAACAAGGATTAAATATGTCACCACATCTATCTTCATGTTATCACATGTTCATTAGCTTCAACAATGTTTAAGCAACACAATTGTTTAGCCCATAAGGCTCATAACTACTAAATAAAATGCAAAATAACGTAAATTGTTCATAAATAACAAGTGGCTAACCAATGTTTAAGACAAGATTTAATGGAAATGAGTTGATCTTCAAGTGATTTAACCCTCCTGAAGGCTCCTTCTTGGCCCAACAAGCTTCCAAGATAGGAATCTTCAGAGAAACGTTCACCAAATTGCTCAACTCCCCTTCAAATGACCTCAAACTTTGTATTTATGCTACTGGCAAGTTGGCACGACTGTGCCACATATTGGAACGGTCGTGCTTGGTAAGTGTCAGATACCCTTTTTAATCTGTTGACTATGTTTGCTTCCAAATCCGGAAAGATCCCGCTCAAACTTCCCCGAGTTGGCACGACCATTCCAAAAGGTGGCACGGTCGTGCTTATCATTAACGTATTCAGCAATGACTGTTTCATTCTCGGGAATGAGCTGATCAGAAGCTGAGGTGACACGAGCATGATCGTTCGTGGACTTGGAACGACAGAGCCAGTTCTTGGACTGGTCTGGTTTGCGCTAATAGTTGATGGTGCTGATGAGAGTTCCGGTCTCTGAGGCTTGGCAGTTTTGCTGGAAAGTTCCATTTTTGATCATTTTTGCTCCAAAAGCCTTCGTTTCATCACCGGGCCGAAGCCCGGACCTGTATTTTTACAAACAACTCAAATGAATATCAAGATAATGAAAATACAATGAGTTCTGCATAAATGGGGAATATTTGACGTTTAAAAGATGTATAAATTCTTATACATTAAACATCCCGACACCTGAACTTTAGTTGTCTCAAGCAAACTAAAACAAAAAAAAAACTATCTTAACGGCAATCATCTCAACTAGCATTTTATAAGCACAAATAAATAAATCGGGCTAAAGCAAAAACGGACTACTCGACATGGAAGGAACACCAAAAATATGTAAAATAAGTTTATGAGCAATGATCCATCTTTGGCATCCCTACAAGTTCACCTTACATCCTGATAATGTTCACACACACTCGGCTAAATATATAGGTGAACATACAATTCATGGAGTATGTTTAAAACACTCGATGCTAAGACGATGACTATGCGATATCATAAGCTTGTGGAAGGATCAAATCTAAACACTCGACTAACACATAACGCAAATCAAGAGGTCTTGCGTGGGTTATAACTTGGTTAGGGTTAAGGGTGTGGAAATGGATTTATAAAAATGGCTAAACGATTATAGTCCGACGGCTCGACTAACTCGAAGAAAAGGAAAAAAATAACTATACAACTTAATGATAACTAACCGAGAGCTAGCTGACCGGTTTAGATTTTCATCTCCCCAAAATTGCTCTAACAAAGCCAATTGATAAGGCTTTTTCGAACTTCTTTTTTATTTTTTAACTTCTCTCTTTGAGATAACTAAGTACGTCTACTTAGATAAAAACTCTTAGCTATGAGGTTGTAACTAGTAAACCGATAAACTATACAAGAAGGCTACAAGTTAGTCATTGACTGAACCGGGCTTTAAACCAAAAAATTGGGTTCAAAAATAAAAGGCTAATTTTGCTATGTTTGGTATTTAGTGGTTTAGAAGAAATGAAAGAGAAAGGCTCAAATTAGTTTAACTAGGGGTGTGATTTGGGTGTAGGACTAAATAAAAATGGTTAAAAATAAAAGGTTTCCTAATGCTTTAATCATTTTTATGCTGTGTGTTTGCTTTGTGGTGTCGAGATGTATACCTAACACAAGTTCTAAATCGCAAAAGTCATCCGGCTCACTCAATCTTTGCCCGCAAAAATATGAGCAAAAATAATTCTAAATCTACAAGGCTCAAAAAATAACTCACGGAAACAGGCGTATTGGGTAGATATCCAAGTCAAACAAGTAGGTAAGTTGCTTGATTTCTCATGCTCAAATTTATACGAAAAAAAATTGTTACTAGATTGTGACCTTTATTCGAGCAAACTCCCTTTTTGCGTTTACCCTTGTACATTTAGCAAAAACACTAGTGCTTATATAGAACTTATGTTGATTTGTTATTAATTATTATATTTTTATTTATTTATTTTTTTTCAAAACGGACAACCAAGAACAAGCTCTAAGTCACCTCCCCACACCTGAATTGTACATCGCCCTCGATTACAACAAAAATCAAGCATATAATGCAAACATAGTAAAAGCGGAGGAAGCGGGAACACAAAAACTCCCCTGAAATGCAAAGGCTAGAATGGGGCAAAAGAAAGCAAGAAGGAGCATCCCCAATGAACTACCACGGCATCCAATCAACCATCACTTCATCAAACCAATACTGCTCACTAGCAAACATAATCAAGTTCACAAGAATTAACCCAACCCAGATTTCCCTTGCCTTTATTTATTAATGTAAACCATTAAAATTAAACATAAGAAATTAAAGTTACAAGACGGAGGAGTGTACGGACAGTGCAAAATGGCACACTCCTCAAACACAAAATGAAAGCAAAATACAAGATGTGCAGCGAGACTAGGATCTCCATGTCAAGTGCGGCGACGGCTACGTGTAGGGAGAACTGAGCGAGTTCACTATATGCTGCCGCGAACTGAAGAGCCAGTCAAAGCTTCGCCGGCTTTGCTCGTACATGTCCTCCATAAAATTTCCCTGCCTATGTTGCTCCAGCGGATCAAATCTACTTCATGCCTCACATTCTACTGATCTAAAGCCAAACCGTCCATACGCCTCCATAGATCAACTACCGACGGCTCAAATGGGCCATATGCACCCTGCTCATAACCACCACCACCGTATCCGCCATACATATACCCCCAGTTTGGGCATCTAAAACCCTGGCCCAAATCATCGAGCTGCATGTGAGGGCCTGCTCTCCTAGCGGCCTCACCCTGCCCGTTAACTAGGGCGTCCTGCATATCCATTCTCGACCTGAGACAGTGATCTCGGCCCAGAAGGCGGCTTTATTTGCATCGGGCTCCCACTCTGGCAGACTACCATGAAAGAGCGCATAATCAATCTCTTCATCGATATACAACCCGAGTATCTGACCGAACCGACTGATGGATTGGTGGTGCCATTTCTGTCCCAGACGGTAGCTAACCCCAACCTGCTTTTCATAGACATCCAGGCATGAAAAGGTGAATCGGAAAGAAGCAAAGAACTCAATGACTAGCTCTGTGTATTATGGTTCAACGATCTCAAAGAGGCAGGTCCATGGTGAAGTCATTGGATCCTCGAACCGCTCGGACTGACCAAGTAGGTCAAGGTCGACAGTCTGTGATACAATGCCCTTCCTTGGCATTGTTGCTAAACCTAAGAAACGGGTGATCCTTCTGCAAGAGTGAACAACAAAATCAGCAGTGAAAACGCGAAAAACCGACAAAAACAGGTTTCTAGACAGTTCTGCACAATCGTGCATGCTTGGTTTTCAACAGGTTTAGTGAAGATTTATGAATTATGAAGTTTTCTAGGTTTGTTCTTCAACAGGCACGATCGTGTCGCACATAAGCACTCTAGTGCCGGACCAATTCTTGGTGAGATTTGGTTGAAATCTGGAAACTGGATGAAGGGCACGATCGTGCCTTCAGACGGCACTCTCTGCAACTTGAGTTTATGGGCAAGATCTGCAGAATCTTCACAAATTTATGAAGAGTAGGATCGTGCCATATGTGGCACGATCGTGCATGATGAATTTCTTGCAAATGTTTTCAATTGAGTCACAGAATTATGAAGAGCACGTTCGTGCCAGGGTCGACACTCTCGTGCGTGACGGAACCGAAACTTGCGACAGCCTAAAAAACTCACCCCAAACCCTGATTTTTTAATACTTTCACTTAGGGGTTTTGTAAATCGGTCAAGTGCGGTTCACAACACACAAAAACCAGGCTTGAATCAAGTGATTTAGACCAAACCCTAAAACTTAAAAGAAACTAACTTGAAGAACACACCCCCAAAATTACTAAAACTAACAAGGAAAGATAAAGATTCGTACCTGGAATGCTTTTTGGGAGGAAAGAATGGCAGATCTCTTGAAGGAAGGAAGGAGGTGTAGAGGATTCGTGAGTGGTTGGAAGAGTTCAAGTGAAGAAGATGAAGATTGAAAGAAGACTAGGGCTTGCTTTTATAGATTCTGAAAAGAGAGATGACACTAGCAGGCCTGGTAGTGCCAAAAACCCTGTTGGTAGTGTTTAATTTCCGGATTTTTTTTACCCTAAGTTAATTATTTCCATTTTTTTTATTTATTCACAATCATTATAACCAAAATTTAAGTTAGAAAATAAAAAGGGGTGAAAAAGAAAAAATAAGGGTGAAGGTGAAAATAAAGTAAAAACCATTTGAACTCGGGCCACTCACGAAACACCTACTATCCAGAAAAAGGGCCGAAATAACATACCTGAAGATCGGCAACGCATTCAACATCCCTCATGACCAGGACGAACCGAAACCTGCAATATAACTAAGCAAACAAAGAAAGATAAAATATAAACCACAAAAACATGCTAAGTTTATTTAGGAGTCTTCAGCTAGACTCACCACCCCGAATTCATTTGTTCGTAGGGTGGAGGGTAACAACCTCCTCACTCTTTTCAACGGGCCCACCAACATATGCCTTTAGTCTATGCCCGTTGAATTTAAACAATCGGCCATCCTCATGGCCTATCTTAAGTTGCTAGTAAACAACTTAAGATGTGAGTTGTATAACAATACACGATCACCCACTCGGAATTCTTTCTTGTCCTTCAAGCGGGAATCATGGAGTGTCTTAGTGTGTTCCTTGTATAGCTTGGAGCTATGATACGCATCATTCCTAAGCTCCCCAATCTCATGGATCTGCACAAACCTGTTCTTACCCGCACCTACCATATCAAGGTTAATTGTTTTTAATGCCTAATATGCCTTATGCTCGAGCTCCACAAGGAGATGGCAAGACTTCCCATAGACCAATTTAAACGGTGTGGTGCCTATAGGAGTCTTATAGGCTGTCCGGAAAACCCACAGTGCATCATCCAATTTCTCGGACTAATCCTTACGACTAGAGTTAATCGTTTTCTCCAAAATACGCATGTCTACTCGTCTGTGGATGATATGGTGTAGAGACTCGGTGTTGCATACCATACCGGGACAATGCCTTCTCCAGCTAAGCATTACAGAAATGTGTCCCATGATCACTAATCAATGCCTTTGGAGCACCAAACGAGCAAACAGTTTCTTTAGAAACCTAACTACCACCCTAGCATCATTGGTGGGTAAAGCTTGCGCTTCAACCCACTTTGATACATAATCAACAGAAACTAGGATGTAGCAGTTGCTGAAAGAGATCGGAAAAGGATCCATGATGTCTAGGCCCCATACATCAAAGACCTCACAAACTTGGATGCCGTTTTGTGGCATCTCATTGCGTGCTGAGATATTGCCTTCTCTTTGGCAAGCATCACAGGACCTCACCCACTCATGAGCGTCACGGAAGATAGTAGGCCAAAAGAATCCCAAGTCGAACACTTTTTTCGCCGTGTTGTTCGCCCCACAGTGTCCTCCTGTGGGTCACTCAAGACAGTGGCGCAGAATATGCCTCGCCTCGTCACCATACACGCATCTCGGATCATCTGATCCGCACCTACCCTAAACAAATAAGGATCATCCCAAAAATAATACTTGACATCCGCAAAGAACTTCCGCTTTTGCTGATAGGTCATCCCTTTGATCAGGATGCCACTAGCTAAGTAATTTGCAAAGTCAGCAAACCACGGGGAATCATCATTTGTCTCGACTCACAGAAGAAACTCGTGGGGGAAATTGTCATTGATGTTGGGCCCACGAATACCTTTTTCCTCGTAGTGCACAAGTAGGACAAATGATCACTGCCAAGTGTTCAGCCCTTTTTTTATCACAGATTTCACTATCAAACTCTTGCAGCAAAAGAATCCAACGTACCAACCTCGGTTTAGCATCTTGCTTGCCGAAAAGATACCAAAGTGCTGCATGATTCATGTACACAATAGTCTTGGAAAGGATGAGATTAGATCGAAAGTTGTCGAAGGCAAACACCATAGCTAGGAGCTCTTTCTCTATTGTGGTATAATGCTCCTAAGCGTCGTTCAGGGTCTTGCCACATAGTAAATTAGGTGAAAACGCTTATCCCTCATTTGACCAAAAAAAGCCCCGAATGCGAAATCACTCGCATCTAAAATCAACTCAAATGGTAATTCCTAGTCAGAAGCTACCATGATTAGGGCACTCACTAATTTCTCCTTCAACAGCTCGAATGATTGAAGGCATTCATCGGAGAAAATAAATTGGGTGTCCTTCTCGAGGAGTTGGGTCATGGGACGGGCTTTTGGAAAAATCCTTTATGAATCGTCGGTAAAAACCTGCATGACCAAGAAAACTCCTAATAGATTTTACGGATGTGGGCGGCTGAAGCTTAGAAATAGTCTCAACTTTGGCTCGATCAACCTCGAGTCCCGCCGGTGAAATCTTGTGCCCAAGCACAATGCCCTCCTTCACCATAAAGTGGCATTTCTCCCAGTTCAACACAAGGTTGGCTTCTTCACACCTAGCCAACATCCTCTTCAGATTCCCGAGACAATGATCGAAGGAACTCCCAAACACTGAAAAATCATCCATGAAGACCTCCATGGAATCCTCGATCATGTCATGAAAAATAGCCACCATACATCTTTGAAATGTGGATGGGGCATTACACAATTCAAAGGGCATTCGCCGGTAGGCAAATGTGCCATAGGGACATGTGAATGTCGTCTTCTCCTGATCCTCAGAAGAGATAGGAATCTGAAAGTAGCCTGAGAAACCATCAAGGAAACAGTAGAACATCCTCCCTGACAGCCTTTCCAACATTTGATCAATGAAAGAGAGCGGGAAATGATCTTTCCTCGTCGCATCATTGAGTTTACGATAGTCAATGCAAACTCTCCATTCGGTGACAGTATGAGTGGGAGTTAACTCGTTTTTCTCATTAGTTACCACTCTCATCCCTCCTTTTTTCGGGATTACCTACATGGGGTTAACCCAAGGAGAATCAGAGATCGGATATATCAGAATTACATCAAGAAATTTGATGACCTCATTCTTCACAACGTCCTCCATGTTCCGAGTTAAACGCCTCTGATGCTGCACTACATTTTTAAAGTCTCCTCCATCAAGATCTTATGAGTACAAAACGATGGATTGATCCCTTTTATATCCATGATCTTCCAAGCGATCGCCTGCTTATGTTGCTTCAAGACTTCAAGGAATCGACCCTTCTCCTCCCCCGACAATCTAGCAGAATTGATGACGGGCAAATGAGTTGCACCTTCCAAGAACACATACTCCAAGTGATCTGAAGCTCTTTAAGTTCAACTGAAGTTGGATCCTCAACGGAAGGGCATGCTTTAGGCTCAGCAACGCGATCCACAACCTTAAAAACCTCGGAATGTGGGGGAGGCACGTAACCTATCAGACAGGTCATCTCTTCGATTAATTTGTCCATTGCAGGTGAACCAAAAGTCTCCCCTCCAAGTAGCTGTGTGTCCACAACATCCTTCTCAAATGTGCTATGAAGATGGTCACTCACATATGTATCAATAGTCTCGATAAAGTAGACTGTATCATCCTGACTTTGTGGATGCTGCATGGATTTCCCAATATCAAAGGTCACCTCCTCGTCGTCTACCTTAAGAGTAAGTCTACCATTGCAGACATCAATCAAGGCTCGAACAGTGGCTAGGACTGGCCGGCCTAAGATAAGAGGAGCAGTTTTGTCCTGATCCATGTCCAAAATCTCAAAATCGACGGGAAAGACAAACTTGTTGATTTTCACCAACATATTCTCAACTATACCTCGAGGATACTTCACTGAACGGTCGTTTAGCTGAATGCTCATACGATTAGGCTTGGGCTCTATCAAGTCTAGCTTAGCAAAAACTGCATATGGCATGAGTGTGGATGGGGATCGAGCTCCCGAAATGAGTAATCGACCTGATCTTGCTAAACTAGCAGAGACGGAATTCATTGCTAGAGAGGTAGGCAAGACGAAGAAGATAGTACTTACTGTTTAACTGCTTCTGTTGTTTTAATGACGTTCAAACACAGACGCGAGTAAAAAAAACTGGTAGAGCTTCGCCGTACCCATTGACAAATCACTAACTAGCTCTAACACAACACTTCCCAATTTATAGGTCGACATGACTCGTACCAAAGTGTGTGTTATAACACTGACCTGACTATACTTCGTACGAACTTGTGCTTCGTACGAGTGAGATACTCGTAGGACTCACATAGATACTTCGTACGAAGCAAACTATCTAAACATGTAAAATTTACTTTTTAACAAATAAACATTGACATGTAAGCTCTAGATACATTACAGACATATCCTAGACGTAGGCAATAGACATTATACACCAACAAACTCCTCCTTGGATGTTGCCGCAGTCTGAATAGTCTTCAAAAATCTTCAACTGGATTTGACTCTAACGCCCTAAAAATCTCTTCACTTGCTTGCGACGCTCCTCAAAAGCAATTGGAGTTTGATCTGTCGGAGGAGGCCGGTTCACAAACTGAAAGCTCCTTAGAGATGCTGTTCTCGCACGCTCTACAATTCGAGCTTCATTTTCTTCTTTTTTCTTCGTCTCTTTCTTTTCAAGCTTCCTCCAAGTTGTCTTCCAATCAGAACCAGAATTTATATCATTTGCGAAACAAACATTGACAATCTTCTGAAATTGGAGTGCTTGTTCTTTATCCTTCTCTTCAAAACTGATCTTATTGTAGAATAAACATTCTATATCCTTCTTTGAACAATTGACTAGCCACATCGAGTCTAGTACTCGAATGCCACGCCATAACCCATATATACGTTTATGGGCTATAACGGCTTCGGTTAGCTCCTCTGTAATCTTCCATGAGTCTTCGTCTGGGTGCACACATATAACAACCTCTCCTGTATTCGACATAATGCCACCACCTGAAGATCGTATAAAAATCCTGCTCCATCCATAACATAGGCATATTTTTAATTACTTTCGTCCTTTTACGACGATCGTTACATCTTTTTCTTTCGTCACTGGATCTATCTTTGTGATGCGTCTAGGAAAGTGAGGTTTCCAGTTAATAAATCCATGTAAAGCTTCCAGCTTGATCAACTTCCAAAGCCTCTGGTCGTGAAATTTCATTTTGAGATTAATCATCTTTGTTTGCACCAATTCTTTAACATCCCAGTAAGGCAAGGACTTGATTTCGCTGAGATATCGGAAGTACTGAATACCAAACTCCCTTTTGATCGCATTGACATTCAACTCTTTGATCCAACCCCAGCTTATGATATCCCCTAGTGATATATCAGCATCTCTAGTAAAGAATGCTAGGGATCTTTTGAATTTACGCTCATCTGGATTAAAGCGAAACCATTTCTTCCTTTGTTCAGCATTTTCAGCAATTGACATTTGCCGAGGAATAGTTCCTTCTCTAGCAGCTTCAGAAACTTTTCTTTGTAACATATCTGAACTCTCCGCTGCGAATAAATTTGCAAAAGTTGGGGAATCATCTGTACCCTGATCGGTAATATTAGTATCGTCATCAGAATCATCTTCCACGATAACTTGGTTATATACATTTGCATCTTCCACATCTTCAAAGACATGCATTCGGCTCAAAATAATCAATTTTGTTTAATTCGTATTCGAAGTCAAACTCAAACTTCTCTTCACTAATTCCAAGCATTTCTGCTATCTCTTCCTTTGAATAACTATGTACAAACTCTCCCTCCTACATGTCATGCTCAAGATATAAAACTATAGGCTTTTTCACGACAGGAACAGAAGATATGACATTTTATGTTAAGATCCCTGTCTGCTGAGCATCAACAGACTCATCAGCTTTATCTGTCTTTCCCTCATCTGTAGTCTGGTTAGCAGAATCATTCAAATACACAGAAACATCTACTTCTTCATTAATATTTGAATCAGTTACACGAAGTCAAAAACCACCAACATTATCATCACCATCTGAACTACTAGAATCGATAATATCAACATCAGCATCCTCTAACTCTGTGTCTTTCTCAATTTCTTCAGCCGTTTCTTCAATTTTTTCGCCAACTTTTTCTTTAACAACCAACTGCGATGTGTATGAGATATATCAAGCGAATCAATATCAACATCCGTTGGTCGTCCTATCAAACTAAACTTCCTTGCCTCTTCATATACAACAATATCCCAACAAGTTACTAGCACAGATTCAGCTTCTGGTGCAGTTTCAACAAACATAGGATCCTCCACAACCTTCGCTTTTCCTTTCCCCTGAGCGTCAGATTGTAGCCTTGCTAGATGTTCCTTTTCGTCAACACGCTCTCGGGCTTCTGATCTTTCAATTTCATCGATTTCTGCCTCAGTATTGACTCCCAGTCTTTTCACCAAAATCTTTTTGAACAAACTCATTCTCCTATCATTCCTTAATCATTCTTCTTCATACTCAGACATTCGTAACCGTAACCATTCTTTCTCTGACACAATACTGGCTAGCATAGCCTCCAACTACTGTTTATCAACAATCAAACTTCCAATACATTCAAACATTTCGAGCTTCTCAGTAGTTAACTCGTTAATTTGCTCTTGGAGTTCAGCAATCCATACAGTGTTCATCATAACCTGCTTCTGCAATTCATCAACCCTTGGATCATCAAATCTAAACTCATCACCTCCAGGTAAATCATCTAAACCAATATCATCAAAAAACGAATGTGATTCATATGGCTGTTGTGTTGCTGCGGTTGTTGCTGTGATTGTTGTTGTTGAGGAGCTGATTCTTGCTGAGGAGCTGTTTCTTGCTGAGGAACTGGTTGTGGTGGAGATGGTATTTGACGAGAAGGTTCATTAACACTTCCTTCAATGATAGGCTCAGTAACATTTTCTTTTGCAATAACATTTGGAGAAATTCTAGCAGCAGAACGTTTCATTCTTCTCTGTTTCTTCTTGACTGGTGTATGAAAAACAACTTCAGAATAAGATTCGGATGGAACATACCTAGTATCATCCTCACCGGTAGCTTTGCATTTCCTTTCTTCAGCTTTATGCTTAAGTTCAGCCTGGCGTTTCTTTTCTATCTTTTGAGCCCTTTTCTTTTCACCGACATGCCTATCTTCAGAATCAGTACTAGAAGATAACACTTCTTCAGCTACTTTTTCTGGCCCAAAAGCTTGACGTTCAATCTATACGGCTATATCGTCAATATTTTCTTCAACATCTGGTTCTTCTCGAAGACCAAAACTTTCTGTTGCCGGAGTAGCTTTCTTCTTTTGAACTTTCGGAGCGGCTGTAGACGTTGTCGCAGCTTTAGGCTTAACACCTTTTCCACCATCTTTTATATACCACGAACTTCATTTTGCTACAAACATAGATAAAGCTTCAAGTTCTTTAGCTTCATCACCACTATCATCCTTTCTCCAATGACATGGTGCTGGTGAAAGATAATTTTTATCAATAATCGCATCGAACATAGGTTTAGCAATAGGAGTCGTCTTAAGGTGTAAATTCATATTTCTCAGTTTACTTACATCCATATGTTCCAGCTTCAACATATCATCCTCACTTTTCTTTAGATCAGGATGAAGATAATCGAGCATCATTTGTACAAATCTTGGATATTGCAAGAATTTCTCCTTTTGAATGTTCTAAATCATTTGCGTGAAAATAACTTTTAAAAAGTTATATGGTAGATTTAGTATTAACACCGTCATCATGCACATTTGGTAATCTACAATATCATCATATTCTCCTTTATGATGACTCAAACCATGAGCTATCACATGAGCCAAATATCTAAATGGTGCGCTCAAGTTTGCTTTCTTGAATGGTGCGGCGTTAACAAATCCAATATAACTAATCCTGTAAAAACAACCCTTCACCATATACTCTGAAAAGCCTGTAGGATCATTCTCGTTGTCTTTAAACTCCAGCACTGTCCGAATCAAATCTTCATTAATTTTAACTTGAACATCCTCGTCATTTATCATTACTGCAGAAATGATGCATATCTTCAATACTATATACAGCTGCATTCCAAAAGAATTCCACATGAGATTGATAAACAGTGTGGCTATCTGTCAATGCTTTGGTAACCTGAATCCGTGTAAGAAAATCTTGTGAAACGGTTAGACAACAAATATTGTGAAACGATGAAAATGCGGATTTCTTGGCCTGTCACAATCATAACAAACAAGTGTTAGAAAAATATTAAACTTTTCAAAATAACACTTTTCATTCGTACGAAATACAGATTTGTACAAAGTAAATACTTAGCAAAATTCTGAATTTTATCTTTTTCTATTTACTTCGAACGAAATATTATTTCATACGAAGCAAACACTTCATCCAATTTTAACGCTTACTTTGTACGAAATATGTTCCTCGTACACAACAAAACAACAAGATAAAGAAAAGATTATTCCATACGAACCAATTCTTCGCACAAAACATCAAAACAATGAAATTTATTCTGTACGATCCATCTCTTCGTATGAAACAAATCGTCGTCCCAAAATGACCAAGTTTAATCTGAACTTAAAACTTGTCGATTTTAACAAATTAATAGTCGATTTTCGGGTTATTAGTCCCGATGTTAACATTTTTGAAGTCAATTTTAAGATTTATCGGTCCAATCTCCCTAGATCTAAGTTCTAAGTCCAAGTTGCTCAGATCTGACATTATAACAACATGATTTCTGCAAAATTACCTTCCCCATTGTAAAAGGTGTGCCAATCAACCTTTCCAATGTGATTTGAATCGAAAATAAGCCAAGAACAAGAATTTCAGTAGATGTTTCATACAAACTTCTCTAACTCGTTCAACAGTTCTTGAGAAACAAATAACCTTTTTTCGTACGAAGTTCAGAAGTTTATATAGTGGAGGCTTGCTTCGTACGAAATAGTTGGTTCCTACGAAATATTGGTTCGTATGAAATACTGATCATTTTATTTCATACAAAATAAAGAATTTCGTATGAATCATCGCTGAAATTTTGAACTTTTGATTTTTATTTTTTTTATTTTTCATTTTATCTATTTTTATCTATTTTAAAACCCACTTGATTAATCAAGTGCAAGTTAATGACCGTGGTTATCTAAATTGCCTACGAAGTCCAAGTTAATGACCTTGGTTGACCATGTTTGACCAAACATATTTATTTTAACATGTATAGTTTCAAATTAATGAACTTTATTGACATTCAAGTAAACTTTTCGATAAAGATTAGCTCCCAACCCATGGTTTCAGATTTCTCTCAGCAAGATGTTGCTATGAATCCAATCGTCAGTGTTTTTATCATCGATAAACTAAAAATAAGACTATCAAGCTAAGGAAACTGAAGATCTTTTTGAGTTTTTGAGATACTTTTTGAAAGTAATAACATATTTTTCTGAATTTTGCATTTTAGACGATCATTTCAAGCATATATACAAGTCATCAGTACTGTTGATCTTTAAACAAATTTACCAAGATTGCCAATATATTTGTCCATTTAAACATCTTCTCATTTCTCAACTGTTTCATGATATGTTAATATAATATTAGGAACATGAAATAACTGTGTTTCCCATCTCAGAATATACTCCCGCATCGAGATTCCAAGAATGTCATTTTACAGGTGAATATATCAAATTGATATCTGTATATAGGGTGAGTGCGAGACTGTGAGAGCTCAGGTTAGTACTTCTGTACAAACAGAGAGATGAAGGCTCGTCTTTAGGTGGTGTTCCATAAAGGAATCTTTTGAACTGCAGATGTGGTAATTGCTTATGACATATCCATATTTTCATGCAGCTTTTTGGGAAATAATGCGAAAGTATTATAGGAGTTTTAGGGCATTGCTTCCGCTCTCTCTGAGAACTCGGATAATACCCCCGATATCAATCAAATATAAAGACGTAGTATCGCAGAATCTGGCATTCTCTCAAACGAAATTTCGGAGTACTAAGTCCATATATCCGAGAGATGTTAACCCACAAGTTATTCAGTTTTCTTTTAGGTTTATATCTTGAATACACTTTACTGAATGAGTAAAGTCTATTGGCATATCCATATTAAGAATTGCTTAATCACTTTTAAATAGTACATTTCTTTAGCATACTGTGACTATCATTTTTTATTTACTATGATCACTCTTTTTCACAAAACTCTTTTTTGTTCTTTTAAAATTGGTTTGAATTTTCCTCAAACATTCTCCCCCTAAAATCAAAAACATATTTTTTGATTTTTAAGAATTTATAAGAAAGGATGTACAAAAAAAAAGTTAACCGATGACAAATTCACATTAGGTCGTCATCATCCTCAAACTCAACCTCAAATATATCCCCTGAGATCATGTTTTCAAAACCATTTAGCTTTAACAAATTATTAAACTTTGTTTTATAAAAAGCTTTGGTATAAAAATCTGTCTTTTATTCATCAGTGTGGATTTTCTCAAGCCATACCAACTTTTTCTAGTTGCTATCACGGATAAAGTGGTGTCGAATCTCGATATGTTTAGTGCGTGAGTGTTGGCATGAGGTTTTAATAATATCGATCGCGGCATGATTATCTACATAAATTGGCGTATCAAGAAATTGCAAACCAAAGTCTCTCATCATTTGCTGTATCCAGAGAATCTGAGCACAACAACTGGATGCCGAAACAAATTCAGCCTCACAAGTAGAGAGAGCGACCCCAGTTTGTTTCTTGCACTACCACGTTACCAAACGGGTTGGCAGCCGGCCGTTGTAGACTTTTTGTTCAGTTTGCAGCAACCGAAATCAGAATCCGAGTATCCTGGAAGATTAAAGTTTCGTCAACTCTTTCTCCAATAAGATCTGGACAAATGCCGTGATTTGCAGCTAACGGGGTAGATGCTGGTTTAGCTCCTATCATATTGAATTTCTCCAATATGTCATGAACATATTTTCTCTAATGAATAAAAATACCATCAAGCAACTAATCGACCTGAAGTCCTAGAAAGAATTTCATGTCCCCCATTGCGCTCATTTCAAATTTGCGCTTCATGACTTCGAAGTCTTTACACGGCTTATCATTTTTCGATCCAAAGATAATATCATCCACATATATCTGTACGACGATTAGATGCCCGTCTACTTCCTTTGTGAAGAGGGTATAATCTACTATTCCCCTTATAAAGCCATTATCCAGAGGATTACTCCATAACGTTTCATACAAAGCTCTTGGGGCTTGATGAAGACCATATAAGGCTCTATTCAGAAGGTAGACTTTATCTTTGTGCACTGGATCAATGAACCCCGATGGTTGACGACGTACACCTCCTCTTTTACTTTTCCGTATAAGAAAGCAGATTTAACATCTAATTGGTACACCTTGAACTATTTCCATGAGGCAAAGGCCAAGAATATGCGAATCGCTTCAAGACGAGCAACTAGGGCATAGACTTCAGTATAATCTATCCCTTCTTTCTGGTGAAAACCTTGAACCACAAGTCGAGCTTTGTTGCGGACCACAACTCCTCGATCGTCTCTTTTGCACTTGAAAAAACATCTTGTGTTAATCTTTTTGTGATGATCTGGCAGGTCAACAAGCTTCCAGACTCCAAGTTTCTGGAATTGAAGCAACTTCTCCTGCATTGCATCCACCCAACTTTCTTCCTTTAACGCATCTTTCCAGCTTCCCGGCTCAACTTGAGAAAGAAAACAATTATTAGAAAGTCGAGTTTGAAGTGGAGCAATACTTGTATAAAAACAGCTTAGATCTTTATTAATCTGATTGCGAGTTTGCACTCAAGTTTGTAAGTTGCCTATGATTTTTCTGACGGATGATATGAAAGTGTTCTTGGTATCACTTCGGTTAGAACATCTACATGCGGTTGCAAATTTGTTAGAATTTCATCAATGACCGGTACAGATGCAGAAGCTTTATTCCTAGAGTTAGACTGATCAACCTGTTGTTTAAAATATCATTCAATCTGTTCAGATCCTTCATCAGAACTAGATCCTCCATCGTTGAAAGTTGGTTCCCGATCAGAGTAAGCATCAACATTTGGACGGGCAAATGATTCAGCAGAATTGACATTTGGTGCAGGAACAAGAAATTGATCAGAAGAGCTTTGACCAACATCAGACGTGTTAACCAGCAATGGCCTTGGAACTTGTTCTAGATTAGATAACTGATGTTGTTGAAATAACATAACAAGTTCTTCTTTTGTTGGCAGATCTGGTCGATCAAACGAATCCCACAATCCATCATAGTTAAACAGCCACGGATCCCCAGGTTTCTGCTTAGGCGTTGTATATCTTTGACAATCTACATGATGTGCTAGAACTACCTAGTTCAGACTCGGCAAGAAAACACGTTTTTGAGGATTAGCGTAACCAAAAAAAATCCTTCCAAGGATTTGGCTCCAAATTTACCAGCCAGGTCCAGAACGGTACACGATGATCTAAAAGGTTCCAAACATGCTAAGTTGGGCTTTTGTTGATTTAGTAACTCCAAACATGTCTTTTTGTGAGGCTTAACTGTCAACACACGATTTAGGGTATAGCATGCTGATGCTACTACTTCACTCCAAAAACTGATCGGTAATTTCGAATCAGCTAACATTGTTCTTGCAGTCTCTATCAGTGTGCGATTCTTTGGTTCATCTACTCCAGTTTGTTGTGGAGTATAGGGGGTGCTGAATTCATGAAGAATCCCTTTTTCATTGCAGAACTCTTGCATCTTCTTGTTCTTGAACTCCGTTCCATTATCATTGTGCATTCTCTTGATGGGCAAATGATATACATTTTCAAGTTTTCTGAAGAGGATCATAAGAATTTCGAACATTTCATCCTTACTCCAGAAAGAGCACCCATGAGAATCGAGAATAATCATCTGTAACGACAAGGCAGTATAGATCTCCAGACATACTTTTGACATTGACTGGCCCAAAGAGATCCATGTGTAGCCTTTCTAGTGGTAGCTTTATCGAATTCAACAGATTTCTCGAGTGTGATTTGTTATGTTGCTTCCCCTTTTGCAGCTAAGACAATCATTAGATAGATGAAAACTTTTCAGATTAACACCCTCCACTAAGTCGTTATGCACAAGAAAATTCATCTTTCGGAGATGAATGTGCTGCATTTTTCGATGCCATAATATTGACTCTTTCTCGGTAGCTTCGGAAACAAATCATTGAACTCTCTTTGATGTGGTAGAAGCGATGCTCATGTCAAGAACATATAAATCATTTTCTCTCAGAGCTCGCATCAAAATCTATTCTTCTGGAATCCTGAAACCGGGTTTTAAGATTAGACATTCTTTATCATTGAAATGTGTTGTGAACTTCTTGTCACAAATTTGCGAGATACTAAGTAGATTGTTCTCAAGTTCAGCAATATAGTTCACTTAATCAAATGATACAACTCTGTTCCAGAGAATCCCTTCTCCAATAATTCAGCCTCCCTGCGTTCCAGCAAATCCTACATACCCTCCACGAATAGCTTTAACGTCGTTCAGCAACGCAAGCATTCCTGTCATGCGGCGAGATGCTCCACTATCCATTATCCATTTTGACAATATCGAACGTTGGAGCCCCCGCACACATGATTAACAAAACTTATTTAAACAAAAAAACCCAAGCCGGTTTGGTCTTGGGTGGGTTTGGAATGTCAAATTTTGGACCCACTTTGTTCTTATCAATCTTGTTAAGCTCAGTGTTGTTTGGAACAGAAGGTTTTTGTTCATCCTTGGATGATTTGATTTTGACAACTTTAGCAACCCATTTATGTGTTTTGGTTTAGCCTTTTAACATAAAATTTGAATCCACTTGTTGATTTTTGTTTGAAGTTTCACCAATTTCAAGTTTAGATTGAGTTCGAATAATTGGTTTAACATTTTGATGAGATTCATTATTTCTTTTAAGAATTTGTTTCGGCATGAACATGGGTGCTTTTTGCTTTTCATCCTTGGTGAACTTTTTCGGATAAGAAACAGGTTTTGGACTTACTTGTGAGCAATATCGTGCGATATGCCCAACTTGCTTGCATTTAAAGCATTTCCTACTGTCCTTATGAACAGAGGTATCCAAAACTTGTTTCTGTGTTTGTTTCTCTTTTTCTTTAAGAAAATCATCATTTGATTGTGTTCCGATGACCTCCTTTTCTTTCTCGGTGTTGTCCCAAAAACAAAATTGATTTTCTTTGTAAAGTTCAATTTTTGGGACATGTTTTTTTATGTTGCTTTTGGAAACCTAACCCTGCTCGTTTGTTTTCCGGATAATCTCTATTTTTACCATAGTAGGGTCGTTTGTCAGTTTTTTATTTAGAATAGAAAGATGCATCAGATTTATCTAAATCATCATGACTTACCTCCATAAGCTTGAGCATTTTATCCACACAATCCATTTTCACATTCTTGATCGGAAAGTCCTCATCCCAAAATAGTTTATCAGATCCTTTCATTTTTTAAACTATGATATTAGGATCAACATTTAAACTATTTTCTGATATATCATCAGACTTTGACTTCTCAGATTGTTCTGACTCAGACACTTCAGATTCATTTTTTAAACTTTTTCAACCACATTATTTACCACTTCAGAGTCACATTCACCATCATTTTTAGTGTAAGTTACATCGATATCCGAAGGCAGTTGTTCAGTTTTCAATATAAGATTTAGCACCTTTTCCACCCAGATGGATTTTTGCATGCATAACTGTTCCACATAGGTGGTAGAACTCGATCATAACTAGCACTTTCTGTTTCACCATTTTGAGATTCTTCATATTTGATTTTTGGTAAAATTTGATCTAGACGTATGAGCTTGTTGAGTAACTGATTAACAATTTGTTAACCGTTCAGTTTCATTCTCATTTTCTCAAGCTCACTTTTGAGCTTAGCAATAGTGTTTAGATGAATATTAATAGCCATTTGTTTATCCATCACTGTTGCTTTATGCATCATAAGTGTTGCGTCATTTTCTCTTAGTGCTTTATTATATTGTTTAACAGACGCACTCAATTTGTCGTAAGCTTCCTTTGGATTTGTAATCGCTTGACAAATTGTCTGTTAAACTTTGCAATTCAGCAAATCTTTTGTCTTTTACAAGACACTCACCACACGGTTCTACACACTTTAAACAAGATTTTTCAACCACAATCTCAATTGTTGACTCGTTTACCTCATTGCCGTTGGCCATGCAAGCTTTAATGATGTCTTCTTTCAACATTTCCAATTTCTCAGCAGCTTTGACTTCTTCAACCGGTTTCTTTTGCTTTTCACATGTTGAATGTTGACTTGGTGCGAAATAACCTGCAAAAGTTTTTAAAATATCGTTAGGCAAAAGGTGTTTTAATGGACCATTCAAAAGTTCCTCCTCTTCTGATGACGTGTGATAATAGTAATCATCATCATCAGGTCCTTCATCAACAGATGCCCCCAATTCTTCTTCCAGTTCCTCGATAATTTCTCCTTTCGAAATAAACTTGTTCCAATTAAATCCTTCGTCTTCTTGTGTAACAACCAGTTCCTTATCTTTAGTTTCAGGCTGCTTATCTTCAATCGACACGATTCTTGTTCTTGGTTGAGGTTGGTGATAGATCGCTCTCTTGTAATAGTCATCGGTTCCTAGAACCTCTCGGTTTGGACATTCACTTTTGAAGTGACCTTTCTCCCGAGACTTCAAACAAGTAACTTTGGATTTATCAAATCCAAGTTTCCCATCCAAACCTCCCAAATTTTCTTTACCAGTAATTTCCATAAATCTCTGTGCATGTCGAACAATCAAAGCATACACAATTTTATATCTATCAGCTCCATCTCAACTGGATCTATTTGATCATAATCTTCACGTGTCATTTCAGAATTTCTGATCTTCGGGGCAAAGAGACTATCATAGGACTCAAGAACTGAAGCTAGTAGAGACATGTGTTGCTTTACTGCCTTCTCGTCAAAATTTTGCACATTTTGAAAATCAACGCAATGTTGCATTGCAAAACTCTTTGATTCGGATTGGATGATGAAGTAGTCTGGTTGTTCTGGGGTTGATTTAATCCGTAAGATGACTGTTGGCTTGAAAGGTGTATTTGGATCAACTGATGGAAATGATTGGAAGCTGCTTGTCTGAGTTGGTGGTGTGCTTGGTGAACTATATGCACTGAAAGCGGTCTGAATCTTTGGCGCTTGGATTTGAGCAGCAGAACTGTTCTTGAAATAAAGATTAACATCTTGTTGAACTTGAACAGTCTTGTTTTTTGCCATCTTTTGCATCTCTAATTCATGACCCTCCAGCCTTTCAATGAAACGAGGTAGCGAGAAATTGCTATAGTCAATTCCATTCTTTAGTATGGTTAAGTAAGTCGACCATTCACCTTGCGGTAGAGAATCAGCTAGTTTGTCAACAAGCTCTTCATTTGTCTTTACAATTCGCATTCTCTTCATATGAACCACCAAATGATAATATCGCTCAATCAGCTGCTTTAAGCAGTGTGAATACATCGAACTCTTTACTTAACAATGCCCTCTTGCTTTTGCGAAGTTGAGCACTTCCTTGGAACTTTAGTCGAAGAGCATTCCATAAAGATTGAGCATCATCATCATGTTGAAGAAAGCCAAGATGTCTTCTTTAATCATTTGTTGAAGAATATTCATCATTTTCTTTTCGTTGATAAACCTTTCACGTTCAACATCAGAAAATTGAGCAAGGGTCTTGTCAAGACCATTTTCACCAACTAGTGCGATATACTTTGCCTCAATTGCAAACCAGCAAGTAAAGTGGTTAGCTTGAACCCAATTCATAAATCTTTCACTCCAGCTATCAAAATATTCTAGATTCATGAGCTTTGGCGGTTTTGTCATTGTTCCCATCTCATTTTCTAGATTGATATTCTGAGTTGCTGCAGTGGTAACAACTGATGTGGTGAAAGCATTGTAGAATTCCTCAGACATTTTCCTATGAAAAATTAAGAACACACTTTTCAAACACAAACTGATAAGATCATAAAATTACTTCGTGCGGATAACAAGCTGTTCCTACAGAACAGGTTTTCAAAACAATTAGATTTTCACACAAACAATGATTCGTGCGAATCAAGATGTTCGTACGAGTGAGATACCCGTATGAATGTGGAAGTTTATATGAATTACTTTGAAAATCTGAAAACTTGTAAAAATCTGTGAACTTTTAGAACTCATTCGTATGAAATTTTGAATTCGTTCGTACAAAAAGTCAAATCAACTTTTGGTGCGAGACTCGTACGGAATAACTAAGTCTCCAAACTGAAGAATTTTATGATTTCAACATGATTTAGTTCAGTTTTAAGTCCGAATATGATAAGGATTGATTAGATTGAAGATTAACGTGAATTACTAAAATCCTAGTCCATTTTGTCCATAAATTCGTTCAAAATTCATTCAAAATCCAATATAGGTCAGGAAAATGATGAAGATGAATCCAAGTCTGAGCACCTAGTAGCCTGCAACTACTTGTCGTCTATTAGTAGATAAGATCTCAAGGCTTTGATACCACTTGTGAATGGGGATCGAGCTCCCGAAATGAGCAATCGACCTGATCTCGCTCAACTAGCAGAGGCGGAATTCATTGCTAGAAAGGTAGGCAAGACGAACAAGATTGTACTTACTGTTTAACTGCTTCTGTTGTATTAATGACGTTCAAATATAGACGTGAGTAAAACAAACTGGCTGAGCTTCGCCGTACCAATTGACAAATCACTAACTACCTCTAACACAACACTTCCCTATTTATAGGTTGACATGACTCGTACCAAAGTGCGTGTTATAACATTGACCTGACTATACTTCGTATGAACTTGTGCTTCGTACGATGAGATACTCGTACGAATCACATAGATACTTCGTACGAAGCAAACTATCAAAACATATAAAATTTACTTTTTAACAAATAAACATTGACGTGTAAGTTCTATATACATTACAGACATATCCTAGACGTAGGCAATAGACATTATGCACCAACAATGAGATTTATGCTGGCTCCAAGATCAGCTAGTGAATTGCTGACCGACAAACTACCAATCAAGCATGGGATAGTGAAACTCCCGGGATCATTCATTTTCTTTGGTAGTTTGTTCTGAAGAACTGCTGAACACTCCTCATTTAAGGTCACATGCAAAAGCTCCTCAAGTTTCTTTTTGTTTGATAAGAAATCTTTTAGAAACTTGGCATACTTAGAACACTCCTCATTCAAGGTCACATGTGAAACTCCCGGGATCAATCATTTTTTTTTAGCAAGTGCCTCGACAAATGGTAAATTTTTATGAAGTTGCTTAAAAAGCTCGAGGAATTTACCATAGTGTTCTTCCATTCTCTGCTTCTTCAACCTCCCCGAATATGGAACAGGAGGGACATACTCTCTCACTGGCTCCTTGAGACGTGTTGTACTTGCTAGGTCTCGCCTCAGTTGAACCTCTCCCGGAGACTCAGTCTCGATCTCCTCAACAATCTTGTCATCAATCGGCCTTATTGGAACACTTGAAGTAACGTAATGGCCTTTGGATTTGGCTGCGTATTGTTTGGAAGGCCCCCTATTGTGTCTCGGACAACATCCTGGCAATCTGACCAACTTGGTTTCAATGGTCCGCATGGAAGCCTTTTAGCTTCTCAACTCACTCTCGTACCTCGTGAAACGACCGTCATACTCTTTGAAATGCTTTTCATTTTCGATCTTTTGAGAGTTTTGACATGCTAATAGTTGACTAAACATATCCTGCACACTAGGTTCATTAGTGGAAGACATCTGCGGAGGCCGGGTGCACCATAAGCTCCAGGGCTATGGGACGTGGAGCAAATCCGGGTGGGTGCTGATTAGATGCTTAAGATTTCCATCTGAAATTTGGGTGATTCTTCCACCCCAGATTGTACGTATTGCTGTAGGGATTATGCGAGGACGGTATTCATTTCCCATATAATCTACATGCTCATGTGATACTTCTCCTATTGGAAAATCGCATACAAGATATGCTCCCCCACTCGTGGAACCCTCGAGTGGATCTCTATCACTCGATCAAATTTTGAAGATAAGGCATCCATACTTGCTGTGATGGCAGTGAAGTCGTTCACATGATGAACTCCCTGTTGAGAACTCTTCCCCCTCAATGGCTTCTGTGTACGGTTCTTCAAGGCGCATTTCTCTAAAATCTCAAACGCCTCGTTGGCATTTTTCGTGCCAATGTCTCCGCTCGAATATGTATCGACCATCATCTGCCCTTGGCCATCCAAGCCATGGTAGAAGATCTGTCATTGTTGCCACTTGGGCAACCCGTGGTGTGGGAGCTTTCTCATGAGCTCCTTAAACCGCTCCCACGCCTCACAAAGGGGCTCTTCATCATCTGGACGAAAGTTAAGAATATTAGTTCTCAACCGAGCAGTTTTCTCTAGAGGGAAATGTTTCTGAAGGAACTTCTTAGCTAATTGATTCCATGTAGTGATAGATCTAGCTGGAAGTGAAAGAAGCCACTCCTTAGCTCCATTATGTAAAGAAAACAGAAAGAGCCGAAGTCGTATTGCATCCGGTGATGCATCAGGAATCGTGAATGTGGCACAAACCTCCGGAAAACCCGCAATATGGACATTAGGATCCTCATGATCCTTGCCATAAAACTGTACCGCATTCTGCAACATCGATATGGTACCGGATTTGATTTCAAAATTATTATTATTAATTGTGGGTGCATTGATGCTCGCAGGTAAGCCCTCAAGTGAAGGTTTTCCTATGTCTTTTAAGACCCTCGTTTCCTCCTCTTCTGCCATTTCTACACGAACCTCGTAGAATGTGTCGTCTACCTCGATTGTAGCGGCCACCGCATGGAACCGCTCCCGCAGTCTCCGATGAAGATTGCGCTCTGATTCCGATGAAGGCTCAACGGTTTCAGCAACGGGGGTTGAGAACATGCATGACCTGTAAGGAAAAAGAAGGAACACAATGCACTATATATGCATAAGAATAAAAACAACTATCAATTAATTATCATATTCTCTTTCTTTTTTTCTTTTGTTTTTCCAATAATCATGCAAAGGCAAATTAAACAACTAGACAAAAACATTATTCATTTTTCACAATGGCTTAAAAAGTAACTTAAACTGTTCTCAATAAGACCACATCCCTGGCAACGACGCCAAAAACTTGACGTGCCTAAATTGAATATATTTTTATGGTTATAATTATCTTTCACACAAATTGGGTTTTAAAAATGGTTTTCACTTAAAAACTAACTAGACACACAAAAGGCAAGTGTACCCGTCAGGTGGTAGTATAGTCAATCAGTAAGAACAGGATATCAATCTGTTGATGCGATGTCTTAATACTAAACCATTGCTACTTATAAGCCTTTTCAATAAATGAGTTGATTTCTTTGATTTTTAACTATCATGAACAAATAATAATTAACTAACTAAATTAAGGAAGAACGATAATTAAACGAGGTTGCTTAAACAAGTATCCACTAATAAACATGTTGCAACAGTTAAGGAAGATTAATGGTGATGCAAGTACAAAATTCAACTAAGTTCCCAATCAAGGTTTCCTAGATTTATAAATCTTGGGAAAATTAAAATGAGACAACATTCTAATCACCTAAGATTTATTATTTTAAGTTTACTTGCTAAGTTAATGTTAATCTTTAATAATGAGTTATTTGTTTGTCAAAACTCCTAACTCTACAAGTCAAGGAAAGCTAATATGAACAACACACTAATCACCCTAACTTGGTTTCAAGTAAGTGACATCTTCATCATGTTTTGATATGAATCACAAGCATGTCATGCTAGATAACAATCTTGGCCTAAATCATCAACCCAACATAAGCACAAACTATAGAATTCATATGAACATTCATATGATCTTTTCAAATCTAAATGCAAGAATTCATACACATGTTCAAATCACCATTCTAATCATGTTAGCAATTACCATTCCTAGTTTCATGCTATGAATCATATCAACAAGTTAACAAGATTCAACAATCATAATCTCTATATGGGCTTTCCAACACAACATGTAAATACTTATGACCAAACATTCAAGAACAAGGACTTTAAACATGAACATGAACCCCAAGAACAAGATTAAATATCACCATGAAGATTAACAAACAACAATCACCACATCTATCTCCATGTTATCACATGTTCATTAGCTTCAACAATGTTTAAGCAACATAATTGTTTAGCCCATAAGGCTCATAACTACTAAATCAAATGCAAAGTAACTTAAGTTGTTCATAAATAACAAGTGGCTAACAAATCTTTAAGACAAGTTTTATTGGAAAATGAGTTGATCTTCAAGTGATTTAACCCTCCTCAAGGCTCCTTCTTGGCACTACAAGCTTCCAAGACCAGAATCTTGAGAGAAAAGTTCACCAAATTGCTCCAACTCCCCTTCAAATGAGCTCAAACTACGTATTTATGCTACTGGCGAGTTGGCACGAACGTGCCACCTTTTGGCACGGTCGTGCTTGGCAAGTGTCAGATACCCTTTTTAATCTGTTGACCATGTTTGCTACCAAATCCGGAAAGATCCCGCTTCCCCGAGGTGGCACGATCATGCCAAATGGTGGCAAGGTCGTGCTTATCGATGACGTATTCGGCTGTAACACCCTGTAAAATCGTGTCCGGTAATATAGCGACACGTGTTGTATTTTTATTTAAGTCTATTAAAGACTAACAGGGACTAAAAGCGTCAACATGCTCAAAGTAAGTCTCTGAGTGATCTTCTGATGTCAACATGCATAAATCGAGCCTCTGAATGAACATTAGTGTCAGCATGCTTAAATCATAGCCTCTGAGTGACCATTAGTGTCAACATGCTAAAACTTGGCCTCTGAGTGACCGTTGTGTCAACATGCCCAGTCTCTGAGTGACATAGGAGTCAACATGCTTATAACGAACCTCTGAGTGATATTTTACGAAGTCCTAACTCTCGTATGTTCCATTTATTGGACAAGAGGGATTAAATCCATAATTATGTGAAAGTTGGATAATGGAGGGATTAAAAGTGTCAACATGTTAATTTATACCTCTGAATGACCTTTTAACGAACCGAGAGCTCGAGAATGTCAGGGCATAGTCCCGAGTACGCCAAATATTGGCTATGGAGGGCTAAAAGTGCTAAAAAGGTGTTTTAGGAGCTTTTAAGGGTGTTTAATAAGTTGAGGGGCTAAAAGTGACAAACTTCAAATCTGCCTATGGGGCGCTCGCGGGGCGCGAGAGGCAAGCATTGTGCCTCTCGCGGGGTGCGAGAGGCCTGTGTCTACAGAAAGTTTCCTTGGCCACCACACATAACTGCCAAAAACCATTTTCTCGAAACCATGGCTTCCCAAACAGCTATGCCACGTTTTGGGACACTTGTAAGCTTCCTCTTACACCCCTTAAACCTAGCATCACCTCATTGAAGCTCTCCAACTATAAATAGGTGCAAAGGTTCAACCTTTGAACCTTGCACCTTTCTCATTTTCAACTCTTCTTCCTCCTATGCAAGTTCCTAACTGAAAGGAGCATCCAACTTATTTCTCTTGCATTTTAGGAACCTCTTGTACGTGTTCCTTGCTCTTGCATTTTCGTTTATAGGCTTCTATAGCCAAAAGTCAAGCGTTTTACGGAAAACGCCTTGACTTTCGATTAAGACCATTATGGTTCAGCCATTTTTCGTAACAAACATGGCTAAGTGGTCATAATAAGGTACGTGTTAGTCCCTATAAAGGGCACCTCCTGAAGATTACGTTTGTTAGACAAATTGACGGGTCAAAGTTATGATATTAAAAAGTCAAACAGGCCATTTTTCGGAAAAATCATAAATTGATCTTATATATGTTATGAAACCTGTTTTGACACTTAAACAAGTTGGTAATAATTATTAGAACATTTAAGAACATGTTCGGCTCGTCAATTTCAGTTCTAGGGTCGGTTCGCAACCGAAAGTCGCGAAGTTTGACTTCTTCTTTGACTTTCGATTCTGACCTAATTTAGATTAGTTACCTACTGATCTAAAGTTGCATTATGATCATAATATAATGTAGCATAACCCTCTGAGGTTATATTACATGATCATAATTAGAATCTGCGTTTATGCGCAAGTTCCATAATTATGTCATTTTTGACTAAAATGTCCTTTTTGCATAAAACAAGGTTTAAATGATAATGAGCTTGAAAATAAGTTTCCTACTAATATAATATTATAAGTAGGATTATTTGGGATGTCAAATCAAATTGTAAACTGAGTTTACAAGCAAGTCCTTGAATTATGTTGATAAATGACGATTTAGCCCTTGTGGCCCATAAAATGGTTTAAATCAAATCTTTTCAAGGTAAAACTTTTCTCTACTGATATGTTATATTAAATAACATATCTAAGACATATTAATCTGACCATTAGAACAGTTTTCATTAAATATCGCATAAAACGTCATTTTACGACGTAAGCGCCGTTTCGGCGCATAGTAGGTTTTAAACCATATTAATTGACCAAGACTTGTTACCTACAGATTTTAAAACTTATTTTAAACATATTTATAGTAGGTACAAGATATAAACTCTGAATCCCAAATAATTTATAAACTATGTGTAAAATGACCAAAATGCCCCTTCGGTACATAGCTTGGTCATACAAGATAAATTACACATATAATTGATATCCTACTGATATTAGATCACAAATAAGATATTTTTCCATAATACTTATAGTTATAACATTAAATTATAATCAAGTTCCTTTTATATACTATGAAATCACCAAAATGCCCTTATGAGGCATAATTTCATTTTAAAACCTTATCAGGCATATAAGTTGATATCCTACTGATATTACAACTTATTTTTACTATAATGGCATATAGAACTTGTCCATGACTTATGTGATTACCATATGTAAATTTTTGACGAAAATTAACCGTAACGGGTCTAACCATGTCATTTAAGTTTCAAAATCCAGAATGTTTATAGTTTACCCATATTATGCAAGTCAAAGTACTTGTTGGGTTTAAACTACATTCTATCCGGTCATCGTTTAATCAAGCGCTATACGTCTTGATCTCGCACACTATTCGGTCTAACTCTATGACTTAAATAAGACCGTTAGTATTTTATTGGTTAGCTTATGCCATAATCCAGACTAGAGCCTTCTGGTAAATGCTATCTGCACTTAGCTCATTTTGAATACAGCTGAGTTATAATCTTGCATTTTAAACAAGGCTAATTCAGGTAAATACACTTGACTTATTTTCCCTATAGGGGCTTGGGATACCGTAAATTATTACCGCTTGCTCGGAAATGGGATCAATCGAATGCCGGATTGTGGCTAGTAAATCTGCATATTCCGTTTTAATCAATTTTGTTTGATAACTTAAACATCGGGGGTTAAATTACCGTGTCCTGGATATCCCTGGCTCATTACAACAAATAATGGCCATGACCTCAGCGCGGGGTCTAGGCATACACATGACAGACGCTCAAATGCAAATTACCCGAGACGTTGGGAATAACTCCTTTGTGAGTTCTAAGTGGTGTGTATTTAATCATGTCTCGGTCTCTGTACTGGGCCCTGTATGTATGGACAAACATGTGAATCTGTTAACGAGGTTACAAAGTAACTTTCCCAAGTTATAAAGATTTTTGCCCTATGCACTTAAATCTAATTTTAAATGTTTTCAAAATGAGTCAGTCGGGTGTATTTACCAGCGAAAGCTGACGTATTTTCAAAAGACTAAGCTTGCAGGTACAATACAAATAGGCCGGACGCTGCTCAGTAGTGAAATAAGAGGATCTTGCAAATCCTTAGATATGCCCAAAAGTTTGTTTTATATTCTTTCTTGTACATTTTATGATCCGCCTATAGATCTTCTATTACGAGCCTGTATATTATTTTGTATTTCGAACATTGGTTTGTAATAGTAATTTTACTCCAAGACTTCTGCTGTGTCGTGTTTAATTGACTATGATGTTATCAACTGACGTCATGATACTCCCCATCCGGGCCCACCGGTGTATGTATTTGGGTTGGAAACCCGGGGTGTGACATCGGCAATGAATGTTTCAATCTCGGGAATGAGCTGATCTCAAGCTGAGGTGACACGAGCACGGTCGTTCGTGGACTTGTCATGACCGTGCCAGTTCTTGGACTGGTCTGGTTTGCGCTGATAGTTGATAGTCCTAATGAGAGTGCCGGTCTCCGGAGGCTTGGCAGTTTTCCTGGAAAGTTCCATTTTTCTCCTTTTTGCTCCAAAGCCTTCGTTTCATCACCAGGCCGAAGCCCCGACCTGTATTTTCACAAACAACTCAAATGAGTATGAAGATCAATGAAAATACAACGAGTTCTCGCATCAATATACCTAATTGATATCTGTATCTAGGTTATGCGAGACCTTGAGAGCTCAGTTTAGTACCACCGTAGAAAAAAGATATGAAGGCCCATCTTAGAAAGTTGTGTTCCATATTTTTGGAATCTTTTGACTGCAATTGTCAGATCTTTCAATACTTTAAATTTTGATGCAGTATTGGTTTTTTAATGCGTAGTATTCTACAAGTTCTATGCTATTGCTTACGCAAAATCAGAATAACTTGTATAATACCCCAGATATCAACTAGTTATAAAGACCTAGTATCTCAGAATCCGTCAATATCTCAAACGGAATTACGGAACCAAGACCATATATCCTAGAGATGTTAACCACTAATTAAGAAGTTTGGTTATCTTTATATCTCGAAAACAATTTACTAAATGTACGAAGCCTACTGGCACGTCGTTAGTGAGACTGTTTAAAAACATTTTGACTTTACCATTCTTTAGCATGTTGTGAAAGTCCACTAATGTACTATCATTCCTCTTTTGCTCACAAAAAAAAAATCATTTTTTTGTCTTTTTCTATGTTTTTGTACTTTTCAAATTTTATACGTTTTTGTATTTTTCACAACATTTCTCCCCCAAAAATCAAAAACATATTTTTGAATTTTTGGTTTTAAGAATTACTTCAAATCGCCTTCCATCTCGGTTTTACTCTCTTTGTTCCCCCTGATAACAAATCTTTCAAATGGTTTTGTGTAAAAATCAGCCTTTTGTTCACCAGTGTGGATTAGCTTTTTCTCGTAGCAAACAAGAATAATGTGATGACGTATCTCGATATGTGTTGTTTTAGAGTGATGAACCGGATTTTTCGTTATTGAAATTGCAGCCTCGTTATCTACGTATATTGGCGTGTTAAGAAATTGCAATCAATAGTCCCTCATTTGTTGTTCAATCCAAAGGATTTGTGAACAGCAACTGGAAGCATATTGTTGGTGCATAATGTCTATTGCCTATGTCTAGGATATGTTGATTATGTATATAGGGCTTAGAATGTCAAACATTGTATGTTTAAATATGATTTATATGCTTAGATAGTGGCTCGTACGAGTGACACTTTGTCGCTCGTACGAGGCACCACTAGCATGAGTCAAACATACCTCACTCCTGTGCGAATCATGTTGACCTATAAATAGTGGAGCTTGAGTGTTGTGTTAGATATCTATTGGTGTGTAACTACGACGAACCCTGTCAAAGTGTTTACTCGTCTGTAACCATTCAGGTTTATTAATACGAATCAAGGCGTTTAAGTAGCATATCTTTCTTATTTGTTTGTCCAACTCGCTAACAATGAATTCCGCCTCTGTTAGCTGAGTCAGATTAGTCTAGTGCTCATAAGAGGAGAGTCGATCCCCTCTCACAAGTGGTATCAGAGCCTTGAGGCCTGATTTGTAGAAAAACATCAAGTTTCTACAAACTACCAACAGTTTCAGCAATTGCAGATCCAGATTCAACCATTGAAGTTTTCTACATCTACACTTTCTCATACAGATCTCAGATCAAGACGAATTCATGGACGAATTGGACTAGGATTTTAGAATATCACGTTAAAATCAACTCTAACAAATCCTTGAAAATTGCAGATCTAAAATAAAACTAAGTCATATCGAAAAGTGTAAAATTCATCCGTTTGGTGACATGAGTTGACTCGTACGAGTATAGAGATAACTCATACAAACGGTCATCCATCAAATTAGACAATCGTACGAACAAGTTAATAAGTTTTCTTGAAATCTACAAGTTACAGAATTGTCATTCGCACGAGTAAGTAACTCGCACGAAGAAGTCACTCGCACGAGTAACCTTTTCATTCGCATGAGCATCTCGCTCACACGAATCTTTGATTCGCACGAGTATCTTAACTCGCACGAACCATCTAAGTCGCACTAGCAATTGGTCATTCGCACGAAGAACATTTAAAGAAATTTTTCTTAAATTTCGTATCTCTTGTCATTCTATTCAGTGTTTTTTTTCGAAAGTGTGTTTGTGAAATTTTGCAGAAAAATGGAAGAAGAATTTTACAATACATTTGCTGCTTCAGCAGTTACAACCACCGCAACTCAGAATATGAATCTTGAAAAGGATATGGGCATAATGGACAAAGCCTTTGAAGCTTATGAACCTTGAAGATTATGATAGCTGGAGTGAAAGATGTATGAACTGGGTTCAAGCAAATCAATTCACCTGGTGGTTTGCCATTGAATCGAAATATCAAGTTCTAATTGGAGAGAATGGTCTTGAGAAAATGTGTTACTCTCGGAATTCGAAAGGGAAAAGTTCATTACGAGAAGAAGATGATGAACATCTTGCAGCAAGCCATCAAGGAAGATATCTTAGCGCTTCTATAGCATGATGATGATGCTCAATCTTTACGGAATGCTTTACGGTTGAAATTCCAAGGAAGCGCACAATTTCGAAAAGGAAAGAGAGCGTTATTAAGTAAAGAATTCGATATCTTTACTCTAATCAAGGGAGAGATGGTGAAACAATTGATTGAATAGGACTGTCACTAGGTGGTACAAATGAAGCGCATGGGAATTATGAAGACAAATGAAGAATGGTCGCTAAGCAGGTAGATTCTCTACCTCAAGGAGAATGGTCTACTTACTTGACTATTCTAAAGAATGGCACTGAGTATGGTAATTTCTCATTACCAAGATTTATTGAGCGATTGGAAGGGCATGAGCTCGAGATGAAAAAAATGGTAAAAAGCAAAGGCGCTCAGATACAACAATATGCCAATCTTTATTACAAGGGTAGTCCTGCTAGAATATACAGTCTCCAAAAATTCAAATTGCCTTGAACACCTTCAACATTCCAAGTCCACAGTCAAGTCAAGCCAGTGGATTTCAATCTTTTACTTTTGTCAACCCAAATACGCCTCCAGGTCCATAATCATCCCATAGTTCAACTATTTCATAGAACAACCAGAATAATCAATCTAATCTCAATCAATGGGTTCTACAATGCAATATTGCTATTAATCTCCAAAATTCTCAAGGCTTCGACGAAAACACCGCTAACCAACACATGTCATTACTTGCCTCGGTACTTGAATCGTACGAAAGTTTAGTAATGGGAAGAATTGGGAATCCAGAGATGACGAAAGAGAATTACGATCAGATTGATCCAGCTGAAATGGAATTGGTTGACATTAAATGGTGTATGACTTCCATCGTCAGAAGAGCGCAACGTTTCATGGAGATTACTGGAAAAGATAATTTGGGATGACTTGATGGGAAACTAGGCTTCGATAAGTCAAAGGTTACCTACTTCAAATGCCGAGAGAAGGGGCATTTCAAACGAGAATGTCCAAATAGAGAGGTCAAGGGCAATCAAAACCCTTTTGCTGACGATTATTACAAGAAAGCCATTTATTATTGACCTCAAATCAAAACAAGAATGGTGCATATTGAAGATGGATGGTCAAACTCCCAAGACAAATCACTCATCGTCACTCAAGAGGACGAAGGTTTCAACTGGAACAAGTACATCACGAAGAGCGAAAGTTTGGCTTTGGTAGCAGATATCATTGAAGAGTCTAAATTACTGAAGAATATGCAGAGGCATCTTTTGACGAAGCTCTTGAAGAATATTACAACACATCGTCAGAAGAAGAGGAATTGTTAAATAGTGCTTTTAAACATCTCTTGCCTAATGACATTCTTAAAACTTTTGCAGGTTATTTTGATTCAGCCATCGATCGCCTTGTGAAGAAGAGAAGAAGTTTGAAGAAGAAGAGAGAATTGATGAGGCGTTGGAAAATCTGACTGACAAGACCATCAAAGCTTTTATGGCAAATGTAAATGAGATAAATGTGTTTGTAAATGAGTCGGTGAAAGAAACACCTTGCATGAAGTCCAAAAAGCCATGAAGTGAGTGTGCTGAAGAAGAAATACAATAGAAGGAGCTAAAAAGTCATACAGATAATTTGACATATATAATTCAACAAAAGAAGCTTATGACAAGTTAAGCAAAATAATTAAACAATTTGAAAAGGTGATCAGAGAAAATAACATAACACTTTCAATGCTCAAGGCAACTGTAATGGACAAACAAATGGTCATTATGATTCATTTAAATACAATTGTCGAGCTAAAAAGTGAATTTGAAAAATTAAAATAGAAACAGAGTGGGTTAACAAGTTGTTAATCAGTTATTCTACAAGTTCATACGTCATTGATCACATTCTTCCAAAAATTGAAAACAATGAAGATAATCAAATTGATGAAAACAAAGATGCTAGTTATGATCATCTTCCACCACCCATGTGGAATAGCTACGCTAGTAAGAAACCGTCATGGTGGAAAAGATGCTCAATTTATAATTGAAAACTGAAAAGACAAACGAGCTGCCTACGAACATTGATGTAACTTACACCAAACCAGAAAATGAATGTGATTCTGATGTGGTTAAAACTATTGGTGAAAGTGTTCTGAAGAATGAATCTAACAAATCCGAATTGGATGTTGAATAATCAGAAAATAGTTTAAACAATGATCCAAACGTCATCGTATACAAAATGCACAGATCTGATAAACTATATTCCAATGAGGATTTTCCATTTCAGAATGTCAATCTGGATCATGTTGATAAGTTGTTCAAGCTTGTTGAGGTGAGCCATTCTGATTTAGCAATACGAGATGCTTCATTTTATTCTAAATCAAAATGTGTCAACGAACCCTACCATCCGAGGAACAGAGACTATCCTGAAAACAGGAGAGCAGGGTTGGGTTTTAAAAAGCAAAGAAAAAATAACAAGTCTCAAAAACTAAATTTTGCCAAGATAATCAATTTTGTTTGTGGGAAAACTACTGAAAAGGAAAAAGAGATCATTGGTAAACAATCAAATGATGAATTCAGGAAAGAAAAGGAGAGTAGAAAATGTGATTTGGATTTCCTTGTTCGAAAAGATAGTAGGACGTGCTACAAGGGTAACAATGTTAGGCATATTGCACGAAAAATGTTCTCAAAGAATTTCAACACCTGTTTCTAACACCAACAGATCTACAAAAGATGAGACATAAAAAGCACCCATGTTTGTACCAAAACAAATTTTAAAAGGAATAATGAATCCAATAAAAATGTAAAATCAACGATTCAACTAAATTCTAAATTTGAAATTGGTGAAACTTCCACCAAGAAACGTCAAAAGGATTCAGAGTTTTTTTCTAAAAAGGCAATTTTTTGAAAACATAAACTTGGGTAGCCAAAGTCAAACTATCTTTAGTAGAACTGAAACCACCTGGTCCAGCCAAAACAGAGATCAAACAAAATTTCAAGATCGAAGTTGGTCCGAAATTTAATATTCCTAACCCACCCCAGACCAAGCAGGCTTGGGTTTCTTTGCTTAAATAGTTTCTTCCTCATGTATGCAGGGGCTCCCAAGGTCTATCATGTCAAAATGGATTATGGATAGTGGAGCTTTCCGACACATGACTGGGATGCTTGCGTTGTTGCACGACGTCAGAGCTATCCGGGGAGGTTACGTTGGTTTTGCTGGGACTCAGGGTGGAAGAATTATGGGAGAAGGTATTCTTACGAATGGAGTGGTTTCTTTCGACAAGGTGAACTACATTGCAGAACTTGAGAACAATCTACTGAGCATCTCGCAGATCTGTGACAAGAAATTCACAATACATTTCAATGACAAAGAATGCTTAATTTTCAAGCCGGGATTCAAAATTCCTGAGGAGTGGATCCTCATGCACGCTCCACGAGAGAATGATCTATATGTCTGAGATATGAGCGTCGCATCCACTACGTCAAAGAAAGTTCAATGCTTCGTTTCTAATGCGACCAAGAAGGAGTCAATCTTGTGGCATTGGAAGATGGGGCACATTCACCTACGAAAGATGAATTATCTAGTGGAGGGTGTTAATCTGAAGAATTTTCATTTATCTGATGATTGTCTGAGCTGTAACTAGGGGAAACAACATAAGAAATCATACCCAAGAAATTTGCTTAACTCTATTAAGCTGCCACTAGATAGGCGTCATATGGATTTCTTCGGGCCAGTAAACGTGAAAAGCATTTTTGGAGATCTATATTGCCTGGTCGTGACATATGATTTTTCAAGATTCTCATGGGTTTTCTTTCTGGAGAGTAAAGATGAAATGTTTGAAAGTCTTATGATTCTCTGTAGGAAGCTTGAAAACCTATATCACTTGCCTGTCAAGAGGATACTCAAATTCTGCAACGAAAAGGGGATTCTTCACGAATTCAGCGCTCCTTATACTCCTTAACAAACTGGAGTAGCTGAACATAAGAATCGCACACTGATCGAGACTGCCAGAACCATGCTCGCTGATTCAAAACTTCCAATTAGTTTCTGGAGCGAAGCAGTCGTATTTGCGTGTTACACCCTCAATCATGTGTTGATAGTCAAGCCTCACAACAAGACCTGTTTTAAGTTGCTAAACCAACGGAAGCCGAACCTCGCGTTTTTGGAGCCTTTTGGATTGCCATGTACTGTTCTGGACCCGGGCGGTAAATTTGGAGCCAAATCCATGGAAGGATTTTTCGTCGGTTATGCTAGTCCACAAAAGTGAGTCTTTTTGCCGAGTCTTAACTAGGTTATTCTTGCACACCACGTTGATTGTAAACGATATACTATGCCAACGCAGAAACCTGGGAATCCATGGCTGTTCAGCTATGAAGGTTTGAGGAATTCATTTGACGTACCGAAAGTACCATTAGAAGAAGTAATTGTTATGCTCTTTCAACAACATCAAATCTCTAATCAACATCATGTTTCTAGACAGTTGGTGATTTCTCCGTCACTTCCTATCTCTAACACTTCTGATGTAGGTCTGAGCAATACTCTTCTAGAATCAGTCTCTGTACCTATCCTGAACACTACTAAATCATCTGCCCATCAACCGATTAATGCCGAGTCGGATCGTGAACTGACTTTTGATGACTGAGGAACTAGTTCTGATGAAGGATCTGAGCATGTTGAAAGCTTTCTGAATACCAGGCTGATCAATCCAATGTCAGAAATGAAGCTACATCTTCTACCCCAGTTGCTAATGAAGTTGTTACGAATTTGCAAAGTCAAGTAGATATTCCGAGTTAAGTAATGCCAAGGACACTATCTTACCATCCATCGGAGAATAGAATTGGGAGCTTACAAACCGGAGTGAAAACTCGCAATCAGATCAACAAGGATCTATGTTGCTTTTATACCAGTGTTGCTCCATTTCAAACTAGACTTTCTTACAATTGTTTTGTTTCGCATATTCAACCAGGAAAGTGGAAAGACGCGTTGAAAGAAGAAAGTTGGGTGGATGCAATGCAGGAAGAGTTTCTTCAATTCCAGAAACTTGGTGTCTCAAAGCTTGTTGACATGCCGCATCATCATAAAAAGATTAATACTCGATGGGTCTTCAAGTGCAAGAGAGATGACAGAGGTATTGTTGTCAGAAACAAAGCTCGGCTCATGGTCCAGGGCTTTCACTAGCAAGAAGGGATAGACTACAATGAAGTCTATGCCCCTGTCGCTCATCTTGAAGCTATTCGCATATTCTTGGCCTTTGCTTCCAGGAAAGGTTTCAAGGTGTATCAATTGGATGTCAAATCTGCTTTACTTTACGAAAAGTCAAAGAGGAGGTGTATGTCAGACAACCACCAGGGTTTGTCGATCTAGAATACATAAGGATAAAGTCTACCTTCTGAACAAGGCGTTATATGGTCTACACTAAGCCCCAAGAGCTTGGTATGAAACACTTTCAAGACATCTTCTAGACAACGACTATCTCTGAGGAACTGTAGATTGTACCATTTTCACAAAGGAAGTAGATGGTCATCTGATTTTGGTACAAATATAGGTGGATGATATTATCTTTGGATCCACAAATGATATGTTATGCAAAGACTACAAAGAAGTCAGGAAGAAGAAATTCAAAATGAGTGTTACGGGGGAGATGAAGTTCTTTTTAGGACTCAGGTTGAGTAATTGCCTGATGGTATCTTCTTTCATCAGACGAAGTATGTTCATGACGTGTTAGAGAAATTTGACATGTCAGGAACTACACTAGCATTAACTCCATTAGCTCCAAACCACGGCATTTGTCCAGACGCTCATGGAGTTAAAGTCGATGAAACATTATATCGCTCCATGATCAGATCCTTGATGTATCTCACAGCTTTGAGACCTGATATCATGTATCCCACATGCCTATACGCACGTTATCAGTCCAATCCAAGAGATTCGCACTTGTTAGCCGTCAAAAGAATCATGCGATATTTGAAAGGATGTCCAAGCACCGGCTTATGGTATCCTAGATATGAAGACTTCAAACTTGCTGGTTACGCGGACTCTGATATCGGCTGCTGCAAGCTTAATGTCGAATCCACAATGGCTGGTTACCAGTTCTTCGGAACGCTTTTGGTAACGTGGCAATACAAGAAACAGACTGTGGTCGCTCTCTCTACATGTGAGGCTGAATATGTTTCCGCATCCAGCTGTTGTTCCCAGATTCTCTGGATACAACAGCAGATGAGAGACTACAGACTACAATTTCTTATACGCCAATTTATGTAGATAACAAGACGGCTATTGATATCACCAAAACCCTGTTCAACACTCACGCACTAAACATATTGAAATTCAACACCAATTTATCCTGACTGCTACAAGAAAAAGTTGTTTAGGATTGAAAATCCACAGTGATGACCAAAAAGCAGATTTTTACACTAAAGCATTTGATCGAACAAGATTTAAAAATCTTTTAAAATTAAATGGTTTAAGAAATCTGACATCAGGATATACATGAGGTTGAATTTGAGGATGACGAGGACTTGACGTGATTCTCATCGGTATGACATGTTTGTTCTGTAAATATTTTTTCTTCAGAAACTAAAAACCAAAAATATATTTTTGATTTTAGGGGGAGAAAAGTTGAGAAAAATACAAAAATATGAAAAAGAGATAAAAGAGTTTTTGTGAAAAAAGGGAGATTACATCAGAAAATTATCATAGTATGCTACAGATATGGAATCTTTAAATGGGTAATTAAACAGATCTTACTGATGATGTCCCAATAGGCTTAACTCGTTCAGTAAATTGTTCTTCAAGATATAAACCTAAAAGAAAAACTGAGTAACTTGTGGGTCGACATCTCTTCGATATATGGACTTAGTAATCTGAAATTTCGTTTGAGAGAATTCCATTGTGATACTAGGTCTTTATATTTAATCGATTTCTGGAATATTATCCAAGTTATTCTGATTTTGCGTCGGCAATGGCCTAGAACTTGTATAATACTTTTAACATTATTCTCCTACAAGAGCTTTCACAAAAAATGAATATGTCATAAATATTTACGACATCTACAATTCAAAATATTCCTTAATGGAACACCACCTAAGTCGAGCCTTCATCTCTTTTCTGTATGGAAATACTAATCTGAGCTCTCAAGGTCTTGCAATTCACCCCATTTACAGATACCAGTTAGATATATTCACTTGTGAAATGATATTCTGAGAATCTCGATGCGGGAGTATATTCTGAGATGGGGAACACAATTATTTCATGTTCCTTAATCTTACCTAACATATCTTGAAACAATTGAGAAACGTATAGAGGTTTAAGTGGATAAGTATATTGGCAATGTAGGTAAATCTGTTTAAGAACTCAAAAGTTACTAACAAGATCAACGGTACTTGTGATTTATCTAATTATCTGATGTGATCCTCTAAACACAAAACTCACAAAAATATGTATGTAACAACATCTTTACTTATTCTTTCTTTTCAGAAAAATCCCAAAAAGATTTTCGATTTATTTTTAGCAATCTATCTTAGATTTTAGTCTACGGATGATTAAAATACCGTTAGTCCAAGTCATAGCGACGGTTGCTGGAGGAAAGTTGAAGATCACGTGCTGGGGAGCTAATCAGAAAAGAAAATATCTTTAAAAGTTAAAAAGTTCATTAATTTGAAACTTTAATTTTTTGATAATCTGTTTTGGTCAAACTACCGTCAACCAAGGTCATTAACTTAGACTTGGTAGGCAAATCAGTTAATTGAGGTCGTGAACTTGACTCGGTTAACTGAGTGGGTAATAAAAACACATAATATTTCACAGAAAATCAAAGAGATAAACAAAGTGCATAGAACTGACTCGTACGAGTAACACATTGCCTCGTACGAGTAACAACATTGCTTCTACGATGTACTAAAGGCTTCATTCGTGCGAATCATCACTGTACGAGTGAATTGAAGGGTATAAAAGGGCTTCTCATTCGCACGAGTCAAACTATTGATTCTGTGCGACTGAGGGCTTACTCTGTGCGATTCGGTTCTTACCACTCACTTTCTTGATCTTCGTTACGTATCTATACTTCGGGGAGGTTGATTAGCACACCTCTTACGATGGGCAAGGTACTACTACAAGTTTTGAGCTGATATAATGTCGAAATTGGACCAAAAGGACATAAAACATATATTTAGGATAATAGGACCGGTAAAATATAAAGTTGAACTCAAAATCGTTAAAAACGGCCCTTTTAACCTATAAATCAACCTTCAAGTTGTTAAAATCTACATGTTTTAAGTTTGGTTTGATAAGGTGTTATTTGGTGAGATTTGCAACTCGTACGAATCATCACTCATACGAGCAAGGATTTCAAATGTCTGTTTATTATATTCACTCGTACGAGTGATCGTTCGCACGTGTATGTCCTTAAACGTTTCTATCTTTGTGATTCATACGAAGCATTACCCGTACAAGGAAGTCTGCTCAAAATCCTAAAATTTTTTAAGTATGTTTTTTCAATTGGTACGAAGAAGTGGCTCGTACAAGTGGGATTTTGAATCAGACTTAAATTCTTGTCTAAGTATCTGACTCGTACGAATGGTAACTCATACGAGTGTGTAAAATTCGAAATGTTTAAAAATTTTTCTAAGTGTTTGAAATGTTTGTGTTTATAGATCAAGAAGTCTTCGTTCTCACCGTTTCACAACATTTGTTGTCTACTAGATGAGTCTATTCCTGAGATTGCAGCTTATAGAGAAGTGCTAGATTTTTTGAGCCGTCTTCCAATTACCAAGGCTCTTATTAACAGACACACGGCTTACCGATCACACGTCGAATATTTTTGGAATACCGTTGAATACAGTGAGGAAGAGAACGCTATTTTGTCTGCCGTAAGGATTAATAATGAAGATATTCAAGTCAAAATCACTGAAGATTTAATCCGAACAGTGTTAGAGTTCAAGGATAGTGAAGAAGACCCAACTGGTTTTTCAGAATACATGGTTAAGGGGTGCTTTTATCGGATGGGATATGCAGGATTCGTTAACGCAACTCCTTTCAAGAAGGGATCTTAGTGCTCCGTTTCGTGACATCTGTATTATACATGCACTCAGCCACATAAAGGGTGGCTTTGATGATTTGATAGACAATCCGATGTTCATGATTACAACACTTGTTCTGAACCTACCCTACAACTTTTCAAGACTTATCTTCTCTCAGATGGTATAGAATATACAACGCAAGAAGTTTCTTCAGTACCCGTGTTTTGTTCAAATGTTGCTCGATCACTTACGTCCTAACTTAAAGAAGAAGAAAGATGATGTTTTAAAGCTTGAACATATGGATGTGTCAACACCGAAAAAGATGAATCTGCATCTAAAAGCCTTCCCCAATGGCAAGCTTGTATTCGGGGCTATTATTGACAAAGACTATTTGGCACTGCCGAAGTGGAAGTGGCGAAAAGGTGAAAGTGGAGACGAGGATGAGGAGCTAGAAGCGTTATACAGTTTTGTTGCGAAAAGAACCGTGTGGTTTTCTAAAGAAGATAAGAGGGGATAAAACGAAAGCAAACGTCTACATCTTCCTCCACTGCCCCTCAAAAGAAGAAACGTGCATCTGACAACACGAGGTTGGTAGACGAGTCAGAGCTAGAAGAAAATGTCTAGACATTGGCTGCTGATATCGAACAAGAAGCTTTGGGGTTCAAGAAGGAATAGTTGAAGAGGCATCCTCTTCTAGCACTGATCAAGAGGATAGGATCACCGGAGAAAAAGAAAGAGCTAAAGAAAGAGAATTTGAACTTTTTAGTGAAATTGAACTAAAAGCAGAAGAGAAGAAACGAAAAGCTACATGGGAAGATGATACTACTTATGTACCTTCGGGTTCCGACAGTCGACAGATCAAAGAGAAAGGTGCAGAAAAAGGTTGTTGAAGAAGAGAATGTTGAACCGACTCCTCAACCACCACCATCACCACCTCCTCAACCAACTCCACCACCACAACCTACACCTCAACCTCAACCTACTTAATCTCAACCCTAGTTCTTTATAGGATCCAGATTACAAGATCAAATTGACTTCGACTTTGGTGATATTCCAAGGGGAAGAGTTCTCAGCCAACATGTTCAACGATTCACGCATTGAAGAGTTAGAGAAACAAGTAATGCTGAACAGTGTCAAAATTGCTGAGTTACAAGAGCAAATCTAGAGGCTATCTTGGTGAGCATCGTATCTGAGAATGAACGTTTGAGAAATTGTATGGCGGATTATGATGCAGAACGCCTCAGAAATCAGAGAAAGATGAGCTTATTTGAGAAACTTCTCACGAAGAAACTGGATTTAATTTAGCTGCTAAGATTGATGAGATAGAGAAAGAAGAAGCCCAATAGAGAGTTGCCGAGCGAGAAAGTATGGCCAAAGAACTTTCAGACCCTCAGGGCAAGGGTAAAGAGAAGGTTGGTGAGGAACATGTGATTGATATAACTGAGCCAGAAGCTGAATCTGTGCCAGTATCTTCTGAGGTGGTGGTGTATGCAGACATAAAGAAGTTTGTTTTTATCGGAAAGCCAAAGGATGTTGACATTGACATGACGAATCTTTCAGCTAAACATCAAGAATGGCTAAGTAAGAAAAACATGGAGAAAGAAATTGAAGTAGAGGTAGATGAATTTGATGAAAATCCTAAGGAGGAAAATGAAGACTTGGACGATACTGATGATATATATTTTAGGATAAGTCTCATGATTATAATGATGGTGAGGATGATGATTTGGGCGGTTCGGGTATCCTTGTTACAAAATCAAATTTGAATGAAGATATAGATTTTTCTGTGTACTTGGATGATTCTGCATATCAAATTGAAGGTGTTAAAGATCAGGGAATGTCATATGAGAGCTTGATGGATTCTAAGCAGGCAGGAATCCTCACAGTGACTAATATGTCAGTTGTTCTTATCGTGCCCAAACCAAAGATTTTGTATTTAGAGCATGTTGTGGAGGAAGGAGAGTTTGTCCACAGTCACACAAAAGAAGAAATTGCAAGAATGTTCGGCGTGGACGAAGAAACATTTGAGTTTGATTTTGAAGACGAGCTTAACGACATCAGTGCTTTCAAGCCTGAGTATTATATCTTCGAACATGTTTCTGACGCACATGATTATGACAAAGATGTCATGGAGGATGATTCTGATGACAATGATGCAAATATTGCCGAAGTGGGTACAGATGACTCCGCAACTTTCAGTGAATTGTTTGCAGCCGAGAATGGTGATCTACTAAAGTGCAAAGTGAAGAGGCTGTCAAATAGGGAACGGTTCCTCAACAATTGTCTAAAGAAGAAATTGCAGAAATGAGGAAACGATGGTTTAAAGAATTACCAGCAGAGCGTAAATTCAAACATCCCATAGCATTCTTTACGCGTGATGCTAAGATTTCTCTGGGGGACATTATTAGCTAGGGATGGATCAAAGAACTCCACGTTTATGTGATTAAAAGGGAGTATGGGCTCCAATACTTTGATATTTAAGCGATATCAAGACACTGCCATTCTGGGATATTAAAGAACTGGTGCAGACAAAGATGATAAATCTTAAGTTGAAATTTCATGACCAGCGGCTATGGAAACTGATAAAGGTCGAAGCTACTCATGGATTTAGACACTGGAAGCCTCATATGCCCAAAAGAATCACAAAGGATCGATCAAGTTACATAGGAAAAAGATGTGACATTGATAGTGAAGAGGACGAAAGTTATGAAAAATATGACTCTGATCAAGATGGAACAAGATTTTTTCAAGATCTTCAAATGGTGGCACTATGATTCAAGTACTGGTGAAGCTGTTATTTGTCTCCATCCAGATGATGATTCTTGGAAGATAACTGAGGAATTATTCGAAGCCGTCATGGCACACAAACACATATATGGTCTATGTCATGGCATTTGAGTACTAGACCTTATGTGGCTAGTCAATTGTTCGAAGAAGGATATTGAATGCTTATTTTATAGCAAAATTAGTTTCGAGGGGAAAGACCAAGAGCAGGCTCTCCAGTTCCAGAAGATTATTAATGTTTGTTTTGCTAATGATATACACTCAGGAACAACATGGAACACTTCTTGGAGGAAGCTGGAGGAGATAGAGTAACGAAAGAAAGAAAAGAATGCTGAAAGAATTGCTAAGCAAACGCGAATTGCATCGCTAGGAGCTTTTGGTTTGGCAACACGTCTAATCGGCATCCTCCTACAGACCAAACGCCGATATCTTCTGAGGCTCCTCGCAGGCCACCAAAATGTTTCTTTGGACGTTAATTGTCAGATCTTTGAAAGATTTTTTTGAAGACTATCCAAGACTACGACAACATCCAAGGGGAGTTTGTTGGTGCATAATGTCTATTGCCTATGTCTAGGTTATGTTGATTATGTGTATAGGGCATAGAATGTCAAACATTGTATGTTTAAATAAGATTTATATGTTTAGATAGTGGCTCGTACGAGTGACACTTTATCACTCGTACGGGGCACCACTCGCACGAGTCAAACACACCTCACTCATGTGCGAGTGATGTTGACCTATAAATAGTGGAGCTTGAGTGTTGTGTTAGATATCTGTTGGTGTGTAACTACGACGAAGCCCTGTCAAAGTGTTTACTCATTTGTAACCATTCACGTTTATTAATACGAATCAAGGCGTTTAAGCAGCATATCTTTCTTGTTTATTTGTCCAACTCGCTAACAATGAATTCCGCCTCTGTTAGCTGAGTCAGATCAGTCCGATGCTCATAAGAGTAGAGCCGATCGTCTCTCACACATATACATATTCTACTTCACAGGTTAAGAGAGAGATTGTGGTTTGTTTCTTTTACTGCCATGTAACCAAACATGTGCCAAAGAATTGGCATCCAGTAGTTGTAGATTTTGTGTTACGTCTGCACAAACCAAAGTCTAAGTCTGAGTAGCCTTGTAGCTCGAAATCGTCGTTGCGTGATACGAGGCCTGCTTGGACAACTCTTGAGATATCATAAGATCCTCTTGACGATCATTAAGTGAGATACTCTTGGACTCGACTGGTAGCGTGCACAGAGGTAAGTTGGATACATTATATCCGGTTGAGAAGCTGTCAAATAGATCAGTGATCCAATCATCGAACGGTAGAGTGTTTCTTCGATCTTCTCTCCTGTAGGATCTTGTTCTATGCCATGATTCTGAGAAAGCGGGGTAGACATTGGTGATGCGTAAGACATTTTGAATTTCTCCAGAATGTCGTTCAAATACTTCGTGTGATGGATGAAGATCCCGTCAGATAATTAGTCTACTTGAAGTCCAAGAAAGGACTTCATCTCCCCCATCGAGCTCATCTCAAATTTGTTCTTCATGACTGCTTCAAAATCTGTGCACAAAGCATCGTTTGTCGATCCGAATATAATATCTACATATATTTGAACTATTAGAATGTGACCGTCTACTTCTCGCATGAAGAAAGTGTTGTCCACTGTGCCTCTGATGAAGCTGTTGTCAAGGAGATGCTACGATAGCGTCTCATACTAGGCTCTTGGGGCCTGATGTAAACCCTAAAACGCCTTGTCCTCGCTTCCCTCCTGACAATTTCAAGCACTCTTTGACTCTCTTTTCAAAGTCCTTTTCATCTTTCCCTCGTGGTACTTGTTTGCTATCAGTCTCACGCCAGTATTTAGCCTTGGACGGAATTTACCGCCCTATTGGCGCTGCATTCCCAAACAACCCGACTCGCAGACAGCGCCTCGTGCACATATACTTTGTCTTTGTGGACCGGTTGACAAACCCCGGTGGTTGGCCGACGTACACTTCATCCTTCACGTTTTGGTACAAGAAGGCAAACTTTACATCTAATTGGTATACTTTAAACCCTTTCCAAGATGCAAAGGCCAGAAAGATTCGAATCACTTGTAATCTCGCAACAGGAGCATAGACTTCTGTGAAATCTATTCCTTCTTGCTAACAGAATCCTTGAACAATAAGTTGAGCTTTGCTACGTACTATCACACCACGATCGTCCTTTTTGCACTTGAAGACCCATTTAGTGTTTATCTTTTTTGTGATCTTCAGGCAAGTCGACTAGCTTCCACACACCAAAGTTTTCGAATTGAGAGAGTTCCTATTTCATGGCATTAACCAAGCTCTTCTCCGTTGGTTCTTCCTTATATGTTTTCGGTTCTATATATGAAATAAAACATTTAAATCAGAAACTATATTGTAAAGGAGACACTTTTGGAATAAAAGCAACTAAAACCCTGGTTGACTGGATGTTGGTCTTAACACCACTTTTTAATTCTCCAATTATAAACTCTGGTGGATGATAGGATAGCTTTCTTGGCATCACTTCATTGGAAACACTCACTTCTTGTTGTAAATTCATGACATTCTGTTCGACATCTTGGTTAACAGAAGAAATATCATTCTGATCACTAGTTCCTTCATTTTGATTATCAGGTAAACTATCAAATTGAATTTCACCATCATCAAAAGTAGATCCATCTTCGTCATAAGTCGGTTTAGCTTTAGATTCAGAATCGTCAGAATTGTAACATTCGTCATAAAACGGGTTCTAAAACCCGCTCCGTTTAAATAATAATTCAAATATAAGATATTCGGTTTGGTTAGGTATTTATGCTAACCGTTCAAATCCATAAAATGTTGTAATTAATAAATTAAAAAGAGTTCAAATAATAAATAAATAAATAATTATAATAACATTAACAGATAAAGCTTAAATAATAAAAAATGATTATAAAGGAGTCACCGGGATTCGAACCCGGGTCCCCAAGGAATTCACACACACAAAACACCACTGAGCCACGCACACCACTTGTTTCTAAACTTGAAACAATTAACTTTTATACTCAACCAAAAACCAACCTGCAAATTTTGAAACTTCAAGCCTGTAACTGCCATTCGATCAATCAAGCATAATTTATGATTTCGATTATGAAATCCTATATAACCGAACTCACACATCGGTTTCAAACATAAAAATCGAAACCAATTTATTTTGTAGCTGCCTGAAATCAATGTTTGCTTTTAAACCCAAGAAATGGTTGAATCGAAACTGAATTTGATGATTGGCTATAAATATCAAATCAATGTACTTCAAGCAAACTCGCTCGTTCCCTTAAAGATCTCTCAAAAAGTCCCTCCCTCTCAAACTCTGCAATCATCTTCACCGGAAAAACCTATGTTCGTTGTCGGAACTTTCAACCGGAATATCGACCCTTTCTGCTTGGTACAAATCTGTCTTTTATTTCTGTTTTTGGTGTGTATATATTCTGTTATAAATCAAATCAACGAAATTCAAATGATTTCACCAATTAACAGTCGGGTTCAATGTTTGGGTTTTGTTATGAAGAATATGAAGTTTAAGATGTATATAAATATAATTAAAAACAGGTATTAAACACAGTCCAGCGGTGGACTGTGTGCAATACTAACAAGCACGTTCTGGGTTCGAGCCTCTCGTGTCACCGACTTTCTGAAATAAAAATCAACATTTTTGTACTTAATTAGATCTATGCATAACATGTATATAAATTTAATATAAATCAAGGGTTATACGGGTTAGACACACAGTCTAACTGGTTGGGCTGTGTGCACACGTATATGAGGTCACGGGTTCGATCTGGCTCATGAAACCGGTTTTGGCAAATATTAAATCTTTTTAGTAAAAACAAAATAAAGTTTAAGTTAACTATTATATATAAGTAATTAAAATCAGAATTAGTTCGAGTTAGACACGTAGCTCAGTTGGTAGAGCTGCGTGCACGTATAAGGCAGGTCACGAGTTCGAACCTCACACGATGCCAATATTATATGCGGTCAAACCGGTCGACCCGGTCAACCTTGTTAAGGGTGTAATTTATAACTATTTTCTTTATTATTTTACTTAAAAATTAATTACAAATACTTATAAATAAGACTTTTTAAGTTAAAAATTGTAATAAATACCCCCAAAATAAACCTAAGAATCTAATAAAAAGCATTAATTAAAAATATTAACTTTTATTTATTTATCGAATTATTATGTTACTATTTAGGTTAGTTTCTCTCGTGATTAAATCCAAATTCATGCGCATTCGTCGTCAATCCAAGGAAACGCACCCACTGTGAGTGAATCCTTACAAATTCACCTTTTTATTCATGTTTTAGGGTGTATCATGTGTCGTTTACATATTTCGTTTATTCAAAACACTTGTGATATTACCATTATATGATCTAACGTGTTATGTAATGTTTTCTGTTGTATTTTGTTTTTACATTTTTGTCAGTTACGTGCAATCATTCACATTAGGCCCATCAGTTCCTTGTGGGATACGAGTTGAGCATCACGTGCCTCATTAGATCGGCTCCGTTTGATTGAGCCTTGATCTCATTGTTCATCATTTGTTATGCTTGTGTGTACATTGATTGATATTATGTGGTTTGTGGTTAGATTTACATATGCGTATACTCATATTTAGTTTATGAACATTTTTTTAAAATAACCAATATAATTATTTCTTTCAAATGTTTAATAGAGATTCACTCGCCAGCTTTTGTTGACCCAAAACCCTATTTTTACACATGATACAGGTGGATAGGTTGAAGCAAGGAATACATAGGAAATTGCCTTAGAAGAAAAATAAAGAAGTGATGAATGTTGTGTTTAAAACACATTGTGCTTGTTTGTATACATGTTTGTTGTAATTTATCCTCTTAATTGGAAGTAATATATATTAAACTTTATTATAGTAAATGTCTTACTTTGATGAAAACCCAATCATACCCCGACTTCCATTTCTACTGCGGGTCAGGGTGTGATAAGAATGATCAAAGCGAGGAGCTGGTTCACTCATCACTAGTTCAACCTTGGGATCATTTGTTCCATCTATTTATGGTTCAGAATGTTGAGTACTCAGTGTGTCACAACTGTTGGTCTTCGAACTTGGTCTTGCGAAAAAGATTGTTGATGCTAGTATAGAATAGCAAGTTCCTCTCCTAATAGTTCAGCTGGCAGGTTGAAAGAATTCTAGACACCCTCATATTCAAACAACCAAGGATCTCCCAGATTCTGAGTTAGAGATGTATATCTTTGACAATCTACATGCTGAGCTTGAATCACCTAGTTTAGCCTAGGAATGTAGACTCATTTCAATGGACTAGCGTATCCCACGAAGAACCCCTCTAAAGACCTAGGACCAAATTTTCCGTTAGAGTCAATTATTGTACATGGGGACCCAAATGGTTCTAACCATTTAAGATTGGGCTTTCGTCGGTTAATCAGCTCAAAGCACGTTTTCTTCTCCTTCTTAACGTAAAAACTCAGTTAAGAGTATAACACACTTAAGATACGGCTTCACTCTAGAAACTAACGGGTAATTAGGAGTTAGCAAGCATTGTGCATGAAGTCTTTATCAACGTTTTATTCTTTCGCTCTGCGACACCGTTCTGTCGCGGAGTATATGGTGCGCTAAACTCGTGTATGTGACAAATGGCAAATAACCGGTAATTCCGTACAATCTAATCACTATTTGTATTACATAATCTCATGCATTTTATCGTAATTTGATTTCCTAACTAAGTCGTACGTCATATCACAAGTATTAGGACAAGGAAATCAGATCATAACATATACTGGTTTTAGTTACGACGCGATACAAAACATACGATGCCCTTAAAGTGTTGGTAGAAAGTGTTGGGCGCACTATTCGCGGTTGCACTATTCATGTCAGGAAACTGCTAAAACAAAACAGAACAACAAATAACGACATGCTAATGCCATAATTGACTCCACACATATATGAGAACACTAATGTGGGAACACCTATTTCAAAAATACATAACTTTCCGGCACAATGCCTAAATTAGAAAATTGTCCGTTTCGACCAAAAAGGCAACAATTTCAGTTTGTCCGCAACATTAATTCAGGAAAATATTTTCCAGATTCCAGAATTATAATAAAACAATGTTGAACACCCTAAAACAATATGAGAATAGCAGAAATACATAAAGACATCGTTTCCGGTCATATGGCAAACAGTGTACAACTTGACCGGAAAGTGAATGATTGTCGAACCTAGAAAAATTTTATTTGCCCATAGCCTCATACATTCGTCTAGAGAATTAGTTAAGCTTCATTTGGTACTGGAAGACCTTTCAACTATCTTGAGGTCACGAAACACACAACTTCCGGAAAAGTCGAACGGCAAAATAAATAAGTGCCGATATCGAGCGAATGATTAGACAGAAAGCGTTTCGGCTATCCAAACTCGACATATATTCAACTAGCAAACTAGTTAACCATATTTCTAAATCAGAAGTGCCCTAATAAATACCATGGCACTTATGGGGTCAAAAGCCAAATCTTTCGGTATGAAATAATAGAGTTCGTATTGATATAGTACCGATGAGTGAACTAGTGATGTTTTCGCTATCCGAAACTTATACCAATTAGTCAAGAGGACTAATTGACATGGATTAACACCCTAAACCCGAATTACTTGATAATAATACAAGATCAACCCCTAATCATCATACTTAAGTTAATTACCTAAATCTCTAACAAATTTATCACATGTTCTAAAAATAATTACACTTAACCCCCCTCATTTGGACGAATTCAAGTGGGTCCCACAGCCCCCTTGATTTGTTTTGAAAATAGGCAAATCTAAGCATGGTTCAAAGATCTTATGTGATGGTTTAGATTTGTGATACATGATCTTATTATTATTAGATAACTAATACATCAACATTCTCATCATTTTACACCTTTCAAAATACACACAAACTCCTATCTCTATCTTACCCCATGGCTCAAACCACCACTACCATCATCCACCACTCTTCAACTTTAAAACACCAAAACCAAGTTAGGCCATTTCAAGATCATCCACGGTGCTTGCAAGGATGGAGGATCATTAGGGTTTTCTTGGAGCTTCATCTTCTTCCTAAACCTTGACTAATTTTGTGCAACTTTGTAAGATAATTTCTCTTCATATTTAAGCTTTTTATAATGTCTATTTGAAGAAAGTACAAGTTTATCATCTTGAAAGTAAAGAAAATACAACTTAAAAACCCTAAACCTCACCTTAATTATAACACTAAATATAGCTTATTATGTGTTGATTATGTTCTTATTTGTTAACTAGTTAGCATGATGATGTTGATTATGATAAAGTAAGATATTTAAAGTAGATGATCTTGTATGAACAATAATATAAATGATGATTTGAACATAGTGATGTTTAAATCTAAACAAGATCATCAATCTCATGATCTATGAAGATTACTACAACTTAAAAATGATTTACTACACTTGTGTTGTTTTTATAAGGAAGAAACACCATGATTTAAGTTATAATCATCTTAAAAAGTGTAGTAAACAAAGGAGGTTAAAGTGGAAATAATGATTTGAAAGTGTAACTAAAAATGGTGACTTAAAGGATCTAATAAAATTATACAAATCTCATTGTTTTTTAAGAAAAGTAGTAACAATATATGTACAAAAATCATGGAAAATGAGGATGTATAAGTTGTAAATAAAGCATGATGAAGTGATATGTAATCTTGAGTTAATGATTGATCTTGATTATGGGTTTAAACATGGTTTAAATACGTTTTTTTAAAACGTGGAAAACGCCAAAGTTTAGGGGAAACTATGGCAAAATTTTCTAAAAATCTAATCGCGATTAAAGTGTGATTAACAAGGTGATTAACGGGACTAAACGCGATTAGTGACCTAAACCATCATTAAGGAAGTTTTAATGACAAAGGTTAAACCCTAACCATCAAATACCCAAATTATGTTTATGTATCTAGAAGATTAGGGTATATACCACCAAATACCCAAATTATACAAATACTTCAAACACTTGAAGGATTACCAAGTGTAGATAACATAAAGCACATACACTTTTACAATATGTCGAAACAATGATCTGGCTAACGGAGTAATGCGGACGATGAGCGAATGTACATCATACACCATCGCATCGTCCACAAATGAACAAATCGCAAACATGAAGAGTTACTATGATGTGGGGCGATCTTCGACGTGAAAAAGTATATATTAAACAACAACGAAGACATGTCTAAAATAATATATTTTAGACACTTAACGTATACATATATTAACGATATAAAAATCCGGAAAGTTAAAAAATGTATAAGAATTTACTAAGTGGTTTTATAAAAGTATATAAATATACTTAAAAATATGTACTTAGTGAAAATTAATAAGTGTAAGAGTTATAACATTTGGGCTCTTGAAAATAAATTGAGCTCGGCCCATTATGTAAAAGACATGGGCAAGGCCCAATTACACAAGACATAAAATACATGGGCTAAGCCAAAAGGCATAAAATACATGTGCTAAGCCCAAAGGCATAAAATGCATGGGTTAGGCCCAAACATATAATACATGGGCTAGGCCCAATGACACAAATTACATGGGTTAGGCCCAATCACATAAAGATATGGGCTAGGCACAATGATATAAAATACATGGGCTAGGCCCAATCATATAAAGACATGGGCTAGGCCAAATGACATAAATTACATGGGCTAGGCCCAATGACACGCGTGCAAGGCACGAGGACATGTGAAGGGCGAGGCCGTTTCACACACGATCTAAGAATATCAATATATATATATATACACACACACACAACAAGAATATAAGATGAATAACTAGTATGAGGTCCAAGGAGACCTAGGTGTCTAATGAAGTTAATACACATGTAGGTTACACACGTGTACGGACACCAAACTTGATAAGTACAACGTATGGAACACAAAGCTTTGAGTTCATGTCCCTCCTTTCAATTATTTCAAAGTTTGTTTTAAAACTGTCGAGGGGAAATACATATCATAAAAAACAGTATGTTAGCTATGGGTTTAGATCATAACACGATCAAATGTGCGTAAGTAGGATGATGACAATAGTAACCATTAATCACGTAGTGACCAAGATGCAAAAGATATAGATTTATTGAGTTTGAGACACGCTCCACTCCTAGTTGGTAAACCTTTAGGAGTGCTTTTGTGATCCAATGATGTAAAAGTTGTCTCGGTTTGGTTGCTTACTTATGGCACATATGTCATGGGGCTCGCGAACACATGATGGATCGTTGAGCTCCTAGATTGCTAATAACATACTCGAATTTCATTATTGGATTAAAAGGATGATATTTACACGAAAACATTGACTACATGAACTTGCCAACTTTTGTTGATTTTTTAAAAATTCATGTATTTCTAGACGCAAGGCATGAGCTGGTGACACATATCGGGTTGTGGGAAATGACAAGACAATGAGTGCCATCTTTAGGAGGATTTGGCTCTTATATCCCAACCTAGTATGGGTATATAGGGGTCTAAACCTCATTACGCATTTACCTTGAAAAAATATTTTATTTTGAATGTAATGTATGTCAAACTATGTCTCTGATGACAAAGTGAAAACTATGAAATTACATTTTGGTAACTTATAAATGTTGGAATGAAATATTATATCAGTATGGCATCGTTGTTGGATTATACATGTTTACTTGATTGGATGCAATGAATACATGATAGTCACACGTTTGCGCTTCTGCCATGACAAGGGTGTGACAGTGTAAGATTCCTTTCTGGTACTCTAACATGTTATAATTCTTAAATTTTGTTCCATTGTCACTTCGGATACGTCTGATTAGCAACTGGTACAGACTCTCTATCGTTTTGAACAATACCACATGATAGTCATAGGTTTCATCTTTACTCTCCAGGAACATCACATGAACACCTTGAATTATCGCCGGTCACAAACAGACAATACAGATCCCCCGATATGCTTCTGACGTTTACCGGCCTGAAGAGATTCATATGAAGTCTTTCTAGTGGAAGCTTGATTGAATTGAGAAGCTTTCTCGGATCCGACTTCTTAATTTGCTTTCCTTTCTTACAACTGATGCAGTCGTCATTCAGATGAAATTTCTTCAAGTTTACTCCCTTCACTAGTTGGTTGTGCACCAGAAAGTTCATTTTTCTGAGGTGAATGTGCCCTATCTTCTTGTGCCATAAGATATATTCTTTCTCTATAGCCTTGGAGACAAAACATTGTGTTGTTTTTGTTGTTGTTGTAGCGACGCTCATATCTAACACGTACAGATCATTTTCTCAAGGAGCGCACATTAGGAACCATTCTTGAGGTGTTATGAACCCTGGCTTCAGAATCAAACATTCTTTATCTGTGAAGTGTGAGGTGAACTTCTTGTCACAAATCTGAGAAATGCTTATGAGATTGTTCTCCAACTCGGCAATGTAGTTAACTTTATCGAACGACACCATCTCATTGGTTTGAATTCCTTCTCCCACTATGTGACCTCCCTGATTGCCAGTGAGCCTGACGTAACCTCCTATTATAGGTTTGACATCATATAGGAGTGCTAACATCCCCGTGCCACGAATCTCCGCTATCCATAATCCACTTCGATGTGATGGATCTTGGAAGCCCCTTTACATGCACTCAACTAATTACTTTAAGAGGGAGACCCATGCCTTTCTACTCTTGGGTGGGTTGGCAATATTAATTTCACTCACACACTCGCTTTCACTCGCTTTTCTTTTCAACTTTTTCTACTTTCAAAGTTGAATCAGATTTCTTGACTTCTTTAGAAGATTTCTTCTTTTTAATCCCCCGTGTTTGGTTTTTCAAAATCGTTTTCTTTGCAAAAAAATTAGAATCTTTTTTATCAAGTGAGTTTGAAGTTTCTCCAGTTTTGACACTTTAAATGTTTACATTTACTGGTTTAACTTCTTGTGTAGATTCATAATTTCTTTTCAAGATTTTCTTTGGTTCAATCATTGGCGATTTTTGTTACAGATCTTCTCTAGTCTTTTTAACAATATGAATATGTTTAGGATATTTTTGTGGACATTGATAAGCAATGTGTCCAACTTGGTTACACCTAAAGCAAGTTCTACTATCTGTGAAGACAGTTCAGCTTGTTCACATTATTTTTTTCTATGACATGAAAGTCAATTTCTTGACAAACTTGGATTTTCCAAACTTATTATAGTTTTGCTTACCATATCCCGAACCATTCCTCCCATAGAATGGGAACTTCGTGGTTTATAATAGTAAGATTGTTCTATTTTAAAGTTTGAAAAACCTTGATCCCTTAACAAAGTGTTAATTCAGACAACTCAAATTCAACTAATTGGAACACTTTTTCAACTTTGTTCATGTTGACATTCTGAAATGGGAATTCTGAATGAGAATATAGTTTGCTAGATCCACACATTTTATACATGATAACATCTGGATCACATGAACTATGTCTTGATTTAGGAATGTAATGCTTATGAAAGCTTTCATCACTATTAGAATATGAACTAGACCTTTTTCTACTGAACTTAGTTTTTATAGTTTCAAACTCAGTTTTATCACTTTCACTTTTATTATCAGATAGTTTATCTTTTTGTTCAGTTTTTATTTTTATGTTCAACGCCTTATCCACCCCATCAAGTTTCTTTTTAGACTAAATATTCCACATCGGGGGTGGAATTCGATGGTAACCAACTCCCTGGTTATGGTATCTGTAAACATCTTCCCCTAATTCATCCTTACCTGTTGGATTAGGAAGTATGTGGTCTAGGACATATGATGCAGTCGAGTAGCTTATCAATTTTTATCAACACACTCAATTTCAATCCTAGTTGTTTCTAGCTCTTGTTTTAGCCATGCAATCATGTTAACATGAGTGTTAATTGCAATTTGTTTGTCTAAAACAGTTTTCTTATGAATTGAAATTGTTGCATCATTTTCATTGTTAGCTACTCGAAATTGATTAATTGATTTTTGCAGTTTATCATAAGCTTCTTTCACACTCTTCAAGTCATACGTCAAATCCTCCATATAGTTTTTCAAAACTTTATAGTTTTTATCCTTTTCAATGCATAACTTGCAAGGTTCAATGCATTTCTTACATTGAAAGGATGTTTCTGTTAAGTTTATTTTTTCATTTTTAACATCTGCAATAAATGTCTCGATCATAAATTTCTGTTCTTCTTAAGAGGTTTTCACTACCTCTTTCAGTTGAGCAATAATGGCTTTTTTAGTAAGCTCTATCAGATTTTCAACACTCATCTCCTTAGACACGTCGATGATCTCCTCTACAAGTTTTTTTCTCATAATCACTAAAGTGTAAATCATTGTAATTTCCATCTTCTCTAAAGAAACCTGCAAAAGATTTGAAAACATGAGGAGGTATAATAGATCTTAATGCATTGTTAATAACCTCTTTAGTAGGAATTTGGTATTTTCGGTATCCAAAGCTGATGTTTCAGCATCAACAACATTTTTCTAGACTTTCATCAAATTTTACTTCAACAGATACTTCTTCAGCAGCTTTCTCAACTTTCTCTTCATTCACACTCTTTTCAGGTTCTCCCAATTCCACGATCTCGACCATAAGTGCAAGACTGTTGGTTTTTGGAATGAGATTGTTCCAGTTGAACCCCTCATATTCTTGTGTAACAACTAACGCCTTGTTTTTGGAATTTGATGATTCATCCTTGATCGGAATCGGCCTTGAAACATTTAGTGGATGTTGAGAATTCTTGTGGTAGATAGCCTTTTTAGGTAGTCATCACCAAATGGGTTGTTGTTGTCGTTAAATTTTCTCTTTTTGCACTCGTGTTTGCAGTGACCCTTCTCTTTGCATTTGAAGCATGTTACCTTAGACTTATCAAACCCTAACTTGGAATTCGGCCATCCAATGCTATTTCTTCCAGTAACCTCCGTAAATTGCTGAGCTATACGCAGTACACTTGCCATACAACATTTAATATCGATCAGCTCCATTTCTTCCGGATCTATCTGATCATAATCTTCCTTGGTCATGTTTGAATTTCCAATCCTTACTGCGATCAAACATTCATATAGCTCAAGGATTGATGCAAGAAACGTCAAGTGCTCCTTTGTTGTTGCTTCTCTTAAGCCCTGAGCATTATGTAGGTTGATGGCTATATCGCATTGAAGTATGTGAGGATTTGAATTATTCTGGCTTGAATAATTGTTTGAGCTCTGTAAAGATTGTGGGAAATGACAAGACAATGAGTGCCATCTTTAGGAGGATTTGGCTCTTATATCCCAACCTAGTATGGGTATATAGGGGTCTAAACCTCATTACGCATTTACCTTGAAAAAATATTTTATTTTGAAAGTAATGTATGTCAAACTATGTCTCTGATGACAAAGTGAAAACTATGAAATTACATTTCCGTAACTTATAAATGTTGGAATGAAATATTATATCAGTATGGCATCGTTGTTGGATTATACATGTTTATTTGATTGGATGCAATGAATACATGATAGTCACACGTTTGCGCTTCTGCCATGACAAGGGTGTGACAGTGTAAGATTCCTTTCTGGTACTCTAACATGTTATAATTCTTAAATTTTGTTCCATTGTCACTTCGGATACGTCTGATTAGCAACTGGTACAGACTCTCTATCGTTTTGAACAATACCACATGATAGTCATAGGTTTCATCTTTACTCTCCAGGAACATCACATGAACACCTTGAATTATCGTCGGTCACAAACAGACAATACAGATCCCCCGATATGCTTCTGACGTTTATCGGCCTGAAGAGATTCATATGAAGTCTTTCTAGTGGAAGCTTGATTGAATTGAGAAGCTTTCTCGGATCCGACTTCTTAATTTGCTTTCCTTTCTTACAACTGATGCAGTCGTCATTCAGATGAAATTTCTTCAAGTTTACTCCCTTCACTAGTTGGTTGTGCACCAGAAAGTTCATTTTTCTGAGGTGAATGTGCCCTATCTTCTTGTGCCATAAGATATATTCTTTCTCTATAGCCTTGGAGACAAAACATTGTGTTGTTTTTGTTGTTGTTGTAGCGACGCTCATATCTAACACGTACAGATCATTTTCTCAAGGAGCGCACATTAGGAACCATTCTTGAGGTGTTATGAACCCTGGCTTCAGAATCAAACATTCTTCATCTGTGAAGTGTGAGGTGAACTTCTTGTCACAAATCTGAGAAATGCTTATGAGATTGTTCTCCAACTCGGCAATGTAGTTAACTTTATCGAACGACACCATCTCATTGGTTTGAATTCCTTCTCCCACTATGTGACCTCCCTGATTGCCAGTGAGCCTGACGTAACCTCCTATTATAGGTTTGACATCATATAGGAGTGCTAACATCCCCGTGCCACGAATCTCCGCTATCCATAATCCACTTCGATGTGATGGATCTTGGAAGCCCCTTTACATGCACTCAACTAATTACTTTAAGAGGGAGACCCATGCCTTTCTACTCTTGGGTGGGTTGGCAATATTAATTTCACTCACACACTCGCTTTCACTCGCTTTTCTTTTCAACTTTTTCTACTTTCAAAGTTGAATCAGATTTCTTGACTTCTTTAGAAGATTTCTTCTTTTTAATCCCCGTGTTTGGTTTTTCAAAATCGTTTTCTTTGCAAAAAAATTAGAATCTTTTTTATCAAGTGAGTTTGAAGTTTCTCCAGTTTTGACACTTTAAATGTTTACATTTACTGGTTTAACTTCTTGTGTAGATTCATAATTTCTTTTCAAGATTTTCTTTGGTTCAATCATTGGCGATTTTTGTTACAGATCTTCTCTAGTCTTTTTAACAATATGAATATGTTTAGGATATTTTTGTGGACATTGATAAGCAATGTGTCCAACTTGGTTACACCTAAAGCAAGTTCTACTATCTGTGAAGACAGTTCAGCTTGTTCACATTATTTTTTTCTATGACATGAAAGTCATTTTCTTGACAAACATGGATTTTCCAAACTTATTATAGTTTTGCTTACCATATCCCGAACCATTCCTCCCATAGAATGGGAACTTCGTGGTTTATAATAGTAAGAATGTTCTATTTTAAAGTTTGAAAAACCTTGATCCCTTAACAAAGTGTTAATTCAGACAACTCAAATTCAACTAATTGGAACACTTTTTCAACCTTGTTCATGTTGACATTCTGAAATGGGAATTCTGAATGAGAATATAGTTTGCCAGATCCACACATTTTATACATGATAACATCTGGATCACATGAACTAAGTCTTGATTTAGGAATGTAATGCTTATGAAAGCTTTCATCACTATTAGAATATGAACTAGACCTTTTTCTACTGAACTTAGTTTTTATAGTTTCAAACTCAGTTTTATCACTTTCACTTTTATTATCAGATAGTTTATCTTTTTGTTCAGTTTTTAGTTTTATGTTCAACGCCTTTTCCACCCCATCAAGTTTCTTTTTAGACTAAATATTCTACATCGGGGGTGGAATTCGATGGTAACCAACTCCCTGGTTATGGTATCTGTAATCATCTTCCCCTGATTCATCCTTACCTGTTGGATTAGGAAGTATGTGGTCTAGGACATATGATGCAGTCGAGTAGCTTATCAATTTTTATCAACACACTCAATTTCAATCCTAGTTGTTTCTAGCTCTTGTTTTAGCCTTGTAATCATGTTAACATGAGTGTTAATTGTAATTTGTTTGTCTAAAACGGTTTTCTTATGAATTGAAATTGTTGCATCATTTTCATTGTTAGCTACTCGAAATTGGTTAATCGATTTTTGCAGTTTATCATAAGCGTCTTTCACACTCTTCAAGTCATACGTCAAATCCTCCATATAGTTTTTCAAAACTTTATAGTTTTTATCCTTTTCAATGCATAACTTGCAAGGTTCAATGCATTTCTTACGTTGAAAGGATGTTTCTGTTAAGTTTATTTTTTCATTTTTAACATCTGCAATAAATGTCTCGATCATAAATTTCTATTCTTCTTAAGAGGTTTTCACTACCTCTTTCAGTTGAGCAATAATGGCTTTTTTAGTAAGCTCTATCAGATTTTCAACACTCATCTCCTTAGACACGTCGATGATCTCTTCTACAAGTTTTTTTCTCATAATCACTAAAGTGTAAATCATTGTAACTTCCATCTTCTCTAAAGAAACCTGCAAAAGATTTGAAAACATGAGGAGGTATAATAGATCTTAATGCATTGTTAATAACCTCTTTAGTAGGAATTTGGTATTTTCGGTATCCAAAGCTGATGTTTCAGCATCATCAACATTTTCTAGACTTTCATCAAATTTTACTTCAACAGATACTTCTTCAGCAGCTTTTCAACTTTCTCTTCATTCACACTCTTTTCAGGTTCTCCCAATTCCACAATCTCGACCATAAGTGCAAGACTATTGGTTTTTGGAATGAGATTGTTCCAGTTGAACCCCTCATATTCTTGTGTAACAACTAACGCCTTGTTTTTGGAATTTGGTGATTCATCCTTGATCGGAATCGGCCTTGAAACATTTAGTGGATGTTGAGAATTCTTGTGGTAGATAGCCTTTTTTAGTAGTCATCACCAAATGGGTTGTTGTTGTCGTTAAATTTTCTCTTTTTGCACTCGTGTTTGCAGTGACCCTTCTCTTTGCATTTGAAGCATGTTACCTTAGACTTATCAAACCCTAACTTGGAATTCGGCCATCCAATGCTATTTCTTCCAGTAACCTCCGTAAATTGCTGAGCTCTACGCACTACACTTGCCATACAACATTTAATATCGATCAGCTCCATTTCTTCCGGATCTATCTGATCATAATCTTCCTTGGTCATGTTTGAATTTCCAATCCTTACTGCGATCAAACATTCATATAACTCAAGGATTGATGCAAGAAACGTCAAGCTCTCCTTTGTTGTTGCTTCTCTTAAGCCCTGAGCATTATGTAGGTTGACGGCTATATCGCATTGAAGTATGTGAGGATTTGAATTATTCTGGCTTGAATAATTGTTTGAGCTCTGTAAAGATTGTGGGCTAAAAGCTGGAGTATTTGGCTCAAAATTCGGGTATGAAGAAAACCCACCACTGCTGCTTCTACTGCTTGATGAATTTCCCGAAGATGTGTTAGCACTAAATGTTGATTGAATTTTTGTACTTTGAATGTTCGCAGAACCAATACGCTTGTAGTACAATTCTACTTCTTGCTGAACATTTGCACTTTTCATCTTTGCCATCTTACGTAGCTCAATCTCATGAGTTTCTAACTTTTCGATGAATTTTCGTAGAGTAAGACTGTTATATTCTTTGGTATTATTCTTCAAAATCACCAGGTGTGTAGACCACTCGCCTTGCGGTAAAGCATCCGCCAGTTTATCCACCCATTCATCATCTTCTTTATTAATTCTCATCCATTTCATTTTAGCAACTAGATGACAATTTCTTTCAATTAATTGCTTCATTGAGTCTCCCTTTAAAGCTGTAAAAATGTCAAATTCCTTTTTTAGAAGAGCGTTCTTGCCCTTTTGCATCGACGTACTAACTTGATACTTTACTTTAAATGCATTCCATATCGATTGAGTGGTTCCCTGATGTTGAAGCAAATGGAAGATGTCTTCCTTGATTCCATGTTGGGGCAAATTCATCATCTTTTTTCCTTTGATAAACTTCTCTCTATCACCATGTGGAATCTGGGTAACGCTAATCTTTTCACCACTTTCCTCGGTTTGAATAACATATTCTTCTTCTATGGCGAGCCAAAAGTCTAAGTAGTTAGCTTGTACCCAATTCTCGAATCTCTCATGCCATCCCTTGTATTCTTCCATACACATCAACTTAGGAGGTTTGGTCATGGTGCCCATCTCATTATCTAAGTTCATATTTTGAACTACGATTGTGGGTGTAGTTGAAAAAGTGTTAAAGAACTCGTTTTCCATGATGAAGTCTATTTGGTACGTATGAAGTCAAAAAAGAACAAATGAAAACTTTTCCAAATGAAGAAGGTTTTGTGGGATGAGTAGAAAAACACTTTGATAAATATTCCCTCCGTATGGATGAATAATTTGGTGCGGAGGTACCTGGTTCGTTCGGATCAGACAACCATTTCAAACAAAAAATTTGCTCTTTTGTGCGGATGTAAAATTTTCAAACGGATTAATCACTCTTCCGTGCGGATGAACTAAGTTCGTGCGTATGAAGGTTAGTTCGTGCGGACGTGTTCATTCGTTAGCATGATTTGGGTTAGATTTTAAGTTGAATTTTTAGAGGATTTGTTAAAAATTTATTTTTTACAACCCTTGAAAAAAGCAGTCTATTTTAACTATAGGAGATGTAAAAATTAAAGAAAAAGAGTTTTAAAGAAGTCATCTAATGTCCAAACCTTGTGAAATGTCTCAGATATCAGTCATCCTGCTCTGATACCACTTGTAAGGACCAATTGTCTTGACCTTATGTTCCGGTGATATCTAATAACTTAGTCACATTGCGAGGAATTCAATACGATTAGATAACAACACAAGATTAGTTCATTTTAAACATTTTCATTCATACAATGTCAATTTACATTCAAGAATTCATATGGACAGGGCTTCGCCGTCAGTTCTTCAAAGTTACAAAAGACTTGGTCCTCACTAGCTAACAACTTAGCTCAGCTAGGACGGCCCTGTACTTTTGTACGGATGAGACATCCGTGCAGACCAATGCTCATCCATGCGGATGTGCTCATCCGTACGGATGTGGCCTAAAACTTACAATTCAGCAAATCTAACAGCTTAATCCTATTACATATAACACGACTCGATGATGTAGGCGTTAGACATTATGTATCAACATTAAGTAATTCTTATCAGAAAGTCAAATTTTTCTTTCTTTAAAATCCAAAATCGAACAATATGTTTTTGATTTTAGAGGAAGAAATATTGAGAAAAATACAAAAACATATAAAGATTGAAAAGTATAAAAACATAGAAAAAGACAAAAATTAGTTTTCGTGTGAAAAAAAGAAAATGATGGAACATCAGTGGACTGTCACAACATGCTAAAGAAATGTAAAGTTTAAAAGTTGTTAAATGGTCTCACTGATGATGTGCCAGTAGACTTCGCACATACAGTAAATTTTTTGAGATGTAAAGATAACGAAACTTCTTAATTAGTGGTTAACATCTCTCGGATATATGGTCTTTTTACCGGTAATTTTGTTTGAGATATTGCCGGATCTGAGATATTAGGTCTTTTTAAATAGTTGATATCTGGGATATTAAACAAGTTCTTCTGATTTTGCGTAAGCAATGGCCTAGAACTTGTAGAATACTTTGCTTTATAAATCCTAAACTTCACTATAATTGAAAGTATCGAAAGATATGAGAATTGCAGTCAAAAGATTACAAAATACAGAACACCACTTTCTAAGTCGAGCCTTCGTCATGGTACTAACCGAGCTCTCAAAGTCTCACACTAACCCAGATACAGATATCAATTAGGTATATTCACTTGTAAGATGAAATCTAAAGAATCTTGATATGGAAGTAGATTCTGAGGTGGGGAACAATTAAGTCAAGTTCTAAAACACCTAATAATAGTATCTTGAAACAACTGAAACATGTGTAGAGGGTAAGTAGGGCAAACAGTACTGATAATCTAGGTGAACTTGTTTAAAACATTATCAGATCAACGGTGTTGGTGACATGTCTCAAAAACTGATATGATCGTCTTACAGAAACTCAGAAAAATATGTTTGTAAATATATTTGTACATAGTTATATTTCATTTCAAAAAACAAAAAGATTTTTAGTGTGTTTTAGCAAAAAGTTTGGTAAATACAAATAGATTTTATTTCTTCTTATTTTCGACTACCGATTATGGAATGCTAATCTTTCAAAATCCAAAACTGTTTGACAAAATCTGAAGCATAACAGGCTAGGAGTCAATCTGAAATGGAAAATGATTTGAGAAGTATACAAGTTCATTAGTTTGAACTTAACATTGTTTGACCAAGGTCATCAACTTGGACTTGGTTAACAAATCAGATAAGTAGGGTTATTAACTTGGACTTGGTTAACAAATCAGATAAGTAGGGTTATTAACTTGGACTTGGTTAACTGAGTGGGTTGTTAAAACTGGTAAAATGGTTGATACTTGAAAAAGTTGTTGTATCACACGAATGAGCTTATCCGCACGAAGGAGACTCTTTCGCATGGACAAAGGTCTCATCCGTTTCAAAATAACTTTATCCATAGGAAGGAACCTCCTTTGCACGGACCAAGTTCATTCATTGGTATTTATAATGATCCACACGAATGTATCTTCATTCGTTTATATCACTTCTTCCTCACAAAAATTTCTAAGAGCTAAAAAGTAATCTAGCCTCGTTACTCTACCCGAATTTACATTGTATTGTTGATTTGCACAACAATATCAACGTGAAAGGTATCAATCACAAAAAAATTGAACCGATTCGTTGATTTTATGAAATGTTTGCAGATCTTGGAGTTTTTCGAGGATTATCTTTGGATATGGACACAACGGGATGTTATTAAACATAAAACGAACCTATCTATAACATATAACATCTTTAAAATTCATCACAAAATATCTAAATAAAATGGTAAAATGTCAGATCTACAAAGAAATGATGGTCTAATGATAAAATTAAACATGGATTTAAGTAAATCGCCCTTATCTGTCATTAATAGAATAACATTTTGCCAAACAAACATGTTCAAAGTGTTGAGTTGAAAATTGAACATTAAAATCTAGAATGTAGGAACCTTTGTCCGTATGGATGAAGTTCATCCATACCAATTTTTGGTCATTTGTTGTTTGTTTGTTCTTTTGTATGAATAAGTTCTCATTCATGCCAAAGTTAATTCGTTCAAGTGTTGGTTCGTACCAACTGATTGGTCATCTGTACCAGATTCATCTGCACCAAATTGCTACATCTGATTGTAATGTTTTCATTCGCATCAATTTTTGTAAAATGTCATATCTTTAATAGCTTTGATTGTGTTGATTTTACAGGAAAAGGTTAGCGATTTTAAGGCTAAGCACAATATTTGTTGTGTGCTGGATAAGACTTTAACAAAAATGAAGCCATTCATAGATATGTTGCCATTTAATGAACGCTCAAGGATCAAGAAAGTTGTAATAGATCAATGTCCAGCATACAGGAGTTATGTAGAAGCATTCTGGAATAACACGAGATTCGTTGAACATCCTCTGGCTATTCACTCTGTGATCAAGGATGGAAATTTAGACAAAGAAGTGATCATTACCGAAGACCTGATCAGAGAGGTTCTTGCTTTCGGAGATAAACCAGATGATCCGACAGGCTATATAGAAAGAATGGTTAAAGGTTGCTTCATGCGCATGGGTTATAAAGGTATGTGAATACAACAAACTTCTACATGAGCAATATCTCTAGACCATACAAGTTTTTGATGCACATGGTTATACATGTACTGGGGCACAAAAAGGGTAAATACGATGTAACCATTGACTACATTATGTGCATGATTGCTGCTCTCACATTGAATATCCCTAACAATTTCTAAAAAGTGACATTTACACATATGAAAGATAATCTTACACCTGACAGATTGTTGATGTACCCAAGATTCGTTTAAATGCTTATTAATCATCTTCTGCCAAATCTAGAGTAGAGAGATTTTGATCTACTAAAGCTAGAATACATGAAAAAATCTATATTTAGATCGAATTAGCAATTACAATGTTCGAGCTGAGAAAGACATTCTTGTATTCGAAAGATTGTTCGGGGCTCTAAACAAAGAAGAATACGTTGCTCCACCGAAAAACAGATGGATGAAAGATGGAAGCAACTCAAACAACGAAGGTAAGCAGATGGAAGGCTTTCAAGAAAAAAACGGAGCAAATGGTTTGCTAAGGAAAACACAAAGAAACAGAGAGCTAAGAAACCAATGAAATGAAAGAGAGCTTCACAGACAATGCTAAGAGACGAAAGTGAAGATGATGTTATCTCTGCAACATCTGAAAATAGTACAGCTGAAATTGCTAAGGATATAGAAGATGAAGTTATGAAAGGTGGATCTGGTGATGAAGCAGATGATGAGTCAATGGAGAGTGATAGTGAAATATATGTTACAAAGGTGGCTCCTACAACGTTTGATCCAAGAGCTAGAACTGAAAAAATCAAAGAAGAAGCATTCAAAAGATAGTGACGATGGAACCTTTGTACCCGAGGATGATCCGAAACTAGTGAGGAAGATAACATGTAGAAAGAAGAGCAGTGCCTCGATGACTGTTAAGAAAACGGGATCTCCATTGCCAAAGAAAGCAAAGAAGATGGTCAATGAAACTTTGAAAGAAACAACTGCCGGAGCTGAACCAGTAGTTACAAAAGAAAGTGCACCGGTAGTTGAAGAAAATGTTGTTGACTTAGAGAAAACAATGAATATTCCAATCAACATTTCTACTTCTACTCAACATTCACCACCTATATCACCACCAATTTCACCACAACCACAACGTCAACCTGAACCTTAACAAGCTGGTGCTTCCAACAGCGATTTCATATTTGAAGAAAGTCAAGCATTTCCTAACATTGGCTCGATGGATTATAATTTCTTTGCAAATCCTAATGACAAGAAGATAAAATATCTGGATAATGAAATTCAGCATATGACAGTGGTTATTGCAAGTCTTGTTACAGAGAATGAAAGATTGATGAGGTGATGAAAGAGTTGGAAGAGGACAAGAAAGTAGAAGATAAAAGATTGGATATGTATGGAAACTGGTTCAAAGTATTCGAAAGACAGATGGGCCTAAACTTTGAAGTTGAATTCAAGAAATGGAAGTTGAAGAAGCTGACACCTAAGCTACTGAAAATGCAAAGAAAGTTGTTGAAACTAAACCAGAGGTTGTGATTATTGGTAAGGGCAAGAAATCGATTGATGCTATGCCCGAATTTATAGGAGAATCAGAGAAAGAGAAGTCTCCTGAAAGAGTTTAAGAAAAAGAACCTGAGATTGATATTATCAAGTTTATTCTTGTACCCGATGTTGAAGATTTTGGAGCTGAACTAGAAAAACAGACTGAAGAGGATGATGAAAAGATTGGTATTGAAGGTTCTAATCACCATGATGATGATAAAGGTGGTGATGATGATAACAATCAGGGAGGAACATGGAAGGAACAAGGATTGTTGTTTATGAAAAGAAGACATCTACCAAAACAAACGCTCCTGAACGTCATACACAGAACGAATACATGAAAGGATGATGTTAATCAGGAACTATTTGGTTAGGGGAGCAAGATGATGAAGACGTTAATGATTCAACTTCAGGAATCTTCATAGATGCTGAGCCTATCACATCTGTTCCTGCAAACCAAAAGATTGTCTATTTTTGCCACGTTGTGGAAGCAGGAGAGTTTGTGCATAACTACACTGAAGAAGAAATAGCCAAGATGTGTGGTGTAGATGAAGAATCATTCGAGTTTGATTTTGAGGAAGAGCTAATAAAGATTGATATCAAAAAGCCTGATGATTATGTGTTTGAAAAAGTTTCTGAAGCCGATGATTACCATGAAATGATCGTTGAAGATGATTAAGATGATGAACTTCCACGTCATTTAAGTGAAAACACTGATGATTTTCTGACATTCACAAAGTTGTTTGCACACGATGATGTTGTTCTGAGAACGATCCAAGAAAGGATTAAATATGGTGACTCTCCGAGGTTAGATCAAGATAAAATCAGAGATGCTCGGAAGAAATGGTGTAAATTCTTGCCAAATGAATGTAAATTTAGAAGACCGTTGGCATTTTTCACTAGAAATCAAGATATTTCTTTGGGAGATATAATAAGTTGGGGTTGGATTCTAGAGCGGAACGTATTTGTGATTAAGAGAGAATATGGAGTACAATACTTCAGGTATTTGAAGGATATAAAAAGTCTACCCTGGTGAAATCTGCAAGAATTGTGCAAAACAAAGTTGATAAATTTTCAAATGAAGCCATACGACCAGAAGGTGTGGCGGTTTATTCGTTATGAAGCTAAACATGATTTTCTGACCTAGAAGCCACATAAACCGAAGAGGGTTGTTTCTGAAACTGATTTCGATGAAGAAATAGGAAAGCCGAAAGTATCGTTGATATACAAACACCCAAGAGCTATGCAAAATATGCCTTTGATGAAATTAGAACAAGATTTTTATGCTGATTTTTGCTAGTGGCATTATGATAGTTTGATTGGTGAAGCAGTTATTGTTTTATGTGCCGACGGAGTACGATCAAGATTTTGGATCTGATGTGGTTAGTGAATATTTCAGAGAATGATATTGAGTTGTACTACAACAAGACCTATTATCAAGCGCCCGACATAGTACACAAGCAATGCAGTTTCAGAATGTGATTAAAGTATGTTATGCTTATGAGGTGAATTCGGTAAAGATGTGGAACACGAAGTGGAGAGAGCTTAAAAGAAAAGAATTCTTGAAGGATGTTAGAAATGAAAAAAGAATTGCTAAACGTATGAAAAAGGCATCTATCTCAAGATACAAGTTTATGAAGTGGGCTCCAACAACTAACCAAACACCAATGTAATACTTTGAGCTGAAACGTTAGAGAATCAGAAAGTATTTCTTCGGAAGATAGAGTTTAAAAATTGAAGAGATTTTGAAGACCGAACAAGACTGCGGCAACATCCAAGGGGGAGTCTGTTGGTGCATAATCTCAGCTGCATATGTCGTCATTCGTGTCATATGTAATAGGGCTTTAATTGTTAGATTTTAATTTTGTATGTTATAGGTTCATTCGTACGGATGATTTCATCCGCATGGATGAGGTTGGTTCGTCCCAAGTCACTCACAATGTCTATAAATAGTGGGTTGGACTCTTTCATTTGTAGCTTTTGCATCTGGACGACGAAGCTCTGGCACATTGAAAACTTGGATGTAATATTGACATAAATGAATGAAAATCTTTGAAAATGAACTAATCCTGTCAAACTCATTTAAATATAATGAATTCCGCACATTACATTTAGACATAGATAACACCGGAACATAAACGTCGACACAAACGGTCTTGTCAAACAACAAAACAACAACTAATTATATTTGTTGAAAGCATGATATATTCGTGAGAAATTGCGACCTATATGATACGATGGATTAGTTTTCACTGTGTATAACAATCAATGATCATTGTGTCGTTTTGAATATATCGATCAATGATCATTTTTTCATTTAGAAATGAATGGTGGGTTACAATATGACGTGTATTGTATATTGATTTAGTGTAAGCTTGCTTACTTCGTCAAAGAGCAGATGGCGATTGATCAATGAATCACATATGCAACCAAGAATCAGAATGCAAATTCAATACATACTCAATGTTTCTCAATGCGTAAATTTTATGTGAATAACTTGCACAACCGTTATGTGGTATATTTAGGTGTTACAGCTCCATTCGCTACTGGGCTTAGTCCAACGTATTTTAATTTGCATATTGTTTTCGGTTCCCAAGTCCACGTCGGGTTTTTAAAGTAAAATACCCGGAACCGACCCGAGCCGACACAAGGAATACAAGAACTGAAGTACAGACCGAGATGTCTGGGTTCGGGTCGGTTTGAGTGTATTTTTGGTTTGTCATCGTTCTTTTTGGACCGGACCTAAATTTGCTCACCCAATTTTTTATTTATTTTGTATACATAAATACTCCTAGTAGTTAATAATAATACACGGGTGTAAGTGTAACTAAGTCAAGCCGCTCTTAGTTACTCGATAATAGTTCGCTAAAATCTTGAATCAAGCCAAGCTTAAAAAATCTCGAGCCCGGGCTTTAGTTTTAACCTCATTTAATAAAAAAGCTCGAGTCTAAGTTTAACATATTAAGCTCGAGCCGACTTTTTATTAAGCCTAAACTTAATATTTTATTTATATAACTTTTATAAAATATACAATAATAATAGTAATAATATCAATAACAATAGCTACTATTATCCCCTATATAAAAGATGGACAGGTTTAATAGTGAGTGCTTGTTTAATAATAATAAAAACTATTGTGATTCTCCTGCGTTTCATGGCAAGACTTCAGTCTGTAACAGTTTGGTTCATTACGATATCGGTACTCTCTACAATAATCGGAAAGAAAAGGAAAACATTACATTGATCGCAAACAATAAAACCAATATCGATATCGGTACTGATGTTGTTAAGTTGATATCAGTTTGACTCTGTATTCTATGTTAATTTTATTTTAACATTGCGATATTTTTTTTAAATGGATAGTATGTTGGTGTCGTACCGGACCTCGAAACCGATTGAACAACAATTATGTCGGTACCAATATTAATATATTGTTTTTGTTTTCGATAAACAAACACTGTATCATTACCATACTGTATCAAAATGAACCGAATCAAACAATGTCAATATCGATATACATTAATTTTTATGTTTTCGTTATTTGATAACAGATACTTTGATCGTATCATAAAAATTATATTGGAAAAAAAATATGTATAAATCACTTACAGTAATAAAACGATAAAATAATAAATACTTAGAAATGTTAAAAAAATCTCTTACACTATTCTTCATCCACACTTTGTATTATCATAAAAGTTATATTAGAAAAAAATATGTATATTTAAAATCAATTAAAGTAATAAAATGATAAATATTTAGAAATATTAAAAAATTCTTACACTACCGTTCATCCACACTTTGTATAAATATGTATAATTACACTATTCTTCATCCACACTTTGTATTATCATAAAAGTTATATTCGAAAAAAATATGTATATTTAAAATCAATTAAAGTAAAAAATAATAAACATTTAGAAATATTAAAAAATTCTTACACTACTATTCATCCACACTTTGTATAAATATGTATAATTAATAATAATAGCTACTATTATTTCGTATATAAAAGATGGACAGGTCACAGGTTTATAAGTGAGTGCTTGTTAATATATAAAAAATGTTCTTGTTTAATAGTGGATACTTGCTAATATAAAATAATGCTAGGTTTAATGGTGGGTGGTGCTTGCTAACATACACGGGATCCACACGTGGAAAATGAAAAATGGTACATACAATAACTCCTCTCCAACACAGCTTACAACTTTCATCCTACTGTGCTCTTTAAAGAGCTAACTCTTTTCAAAATCTTATCAAAAGGTGCTAAGTTGGAATTGATTCTAATTCTAACTAAGATTCTTGTGGTTCCGGATGATCAAGCTACAGGAGAACCAGGAACGGAGAGCTTCCCCCCCCCTCCCCTTTTGCCAAATCTTTGGCCTTAAAAACGCTGGTTTTAAAAATGAGTGATTGCTCTTCTCCGAGACTTACTGCCCAACTTGAGAGCGGAATATCAATTGGTATTAGAGCCAGTTAATCCCTGAACACTTGTGACGATGCGATATGATGCCATGTTCCACCAGAAGATTGTACGATTGTATGAAGCCTTGGCGAAAGAACACGAGGCTTGGGCATGAAACGTGTTTGTAGAGGTTAGAGCTCTTCAGGCCTCCTTTAGTCAAAACACCACTCCTTCTCCACTCTCTCAAATGGGCTTTCATAGCAGAAAAAAAAAAAGACGTCAACTTCTCCAACCTCATATGTTACAAAAAGTTCATGTGAGAAGTTATTGTACAAATATATACTAAGATGATAGGACTTTACATCAATTATATGATGTACATTTAATAATCACAACTAGAAAATAAGGTTTTTGCTATGGTATTTTCGGTTCCTAAACGGTGGCAATTGCCCTTTTGCCAACGTTTTGCCACAAAAAACTCGGTAGGAAAAACACACGTGGTAATTGCTCTAGTGCCACCTTTTTGCTACTACATTTTTGGGACAGTTTTGCTACTGTTACTTTGCTACCGTTTTGCAACGATTTTCGACCACCGTTAGTACTTTGCCACCATTTGCTACCACTCTTTTGTCATAGTTTTGCTATCACTTTTCCTCCATTTTACTATCGTTTTTTGCCATCATTTTGCTACCGTATTTTGCTACCTTTTTGCCTAGCTATATCTACTCTTTGTATCCACCAAATGCCATTTCAATTCTTGGCAACCCATTTATGAAATTTCATTATCATTACAAAGAACCAATGTTCATCATAATAAACATCCAAATTAAAACATCAAATTATAATCGCTCATTCGACGTTACAATTATTAAAATTCTATCATTGTAACTTCTTTTGTTATACGAGCATTACTTTTTGATAGACAGCTGAATTACTTTTAAGCCTTTACCTTTCGTTTCGGGTACTAAATTCGCTACAAAGATAATTGTGAGAACACAAAATCCCGAACACAACCAAAATGTACCTACATCAAAATAAAACAGACTTACCTTGTTTAGATCAAGAAAATAAAATGAGACTAAAGACTATACCAGGAAGAATGTCAAATAAGTACCAGCAGGACTCTAGTTAATGAGGAAATTAAAACTGTATGAAACCAATTTACTAGCACGGCTACGCTCACTGCAGCAGTGTACCAAATTAATTCCAAAACCTTAAGGAAAGAAATTACTGTTAACTAGCATAAACAAAAGCGGCATACCTTTTCTGTAACAAGGGACGGATATTTCTCATTAGCAATTTCTTCAAAACGTACGGTGGCCATCATCAACTGTAAAAATGAATCAGACAATGAGAATTTTTCAAAAGTTGGGTAATTTTTATATATTTAAGGCTTCACTTTTACCCCTCTATTCAGTTTTCATTTTGTGCCATTATCACGTTTTGATTTACTTAAGCAATGTGTTAAGAATAGAATATGATGTGTGTATATACAAAAAAAAAAAGAAGAGGGAGTATAGCAAATTACAGTACCTTGTGAGATGGCAGGTCAAGTTTGCGGTTCTCCATGATAACTTTCCAAATCTGTTCTGAACTAAAAGAAAAACCCGAAGCAGAAACAACTCCTATCACCAGCAAACCTTATATAAAAGTAATATATAATTAAAATGTTTTCTTAAAATACTAGAAAAATGCAAATTCTTAAATATCAGGGGTAGGAAATTTTAGTACGGGTCAAGTTGACCGTTGACAGTGAACCTTTTTATTCGTTTTTGTTAAATTAATGTGTAAAACATGATCACAAAATAATATTACATGAATATTCTTTTCTAATTTTAATAACTCAAATAATGAGGTTTAATTAATTTGCACACATATCAGATGAACTTTGACCATGTCATCCCATTTACCATGTTAGAGATAAACAAGTATATGAAACGTTTCAAGAGACATGAATATAATCTTACTGATAGCATTGTCAAATGATCAAGCTGTAAAAATTAAAATAAAAGCACGAAAATAAATTACATGAATAAGATTTTGTTTAAAAGAACATGTACTCAATGGTGTTTCTTTTAGGGGTTTGATGTGCGCAAATGCAAGATATAAATTACGTCAAATAAGGCATAAAATTAACATTTTTCGGTACTAATGCTGGAAAAAAACATGTTTTTTTGTTTATTTTTAAATTATAAGATCAAAAAAGCTTAAATGAATAGAATGAACAAATTAATAGTAGAAACTAACAAAAATACAAAGAAGAATGATTGACACGACCTGCCAAATCCCTATCCACATCCAAAACAACAAAAATAACGAAGACATAAGCTCAGACACGGGGCCGTGCCCACTAGGCATGTGGGTGTGCCCAGTCAAGATTCTCTACAGAAAATGACATACAACAAAAGACAAGCAACATGGGGCCGTCCCAGCTCAACACGTGCCGTTGTTAACTCTAAGATTCACAAAATCTGAGATAGTACATTAATTACACTAACCACGGGGCCGCGCTCTGTCACCACGGGACGTGTTAGTACAAGACCTGACATCTGCAATTAATGAACGGAGAGAAAATGAAGCCCACGGGGCAGTGCCAGGTGGGCACGGGCCATGGTCGCCTTCTGTTTTAGCAATAAATAGAGGTCATTGGTTCATGGGAAAAGCATCATTTGGCAAACCATTTCTCTCACACTTGTCATCAGTCCACCACCACTGCAACGCCAACACCCATCACTATCATCCATCTTTCATCTTTTAGAGTGTGTAGTAGTCTTGGGATCCAAGATTGATCGTAAGAGTTCTTGCCAAACAAAGGCCATGCTTTGCTAAATCTCTTACATCATTTGGTGAAGACAAATCTTTTATGAATTACTTTTGATTTCCAATCTTTGTCAACTTTTTATTTGGGTATGTATTAGTGACTTTAATAGCTAGTTTTTAATATTGAAAATAAACTTTATTTAAACATTTCATCATGTTTGTTGATTCATTCATTCGTGTTTTTACGGTCTATATAAAACGCGTTAACTACCTGGAAGGGGGTTAGAAGGGTGTTTGGGTAAAGTTCTTGTCTCGTTCAGTGTATAAATCCTGCAAAGACTTGGTTAAAGCTTATTAGGACTTCCCTTAAGGCAGATAGCATTAAATCGGGGGAAGTAAAAATGGCTTGAACCCAACTACTATTAAAACTTTATCCGGCCTTACAGGACTGTATTACTGCTGACTCAAACCAATATGACCAAGGGTAGCGTCGCCTACACAAGAGGGGCCTACCACTTTTTGCATTAATAACTTAGTTAATTATCTTTCAATGTTCCGACTTTGTTGGACTGTATCCCTGCTGACTCAGACCAATTGGTTGAGGATATATAAAAGAGAAGTCGGAACCAACTGATTCTTTCTTGTCTATTTGTTTTTATTTCTTTACGTTCTTACATTTAGTCTTTATCTTTTAAAACTTTCAAAACTTTATCAAAATTTAGTTAGATTAGACGTTAACGATAAGCCGGTATTAAAAACTCTTATGTACTTAGACGATCTCGGTATCTTACCATCACTATACTACGTCTACGATGGGTGCACTTGCCCTAACGTGTGTAGAGTATAGTATTGTATCAGGTTTTATAAATTTAAAGCTTGATCCACGAGTAAAAAGTGCTTAAAATATAACAAAAATTATAACCACACTCGACCACGTCAAGTTTTTGGCGTCGTTGCCGGGACATAAAGATTTTGAGAAAGCTTAAAATTAGCGGCCTAATCAAATTCTGTACATTTTTCAAAATTGCGCGCTCGTTTTCAAAACTTTTTTACTTTATACAGTAGGCTTGACACGGGGTCGTGTCAGCTGACCACACCCTCGTGCTGTAGAAATTTAATCAAAACTTTTCAAACGCCCAGATACATGCTGGAACACGTGGCTGTGCTAGTGAATCACGGGGCGTGGTCGTCTCCCTGTTAATTTTTTTTTCTGTTTTCTGAACCCGAGGCTCGTTAATATTTTGAGTATTTTCCAATGGATTACTACTCAGAAGATTACAACCACTACTACATTGAGAATGATTACGAGGAACCATATTCTACCATTTGCAGAGAATCTCATTCAGTTCAACATTGTTACCTTTTTCAACCATCACCCTCGAACACCACATGTGTAGAACCTAGGTTTGAGCTCCCAAAATCAAGTTTTAATTGGGATGCCAATCCGTTTGAAACAAACGACAATCCACCAACAATCATTCCCAAAGCCAAAAGCTTTATACAAAGTCTCAAAAATCTAGAACTCTTACTCAAGAAATTTTGCGAGAAAGAAGAGATTGTTTGTACAAAAGTGGTAATAATCAAAGAGGTAAAAATAGAGGAACAACAAAGCGAAAAACTCACGCATGAACCAAACCACAAAGAAGGTAAGCCTAAAAACGATGATTTTAAACAAAACAAAATGTTCAAGAAATTCACCTCTTACAACCTTCTTTGAAAATCATTGTTGGGTATCTTCTCTTGTCAAGTTTTTAAAAGAGTTAAACACTACTACTAAAATCGGAGAATTTGTTAGCATTAGCTTAAAAATGATCAAACTTCACTAATACAAGATGAACACCATGAATTAAACATAAAACTGGTGCCATGTTTTTTTAAAACGTCTTCATTAGTAACGTGTTAATTGATAAAGATCTTTGTGTTAACATAGTGCCAAACTACATTTTCAAAAAATTGGGTACTAGTGGTCTTTTTCCTATTAAAATTCCTATTTTTCTCTCTAACCGAAAAATGATAAAAGCCAAAGGAATGATAAGGATGTCTTAATTCAAACAAATCAGATGGTAGTACCAACCGACTTTATCGTTGTAGATGATGATCCGCTCGTGTTGGGACAACCATTCATGAAAACCCATCAAAACTTAGTCAAACAGAAGCAAACCAACCAACAACTTCAATTAGGGACCGACAAAAGTACTTCAATCTTGACCAATCAATGAAGAAGAGCCACCTGATACAGAAGAAACTGAAGAGCAACTTGTCAAGAAGAATTCACCATTGAACAAATCTTTTCAGCCATCAGCCTTAATAAAGAAGAAAATAAGCGGTCCCTTGAAGACCCACTGTCGTTAGAACTCAAGGAACTACCAAAAGGTCTAGAATACGCATTCTTAGACGAGCATGGTAAGCTTCCCATCATCATTTCTTCAAAACTAACACTTTTTCAAAACGAAAAATTAATAAAACTGTGAGAGGGGATCGGCTCTCCTCTTATGAGCACCGGACTGATCTGACTCAGCTAACATAGGCAGAATTCGTTGTTAGCGAGTTGGACAAACAAACAAGTGAGATATACTACTTAAATGCCTTGCTTTGTATTGATAAACGTGAACAGTACAGAACGAGTAAACAGTTTGACAGGGCTTCGCCGTAGTCACACACCAATAGATGTCTAACACAACACTCAAGCTCATCTATTTATAGGTCAACATGACTCGCACAGGAGGAATGCGTGTTTGACTCGTGCGAGTGGTGCCTGTCACTCGTACGAGCCATTAACATCACTCGTATGAGCCAGGTACAAAACATATAAATCATATAATAACAAACAATATTCGACACACTAGGCCCTCTAAACATAACCAACATATCCTAGACATAGGCAATAGACATTATGCACCAACAAACTCCCCCTTGGATGTTGCCGCAGTCTTGGATAGTCTTCTAAAACCTCTTCAAAGATCTGACAATTAACAACCAAAGAAACGTTTCAGTGGCCTGCGACGCTCCTCAGAAAATATCGGCGTTTGGTTTGTAGGAGGAGGCCGATTAACTGTGTTGCCAAATCGAAAGCTCCTTAGCGAAGCAATTCGCGTTCGCTCAACAATTCACGTTTGCTCAGCAATTCTTCCATCATTCTTCTCTTTCTTTCGTTTCTCTAACTCTTCCAGCTTCTTCCAAGAAGTGTTCCATGTTGTTCCTGAGTGTATATCATTAACAAAACAAACATTAACAATCTTCTGGAATTGGAGAGCTTGCTCTTTGTCTTTCTCTTTGAAACTGATCTTACTGTAAAACAAGCATTCAATATCCTTCTTCGAACAATTGACTAGCCAATCGGGTCTAGTACTCGAATGCCACTCCATAGACTGTATATACATTTGTGTGCTATGATGGCTAGAATAATTCATCGGTATTCTTCCAAGAATCATCATATGGATGGACACAAATAACTTCTCCCATACTAGAATCGTAATGCCACCATTTGAAGATCTTGAAGAAATCTTGCTCCATCTTGATTAGAGGCATATTTTTCATAACTTTCGGCCTCTTTACTATTAATGAAACATCGTTTTCTTTCGTTACTTTATTAATCTTCGTGATTCTTTTAGGGATATGTGGCTTCCAATAAGTAAAACCATGTGTAGCCTCAAGCTTTATCAATTTCCACAGCTCCGAGTCATGAAATTTCATCTTCAAATTAATCATCTTAGTTTGAATGAGCTCTTTGATATCCCAGAACGGCAGGGTCTTTATATCGCTTTAGTGTCAAAAATACTGGATCCCATATTCCCTTTTAATCGCATAAACATTCAGCTCTTCCTTCCATCCCCAGCTTATAATATCCCCTAGAGAAATATTAGCATCACGCGTAAAGAATGCTAGGGGACGTTTGAATTTACGCTCAGCTGGAACTTCTTTAAACCAACCCTTCCTCATTTCAGCAATTTCTTGTGTAGAAAATTGTTGAGGAATCGTACCCTGTTTGACAACCTCTTCAACTTTATGCTTCAGAAGATCATCATTCTCGGCTGCAAACAATTTAGTAAAAGTTGGGAGTCATATGTACCCTCATCGGCAAGATTTGTGTCATCGTCATCAGAATCATCCTCCACAACAACTTTATCATACTCATGAGCATCAGAAACATGTTCGAAGACATAATCCACAGGCTCGAAAGCACTGATATCGCCTCTTCGAAATCAAACTCAAATGTTTCTTTGTACACTCCCAACATATTTTCTATTTCTTCTTTTGTGTAACTGTGTACAAACTCACCTTCCTCCACATCATGCTCTAAATACAAAATCTTAGGTTTGGGCACAACAAGAACAAATGACATATCAGTCATTGTGAGGATTCCTGCCGGCTTAGAATCCTTAGAGCTCTCAGACTTTGCCTGATATTTACCTTCTTCCACTTGATTTACAGAATCATCCAAGTACACAGATAAATCAATATCTTCATTCAACCGTGAATATGTTACAAGGATACCTGAACCACCCACATTGCCATCATCATCACCACCATCATTATCATCATCAGACTTATCAGAAAATACATCATCGATATTGTATAAGTCTTCATTTTCCTTCTCAGCATTCTCATCAAATTCATCTATCTCTGCTTCAACTTCTCTCTGCAACTTTCTCTTACTAAGCCATTCTGGATGTTTAGCTGAAAGATTCAACATGTCAATGTCAGTATCCTTTGGCTTCCCAATCAAATCAAACTTCTTTGAATTTGCAGATACCACCACTTCAGAATATACTGGCTCGGATTCAGCTTCTGGCTCAATTATATCAATCATAGGTTCTTCACCAACCTTCGCTTTACCTTTCCCCTGAGCATCAGATAACTCTTTTGCAATGCGTTCTCAGTCAGCCACCATTTCTTTAGCCTCTGCACTTCCAATCTTATCTATCTCTGCAGCTAAGTTAATTCCCAGTTTCTTCGTAAGAATATTCTCGACTAAGCTCATTCTTCGTTGATTACTGAGGCATTCTGCATTATATTCTTCCATTCTATTCCTCAGTCTTTCATTCCCTGATACTATACTGGCAAAGATAGCCTCAAGTTGCTGGTTTTCTTCTTTCAACCCTTTAATTTGTTCTTGAAGTTCAACAATCTTTACACTGTTCAACATAACTTGTGTTGGTGCATAATGTCTATTGCCTACGTCTAGGATATGTTGTTTATGTATATAGGGCTTAGAACGTCAGTTTGTAAAGGTTAACATATGTGTTATTTGTTTAGTGCATGACTCATACGAGTGAGTTTCATGACTCGTACGAGTGACACTTTGTCACTCGTACGAGGCTCCACTCGCATGAGTCACACTCAGTTAACACACTCTCCTGTGTGAGTCATGTTGACCTATAAATATAGGAGTGTTGGGTCAGAAACTTGAACTCTGTTGGTGTGGCGAAGCCCTGCTGAATTGTTTACTTGATCTATACTTGTTCACGTTTATCAATACAATTCAAGGCATTTAAGCAGTAGATCTCACTTGTTTGTTTGTCAAGCTCACTGACAATGAATTCCGCCTCTGTTAGTTGAGTCAGATCAGTCAGGTGCTCATCAGAGGAGAGCCAATCCTCCCTCTCAAGTGGCATCAGAGCCTTGAGGCCTGATCTGCTGAAAAACATCAACTTTATGCATACTACCAATAGCTTCAGATTCAGATTCACCACTGGAGCTTCTACTTCTACAGTTTCCCATACAGATCTCGGAATTGGACGAATTCATGGACAAAATTGACTAGGATTTTAGGGTATCACGTTAAAATCAAGTCTAATTAATCCTTGATAATTTCAGATCTAAAATCGAACTTAATCATGTCAAAATTGGTAAAATTCATCCGTTTGGTGACCTATTATGTTTCGTACGGGCAGAGAGACCACATGTCAAATGACTGTCCTTACAATTTAATTCATTCGTATGAACGAGTAAACAGAGGTTCTTAAAATCTACAAGTTAAAAGGTTAAAAACTTTGATTCGCACAAGGCATTCATTCGTACGAATAACTCACTCGTACTAGCAAAAGTTTTCAGTCGTACGAACATCTTGTTCGCATGAGTATCTTCTTTGTATGAATCATCTCGTTCGCATGAATCTATGTGTCTTACGAACTAATCTTGGTCGCACGAACTATTCTGTTATCCGCACCAAGAAATTTTTTTCATTCTAATCAGTTTTTTTCGAAAGTGTGTTTTTATAACGCTTTTGCTGCATCAGCGGTCACAACTAGCGCAACTCAAAACATGAACCTCGAGAATGAGATGGGTACGATGACAAAGCCGCCAAAGTTGATGAACCTTGAAGACTTTGACCGTTTGAGTGAACATGTTATGAATTGCGTTCAGGTAAATCATTTTACCTGCTAGTTTGCCATAGAAGAAAAGTATCAAGCTCCTGTTGGATAAAATGGTCTCGAAAAGACAATGGCACAACTCTCGGATTTTGAAAGAGAGAGGTTCATAAATGAGAAGAAAATGATGAATATTTACAACAAGCCGTCAAGGAAGACATAGTGGCGCTTTTGCAACATGATGATGAGGCACAATCATTATGGAATGCTCTAAGGTTGAAATTCCAAGGAAGTGCACAATTGCGAAAGGCAAGAGGGCGTTGTTAAGTTAAGAATTTGACATTTTTACTTTGATCAAAGGAGAGACATTGAAACAACTGATTGAAAGATATTGTCATCTAGTTGTGCAAATGAAGCGAATGGGAATCATAAAGACGAATGAAGAATTAGTTGATAAACTCGCGGATTCCTTACCACAAGGCGAGTGCTCTACCTATTTGACTATTCTGAAGAACGGTACTCAATATGGTAATTTCTCATTACCACGATTCATTGAGAGATTAGAGGGACACGAACTTGAGAAGCAAAAACTGGCGAAGAACAAAGGCACCCAAATGCAACAAGACATTAATCTGTATTACAAAGGAAGTTCTGCCGCTCAGATATAGTCTCCAAAAATCCAAACACCCTTCAACGCTTACAACACACCAAGCCCACACAGTGGTTTTCGAACTTTTGCTACGGTCAACCCGAACACGCCTCAAAGCCCACAGTCATCACATGGTTCGAGCAATCCCCAGATCAACCAGAACAATCAATCAAATTTAACTCAAAGAGTGCTACAGTGCAATATCGCTGTTGATTTCCAGAATGCACAAAATATCAACGAGAACACTGCCAAGCAACATATGTCATTATTAACTTCGGTTCTTGAATCTTATGACAGTCTTCTAGTAGGAAAAATTGGAAATTCAGAGATGACCAGAGAGGACTATGATCAGACTGATCCGGTCGAGATGGAGTTGATCGACATCAAATGGTGTATGGCTTCTATTGTTAGACTAGCACAACGCTTCATGGAAATCACCGGGAAAGAGAATTTGGGTGGATTAGATGGAAAACTTGGCTTCAACAAATCAAAAGTCACATGTTTCAAGTGTCATGAAAAGGGGCATTTTAAACGTGAACGTCCAAACCGAGAAGCTCAGGGTCACCAAAACCCGTTTGCTGATGACTACTACAAGAAAGCCATCTATCATCGTCCTCAACCAAGAACAAGAATGGTGTAAATCAAAGATAGACAGCCAGAATCCAAAGACAAAGCGCTTGTCGTAACTCAAGAAGACGAAGGCTTTAACTAGAACAAGTACATCTCCAAGAATGAAAGTTTGGCGTTGGTTGTAGAAATCATCGAAGAACTTGAAGAATATTCAAAGGCATCTTTTGACAAGGCTCCCGAAGAATACTATCACACGTCGTCAGAAGAAGAGGAATTGTTAAACAGTGCTTTTAAACATCTCCTGCCTAATGATATTCTTAAAACTTTTGCAGGTTATTTTGAGCTAAGCCATCCATCATCTTGTGAAGAAAAGAAGAAGCCGGAAGTTGAAGTAAAGAGAGTTGATGAAGAGTTGGAAAACCTGACTGACGAGACCAACAAAGCTTGTATGGAAAATGTAAATGAGGTAAATATGTTGAAAAGTGATAGAAAAACCATGCTTAAAATGAAACGAGCCATGTAGTGAATGTGCGGTAAAAGACACACAATACAATGAGCTCAAATGTTTAACAGATAATTTGTCATGTGACTATAAATCAACAAAAGAAGCTTATGAAAAATTAAGCAAATCTATTAAACAATATGAAAAAGTGCCCAGAGAAAATGACGGAACACTTTCAATGCTTAAAGCGACTGTGATGGATAAACAAATGGCCATTAACATTCATTTAAACACAATCGCTGACCTAAAAAGTGAACTTGCGAAAATGAAAATAGAAACGGAACGGGTTAACAAATTGTAATCAGTTACTCTACAAGTTCATACGTCATTGATCACATTCTACCAAAGATCGTAAACAAAGAAGAAAAATGATGAAAACAAAAGTGCAAGTCATGATCGTGTTCCACCACCCATGTGGAATAGCTATGCTACTGAAAAGCCATCTGGGATAGAAAAGGTGCTCAACTTCAAATTGAAAACTAAACAGTCAAACGAGTTGCCTACGAATATTGTTGTAACTTACACAAAATCTAAAAATGAATATGATTCTGATGTGGTTAAAACAGTGGTTGAGAGTGTTTTGAAGAGTGAATCTGAGAAATCTGAATAGGATGTCGAAACATCAGAAAATAGTTTAGATACTGATCCAAACGTAATCATTTATAAAATGCATGGATCTGATAAACTACATTCTGATGAAGATTTCCCAATCAAGAATGTCAATCTGGACCGTGTCGATAAGTTGTTCAAGCTTGTTGCGGTGAGCCATTCTGATTAAGAAAAACACAATGCAACATTTTATTCTAAATCAAAATGTGTTGATAAACCCTACTATCTGAGAAACATAGATTATCTTGAGAATAGGAGGGTTGGTTTGGGTTTTCAAAATAAAAGAACAAACAAAAAGTTTCAAAAGTTGAACTTTACAAAGAAAGTTAACTTTGTTTTTCGAATAGCTACAGAAAAAGAAAAAGAGATTATTGGTACATAATCCATGATCAGTTCGAGAAAGAAAAACGTATTAGAAAATCAGTTTTGGATTCCTCTGTTCGGAAAGACAGTAGGACGTGCTACAAGTGTAAAAATTTTGGGCATATTGCATGATATTGCTTACAAAAACATCAAAAACCTGTTTCTAACTTTAACAGATCTACCAAAGATGTGAAACAAAAGGCACCCATGGTTGTACCGAAACGGATTTTTGAATGAAACATTGAATTCAACAAAAATGTTAAATCAACGATTCGACTTAATTCTAAATTTGAAATTGGTGAAACTTCCACGAAGAATCCTCAAAGTCAAAAGGATTCAAATTTTTACTCAAAAAGGGCAAAATTGAAAACACAAACTTGGGTTTCAAAAATAAAAACATCTAAAGTAGATCTGAAAACATCTGTTCCAACCAAAACCGAGCCTAAACAGAATGTCAAAAACAAAGTTGGTCTGAAATTTGATATTCTGAACCCACCCAAGATCAAGCAGGCTTGAGTTTTTTTGTTTAAATAGTTTCTTCCTCATGTGTGCAGGGGCTCCCGAGATTGATCATGTCTAAATGGATTATGGATACTGGAGCTGTCCGACACATGAATGGGATGCTTGCGTTGTTGCATGACGTCTGTCACACCCCGACCGATGGCGGAAACATCAGAGTGAGACGAACTAGATTGCTCGAGACATTATAACACTATTTGTGACAATATTAAAATCAAAACTCTTTTTGTTTCAAGGCATCGAATTGTCAGATTACAACATAATCGAAATACAAAGTAACAATAACAAAAATAAGTTCAAGAAAACATAATAATCATATTAGCATTCTACGCGTGTTTCTAAGCCGTTCCTACTAAGTTTCATCATACCACTTCATCAACCTGCAACATTTTAAAAGTATAGTTCAATAACAAAGTATTGGCGAGTACACAAGTTTGATATCATAGCATAAGTATAAAAATCGATTAAACAAATCCACATGAATAGCTAGCATACGAGATAATTGTAAACGAGGCATGTGAACTACAAGTCAATCCTCTAGTGTACCGCATAATAGATTAAAACTTAACATTAACCACAAGAATACGGGCGGTGCGTTACTCCTATAGCGCTATACATGTTAAGGGAGGCTTGATCAAAGTTAATGACATTTAGATCACATAAGAATAGACCAAGTAACAAGTCAAGTAGCACATAACTAAAGCATGTTTGATGGATTGTTTGTGTGATTTCGTAGAATAAAAGTGTGATTTAGCGTAGTTTGATAAACTAACATATTGCACCAAAAAGTGTAAAGCATAAAAAGGGTTCGAGTGTACTCACGGTTTTGCAAGCTTTCACTTGTTATTTCCTGAAGGGTTTGGAGGGTTGGAGGAACGCCAAGTTATCTTTTGAAAGCCTTGAACCTTTAGATAGAGAGAGCTTTAGAGAGAAGAGAGAAGTGTTTGGAGGTTGAGTTAGGTGAGTATTAAATGCAAGAAACACAATCCAACGAACACAAAATGGACCAATCCATGGGCAAGAAACCACTTTCTCCGGATTATGCTATTTTCAGTCCTTGAACTTAGTTTATCTTACATTTCATGGTAAAACTTGATATTTTTGCATGTTTTCAAGTGTATAAAGTATATGTAAGTATAGTTTAGGTATCAAGTATGAATGTACGAGTATTTGCACGTATAACAAGTATCGGTTTGTATGTAAACACGTATTTAATAATTAAATGCATGTAAGACAAGTATGTATCAGGTATGAATTCTAATACGATCAAAGTCTCGGATTATAAGATTGGGAAATGAAATACGAATGCGATACGAATACAAGTTTCCATAAATAGAAATATGATTACACTTTCTAATTAAGGAAAGTATAAAAAGTGAGGCGTCATAGTCTCCCCTCCTTTAGGAAATTTCGTCCCGAAATTTGTTCAAGATGAAGACTTTGGAAAAGATGTCATTTTGGTGAAAATGTTTGGCCAAAACCAAGATTTTGAAGTTTAAAGTTTGTGCGGAGTTCATGTATAAGTGTGTCAATATGTATCGAAATCTTGAAGGATAAAATGGTTGGTTCCGTGAAAGTAATTTGTTTGACTAAGGTGTTTTTGAGACACCAATCGTAAACGTGTATAAGGATAAGTAAAAACGTGTATGTGTGTGTGTAAGCAAGTGAGTTTGACTAGGTCTAGACAACACATTGGAAGGAATATTTTAAAACAGTGCGACCTAAGTGGAAGGTTTTAGTATGACTAAGGATGTATTTTGATTAAAGTGAGCGGTCCGCACCGAAAGCTGTAAGAAAAGTTTTGTCAGTTCTAAAGCGTATTAGTAAAATCACTTGTTGTAGAAAAAAAATGTTTATTGGAGAGAGCTAGGATGGTAAATATTTATGGTTTCTAAAAGGTTTTGGCGGTAATACACCGACAGGTTGAAGTTTGCGCGTAGATAAGAGTGAAAGATAGTTTTAAAAGAAAAGGAACATTTTGACCAAATTGAGCCGGTGGGGACGTTTATAAAAATGGATTGAACGTTTTAGGCTGATTTGCTGTAAATAAAGTTGGATGAAAGGTTAAGGGAAGAATTGGGAATTGTGGTATGGTAGTGAATGATTCGGTAGGTGTATGTGAGGGGTAAAATGGTATGAATATCGGATAAAATGCGACATGGAATGTTGAGAGATGCTAGTGATAGTTGTGGCAGTTAAAGTTAACGATATTGAGAATGAAGCTTTGTCATGGGTAATCGAGAACTAATCATTTCGAAGTGGGGTCACCAAAGTTTGTTATGAATCAAATGTATATAACAAGGTCCGGGAAAACACCTAATTTCTCATGGCATGTTTTACGAAAGTTTGGTAACATGGTAGGGACACTTATGTATAGGAAGTAGCAGCGGCGTATCCACCATGTTCACACCATGTTACGTCGTTTCGCTATTCGGTGTCATGTTACGTTCCATGTTGCGATACACAGTAGAACCCACTATGGTTTTCATGCGCCTATCAATATAATCCCGTGTGCACCCGCAATTATTTTGGTTTGTGCATGATCCGCATAGTTTGTACTAGTAGTGTACGGGCCAGGTTACATCTAGTAAGCAAAGGGTATGTAAGAATGAGTATCAAAATTAAGTATGTAAGCATGACTGTATGTATGTATGAGTGTGTCGAACGTAGGCGAAACCACTTGGGTTATGCATACTTATAGATTTCAAGTATGACTACCAAGTAGTGCGAATGATTAAATTTTCAGTATGATTGAAGACAAATACGTATAACATTATCATGAAGTATCGAGCGTATAGGTGGAATAAAATGGTATTTAGCATATATAAGTTACTATGAAGTTGCGAGTGTGTAAAATACGAAGTGTAATGGTGATATGTGTAATATTGTCATGTAATATTGACTGTATAAATAGAAACGTATAAGGCGGTATGCATGTGTGTGGTTGTCTGAGTCAAAACATTGAGTTGGTTAAAATAAGTCGGGTTTGTCGGGAATGAAGGACCAAAAATGTGAATATCGGGTAAATATTGAGAAAAGTATTAATTTTTGATGTAAAATGTTGTTTGTAAAAAGAAAGGCTACTTTTGTTTTAAAATTTGTATTCGCATATGAAATTTTCTTGCCCATGTGTTTAGATTTAGATTTGCGTATTTTAAAAAGGTTTTAAAATAGTGAGTTTGCTTTATTTTATTTTATTTTATTAATGCAAGAAAAGTCGTGTTTTGAAAATTTTCATGTAAAACTTAAATTTTTTAAAAGTATTTTAGCAAAGTACTTATATGTATGTGAGAGAAAGTTTTCAATGGTTTGTTGTTGGAAATAAAATGTCTTTAGAATGTTAGTATGAAGTGAGTGTGTCTTGAACGAGTTGTGAGAATCGAGGGCAAGTGGTTCGTTTTACCGACTAAGTTGATGGGTAGCATTTCATAAAGTTCTTGAAAAATTGTGAAAGAAACGTTTAAAGTGTTATTCGGGTTTGGTGTCTCTAATTTACGTAGAATGTCGTTATAGGTAGAATGCTCTCGTCGAGAAACGATTAACAGCGTTTTACCCTTCCAGTTATTACACGTCTCTAATTGATCGAAAAATTGAAACCTTGGCGAGATCCAAAAATCGAGGAGTGGGACTAGTTGATAAGGTGCAGATTTCACTCCTAACTTGACAACATCGTACCCTAAGCGTGGTTAGTACTTACCAACGACGAGCGAATTCCGACTCGTTGATAAGGGTCCACTAGAGTATGAAATGGAAATTTTCGATCAAGGTATGGATATCACTCCTAACTTGATGGCGTAATTTCGTGAAAAATCGAATATGCGGATTGAGAGATGTTCCCCAAAGTGTGGTTTTCACGCCTATTTTAGTGAACTCGTCTCGTTTGTGTTACGAGTGTCTTCAAGTATTCAAAGTGTGTATTGTGTAAAAATGTCTTAGGAAAGACATCATGTATATTTGTTAAGACCAAAAGAAAAGAGGAGAAGCAAGTAGGAAGCATTAAGTTTTAAGCATTAAAAAAAATGGTCAAAACGGGTACTTAGAACTATAGACTAGATCGAACATGGCAATTCTACCTAATTCCCTATAGTTATTGCTCTGCTACCAATCTGTCACACCCCAACCGATGGAAGAAATATCAGAGTGAGACAAACTAGACTGCTCGAGATATCATAACACTATTTGTGACAACATTAAAATCAAAACTCATTTTATTTCAAGGCATCGAATTGTCAAATTACAACATAATCGAAATAAAAAGTAACAATAACAAAAATAAGTTCAACAAAACATAATAATCATCTTAGCATTCTACGCGTGTTTCTAAGCCGTTCCTACTAAGTTTCATCATACCACTTCATCAACCTGCAACATGTTAAAAAGTATAGTTCAATAACAAAGTATTGGCGATTACACAAGTTTGATATCATAGCATAAGTAAAAAAAACCGATTAAACAAATCCACATGAATAGCAAGCATACGAGATAATTTTAAAGATGCATGTGAACTACATGTCAATCCTTTAGTGTACCGCATAATAGATTAAAACTTAACATTGACCACAAGAATACGGGCGGTGCGTTACTACTATAGTGCTATACATGTTAAGGGAGGCTTGATCGAAGTTAATGACATTTAGATCACATAAGAATAGACCAAGTAACAAATCAAGTAGCACATAACTAAAGCATGTTTGATGGATTATTTGTGTGATTTCGTAGAATAAAGTGTGATTTAGTGTAGTTTGATAAACTAACATATTGCACCCAAAAAGTGTAAAACATAAAAAGGGTTCGAGTGTACTCATGGTTTTGCAAGCTTTCACTTGTTACTTCGCGAAGGGTTTGGAGGGTTGGAGGAACGCCAAGTTATCTTTTGAAAGCCTTGAACCTTTAGATAGAGTGAGCTTTAGAGAGAAGAGAGAAGTGTTTGAGGTGTGAAATGAGAGTGGCAGGAGGTGGGTATTTATAGTTGAGGTTTGGGGGTTGAGTAAGGTGAGTATTAAATGCAATAAACACAATCCAACAAACACAAAATGGACCAATCCATGGGCAAGAAACCACTTTCTTCGGATTATGCTATTTTCAGTCCTTGAACTTAGTTTATCTTACATTTCATGGTAAAACTTGATATTTTTGCATGTTTTCAAGTGTATAAAGTATATGTAAGTATAGTTTAGGTATCAAGTATGAATGTATGAGTATTTGCACGTATAACAAGTATCGGTTTGTATGTAAACACGTATTTAATAACTAAATGCATGTAAGACAAGTATGTAACAGGTATGAATTCTAATACGATCAAAGTCTCGGATTATAAGATTGGGAAATGAAATACGAATGCGATACGAATACAAATTTCCATAAATAGAAATACGATTACACTTTCTAATTAAGGAAAGTACAAAAAGCAAGGCGTTACAACCTCAAAGCTATCCGAGGAGGTTATGTAGGCTTTGCTGGAACTTAAGGTGGAAGAATCGTCAGAAAAGGTATTCTTACGAATGGAGTGGTTTCGTTTGACAAAGTGAACTACATTACAGAGCTAGAGAACAATCTTCTGAGTATATTGCAAATTTGTGACAAAACGTTTACAACACACTTCAACAACAAAGAGTGCTTGATTTTAATGCTGGGATTCAAGATTCCTGAGGAATGGATTCTTATGCATGCTCCAAGAGAGAATGATCTTTATGTTCTTGATATGAGTGTCGCATCTACAACATCACAGAAGGTTTAGTGCTTTGTTTCTAAAGAAACCGAGAAGAAGTCTATTCTATGGCATAGGAAGATGGGGCATATTCATTTGAGAAAGATGAATTATTTAGTGCACAACGGCCTAGTGGAGGGTGTTAATCTGAAGATTTTTCAATTATCTGATGATTGTCTGAGCTATAAGAAGGGGAAACAACACAAGAAATCACACCTAAGAAAGCTTCTGAATTCTATCAAGCTACCACTAGAGAGGCTTCATATGGATCTATTCTGGCTAGTAAACATCAAAAGCATTTCTAGAGATCTATATTGTCTGGTCGTTACAGATGATTTCTCAAGATTCTCATGGGTTTTCTTTTTGGAGAGCAAAGATGAAACGTTTGAAAGTCCAATGATTCTCTTCAGGAAGCTTGAAAACTTGTATCATCTACCTATCAAGAGAATCCGCAGTGATAATGGTACTAGGTTCAAGAACAAAAGGATGCTCGAATTCTGCAATGAAAAGGGGATTCTTCACGAATTCAGAGCTCCCTATACTCCACAACAAAATGGAGTAGTTGAACGTAAGAATCGCACTCTGATCGAGGCTACTAGAACCATGATCGCCAATTCGAAATTGCCAATTAGTTTCTGTAGCGAAGCAGTCACATCAGCGTGTTACACCCTTAATCGTGAGTTAACAGTCATGCCTCACAACAAGACTTCTTTTGAGTTGCTAAATAAATGGAAGCCTAAGCCTTTTAGATCACCGTGTACATTTTTGGATCCGAATGGTAAATTTGGAGCCAAATCCTTGGAAGGATTTTTCGTCGGTTACGCGACTCCACAAAAGCGTGTCTTTTTACCGAGTCTGAACCAGGTTATTCTTGCACAGCATGTTGAATGTCAATGTTATACTATGCCCACGCAGAAACCTAGGGATCCATGGTTGTTCCACTACGAAGGTTTGTGGAATTCATTTGACCTACCAGACGTGCCATCTGAAGAAGAACATCTTATGCTCTTCCAACAGCATCAAATCTTTAATCAAGAGCAAGTTACTAGACCGTTGGTGATTTCCCCGTCACTTCCAGTCAACACTTCTGATGTAGGTCCGAGCACTACTTTTCAAGAATCCCTCTTTGTACCAATTCTGAACACTACTGAATCATCTGCCCAACAACTGCCCAATTCCAACTCTGATCGAGAATCGACTTTTGATGATGGAGGAACTAGTTCCGATGAAGGATCTGAGCATATTGAAAGCTTCCTGAATGCTTAAGCTGATCAATCAAACGTTAGGAATGAAGCTACATATTCTGCTCCAGTTGTTGATGAAGTGATCACGAACTTGCAAACTCAAGTAGATGTTCCAAGTGAAGTAATGCCGAGCACACTTTCTTATCATCCATCGGAGAATATCATTGGCAACTTACAAACTAGAGGGCAAACTCACAATCAGATGAATAAGGATCTAAGCTGTTTTTATACCCGTATTGCACCATTACAAACCTGAATTTCTTATAGTTGTTTTGTTTTATAGGTTGAACCTGGGAACTGGAAAGACGCGTTAAAAGAAGAAAGTTGGGTGGAGGCAATGCAGGAGGAATTGCTTCAATTCTAGAAGTTAGGAGTCCGGGAGCTTGTTGACCTACCAGATCATCACAAAAAGAGAAACACTAGATGGGTCTTCAAGTACAAGCGTGATGACAGAGGGATAGTGGTACGAAACAAAGCTCGAATCATGGTACAAGGTTTTCCTCAGCAAGAAGGGATAAACTACACTAAAGTCTATGCCCTAGTCACTCGTCTCGAAGCATTCCGTATATTCTTGGCCTTTGCCTCTTGGAAAGGGTTCAAGGTATACCAGTTAGATGTCAAATATGCTTTCCTGTACGGCAAAGCTAAAGATGAGGTGTATGTCGGCCAACCACCGGGGTTTGTCGATCCCATACACAAGGATAAAGTCTACCTTCTGAACAAAGCTTTATATGGTCTTCACCAAGCCCTGAGAGCTTGGTATGAAACGCTTTCTAGACATCTTCTTGACAATGGCTTTCAGAGGAACTGTAGATTCTACTCTCTCTACCAAGGAATTGGATGGTCATCTGACTATCGTGCAATATATGTGGATGATATTATCTTTGGATCGACAAATGATAAGTTGTGTAAAGACTTCGAAGAAGTCATGAAGCGAAAATTCGAAATGAGTGCAATGGGGAAGATGAAGATCTTTTTAGGACTTCAGGTTGATCAAATGCTTGATGGGATCTTCATCCATCAGATGAAGTATGTTCAAGATATATTGGAGAAATTTGATATATCAGGAACTAAACTAGCATCTACCTCATTAGCTCCAAATCACGGCATTTGTCCAGACGTTCATGGAGTCAAAGTTGATGAAACATTATATCACTCCATGATTGGATCCTTGATGTATCTAATAGCTTCCAGACATAGACCTGATATCATGTATCCTAAATGCATGTGCGCCCGTTTTCAGCCTAGTCCAAGAGATTCGCACTTGCTAGCCGTCAAACGTATCATGCAATATTTGAAAGGATGTCCAAGCACCAGCTTGTGGTATCCTCATCACGACGACTTCAATCTTGCGGGTTACTCGGATTCTGATTTTGATTGCTGCAAACTTAATGCTAAATCTACTATGGCTAGTTACCAGTTCTTCGAAACCTGTTTGGTAACATGGAAATGCAAGAAACAAACCGTGGTCGCTCTTTCTACCTGTGAAGCTGAATACGTTTCAGCATCCAGCTGTTGCTCCCAAATACTCCTGATACAACAGCAGATTAGAGACTTCGGACTGCAATTTCTTGACACGCCCATATATGTAGATAATCAAGCTGCTATTGATATCACTAAAAACTCATGTCAACACTCACGTACTAAACATATTGAAATTTGACACCACTTTATCCGTGACTGCTACGAGAAAAAGTTGGTTATAATTGAAAAAATCCACACTAATGACAAAAAAACAGATTTTTATACCAAAGCATTTGATCGTTCAAGATTTAAAAATCTTTTAAAATTAAATAGTTTAAGAAATCTGGCATCAGGGGATATTCATGAGGTTGATTTTGAGGATGACCTGATTCTCATCGGTATGACATGTTTTCTGCAAATCTTTTTCTTAAAAAATCCAAAAATATGGCTTTGATTTTAGGGGGAGAAAATTTGGGAAAATACAAAAACATTATTATAAAAGTTAAAAAGAGTTTTTGTGAAAAAGGGAGATCATATTAGATCAATATGACAGTCATAGTATGCTAAAGATATGGAATGTTTAAACAAGTAATTAAACAGGTCTTACTAAGGGTGTGCCAATAGGCTTCACTCGTTCAGTTAATTGTTTTTCATGATATAAACCTAAAAGAAAAACTGAGTAACTTGTGGGTTAACATCTCTCGGCTATATGGACTTAGTACTCCGAAGTTTCGTTTGAGAGAATGCTAGATTCTGCGATACTAGGTCTTTATATTTAATCGATATCTGGAGTATTATCCGAGTTCTTCTAATTTTGCGTCAGCAATGGCCTAGAACTTGTATAATACTTTACGCGTTATTTACCCACAATAGCTACAGAAAAATGAGTATGTCATAAATATTTACCACATCTGCAGTTCAAAAGATTCCTTTATGGAACACCACCTAAAGACGAACCTTCCTCTCTTTGTCTGTATGGAATACTAACCTGAGCTCTCAAAGTCTCACAATTCACCCTATTTACAAATATCAATTGGATATATTCACCTGTGAAATGATATTATGGGAATCTCGATACGGAAGTATATTCTGAGATGGGAAACCCAGTTTACTTCATGTTCCTTAATATTACTTAACATATCTTGAAACAATTGAGAAACGAGAAGAAGTTTAAGTTGATAAGTATATTGCAATTTAGGTAAATTTGTTTAAAAACTTAATGATACTACCAAGATCAACGGTAGTTGATTTATCTTAATACTTGATATGAACCTCTTAACACAAAACTCACAAAAATATGTTTGTATATACATCTTTACGTGTTAACTGAGTGGGTTATTAAACAGATAAAGTTAATAAAAAATCAAAAAGTTAACAAAGTGTTAGAACTGACTCGTACAAGTGACACTGACTCATACTAGTAACAAAAGCCTTCATTCGCACGAGACATCGCTCGTACGAGTGACTTCTAAATGAGTATAAAAGGTTCACTCATTCGCACGAGTCAGACTATTGACTCTGTGCGGTTGAGAGTGAACTTTGTGCTAACCAGTTCTTTTCACTACTTTTTCTTGATCTATACTACGTACCGATATGTTGGGGAGGTTGATTTGCACACCTCTTGCAATGGGAAAGGTACTAATGCTCGTTTTAAGCCGTTATAATGCCGAAGTTAGACCAAATGGACATAAAATATAGATTTAGAGAAATTGGACCGGTAAAACATAAAATTGAACTTAAAAACGTTGAATCGGCCCTAATAACCTATAAATCAACCTTCAATTTGTTAAATCAACACGTTTTAAGTTCGGTTTAACTAGGTATTATTTGGTGCGGTTTACAATTCGTACGTATTATTCGTAGGTATTCATTCGTACGAACAAGTTTTAAAAATGTTAAAGTATCTTATTCACTCGTACGAGTGAGTATTCATACGAGTAGGATCCTTAAAAGTTTAAGTCTTGATGACCCGTACGAGGCATCATTTGTACGAAGAAGTTTGGTCAAAATTCTTGAAAATTTGCTAAGTATTTTGGTGATTCATACGAAGAAATGATTCGTACGAGTGATGTTTTGACTCAAACTTGAAATTTGTTTATGTATATGACTTGTATGAATGGTGATTCGTACGAGTGGCTAAAATGTTGAACTTTTTGGAAAAGTTTCTAAGTGTGTAAATGTCTATTCTTGCAGGTCAAGAAATCTTCATTTTCACCGTTCCATAATATCTATTGTCTTCTGTATGATTCTATTCCAGAAATCGCTGCTTATCGAGAAGTTCTAGACTTTTTGAGCAGAATTCCCATCACAAAAGCTCTCACGGATCGACATATAGCATATCGTTCGCATAATCAATATTTCTGGAATGTTGCGAGTATGATGCGGATAAGAATGCGATTGTATCTACTATGAAGGTTAATGATGAGGATATTGAGGTTAAGATCACTGAAGATTTATCAGATGCGTGCTGGAGTACATTGATTCTGAAGACGACCCTACAGGTTTTCCTGAATATATGGTGAAAGGGTGTTTTTACCGTATGGGTTATGCCGGTTTTGTAAATGATGCTCCATTTAAGAAGGCTAACCTGAGTGCACCATTCAGATATATCGCACACTTCGTCATACACGCACTCAGTCATCACAAAAGAGGATTTGATGATTTAGTTGATTACCAGATGTGTATGATCACTGCTCTTATTCTTAACCTGCCATACAACTTCTCAAGAGTGATTTTTTCTCAAATGGTCCAGAACACCAGCATGGGAAGTTCTTATAGTATCCACATTTTATCCAAATGCTGCTTGACCATTTGCATCCAAACCTGAAGAAAAAGAAGGATGATATTTGAAGTTAGAGCATACGGATGTCTCGACATTAAAGAAAATGAACTTGCATCTAAAAACTTTCCCCAATGTAAAACTAGTTTTCGGAGCAATTGTTGACAAATATTATATCGCTCCAACACAGGGGAAGTGGAGAAAAGAAGATTGCGGTGACAAATATGAAGAACTTGTAGCGCTAGATGGTTTCATCGCGTAGAGAAGCACATGGTTTATAAAGATGAGAAAAAGGGAGTAAGGGGACCAAAAGAAAACCAACGTCCATATCTTCCTCTGCTTCCCCTCAGAAGGAAAAGAAATTGTCTGAAAGCTCTAGATTCATTGATGTATCTGAACCTGAAGAGAATGTTGAAGCTATGGCTGCAGAAATTGAAAGACAAGCTTTTGGTGTTCGTGAAGGAGAAGTTGAAGACTGCGTTGTCTTCTAGTACTGACTTTGAAGATAGGAGAGTAGGAGAAAAAGAAAGAGCAAAAGAACGTGAACATGAACGTCAGGCTGAGCTAAAGCGTAAAGCCGATGAGAGAAAGCAAAAAGCTGTAGGAGAAGATGACATAACATATGTACCTTCGCACTCAGATAGTGACACTCCTGTATGAAAGTCTCCAAAGAAATCTTCTCAACGACTTAAAAGGCCGGCCGTCAGAAGCTCGGATTCGCCGATAGACAAATCAAAGAGAAAGATACAAAAGAAGAGTATGGAAGAAGAGCGTGTTGAATAGACTCCACAGATACCACCATCTCCACCACGTAAGTCAACTCCACAACAACCACCATCACCAATTTGTCAGCAAACACCATAACCACCACCACAACCACCATCACCAGCGTTTGAATCGCAACCACTGTTTGACTTTGATTTTGATTTCGGTGATATTCCTGGGAAGGAGGATTTTTCTGCTGACATGTTTAATGACGCATGGGTTTAAGAATTGGAAAAGAAGGTTATGTTAAACATGTCAAGATTGCTGAACTTCAACAACAGCTCAACGGTCTAAATGCAGAAAAGCAGCAACTTGAAGCTATGTTGGCTAGTATTGTGTCTGAAAATGAGCGTTTGAGGATTCGAATGGCTGAATACGAAGAAGAACGTCTCAGGAGCCAAAGAAAGATGAATATGTTTGAAAAGATACTTACAAAGAAGTTTGGTATTAACATTGCTGCTGAAATTGACAGATTGAGAGAGTTGAAGCTAGAGAACGGGTTGCTGAGTGTGAACGTCTTGCGAAAGAAAAATTGATGCTCAAGGAAAAGGCAAAGCTAAGGTGGTTGAGGATCCCATAGCTGTTACAACTGAGGCACAACCAAATCTACGCCAGTAGTTACTAATATTATGGTGTATTTGATCTCCAAGAAGTTTGTATTGGCGGGTAAGCCAAAGGATGTTGATATTGACCGTCAAATCTTTTAGCAAGGCATTGTGAATGGCTAAACAAGAGGATGTTAGAGAGAGATCGAAGCTGAGGTTGATGAGTTTGTTGAAGAACCTGAGAAAAAAGCTGAAGACTTAGATGATGTTTTTTCTAATAAGTCGGACGACGATAGTGATGGAGGCGATGATGATTTAGGTGGTACGGGTGTCCATGTAACAGAATCAAATGTGAATGATGATATTGATTTTTCTGTGTATTTGGATGACTCGGCAAATCAAATGAATGAAGGTGGTGATCAGGGAAGATCTGAAGGCCCTACTGATGCTCAGTAGGCAGGAATTTTCCCGGTAATCAAGTATCTACCGTTCCTGTCGTGCCAAAACCGAAGATATTATATTTAGAGCATGAAGTAGAGGAAGGGGAGTTTGTCCACAGCTATTCCAAAGAAGAAATTGCTAAGATGCTGGGAGTGGACGATTTGAGTTTTATTTTGAAGAAGAGCTGAATGATATTAGTGCTTTCGAGCCAGCTAATTACATCTTCGAACATGTGTCTGATGCACATGACTATGATCAAGTTGTCATAGAGGATGATTCTGATGAAGATGATACAAATATTGCAAATTAGGGTACAGATGACTCTCCAACTTTTAGTGATTTGTTTGCAGCTGAAAGTGAGGATCTTTTGAAACGTAAAGTTGAAGAAGCTGTTAAACAGGGGACAGTTCTTCAACAATCATCTGCTGAAGATATAGCGGAAATGAGGAAACGGTGGTTCAAAGTCGCACCAGCTGAGCGAAAGTTTAAACGTCCCTTAGCGTTCTTTACGCATGATCGAGGAGCTAAACGTGTATGCTATTAAAAAGGAGTATGGGATTCAGTATTTTAGATACTTGAGTGATATCAAGACCCTGCCATTTTAGGATATTAAAGAGCTTGTGCAAATAAAGATGATAAATCTGAAGATGTGATTTCACGACCAGCGGCTATGGAAACTGATAAAGCTTGAGGCTGCGCATGGTTTTACACACTAGAAGCCGCATTTCCCTAAGCGAATTACTAAACTCGATCCAGTAAAACAAGAGAAAGACGTGACTCTAATCGTAAAGAGGCCGAAAGTGTTGAAGAATGTGCCTCTTATAAAGATGGAACAAGACTCCTACAGGATCTTCAAGTGGTGGCACTACGATTCAAATACAGGAGAAGTTGTTATATGTGTGCACCCAGATGATGATTATTGGAAGACCACAGAGGAGCTTACCGAAGCCGTCATAGCACACAAACGTATATACGGGTTGTGGCATGGCATTCGAGTACTAGACCCGATGTGGCTAGTCAACTGTTCAAAGAAAGATATTGAATTCTTGTTTTACAACAACATCAGCTTTGAAGAGAGAGATAAAGAACAAACACTCCAGTTTCAGAAGATAGTTCATGTCTGTATTGCCAATGATGTACATTTAGGTACGGCATGGAACACTTCGTGGAGGAAACTGGAGGAGATTGAGCAAAAATAGAAAGACAAGAAAGAATAAAGAATTGCAGAGCGAGCACGAATTGCGTCACTAAGAAGTTTTCGGTTTGGCAATACAGTTAACCGACCTTCTCCTACAGATCAAACGCCAATAGCTTTTGAGGAGCGTCGCAAGCCGCTGAAACGTTTCTTTGTCGATAAATGTCAGATCTTTTGAAGATTTTTTGAAGACTATCCAAGACTATGGCAACATCCAAGGGGGAGTTTGTTGGTGCATAATGTCTATTGCGTACGTCTAGGATATGTTTTTTTATGTATATATGTCTTAGAACGTCAGTTTGTAAAGTTATATATGTTTTATTTGTTTAGTGCATGACTCATACGAGTGATTTCATAACTCGTACAAGTGACACTCTGTCACTCGTACGAGGCTCCACTCAGTTAACACACTCTCCTGTGCGAGTCATGTCGACCTATAAATAGAGGAGGGTTGCGTCAGAAGCTTGAACTCTGTTGGTGTGGTAAGCCCTACTAAACTATTTACTTGCTCTGTACTTGTTCACCTATATCAATACAATTCAAGGCATTTAAGCAGTAGATCTCACTTGTTTGTTTTTCAAGCTCACTAACAATGAATTATGCCTTTGTTAGTTAAGTCAGATCAGTCCGGTGCTCATCGGAGGAGAGCCGATCCCCCCTCACAACTTGGTTTTCCAACTCTTCAATACGAGCGTCATTGAACATATATGCAGAAAATTCTTCTCCCCCTGGCATATCACCAAAATCGAAGTCAAATTGATCTTCAAGACTTCTTCCTGTGAAGAACTGGGTTGAGCTTGAGAAGGCTAAACTTGAGGAGTAGGTTGTGGTAGTGGAGATGGTGGTGGTTGTGGAGTTGGTTGAGGCGGCGGTGATGGTGGCGGTTGAGGAGTTGTTCGACATTCACTGCTTCGACAACCTATTTCTGCACCTTTCTCTTAGATTTGTCTTTTGGAGAATCTGTGCTTCTAACAGCTGGGCTTTTGAGACGTCTAGACGATTTCTTTGAAGATTTACGAACAGGGGTATCACTATTGGAACCCGAAGGTACATACGTTGTATCATCCTCCCTCGTTGCTTTTCTTTTTCTCTCCTCTACTTTTCGTTGAAGTTCAGCCAAACGTTCAAGTTCCCTTTCTTTAGCTCTTTCTCTCTCTCCAGCAATCATATCCTCTTGATCAGTGCTCGAGGAGGATGCTTCTTTAACTATTCCTTCCTGAACTCCAAACGCTTCCCTTTCAATATCAGCAGCTAAAGTTTCAACATTTTCTTCCGGTTCTGACTCATCAATAAACCTTGAGCTTTCAAATGCATGTTCCTTCTTTTTAGGGGCATTGGATGAAGATGTGGACGTTTTCTTTCTTTTCGTCCCCTTACCCCCTTTTTATCCTCTTTAGAGAACCACATGCTTCTCTTTGCAGCGAAACCGTCTAACGCTTCCTATTCTTTTCGTCTCCAGTATCATCTTTCCTCCACTTTCCCTTTGGCAGTGCCACATAATCTTTATCAAGAATAACCCCAAACACAGGCTTAGCATTTGGGAAAGATTTAAGATGCAGATGAATCTTATTCAGAGTTGACACATCCATATGTTCCAACTTTAACACATCATCTTTCTTCTTCTTTAAATTTGGATGTAAGTAGTCGAGCAACATCTGAACAAAACGTGGATACTCCAGAAGCTTCTCACGTTGAATATTTTGGACCATCTGGGAGAAAATTAGTCTCAAGAAATTGTAGGGCAAATTCAGAATAAGTGCAGTAATCATGCACATCTGATAATCAATCAAATCATCAAAGCCACCTTTTCGGTGACTGAGAGCATGAATAACAAAATGTGCAATATAAAGGAATGGAGCACTGAGATGTGCCTTCTTAAACGGAGCTACGTTAAGAAACCGGCATAACCCATACGATAGAAGCAACCCTTTAACCATATACTCTGAGAAACCAGTGGGTCTTCTACATGATCTTTAAATTCTAACACCGTTCAGATCAAGTCTTCAGTTATCTTTACTTGAATATCTTTGTTACCAATCCTTACTGCAGACAAAATCACATTCTCTTCTTCATTGAATTCAGCAGCATTCTAGAAATACTCGACATGAGAACGATATGCCGTGTGACGATCAGAAAGCGCTTTAGTAATAGGAAGTCTGCTCAAAAAATCTAGAACTTCTCTATATGCTGCGATTTCAGGAATAGTCTCGTCAAAAAGACAACAGATGTTATGAAACGGAGAAAACGACGACTTCTTGATCTGCAAGCATAAACATTTGAAACACTTAGAAAAATTTTCCAGACATTTCAAATTCTTAATCACTCGTACAAGTCATCATTCGTACGAGTCATATACTTAGACAAAAAATCAAGTCTGAGTCAAACCCCACTTGTACGAGCCATATTTCGTACAAATGAATAACGTACTTAACAAATTTTAATGGTTTTGAACAAAGTTCCTTGTACGAGTGATGCTTCGTACGAGTCAATAAGGTATAAACGTTTAAGGTTCTACTCGTACGAACGATCACTCGTACGAGTGATTATGATAAACAACCTTTTGAAATCCTTGCTCGTACGGGTGATGATTTGTAAAAGTTACCAATGGTACCAAATAACATCTTATCAAACCGAACTTAAAAACGTGTAGATTTTAACAAATTAAAGGTTGATTAATAGGTTAAATGGGCCGACATAAACAATTTTGAGTTCTGTTTTATATTTTACAGGTCCGATTATCCTAAATTTGCGTTTTATGTCCTTTTGGTCCAATTTCGGTATTATAACGACACAAGACAAGCATTAGTACCTTGCCCATTGAAAGAGGTGTGCAAATCAACCTCCCCGAAGAATAGAGACGTATAGCAGATCGAGAAAATGAAGGATAAGAACTGATTCGCACTGAATATGCTCTCAACTGCATAGAGTCAATAGTGTGACTCGTGCGAATGAGCAACCCTTTTATACGTGTTTAAGGTTCACTGGTACGTGTGATGGTTCATGCGAATGAAGACTTTTTTCACTCGTACGAGTCAATGTGTCGCTCGTACGAGCCAGTTGTAACACTTTGTTAATCCTTTTGATTATTTTATGAAATTTTATATATTTTTATAACCCACTCAGTTAACCAAGTCCAAGTTAATCACCCTTGTTATCTGATTTGGCTACCTAGTCCAAGTTAATGACCTTGGTTGACCATTGTTTGACCAAAACGATTTATTCTAAAATTTAAAGTTTCAAGTTAACGAACTTTGTTGACGTTTCAGGATATTTTTCTTTTCTGATTAGCTCCCAGCCCATGCACTTCAGCTTTCCTCCAACAACTGTCGCTTTGACTTGGACTAACAATATTTTTATCATCGGTAGACTAAAATCTACGATAAAATGCTAAAGATAAACTGAAAATCTTTTTGGGATTTTTTTTGAAAAGAAAGAACAAGTAAACAAATGTATTTACATACATACTTTTCTGAGTTTTGTGTATAGAGGATCTGTTGGTGCATATTTGTGACAACAGTTAATAGTTAAATAGTTTAGTCTTTGGATATTTTGAATTGGGCTTAGCATTTGTGTAGCTTTTTTTAGCTGTAATAGGCTTGGAGAATGGTCTAGCCCAGTATAAAGCCTAGTATGCAGACATGTAGTATATATACGTGTTGTGCATTAGGGTTTTGGTAAGAGTAAAAGTTAGAGAGAGAGGAGTGTGAGAAATCTACAGATTGATTGTAAACATTCATGTTGGATAATCAATAGAAGACTGTTTAAAGGAAATTGTATGTGTTCGTGTTTTTGTGAAATCTGATCTAGGGGCTTCCGCACTCTAGATTGGATAGAAGATTTTGTCAAGATCCATACGGACTAGGGGACCTACAATTGGTATCAGAGCATTCGGCTCTTGTTTTTGCTCGGTTCAGAATCGTTTTAGAAGAAAAAGTTGGAATTTTGGAAGTTTTTGGGGGCTGGTTTGAAGTTTTGACGGCTGTTCTAGGGTTTGCTGCTGTTTCGGATAAACACCAATGATTTCGGATTGAAAGCTTGCATTTTTATGAGAAAAGCTTGAATTTTGGATCAGAAAAGTGCATTTCAGATCAGAAAAGGGCATTTCAGATCATCTGAGTTGCATTTCGAATCAGAAAAGTCCATCTCGGATTGCATTTCGGATTCAAGCAGTTCATTTCGGATTGCATTTTGGATTCTAGCAGTTCATCTTAGATCAGAATAGTATATTCCGGATTCCATTTCGGATCAAAAAAGTATATTCCGGATTCCATTTCGGATCAGAACAGTGCATTCCGGGTTCGATCTCGGATCAGAGTAGTCTATTCTGGATTTCCATTTCGGATCAGAACAGTGCATTCCGGATTCAATCTCGGATCAGAATAGTCTATTTTGGATTACCATTTCGGATCAGAAATTACCATCTCGGATTAGCAATTCGGATTACTGTTTCGGATTTTTATCTCGGATGGACTATCCGAGTTAGTGTTCCGCATTTGGTACTATTCCGAGTTATATACAAAAAGGTGGAAATTTAACCAGCTGACGTAACTGAAGTTAAACGTTTTTGGACATAGAATTTGATCCACAAACAATCTTGACAAACGGTTGCACGGTTAGACTCGTGTGATTTTTAGGGCAAAAAAAGGCACGGAAAATCCAAAAATCACTATCGAACAATATACATCATTGGACTCTTATCGTCGAGACGAGTTTAATGTTTGGTAAACACATGTTTCGACAAATTTTTTAACGTTTTTAACGGTACGGTTACGGTTAAAGACGAAGAAGGACCAGAAGAGAGGTTAGATTTGGGTTTTGACACAGGTATACCAAAATCCATTTGAACTGATACTCTGTGTAGTAAAGATGGTCAGAATGAACAATAGCAGTGAGTGTCTTAATCAGTGCCCGAAGTTGATGAATGCTGAACAATATGTAGACTGGGAAGAGAAGTTTGAGGCATTTGTTAAATGTGACGATTCTAAGATGTGGAGCTGTAAGATTGATGGGTATATTGCTCCCACACGTCGAGTTAGCGGGAGAATTATCGTACTCTCATATGAGAAGATGGAAGATTCTGATAAACGTATATATGACGCTGAGAAGAAGGCTTTAGCAATGATAAAGATGTCCTTGCCATTTGATATAAAAACATTTGTAATAGGTATGGATCGTCTAGAGAGCTGTGGAAAGCTTTAGAAAAACGTTATCAGGGTACTTCAAGACAGAGTACACGTGTGAGTGAGACTGCAGCTGTGAAGATTGGTTAAGGACAGCTACGATAGAAGAGAAGAAGGAAGCTGAGAAGGAGAAAATGGAAGTCAAGGATGCAAAAGCTACAGTTTGCATGGATGATACAGATGAGCTACATCAGAGGTACATGTACACTTACCATCTGTAAGTCATACTTGTCATAATTGCACTGAACTACAGGGTAAAGTTGACAAATTATCGGAGCAAAACAAAATTCTGTTAGTTGAATTAGAAAAACTTAAAGAGTCAAAGGTTCTTTTGAGTAAAAGGGAGTCAAATTTTTTAAATACACTCAATTCAAATGAACAACAAATCATCAGTTTGACAAGCAAAGTCAATGAACTTTTACAGATCATTGATTTGGCTCGTGAAACTACGAAGGATAAGACTAATGAGCTTTCTGAAAAGTGCACAGAATTGGCTGGTTCACAGGCAAAAATTGTTGAACTTCATAGAAAGTTAGACAAATTTGGAGAATCCTCATTAGTCAGGACTAAAATTCAGAAAAGTTTGAAAAGGAGTAGTGATAAAACAGGAGTCGGGTTTAGTAAAGCTTCATCTTCTGAGGATCAGGATTATTCTTTTTACCAAATGAAAATGAGCTAACTGATTTTGTGCCTACTACACCAGATGTAGTAGTTCCGATAACAGTTGACATACCTAATAGTCCAGGTTCTTTGAAAGAATCAGTTAGGTCTAACAGTACACATCATAAAGTTTCTCATTTGTTTCAAGATATGTTAGGTATATTAAGGAACATGATGTAATGTGTTTCCCATCTCAGAATATACTCCCGCATCGAGATTCCCAGAATATCATTTCACAGATGAATATATCTAACTGATATCTGTAAATGGGATGAACTGTGAGACCTTGACAGTTCAGGTTAGTATTTCCATACCGAGGATGAAGGCTCGACTTTAGGTGGTGTTCCATAAAAGAATCTTTTGAACTAAGATGTCGTAAATGTTTATGACATACTCATTTTTTGTGTAGCTTTGATAGGTGAATAATGTGTAAAGTATTATAGAAGTTCTAGGTCCTGGCCGACGCAAAATAAGAAGACTCGGATAATACCCAAGATATCGATCAAATATAAAGACTTAGTATCGCAGAATCTGGCATTCTCTCAAACGAAATTTTGGAGTACTAAGTCCATATATCCGAGAGATGTCGACCCACAAATTACTTAGTTTTTTCTTTTAAGTTTATATGTTGAAGAACAATTTACTGAACGAGTGACGCCTATTGGCATATCTTAGTAAGTCCTGTTTAATTACCTGTTTAAACATTACATATCTTTAGCATACTGTGATAGTCTTGTGGATGAATATGATTCCCTCTTTTTCACAAAAAACTCTTGTTGTCTTTTTAATGTTTTTGTATTTTCAAAACTTTTCTCCCCCTTAAATCAAAAATATATTTTTGGTTTTTAGTTTTTAAAGAAAAGAAATTTACAGAAACACATGTCTTACCGATGAGAAACACGTCAAGTCCTCGTCATCCTCAAATTCAACCTAAAGTGTATCCCTTGATGTCAGATTTTTTAAACCATTTAACTTCAAAAGATTTTTAAATCTTGATCTATCAAAAGCTTTAGTGTAAAAATCTGCATTTTAGTCATCAGTGTTGATTTTTTCAATTCTAACCAACTTTTTCTCGTAGCAATCACGGATAAAGTGGTGTCGAATTTCTATATATTTAGTGCCTGAGTGTTGAACATGATTTTTGGTGATATCAATAGCCGCCTTGTTATCTACATAAACTTGCATAACAAGAAATTACAGTCCACAGTCTCTCATCTGTTGTTGTATCCAGAGGATCTGTGCACAACATTGGATACTGAAACGTATTCAGCCTCACATCTAGAGAGCACGACCGCAGTCTGTTTCTTGCATTGCCGTGTTACCAAACGATTTCTGAAGAACTAGCAACCATCCGTAGTAGATTTGGCATTAAGCTTGCAGCAGCCGAAATAAAAGTTAGTAACCCGCAAGGTTGAAGTCGTAATGTGAGGATACCACAAGTCGGTGCTTGGACATCCTTTCAAGTATCGCATGATTCGTTTGACAGCGAACAAGTGCGAATATCTTGGATTGGACTGATAACGTGTGCATAGGTATCTTGGATACATGATATCAGGTCGCGAAGCTATAAGATACATCAAGGATCCGATCATGGAGCGATATAATGTTTCATCGATTTTGACTCCATGAGCGTCTGGACAAATGCCGTGATTTGGAGCTAATGGATTTGATATTGGCGCAGTTCCTGTCATGTCAAATTTCTCTATGTTGATGCTCTTTTGTGTCTGTCACTTGTTCTTTGTTACGTTAGTAATTGTAAGGCCTTGTGTACTGCGTCTGTATAGTTTGGTCGTTCGACCAAATCAAGATACCTCCTATCTTGATTTAGTACGACGTTTAGTTTGTCTGTGTTATAAAATTTTGCATGTGAGCATACTGTTAAGTCTTGTGTACGGCATGTCTATTAGGAAGTTCTCCGAAGAATACTTCTTCGTGCGAGTGAAAGGTGCTTCGTACGAGCAAGTTGCTTGCACGTACGAGCCATTATCATGTTCGTACGAGTCAGTTACATAATCATAGGAGTGGCCCTTTCAACAAGCATTATGCTTGTTCGTACGAACCAGTTTCTATTCGTACGAGCCATAGGTTGTTCGTACAAGCAACCATTGCTGAATGTTCTTCGTGGCTTGTAGTGGTTCGTATGACCAACAACATTCTTCGTACTATTGCTGGGTGTTGGCACTATATAAACAGACTTGCACCTCAAGTTCAGGAGTGATAGTGTGTGACACTAAAGAGAGACACTGAGGCACAAGAAAAAGAGCACAATCCTTGAGTCTGTATGAACATTGTTTGTATGTATTTGTACTACATCTCTTCATTTAATCAAGATAGTGAATCTTTGGTTATCTTGTGTTTGTTACATTGTTTTGGTTTGCATGCTTACGTGGAGTCCGCAATCGTATGTATGTTAGATAAACAAGGAAGTAGGTTATCTTGATCCTCCAAGTGGACCTACAAGTGGTATCAGAGCTTTGGATCTCTTCCTTGTTTAAAACCAAGCTTAGTGTTGTGTCTAAGCAAGTTGTGAGGTTCCTGGAAGTGCTCTTGAACTTCTAACAATAAACTTAAGTTTTTAAAAGATAACTAGCTTAAAATTAGGTAAAACTTGTTGTGTCCAAAAATTTTCATAAAAACCTTGTTAGAATACATGGAGACATGTTAGGATATGGCTTTTCTAAAAATTTTCTATCAAAGTTCAGTTGGACATATTTTCCGGTGAAACACTTTTCCGAAAAATTGACCAGAATATTCCTTTAGGGTTGACCATATCTTGAGACTTGACTGTTTTGACTGAAAAGCTGATATTGGAATGTTTGTCTTTTTAACTGAAACTGTGTAGACAGCTGACAAGTTTCTGTTAAAAAGGAAAATTTTCACCAACCAACCCTGCAAAAAATTCTTCTCTATGAAAAAAAAAAACATCAGAGAAAGACCTTCGTGTGAATAACCCATCCGCACGAAGAACAAGATTGTTCGTTCGAAGTATCAACTAACTCGCACGAAGAACCTTGTTCGCACAAAGTATTAGTGACTCACATGAAGAACAGTAGTTCGTACGAACAACCTGGTTCGTATGAAGAACTGTATTTCGCACGAATCACCTGCTCGTACCAAGAACTTAGTTTTTCGTGTCCTTTAGGTTATTTGTGATAGTTTTTTGTAAGATCTGATACCTTGAGGTTTTTAAGACTAAACCTTTACAAGAAAATCTTTATTTTCCCTTGGAATTTTTAATTGTTAAAAAAAAAGCAAATTTTTATAAACAAACAAACAAAATGGGTACAAATCCTTGAGATTCGGGGTGTAGTTCAAGCTCAAACCAAGACTCACCACAATGCTCCGCAACCTCATGGGTTAATCAGTGATGCCTCAACAAACGGCCATGATTACTGCTAATCAATGGGCTTGTGTGGCAAATAGAACCAAAGCATTCAGACTTTTCTTATTAGCGAGAGTGAGACAAGAAGTAATAACCGTCCACCGAAGTTGAACCATATGAACGATTATCCTTCATGGAAAAATCATTTCCATACATATGTTCTTGATCAGAATACAAAATTATGGACATGTTTTACTACACCATACAAAGAATCTCTCGAAGAAGCCAGATCAAATCCAACCTCTATAGCCACCTTAGATGAAAATAATAAAAAGGCATATGATTTAGAAAAGAAGGCATTCACTATCCTAACACAAGCACTTCATAAGGACATTTATCATCAATTCGTGTACTGTACCACCACCAAAAAATTGTGGGATACGTTGGAAGCAAGGGGGAAAGGAAATGCTACAACAAGAAAAATACGACATGATCTGCTAAAGAAAGAGTTTGAAGGTTTTCTATTCATGGAAAATGAAACATATGACAACCGGGTTCGATCATCTGCTTAGTGAAATGTATTCATACAAAGTGATTGCATCTCCACAAGAGATTGTAATGCGTTTTGCTGATGCCCTACCACAAAAGTGGAGTCAATTCATTGACTTGCTAAAGCACACAGGTGTTTTGGATGTGATCAGTATTTATGAATTTGTTCAGAAGCTGGAGAACAAGAACGAAGAAGAAATACGAAAAGCAAAACGAGTTCCTGTTCCACAAAACCCTGAAATGTACTTTGGAGGTATTAACACAGGTGTTAGTACAACTCAGCAACCAAAACTTCAAACATCGTTTGTGTCAAACGTTAATCCTTTTCTACCACAACCAGTTCAAACAGATCAATTTGCTGGTTCAAGTACTCAAACCTAGGGTCAAGTATTTGATCCTAAAGCCTTTCTACCACAACCACAAGTTGTTACACCTTAAGTTAAGTTGTTACACCTTAAGTTCCACAACAAGCTTCTCAACAAGCTTTCTATAGTAACAACTTTCAACCTGCAAATCCTAATAGTGTCAGACTTGATACGTCACATCTTTCCAAGGTCTGTGTAGAAGTTGCTCGAGAACACATGGAACTTCTAAACACAATGTTAGTGCATACTGTGGACTAGTCGCCGGTCAAATTGGAAACATCAATTTGACTAATGAAGACTATCAACAAATAGATAGAGATGAGATGGAGTTGATCGATATTAAATGGGCATTTACTAGTGCGGTTAGAAGAGCAAAAGACTACATGAGCTGAACTGGAAGAACAAGTTTAGAAAGAAAAAAAGATACGAAGTATGGATTTGATAAAGATGTTGTTAGTTGCTTCAACTGTGGTGAAAAAGGTCACTTCAAACATGAATGTAGTCGACCTAGCAAGCAAGGAAATCACAATCCTTTCCAAAATCAATCACGGCCATCCAACACAACTCAAGTTAACAATGAACGAAGTATAGTAGCTATTAACAATCCAAACAACTCCAACCAGTTTGGGCCTTCAAACAACATAAGCAGAGCGTTAGTAGTTCAAGCAGAAGAAGGATGTGATTGGTCAGTTTAGTTGGGAAACGAGAATCAAGGAGGAACTGCATGTTATGCCAAGATAATCAATCAGATTAAACATGTTCACACTATTGACTCTTTTGATGATGATGATGATGATAGTTCTGGGTATAATGGGAGTTGTGACGAAGATAGCTCTAGTGTAGGTGGTTATGGTTCAGATCCTGACGTCAGGGAAAGGATTGATACTGAGGTCAATGAGTTGCTAAAAGAAGCAGAGAAGTTGAAAATTCAAAAGTCTGGTTTGATAAGGAAAGTAGAAGTTACATCAAAGGAAATGGAGAAACTCTTTGCCAACAATGCATCCTTTTCTCATCATACTACTTTCATGGCTAATGTTTTAGGTTCAACAAGTCAGGTAAAATCCGACTCTCCTATGATATGCAATGACTATGCTGACTTAAAAACAAAGTTTGAAACAATTAACAGTCACAATCAAAACCTAGTAGTTGAACTATCAAAATGCAAAGAGGCAAATATGACTTTAACTCGAAATGAAAAAGAATTCAAATCTGTAATCGAGACTCTTAAGAAAAGCGTTTCTGAATTAACAAGAACAGTTTTGAACAAGCAAACAGGAATTAATAGCTACATTAATATCCTTGAAGAAACGAAAAAGGAGTCAGCCATTGCCAAATACGAACATGATGCAATTAAGCTAAAGTTGGAGAGTTATTCTAACTCAAGATTTGTGCTTGATCACATCATTGACGTTCAAAAACTTAAAGGAGATGTAAAATGCATTGGGTATAAATGTGTCCACCTCAATTGAAATACAATTATACCAAATTGCCTGATGAAGAGGAAATGCCATGATTTGAACCATCTATACCTCTTAATCCTTAAGAGTTTCCAGCAGGATTAGGGTTTAAGCTGGATAATTCCTCAGAAGAATCCAGAAAAATAAAGAACTCGTCATCAGTTGTTGATCAAAATCCATCTATAATAGAGGAAGATGATTCATCAGATGATGAGTCAAACAAGATCGATCAGATTCCATCTCTTGATGAAGAAAAAGGGTAGAAATTTCTGGTACTCCTGATGAGCAATCTGTTATAGATCAAGGGAATAATCCTATCAAAACTGTCAAGATAACTGCGTCTACATTTGAAAACGATAACGTGCTGTATACCTTGATTGGTGATGATAAAATTTACTCAAACATGAACTTTCCGATCAAAAATGTAAATCCAACTTCAATTGATCAAGTTTTTGAAAATTCTACAACCAATTTTTTGGGAAAGGAGAATCCAATCAAACCACAATGGTTAATCTCTTCCAAAGGAAGAAAACAAGAACAGCAAGCTGAAAAACCTAAGGTGTCACAACCAGAGGTTGAAGCTAAAGGAGCTCGCAACAAGAAGAAGGGGAAGAATGTTAAATTTATGGGCTCAACCGGTACTGATAAAATCTAGACTCTTGAAAGCATGTCTAATATTGATTTTGTAAATCAAGTCAAGATTTTAAAATGTAACAGTCAAAACAATTACACTCAACACACAAATGGTTGTGAAGATGGACCAAGTACCTCTAGACCCACAAGTTTAACATCATGTCATCAAACGGGATCTCCTAAATCAGTTGAAAGGAGAACATGTTTTAAGTGTGGGGAGTTTGGCCACATAATCAAAAACTGTACCAACTCAACAAAACCCAATTTTGTTGAAAAAGCCCCTCCTGAAAAGAACTGCCAACGTCAATCTGTGTCACCTAAACAAGACAAACATATTGTTAAGGAACAAGAAGAAAAACAAAGATGTAAACAAGTTAAAATAACTAAAAATGCATTAAAATCGGATGTTTAGAAAAGAAACCAAGTTCATCAAGATCATTAAAACCAGAAATGTCTAAATCTGTAAATAATAGTCAATCTGGTAAACATCAACAATCTTGGAAACCTAAAACCGGTGATGTTTCAAGGGAAGGCATAAAGTTTTTAAATCATCAAGAAAAATCACATTTCTTGATGATAAGGGTCGACCCAAGACCACTAAGGCTTGGGTCCCCATCTCAAACTAATCGGGAAATGAAATGTGCAGGGTGTTCCAGGAGGAACTGTGAATAGTCATTGGATTGTTGACAATGGAGCATCACGACACATGACAGGTGACTTAAGGCTCCTATATGATGTGAAAAGCAGTTTGGGAGGTTATATTGCCTTTGCTGGAGATAACGGCGGCTACATCACTGGAGAAGGAATGGTTTCCAATGGTGTTTTTTGTTTTGATAAGATCAATTATGTTCATCAAATTGATCACAATCTTCTGAGTGTTTCTCAAATCTACGACAAGAAGTTCACGGTTCATTTTGATGATGCCGGTTGTTATGTGCTGAAGCTTGGTTTCAAGATTACCAAAGAATGGATTCTCCTTTCGGCTCCAAGAATTAATGATTTGTATATTCTTGACATGAGCCAAACTATTACTACGTCTGTGCAAGTTACATGTTTTGTCTCAAAAGCCACTGAAAAGGAATCAATCTCTTGGCATATACGAATGGGACACATTCACTTGAGGAAAATGAACTATTTGGTGAAAAATAATCTTATGAATGTTGTACCAGTGAAGAATTTTCATCTACAAGACGTCTGTGTTTTGTGCTAAAAGGGAAAGCAAGCTCGAAAGTCTCATCATGTGAAGAAAATAAACACTGTCAATATGCCTCTGGAACGTCTTCATATGGACCTTTTTGGACCTATAAAACACAAGACTACCTTTGGCGATGCATATTGTTTAGTCGTTACTGATGACTATTCAAGATTTCATGGGTAAATGTTATGGCACACAAGAGTGAACTTGCTGAAATCCTCAAGAATCTCCTCACGCTACTTGAAAATCTGTACAATCTGAAGATAAAGAGAATCAGAAGCGACAACGGTACCGAATTCAAAAACCATGTTATGGATGAGTTCTGTTCTTCTAAGGGCATTTTACATGAATACAGTTCTCGTTACACTCCACAACAAAATGGGGTCGCTGAGAGGAAAAATAGAACTCTTATTGAAATTGCAAGAACTATGTTAGTAGAATCAGAACTTCTTGTTCAATTTTGGGTGGGGCTATGGCTACTGCATGCTATACAATTAATAGAGTTCTTATGGTGAAAAGGCATGGGAAAACATGTTTCGAATTGTCACATAAAAGGAAACCGGATGTGTCTTTCTTAGAACCTTTTGGAGCTCCATGCACTATGATTGATCCACATGGTGAATTCGGTCCAAAGGCTATCAATGGTTTCTTTCTTGGATATGCTACTCCAAATTTCAGAGTGTGGAATTTCTCAACGAAAAATATTGAGGAATGGGGTGAAGTTAAAGTTCAAAGATACACTAAATCAGTAAGAGCTCCGGGTGCTCCTTGGATGTTTGACTACCAATTATTGTTAACAAGTGTCTACTTCAGTTAATAATATTGTTCAGAGTGAGGAATTTGAAGATGCTGTTGATTATAATGTTTCATCAGAAGATAATGAGTTCCATGACGCAAATGAAGCTGCTTCTGATCCGGTTCCTGGAATTTCTTATGAAAACTCAAATGTGAAAAATCAAGGGACGACTGAAGGTCATGCTTCTACATCTTCGTCAATTCCAGCCAACGAATTAGCTTTTGATCTGAATATTAACAATTTGGGTATAAATTCACGTGTTCCTGATGTTCCTGAAACTCGAATCCATAATACCCATCCTCTGCAGAATATTATAGGAGATGTCCAAAGTGGAGTGCAGACACGTAATCAGCTAAGGAACAACTAGAATGCTGGTTTGTATACGGCTATTAGAGAATCTGGGGAACACAATGATTGGTCTTTTGACTACTATGTTTTCCAAGTTGAACCAAAATCTTGGAAGGAGGCTATGAAAGAAGACTCATGGGTTGAAGCAATGCAAGAGGAACTTCAACAGTTTCAGAGATTGGGCGTGTGGAAATTGGTTGACAGGCCCGACAACTACAAGAAGATTGGTACCAGATGGGTTTATAAGTGTAAGAAGGATGACCGAGGTGTTACTGTGAGAAACAAAGCAAGATTGTTGTCCAGGGTTTTAATCAGGTAGAAGGCATTGATTATAATGAGGTTTATGCACCGGTACCACGTCTTGAGGCCATAAGAATTTTCCTGGCTTATGCATCCTACAAGAAGTTTACAGTTTATCAAATGGATGTGAAAAGTGCATTTCTTCATGGTGTGGTTGAAGAAGAAGTATATGTTGAGCAACCGCCTAGTTTTGAAGGTCCAATCCATCCTAACAAGGTTTGGCTTCTCAATAAGGCGTTATATGGTCTTCATCAAGCTCCACGGGCTTGGTATGAAACGTTGTCTTCCTATCTTCTCAAGAATGGTTTTCGACGTGGATTGATCGACTGTATTTATTGCTGGTACATGTATATGTTGATGATATTACTTTTGGGTCTACAAACGAGAAAATATGCAAAGAATTTGAGCAGGTGATGCAAGAGAATTTCGAGATGAGTGCAATGGGAGAAACGACTTTCTTTTTAGGTTTGTTGGTTCATCAATCCAAGGAAGGGATCTTCATTCATCAAACCAAATATGTTGGAGATATTCTCAAACGATTTCAAATGGAAGACTCAAAATCTTTAGGAACTCCATTAACTCAAAATCATGGGATTACTCTTGATAGTATGGGTGAACAGGTGGAACCGTCTCTTTATCGTGCTATGATTGGATCTCTTATGTATTTTACTTCTTCAAGACCCGATATAATGTACCCAACATGTCTTCTAGCTCGCTACCAGTCAAGTCAAAAGTTTCTCACTTGATTGTTGTGAAAAGAATCTTTCGTTATTTGAAGGGTCGCCGGACACTGATCTCTGGTACCCTAAGGATGATAAGTTTGATTTGACAGCATTCAGTGATTCTGATCATGGCGGCTGCAAGATCAATGCAAAATCAACATCAGCAGGATGTCAGTTCTTGGGAAATCGCGTAGTCACATGGTAGTGCAAAAAAGCATACTTGTATAGCTACTTCCACTTGTGAGGCTGAGTATATCTCCGCTTCTAGTTGCTGCTTTCAGGTTTTACGTATCCAACAGCAAATGCGCGACTACGGTTTTGAGTTTCTAACTCCTATTTATGTTGATAACGAAGCTGCTTTACAGATCACTCGTAATCCAATACAGCACTCAAAAACCAAACACATTGAGATTAAGTATCATTTCATACGAGATTGTTATGAAAAGAAACTTATTAATATTGTTAAAATCCACACCGATCACCAACGTGCCGACCTGTTTACAAAAGCTTTTGATAAATCACGTTTTGATTATCTTCTTTGGCCAATGGTATCAAGGTGAAACCTGAGTAAATCATCCTTGGTTAATCTTTTTCGTAAATATTTTCTTCAAAACTAAAAATATAAAAAGATTTTCCATTTTATTTTATTTTTTATATTTTAGCGGGAGAAAATTTCAAGAAAATACAAAAACATGAGACATGATAAGCACATAGCGCTTGTTTTCAATCAAAATAAGTGATTTAATCACATAGCGCTTGTTTTCAATCAAAATAAGTGAGTATCTCACAATCTATACGTCAAAAGAGATGATAAGCAGTATTCTCACCGGTAAGATTTTCTCTCGTGCATATCTTGATACGGGAATGTGTCGTGAAGTGGTTGAACATCGGCTAGTAAGTATAATTCATACATTAATCATATCTCCTAATCATGATTAGATCTGATACGCTGAGCTTATGTGGACAACAATACCGATAATTATAGTTGAATACTTATTTATTTAATTTGATGTTTTATACAAAACTCGTTTTTGACAAGATTAAAAGCTGGTATGATTCTCTTACCTTGAAACTCGGAAAATGATTGCTACTTCATGTACAGTTTGTTCTTAACTGTTAGTAGTTATTTTAGTTTACTCTGTTTTAAATTAAATTATTTTTTATTTAGCCAAAGTTGAAGCTTAAATGTTTTCCACCAAGATACGCCCTAAAAATCATTTGCTTTGATATCATAACTTCATAAAGTACTTTCTTACAACGGGGTAAACTTATTACTAAGAACAAAATCTGTTTAATGTGCACATTTTCTAACTTGTGATTTGTGTAGATCTAAACAGGTCAACGAGTAACCTAAGGTCCACGAAGAACTGGTGTTCCAGTTTGGAAGAACCAGGACTTGTACGACTCAGAGGTTCCTCGTGCGAATGACAGCTCTTCATATAAATGAATCAGTGATCACTCATACGAGTGTGTATGCTCATCCGAATGAGCCCTTGGTGTGTTGTTCAAGACAATACTTCGTACGACTGGTAGTTCTTCATGCGAACTAGTGTTTTTCATACGAGTATGAGTATAAAATGTGGTATAAAGGGTGATGTAGTTCTTTGGTACAGCTTTACTTTCACCTTTTTCACTTCATCCTTTCACTCTTGTTACGTTGGTTGTGATATCCTTAAAGTATGTTTGACAATGTTGGCATATCTTAAAGATAAACAAGTTGAACATTACCTGACTGTTTGACATTGGCTGACATGAACAACAAACTTTAAGTGAAAAACCCGTTGACGAAAAACGAGTTCTTCATGCATAATCTTCACTTAAAGTTCTTTGTGCGAACAAGTGACTTTGCTTCGTACGAGCCAGTTACTCATACGAGTGAATCACTTGTTTGATCAAGTCAGTTGTTGTTCATACAAGTCAATTATTTTTCGTACGAATAAGTTGTTATTCGTATGAGTCGGTAGTTCTTCGTCTAGGGGATACATACTTACAGAAAGTTCCTAATAAAAACTTTTTGTGTATGTTCCCTAGTGTATTTATGTTTTTCTTATTTTTTATCTTTGGTGTACAGGATGGCACAAAAGGAACAGGAAAGAAAGCCCGCAACAAAGAGAACTGACCAGTCAGAAGTGGAAATTATGTCAGAGCCAAGACACAACATGATTGCCTAATAATGAAGTTTTTGCATGACTCAAGGATACATTATGCTATCACACATAAAACTACAGATTACAAGACATTGATCAAGGAATTTTGGGATTCAGCTAAAGTTGTTGAAGTGAATGGACATGAACTTATCCACGGAAAAGTGAATGACTTAGACATAGATATTTCTGTTGAAGTAATTAACTTAGCATTGCAGCTTGGCAATGATCCTGAAGCTCCATACTCAGTTCTGTTGAAGTGTCAACGTGGATGTTTGCTTTAAATGAGATGTGTTGGAGATTTTCTCGTAGGTCAACTAAACAAAGCATGGTTGCCACTCCGATGCAAGTTCTTTCTACATGTTCTAATTCAGTGTTTAAGCAACAGAAGAAATGGTTATGACATGGCTAATTACGAATTGCTTGGAATGATGGTAGTTTGACATTAAACAAACTGTTCAGTGTCTCAAAGTATATTTTTGCAAACATGAAGGAAAACCTGAGAAGAACCGGATTCGGTGGAAACAAGTTTTGGATGTATCCTCATTTTCTCTAGATGATCTTGAATATACAACATCCGAAACTTCCGAAAAACAACAATGATGTTCTAAAATTTGATGTTATGATGGAACATTCGTTGAAGATATTTAGAGGAGTAGCAGCAAAACTTTACAAGGAAACATACCTCCTCGTAAGTTGTTTAGTTTTCTGGCAAATGATGAATATGTTGCACCAGAAAACGATAAGTGGCGCCATGATGATAGTCAGTCAGATAATGAAGAACCAACTTTGAAGAAGATGATCCCAGATAAGTTTAGTCATCAAAAGGGAAAAGATGATGATGATGACAGTGATGATAATGGTGATGGTGGTGCAAGTGGTGTAGGTATTACAGGTGGTGATAACGGTAAACAACCGGATGAAGAATCGGATACAGATGACAATCCTTTCGAACCTGGGTATGAACGCTATGTTGATGAGCGTGGGGTTAGGCAGATTTGAAAGATTCCAACAGATCCAGATGCTGACTATGTTCCATCCGAGGCTGAGACTGAACGAGCTAGCAGAAACAAAATTGTCATGCATAGAAAGAAACAGTGTGAAAAGTCTATGGGTACATCATCAGCTCAACCTGAAATCACACAACCTACAACCACACAACAAGAAACCGTACTGGAACCAATTGTAGAAGCTCAGTCTGTCTTCACATCGGAGGAGGCTGAAACCCTAATATCGAAACCCACTACAACCTCTAAACCACAAATTGCAGCTACCACAGCAGCTGAAACACCCAGTTGAGACTACTCCAATTCAACAACAACCCATTACTTCTTTAATTCAACAATCCCAGTCCGCAATCATCAAGAAAGTACAAAACAAAGCAGTCGGTTATTCTCTGAAATGGTACAAGATGAGTAAGTGGATTTTCTATTCTCTCAGCTACAAGCTGCGGCAACTCAGGTTAACAAGCACTTAGAGTTTATGACTTCAAATCGGAATATAGTTATTAAGCAACAGTTGGAGAAAAATTGTTTGAAGGAAACTATTGGAAAGCATGCTACTGAGATTGCCGGAGTTAAGGAAAGAGAATGAGCGGTTGGGCTGCGGATACTGAATGGGCAGCTCAGCTACAACAAATGCGAGCGGTTGATAACGCTTGTGGGATTGAAATGAATACTCTGAAGAACGAAGTGCGGTTGAAGGCTTTAATGGTATTAAAGACGTATTTGAAATGAGCAGAAAAGGGGGTGAACATTCTGTGGAATGAAAGATGAGAAGCACAGAGATCCGGCGTAAACGTGATCACGATAGTGAAGATCACGGTAATCTTGATGCTTCAGCTTCATATGCGCAACCGGAGAGCTGTGTTGCAACTCCAGTGGTAGAGTCTAGTACACAGCAGATCGTGACCAATCAAGTTGCCGCCGGTGGAGTTTTTGATACAATTTTGTGTCTGTTGCTTGGTCTTAGTTACGTCAGTAATTGTACGGTCCTTGTTTATTGTGTCTATATAGTTTGGCCGTGTCGACCAAATCAAGATATCCTCCTATCTTGATTTAGTACGACGTTTAGTTTGTTTATGTTGTTAAACAGTTGCATGTGTGCATACTGTTAAGTCTTGTGTACGACATGTCTGTTAGGAAGTTCTCCGAAGAATACTTCTTCGTGCGAGTGAAAGGTGCTTCGTACGAGCAAGTTGCTTGCACAAACGAGCCATTATCTTGTTCGTGCGAGTCAGTTACATGATCGTACGAGTGGCCCTTTCAACAAGCATTATGCTTGTTCGTACGAACCAGTTTCTATTCGTACGAGCCATAGGTTCTTCGTACAAGCAACCATTGCTGACTGTTCTTCGTGGCTTGTAGTGGTTCGTACGACCAACAACATTCTTCGTACTGTTGCTGGGTGTTGGCACTATATAAACAGACATGCACCTCACAGTCAGGAGTGATAGTGTGTGACACTAGAAAGAGACACTAAGGCACAAGAGAGAAAGCACAAAGAGAATATCCTGAGTCTGTATGAACATTGTTTATATGTATTTGTACTACCTCTCTTCATTTAATCAAGATAGTGAATCTTTGGTTATCTTGTGTTTGTTACTTTGCTTTGGTTTGCATGCTTATGTGGAGTCCGCACTCGTATGTATGTTAGGTAAACAAGGAAGTAGGTTATCTTGATCCTCCAAGTGGACCTACACTCTAACACGTCATGAACATACTTCGTCTGATGAATGAAGATACCATCAGGCAATTGTTCAACCTGAAGTACATAAAGAACTTAATCTCCCCCATAGCACTCATTCCGAATTTTTTCTTCATGACTTCTTCGAAGTCTTTCCACAGATTATCATTTGTCGATCCAAAGATGATATCATCAACATATATTTGCACCAAAATCAGATGACCAACTAATTCCTTTGTGAAGAGGGTACAGTCTACAGTTCCTCTGAGAAAGCTGTTGTCTAGAAGATGCCTAGAAGCGTTTCATACCAGTCTCCCGGGGCTTGATGTAGACCATATAATGCTTTATTCAAAATGTAGACTTTATCCTAGTGTATTGGGTCGACAAACCCTGGTGGTTGTCCGACATACACCTCCTCTTTGACTTTGCCGTAAAGGAAAGCATATTTGACATCCAATTGATACACCTTGAAACCTTTCTAAGAAGCAAAGACCAAGAATATGTGAATAGCTTCAAGATGAGCGACTGGGGCATAGACTTCAGTGTAGTATATCCCTTCTTGCTGGTGAAAGCCTTGGACCACGAGCCGAGCTTTGTTACACACCACAATACCTCTATCATCTCGCTTGCACTTGAAGAACCATCGAGTATTAATCTTTTTATGATGATCTGGTAGGTCAACAAGCTTCCAGACACCTAGTTTCTGGTATTGAAGCAACTCTTCCTGCATTGTGTCCACCTAGCTTTCTTCTTTCAATGCGTCCATCCAGTTTCCTGGTTCAACCTGTGAAACAAAACAACTGTAAGAAAGTCTGGTTTGTAATGGAGCAATACTAGTATAAAAGCAACTTAGATCCTTGTTGATTTGAAAGCGAGTTTTCACTCCGGTTTGTAAGTTGCCGATGATATTCTCTAATGGATGGTAATATAGTGTTCGTGGCATTATTTCACTCGGAACATCTACTTGACTTTGCAACTTCGTGATCACTTCATCAGCAACTGGTGTAGAAGATGTAGCTTCATTTCTGACGTTTAATTGATCAGCTTGAGTATTCAAAAAACTTTCAATATGCTCAGATCTTTCATCAAAACTAGATCCTACATCATCAAAAGTTGGTTCACGATCAGAGTCGGCATTAATCAGTTGATGGCAGATGATTCAGCAGTGTTGAAGATAGGAATAGATATTGATTCTTGTAGAGTATTGCTCAGACCTACATCAGAAGTGTTAGAGACAGGAAAGTGATGGGGAAATCACCAACGGTCTAGAAACTTGGTCGTGATTTGAGATTTGATGTTGTTGAAAAAGCATAACAAGTTCTTCTTCTGATGGTACTTTAGGTAGGTTAAAGGAACTCCACCAACCTTCGTAGTTGAACAACCATGGATCCCCAGATTTTTGCGTTTGCGTAGTATATGGTTGACATTCAACATCCTGTGCAAGAATAACCTGGTTCAGACTCGGGAAGAAGACTCGCTTTTGTGGACTAGCGTAACCGACGAAAAATCCTTCCAAGGATTTGGCTCCAAGTTTACCGTCCGAATCTAGAACAGTACACGGCGATCCAAAAGGTTCCACAAATGCGAGGTTTGGCTTCCGTTGGTTTAGCAGCTCAAAACATGTCTTGTTGTGAGTCTTGACTGTCAATACACGATTGAGGGCATAACACGCAGATGCGACTGCTTCGCTCTAGAAACTAATTGGATGTTTTGAATCAGCGAGCATGGTTCTGGCAGTCTCGATCAGTGTGCGATTCTTACGTTCAGCTACTCCATTTTGTTGAGGAGTATAGGGAGCGCTGAATTTGTGAAGAATCCCCTTTTTGTTGCAGAATTCGAGCATCCTCTTATTCTTGAACTCGGTACCATTGTCACTACCGATTCTCTTGATAGGCAAGTGATACAGGTTTTCTAGCTTCCTGAAGAGAATCATAAGACTTTCAAACATTTCATCTTTACTCTCCAGAAAGAAAACCCATGAGAATCTAGAAAAATCATCTGTCACGACAAGGCAATATAGATCTCCAGAAATGCTTTTCGCGTTAACTGGCCCAAAAAGATCCATATGAAGCTTTTCTAGTGGGAGCTTAATAGAGTTAAGCAATTTTCTTGGGTGTGATTCTTATGTGGTTTCCCCTTCTTACAGCTCAGACAATCATTAGATAAATGAAAATTTTTCAGATTAACACCCTCCACTAGGTCATTGTGCACTAAATAGTTCATCTTTCTCAAATGAATGTTCCCCATCTTCCGATGCCATAAGATTGTTCTCCAGCTCCGCAATGTAGTTCACCTTGTCAAAGGAAACCACTCCATTTGTAAGAATACCTTCACCTACAATTATTCCACCCTGAGTTCCAGCAAAACCAACGTAACCTCCCCGGACATCTTTGACGTCATGCAACAATGCAAGCATCCTAGTCATGTGTTGGGAAGCTCCACTATCCATAATCCATTTTGACATGATCGACCTTGGGAGCCCCTACACACATGAGGAAGAAACTATTTAAACATAGAAACCCAAGCCTACTTGGTCTTGGGTGGGTTAGGAATATCAAACTTCGGACCAACTTTGTTTTTGACATTTTGTTTTACCTCTGTTTTGGCTGGAACATTTGGTTTTAGTTCTACGTTAGATGGTTTGACTTTTACAACCCAAGTTTGTGTTTTCAAAATTTCCCTTTTAGAATAAAACTTTGAATCCTTTTGACGATTCTTTGTGGAAGTTTCACCAATTTCAAATTTAGAATTAAGTTGAATCATTGTTTTTACATTTTTATAGGATTCATTGTTTCTTTTCAGAATTTGTTTTGGTACAACCATGGGTGCTTTTTGTTTCACATCTTTGGTATATTTGTTGGAGTTAGAAACAGGTTTTGGATTTCTTGGAGAACAATGTCGTGCAATATGCCCAACATTTTTACACTTGTATCACATCCTGCTATCTTTTTCAGCAAATGAATCCAAAGCATGTTTTTTACTCTCTTTTTCCCTCTTGAATTCGTCATTGGATTGCTTACCAATGATCTCTTGTTCTTTTTCTGTAGTTGTTCCATAGACGAAATTGATTTTCTTAGCAAAATTTAGCTTTTGAGACTTGTTGTTCGTTCTTTGCTTTGGAAAACCCAACCCAGCTCTCCTGTTTTCAGGATAATCTATGTTCCTCTAATGATAGGGTTTATTAACACATTTTGATTTAGAATAAAATGATACATCTCTTTTTTCTAAATCATAATGGCTTACCTAAACAAGTTTAAACAACTTTTCAACACGATCCAGATTGACATTCTGTATCGGAAAATCCTCATCGAAATATAGTTTATCAAATCTGTGCATTTTGTATATGATGACATTTGGATCATTGTTTAAACTTTTTCTGATGATTCACCATCCAATTCGGATTTGTCAGATTTATTTTTCTGAACACTTTCAACCATAGTTTTAACTGAATCTGAATCACATTCTTTTTTCTGGTTTGGTGTAAGTTATATCAATGTTCGTAGGTAGCTTATTTATGTTTTCAGTTTTTAATTTTAAATTGAGTGCCTTTTCCACCCCTGATGGTTTTTTACTAGCATAGTATTCCACATGGGTGGTGGAACACGATTATAACTTGCACCTTTGTTTTCATCAATTTGTTTTTTTCCTTGTTTTCAGTTTCTGGAAGAATGTGATCAATGACGTATGAACTTGTAGAATAACTGATTAACAACTTGTTAACCCGTTCTGTTTCTATTTTCATTTTTTCAAAGTCATTTTTTAGCTCGAGATTGTATTTAAATGAATATTAATGGCCATTTGTTTATCCATTACAGTCGTCTTGAGCATTGAAAGTGTTCCATCATTTTCTCTGATCACCTTTTCAAATTGTATAACATATTTGCTTAATTTTTCATAAGCTTCTTTTGTTGAATTATAATCACGTGACATATTATCTATATAACTTTTTAGCTCATTGTATCGTGTTCCTTTTCAGCACACACACTGCATGTCTCATTGCACTTCATGTAAGGTGTTTCTTTCACCGGCTCATTTATAGACACATTTACCTCATTCACATTCGTCATACAAGCTTGTTGGTCTTGTCAGTCACTTCAATCTTCTCTTCTTCTTCGGGCTTCTTCTTTTCTTCACAAGACGATCGATGGCTGGAATCAAAATATCCTGCAAAAGTTTTAAGAATATCATTAGGCAAGAGATTTTAAATGCGCTATTTTACAATTCCTCTTCTTTTGACGATGTGTTGTAATATTCTTCAAGAGCTTCGTCAAAAGATGCCTCTGAATATTCTTTAGTAACTTCAGGCTCTTAAATGATTTCAACGACCAATGCCAAACTTTCGTTCTTCATGATGTACTTGTTCCTGTTGAAACCTTCGTCCTCCTGAGTAACGACTAGAGCTTTTTCTTTGGAGTTTGATAGTCCATCTTCAATTTGCACCATTCTTGTTTTGGTTGGGGACGATGATAAATGGCTTACTTGTAATAATCGACAGCAAAAGGGTTCTGATTGCGCTGAACTTCTCTATTTGGACATTCTCGTTTGAAATGCCCCTTTTCTCGACATTTGAAGCATGTAACCTTTGACTTGTCAAAGCCAAGTTTCCCATCAAGTCCTCCCAAATTGTCTTTTCCGGTAATCTACATGAAACGTTGCGCTCTTCTGACGATGGAAGCCATACACCATTTAATGTCAATCAATTCCATCTCGATCGGATCAATCTGATCATAATCCTCCCTCGTCATCTCTGAATTCCCAATTTTTCCTGCTACAAAACTGTTGTACAATTCAAGTACCGAGGCAAGTAATGATATGTGTTGTTTTGTGATGTTCTCGTCGAAGTTTTGAGCATTTTGGAAATCAACAGCAATATTACATTGTAGAACCCGTTGATTAAAATTAGATTGATTATTCTAGTGATTCTGTTAATTGCTTGAACTATGAGATGAGTGTGGACCTGGTGGTGTATTTGGATTGACATATGAAAAGATTGAAATCCACTTGCTTGACTTCACTGTGTACTTGACGTGTTGACGACACTGAAGGAAGTTTGAATTTTTAGAGACTGTATCTGCGTGGCAGGGCTACCCTTGTAATACAGATTTACATCTTGTTGCATTTGGGCACCTTTGCTCTTTGACATTTTTTGCATCTCGAGCTCCTTCCAATCTTTCAATAAATCTTGGTAATGAGATATTACCATACTCTGTGCCATTCTTTAGAATAGTCAAGTAAGTAGGCCATTCTCCTTGAGGTAAAGAGTCTGCCAGCTTATCGACCAATTCTCATTGGTTTTCATAATTCCCATGCGCTTCATTTTGACCACCAAGTGACAGTATCGTTCAATCAATTACTTCACTGTATCTCCCTTGATTAAAGTAAAGATATCAAATTCTTTACTTAGCAACGCTCTCTTCCCTTTTCACAGCTGTGCGCTTCCTTGGAATATCAACCGTAGAGTATTCCAAAGAGATTGAGCATCATCATCATCATCATGTTGTAGAAGCGCCAAGATGTCTTCTTTGATGGCTTGCTGCAGAATGTTCATCATCTTCTTCTCGTTAATGAACTTTTCCCTTTCGAATTCCGAGAGTTGAGCTAACGTTTTTTTCAAGACTACTTTCTCCAACTAGAGCTTGATATTTCGCTTCAATGGCAAACCAGCAGATGAAATGATTCGCTTGAACCCAGTTCATAAAACGTTTACTCCAGCTATCATAGTCTTCAAGATTCACCAACTTTGGAGGCTTTGTCATCGTGCCCATCTCGTTTTCAAGATTCATATTCTAAGCGGCAGTGGTTGTAACTGCTGAAGCAGCAAATGCATTGTAAAATTCTTCTTCCATTTTTTCTACAAAATTTTCGAAACACACTTTCAAAAAAAACTGATTAGAATGAAAAAAAATATGAAATTTAATGATCAAACTGCTTGTGTGACTAAGATGGTTCGTGCGAGTATGATACTCGTGCGAATTAGAGATTCGTGCGAGTATGATGCTCGTGCGAATGAAAGGTTACTCGTGCGAGTGACTCCCTCTGCGAACAACTTACTCATGCCCAAGACAACTTTGTGACATGTAATTTTTAAGAAAAATACTTGTTCGTACGAGTGTCTGATTCGACGGATGGCTGTTCGTACGAGTTGTCTCTCTACTCGTACGAGTCAGCTTAGGTCACCAAACGAATGATTTTTACAATTTTCGACATGATTAAGTTTGATTTTAGATATGAAATTTTCAAGGATTGATTAGAGTTGATTTTAACGTGATATACTAAAATGCAAGTCCAATTTGTCCATGAATTCTTCCAAATTTGAGATCTGTATGAGAAATTGTAGATGTAGAAAACTCCAATAGTTGAATTTGGATCTAAAACTGTTGGTAGACTGCAGAAACTTGATGTTTGTCCTCAAATCAGGCCTCAAGGCTCTGATACCACTTGTGAGAGGGGATCGGCTCACCTCTTATGAGCACCGGACTTATCTGACTCAACTAACAGAGGCCAAATTCGTTGTTAGCGAGTTGGACAAACAAACAAGAAAGATATACTACTTAAATGCCATGCTTTGTAATGATAAACGTGAACAATAAAGAATGAGTAAACAGTTTGACAGGGCTTCACCGTAGTCACAAAACAGATGTCTAACACAACACTCAAGCTCCTCTATTTATAGGTCAAGATGACTCGCATAAGAGGAGTGTGTGTTTGACTCGTGCGAGTGGTGCCTCGTACGGGTGACAAGGTGTCACCCGTACGAGCCATTAACATCACTCGTGCGAGCCAAGTACAAAACATATAAATCATATAATAATAAACAATATTTGACATACTAGCTCAATATACATAACCAACATATCCTAGACGTAGGCAATAGACATTATGCACCAACAAAAACTTTTGAAAAAACATAAAAAAGAAATCGCATGGTAACTTATGGACATCAAAGACACTAATCCATCCATGTGCACACACAAAATTTTAATGAAAGATGACTATAAAACTGTAATACAACCACAAAGAAGAGTAAATCCAAACGTGCAAGAAGTGTTTAAAAATAAAGTTATAAAACTACTAGACGTAGAACTCATCTACCTTATCTCTGATAGCCCCTGGTAAGTCCCGTCCAAGTAGTACCAAAGAAAGGAGGCATGACGGTTGTAACTAATGAAAAAAATGAACTTAGTCCAACAAGAACCATCACCGGATGGAGGGTTTGTATAAACTATCGTAAATTAAATGAGGCAACAAGGAAAGACCACTTTCCTTTGTGATTTATCGACTAAATTTTAGAAAGACTATCCGGTCATAAATTTTTTTGTTTTTAGATGGTTTCCGCGGATATTTTCAAATTCCCACGCACCGGAGGACCAAGAAAAAACAACATTCATATGTCCCTATGGAACTTTTTCTTATAGACGTATGCCTTTTGGTCTATGCAATGCCCCCACAATATTTCAACATTGCATGGTGGCCATCTTCCATGATATGATAGAAAAAACCATGGAAGTTTTCATGGACGACATTTCTATCTTTGGAGATACATTTGACCAATGCCTCAATAATCTTAAACGAATGCTATCCCGATGTGAGGAAACTAACCTCGCCCTTAATTGGGAAAAATGTCATTTCATGGTAACTGTGGGAATAGTACTCGGTCATAAGATCTCAAGCGAGGAATAGAATTGGATAGCCATACGAAGCTTCCTAGGACATGCCGGATTTTATTGGCGATTTATCAAACACTTTTCAAAAATCTCTGTACCTCTAACAAAATTACTTGAAAAGGACGCACCATTCATCTTCGACAAGGATTGCGAAACATGATAGTGCCTGATTGAAAACTGCCTTTTGAAATCTTGTGTGATGCAAGTGACTTCGCGGTTGGACAGGTCTTGGGAAAACGAAAAGAAATAAATTTTCACCCAATATACTATGCAAGTAAAACTCTTAATGATGCTCAAGAAAATTATACAACAACTGAAAAGAGTTACTAGCCGTAGTATTTGCTTTTGATAGATTTCGTTCCTATCTTATGCTTTCTAAAACAATAGTCTAAACATACCATGCTGCCATTCGATACCTTTTCAAAAAACAACATGTCAAACCACGTTTGATTAGGTGGATTCTTCTCGTCCAAGAATTCGACATTGAAATAAAGACAAACGAGGGGAGAAAACACCTGTTGCTGTTCACTTATCTCGCTTAGAAGGTCCCGCTATGGAGCTAACTCGAGAAGAGCTCATCAATGAAAAATTCCCCACCGAATCCTTAGAAATGGTCGAATATCAAGAAAAACCATGGTATACCGACTATGCTAACTATCTCGCTAGTGGCATTTTAGTAAAAGAATTTTACATCATCAAAGAAAAAATTATATGCCAATGTGTTGGTCCACTTGGAGGGTCAAGATTAACCTACTTCCCTGTTTATGTAACACATATATGTGTGCGGAATCCTCGTAAGTATGCAAACCAAAGCAAAGCAAGAAACACAAATAACCAAAGATTCAATATCTTGATTAACAAAAGAGAACTAGTACAAACACATACAAAGAATGTTCATACAGACTCAGAAAATACTCTTTGTGTTCTTGTGCTTTAGTGTCTCTCTCTAGTGTCTAACTTGTACACTGCCAACTGGTCAGTCATCTACTGAGAAGTGTATATCTGTTTATATAGTGCCAACACCTAGCAACAGTACGAAGAATGTTACTGGTTGTACGAAACACTAAAAGTCTAGAAGAACATTCTCCAAAGCATGCTCGTATGAAAGGGAACTGGCTCGCACGAACAAGCAAAGAGCTTGTTGAAATGGGCCACTCGTACAAGTAGAGAATCACTCGTACAAATCAGCAAGTGGCTCGTACGAGCAACAACTTGCTCGTATGAAGCACCTTTCACTCGCACATAGATGTGTTCTTCGTAGAACGTGCTAACAGACGTTCGGTACACAAGACTTAACAGTATGCACACATGCAACTGTTTTACAAAACAGACAAACTAATCGTCATACTAAATCAAGATAGGAGGATATCTTGATTTGGTCCACACGACCAAAATATACAGAAAATTAAACAAAGACCGTACAATTACAGACGTAACTAAGAACAAGCGACAGACACAAAAGTGTATCAACAAACTCCCCCTTGGCTTTTGCTTGGTCTTCAGTCTTCATTCCGAATTGATGTTGTATCAACAAACTTCCCTTGAAAATCTTCAATCTGTGTTGATTGATAATCAGGTCTTCAATACTTTCCAGAAACATCAAACCTTTTCGGTTTCCCCTTGAGTGTAACTGGGGGCAACTGGATCGGTCACAATCTGCTGTACATTAGGCTCTACCACTGGAGTTGAAACATAAACTTTTGGTTGCGAGGATGAGGCTGAAGCATCAGGATTGCCAGGGTCTTCACTATCCTGATCACATTTGCATTTGATCTCCTATGCTCTGCATCTTTCATTCCACATAATGTTCACTCGCTTTCTGCTCATTTCAAACACGTCTTTAGTACCATTAAATCCTTCAACCAGTGCAGCATTACGAGAATGATACCATTCTCTTAAGTCGTGTAGGTCCCCTATTCCTTATGGATCTTGACAGAATCTTCTATCTAATCTAGAGTGTGGAATCCCCTAGATCAGATTTCACAGAAACCAACAAGACACAAACACAATTCCTTTAAACAGTCTTCTATTGATTATCCAACACTATGTGTTTACAATCAATTCAAGACTCTCTAGAAATCTCTTAGCCACTCTCTGTAGATTTCTCACAACCTCTCTGCTTCAACTGTCTTCTCAACTTGTCTAACCTAAAACCCTAATGCATCACATGTATATATACTACATGTTCACATACTAGGCTTTCTACTGGGCTAGGCCATTCTCCAAGCCCATTAAAACTCTAAATCAAGCTAAACATAAATGCTAAGCCTAATACAAAATATCTAAAGACTAAACAATTAAACTATTAAGCTGTTGTCACCAATATGCACCAACAGACTCCCCCTGACAATAGCTTCATAATTTAATTTTGTCTTCAAACATCTTGTGATCTTTTGATCTTTAGATAACTTCAGCTCCACAAAGATTCTGACATTTACAGACTCCCCCTAAGCTGACGCTTCCAATCACCAAAACTTTAAACAAGCATTTTCTGGTTAAGCTCATATCTCCAACGTCCTCTAAATCTCCCTTTGCAATGTAGTAGAAGGATCCTACCATGCATCTTCACACATTCTACACTCCATTCTTAAAATGTACTTTACTTGAATTCTGCACTTCTTTTTGATAACTGCATCAATCTGTTTAGAAACACAAGCAAGTAACTCGAAAAACCATTAGTTCTTTTTCTACATTAAAGATAAACCAATATTTTATCTTATCATGCAAAAACAAACAACTTATCACTTCAAACTGGCAGACTTTAAAAACAAATCTTTTTGTATTTTTGTATTTTCTGAAAACAAATACTAACAAGAAACTAAACACTCTATTTTTGTGAGAATCATCGTTAAGAAGATCATATCAGCACCATCAAACGTTTTCACACTATCATTATTTTTGCAATTTTCATTGAAAGCAGTTCAAGACGATTACCAGTATTGTTTATCAACTTGAACAAAATACATGAACATTTCAAGTACCATTACCTCGTGATCTATTTAAATAATTTATACTGATATACTAGTGTGTCCCACTTCAGGACATACCCCCGCGATCAAGGTATGCACAAAAATTCATCGTAGTAGGTGAGTATACCGAAATTTATCCTTTTGAATTACAATGTTAGATAAATGGTGATCAGGTCAGTACTTCCGTATAGCAAGAGACCAATATCCAACGAGGGTTAGGACAAATACAAAATTTTGGTACGAATAATGCAATTTGCACATTTGATTGACTCTCTAGGAGAGCTTCTCCAATATTTGGGATTTGGCATTTTTTCTCTTTTAAGATATCCCGGTTATGCCCAGGTCAGCATATATCTGGATGCAGCAGAAGGACAACCTTGATACCCCGGATGAAAAAACGATATAAAGACCTAAAACCTCAGATTTTGGAAATCTATCAACGCAAGATTTAAGGTTATAAAACCATACGCCACTCATACACAGTTTATTTTATGTTTGTATCACAAAAGTAAGTTGATTATTTCATGCTTTTTGCCTACTGGTACATCATATGATAAAGTTGCTATCACACTTAAGCAATTTTCTTTTAATTTCAGTGTGACAGTCTAACTTGCTGATGTACTATCATTTCTTCTTTTTCACACAGTGAAACTCAATTTTGATCTTTTTGAAAAACTTTAAACTATTCAACTTACTCCCCCTAAACTCACGCACTAACTAAACTCTTTTTGGCTTAGGGAAATTTCTCCCCCTAAATTTTTGTTTTTATGGAGTAATTTTGAAAAACAGAAATTTAAATACTAATAGACTCCTACTTTAACATGACAAGTAGGTTTTCACTTTCAGTAAACATTTTCTATCACATAAGTAAATAATTCGTTACCATGTGTAACCTACTATTCACCTCAGATTTACAGGAATAACCACTATGAACACACAACAGTCCTTCTTGGTCATCCTGCACACACTCAACAACTTAGTTAGACTGGGGGACCCAAGCCTTAAAGGTCTTGGGTCGTCCAGATTCATCAATCACTGGAACATCCATCCAATATCCATCACACCGTACGGGTGTCTTGGAAGTCTTCCTAACTGTTGAACAAGATTTATAATTTCCACGAGACCTTTGATCACAAGAATTCCAATAAACTCTTGGATTTTCCGACCTTTGAAAATTATTATCTCGAAACCTTCTTCTCCCATTATTATAATCTGATCTTTGAAAAAGTTTTGGATTATGTTGAACATTCGAGTTACTAAAACCCCTATATTGGTTTCGTCTTTGAAAATTTCGATTACCAGAAGTTTGGTATCTATTTTGATATCCAAAATTTTTCTTTGTAAAACAATTTGATTGTCTATTAACATGACTTGATTTAGGAGAAACTTTTCTTGGACTCTCAAATCTTATTGATGTTGAAGGTTTAGGCTGAAATCTTGGTTGATTTGTCTGAGAACTTGGTTTAACATTCTTATTTGACCCAACCTGATTTCCATCCTTAACTTCAACCTCAGACTCCACTTTCATACCCTTTTTAAAAGGACAACAGCTAGCCACATGCCCTTTATTGTGATATTTAAAACATGATTTCTTCTTTAAAGTTTTCTTTCTGTTAGATCCCTTTTTAAATGATTTGACTGTTTTGTCTTTAGTATCCTCATCCACTTTATGAGGTGTACTATTAGATCTAACTGATTCTTTCAAAGAGCCTGGACTATCAGTTATGTCAACTGTTATCGGATCCACTACAGCTGGTGTAGTAGGCACAAAATCTGCTAGCTCGTTTTCATTTGGTAAAAAGGAGTAATCCTGATCCCTAGAAGATGGAGCTTTCCTAAACCCCACTCCTGTTTTATCACTACTCCTTTTCAAACTTTTCTGAATTTGAGTCCTGGCTAACAAGGATTCTCCAAATTTGTCTAACTTTCCATGAAGTTCAACAATTTTGGCATGTGCTCCAGCCAATTCTGTGCACTTTTCAGAAAGCTCGTTAGTCTTATCCTTCACAGTTTCACGAGCCAAATCAATGATCTATAAAAGTTCATTGACTTTGTTGGTCAAACTGATGATTTCTTGTTCATTTGAATTGAGTGTATTTAAAAAATTTAACTCCCTTTTACTCAAAAGAACATTTGACTCTTTTAGTTTTTCTAATTCAACTAACAGAATTTTGTTTTGCTCCGATAATTTGTCAACTTTACCATGTAGTTCACTGCAATTATGACAAGTATGACTTACAGATTGAAATTGTACATGTGCCTTTGCTGTAAGCTAATCTTTATCATCCATGCACACTGTAGCTTTTGCCTCCTTGACTTCCATTTTCTTCTTCTCAGCTTCCTTCTTCTCTTCTATCTTAGCAGCTTCTTCACCAATCTTCACAGCTGCAATTTGACTCACACATGTACTTTGCTTGAAGTACTCTGATAACGTTTTTCTAAAGCTTCCCATAGCTCTCTAGACGATCCATACCTATTACCAATGTTTTTCATATCAAATGGTAAGCACATCTTTATTGCTGCGAAAACCTTCTTCTTAGCATCATACATCTGTTTCTCTGAGTCTTCCATCTTATCATATGAAAGTACCATTATTCTACCATTTACTTGACGTGTGGGAGCGATGTACCCATCATTCATACAGCTCCACATCTTAGAATCTTCACATTGAACAAATGCCTCAAACTTCTCTTTCCAGTCTAGATATTGTGTAATATTAATCAACTTTGGGTAGTTATTAACACCCACACTCATATTGTTCATTCTGACCATCTCTCTTCTGGTCCTTCTTCGTGCTTTACCGTAATCGTACCGTTAAAAACGTTCAAAAATTTGTCTGAAAAGTGTGGTTACCAAATTGTATCGTTAAACTCGTCTCGACGATATGAATCCAATGATATATATTGTGTGACAGTGATTTTAGAATTTTCTGTGCCTGAACTTTCCAGTTACGTTAGCTGATTAACTTTCCACCTTTTTCTGTGTAACTCGGAATAGTACCAAATCCGGAATAGTAACTCGGATTTACTATCCGAAATGACAATCCGGAACAGTAATCCTAAATGCTAATCCGAAATGGTGATCCGAGATGAAATATGTAATGCACTGTTCTAATCCGAAATGGAAATCCGCAATAGACTACTCTGATCCGAGATGGAATCCGGAATAGTCCTTATCCGAGATGGAATCCGGAATGCACTTCTGATCCGAAATTCAATCCGAAATAACTTCTGATCCAAATTTAAGTCCTAAATGAAATCCAAAATGGCCTTTTCTAATCCGAATTGCAATTCTGATGATCCGATATGCAAGTTTCTGTTCCAAAATTCAAGTCCTCAATCCGGAATACTGTGCTTTTTGATCCGGAATGCAAGTCTTCAATCCGAAATGCTTCACTTCTAATCCAAAATGCCTTTCTTCAATCCGAAATGCCTGCTATTAATCCGAAATACCTGATGAAAACCCTAATTCAGCCGTCGAACACTCCAAAACAGCCTCCAAAACACCAAAAACGCAGATTTTTATGCTGTTACGATTCTGAACCGAGAAAAATCAAGAGCCGAATGCTCTGATACCAATTGTAAGTCCCCCTATTCCTTATGGATCTTGACAGAATCATCTATCTAATCTATAGTGTGGAATCCCCTAGATCAGATTTCACAGAAACAACAAGAACACGAATACAATTCCTTTAAACAATCTTCTATTGATTAGCCAACACTATGTGTTTACAATCAATTCAAGACTCTCTATAAATCTCTCAGCCACTCTCTGTAGATTTCTTACAACCTCTCAGGGTTAACAATAATTGGTCGTACTAATGTCGAGTAAACTGCAGTTGCACTTTCTAGTAGCATTTGAGCAGCTGTAGAAGCATCATCAAAAGATGGCAGATTAAAGGAGTCAAACAATCCATCATAGTCAAACATCCAAGGAGCACCCGAAGCCTTTACTGATTCAGTGTATCTTTGAACCTTAACTTCACCCCATTCTTCAATCTTTTTCGATGACAAATTCCACACTCTGAAATTAGGAGTAGCATATCCAAGAAAGAGATCTTTGATAGCCTTAGGACCGAAATTTACCATGTGGATTAATCATAGTGCATGGAGCTCCAAAAGGTTCTAAGAAAGACACATCTGGTTTCCTTTTATATAGCAGCTCGAAACATGTTTTCCCTTGCCTCTTCACCATAAGAACTTTATTCATCATACAACATGCAGGTAGCCACAACCTCCCCCCAGAATTAAACAGGAAGTTCTGATTCAAATAATATGTTCTTGCAGTTTCAATCAGAATTCTATTTTTCCTCTCAGCGACACCATTTTGTTGTGGAGTGTAACGAGAACTGTACTCATGCAAAATGCCTTTAGAAGAACAGAACTCATCCATAACATGATTCTTGAATTCAGTGCCATTGTCGCTTCTGATTCTCCTTATCTTCAAATTGTACAAATTTTCAAGTAGCGTTAGGAGATTCTTGAGGATTTCAAGAACTTCACTCTTGTGTGCCAACATGTTAACCCATAAAAATCTAGTAGTCATCAGTAACTACTAAGCAATATGAATCACCAAAGGTAGTCTTTGTTTCATAGGTCAAAAAAGGTCCATATGAAGACGTTCCAGAGGCATATTCACTGTGTTAATATTCTTCACAGGATGAGATTTTCTAGCTTGGTTTCCCTTTTAGCACGATACGTAGACATCTTGTAAATGAAAGTTCTTCACTGGTACACCACTCACAAGATTGTTTTTCACTAAATAGTTCATTTTCCTCAAGTGAATGTGTCCCATTCGTATGTGCCAAGAGATTGATTCCTTTTCGGTGGCTTTTGAGACAAAACATGTGGCTTGTCTAGACGTGGTAATAGCTTGGCTCATGTCAAGAATATACAAGTAATTAAATCTTGGAGCCGGTAGGAGAATCCATTCTTTGGGAATCTTGAAACCAGGTTTCAGCACATAACATCCGGCATCATCAAAATGAACCATGACCTTCTAGTCGCAGATTTGAGAAACACTTAGAAGATTGTGATCAATTTGATGAACATAATTGATCTTATCAAAGCTAACAACACCATTGGAAACCATTCCTTCTCTAGTGATGTATCCGCCCTTATCTCCAACAATGGCAACATAACCTCCCTAATGTTTTTTACATCATAAAGAAGCCTTAAGTCGCATTTCATGTGCCTCGATGCTCCACTATCAACAATCCAATGAGCATTCACAGTTTCTCCTGGAACACCCTGTACATTTCAATACCCGATCAGTTTGAGATGGGGACCCAAGCCTTAGGGGTCTTGGGTTGACCTTATCATCAAGAAATGTGATTTCTATTTCTTGATGATTTGGAAACTTTGTGCCTCCCCCTGAAACATTACCGGTTTTAGGTTTCCAAGATTGTTGAAATTTACCAGAATTACTATTATTTACAGTTCTAAATACTTCTGGTTTTATCAAACTTGATGAACTTGGTTTCCTTTCTAACAAATCCGGTTTTGATGTTTTTTCAATTATTATTACTTGTTTACGTCTCTGTTTTCCTTATTGTTCTTTAACAATATGTTTGTCTTGTTTTGGTGATACAGATCGATGTTTGTAAGTTGCTTCAGGAGGGGCTTTTTCAACAAATCTGGGTTTTGCTAGGTTGGTACAATTTTTGATTATATGGCCAAACTCTCCACATTTAAAACATGTTCTCCTTTCAACAAATTTAGGAGATCCTGTTTTATGACTTGATGTTGAACTTGTGGGTCTGGAGGTACTTGGTTCATCTTCACACCCATTTGTATGTTGAGTGTAATTGTTTTTATGTTACGCTTCAAAATCTTGACCTTATTTACAAAATCAATATTAGACGTGCTTTCATAAGTCTCGATTTATCAATACCAGTTGATCCCACAAATTTAACATTCTTCAATTTCTTCTTGTAGCGATTCCTTTTGCTTCAACCTTTGGTTGTGATACCTTAGGTTTTTCAGCTCACTTTTTTTGTTGTTTTTCATTTGAAACGGATAATGGTTGAGACTTGATTGGATTCTTCTTTTCCAAAAATTTGGTTCTTGAGTTTTCAAAAACTTGATCAATAGAGGTTGGATTTATATTTTTGATCAGAAAGTCTTTGTTTGAGTAAATTTTCTTATCCCCAATCAAAGTATACAACACATTATCATTTTCGGTTGTAGAGAGTTGTCTTGACAGATTTCATAGGATCATTCTCTTGACTTGCAACAGATTTCACAATGGGAGTAGCAGAAATCTCTATCCCTTTTTCTTTATCAAGAGATTGATGCTGATTGATTTTCTCTAACTCATCATCTGATGAATCATCCTCCTCTATTGTAGAAGGATTCTGATCAACAACTGATGATGAGTTCTCTTATTTTCTTAACCGTAATCCTGCTACAAACTCTTCAGGATTAAGAGGTACAGATGGCTCAAAGCGTGGCATTTCCACTTCATCAGGCAATTTGGTATAATTGTGTTTCAACGAAGGTGGACACGATTTATACCCAATGTATTTGGCATCTCCCTTAAGCTTTTGAATGTCAATGATGTGATAAGCACATATCGAGAGTTAGAAAAACTTTCTAATTTGAGCTTAATTGTATCATGTGTGAACGAGGATCGGGCTCCTCAGATTATCAAACGGTCTGATCTAACTCAACTAGCAGAGGTGGAATTCATTGCTAGAGATGTTAACAAAACGAACAAGGTAGAACTTACTGTTTAAATGCTCTATTTTATTCAATGACGTGCAAAGTACAGACGCGAGTAAACAAAGCAGCAGGGCTTCGCCGTACTAACTGAAATGCCTAGCTAGCTCTAACACAACACTCCTCTATTTATAGGTCGATATAACTCGTACTGGAGTGTGTGTTAAACAGAGACGTGATTCGTACGAGTAGCTGCTTCGTACGAGTAACTGAGAGTCACTCGTACGAGCCAACATATCTCGCCCGTACGAGCGATACAAACATGAATAGAATAAACATTTAACATATATACATTCGACACTTAAGCCCTATAAACAATATAGACACATCCTAGACGTAGGCAATAGACATAATGCACCAACAAAAGAGCCTTCGTGATTCGAATACGGCTGACAAAATCTAATACGTTACAATACGCTGCAATCTCTGGAATAGTTTCATCAATCAAACAACATATCTTGTGAAAAGGCAAAAAAGACGATTTCTTGACCTGTATACAGAGAGAGCAACAAACCGTTAGAAAATTTTCAAAAATTTCAAAATCAAAACATCTTTCGTACGAGCCACAACTTTGTACGAATCAACACTTAGAAGATTTTCACAAGTTTGGAACAACTATCATTCGTACGAATCACTACTTCACACGGATGACTTAAAAGAAAGAAAAATTATAAAGTTTGTCCAAACTTGCTTCGTACGAACATATCTTCGTACGAATCATCAGCACTTAGGGAAATTTTTGCGATTTAGCTTTTAAGGAATGCTTGGTACGAATCAGCTAATTCATACGAATGAAAACAATAAGACCTTGAAAAACCTTGCTTCGTATGAAAGACCTCTTCGTACGAAACATAAATCGTTCCAAAAATACCAAGTTTAATCTTAACCTAAAACATGTAGATTTTAACAGCTTGATAGACGATTTTCGGGTTATTAGGGCCGATATTAACGTTTTTATGGTCAATTTTAAGTTTTACCGATCCAAACTCCCTAAATCTATGCTTTATGTCTGTCTGGTTCAATTTCGGCATTATACCGACTTAGATTTAGCAAAATTTACCTTGCCCATTGTGAGGTTGTGCCAATCCACCTCCACAATGTGGTAATAGTTGATGAATGTCAAGAAATGAAAAGTTCAGAATGTGTTCGCACAAAGTTCTCTCTATTCGCACTACAGTTCTCACAGTAATATAAAGTTTTTTCATTCGAAGTGTGAGACTTTATATACAAGTTAGAAGTCATTTGTACGAACCATCAGTTTGTGCGAAGCAAACCAAACGTCATTCGCAAAAAATAGTGTTATTCGTGCGTATCATTCTGAAACTTTTTTGAACTTTTTGATTTTAATTTTTTTTTACTTTTTATCCAATTTTACCCACTCGGTTAACCAAGTCAAGTTAATGACCCTAGTTACCCGATTTTCTCAAACGAAATTTCGGAGTACTAAGTCCATATATCCGAGAGATGTTAACCCACAAGTTATTCAGTTTTTTCTTTTAGGTTTATATCTTGAAAATAATTTACTTAACGAGTGAAGTCTACTAGCACACCCTCAGTAAGACCTGTTTAATCACTTGTTTACCATTCCAATTCTTTAGCATATTGTGGCTGTCTTTTTTATATAATATGATCACTCTTTTTCACGAAAGCTCTTTTTGAGTTTTATAATGTTTTTTTTATTTTCCCCAAACATTCTCGCCCTAAAATTAAAAACATATTTTTGGATTTTTTTTAGAATTTTTAAGAAAGAATGTACAGAAATACGTCTAACCGACGAAAAAGTCACGTCAAGTCGTCATCAACCTTAAACTCAACCTCATGAACATCCCCTGATGTCAGATTTTTTAAACCATTCAATTTTTAAAAGATTTTTAAATCTCGTTTTATCAAATGCTTTGGTATAAAAATCTACTTTTTGGTCACCAGTGTGGATTTTCTCAATTCTAATCAACTTTTTCTCGTAGCATTCACGGATAAAGTGGTGTCGAATCTCGATATGTTTAGTGCGTAAGTGTTGGAATGAGTTTTCAGTGATATCGATCACGGCCTGGTTATCTACATATATTGGCGTATCAAGAAATTGCAGTCCAAAGTCTCTCATCTGCTGTTGAATCCAGAGAATCTGGGCGTAACAGCTGGATGCTGAAACGTATTCAGCTTCACAAGTAGAGAGAGCAACCGCGGTCTGTTTCTTGCATTGCCACGTTGCCAAACGGGTTCCGAAGAACTGGCAACTAGCCGTCGTAGATTTTGTATTTAGTTTGCAGCAACCGAAATCAGAATCCGAGTAACCCGCAAGGTTGAAGTTGTAATGCCTAGGGTACCACAAGCCGGTGCTTGGAAAACCATTCAGATATCTCATATTGCGTTTGACGGCAAGCAGGTGCGACTCTCTTGGATTAGACTGATAACGGGAAAATAGGCACATTGGATACATGATATCATGTCGAGAAGCGGTAAGATACATCAAGGATCCGATCATGGAGCGATATAAAGTCTCGTCAACTCTTTCTCCAATAAGATCTGGACAAATTCCGTGATTTAGAGCTAATGAGGTTGATGCTGGCTTAGCTCCTGTCATCTTGAATTTCTCCAATATGTCATGAACATACTTCATCTGATGGATAAAGATACCATCAGGCAATTGATCGACCTAAAGTCCTAGAAAGGACTTCATTCCCCCATCACGCTCATTTCGAGTTTACGCTTCATAACTTCTTCAAAGTCTTTACACAGCTTGTCATTTGTCGATCCAAAGATAATATCATCCACATATATCTGTACGATGATTAAATGCCCATCCACTTCCTTGGTAAAAAGAGTAGAATCTACAGTTTCTCTGATAAAGCCGTTGTCAGAAGATGATTTTACAGCGTTTCATACCAAGCTCTCAGGGCTTGGTGAAGACCGTATAAGGCTATGTTCAGAAGGTAGACTTTGTCTTTGTGCACTTGATCGACGAACCCTGGTGGTTGACCGACATACACTTCCTCTTTAACTTTACCGTATAGGAAAGCAGATTTAACATCTAACTGGTACACCTTGAACCCTTTCCAGGAGGCAAAGGCCAAGAATATGTGAATCGCTTCAAGACGGGCAACTGGGGCATAAAATTCATTATAGTCTATCCCTTCTTGCTCATGAAAACCTTGAACCACAAGTCGAGCTTTGTTGCGTACGACAATCCCTCTATCATCATGTTTGCACTTGAAGACCCATCTAGTGTTTATCTTTTTGTGATGATCAGGCATGTCATCAAGCTTCCAGACTCCAAGTTACTGGAATTGAAGCAACTCTTCTTGCATTACGTCCACCCAGCTTTCTTCCTTTAACGCATCTTTCCAGCTTCCTGGTTCAACCTGAGAAACAAAACAACTATTAGAAAGTCCGGTTTGGAGTGGAGCAATATGAGTATAGAAACAGCTTAGATCCTTGTTGATCTAATTTCGAGTTTGCACTCCAGTTTGTAAACTGCCTAATGTTCTTTAACAGATGATATGAAAGTGTTCTAGGCATCACTTCGGTTGGAACATCTACTTGCGGTTGCAAATCTGTGAGAACTTCATCAACAACCGGTACAGATAAAGAAGTTTCATTCCTGGCATTTGAATGATCAGCCTATTTGTTCAAGAAACTTTCAATCTGTTCAGATCCTTCATCGGAACTGGACCCACCATCATCGAAAGTAGGTTCAAGATCAGAGTCATTATCAGCATTCGGTTGGGCAGATGATTCGGCAGTATTGACATTTGGTGCAGGAACAGGAACTTGTTGAGAAGAGTTTTGACCGATATCAGACGTGTTGACAGGAAGTGATGTAATAATTACCAACGGTCTAGAGACTTGTTCTTGTGTAGATATTTGATGCTGTTGAAAGAGCATAACAAGTTCTTCATCTGATGGCACATCTGGCAGGTCAAATGAATCCCACAACCCATCGTAGTTAAATAGCCACAGATCCCCAGGTTTCTACATTGGCGTCTTATATCTTTGACAATCAACATGCTGTGTAAGAATGACCTAGTTCAGAATCGACAAGGAAACCCGTTTCCGAGGAGTTGCGTAACCGACGAAAAATCCTTCCAAGGATTTGGCTCCAAATTTACCATCCGGGTCCAACACGGTACACGGAGATCCAAAAGGTTCCAAAAATGCAAGGTTGGGCTTTCGTTGATTCAGTAACTCGATACACGTCGTGTTGGGAGGCTTAACTGTTAACACACGATTCAAGGTATAACACGCTGACGCGACTACTTCACTCAAGAAACTTTGAATCGGCTAACATTGTACTGGCATTCTCAATCAATGTGCGATTCTTACGTTCAGCTACTCCATTTTGTTAAGGAGTATAGGGGGTGCTGAATTCGTGAAGAATCCCCTTTTCATTCCAAAATTCTAGCATCTTCTTGTTCTTGAACTCTGTCCTGTTGTCACTGCGGATTCACTTGATTGGCAAGTAATATAGGTTTCCGAGTTTTCTGAAGAGGATCATTAGAGTTTCAAAAGTTTTGTCTTTACTCTCCAGAAAGAAAACCCATGAGAATCGTGAATAATCATGTGTAACGAAAAGGTAGTATAGATCACCAGAAATACTTTTAACGATAACTGGTCCAAATAGATCAATGTGTAGCCTTTCTAATGGTAGCTTGATAGAATTCAATAGCTTTCTCGGGTGTGATTTCTTATGCGGCTTCCCCTTTTTGCAGCTCAGACAATCATCAGATAGTTAAAAATTGTTCAAATTAACACCCTCCACTAGGTCGTTATGCACAAGATAATTCATCTTTCGTATATGAATGTGCCCCGTCTTCCGATGCCACATAATAGACTTTTTTCGGTAGCTTTAGACACAAAGCATTGAACTTTCTTCGATGTGGTAGAAGCAATACCCATATCAAGAACATATAAATCATTTCTCGTGGAGCACGCATCAGGATCCATTCCTCCGGAATATTGAAACCGGGTTTTAAGATCAAGCATTCTTTATCGTTGAAATGCGTCGTGAACTTCTTGTCACAAAATTTGTGAAATGCTGAGTAGATTATTCTCAAGCTCAGGATGTAGTTCACTTTGTCAAACGATATAACTCCGTTCGTTTGAATTCCTACACCTACAATTCTACCTCCCAAAGTTCCAGCAAAACCCACGTACCCTCCATGGATAGCTTTAACGTCATTCAGCAACGCAAGCATTCCGGTCATGTGGCGAGAAGCTCCACTATCCATTATCCACTTTGACATTATCGAACGCTGGAGCCCCTGCACACATGATGAAGAGACTATTTAAACAAAGAAACCCAAGCCTGTTTGGTCTTGCGTGGGTTCGGAATGTCGAACTTCGGACTACTTTGTTTTTATCATTATTTTTAGGCTCGATTTTATGTGGAACGGAAGGTTTTTCTTCAACCTTGGATGATTTAACTTTGGCAACCCATTTTTGCGTTTGAGGTTTAGCCTTCTTAGCATAAAATTTTGAATCCACTTGACGATTTTTGTTTGATGTTTCACCAATTTCAAATTTAGATTGACGTTGAATAGTTGGTTTAACATTTTTGTGGGATTCGTTGTTTCTTTTTAAGATTTTTGGGCGCAAACACGGGTGCTTTCTGCTTTTCATCCTTAGTGAATTTTTTAGGATGAGAAACAGGTTTTGGACTTGCTTGTGAGCAATATCGTGCGACATGCCCAACTTTTTTACATTTAAAACACGCCCTGCTGTCCTTATGAACAGAGGTATCCAAAACATGTTTTTGTTTCTCTTTCTCTTTAGAAAATCATCGTTTGATTGAGTTCTGATGAATCTTCTTTTCGTTCTCGGTTGTTTTCCCAAAAACAAAGTTAATTTTCTTTGTAAAGTTTAATTTTTGGGATCTGTTGTTCATATGTCACTTCTGGAAGCCCAAACCCGCCCTGATAATCTCTATTTTTATGATAGTACGGTCGGTTGTCACCTTTTGATTTAGAGTAGAAAGATGCATCATGTTTATCTAAATCAGCAAGACTTACCTCCATAAGCTTGAACATTTTATCCAAACTATCCATGTTCACGTTTTGGATCGAAATGTCCTCATCCGAAAATAGTTTATCATATCCTTTCATTTTATAACTATGACATTTGGATCAATATTTAAACTATCTTTTTATTTATCATCAGACTCAGACTTGTCAGATTTTTCATACCCAAAATTTTCAGGTTCACTTTTTAACACATTTTCAGCCACTGTTTTTACCACTTCAGAGTCACATTCACCTTCAGATTTGGTGTAAGTTACGTCGATGTTCACAGGCAGCTCATTAGACGGTTCAGTTTTCAACTTTAGGTTTAGCGCCTTTTCCACCCTAGATGGCTTTTTGCATTCATAATTATTCCACATGGGTGGTAGAACACGATCGTAACTCACACTTTTAGTTTCACCATTTTTTGATTCATCATTATTTTCAATTTTGGGCAGAATGTGATGAATGACGTACGAGCTTGTTGAATAACTGTTTAACAATTTGTTAACCCATTCCTATTCGATTCTTATTTTCTCAAGCTCACTTTTTAGCTCAACAATAGTATTCAAATGAATGTTAATAGCCATCTGTTTGTCCATAACTGTCGCTTTGAGCATCAAAAGTGTTACCTCATTCTCTCTGAGTGCTTTATTATATTGTTTAACAGATACAATTAATTTGTCATATGCTTCCTTAGTGGATTTGTAATCACTAGACAAATTATCTGTTAAACTTTGGAGTTCAGCATATCATGTGTCTTTTACAAGACAATCACTACATGGCTCTGCACATTTTAAACACGGTGTTTCAACCATAGACTCATTCTTTGACTTATTTACCTCATTGCCATTTGCCATGCATGCCCTGATGATGTCTTCTGACAACTTCTCCATCTTTTCATTGGCTTTTTCTTTATCATTTGGATTCTTTTGCTCTTCACATGATGAATGCTGACTTGGTGCAAAATAACCTACAAATTTTTTTAAAATATCATTAGGCAAAAGGTGTTTGAACGGACTTTCGAAAAGTGTCTCCTCCTCTGACCAAGTGTGATAAGAGAAATTATCATTTTCAGGACCCTCGTCAAAAGACGTCCCTAATTCTTCTTCAGGTTCTTCAATAATCTCGGCAACCAAAGCCAAACTTTCTCCCTTTGACATATATTTGTTCCAATTGAAGCCCTCATCTTCTTGAGTCACCATCAGTGCTTTATCTTTGGTCTCTGACTGTTTCTCTTCGATCGACACCATTCGTGTTCTTGGCTGAGGACGATGGTAGATTGCTCTCTTATAATGATCATCGGCGAAAGGGTTATGGTTACCCTGAACCTCTCTGTTCGGACATTCACGCTTGAAGTGACCCTTCTCCTGACATTTAAAACAAGTAACTTTTGATTTATCAAACCCAAGTTTTCCATCTAGACCTCCCAAGTTATCTTTGTCGGTAATCTTCATGAATCTTTGTGCACAACGAACTATCGATGCCATACACCACTTGATGTCAATCAGCTCCATTTCAACTGGATCTATCTGATCATAATCTTCTCTTGTCATTTCTGAGTTTCTGATTTTTCCTGCGACTAGACTATCATAAGACTCGAGTACCGAAGCTAGTAAACACATATGTTGCTTCGCGGTCTTTTCATCGAAATTCTACGCATTCTTGGAAATCTACAGCAATGTTGCACTGTAAGACTCTCTGATTAGGATGAGATTGAGTAGTCTAGTTGCTCTGGGGCTGATTTAAACCATAAGATGACCTGGGCTTGAAGGCATGTTAGGATTAACTGATGGAAAGGAAATTGAAAGCCACTGTTCTGGTTTGATGGTGAACTTTGCGAATAGTAGGCGCTGAAAGCTATCTAGATCTTTGGTGACTGAATTTGAGCAGAAGAACTGTTTTTGACGTATAGATTAACCTCTTGTTATACTTGGACAATTTTGTTCTTTGCCATCTTCTGCATTTCGAGTTCATGTCCTTCCAACCTTTTAATGAAACGCGGTAATGAGAAAATGCATCACTCAGTTCCATTCTTCAATATGGTCAGATAAGTAGACCATTCGCCTTGCGGAAGAGAATCTGCCAACTTATCAACAAGTTCTTCGTTGGTCTTCATAATTCCCATTCTCTTCATCTGAAACCACACAATGACAGTGTCTCTTGATCAATTGGTTCACAGTCTCTCCTTTAATCAGCGTAAAGATGTCAAACTCTTTACTAAGAAATGCTCGTTTGCTCTTTCGAAGCTGAGCACTTCCCTGAAACTTCAAAGGAGAGCATTCCACAATGATTGAGCATCATCATCGTGTTGAAGTAACGCCAGAATATCTTCTTTAATGGATTGTTGTAGAATATTCATCATTTTCTTTTCGTTGATGAACCTTTCTCTTTCAACATCCGAAACTTGAGCAAGAGTCTTCTCGAGACCATTTCACCTACAGGCGCTTGATATTTAGCTTCAATTGCGAACCAGCAAGTAAAGTGATTTGCCTGGACCCAATTCATGAACCGCTCACTCCAGCTATCGTAGTCTTCTAAATTTATTAACTTCGGCAGTTTAGTCATTGTTCCCATCTTGTTTTCGAGATTTATGTTCTGAGCCGCTGTGTTTGTGATAGCCGATGTAGCGAATGAGTTGTAAAATTCTTCAGACATTTTTCTGTGAAAATTAAAAAACACACTTTTCGAACAAACTGATTAGTGTGGAAAAATTCCTTCGTGCGGATGACAAACAATTTTGTGTGATTGAGATCAGTTCGTACGAACCAAAGATTAGTAAAAACAAGATGATTTGCACAAAATAGTTACTTGTGCAAACATAAGTTCGTGCGAGTGATCAGGATCTATTCATACGAGTGAGATGCTCGTACGGATGTTAGGTTTGTGCAAATCACACTTGTAAATTTTGAAACTTCTGGTAACTTGTTTGTATGAATGGTTCAAATTTTAAGAAAGTTGTTTGTGCGAGTGGTCTCTCTACTTGTACTAAACAGCTACGTCTCCAAACGGATGAATTTTACTGATTTCGACATGATTATGTCCGATTTTAGGTCTGAAATTGTTAAGGATTGATTAGAATGTAATTTAACGTGAATTCCTAGAATCCTAGTCCATTTCGTCCGTAACGTCGAAAATACACTTCAGTTCGGGAATGTGTAGAAGAAGAAAGTGAATCCAAGTCTGAAACAGTTGGTAGCCTACAATTACTTGTCGTTTGTCAGCAGATCAGACCTCAAAGCTCTGAAACCACTTGTGAACAAGGATTGGGCTCCTCAGATGAGCGACCGGTCTGATCTAACTCAACTAGCAGAGGCGGAATTCATTGCTTGAGAGGTTGACAAAACGAACAAGATAGAACTTACTGTTTAAATGCTCTGTTGTATTCAATGATGTGCACAGTACAGACGCCAGTAAACAAACCTGCAGGGCTTCGCCGTACAACTCAACTAACTAGCTAGCTCTGACACAACACTCCTCTATTTATAGTTCGACATGACTCGTACTGGAGAGTGTGTTAAACAGAGACGTGATTCGTGCGAGTAGCTGCTTCGTACGAGTAACTAAGAGTCACTCGTACAAGCCAACATATCTCGCTCGTACGAGCCATACAAACATGAATAAAATAAACATTTAACATATATACATTCGACACTTAAGCCCTAGAAACAATACCGACACATCCTAGATGTAGCCAATTGACATAATGCACCAACATCATGTTCGGGATTTGGCAATAGCTAACTCCTTTTTCATTTTATTCAAGGATATTAATGTAGTTATTAATTTCTGTTTGCTTGATCAAAACTGTTTATTGTTAATTCAGAAACGCTTTTCTAAGAGAGACTCGATTACAAATTTGAATTCTTTTTCGTTTCGAGTTAAAGCCTGATTTTCCTCTTTGCATTTTGACAGTTTAACTACTAGGCTTTGATTGTGATTGTTTATTGTGTCAAATTTCATTTTTAATTAAGCAAAATCACTGCATATCTTAGGAGATTCGGATTTTACCTGACTTGTTGAACCTGCAATGTTAGCCATGAAAGCGGTATGATGAGAAAAGGACGCATTGTTGGCAAAGATTTTCTCCATCTCCTTTGATGCAACTTCTGCTTTCCTTATCAAACCAGCCTTTTGACTTTTCAACTTTTCTACCTCTTTCAGCAACTCATTGACCTCAGTATCAATCATTTTCCTGACATCTCGATCAGATCCATAACCCCTTACCCTCGAGCTTTCTTCATCAAAACTCCCATTATACCCAGAGCAATCATCATCATCAAAATTGTCAATGATGTGAACATGTTTGATCCGATTGATAATCTTGACATAACATGCAGTTCATCCTTGATTCTCTTTTCCCAATTGTACTGACCAACCGCATCCTTCATCTACTTGAACTATTAGAGCTCTGTTTGTGTTGTTTGAAGGTCCAGACTGGTTGAGTTGTTTGGGTTGTTAACAGCTACGATTCTTTGTTCATTGTTAACTTGAGTTGTGTGGGATGGTTATGATTGATTTCGGAAAGGGTTGTGATTTCCTTGTTTGCTGGGTCGAGTATATTCATGTTTGAAGTGACCTTTTTCACCACAGTTGAAGCAAGTAATAGCATCTTTATCAAAACCATATGTCGTATCTTCTTACTTTCCAAACTCGTTCTCCCAGTTTTGCTCATCTAATCCTTAGCTCTTCTGACCGCACTTGCAAACACCCATTTAATATCCATCAACTCCATCTCATTTCTGTCTATTTGTTGATAGTCTTCATTAGTCAAATTGATGTTTCCAATTTGACCAGCGACTAGTCCACAGTAAGCACTAACCATAGTGTTCAGAAGTTCCATGTGTTCCCGAGAAACTTCTACACTAACCTTGGAAAGATGTGGCGTATCAAGTCTGACGGTATTAGGATTTGCAGGTTGAAACTTGTTACCAAAGAAAGCTTGTTGAGAAGCTTGTTGTGGAACTTGAGGTGTAACAACTTCAGGTTATGGTAGAAAGGCTTAGGATCAAATACTTGACCATAGGTTTGAGTACTTGAGCTGGCAGATTGATCTGTTTGAACTGGTGGTGGCAGAAAGGGGTTAACATTTGACACAAACGCGGTTTGTAGCTTTGGTTGCAGAGTTGTACTAACACCTATGTTAATACCTCAAAAGTACATGTCAGGGTTTTGTGGAACAGAAACCCTTTTTGCTTTCATGATTTCTTCTTCATTTTTGTTCTCTAGCTTCTGAACAAATTCATAAATGCTAATCATATCCAAAACATTTGTATATCTTAGTAAGTCAAGAAATTGACTCCACTTTAGTAGTAAGGCGTCAGCAAAACGCATCACGATTTCTTGTGGAGATGCTAACACTTTGTATAAATACAATTTACTAAGCAAATGGTAGAAACGTGTTGTCATATCATTCAGTGTTTCATTCTCCATGAATATGAAACCTTCAAACTCTTTCTTTAGCAGATCATGTCATATTTTTCTGGTTGCAGCATTTCCTTCTCCTCTTGCTTCCAAAGTATCCCACAAAATTTTGGTGGTGGTACAGTACACAAACTGATTATAAATCTCCTTATGAAGTGCTTGTGTAAGGATAGCAAAAGCCTTCTTCTCTAAATCATAGGCCTTTTTATCGTTTTCATCTAAATTGGCTAATGAGGTTGGATTTGATCCTGCTTCTTCGAGAGTTCCTTGTATGGTGTAGTAAACATGTCCATATCTGTATTTTGAACGAGAACATATGTATGGAAACGACTTTTCCACGAAGGATAATCGTCATATGGTTCGTTTTGATGACGTTAGTACTTCTGTTTCACTCTAGCTTATAGAAGAGTCTGAATGCTCTGGTTTGATTTGCTACACACCCATTGATTTGCGGTAATCATGGGTGTGTGTTGAGGCATTAGTGATTTTACCCATGAGGTTGCAGAGCATTGTGATTAGTCTTGGTTTGTGCTTGAACCACTAGCCCAATCCCAAGATTTAGTACCCATTATATGTTTTTGTTTATGAAAATTATAAGGTTTAAAGATTAATTTTTGAAAATAACAGTATCCTTTTAAAGTTTACAAATTTTAAAAAAACCACAAAATTTTGAAAAACTGGAACACGAAAAACAGATCCAAGAAGATTAGTTATTCGTACGAATCAGTGATTCGTATGAGTCACACTTCTTCATACGAACCAGGTTGTTCGTACGAATGATACTCTTTCGTGCGAGCAATCTGTGCTTCGTGTGAACAAGGTCCTTCGTGTGGATGACTTGGTCTTTCGCACGAACAATCTTATTCTTCATGCGGATGGGTTATTTGCACCGATGTTTTTCGCAGAGAGGAATCTTTTTGCAGGGTTGGTTGGTGAAAATTTCCTTTTCTAACATAGACTTGTTTTCGAAAGTGGTCAGTTGTCTACACAATTTTGGTTAAAAAGACAAACATTCCATATCAGCTTTTCAGTAAAAACAGTCAAGTCAGAATGTCTAGAGATTTGGTCAACCCTACAAGAATATTCCGCTGAGTTTTCTGGCAGTGTTTCTCTGAAGATATGTCCAACAGAATTTGATAGTAAATTTTAAGAAAAACAAGATCCTAACATGTCTCTATGTATTCTAACAAGGTTTTTATAAAAATTTTCTGGATACAACAAGCCTTAAATAAGTTTTAAGTTGGTTATCGTTTAAAAACTTAAGTTTCCTATTGAAAGTTCAAGAACACTTCCAGAAACCTTCACAACTAGCTCAAACACAACACTAAGCTTGGTTTCAAACAAGGAAGTGAACCAAAGCTCTGATACCACTTGTAGGTCCACTTAGAGGATCAAGATTAACCTACTTCCTTGTTTATGTAACACACATACGAGTGCGGAATCCTAATAAGTATGTAAACCAAAGCAAAGCAAGAAACACAAGATAACCAAAGATTCAATACCTTGATTAACAGAAGAAAACTAGTACAAACACATACAAAAAATGTTCATATAGACTCAGGAAATACTCTTTGTGTTCTTATACTTCAGTGTCTCTCTCTAGTGTCTAACTTGTACACTTGCCAACTGCTCAGTCATCTACTAAGAAGTGTATGTCTGTTTATATCGTGCCCACACCTAGCAACAGTACGAAGAATGTTACTGGTTGTACGAAACACTATATGTCTAGAAGAATATTCTCCAAAGCATGCTCGTACGAACAGGAACTGGCTCGCACGAACAAGCAAAGAGCTTGTTGAAAGGGGCCACTCGTATGAGTAAAGAATTACTCGTACAAATCAACAAGTGGCTCGTACAAGCAACAACTTGCTCATACAAAGCACCTTTCACTCGCATATAGATGTGTTCTTCGTAGAACATGCTAACAGACATTCCGTACACAAGACTTAACGTATACACACATGCAACTGTTTTACAACACAGACAAACTAATCGTCTTACTAAATCAAGATAGGAGGATATCTTGATTTGGTCGACATGACCAAACTATACAGACACATTAAACAAAGACCATACAATTACAGACATAACTAAGAACTAACGATAGACACAAAAGTGTATCAACACAATGTCAAGCACTAGTTTTGGGAAGATCCATATCTTTTAAAAATTTGTGCCTTCCAACTTATACGAAGATGTGTCCATGGTCATGATGCAAGAAAGATTCTTCGCCATTGTCACAAAGGACCATATGGAGGACATCATGGAGCGACAAGCACCGCACGTAAGGTATTCGATTCAGGATTTTATTGGCCAACCATCCATAAGGATGCATATGATTTAAAAAAAACATGTGGCGCATGCCAACGAACAGGTAATATCTCATCAAGAAATGAAATGCCTCAAAATGGCATCCTTATTTGTGAAATCTTTGATGATTGGGGTTTAGATTTTATGGACCTTTCCCACTATCAAGGGGGAACAAGTATATACTTGTGGCAATCGATTACATGTCCATATGGGCTGAAGCCGAAGCTATTCTAACAAATAATGGAAGAGTTGTGCTAAAATTCCTAAAACGATTATTCTCTCGTTTCGGCACTCCAAAAGCACTTATTAGTGATAGAGGCACCCATTTTTGTCACTACAAATTAAATAAAATTTTAACAAAATATGGGGTCTATCATCGTGTTTCAACCGCTTACCACCCTCAAACTAACGGTCAAACTGAAGTAACCAATCGGGGTTTAAAAAGAATCTTAGAGAAATCTGTGGGTCAAAATCGAAAGGATTGGGCAGATAAATTAGACGATGCTTTATGGGCCTTTGAAACAACGTATACAACACCAATAGGCACTACCCCATGCAAGCTCGTTTATGGAAAAAATTGTTACCTCCTAGTAGAAATTGCACACAAAGCATATTAGGCATTAAAAATAAAAACCTAGACCAGGAAACTTCCGGTAAAAATCGGTTCTATCAGTTAATGAATTAGAATAAATGAAAAATCAAGCATATTCCAACTCCGAAATTTATAAGGAACTCATGAAAACATACACGATAAAATAAGCAAAGCTAAAGAATTTCAGGAGGGGGATCAAGTGCTCTTGTTTAACTCAAGACTTCGGTTGTTTCCCTGGAAAAATTAAGTCTAGGTGGTCGGGACCTTTTTCCACTACCCAAATCTTTCCACATGGCGCCATAGTAATTAAACCTCCAAACGGTGAACCTTTCAAGGTCAACGGACAAAGGCTTAAGCTCTATAGAGGTTTCCTTGAGTATGAGGAAGTTGAAATAACATTCCAAGAAGCAGATAAATGATCAAGGAATATCTAAACGTTAATTATAAATATGTATATTTCTTTTCATATCTTGTAGATACATTTGGGAAGCGACATTAGAATAAAAGCAAAACAAGTATGTACCAAAAAGGGAACTCTTAGAGAAACGGTCACACACACACAAAAAAATTGTTTGGCCACGGGGTCGTGCCCACCAGGCACGAGGCCGTGGAAAAACTACAGACGGGTTTATAACCCCTTTTTCTTCACTTTTTCAATACAAAACCACGACCCGTTTCTCTGAAGCAGCCGGTTCCTGCCCTACTTCCACTGCTTTTTTATGATTTCCGACCAAGTCAATCAACAAGGTATGTTTCTAACATCATGATTAGTTAGATTAACACTTTGCATGTAGTTTAACATAAAAAATGGGGAAAACCTAGGGTTCTTGAACACCCGTGCGAATCCCAAATATTTGCTTAGATCTTGTTAATAGTAGTAAATAGAAGTGTTTTGAGAACTAAATAACCAACCATTGTCAGAACAATTGAATTATTCAAAGAGTTTATCACAAACCCTCGTTCATAACCGAAAAAAGTTATAATCGAAGGGGTAAACAAGAAGTTTGTGCAAAATTAGTACTTGAGGTTTGATTTTCGGGGTAAACCGCACATGATGGACCAAAAATTTTGAATTTTTCGAAGCCGTCTCGAAAAGCTTAAAATTGAATTAATAGAAGGTTCACAACGGGGTCGTGCCTAGAAGGCACGAGGCAGTGTCACCCTGATTTCATTTTTCGCATAATTTTGACACGCTAATTATCTTACTGGTTCTTTCTTGCAAGAATGGTACCTCATAAGTTCCTGAGGTTCAAAATTTCTGAGCTTGAGTACAAAAACCGCTTTGAAGTGCTACAAGCAAGGCACGAAGAACCACCAAGAAAAGTATGTTATACTACACTTGAAATTGTGGAGCAAAGGTAGAGATACGATTCTCTTATCACTGGTCCGCTACGTACCTCTTTAGAGACCCGACTCAGATCTGTTCACGAATTCAACATGGAGTTCTTAAGTACGCTTATCTTTGACAAAAATGAACAAGAACTGTTTGAGTCAAACGCAGTTCAATTTAGGTGTGTGGGAGAACGGTATAGCATTTCCGTGGCCTAGTTTGGAGTGAATATTGGGTGGTAGACAGAAGAAGACACATCCAAGCCAAACTTCACAGAAAGCATCCGTGAACTCCCAGATAAAGACAAGCTGCATGGGCACAAATTGGATATGGCCACTATGATACGTGGCTTTGGACTGGGCTAGGCCATTCTCCAATCCCATTACAAAATATCCAAAGACTAAACTATTAAACTATTAAGTTGTTGTCACAGATATACACCAATAGACTCCCCCTTGACAATAGCTTCATAGTGTAATTTTGTCTTCAAACATATTGTGGTCTTTCGGTCTTTGGATAGCTTCAGCTACATACAGATTCTGACATTAACAGACTCCCCCGTAGCTGATGCTTCCAATCTCTAAAACTTTCATTCGTTGTAGATCAGTGACTAGCATTCTCTAGTTAAGCACATATCTTCAAATTCCTCTATCTTCCTTTTGCAATGTAGTAGAAGGATCCTACCATGCATCTTCACACATTCTACACTTCACTCTTAAAATGTATTTTACTTGAATTCTGCACTTCATTTCGATAATTGCATCAATATGTTTAGAAAGACAAGCAAGTAACTCGAAAAACCATTAGTTCTTTTCCACATTAAAGATAAACCAATATTTTATCGTATCATGCAAAAACAAACAACTTATCAGTTCAATCTGGAAGACTTTAAAAAACAATTCTTTTTGTATTTTTGTATTTTCGGAAAATACATAACTAACAAGAAAACAAACACTCTATTTTTGTGAGAATCACCGTAAGAAGATCATGTCAGCAACATCATACTGTTTTCACACTATCAGAGCATTTGGCTATTGTTTTTGCTTGGTTCAGAATCGTTACAGTAGAAAAAGTTGAAATTTTGGACGGTTTTTGACTGCTGGTTCGAAGTTTGAAGGCTGTTCTAGGGTTTTTGCTGCTATTTCGGATAAAAAACAAGGCATCTCGAATCAAAACTTAGTATTTTGGATCATCAGCAAGGTATCTCGGATAGAACTCTTGCATTTCGGATTATCAGAAGTTGCATCTCGGATCAGAATACTTGCATCTCGAATCAGAATAGGGCATCTCGAATCATAGGTGATTGATCTCGGATCATCTCAGATTTGCATCTCGGATAAATAACACAAATCATCATCTCGGATAGCATCTCGGATTAGTATCTCGGATACCATCTCGAATCACCACATCGGATTGGTATCTCGAATCACTGTTCCGAATTTCCATCTCGGATTGTTAATCTGAGTTGCTGTTCCGAATTCAATACTGTTACGAATTGTATTCACAAAGGTGGAAACTTAACCAGCTGACGTAACCGAAGATAAATGTTTCGTACACAGAATTTGAATCGTAAACAATTTTGACAAACGACTGCATGGTTAGACTCGTGTGATTTTTAGGACAAAAAAAGGCACGAAAATTCCTAAAATCACTCTCGGACATTATATATCATTGGTTTCATATCATCAAGACGAGTCTAACGGTACAATTTGGTAATCACACTTCCGGACAAATTTTTAACATTTTTAGCGAGCCAGTTTGGTAAAAATGTCGAATATGTCAAACTTGAACGAATTGTTGAGAATGGAGCATGAGGTAGGAATGACTAACAAACCGCCTAAGATGTTGAAGGTAGAGAATTACCTTACATGGAAGGATAGGTTTCAGTCATTCATTGAATATCAGGACACACGGATGTGGATCTTTATTCAAGATGGGTACGTTAACCCAACTCATGACTTTGAAGGCAGACAATGTGTCACTGCCTATGTAACATTTAAGAGCCTGATAAGAGAATGTATGAGTCTGAGAAGAAGGCCATAGCTGTTATAAAGATGTCATTACCTGATGGCATCAAACATACATTCAAGCGATATACCACTTCGAAGGTGATGTGGGATGCTCTAGAGAAGAGGTATGAGGGCAATCCCGATGTGAAGAAAAACAAAGTTGACTTGCTGAAGAAGCAATTTACTGTCTTTAAAGGCATGAGAAATGAGTCCCTTGAAGATATCATCACGAGATACTATCATCTAATGTCAGAAATAGACAATTATGATATAGAGGGATACACGGATGTGGAGATAAACGATAGTTGCTAGATGTTTTACCTGCCAAATGGGATATTTATACTCTTATAATAAAGGGTGAAGCTGTCTATGAAGATAAAGACTTGGAAGAGGTTGTTAGGAAACTGAGAGCTTATGAGCTTAACATGAAGAAGAAAGAGAATTGGATATGATCAGGTTCAAGATCCGAGAATTTATAAAGGGCTTACATCTTCATCTTCCAACAATGCTTCAAGTGATTCTGAAACTGCATTTCTCTCATGTGAAAATGAGAAAGTTGTGCAAATGTTGATGGTGAAGTATGTTTTGTAGCTGCTTCAGGAGGATCATCAAGGGCAAAGAGACAACAAGCTAGCAATAACAACAACAGTTTAAGGTCTATGCCTCTAAGTGTCAAGGCGGCTGAAGATCATCTGGCTTTGCTTGCTTCAATCGTTGCTTCATATGAGAACTACATTCAGGAAAGAATATCTGATCCTGCTACTTTTGATGAAGATTATGATTAGATTGACCCTGATGACCTAGAGGAGATAGATTTACAATGGCAGATGGCCATGATCTCTAGAAGGGTGGAAGGAAGTTCGTTGGAAAGAATGTAGGTTTTGACAAGTCTAAAGTGAGGTGTTACAATTGTCAAAATTACGGACACTTTGCTAGAGAGTGTCAAAGACCTAAGACTGAATCTCGTTCTAGCTCATCCTTTCAAGATTTTTCTGGTCATGGTTTAAGCAACAAGAATGCATCAACTAACACTGGATCAAAGGCCTTGGTCTCTATTGCTAGAGAAGGTTCTTATGATTGGAGTGTTCATCTGGAAGGTGATGACAATGCCACACAAGCTTTCATTGCTAAGATGGCCCCAGTTGATGATGCAGAAGTGAATGCTGATGTTGAGGTAGAGCGAGAGATGGTAGCTGAAAAAGTTGATGATGATCAGACGACTGAAAACATGAAATCTAATGTAGAACAGAATGTTGCAGATAAGAAGATGGCTGCTGATTTTGCTGCTTTCATTTCTGATATAAGCAAATCAATAGGAGAGGTACATTCTAACTCTTATAGTTCTGTTTGCTTAAAATGTCGTGAACTGCAAAGTGAAGTTGACAGGTTAACAAAACAAAACCAAAGTCTGGTAAATGAGCTCTCAAACGTAAAAGAATAAAACTTTTCCGTAAAAAGAAATGAGTCATTATATTTGTAGAAAATTAAAGGTTATGAAGAAGAAATCAATATTTTAACCTGTAAACTAAATGAAAAAATTCAAATTATTGACTTAGGTCATGATATGATGAGTGAAAAACAAAAGAGATTTTTCAAAAATGCAAAGAGTTGTTAGAAGCACAACTGAAAATTTGTGAACTTGAAAAAAACTTAATCAATTCAGGGATTCATCTTTTGTTATGAAACACATGATGAATGGCATAGGAAAGTAATGACAAGACAAGTGTAGGCTTCAAAGGTTTCAATGAAGTTCCACCACCTCTTAGTCATGACTATTCTTTCTTGCTAGATGAAGAAGAGCTAACAACTTTGTGTCAACTACACCTAGTAGTTCCACAACAGGGAATGTTGATGTGTCTGAGAATACCAAGAAGGATAATAACAGGAAAAGGGTTGTGAAAACAAAGAATACACACCCTAAGAATAAAAAGCAAATTTTTGTTAAAAAGTTGATTTTATTAAAGGGAATGATATGAAAGAAGAGACCACTGTTATTACAAGAGAGTCAAATGTGCATTTTGCTGAAAATAAAAACATAGAAAAATCAGAAATTGAGCAAAATAAACAACATCTTTCAAGGGCATCATCATCATCATCACCTGATGAATCTAAACCAGAGACTTCAATTAAGAAGTCTTTGGCTAGAAGATCGTGCTTCAAATGTCACAACAAGGGACATGTAGCTAACTGTTGTCCTAACAAAAAGAATGAAGCACAAGTGACTGAGAGAAAGAGAGAGAAATCACCAGAGAAAATTGGTGATGGTGAGCAGAAGGTGTCAAACTCATCAAAGATATCTGCTACCAAGTGACCGTGTGTTGATGTTGGTGTAGATAAGGCTGAAAAAGGAACTCACCAAGTTCCTCGTTTTCAAAGAAATCAACAAAGATTTCAGCCTACATCTACATCAGGCAGATATGAAAGACCTCGAAGTAGTTCACCTAGAATGAATAATTTTAATTGCCAATCAAGTAATTTCAGAAGTCAAGGTAAATATCAAACTCGATATCAAAATGTTGGTAATCGAAATTTTTATAATAATGGCTTTAGAAGTTATTACCATCAAAATTCAAGGAATCATAACCAAAATTTCCTAAGGTTACAAAGTCCAAACATGTTTAGGAAACCATAGGACTAGAGACCTAGTGGAAATAAAAATCATTTCCATCAACAAGTCTGAGATCCAGGATTCCTGTTAGGAGTGATGGGTATTGGATGAATGTTCCTGTGGTTAATGAATCTGGAAGACCCAAGACCATTAAGGCTTGGGTCCCCCAATCTAAACAATTTTGGTTGGGTTGTGCAGGAGCTGCTATGGAGGATTATAAACTTGTGGTATGTTGATAGTGGCTGCTCCAGGCACATGACGGGGGATACGAGGCTGTTGACTGAGTTTGAAAATATAGATGGAGATTATGTGAATTTTGCAGGTGCTAAAGGAGGGCACATTACAGGTCGAGCAAAAGTGAACAACGGGAAGATCACACTAGACAAAGTGAACTATGTCGAGCAGCAGAAGCACAATCTGATGAGCGTGTCTCAAGTCTGCGACAAGGGTCACTCGGTCCACTTTACTAATTCTGAAGCTTTGGTGTTGAAACCAGGTTTGGTGATACCAGATTATTGGATAGTGATGAGAGCGCCAAGGAGAAATGACACTTATGTCATGGACATGGGTGCTAAGGACTCTTCCGTTGTGGTGGCATATTTATTGTCAAAAGCATCTGATGCTGAGTCAATGTTGTGTAACAGATGCATGGCCCACATCAAATACCGAAAAATGAATTATATTATTAAAAACGGTTTAGTGGAAGGGGTGTCAGTGCAGAGGTTTCACATGGAAGATAAATATCTTCCATGTCAAAAGAGAACAACATAAGAAACCTCACAAGTAAAAAAACAGTAAATTCCATAGATGCCACTTATGAATTACTTCATATGGATCTATTCGGTCTAGTGAACGTAAGGAGCATAGGTGGAAAATACTATTGCTTAGTTATCACAGATGATTACTCACGATATTCATGGGTTTTCTTTTTAGGTACAAAAGATGAGACAGCGGAGATGCTGATAGATCTATTTACAAAATTGAAAAATGTCCATGATGCACGAATCAAGAGGATAAGGAGTGATAATGGCACGAAGTTTAATAATCAGATTCTGGATCTCTACTGTCTTCGCAAGGGAATTGAACATCAATATTCAGCTCCTTATACACCTCAACAGAATACAGTCGCTGAGAGGAAAAACAGGACGTTGATTGAAGCGGCTAGGACTATGCTTTCTTATTCAAAGCTTCCAGTTCTTTTCTAGGGAGAAGCTGTGAACACAACTTGTGACATTCTAAACAAAGTTTTAAGGGTTAAACGGTTTAACAAAACATGTCATGAACTATTGTTTAACCGGAAAACAAACTTGAAAGGCTTTGAACCATTTGGATTACACTGCACCATTGTGTGAATTAAAGATAAGCAAAATTTGGTGAGGTAGCTGACGAGAGTTACTTTCTAGGTTATTATGCCTGGAACACCGAATACAAGGGTTTTTAATCTAAAAACTAGTAAAATTGAGGTTGTGTTTAACATGGAAATCACTAGTTATTCACCTCAACAATCACGAGTGGTCCTGCTGTATTATATGATTATGATTAGAGTTTTTAAATCATTTAATATTCCTGATTTTTCCAATGCAGATGAGTCTCAATTGATTCAAACTGTGATCAGTGAAGATGAAGAGGGTGACTTCATGCCTAGATCGAGTATTTCAATGACAGATGCTTTAGAAACTTCTTCTAGTGCAGCTCAACAGGATTCAAGTGATAGTGAGTCTGAACCTATTCAGGGGGAGGATTTTACTAATCCGATTGCTAATAAGAACATTCAGGGGGAGGTTGGATCTAATCTGGGAGATAATTGAGTTGTTGACACCATTGCTACTACATGCACGAACAGAGATCATCCAGTTGAGAACATAATAGGTGATGTTTTTAGGTGTTCAGATAAGAAGAGGTGTGATCGAAGGTTCCTGTTTGTTTAGTACAATTCAGAACACTAGGAGTATACGTGAGTGTTTGTATAGCTGCTTCATTGCCCAAGATGAGCCGAAGAATGTTCACATGGCTCTAAAAGATAATTTTTGGGTTGAAGCTGTGCAAGAGGAACTAGCTCAGTTTAAAAAGTTGAAAGTTTGGGAGCTAGTCGACTTGCCTGAAGGAGAGAAGGAAATAGGAAACAAGTGGGTGTTTAAGTGCAAGAAAGACGACCGAGGGATCATGATAAGAAATAAGGCTCAGTTAGTAGTGAAAGGGTTCAATCAGCAAGAAGGGATTGATTACAATGAAGTGTTTGCACCAGTAGCATGGTTAGAGGCAATTCATTTGTTCTTAGCTTTTGCTTCATTCAAGGGCTTCAAAGTTTACCAACTTGAAGTGAAGAGTGCGTTTCTTTACGGGAAAGTCCAAGAAGTGTGTATGTCTCACAACAAGATGGGTTTACTGATCCAAATTATCCAGATCGAGTCTATCGACTTGATAAGGCATTGTATAGATTGCATCAAGCACCTAGGGCGTGGTATGAGACACTATCAGCACATCTTTTAAAGATAGTTTTGAAAGAGGTTAGCTTGACATACAATTTCATTAAAAGGATGAAGGAAGACTTTATGTTGGTACAGGTATACGTCGATTAATATTTTTGGGTCATCTGATGAGAACATGCGTCATGAGTTCGAGGAGGTAATGAAGAGCAAGTTCGAAATTAGTCGATGGGTGAACTGTCTTACTTTCGGGGTTTACAAGTTGAACAGAAGAAGGATCGGATGTTTATACATCAGGCGAAGTGTCTCGTTTTAAAATGGAGGATTGCGCTACTTTTAACACACCTATTTGCGAGAATCACAATCTTTGTCCAGATCATGAGAGGGTGGAGGATGTTGATCCAACTCAGTACATGGCAATGATAGGTTCTCTAATGTACTTGACTGCTTTACGACTAGATATCATGTTCGAGTGTGTCTTTGTGCCAGATATCAACCGAATCCAAAAGAGTCCCATATGAAGGCGGTGAAGCAGATTCTTCGTTACTTGAAGGGGAAACAAAAACTTGGGTTATGGTATCCAGCTACTAATGATTTGAAATTTGTTTCTTTCACCGATTCGGACTTTGGAGGGTGCAAATCAACAAGAAAGTCTACGATAGGTGGTTGTCAGTTCTTAGGAGGGAGGATCATGTCATGGCAATGCAAGAAGCAGTCTTGCGTGTCTACCTCTACGTGTGAAGCTGAATATATTGTTGTGGTAGCTGTTGCTCTCAAGTTCTCTTGATACAACAGCTGATGCGCGATTACGATTTGAATTTCACTCGTACTCCTATTATGATAGACAATAATGCCACTATTTCAATCACAAATAATCCCGTAAAACACATCGCACAAAACATATTGACATTTGTCATCATTTTATATTAGATTCTGCTGAAAAGAAATTGATTGAACTGCATAGAGTCGACATACTAGATAACCTTGCAGATCATTACACAAAAGCATTTGATAGGGCTCGTTTTGAACATGTAGTCGAACTTAACGGGATGAGGAATCCTGAATAACCAGTTTTACATAAGAATTTTTGTAAATAATTTACTGTTTTTCAAAAATCAAAACATAAAAGATAGAAAATCAAAAGTGAGTTTTCATTGTGTGGAAAGAAGAAATGATAGTACATCAGCAAGTTAGACTGTCACACTGAAATTAAAATTAAATTGCTTAAGTGTGATAGCAGCTTCATCACATGATGTACCGGTAGGCAAAAAGCATGAAATAATCAACTTACCTTGGTGATATAAACATAACGGACTGTGTATGAGTGGGTAACATATCAGTGGCGTATGGTTTTATAACCTTAAATCTTGCGTTGATAGATTGCCAAAATCTGAGGTTTTAGGTCTTTACATCGTTATATCATCCGGGGTATCAGGGTTGTCCTTCTGCTGCATCCAGATATATGTTGACCTAGGAACAACCAGGATATCTTAAAAGAGCTAAAATGCCAAATCCCAGAAATTGAAGAAGCTCTCCTATAGAGTCATTCAAATGTGCAAAATGCATAAATCGTACCAAAATTTGGTATTTGCCTAACCCTCGTTGGATATTAGTCTCTTTGATGTACGGAAGTACTGACCTGATCACCAATTATCTAAAGTTGTAAATCTAAAAGGATGAATTTCGATACTCACCTACTACGAGGAATCTTTGTGCATACCTTGATCGTGGGGGTATGTCCTGAAGTGGGACACACAAGTATATCAGTATAAAATTACCTTAACATGCACTAGGTAATGGTACTTGAAATGTTCATGTATTTTGTTTAAGTGGATAAACAATACTGGTAATCGTCTTGAACTGCTTTTCATTAATATTGCTTATGGTATTATCTAATAGTGTGAAAACAGTTTGATGATGCTGATATGATCTTCTTCTTGGTGATTCTCACAAAAATAGAGTGTTTATTATTTCGTTATTTATTCGCTTTTAGAAATATAAAACTCCATAAAGATTTTCTTTTTCTTGTAAAATCTTAGCGTATGGAGATTGGGTGTTCATGGAGGAGTTATTACCAATAGGGGGGATGGTGTTAGGGGATGAGTTCAAAATTTTAATATCTTGTAGGTTCAGTGTGCTTCAAATTTTAAGTGTGTAGTTTGAGTTGTAAATTGCTTAATCTGTGATACAATTTTACCATATCTTGAAAAATAATAATTTGTTAACTTGCGTTGAAAAATTCTTATGGTTTCTCGAGATGTTTGTTTTATAGTGTACAGATTATAGCAGTGTGTTGCTGAGACGTTTAGTAAAGAAGAGTTTGCTTGGATGCATGGTAGAACCTCCTTTCTATGTTGCAGACAAAGTTGAAGAGTTTGAAGATTGTTATGCAAGTGCTAAACTGGAGTTTACTCAAACGCTAACGATTTAGAAGATTTGGTAATTGGATGTATCAGCTTAGGGGAGTCTGTTGCTGACAGAAGCTATTAAAGCTGAAGCTATCCAAAGACCAAAGGCGTTGAAGATTGCATGATAACTGAAGATAAAGTTTTTTTATGAAGCTATTGTCAAGGGGGAGTTTGTTGGTGCATATTTGTGACAACCTCTTGGATTTGGTCTTTGGATATCTTTTAATTAGTAAAACGATAAACAGTTAGTGGGTTTAGTTTTGTAATAGTGTTATAGTGATTGGGCTAAACCAGACCCACATTAGGGGAGTGGTAGGCGAATTGGGCCTAGACCAATTTCCAGCCCATGTTGTAAAACTCTAGCCCAGTTGCAAATATGTCTCTATATAAAGAGAGTTTCGCATTAGAGTTAAGGCTGCACAGTTAATCACTTCAGAGAGAACTGAGATAGAATTCATGTGATCTAGATTGATTGTAATGTTGTGATAGATAATCAATAAAGATTGAGTTTATTGTGATTGGTGTTCCTACTCGGTTTCTGTGATAATCTAATCTAGAGGATTTCGCACTCTAGATTGGATAGACGATTCCGTGAAGATCCATACGGATTAAGGGACCTAAAGAGGCAAGGGCCGATCTAGCCTTATGCCGAAGCTTGGGTCTTATCATCGATTGAAACAATTGTCTCATGCGCTTTAAGAATGCATGTGGCCACGTGTGGAACCCAAATGACCCGGATGAGGTCCTTGCAATTGAAAATAACCCTGACCATGCTCGATACTGCGGATACGCCCCGGGCTCCTCCTGTCAAAGAGGAGGAGATTTTCCTAACCTCCAAAACTTATACAATGTTATACAGTAACCACTCCAAGTGAATAGGAACGCCTATAGTTTGGGACAAAGCTCAAGCAGCCGGATTGGGAGTATGGAGCACAACCTGATTACCATGCAAAACGACATTACATTCATCCGGGAGCATATGGCGTACCAAGACGAGGAGGAGGAGGAAGACGAGGACATGGAATTTAGATTAGGTGATTGTAAAGACATTAAAGGTTTATGCATTAGTATTTATTAGGAATTAGGTTGTTTATTGTAATGGGCTTGGGAAAGGCCTTCGCCTAAGAGTTTAGTGTTTAGGATCACTAACCCTCTAGTATATATAGTTAATGATGTATTAGGGTTTCGTAGCTCTTGATTGCAATTTCACTTGTTTTCGACAAATTCCAATTTGTATGCAAGTTGAATCCTTTGATCTTCATCTTTTTCTAAGATCTTTGTTTGTGTGATATCAATTAGATCCGGTTTTCGGGACCTACATTGATGGTGGTGGAAGGCGATGGATCTACCCTTCACGTTATCTCTCTTTAAACATTGAACAATTTGCTACTTTCCGGGCTGCTTCCCGATGAACAATATGCTTCTTTAGACAATTTACTTTCTTGCATTTTTATTTTTCTTTTCATGTGATGATGATGGGTGGACAAGTAAACTTTTGTAATCTAGGAATTTTTATTTTGTGTTAGATTGTTGTATTGTCGTAAGATTATAGCTTACAGGTACCTTGGGAGGCTTGGACACACTAAGCATAGTGGTCCCCAAGCCCAGAAATCAGACGCCAAACGACGAAAGCCAGCTCCCAAACTATTACAGACAATTGCCATGGGTCATGCCCGTAGCCCACGCCCACGTGCCCAACTTTCTATAAGCCTTTGAAAATTCTTGTTACTGGCACTTTGACCACGGGGCCGTGTCCACCAGGCACGCCCCCATGCCCAGTTCCCAATAACTCCAAAATTTGTTGTTTAACCGCACCTTTTGCACATTTAATCTAAACGAATCATATTTGGGAAACATTGAGGACAATGTGTGATTTAAGTGTATGGAGGATGTTAAAACCTTGAATCGTTTGTCCAAAAAACAAGCCTTACACATAACTTGCCTTGGAAAACCGATAATCACCCCAAATATTTTTCAATTTTTTTCATTTTTTACTTATCTTGGTTTAGATTGGGACAAATACGTTCTAAAAATTATGTTTTTTACAAATGTACACCTAATAGTGTGACAACTGGTAATTTACGGGTTCTAATTACACGAGTAACGAACATTAAGACAATTATAAGTAGTGTATTACGATGCAACCTAACTTAAATAGGGTCTTGAAAGCCTACGAACGTCTACGTGATTCACATTACGCGATTTGGCGATTTTCGAGAACTTTAGCGCGCAATCCAATTTTAAGCGAACTGACAACGAATAAATACTAACAACGCTAAGAATACAAGTTTTGTACTTATATTTACCTTACATTGATCATAACATGAATTATTTAAACTACCTGACAAGTCAGAGCACAAATAAGAGAGTTACGCGGAAAAGAGAACGCACCTTCAATTAAAAACAAAACGAAGCACCAGACTTGAGTTACGACTCGATACTCATATATTATCATATATTTAGCTTCGCTTTTGAATTTTAATGCATCCAATAAAAATTGGATCGAAAAAATGTATTAGAAACGACAAATGAGGCATTTACGCAATTTTAACGCAACCGACGAACGAACGCGTCAAACGTCGACTAACGACACTAATTTACATATCTTTGAACCTAAAATAACAATTTACGACATTACACGAAGTTCGGGAGTGAAAACGGGCCTCAAAAAGGCTATTGGGCCGCGCAAACGATTTGAAACGAGCTAACGAGCCTTACGGCCAAGCCCACAAACTCTACCTATAAATAGAAAAGTTTAACCTAAAACCCTAATTTCTCACCTCTTTACTCTCTCTCTACCTCCATTTCTCTCTCATTGTCTCTCTAAATAAGCCGGATCTGGCTACACATTACACGTCCCATTTCACGTTCAGCAAGGATCACGGTGGCCAGCAACTCCGGCGACGGTGAGGCAGAGCAGCGATTTTCCGGCAATGATTTTTCTGGCCGAACACCCCTCCCCATTAAAACAAAAGTTCCCAACGCGATGGCGGTGTCTGTTTCTCAAAACCGAAGCCATTTGGGCTTTGCATCAACTCCGGTGAATTTCCGGCCGTTTTCCGTCGAAGCCAATTATTAAGTTTTCTCATCGTGCATGCATAGATCGGAGCTTAAAGGACTTTCTTGTGTAGTGTCGTAAAAATATAAAGTCCAATGACTTTCTGGTAAGTCGAACTCGACTTGTTTCTACTCTATTCTTTCTTTTCTTACGTGTCGACTTGTATAAGTGTGGATAACCGAAATTTTAGTGAACTACGGGGAGGCGACAGTAGATGGTAGCAGCGGCAGTTGCCGACGATGACTCCAGGCCGGCCGACGTGGCGGTGATGGTGGTGGAGATGTTCGGGTTGTTTTGGGTCATGAATCAGTTCAGTTTCGGGAGTTCGGTTCAAGTCAGGTCAAAACAGTCAACTCAGGTTTGCTTCAGGTTGGTTCAACTCGTTCGATATTGAGTCAACTGGGTCAGATTCAGGTTCGGTCAAAGCAGTCAACGGCTCGGGTCAAGATGCGGTTAGGGTCAAGCTTGGTCAAAATCAAGAGTCAACTCACTCAACTCGGTTAACCGGGTCAACTCAGTCAACGTAACCCGGTCAACATTAGTCAACTGGTTAACTGCCGGTCAACACAGTCAACCCAAGACCCGGTAAAAATTTAAATGAAGCAAGTTATTTTTATTTACATGTTTTATATAGGCTTTATTTTACACGAACTGAGCTCAAACCAATACAATTAGTGATTGTTTACCTTTTTGGCACACTTGACGAAAAATTATATATATTGATATTGAATTATTGTTGCGTTTTGAAAATATATTGACATTTTGATTGTAGGGATCGTCCAAAAACAGAGGAGACTCTTCCCATTTTTCGTAAAAATCCGGAATACGAAACGCATTTTATTATCTAAAAACGACATCTAACGAGATTCAAGTATTTTTTATAAAATAAATGTAAAAGTATATTTATTTTGGCGACGCTTTACGACCTACAAACCGAATTTATAACATTCGACAATGCGAGTTACAAGTTGACGAAACCGAGAACTTATATAAAATAAGTATGATTATTTATATTTGTTTCAAAACGCTTAGAACTCAAAAACTTTTATGAGATAAATATTATTTGTATTAATTTCAAACAACTAACACTTGGAAATTTGTATAAAATAAATATAGGTATGAATACTTATTTCAAACGTTTGAAAATTTACGATTATATAAATCAAATATAATCACATATATTTATTTCAAGCATTCACAAATTGAAAAGTTTATAAAAGAAATATAACTACTTGTATTTATTTTAAACGTCTAAACGAGATATGATGCGGGATAGTATTCGGCTACACAATGTTTACATATACATACATATATGTATCTACATTTACATATACACTTACGTTTACATATATGTATATGTGTGTGTGTATATATATGTCCACATCTTACGAACACTATGACGAGTCGTATGCGTAAATCCATTATACAAGTTTACTACGTATTGTTTACATCTAAATACTCGTTACGTATACGTATTTCTATTCACGACAACTAACACGACTTCGTATATATAGTCTAAACTTCTCGGAAACTAAGTCGTTTCTGAGACTTAGTATTTATCCCAATTATAAAAGGGATCAAGCAACCATGGATTGGTTATTTCAAATCAAGTTAATAACATATTCATAGAATCATATGGTTGACGATTCGGTAGAGCTTGATGACACGTAGTTTAGCTACTCCCTTTTATTAGAAACTTATATGTTATTCCTTGATAGGAATGCTATAGTTTGCATACTAGCAAGTACATGTTCTTGGAATGACATCATGGAATCATATTAAGCTAGCTTTGCACAAGGATCTCAAGGTGAGTTTATAACCCCCACTTTTTACGGTTTTACATTTTATAAATGTTTTCGGGGGTGGAAAGACATGCAAGTTTTGCAAAAGTACACAATATTTCAATGAACGAAAACAACAAATTTCTAAACCATGTTGCAAATGAATTTCAATAAACTCAAATGGTTTACGAAAGATTTATGCTAGACATACCGGTTTTTCAAAACACACGACGTATTTTCGAAACGTGCATGAGTTTCATGACTAGTGGCGGGATTGTCCTACAAACAAATAAGGGGACTGGTTGGTCCTGCTTACGGACTCAAATGGGATAGGCCCATGCTCACTTATGCAAGGCACAAAGACTCTAGTGGGCTAGGCCCACATATGCTCGGTGCGAGGCACAAAGACTCAAGGACGGGATTGTCCACTACTCAACACTAAGGGCCTTAGGGTCGCTTAAAATTGTACAGTGAACTCCTCGCTACATTTCGAAACTATACTTGCCTGCTAGTCTACCGTCTTGAGTAAATGGTTTGGCGAGGCACTTACTAGCTTGGGGTGGGTTATAGGCTCATGCGGGCATGTTGTCTTTGTCGTATGCGGACATCGATGGTTATTCAAGTATTACAAAAACAAGGTTTTCAATTAACATGCCAAGAAAAATGGTTTTATTACGTTTTCCCAAACATATTTAAACCGGTTATCAAAAAGATTTATTTTAACTTTTTCGAACAAACTATGAACTCGCGAAGATTATGTTGATTTTTTTCGCACGTTCTTTCTCAGGTTACAAATTTCAAATTATGACACGGTTGGAATAGGAGAACCCATGGGGATTCGAGTACTCAGCGGGCGTTCACTTTTTAGAAGTCTTAGCATTAAATACTTCCGTTGTGCAATGAAGATACCAGTCAGATCATGCCCAACTCTGATTTTAGCGGGTGTGATAGACTAGTATCATAGCTATAGGTTTTAGCGAATTAGGTTTCTATGGAGATACCTAAGCTTTAACCTCACTTTCCTATGGGGACATTAGATCATTAAGACTTGAATATATCTAGAACGCCTAGGACTCAAATATGGTTTCCAACCGTTGCCAAAACAATGAGTGAACATTTTGATTTTAAACATACGCTAGTGTTGTGTTTTATACATGGTACATGAAACAATTACATACAGTAAGCAAAACTTTGAGAGTTTTGGAAAACTTACGTTGAAATCCATTAAAGGTCATTATGTAGGAACTGTTACTATTAACTCGAGTAAACGTCATTATCTATATCATCCATGCTATTTTATTTACCCGAGCAGGTAACCTACGTGAAACGAAATACTGGTACGCATATATATCCATGAAACTCAACCTACACATCAACGGATGTTGAAGACATCACATACGAATTTCGAGGCACAGCCTTTAGAAAACACGGTTGGGCACTACAACAATGATACTAATCCCGTCAGTGGGAGAACTACCGACCAGAATTTGGCAATTTGTCACGTGGTTCTGCAAGCGACACGTGTCATGGTGAGGTACGTCCAAACCAGATCTCACAATAATCGGTACTTAGTCTAATGGTAATCATAATTGTTAACGTTGCAAAAGAAGTCTCATGACTTTGCATTCCCCCTACTTCATTAATGGCGATTACCATGTTCGACATTATATGGTAATGTCACATAATAACCAGTCATCACAGGAAATTCCAGGTAAAGTTCTCAAATTTCTTTTTATTGAAATTCTGACTTTCGCATATAATTAGTAGATTTTCACACCTCTACTCCTCCTAATGGTCATCGTATCACGAGAACTTCTTTCATGTTAGCGAACCTATTTGTATCCTTTCTTGACAAATTCATATGTTACGCATGCATTGTTTGTTATGCATGTGGTTGGCTTGAATTGTGAAGACCATTGGGAACTTCACTACAAATGGTTGTTTTATCAATAGTTCAATTATTGTTTCGCTATACCCAATTTTTGCATTGTGATCTAGATGACTCGCATTATTGTGAGTATTGACTCGTTGATATTGAGTCAACGAAATTCTTGAAACTCCTTTTGTCTTTTCAAGTTACATAAATGGTTTTTGTTGTAACCATGTCGAAATTTCCTTGTCAACATATTTATTCATTGTTGGATTATGCCTAACCAAGTTCAATTGTTTGAACTTGCTCAATATATATATTCAATTCAAGTTTCCATATCATGCATTGAAGTCATCATAATCAAAGTGATCTTAACAAGCATTTCATTTGTTTCTAACCTTAGTAGACTTGTTCAGTCTTCAACTCCATAAATCTTTTTTTGGTTATCACACCTTGTGGTGGCGTTTCACTAACTGGAAGCTTGCCCTAATCCCATTTGCACACCTCAAGTACGGATTTCATTATTTATTTAATTATTTATTTTAAATCCATCTTATTGATTTATTATTTTAAAACATTATTAATACAATTGTGTATTAAGATAAGGGTACACATATTCATGTTATATTCCGGTGCACCTCTTAACGGTTCTTTCATCGTCGGTCAAAAATTTTGGGATATTTATTGATCTTCCAATATCGACCGAAAATTATATTTATTTATTCTTTCATCTTCAATTGAAAATCCTATGAGATTTATTTGGATCAAATATTCAGATTTTCTTCGTTGAACCCTTCATCTTATTGCATACACGGTGAATTTATACGGTCACCGCTATCATTGAATTATCTAATCAATATGACACCTTGTGGTATCGGTATAAACTTGTAGCTTGAGCTAAACATGATCAATCTTTTCATGCTAAACTTTGTATGCCTTTTGTTTGACTCATCATTTAAATAGTTCTAATGCAACTACGCGTTAAGACAACGATGCACTAAGTTATGTTGTATATCGGTGTATCTTTGCAATTCAATAATGTCAACACATTGATTTTTATTCATGTTATGGTTGATAGTTGACAAATCATTTGTGTGCTCCTATTTCATTTGAGCTTGTTGATTCTAAATTTCACTTATTTAACGACGAACGCAAGTTTCCGTTGGTAGTAAATTCTACTATTTCTAGAATTCATTTGCAAATTTTGAACGTTCAATTGGACATTTATTGATTAAATCCTATTCTTAATAAATCACGTAAATTGGACATTCATTTGCAATTGTGAACATTACAAGATTTTTTTTCGTTTTCTGAGCTTATCCTTGTATCCAATCTCATCCTTCACGAATGTCGGTCGTTGGCAATTTTCAATGTCAACTAGTGTCTTTTGACTAATTTTTCATTTATCGATTGTGATTTGCAATCTATTGTTTTCATTTGGGATTTTTCTAATCTTTCAATTAAATCATTTATGATAAAATCTTTTCTAAAAACGAATTCTTTTAATGTTTGCATTTTAGCTAAAGTTGAATTCAACTTTCTCTGATATGAAGCTTCATTTTCTTTCAGTTCTTTGTTAAATTGCAAAACCTTTTCTTTTTTCTCTAATCAGGTCATGGTTGAGTGATTTGTAATGTACCACGATGTTCAAGCATGGTTGGGAGCATAGTTTTGCTTTAAATTCATACGGTATATTGTTTACCAAATCCTTATCCTCTTTCTCTTTTGCAGATTCAGCTTTCATGGCGACTGCAGGAGCTTCAGCTTTCTCATTCTTGATGCTGCTAGTTACTTCTTGGGCTTTCTTCTTCGGTTCAGGCTTCTCATCTTCTTTCTTTCCCTTATCTGTTGATGGTTCAGTAGGAGCGACTATGCTCTTCAAACCTTTATCTATAACTTTGTCGCCCTTAGGAATTCCTGCAGCTTGTTTCTTAACACAGTTTGATGAAGATGAGACTGATCCAGTAGAGATATTAGCCTTAAGCGCCTTGTTTACTTCTTCCTTTGCCTCAACAATTTCCTTAGCCCAATCATAATCTTCTACCACAAGTGCCTTAGGGGTGTTATCAGCAGCATTCTCATTTCCCTCAATAGCGATTGGCCTTCTTGCTGGGACAATCTCAGCATTCTTGTTCTTCAACAGCGGGCAATCTCTCTTGAAGTGACCCAAATTCTTGCAATTGTAGCATCGCAACTTTGACTTGTCGAAACCGGCTTTTCGAGAGACAATATCTTTCATGTCTTGTCTTGAAACTTCTTTAGCCTTAAGGTGATCATAGTCATCTGCCATTTTAGGTCCATTTCTTTCATATCATCTGGATCAACTTGGTACATGTCTTCAGCAGAAAGAAAATTCCGTTTCAGTTCACCCGATATAAGAGCCTCATAGCTGCTAGGAATGTGTTAAATAGTGTAACATGTTCAGTCGAGATCTTTAGTGTTTGAGCATCACCGACCACAGTAGCTTTCTCGTTGGATTGTGGAGCCTTAGCAGAGTTTGCGGAAGCGTTGAAGTAAGATGCACTGGCACTTTGAGAGTTTGATCCCCCGAAGACTATGGGGGCAACGAATGCCATGTTCTAGGGCATATTAGCAGTGGCGGATTGAGCTGACTTTTGTTGTGAGTATCCTGTTTGGTTCATCTCTATTTTGAGCACATCCATTTCGAAAGCCTTTAGAGTGTTGATCAATTCCGAAAGGGTAACTGGAGTCATACTGGTTAGGAAGGTTCTTTTGATCATCATTCATTGTAAGCTCTATTCTTTTGGAAGAGAGTCCAAAAGCTTTTTGGTTGAAGCATGGTTGGCAACATGATTACCAACTTTCTTCATTTTCATTAACACGTTCCAAAAGCGGCTAATGTAATCTGAAAAACATTCACCTCGAATAATTCCAAACATGTCGTATTCTTTTTAAACCATATCTCTGTTGTTATCCATCAGTTCTTCGTTGCCTTCGTAGTGATCGATAAGAGCCAACCATAGTTCATGAGCTGAGGTGTATTCCTCAAACAAGTTGTTCTCATCCTTTGATAGAGCCATTGTTAGAGTAGCATGAGCCCTACGGTCACGTTGGATGAGTGTCATATCTTCATTAGTGAAGGTTGGGGGATCTTTGTTGATTGTACGAACATGGTCACGAATTACCATAGGAACATGGGGTCCTACACTGACAGACATCCATTGAGTATAGTCTGTATACTCAAAGAATGACTTGGTTTTGTTCATCCAGCTGCTGAAATCTTTAGATCCCTTCAATTTAGGAGGCCTGGTTGCAGTTCCAGTTTTGAGTTCGGCTTGAGCAATCGGATTCAGTTGGTTAAGTGACATTTTGGTTTGATATTAAGTTCAAATTGCAGATCAGAGGTTAGATACGCTTTATTTTAAGGTTTTGGGCATAATTTCACTGGTTAAAGTTAATTGCGCTGAGACTTCCTAAGCTCTTGGACCGGAGACAATAGCTAATTATGCAAATAGCTAAATCTGCTGAGACTTCCTAAGCTCCTTAACCGGCGACAATAGCTAAATCCACTGGCAAGAACAAAACAGGCATAAGTTTGGCTAATTACACCGATCACCGTGATAAAGTCGTTGTGGATCTTTATCACTGACTTCGAAGTAGCCTTAGATTAAATATGTTGGTACTATATCGCAGTGATATAACAATTACGCTAGTATGTTGTCGGTGTAGTTGTTAAATACGCGATCGTCAAGTTAAAAACGTTGTATTCAAAATTATCTACACTGACTTCAAATTAAATACACCCAGCAGGGTTTAAGTATGAAAAATCCCTCTAATCACTTTTAAACGACTCAAAATCCATGCCTTTTTATACCAAAAAGACCCAAATGTTAACCAAAACACTGATTAACAACAACCCAATGATTAAACGCACCAGATCAAGCCATTTAAGTCTAAAAATTTGAAAAACCTTTAAACATTGAAAACTTTTGAAAAACCTTCAAAACTTAAAGAATATTAACAAAAACTCAAACAATCAAGAGCACAGAGGCTTTGATGATTGTGAGTCCCGAAATAGAGTCGGATCATAGTGGTTTGATTGTTATCATCCAAACAACTATAGATTAGTTGCTTGAATGTGAAAAATTTAAGAAAAACTGAAAGAAGAAGATTCTTGTATGGATCAAACAACAAGTGATGTATATGGAATCCCAAAAGATATAATCACTAAAAGCACCTGGATGTTCAGATTTAGCATAAGAACAATAATCACAACACAAGAGAAATCACCAAAACTTATCCAAGAACCTTGGACTAGGGTTTTCCATTGATCACATATATATACACACTGACTACCCAACGTATTTAACAAATGCACTGGGTACTTAATTACGTGGCTACAGGGAAGTTTCCCTATAGTTACACTTTTAACCCTAAACTTTTTAGAATATAATAAACTATTACAAAACTATCCAAAACCAAGTACCAACGATCTAAAAGTACCAACAATATCCCCCCTAGATTGTTGCGTACTTGTTCAATCTTCATGCTTGAGCTTTGGTTTCTTGATTTGAGGCAGCTTGATCTGCAGTCGGTTCAAGTGGTGCTTCAGTTTGATTAATAATAGCTTCACTTGATTTTGGGTCCTCCATCGTGACTTCATATGTGGATGAAGTCGGAGGTGGTGGAATAACTTGAACATTTGAATCGGAGGATGGATCATTGGCTTAAGGAGAGGAGGGTTGCGGCTTAGTAGACTTCTTAGCAGCTTTCTTCTTTCTGGATTCAACCTTTTATTTATATGTGTAGATTTGAGCATAATCTCCATCATTTCTATCTTTCGTTCTCTTGCTCTCTCGACAGCTCGCTGAAAAAGCATGCCTTCCTCCAGGTATTCGTTTCCTGCGCTAACATGTATCTTGTTCCCATAGAGAATATTCAGATCAGAGAGGCGGAACATTTGATCCAGAATGTGGTATCTTCATTTGAGTTGGATCTGATGACTGCTTCACCTGTTTTACCATCATAGAACCATTTCTTGAAATTGGTGAGAGTCACAAGTTGCTCTGGAAGAAGTTTCACCCTGGTGACCACTATGGCTGGATTGATTAGCCACGTCACTCTGCCCTTTCCTGTAATAGGGTCTTTGGTTGTTTTTTATACGCGTCTCCTCAAGCGTTGAGGTTTGAAGACTGTGTATCCACGCACGCATTCTCTAAGAATTAGTCTTACAAAGTCACCGCCAATGCTACTGTTGGTAGGATTTATCATATCCTGCTTGCTCAACTCTCATATATCCCATGTGGGTAGACTTTACATGTCATTTCCATTTCGAAAGTATTGGATTACACCTCCTCTTCGCTTCACAACAAACCACCCAGTTAGATTGCAGTACTTCCAGCTGATGATTCGGTCGGTGACCTCTGTTTTCTCAGTTGCATGACCTGATAGAAATCTGGCATTTTTGTTCTTTCCATCATGAATCACTCAGGATGTTGAGACTCAAACTCATCTCCTACGTTAGTTCATACATCACAGCATCCTCCAAACCGCACTCGAGGAATTTTTCTAGCATTTCAATCCGGTCAACCTCTTCCTCTTCACTATCTCCATCAATACTTACATCAACAACATAATAGAGTCATTTTTTTTTCTTTTCTGCTATCTCAGCCTTGCATTTCTCTTCCCTTTCTATGAAATTGTCAAAAAATATATCTTCACTTGCGTATTTTTGTTCTCGATTTGCTAAAGTGTACAGATCCTACACCATCTCAGGCAATTTCTCCATTCCCTCTTGTTGAAACTTTATGAACTCAGTTTGATTTGACACGTAAGCAGTTCCATGTTTTTCTTTCTTTGTTCCTTCAGCTTCTCTCTAAGCACGTTTGTGTCATTAACCTGATTCTTCAAAAGACAAAGCTCCTTAGCAGGAAACTTCCCTATTTATTTGGATAGACGATCAAAAAGCTATAGGAATTGACAGGGTCTTGCTTGAACTCGTTGTGGCGGTACTTGAGTGATTGAGGTTGGTTTAGGTGGAGCATCTTTGGAAGATCCCTCTCCGGTTTTTCGTTTCTTGTGTTCAGGGGAATTGCTTGAAGTATCTTCTGTAGATTAGCGGTTAGGCTTTCAACAAACTGATCCAATTGTTCATGCTCTGATGTCACCACAACAGGTGTTTCTGACTCAGTCATTTCTCTGCTTTTTAGCCTTCTTTCTCTTTTCTCGGCTTCTTTGACTGCATGAATGGCTTGCATTTGTTTGATTGCTTCTTGAGTTAACCCAGCGCGAATGCTGTCACCCATAATCTGCTCTGGGTTTGAGGAGTCTTTCTTGCTTTTCTTCTTTGAAGGTTCTCCTTCTACTGCTTTCATCCCTTTATCTTTCCGTTTGCATACTAGCGGTGTTTCCTCTTCAACTTCTACTTCTTCCTCTTCAGCAACTTGTTTTTTTTTTTGTCTTTATCATGCTTGCCTTACACCCTCTCGATAATTGTTGTATGCAGCAAGAATGAGTTGATGTCTTTCTTTTCTGTACATTCAGTGATGTAACAATACCCACTGCTCTATTTTCAGCTCCGTAAGTTGTCTACCTTGAGGGAACTGAAATTGGTACAGATTTCCATCATGAGGCAGGTTCTTGTGCTGATTGTCGATAAGCAGTTGCAGGAATCTTGGATACATGGCCCATGCACCTTTGTTTACATTGTCGACCATGTAGTAGAAGATTAGGATAAAGATGTTGAATGGCTGGTTGGTACACAGACATAGCATTATCGCTGACCATTCTAGATTGAGACCGTCGAGCCCGCCTTTTCTGTGATAGATGCCATGCAAAATGTGTGTAAGATGAATCTCCAATCTTTTGTTAGGCCAGTCATCTTTATCTCGTTCTTTCCTCAAAAATCACCAACATAGTTCATTCCACGGAATCCTTCTAGCATCGCCTCTCTACTCAGCTTCATTGGGTCACTTGGCTTGTCTTTGAGGCTAAGAACTTTTCGTATTCATTCTTCCGTCACCTTTATTTCTTTGTTTCGTACCGTTGCTGATATGCTTGACTTGATTTATCGTTTTCACTCTTGTTGTTCTCCAGAATTCTTCTATGTGAATGCAGTAGATCTTTGGATTTGCTTGAACAGCGTAACGAATCTGGCTTATGGACAACCAGTCCATTACATCTTTAAAGTCGGGCTCTGGAGGAACTAGTGTAATGGGCTGATTGTGCTTTCTTGTTCCATCCCAGATCATATGTTGAGCCATTTTGAGACATGGAAACGAGTCAAGTGAGATCTGTGTTTCGAACACAACTGTTAGTTAGTTAAGATATATACAGGGTATTTATATAAATATAAAATAAAACTATATAAAAGTATTTACAAAAACATTTTCATAAATATAAATAATTAAAAAATAAATAAAAATGAAAAGTAAATAATATTTAACATAAATATTTTATTGATGTTGGAATTAAATATTAACATAAAAAGAAATATTAATCCGCTGGAATTTCTGCTGTTAAATGCGCTGGTAGCCTAGATTATATACCCCGGTCATTAGACACATATACGCTGAACAAAGTAATATTTACGTCGGTTATAACTTATTTATGTTGATAACAGGTCGCATATTTAAGTTTTGTTTGGAGACAACACTCAGCATAGATGTTCATCTTCGCTGGATGACCAGCATATTAGTCAACTACAACGATTGCTCGAACTCGCGTTCAAGACTTATATCCGCTACCCGTTGATCAGGGATTAGTATGTTGCCTTCAACATAAATACGCCACTTTCAAATTAAATCCGTTGGATTCAAAAGTTTCTTCCTAAACCCTTTTAAAACCCTTGAAACCCGATTCAAACAATGCCATTCACTGTCTATGACATGTACACATTTTCTGTGATATGGGCACTCAACAATCGATTTGAAAACATGGAAAACATACCGATATCAGACGCTAAGTTATTCGGCTTTTGATATTTTGAAGTTTTTTTTGTTGATTGTTTGAATCGTGAAGAAGAAGAATGTAGGAGAAGAGTTTGAGAAAAGTGAACTGTGTAGATTTAAAACATATATATATATATATACTAAAATATCTTCCAGCGTATTTATTAAATACACTGAAAGATTAATACGCCGCTTCGTTGATTTGGAAGGTTTCTTCAAAGTTAAGAAGTCCAAACCAAATACGCTCGAAAATCTTAAACTTTCTCGAAAAACATGCCCTTTTTAGCTAAGAATAGTGCAAAACCGAAAATAAATTTAAGAAAATCAAAATTTTGCAATTTGGACACCGAAATTAATTTTTAGAACCGCGAAGCTTCCTTTTTCACAGTTTTCTTTTGTTTAAAGTTCGGTGATGTTCCTGCAAAGGATCATACTGGCAACACTTGTTAGTTTATAATTTTGATATTTTGAATAACCGAGGCACAAGAAAAACTGTCAGTATGTTTGTCCTCATAAATCCATGCATCCTTCTTTCAACTGGCTATCGGTGAGCGTTTTATCATGTTGTAGTAATATTGGCAAAAAATGCAATGGCCCCCACTCAAGCTAGACGGTTAGAATGTTGTCCCGCGAGTCCCACATCATGACATACCCCTGTGATCAAGGTATGCACAAAGATTCCTCATAGCGGGTGAGTATATTGACTTCATTCATTTTGTTTTCCAACGATAGACAATTGATCATCAGGTCTGTACTTTTGTACAGTAGAGACACCAATGTCTAACGAGGGCTAAGACAAATACCACGGACGGTACGATTTATACACTTGAATGACTCTCTTTTGAGAACTTCTTAAGTGTAAGGACTTGGCCACATTGCCTCTTTTGAAAATATATGATAATTATGTCTAGGTCAGCATATATCTAGATGCAATAGAAGAGAAATTATGATATCCCCGAATGATTAGTCAATATAAAGACCCGAAATCTCAGACTTTTGCAATCTATCACCTCAAGATTTAAGACCATTAAGCCATATGCCGCAACATTACCCACAAGTTGCACAACATTGTGGTTATCCAGAATTCTTGTGTAAGCATTAACTTTTGTCGCCTAATCGCAGTTCACTCGATAGTATTGTTGAATCTACTGACACGTCGTTGCTTGGTACCTCAATTTTCCTTGATTAGCATCTTGATTTTCTTTTCTTGTCTGTTTCAAACAAAAAGACAAGGTGTTAGCAGTTTTCTATCATTTCTTTAACAATAGGTGTCAAACAGGAGATCAAAGTATTTTCTAGAGATCTTCCCCCATAAAATATTATTTTCGAATGTCCATTTCTTGAAGATGAAATTTTAATTTGGTAGAAAATATTTTTGGTTGGCACAGTTTTAAGATACTCATTTATTTTGAAAAGTGGGTTGTTGTTTTTTTATTTATGTAGGTTACAAAGACGCAGTTTATTTCCACTCAAGGAAATTGATCATTTCCAACCAGGTTACCAACTGGTTGAAATGGGTTCTGTCAAAGGCTTTTGTGAAAATATCGGCTTTCTGTTGCGTAGTATCCACAGGCACCACTTGAATGTCTCCTTTCTCGTACACATCTCGGATCGCATGAATGCGAATTTTGATGTGCTTTGTTCTGGAATGGTGGATTGGATTCTTCACAATTCCTAGACATGCCTCGTTGTCAATGAATATAGAAGTCTTCATGAAGTTGATCCCGTAATCCAGCAATTGATTTTTTATCCAAAGAACTTGCGAGCAGCAACTGTAAGCCATCGATATTCAGCTTGAGCAGTAGATGTGGAAACTGTCGTCTGCTTCTTTCTTTGCCACGATATAAGATGATTTCCAGAGAATTGGCAACCTCCTGAAACTGACTTTCTATCACCCTTGCAACTTGGTTGATTACTGTCAGAATAAGCAATTAAATCAAAGTTACTATCTTTTGGATACCAAAGACCAAGCTTGGGCATTCCTTTCAGATAGCGGAAGATTCTTTTAACTGTCATTTCATGAGATTCTTTGGGATTCATTTGAAAACATGCACAGATGCAGACAACTCACATTATGTTAGGCCTACTTGCGGTTAGATACATCAACGAGCCTATCCTTGAGTGGTAGAAAGACTTGTTCACAGGCTTTCCTTGAGGATCATGAGTGAGTTCAGCTTGAGCTGCAAATGGTGTGCTGGTGGTTTTGCAGTCATTCATGTTGTACTTAGCGAGAATATCCCTGGTGTACTTTGCTTGGTGAACGAGGATACCATCTTCTCGTTGCTTTACCTCCAATCCCATGAAAAACGTGAGATCCCCCATCATGGTCATTTCGAATTTTGCCTTCATAACCTTCTCAAACTCCTTGCAAAGCGCCTCATCGGTTGACCCAAAAATAATATCGTCCACATAAATCGGAACCAGCACCACATTATCTCTGATCCTTTTCATGAAGTGAGTCATGTCGATTTTACCTCTTGTGTATCCACATTCCAAAAGATATGTTGACAGAGTTTCATATTAGGCTCGAGGAGCTTGGTGACGACCATAGAGAGCTTTGTCAAGTTTATAGTATCGTTTAGGGAAATGTGGATCTTCAAAGCCAGGAGACTGACAAACATAGACTTCGTTTTTCACCTTTCCATATAGAAAAGCACTTTTCACATCCATCTAAAACACCTTGAAGTTTTTGGATGATTTTGATTTCTCCTATAACCTGCGTTGGTGTGGGTCTTAGTTTGTGGAGGTAGATTGGTGAAATATTCATCGACATAGATAACTGGAGGCCCGTCTTCTTTAGTTGGTTCATCCACATTCGGCTATGAAGAAGAAGTATCATTTGCAGATGCATTCTTAGCCGAAGTGTCACCATTAACGTCTTTAATAGGAAGGATTGGCTAAAACTAGGGTGAAGTAAGTTGTGAAAAGGGTGAAGCCAATGTCTGAAGGATCAAAAAATGGTTGTATAGGGGTCGTTTCTGTAGGTTCGTTTTCAGTGAGTGGTTTGTAACACCCCAACTAATGGCGGAAACATCAGAGTGAGACGATCGAGATTGCTTGAGACATCATAACACTAAATGTGACAATATTTCATTCATCAAAATGTCAAGTACAACATAATTCCGATACAACGTAAATTCAAATAAGACAAGTTCAACAAAAAAAACATAATAAATAACTTAGCATTCTAAGTGTGTTTCTATGCATTCCTACTAAGTTTTCGTCACATCAACATCCTCAACCTGCAACATGTTAAAAAGTATAGTTCAATACAAAGTATTGGTGAGTACACAAGTTTGAATCATAGCATAAGTAATAAAAGGAAACCATTTAAACAAATCCACATGTTAAGCTAGCATACGATTGGCTAAGGCTAGCTGCTGCTGGGAGGTTTGAGGGTTTGGCGGAGTGACTACCGCGCAGTTTTGGCTTGAAGTCGTCCGCTTCTTGCCTTTGTTGTTGCTCTTTGGTGGCTTAGGTAAGGTAGGATCGATGAGGGTTTGCAATGGCTTGGTGGACTTTCCTTGGTGAAGCCTTAGCGGAGGCTTCATGAAGGACGTGTTTGTTGTTAAGTCGGTCGGATAGTCGAAAGGTTTCCTCGAGAGTTTTGGGCGAGGTGGCATCAACGAGATCCGTAAGGTGAGGAGGGAGGCAGCATATGTATTTGGCAATCGCATTTTCGATCGTGTCGACTTGAATAGGGAAAATCGTACTCAGTTGCTTGAAATGGGCCGTGAGGCCAGTGTTGTCGTTCCCAACCTGTTTCAGATTCCAAAACTCGTTTTCGAGTCTTTGGTGTTCATGAGGGGGCAGAATTCGTTCTCCATCAGCTTTTTAAGGTCGGCCCAAGGGAAGGCGTGTGTGGCATCATTCCCACGAGCGTTACACTCAGAGGTCCACCAATCAAGAGCCCTTGATCGGAAGACTCCCGTTGTGTTGATGGTACGCAGGTGGTTCAAGACAACCATTTTGTAGAAAATTTACTTCAATGGCGTCTAACCATTGCAGTAACTTGGTGGCGTCCTCCTCGCTGGTGAAAGGTAGGAGGTTGCAGGAGCAAAACTGCTTGAAGGTGAACGTCGGCTTAGGTGCTTCGACCTTAGAGTCGACGGAGGCGTGGGGTGAGTCGGTGTTTGGCGAGGTTGGATCTTGCTAACAATGTCCGGGATAACCTTGGCCATTTGCTCGGCCATGAACTTCATGCAGTCCCTCTTTAACATCGAGTTAAAGTAGGACTTTAACTTCTTCTTTCCCATGACGGTTTGTGAGAAAGACATCTAAAGGGTTGACAATAGAAGAAAGATTAAGGCTTTGATCATAATGTGTTATAAAATCATTTTTGAGCATATAAGTAACACGTATCACGTATGAATTCACATAGATGGCATGGGCATAACAAGTATTCAAAGTATAAACACGTATGATTGCATAAGGAGTATAAATTTAGTTGGTTCATGAGGATTATTATTGTTTTTGGTTGCGAAAGGCGTGCAAGTTGTGCATCAGGCTAGAAGTGAACGAGGTAACAAGAATTAAAACATATAATAATGGAGATAACATAAAATATAGGCTTAATAAAACATTGGAGTGTTTTGGGTTGAGAAATGTCGACTATTCCAAAGTGAATCGAGATCCTTTCAAATTAGAGAAACGTGCTTTAGCCTATAGGTAAAGTGCTTTCGTCGAGAAGCAATTAACGGCACTTTACCCTTCTAGTTACTAGGCTTCTCTAACCGATCGAAAAATCAAAACTTTGGCGAGACTGAAAATCGAGGAGTGGGACTAGTTGACAAGGTGTGGGTTTCACCCCTAACTTGACAACATCGTACCCTAAGTGTGGTTGGTACTTTCCAAACGGGGAGTGAATTCTGACTCGTCGGTAAGGGTCCACTAGTGTATGAAATAGAAATTTTTCCATCAAGATGTGGATTTCACTCCTAACGCGGATTGAGAGTGATCACCAAATTGCGGGTTTCAGCCCTATTTTGGGTGAGATCGTCTCGTTTATAGTATGAGTGTCTTCAAGTCTTCAAGTGTGTAAGTTGTGTAAGTGTCTTAGGAAAGACATATTGCACATAAATTAAGACAAAAGAAATAGGAAGAAGCAAGTCGGAAGAATTAACATTTTAAGCACGAATTAAGAAGGGTCAAGTTGGACACTTAAACTATAGACTAGGTCGAACATGGCAATTCTACCTAATTCCCTATAATTATGGCTCTGATACCAATCTGTAACACCCAACCGATGGCGGAAACATCAGAGTGAGACGAACGAGATTGCTCGAGACATCATAACACTAAAGGTGACAATATTTAATTAAATAATCATTAATCAAAATGTCAAGTACAACATAATTATGATAAAATGTAAATTTAAATAAGACAAGTTCAACAAAAAAACATAATAAATACCTAGCATTCTAAGTGTGTTTCTATGCCATTCCTACTAAGTTTTCATCACATCAACATCCTCAACCTGCAACATGTTAAAAAGTATAGTTCAATACAAAGTATTGGCGAGTACACAAGTTTGAATCATAGCATAAGTAATAAAAAGAAACCGTTTACACAAATCCACATGTTAAGCTAGCATACGAATTAATGTAAACATGGCATGCGAACTACAAGTAAATCCTCAGGTGTCACCGCAAAATAGATTAAACTTAACATGACCACAAGAATACGGGCGGTGCGTTACTCCTATAGCGCTATACATGTTAGACGAAGGATCGTACGAAGTTAATGACAATTAATATCACATAAGAATGTTCCAAGTATACAAACCGGGTATCACATAACTATAGCATGTATGATGGATTGTTTGTGTGATTGCATAAAATATAAGTGGGATTTTGTGTGTTTTTGGTAGTTTAACATATTGCACCCAAAAAGTGTAAAGCATAAAAGGTGTCGAGTGTACTCACGGTTTTGCAATGTTTAAATCCGTTAAAGTGTTTGGTTGATTAGGGGACGAACACAGAGTTATCCTACACAAGGAAACATAGGTGTGTAAGTATGGGAATGACAATGGAGTTTGTTAATTTTGGAGTTTAGAGTATGCAAAAGTATATATTTCGAAAGTAATTATCTAGACATTAAAGTTCGTCTTTGACACTATAAAGCCTCGTAGGGTGTTTGTGGTTTTATGGGTCATGCCCAATAGAATCGTAACGATAGGTTAAGTCTTAGATAAGATAACCTAATATTAGGACAAGTAACCATACGGTCATTGTCCAAGGTTCGGTTATATTTATTATTTACATATATATGTTACATATTATATTATCAAGTTTATCATATAATTCATAGATTTCATGGAAGTCATAGAGGTCATACATGGAGGTAGGAGGATAACCGTCCTTAACCTCTTTCGTAAGATTCACCAATACACAAATTGTCACATGGACAATTCGGATGGTCATGAATGAAAGAAAAGAAAAATACTTCACTAAACTATGTATCGACCAAGTAAGCAAGCTAGGTGTGCCATCCAGAACATGGCAACGTTTGGGGACGTATCGTAGCCTTGTTACTCAATTGAAGGTTGAACATAGCTTAGTAGATAGAAATCATCAAGCGAGGTGGTGGATTGTAAGTAGGATAGCCAAGGCCTCCATGTAATCACACCTTTACCAAAACACAAGCCTTGTAAGCTTGGATAGTTCCAACACTTGTGGGTTAAAACCCTTAGTAAAACAACAACTTTAGAGGTATTTCTTAATTTATATGAAACAACTCTAGCTAGCTCACTAATCATGGGCTTGATTAGAGGCACAAGTAGCATAAAGTTGTTAAGAGAAAACATGCTTAGAAAAAGTTTACAAGTTTAACTTCCAAAACAGAATGTTTGGCATATAAATGGTATTGTTCCAACTTGTTTTTCCATGGAAAACCTATGGTACATCCCAAGAGGCTTATCAAACATTGTAGAGGAAGAAAACATGAAGAAAACTTGAAGTTTTTGAAGTTATGAAAAATAAAAATGAGCAGAAAGTTTTAGACACTTTTGGACCTGAAAATGGTGAGGTTTCACCTTAGTTTGCCCAAGCAAACTTTTGAAAACCTTCCTAGACGTTATCCAAGTGTTTTAGAAGAAGAAGAAAACAAGGTTTGTTTTGCAAAGGAAGTGAGTTAGAACTCACTTGCAAATTGAAGTATCATAGCAGTGAATTCTAGAGGTTTAGGGAGGTTTTGTGAAGTATTGGAGGCTTGTAAAAGTGAGCAATGTATTGGGAAAGGCTTTCATTTATAGAGCAAAGATTAGGGTTAAGTTAAGTTAGCATTTAAGATAGTTAGTGGGTAATTGTCTTGAAACAAGAAGGTTTAACTCCCCTTGACAGCTTGCGGCCGCAAGCTGTCTTTCTTTTTTTGTTATTTAATAAATACAATTGTGATTCTTTGTTTATAATTGTTATACTTTAGGTATGTTATCAGTGTGGGTTGTTTTGGAAGATTAAAACCATGTGTAAGGGTGTTACATAACCCCTAAATAAGACTTGTTAGATGGTAAGTTTTTAGTAAAACGTGACAAGTTTTATGATGCAAAAGGTGGTTTAGTCAGAGATCTACCAGTTCGTGACTTCATGCAGATCGAAAAATGTGAACCATGTGCGTATGGGAAACAACATCGTCAGCCCCACAAAACCAAGGCCATACCCTCCACTTCTCAGGTCTTAGAACTGCTCCATATGGATCTCTTCGGTCCAACAGACATCCGCAACATTGGAGGGAAGGCTTACTGTCTAGTTATTATTGATTACTACTCTCGATTCACCTGGGTTTCTTTCTCACACATAAAAGTGAAACCGCTGAGCTAGTCAAACAATTTGTCACGCTTATGGAAACCATACAGATTCTAAGGTGAAGGCTATACGGTGTGATAATGGGACGGAGTTTAAGAATCTTACCTTAAACTCCTTCTGCTCCTCCAAGGGGATTGACCGATAGTTCAGTGCTGCCAGAACTCCACAACAAAATGGGGTTGCAGAACGCAAAAATCGCACACTTATTGAGGCTGCACGCACTATGCTGGTTGAATCCGAGCTACCTCTCATCTTCTGGGCTGAAGCAATTAACACTGCATGCTATATTCAGAATCATGCCCTGATCAACAAACGCCACATGAAGACTCCATACGAAGTGGTTAAATGTCGCAAACCTTCGGTCAAGCATTTTCGCAAATTTGGATGTCCTTGTGTACTCCTGCTCATGGATGCTAAAGGAAAGTTTGAAGCACGCGGGGATCCTTTCATTTTCGTTGGTTATTCTAAAAATACGACATATCGCGTTTAGAACAAGATCAAGAAGATGGTAGTTGAATCCTACAATGTGGGCTGGCTGGAGGAAAATCCTAAGGACAAACGCATTGGTCCCGACTGGTTGTATGACTACTCCTCTTTATTTAATCATTTTGATGTGTCTTCTAATGTGCCTACAGGAAATAGTTCGAATTCTCTCATTCCAACAGTGCCCATTACCTCTGAAGATGATGCTGACGCTGGCCATGCTAAATGAGACTTTAAAGCAGCTAAGTGTGGATCCTCGTGGATTCAATGACACTGTCTCACCTTCCTCCAAAGTTTCGCATTCTCAAAACCCACCTATCTCTTCGCCTGCTCAGCCGAATCATCCTGAAGATGTGGTTTTTTTCCAGAGCCTCCTACGACAAACGAAAGCCTTCCTCCTGATGTTTTGGGTTCCTCTTTATATCCCGAGCCTACTCCCCTCAATTGTGCGGTGGATTCCTTACCACACACTTATACTGGTGCATCTATTGAGGGGGAGACATCTGGAGTTGCCTCAGCTAGTGTCACCAACTTGCAAACATAAGTTTTGTTCCCGCTACACCAATACCGCAGCGTTTACAGTGTGATCACCCGTTGAGAATATCATTGGCCTATCAACGCTGCTGTTCACACACGCAGCCAATCTGGGGATATCAATACATGTCTCTATTCTTGCTTTATTTCCCAAATTAAACCTAAAAGTATTGATGTTGCCTTGCAGGAACCAGGATGGGTTGATGCCATGCACGAGGAACTTAATCAATTTGAAAAGCTTGGTGTTTTGCAATTGGTGAAGCTGCCTCAGGGAAAGCTTGGTGTCGTTTTGCTAAGGAGTTCTGGCTGCCCTATACTGAAGGCGTATTCCCTTTTCTTCACAGAAAAAGATAAACATTTGATTTTGAATTCAGATCCATTGTCACTTCTGACTGATTTGACCTTCAGTTTGATCACATTTTTTATCATGGAAATGAAGGCCTTGAGAGTGGAGGCGGTCTCGCTTTTGGCTTCAAGAAAATACACCCATGAAAAACCAGAAAAGTCATCTGTCATCACCAAGCAATGTGATCTTTCAGCCAAACTTTTAACACTAATAGGACCGAAAAGATCCATATGCAGCAATTGCAATGGTGCGGTTATCGTATTCACTTCTTTGGATTTGTGCGGCATTTTGTGTTGCTTGCCTTGTGCGCATGTGATACATTTTTCTGAAAATGGAAATTCTTTTATAGGCAAACCTCTGACTAAATTTAACTTAGAGAGTTTATTCATATTTTTGAAGTTCACATGCCCCAACCGCATGTGCCAAGCAGTGATTCCGATTCTAACATATGCTCATTGGATTTTGCTTTTTTCAAATTGAGAACGTAGGTGTTGTTTTGACGAGGAGCTGTGAGCATAATCATTACGGAAGGAACAGAGTATTCGGGCTTGAGAAACAGGCATTCCACGTCGTTAAACAGCACCGATATTCCTTTATCGCGGACTTGTGATACCTCATGAGATTGTAACACAATTCTGGTACATAATTGACGTTCTCCAATGTAAGTGCTTCAGATACAACGTCTCCCATTCCAACAATCTTCCCTCCCTTTTCATCTCTGGCAAAAGATATGAAGTCACCGTCGGTGAATCGAAAGCTCTTCAGGAGTTCCTTCAATCCAGTCATATGCCTTAAGCATCCACTGTCCACGTGCCAAATGTATTCCATGAGCATCCGAAGCCATTTTTGCAATTTATATAACAACAAACAAAAATATATACAAGTTAGTTAGTTTTCGGAACCCAGACTTGCTTCAAGTTTAATCTATCATGATTTTGAACGAGAATATCTTCTTTTCTTTTCCAACATCATGTTGAATAAACTATGTATTTGACTGATTTCTAAATATTATCAAATTGCTCGGTGAAATATTTGACAAAATCTTGTTGATGTTCAAAAAATTTCTTGCTCTTGCAATGTTTCACTGTATCTCCTAGATGACCACACGGAAAACATTGCTTGCAATTTGCTCTTTTCTTTTTGGTAGACGCAGCGTGTGAAGATGATGTATGTGATGAGAGTCTTGAGCTGCTTGAAGCGTTGTCTGATGATGCAATGTAGCTTGAACATTCGACTTTCTTCCTATTCTCTTGTCAATGCGGTTTTCATCATCTGAGCAACCTTCTTCATTGTCGGTGTCTAATGAAAAGTCTGATTTTTGTCTTTACTTGATTCATTTAAACCTGATCCTTAAAAGAGCTGAAATCTTCTCCATCATCTTCTGAAATGTTGCGGTGAATGAGTCCTTGTTGCTGCTGTCTTCATTGATTTCCATTTTTGTCTCTGATTTACCTATGTGAGATGGAACAAATTCTGGAATTTCCTCGGTGAGGATTTTCCCAAATCTGTTTTGTTTAATTCAGGAACAAACACAAGAGGTTCACACACAACATTTTCATCACAAAAAGTAGAATTTAAGTCATGACGTTCAACCACTACATTCTCGTGGTTGTGGATCTTAAATGTAGACACATGGCCACTACAGTCATGCTGAATATTAAATTTAGGCACACGGCCATTACAGTCATCCATCCTAGTCAAACTATTACAGTCATCTGGAATAGAAATACTGTTTTTCTAAATTACAATTCCAGGCGAGGTTAATGGTGAAATAACTGTCGCCCGAATATCCTATCCCTATTTTCGATCCTCCACTGTCATCATCCTCATCGCACACCTCTTCTTTACGCTCAAACACATCTGCATTCCTTTCAGAAATGTTAGTATGTTTGTCATTTTCGTAAGAGACATTTTGAGCAAAAAGATCATTTTATCAATTAAATCATTTTTAGGATGAGGAGATTGCATAGGTACATAGTTTTTCCAGTGCGGAGGAGGAAAGATTTTTCTTTCGTTTCCGAGCTTATCCTTGTATCCAATCCCATCCTTCACGAATGTCGGTCGTTGGCAATTTTCAATGTCAACCAGTGCCTTTTGACTAATTTTCCATTCATCGATCGTGATTTGCAATCTATTTTTTTCATTTTGAGATTTTTCTAATATGTCGTTAAATCATTTATGATAAAATCTTAACTAAAAACGAATTCTTTTAATGTCTGCATTTCAGCTAAAGTTGAATTGAACTTTCTCTTTTATGAAGCCTCATTTTCTTTTAGTTCTTTGTTAAATTGCAAAACCTTTTCTTTTTTCTCTAATCAGGTCATGGTTAAGTGATTTGAAATGTGCCACGACGTTCAAACATGGTTAGGAGCACTGTTTTGCTTTAAATTCATATGGTATATTGTTTACCAAATCCTTATCCTCTTTTTCTTATGCAGATTCAGCTTTCATGGTGGCTGCAGGAGCTTCAGCTTTCTCATGATGCTGCTAGTTACTTCTGAGGCTTTCTTCTTCGGTTCAGGCTTCTCAGCTTCTTTCTTTTCCTTATCTGTTGATGGTTCAGTAGGAGCGACTATGCTCTTCAAACCTTTATCTATAACTTTGTCGCCCTTAGGAATTCCTACAGCTTGTTTCTTAACACAGTTTGATGAAGATGAGACTGATCTAGCAGAGATATTAGCCATAAGAACCTTGTTGACTTCTTCCTTTGCCTCAGCAATTTCCTTAGCCCAATCATAATCTTCTACCACCAGTGCTTTTAGGGTGATATCAGCAGCATTCTCATTTCCCTCAATAGCGATTGGCCTTCTTGCTGTGACAATCTCTGCATTCTTGTTCTTCAACAATGGGCAATCTCTCTTGAAGTGACCCAAATTCTTGCAATTGTAGCATCGAAACTTTGACTTGTCGAAACCGGCTTTTCCGAGAGACAATCTTTCTCCTGTCTTGTCTTGAAACTTCTTCAGCCTTATGGTGATCATAGTCATCTCCCATTTCAGATCCATTTCTTCCATATCATCTGGATTAACTTTGTACATGTCTTCAGCTGAAAGAAAATCCCATTTCAGTTCACCTGACATAAGAAAATCCCATTTCAGTTCATAGCTGCTGAGGAATGTGTTAAACAGTGCAACATGTTCAGTCGAGATCTTTAGTCGAGATTGTTGGATTGTGGAGCCTTAGTAGAGTTTGCGGAAGCGTTGAAGTAAGAGGCACGGGCACTTTGAGAGCTTGAGCCCCCGGAGACTATGGGGCAATGAATGCCATGTTCTTGGGCATAATAGCAGCAGCGGATTGAGCAGACTTTTGTTTTGAGTATTCTGTTTGGTTCATCTCTCTTTTGAGCACATCCATTTCGAAAGCCTTTAGAGTGTTGATCAATTCCAAAAGGGTAACTGGAGTCGTACTGGTTAGGAAGGTTCTTTTGATCATCATGCATTGTAAGCTCCATTCTTTTGGAAGACAGTCCAAAAGCTTTTTGATTGAAGCATAGTTGGCAACAGGATTACCAACTTTTTTCATTTTTGTTAACACGTTTAGAAAGCAGCTAATGTAATCTAACAAACTTTCACCCCGAACACTTCCAAACATGTTGTATTCTTTCTAAACCATATCTCTCTTGTTATCCATCAGTTCTTCATTGCCTTCATAGTGATCAATAAGAGCCAACCATAGTTCATGAGCCGAGGTGTATTCCTGATACAAGTTCTTGTCATCCTTTAATAGAACCATTGTTAGAGCAGCGTCAGCCCTACGGTCATGTTGGATGAGTGCCCTATCTTCATCGGTGAAGGTTTGGGTATCTTCTTTGATTGTACAAACATCATCACGAATTACCATACGAACATGGGGTCCTACAGTGACAAACATCCATTGAGTATAGTCCATATACTTAAAGAATGACTTGATTAAGTTCATCCAGCTACTGAAATCTTCAGATCCCTTCAATTTAGGAGGCCTAGTTGTAGTTCTAGTTTCGAGTTCGGCTTGAGCAATCAGATTCAGTTGGTTAAGTGACATTTTGGTTTGATATTAGGTTCAAATTTCTTACCAGGGATTAAATACGTTTGATTTTAAGGTTCTGGGCACATTTTCGCTGGTTAAAGTTAATTGTGTTGAGACTTCCTAAGCTCTTGGACTGGCGACAATAGCTAATTACGCCGATAGCTAAATCCGCTGAGACTTCCTAAGCTCCTTGACCGGCGACAATATCTAAATCCGCTGGCAAGAACAAAACATGCATAAGTTTTGCTAATTATGCCGATCGCCATCAAGTCGTTGTGAATCTTTATCACTGACTTCGAAGTCGCCTTCGATTAAATATGCTGGTACTATTTCATAGTGATTTAACAATTACGCTAGTATATTGTCGGCGTAGTTGTTAAATACGCGATCGTCAAGTTAAAAACGTGTTCAGAATTATCTACACTGACTTCAAATTAAATACCCCCAGCAGGGTTTAAGTATGAACAAAAACCCTCGAATCACTTAAAAACGACTCAAAATTCATGTTTCTCTGTATCAAAAAGACCCAAATGTTCACAAAACGCTGATTAACAACAAACCCAATGATTGATCCTGCTTGATCTGCAATCGCTTCAAGTGGTGCTTCAGTTTGATTAATAATAGCTTCACTTGATTTTGGGTCTTCCATCGTACTTCATATGTGGGTGAAGTCGGAGGTCGTGGAATAACTTGAATATTTGAATCGGAGGATGGATCTTTGGCTTGAGGAGAGTATGATTGCGGCTCCGTAGACTTCTTAGCAGCTTTCTTCTTTCTGGATTTAACCTTTTCATTTTGTATGTCGATTTGAGCATAATCTCCATCATTTCTATCTTTTGTTCTCTTGCTTTCTTGACAGCTCGCTGAAAAAGCATGCCTTCTCCAGGTATTCGCTTCCTACGCTAACGTGTATCTTGTTCCCATAAAGAATATTCAGATCAGAGAGGCTGAACATGAATACATCCATTGGATCCAGAATGCGGATATCTTCGTTTGAGTTAGATCAGATGATTGCTTCACCTGTTTTACCATCATAGAACCATTTGTTGAAATTGGTGAGAGTGACAGGTTGCTCGTGAGGAAGTTTCACTCTGGTGACCACTTTGGATGGATGATTACCCACGTCACTCTACCCTTTCCTGTAATTGGGTCTTTGGTTGTTTTTGATACGCGTCTCCTTAGGTGTTGGGTTTGAAGACCGTGTATCCACGGACGCATTCTCTAAGAATTAGCCTTACAAAGTCACCGCCAATGCTATTGTTGGAAGGATTTATCATATTGTGCTTGCTCAACTCTCGTATATCCCATGTGGTTAGACTTTACATGTCATTTCCCTTTCGAAAGTACTAGATTACACCTCCTATTTGCTTCACAACAAACCACCCAGTTAGATTGTAGTGCTTCTAGCTGATGATTCGGTCGGTGACCTTTGTTTTCTCAGCTGTTATGACCTGATAGAAATCTAGCATTTTTGCTCTTTCCTTCTTTAATCACTCAGGATGTTGAGGCTCAAACTCATCTCCTACATCAGTTTCATCCATCACAGCATCCTCCAAACCCCACTCGAGGAATTTTTCTAGCATTTCAATCCGCTCAACCTCTTCCTCTTCATTATCTCCATCAATACTTACATCAACAACATAATCGAGTCGTTTCTTTTTCTTTTCTGCTATCTCAGCCTTGCGTTTCTCTTCCCTTTCTATGAAACTGTCAAAATTAAGATATCTTCACTTGTGTATTTTGGTTCTCGATTTGCTGAAGTGTACAGATCGATACCATCTCGTGCAATTTCTCCAACCCCCTTCTTGAAACTTTATGAACTCAGTTTTCTTAAACACGTAAGCAGTTCCATGTTTTTCTTTCTTTGTTCCTTCAGCTTCTCTCGGAGCACGTTTGTGTCATTAACCTGATTCTTCAAAAGACAAAACTCCTTAGTAGGAAACTTCCCAATTTCTTTCCATAGATGATCGTAAAGCTATTGGAATGGACGAGGTCTTGTTGGAACTCGTTGTGGCGGTACTTGAGTGGTTGAGGTCGGTTTCTTGTGTTCAAGGGATTTGCTTGAAGTATCTTCTGTAGGATCAGCAATTAGGCTTTCAACAAACTGATCCAGTTGTTCCTACTCTGATGTCACCACAACAGGTGTTTCTGACTCAGTCATTTCTCTCCTTTTTAGCCTTCTTTCTCTTTTCTCGGCATCTTTGACTGCATGAATGGCTTGCATTTGTCCAATTGTTCTTGAGTTAACCCAGCGTGAATGCTGTCACCCATAATCTACTCTGGGTTTGAGGAGTCTTTCTTGCTTTTATTCTTTGAGGGTTCTCCTTCTACCACTTTCTTCCTTTATCTTTCTGTTTGCATACTAGCGGTGTTTCCTCTTCAACTTCTACTTCTTCCTCTTCAGCACTTGTTTTTCTTGTCTTTCTCGTGCTTGCATTACACCCTCTCGATATTTGTTCTAAGCAGCAAGAATGAGTGGAAGTCTTTATTTCCTGTACATCCATTGATGTAACAATACCCACTGCTCTATCTTCAGCTCAGTAAGTTGTCTACCTTGAGGCAACTGAAATTGGTACATATTTCCATCATGAGGCAGGTTCTTGTACTGATCGTCGATAAGCAGTTGTACGAATCTTGGATACATGACCCATGCACCTTTGTTTACATTGTCACTGACCATTCCAGATTGAGACCGTCGAGCCCACCTTTCTGTGACAGATGCTCATGCAAAATGTGTGTAAGATGAATCTCCAATCTTTTGTTAGGCAAGTCTTCTTTATCTCGTTCTTTCCTTGAAATTCACCGAGATAGTTCATTCAACGGAATCCTTCTAGCACTGCCTCTTTACTCAGCTTCATTGGGTCACTTGATTTGTCTCCGAGGCTGAGAAATTTTGGTATTCGTTCTTCTGTCACCTTTATTCTTTGTTTCGTACCGTTGTTGTGATATGCTTGACTTAATTTATCGTTTTCACTTTTGCTGTTCTCCATAATTCTTCTATGTGAATGCAGTAGATCTTCGGATTTGCTTGAACAGCGTCACTAATATCGCTTCTGGACAACCAGTTCATTACATCTTCAAAGTCGGGCTCTGGAGGAACTAGTGTAATGGGCTGATTGTGCTTTCTCGTTCCATCCCTGATCATCTGTTGAGCCATTTTGAGACATGGAAAGAGTCAAGTGAGATTCGGGTTTCGAAACACAATTGTTAGTTAGTTAAGATATATACACGGTATTTATATAAATATAAAAACAAAACTATATAAAAGTATTTACAAAAACATTTTCATAAATATAAATAATAAAAATTATATAAAACTGAAAAGTAAATAATATTTAACATAAGTATTTTAATGATGCTAGAATTAAATATTAAAATAAAAAGAAATATTAATCCGCTGGAATTTCTGCTGTTAAATGCGCTGGTAGCCTAGATTATATACCCCGGTCATTAGACACATATACGCTGAACAAAGTAATATTTACGTTGGATATAACTTATTTATGTTGATAACATGTCGCATATTTAAGTTTTGTTTCGAGACAACACTCAGCATAGATGTTCATCTTCGCTGAATGACCGGCGTATTAGTCAACTACAATGGTTGCTCGAACTCCCGTCCAAGACTTAAATCCACTACCCGTTGTTCAAGGATTAGTATGCTGCCTTCAACATAAATACGCCACATTCAAATTAAATCCGTTGGATTCAAAAGTTTCTTCGTAAACCCTTTCAAAACCCTTGAAACCCGATTCAAACCATGCCATTGACTGTCTATGACATGTACACATTTTCTATGATATGGGCACTAAACAATCGATTCAAAAACATGGAAAACATACCGATATCAGACGCTAAGTTGTTCGGCTTTTCATATTTTGAAGTGTTTTTGTTGATTGTTTGAATGGTGAAGAAGATGAATGTAGGAGAAGAGTTATAGAATAAGTGAACAGTGTAGATTATATAAATATACTAAAGTATCTTCCAGCGTATTTATTAAATACAAATAAATACGTTGGAAAGATAAATACACCGCTTACGTTGATTTGGAAGGTTTCTTTAAAGTTAAAAAGTCCAAATCAAATACGCTCGAAAATCTTAAACTTTCTCGAAAAACGTGTCCTTTTTAGCTAAGAATAGTGAAAAAACTGAGAATAAGTTTAAGAAAATCAAAATTTTCAATTTGGACACCGAAATTCATTTTTAGAACCGCGAAGCTTCCTTTTTCATAGTTTTCTTTTGTTTAAAGCTCCGTGACGTTCCTGCAAAAGATCATACTGGCAACACTTGTCAGTTTATAATTTTAAAATTTTGAATAACCGAGGCACAAGAATAACTGTCAGTATGTTTGTCCTCTTAAATCCATGCATCCTTCTTTCAACTTGCTATCAGTGAGCGTTTTATGATGTTGTAGTAATATTGACAAAAATTGCGATGGCCCCAACTCAAGCTAGATGGTAAGAATGTTGTGCCCGCGAGTCCTACGTCAGGACATACCCCTGCAATCAAAGTATGCACAAAGATTCCTCATAGCAGGTGATTATATTGACTTCATTCGTTTGTTTTCCAACGATAGTCAATTGATCATCAGGTCAGTACTTTCGTACAGCATAGAGACCAATGTCTAACGAGGGCTAAGACAAATACCACAAACGGTACAATTTATGCACTTGAATGACTCTCTATGAGAACTTCTTCAGTGTAAGGTTTTGGCCACATTGGCTCTTTTGAAAAGATATCATAATTGTGTCTAGGTCAGCATATATCTAGATGCAGCAGAAGAGCAATTATGATATCCCCGAATGATTAGTCAATATAAAGACCCGAAATCTCAGACTTTTGCAATCTATCACCTCAAGATTTAAGACCAGTAAGCCATATGCCGCAAGGTGTTACCCGTAAGTTGCACAACATTGTGGGTATCCGGAATTCTTGTGTAAGCATTAACTTTTGTCGCCTAATGGCCATTTACTCGATGGTATTGCTGAATCTACTTACACGTCGTTGCTTGGTACCTCGATTTTCCGTGATTAGCATCTTGACTTTCTTTTCTTGTTTGTTTCAAACAAAAAGACAAGGTGTTAGTAGTTTTCTATCATTTCTTTAATAATAGGTGTCAAACAGGAGATCAAAGTATTTTCTAGATATCTTCCCCCGTAAATTTTATTTTCGAATGTCCATTGCCTGAAGATGAATTTATAATTTTGTAGAAAATATTTTTAGTGGGCACATTTTTAAGATACTCATTTGTTTTGAAAAGTGGGTTGTTGTTTTTTTTAAGTAAGTAGGTTACGAAGACGCAATTTATTTCCTCTCAAGGAAATTGATCATTTCCAACCAGGTTACCAACTGGTTGAAATGGATTTTGTCAAAAGCTTTCTTGAAAATATCGGCTTCCTGTTGCGTAGTATCCACATGAACCACTTGAATGTATTCTTTCTCATACGTATCTCGGATCAAATGAATGCGAATTTCGATGTGCTTTGTTCTGGAGTGGTGGATTGGATTCTTCACAATTCCTAGACATGCCTATTGTCAATGAATATTGAAGTCTTCATGATGTTAATCCCCTAATCCAGCAACTGATTTTGTATCCAAAGGACTTGTGAGCAGCAATTGTAAGCCGTCGTATATTCAGCTTGAGTAGTAGACGTGGAAACTATGGTCTGCTTCTTGCTTTGCCACGATATAAGCCAATTTCCAGAGAATTGGCAACCTCTTGAAATTGACTTTCTATCACCCTTGCAACCTGGATGATCACTGTCAGAATAAGCAATTAAATCAAAGTTACTATCTTTTGGATACCAAAGCCCAAGCTTGGGCGTTCCTTTCAAATAGCGGAAGATTCTTTTGACTGCCGTTTCATGAGATTCTTTGGATTCATCTGAAAACGTGCACAGATGCAGACAGCCCACATTATGCAGGCCTACTTGCGGTTAGATACATCAACGAGCCTATCATTGAGCTGTAGAAAGACTTGTTCACAGGCTTTCCTTGAGGATCAGGAGTGAGTTCAGTTTGAGCTACAAATGGTGTGCTGGTGGTTTTGCAGTCGTTCATGCTGTACTGAGCGAGAATATCCCTGGTGTACTTTTCTTAATGAACGAGGATACCATCTTCTCATTGCATTACCTCCAATTCCATGAAAAACATGAGCTCCCCCATCAAGCTCATTTTGAACTTTGCCTTCATTACCTTCTCGAATTCCTTGCATAGCACCTCATCGGTTGACCCAAAAATAATATCGTCCACATAAATCTGAACCAGTACCACATTATCTCCGGTCCTTTTCGTGAAGAGAGTCATGTTGATTTACCTCTTGTGTATCCACATTCCGAAAGATATGTTGACAGAGTTTCATACTAGGCTCGACGAGCTTGATGAAGACCATAGAGAGCTTTGTTAAGTTTATAGTATCGTCTAGGGAAATATGGATCTTCAAAGCCAGGAGGCTGACAAACATAGACTTCCTATTTCACCTTTCCATATAGAAAAGCACTCTTCACGTCCATCTGAAACACCTTGAAGTTTTTGTACGAAGCATATGCCAAGAATATTCTAATAGCCTCTAAACGTGCTACCGGAGCAAAAAGTTCTTCATAGTTAATCCCTTCCTCCTGTCGAAACCCTTGAACGACTAATCTTGCCTTGTTCTTGATGACTACACCACGATCATCCATTTTGTTACGGAATACCCACTTGGTGCCAATGGGATACTTTCCATCTGGTAGATCAACGAGTTCCCAAATTTAGGCTTACGAAACTGAGATAACTCTTTCTCATTGCATGCACCTAGCTAGAATCCTGAATAGCTTCTTCGATGTCACTTGGCATGGACTGCGAAAGAAATGAGCATACAATCCTTTGTTGTTGGTATATGTTTGTCCACGAGTTCGTACTCCATCTTCCACAGGACCAATGACATTTTCAATGGATGATTTCGATTTGTCCTGTAACCTACGTTGGTGTGGGTCTCAATTTGTTGAGGTAGATTAGTGAAATGTTCGTCGACATAGATAATTGGAGGCATGTCTTCTTTAGTTGGTTCATCCACATTCGGCTATGAAGAAGAAGTATCATTTGCAGATGCATTCTCAGCCGAAGTGTCACCATTAACTTCTTTAATAGGAAGGATTCGATTGGCTAAAACTAAGGTGAAGTGAGATGTGAAAGGGGTGAAGCCAATGTCTGAAAGATCAAACAATGGTTCTATAGCGTCGTTTATGTAGATTCGGTTTCAGTGAGTGGTTCAGGAATGTCGAAAGTGTTGAAAACAACATCTATATCGTAAAACAAAGTTCGAGAATTTCCATGTTGGTGGAGTTTCCTTCTTGAAAGACAACATAGCATGATTCAAGCACCATCTTGGTTCATTTGTTGTAAACACGATAAGCCTTCCGAGTAGATCAGTATCCCATGAAGTAGCACACATCACCAACTGCTTCAAACTTGATAACATTGTCTTCAGTGTTGAGGAGTGTACAAGAACATCCAAACGATCTAAATAAATCTATCACAGGCTTTCTTTTGAAAAGAAGTTCACATGCGGTTTTTCCATGAGGTTTAACGATGAGAACTCGATTCAAAACATAGCATGTTGTGTTGACTGCTTCTTCCCAGAAGATGATAGGAAGCTTGGAGTCTACGAGCATAGTTTGAGCAACTTCAATGAGTGTTCTATTCTTCCATTCTGCTACGCCGTTTTGCTGAGGAGTTCTGGCTACAGTATACTGAAGGCGTATTCCTTTTTCTTCGTAGAAAGATATAAACGTTTGATTTTTGAATTCAATCCATTGTCACTTCCGACTGATTTGACCTTCAGTTTGATCACATTTTTTATCATGGAAATGAAGGTCTTGAGAGTGGAGGCGGTCTTGCTTTTGGCTTCAAGAAAATACACCCATAAAAACCGAAAAAGCCATATGTAATCACCAAGCAATACGATCTTTTAGCCAGACTTTTAACAATAATAGGACCGAAAAGATCCATATGCAGCAAATGCAATGGTGCGGTCATCGTATTCACTGCTTTGGATTTGTGCGGCTTTTTGTGTTGCTTGCCTTGTGCGCATGCGATACATTTTTCTGAAAATGGAAATTCTTTTATAGGTAAACCTCTCACTAAATTTAACTTAGAGAGATTGTTCATATTTTTGAAGTTCACATGCCCCAACCACCTATGCCAAGCAGTGATTCCGATTCAATCGCTTTTGAGATCTGACACGTCATATGCTTATTGGATTTTGCGTTTTTCATATTGAGAACGTTGGTGTTGTTTTGACGAGGAGCTGTAAGCATAATCATTACGGTAGGAACGGAGTATTCGGGCTTGAGAAATAGGCATTCGACGTCGTTGAACAGCACCGCTATTCCTTTGTCGCAGACTTGTGGATATGCTCATGAGATTGTAAGTGCTTCAGATACAACTTCTCCCATTCCAACAATCTTCCCTCCCTTTTCATCTCCGGCAAAAGATACGAAGTCACCGTCGATGAATCGAAAGTTCTTCAGGAGTTCCTTCAATCCGGTCATATGCCTTAAGCATCCACTGTCCATGTGCCAAATGTATTCCATGAGCATTCGAAGCCATTTTTGCAATTTATTCTCTTATACAACAACAAACAAAAATATATACAACTTAGTTAGTTTTCGGAACCCAGACTTGCTTCAAGTTTAATCTATCATGATTTTGAACAAGAATATCTTCTTTTCTTTTCCAACAGCATGTTGAATAAACTATGTATTTGACTGATTTCTAAAAATTATCAAATTTCTCGGTGAAACTTTTGACAAAATCTTGTTTATGTTCAGAAAAATTCTTGCTCTTGCAATGTTTCACCGTATCTCCTAAATGAGCACAGAGAAAACATTGCTTGCAATTTGCTGTTTTCTTTTTGGTGGACACCGCGTGTGAAGTGATGTATCTGATGAGAGTCTTGAGCTGCATGAAGCGTTGTCTGATGATGCAATGTAGCTTGAACATTCAGACTTTCTTCCTTTCTTCATTCTCTTGTCAATGCGGTTTTCATCATCTGAGCAACCTTCGTCATTGTCGGTGTCTAATGAAAAGTCTGATTCTTGTCTTTACTTGATTCATTTAAACCGAGATCATTAAAAGAGCTGAAATCTTCTCCATCATCTTCTGAAGTTGCGGTGAATGAGTCCTTGTTACTGCTGTCTTTATTGATTTCCATTTCTGTCTCTAATATACCTGTGTGAGATGGAACAAATTCTGGAATTTCCTCGGTGAGGAATTTCCCAAATCTGTTTTGTTTTAATTCAGGAACTAACACAAGAGGTTCACACACAACAATTTCATCACAAAAAGCAGAATTTAAGTCATGACGTTCAACCACTACATTCTCGTGGTTGTGGATCTTAAATTTAGGCACATGGCCACTACAGTCATGCTGAATCTTAAATTTAGGGACACGACCATTACAGTAATCCATCCTAGTCAAACTATTACAGTCATCCGGAATACAAGTACTGTTTTTCTAAATTACAATTCCAGGCGGGGTTAACGGTGAAATAACTGTCGCCCGAATATCCTAACCCTATTTCGATCCTCCACAGTCATCATCCTCATCGCAAACCTCTTCTTTATGCTCAAACACATCTTCATTCCTTTCAGAAATGTTGTATGCTTGTCATTTTCGTAAGAGACATTTTGAGCAAAAAGATCATTTTTATCAATTAAATCATTTTTAGGATAAGCAGATGGCATAGGTACATAGTTTTTCCTGTGCGGAGGAGGAAAGATTTTTGTTTCGTTTCTGAGCTTATCCTTGTATCCAATCCCATCCTTCACGAATGTCGGTCGTTGGCAATTTTCAATGTCAACCAGTGCCTTTTGACTAATTTTCCATTTATCGATCGTGATTTGCAATATATTGTTTTCATTTTGAGATTTTTCTAATCTGTCGTTAAATCATTTATGATAAAATCTTTTCTAAAAATGAATTCTTTTAATGTCTGCATTTCAACTTTCTCTGAGATGAAGCTTCATTTTCTTTCATTTCTTTGTTAAATGCAAAACCTGATCTTTTTTGTGATATCCCGGGTTTTTTCGGATAAACTATACGTGACACTTGTTGAATAATATGCGTGCTAAGTATTAAACATGAATGAATACGTGATGAGTGTTTATGTGATTGTTTAGTTATTAAGTAATTATTGTAAATATGCACACAAACCGAACCCTTTGTGAAACTAGGAAACTTGGAACCCAAGATTCTCGGCCACAATACACAAACCCAACCGTAACCTTAATCTCTCGGCCGCAAGACCCAAACCCAAACCAAGCCAACCCAAGTCCCTCGGCCACGAGTGTTTATCTAAAACCGCAACCCTCATCTCTCTCCTTGCCTATATATATCAACAATGCATGCTCAATTCAGAATACACAAAACCCTAGACCAAAACTGCCGTCGGCAGCTCCCTTTCCTCCTCCTAACCGATCGAGATCAGCTCTTTTGTTCATCTTTTCAGTCGCAAACAAACTGCCTTACCCTCATCATCATCTCGGTCGCAGCAAGCAACAGTTTTTCTGTTCTTTTCTTTCGGTCGCAGCAGCAATCATCGACATCTTCAGTCTCGGTCGCAACTATCCAGGATCACCGGTTCCTTAACATACTCACGGTTCGATTTCCTTATCATTAAAAGTCTAGAATTTATCATATGTTACTGGATCATAGTCGGATATACGTGTCTTGAATGTCTAGTTGTTTCGGATAAATATGCATGTTTGAATGTCTAGTTGTTTCGGACATATGCTTGAATGATTCATTGTCTCGGACATATGCTTGAATGAATTGTTGTCTCGGACATATGATTAATTGATTAGTTGCCTTCGGATTATATGTGCTTGCAAGTAATCGGCTGAATTGATTGTGTGGGTATACATGACTGTTTTCGGAATCAATAGCTTACAACTGTGATTTGTTTATAAAGATTATAGTTATTGAGTAGGGCTTGCATGGATAAGTCGTTAGTAGTAAACTAGGATCAAAAAATCGGTTTTTGCTCGCTTAGGTCGATCAATAGGAACGGTGTAGATAAGTTGTAATAACAATAATGCTGAAACAGGATGCTGAGTCATAGTTACAGCCGACTTCATCAGGCTGTAACTTGGTCGTTAGTTGTCGAAAAACGGATTTTCTGATGTCTAGAACGTAGAGATTTAAATAAGGAATCTAATGGCGCTGGATTCATAATTTTCTGAAATCGTTTGATATTTTTAAAGGGCTAAACAAGTTCAGTAGGTAAAGCTGTTAAAATTCTGGAATTTTGTTGGTTGTTTATCAAGCTAGATTTTAAAATCAGTAGAGAGTTGAGTCATGATTTTTGTACAGAAACTAGGTATAGAAATTTCCGGGCAACTCCAACTGGAATTTTGTTAATCGGACGATCAGTGATTTTTAAATAAATTCTTCCGTGGACTGCAGTCAGAAAGCGGTAAATCTGACTGCAGCTTAGTGAATTAATATTTATGGTTAATTGGTAAAGATTTAGGACTTGGAAAAATTATATAAATTTCTATGGTATAAATGTCAACTACTGCAAAAATATGGGAATTTTTGGAATGTTAGAACTATTTTATAAAAATCCTAGAAAACAGCTGAATAATTGAGTGTTAAGCAGAAAGTTGTTAACTTGTGATTTTATGCATTAAAGTGTTGCATGGATTTGGAATATGTTCATGATAAGTTGTTTGATTACTATGATCACATGAGAATACTTGCATGCATGTTTGAGTGTTGGATATGTTGTTTGTGCGTATCACATTGTGAGTAAATTGAGTGTGGAATTTGTATTGGTGTGATTACACACCGACGTGGAATTAATTGGTTTGTTAGGACGCAACTAGCGGTCCCATTCCTTATAACATCTTTGCCACACTAACCGAGCAAATAAAGGTGAGTTCACGGCCCCTAACTTTATCCGGTTTTTAAACAACAGGGGGAGAAACATGTATACACTCTCAAACTCAATCTCTTTACGTTATACGAATTTAACGTCACATAACTATACGGTAACTAAGTTAATGTTAATGTAATGTTATGGGCACTAAGCAGCTTTATCACTTAAGTCCTCGACAATCTCCTCGGATCGTTAGTATTTGGGTTAAATAGCGGGGGAATTATAAGTAGTACTACTGGGTCTGACGAGCCCCATCCGAGCTAGTCGCGCTAGCCGACCGGGTATGGTCAACGGGTGTATGATTGGCCTAACACCGCCATGGTCATGTGATAGGCCTGGCAAAACGGAGGCACAACAGTCAGCTTCGATCGCGAACACTTAGTGACATGACTTTAGGTTAGCTACCTATATACATTAATATTGAACTTAATTACGGATCAACTTAATATTCCGGGTTTGGAATATTGGAAACATCAACTTATTATCCCGGGTTGGGGATAATGGAAACAACAACTGAATATTCCGGGTTTGGAATATTGGAAGCAACAACTTATTATTCCGGGACTGGAATAATGGAACTGATATGTTATCCCGGTTGGGGATAACGGAGTAACAAACTAAAACCGAACAACGAATTTATGAAAACCTGTGAACTCACTCATCTTTAATGTTGACACTTGTTTCTTTACATGTTTCTCAGGACGCTAGGAGCTCTAGGTGCACGCACATGCATTGAAAAAGACATCTTTATCGAGTCTCATTTATTAATATTGTTTTGGGATTTTTCATTTGTTTTGGCGTTTGTGTTGGCGCCCGCATCATTACTTATTTATGCTTCCGCTCAAATTTAAAACTAATGCTCTACTAAATATTGGTAATTGATATAAAATCTAAAATGAACGATTTTGGAAAACGTATTATCAAACCATGTAGAGTCGTTCGACGTACTAGTGTTTCAGATTCTGGTTTGTTCACACGCCTCGCGGAAGAACTCCGCAAGTGGAAATTTGAGGGTGTGACAGATTGGTATCAGAGCCACTAGCTATAGAGAACCAGGTTTGCATTAGAAGTAGACCTAAACTATAGCTGATATCACGACACTAGACTTAGTTTGGCACCGAATTATTATATCTTGTTATGCAATATGCTACAATCGTGTTTGGTAGGTTATACCTTCATAATAAGAAATGAAAACAACTCGTAACTAACTACACGACCTAACAGGCAATGTATCATCCTCATCGTCATCATCGTCCGACAGACTTACGCCACCAAGAGCACCAGGAAAGGCACCAATGGTGGAACCCATACCACCTTATGGCGTGGAGACACGCTCAGCAGCGAGGAAAAGGCTCGCTCTGGGGGAGGAGTCGTCGTTGCGCCCAACTATTGCTGTACCGGTTGAACCGGTTAATCCTGTAGAAATAGGACTTGACATGCTTAGAATCCTGGTACATGCACAACAAAAACAGTTAGAAAGAATGCAGGAAACCATCTTAGCACAAGGATGGATGATCCGACACCTTACGGGAAAGACCGACTCGCTCGAGGAAGAGCATCGTACGAGTAAGATAGCTCGTAAACACCATAGCCAGAGATCTGCGTGCGGAGCAGATAAGAGCTGACTGGCTTGAGGACAGAGTCCTGGAAAATAGTTGGAACATTCAGGAACTGCAAAATCAAGCACTTGAACCAGCACCTGCCCCTCCAGTGCCGGTAGAAGAGGATCCAGAGGAGGATCCTGAAGAGGATCCGGAGGAGGACCCAGCTGAGGAAGCTGGAAATGCCGCACAGGATGACGGCAACGATAGTGACTTGGGGGATGGAGATGTAGACGACTGACACGTCTCGTTTATATTATTTGTTTTCCTTCAGTTTATTATTTTCCACTTGTGTTTAAACTTGAGACTTTATAGTAAATTCGTATGTTTGATTTGCACTTTTGTAAGACGTTGAGATTTCAGTTAATCAAGTATTTCTTTTGACTATTTAACATATTGAGTTGACAATAACTAAATAATTATTAAAGTACGAAGTAGGATAACTATATTGGACATATAGACTTATCGGGGTGTGTTTGTGTTGTGTTTCGAAGATCTAAATGGCGACTGGAAGACGTGGAAACCTTAACTTGACGCCCGAAGAGCTAGCTGCCATGATTCAGGAGCATGTGAACGCAGCATTAGCGGGTGTTCAGAACCAGCCGGCAGGTAACCATTATTAAGTTTTCGCGTGAAAATCTAATAGTGAGGCTAGAACAATTCCTTGCTGACTTCCTGTTCTCTGTCAGCAGGAGGGGGCTTAAATCCCTATAAGATGTTCCTTGACGCAAAGCCTAGCAAGTTCTCGGGGGCGGAAGGACCCATTGGACTGGTCCGCTGGATCGAAAAGTCGGAATCCGTTTTTGAAATGTGCAACTGCTTAGAGGCCAACAAGGTCAAATACGCCGCCTCAACACTGGAAGATGGGGCACTGACATGGTGGAATGCCCAAGTCCAAACACGTGGACTGTTAGCTGCAAATGCTATGGCATGGACTGAGTTCAAGGCCCTGATTAAAGAGGAGTACTGTCCACGAGACAGAGTGCAACAATTAGAGCAAGCTTTGTGGAACCACAAGATGGTGGGATCGGAAATTGAAGCTTACACCGCAAAACATCATGATTTGGTATTTCTGTGTCCCGAATTGGCCAACACGGTGGAGAAAAGACTCGAGTTCTATCTCGGGGGTCTGGTTCCGGAAATTCAGGGTATGGTGATGTCTAGTAACCCTGTAACAGAACATCAAGCAATCCGATTGGCTCACAAACTCACCGATAAAGCGGTGGAACAGAAGAAACTGCCAGCACGGGGTACAACTGAAGTTGCCCCGGATAACAAAAGAAAGTTTGAAGACTCAACTATTCGACAGTCTTCGTCATCTCATCCGCAGCAAGGGAACCAGAAACGATTCAATCACTACCACAGCCACCGGGGTCATCAAAATCATTCCGCCAACAACAACAACTACAACAACAACAACAACCAGAATGCAGGCGGCTATGTAGGTCGAAAGCCGCAGTGCAATCGCTGCAATCTTCATCATCACGGCCCTTGTGCCGGAATTCGCTGCCAAAGATGTGGCAAGATGGGACATGCGGCAAAGGATTGTCGTGGGGAAACCATGCCCCGACAAAATCAGAATCAGCCCCAGGGTCAGCAGCAGGGTATAAACCGGGGATGCTATCAGTGTGGTAGCACTGCTCATTTCAGAAAAGACTGCCCACAGTTGCGCAATAACAACAATAATGGTGGAAACAACCACAACCACAATAACCACAACAACCATAATAACAACAATAATGGGAACGGTGGCACAGGAGGTGCCAAAGGTCGCGCATTTACACTGGGCCGCGGGGAGGCCAGAAACGACACGAACGTGGTCACCGGTAAGTTTCCCCTTAATGAACATTTTGCTTCTGTGCTTTTTGATACGGGTGCGGATAGGAGCTTTATATCTGAGTCTTTTAGGAAGAACCTAAATCTCACGCTTAAACCATTAGAGACCCCTTATGTGATAGAATTAGCCAATGGTAAATCTGTAAATGTGACCCAAATCGTATCCGGCTGTCAACTCAAACTCGCGGGCCACACTTTTACCATCGATCTGATGACAACTACCCTGGGTAGTTTTGACGTGGTAGTCGGAATGGACTGGCTATCCGACGTCCGGGCTGAAGTTCTCTGCTTCGAAAAGTCTATCCGTATTCCACTCTCGAACGACGAAATCCTGACGGTACAAGGCGACAAGGCAAGCGCCGTCACCAACATTATCTCATTTATGCAAGCGCAGAAGTACCTTCAGAGAAAGAACACTTTCGCTTTACTCGCACTAATTACCGAACAGCCTAAGGATGAAAAACGTATAGAAGATATCCCTGTCGTCCGTGATTTTTCCGATGTATTCCCAGAAGAACTACCTGGTCTTCCACCACATCGACAATTGGAGTTTGAAATCGAATTGGCAAGCAATGCAACTCCCATCGCCAAAGCTCCATACCGCCTAGCTCCAGCCGAGCTGCAGGAGCTGTCTACTCAACTTCAAGAGCTGCTAGAAAAAGGATTTATCCGACCAAGCGTTTCGCCATGGGGAGCTCCAGTCCTGTTTGTCAAGAAAAAGGACGGGACTTTCCGCATGTGCATCGACTATAGGGAACTCAACAAGGTTACAATCAAGAACCGATACCCGTTACCTCGCATCGACGATCTATTCGACCAACTGCAAGGGTCAAGTTACTACTCTAAGATTGATTTACGGTCTGGTTATCATCAGCTACGCGTCAGAGAGGAGGAATATCTCTAAGACAGCATTTCGCATCGGTATGGCCATTACGAGTTCTTGGTCATGCCATTCGGTCTCACTAACGCACCTGCGGTATTCATGGACCTCATGAACCGCGTGTGTAAACCATACCTCGAAAATTTGTCATTGTGTTCATCGATGACATACTCATCTACTCCAAAGGTAAAGAAGAGCATGCTGAGCACCTACGATTACTGCTAGGATTACTTCAACAGGAAAAGCTATATGCCAAGCTCTCGAAGTGTGATTTCTGGATCCGGGAAGTTCAGTTTCTCGGGACGTCGTGAATGAAAAGGGTATCCACGTAGACCCTGCCAAGATTGAAGCCATCAAAAACTGGGAAGCACCTAAGACACCGACGGAAATCCGCCAATTCTTAGGATTGGCTGGTTACTACAGACGCTTCATCGAGGGGTTTTCAAAGATTGCACAACCGCTCACTACCCTCACCCAGAAAGGCATCAAGTATGCTTGGGGTGAAAAACAAGAAGCAGCATTTCAATTGCTGAAGCAGAAACTTTGCAGTGCACCCATTCTGTCCTTGCCAGAAGGGACAGATGACTTCGTGGTGTATTGTGATGCCTCCATTCAGGGATTGGGATGCGTACTCATGCAACGCGATAAGGTCATCGCGTATGCGTCACGACAGCTGAAGGTTCACGAGAAGAACTACACGACGCATGACCTAGAATTGGGAGCAGTAGTGTTTGCACTTAAGATTTGGAGACACTACCTTTATGGAACGAAGTGCACAATCTTCACTGACCACAAAAGCCTCCAGCACATCTTTGATCAGAAGGAGTTGAACATGCGACAGCGTCGCTGGGTCGAACTCTTGAACGATTATGAGTGTGCCATTCGGTATCACCCGGGTAAAGCTAACGTGGTAGCTGATGCCCTCAGCAGGAAGGAACACTTGAAACCTCGTCGCGTACGAGCATTACAACTCACTATTCATTCAGGGCTACCCGAACAAATACGCGACGCCCAGTTAGAAGCAGTTAAGGAGGAAAACATCAAAGCCGAATCAGTGGGAAAAATGGAACGCGATTGGGAAGTAAAACCCAATGGAGCCCGGTATTTCATGAATCGCATATGGGTACCTCTCTACGGGAACCTCAGAGAGCTAGTCATGGATGAAGCTCACAAATCTCGATACTCTTTCCATCCGGGTTCGGATAAGATGTATCAAGACCTTAAAGTTGCGTATTGGTGGCCCAACATGAAAGCCGATATAGCCACCTACGTGAGTAAATGTTTGACTTGTGCAAAAGTCAAGGTGGAGTATCAAAAGCCATCGGGGCTACTCCAACAACCTGAGATCCCAGTGTGGAAATAGGATCAGATCTCCATGGATTTTATCACTAAACTCCCGCGAACCTTGGGTGGTTGCGATACCATCTGGGTGATTGTGGATCGTTTAACGAAGTCCGCACACTTCCTAGCTATTAAAGAAACAGATAAGATGGAGAAGTTGACTCGCATCTACATTAAGGAAGTAGTTTCTCGGCACGGTGTGCCAACGTCCATCATCTCAGACAGAGATGCTCGCTTCACGTCAAACTTCTGGCAGTCACTCCAGAAAGCGTTGGGAACACGCTTGGATATGAGCACAGCTTATCACCCTCAGACTGATGGTCAAAGCGAAAGGACCATACAAACCTTGGAAGACATGCTTAGGGCATGCGTGGTGGACTTCGAAATAATTGGGAAATTCACCTGCCTCTAGTAGAATTCTCATATAACAACAGCTATCACACGAGTATTTCGGCAGCACCGTTTGAAGCATTGTACGGTCGTAAATGTAGATCACCGGTCTGCTGGGCAGAAGTCGGTGACAGTCAACTCACAGGCCCTGAGTTAATACTTGAGGCCACTGAAAAGATTGTACAAATAAGAAACCGCATGGCGGCGGCACGAGATCGACAGAAAAGCTACGCTGATCAACGACGCAAACCGCTCGAATTTCAAGTAGGCGACCGCGTCCTACTAAAGGTGTCACCCTGGAAGGGTGTAATCCGTTTTGGAAAACGGGGCAAACTTAACCCACGGTACGTAGGCCCGTTTGAAATCTTGAAACGAATCGGACCCGTAGCATACCAATTAGACCTTCCTGCCGAACTCAGTGGAGTTCACAACGTATTTCACGTGTCAAATCTGAAGAAGTGTCTATCAGATGAAACTTTAGTTATTCCATTGGATGAGATCCAAGTGGATGAACAACTACACTTCGTGGAAAAGCCTATCGAGATCATGGATCGTGAGATCAAGACTCGGAGGCACAGCAAGATTCCGATCGTTAAAGTTCGTTGGGACTCTAAGCGTGGACCGGAGTTCACGTGGGAAAGAGAGGACCAAATGAAGAGCAAATACCCACACCTCTTTGCAACTGAGCAGCAAACTAACGATACCAGTAACTAAATTTTCGGGACAAAATTCTTTCAACATGGGGATGATGTGACAACCTGGAAACTTCTTATACTTTCGTGTACTATTGTTGATTAAATTCTTGTGCATGACACTTGGAAATTCTTTGTGTATGGCACTTGGGAATTTCTTGTAACGTTGCGTACCATTATAAACGAACTAACTCCTTGTGCGTGGCACTCTGAACATGTACGTTACATGCTAAACCGAGTTAATCAATTTTCGGGACGAAAATTCTTTCAACATGAGGATAATGTGATATCCCGGGTTTTTTCGGATAAACTATACGTGACACTTGTCGAATAATATGCGTGCTAAGTATTAAACGTGAATGAATACGTGATGACTGTTTATGTGATTGTTTAGTTATTAAGTAATTATTGTAAATATGCACACAAACCGAACCCTTTGTGAAACTAGGAAACTTGGAACCCAAGATTCTCGGCCACAATACACAAACCCAACCGTAACCTTAATCTCTCGGCCGCAAGACCCAAACCCAAACCAAGCCAACCCAAGTCCCTCGGCCACGAGTGTTTATCTAAAACCGCAACCCTCATCTCTCTCCTTGCCTATATATATCAACAATGCATGCTCAATTCAGAATACACAAAACCCTAGACCAAAACTGCCGTCGGCAGCTCCCTTTCCTCCTCCTAACCGATCGAGATCAGCTCTTTTGTTCATCTTTTCAGTCGCAAACAAACTGCCTTACCCTCATCATCATCTCGGTCGCAGCAAGCAACAGTTTTTCTGTTCTTTTCTTTCGGTCGCAGCAGCAATCATCGACATCTTCAGTCTCGGTCGCAACTATCCAGGATCACCGGTTCCTTAACATACTCACGGTTCGATTTCCTTATCATTAAAAGTCTAGAATTTATCATATGTTACTGGATCATAGTCGGATATACGTGTCTTGAATGTCTAGTTGTTTCGGATAAATATGCATGTTTGAATGTCTAGTTGTTTCGGACATATGCTTGAATGATTCATTGTCTCGGACATATGCTTGAATGAATTGTTGTCTCGGACATATGATTAATTGATTAGTTGCCTTCGGATTATATGTGCTTGCAAGTAATCGGCTGAATTGATTGTGTGGGTATACATGACTGTTTTCGGAATCAATAGCTTACAACTGTGATTTGTTTATAAAGATTATAGTTATTGAGTAGGGCTTGCATGGATAAGTCGTTAGTAGTAAACTAGGATCAAAAAATCGGTTTTTGCTCGCTTAGGTCGATCAATAGGAACGGTGTAGATAAGTTGTAATAACAATAATGCTGAAACAGGATGCTGAGTCATAGTTACAGCCGACTTCATCAGGCTGTAACTTGGTCGTTAGTTGTCGAAAAACGGATTTTCTGATGTCTAGAACGTAGAGATTTGAATAAGGAATCTAATGGCGCTGGATTCATAATTTTCTGAAATCGTTTGATATTTTTAAAGGGCTAAACAAGTTCAGTAGGTAAAGCTGTTAAAATTCTGGAATTTTGTTGGTTGTTTATCAAGCTAGATTTTAAAATCAGTAGAGAGTTGAGTCATGATTTTTGTACAGCAACTAGGTATAGAAATTTCCGGGCAACTCCAACTGGAATTTTGTTAATCGGACGATCAGTGATTTTTAAATAAATTCTTCCGTGGACTGCAGTCAGAAAGCGGTAAATCTGACTGCAGCTTAGTGAATTAATATTTATGGTTAATTGGTAAAGATTTAGGACTTGGAAAAATTATATAAATTTCTATGGTATAAATGTCACCTACTACAAAAATATGGGAATTTTTGGAATGTTAGAACTATTTTATAAAAATCCTAGAAAACAGCTGAATAATTGAGTGTTAAGCAGAAAGTTGTTAACTTGTGATTTTATGCATTAAAGTGTTGCATGGATTTGGAATATGTTCATGATAAGTTGTTTGATTACTATGATCACATGAGAATACTTGCATGCATGTTTGAGTGTTGGATATGTTGTTTGTGCGTATCACTTTGTGAGTAAATTGAGTGTGGAATTTGTATTGGTGTGATTACACACTGACGTGGAATTAATTGGTTTGTTAGGACGCAACTAGCGGTCCCATTCCTTATAACATCTTTGCCACACTAACCGAGCAAATAAAGGTGAGTTCACGGCCCCTAACTTTATCCGGTTTTTAAACAACAGGGGGAGAAACATGTATACACTCTCAAACTCAATCTCTTTACGTTATACGAATTTAACGTCACATAACTATACGGTAACTAAGTTAATGTTAATGTAATGTTATGGGCACTAAGCAGCTTTATCACTTAAGTCCTCGACAATCTCCTCGGATCGTTAGTATTTGGGTTAAATAGCGGGGGAATTATAAGTAGTACTACTGGGTCTGACGAGCCCCATCCGAGCTAGTCGCGCTAGCCGACCGGGTATGGTCAACGGGTGTATGATTGGCCTAACACCGCCATGGTCATGTGATAGGCCTGGCAAAACGGAGGCACAACAGTCAGCTTCGATCGCGAACACTTAGTGACATGACTTTAGGTTAGCTACCTATATACATTAATATTGAACTTAATTACGGATCAACTTAATATTCCGGGTTTGGAATATTGGAAACATCAACTTATTATCCCGGGTTGGGGATAATGGAAACAACAACTTAATATTCCGGGTTTGGAATATTGGAAGCAACAACTTATTATTCCGGGACTGGAATAATGGAACTGATATGTTATCCCGGGTTGGGGATAACGGAGTAATAAACTAAAACCGAACAACGAATTTATGAAAACCTGTGAACTCACTCATCTTTAATGTTGACACTTGTTTCTTTACATGTTTCTCAGGATGCTAGGAGCTCTAGGTGCACGCACATGCATTGAACAAGACATCTTTATCGAGTCTCATTTATTAATATTGTTTTGGGATTTTTCATTTGTTTTTGGCGTTTGTGTTGGCGCCCGCATCATTACTTATTTATGCTTCCGCTCAAATTTAAAACTAATGCTCTACTAAATATTGGTAATTGATATAAAATCTAAAATGAACGATTTTGGAAAACGTATTATCAAACCATGTAGAGTCGTTCGACGTACTAGTGTTTCAGATTCTGGTTTGTTCACACGTCTCGCGGAAGAACTCCGCAAGTGGAAATTTGAGGGTGTGACATTTTTTTCTAATCAGGTCATGGTTGAGTGATTTGTAATGTGTCACGACGTTCAAACATGGTTGGGAACATAGTTGTGCTTTAAATTCATACGGTATATTGTTTACCAAATCCTTATCCCTTTTCTCTTTTGAGGATTCAGCTTTCATGGCGGCTGCATGAGCTTAAGCATTCTCATTCTTGATGCTGCTAGTTGAAACCGGCTTTTCCGATAGACAATCTCTTTCCTGTCTTGTCTTGAAACTTCTTCAGCTTTAAGGTGATCATAGCCATCTGCCATTTCAGCGCCATTTCTTCCATATCATCTGGATCAACTTGGTACATGTCTTTAGATGAAAGAGAATCCTATTTTAGTTCACCCGACATAAGAGCCTCATAGCTGCTGAGGAAGGTGTTAAACAGTGCAACATGTTCAGTCGAGATCTTTAGCGCTTGAGCATCACCGACCACTGTCGGGCTTAGATTGTTAAAGGTTTACTCATTAGGGATTATTTTGGGCTTTGGTGTACATTGTGGGCTTCCTAGTGCCTTATGGGCCTAGGGTTGTAATTGTGGGCTTGCTAGTGCTTATAAATAGAGATGCTAGGGTAATGAGAGGGAGTTAGAGAGTTGTAATCAGATATCTTGTATCAGACATCTTTTGGTGTATACAAGTTGAAGTTATTCAAAGTTGTTCTTCTTCCTAATCATTATTTCCGCTACTGATTAGGTTAGTGATACTTGTTTGATCCGTTATACGGGACTTACAATTGGTATCAGAGACTGCTGTTCAAATACAGGCTCCGGGTATTGCTGATTGAAGAAGTTTTTCGAAGTGCGTTGCTGCTGCTCGGATTGGTTTCTGTTCCGGATCATTGTTCATCATCGGAAGGGTTTCTGTTTCGAAGAACTCGAAGAAGTTTTGAAGAATTCAGATCTGGTACTGTTCCAGATTCCGAAGAACACGAAGAAGGTTCTCACATCTCGGATCAACTACTCTTCCGGGTTCTGAAGAACATGAAGGTGATCATCCATCTTGGATTGATCCCAGACTGTTGCTCAATCCGGATTGCAATCCGAGTTACCGTTGCGGTTATCTATTCCTTGGAGTTCGGAATACTGTTACAGGAAAGGCGGGTTACTGTTATGGATAAGGACAAGCATTCCAGATTTCTTCATTCCGGACTATTCTTGCCGGATTCTTATTTAGAATTACTTATTCCGGATTTCTTCATTCCCGATTTTAATTCCGAATTTGTCATTCGGAATTCTCATTTCGGATCCATCACCTTCCGGGGTCTCCATTTCGGGTTTTCAAGTCGGATTCTGCATTTCGGAATCATCAATCCGGATTCATCAATCTGGATCATCATTAATTCGGATACTATTTCCGATTTGACCATCATTGTCTTCAGGGTTAACCATTTCGGATTAGATTCGGATTTCATACTGTTCATTTAAGACACTTAAAATAAATTAATTTTAAATCGGTTGGTAAATTTTAATTAATCTAATTACGATGGCTGGATACATGACCGCACAAGATCTGACAAATGCCACTCTGGCTGCCCTGCAATCGCAAACACTGGCCTCCATCAAGAGTAGGATCAAGTAATTGGCACTTCCACTAAAGTGCCGCGCTTATTATATGGGATGAATACTACGAATGGATGTTCCGTTTTGAACAGTATTGCAAGACAAAAGAGCCTGGTGTGTGGAGATGCATCATGAATGGTCCAAGAACCATAGTTTACAGTACAGAGAAAGATCTAGACACGAAAATTCCTAAGCCCATGCACCTATGGACTCCAAAGGATATCAAGATAATAGAGGAAGATGAGAAGGCCTCGGCAACTCTGACCATGGCCCTTGGATCTGATGTAACTATCGCGGTTAGAAACTGTAAGACTGCAAAGGAGGTTTGGAGCGAGCTGTAAAATCTCTACGAGGGAAATGCAGACATGAAAGCAAGCAGGGTGAATCAGCTGAATCAGCAATTCAGCTCATTCAATCACATCTATGGGGAAACTATTGAAAATCAGATTCGTCGCTATGTCAAGCTTGGTTCCCAGATGATTTCAGCTGAGCTTACCCTCACCAATAGTGCCATGAACAGACAATTATTAAACTCACTGCCCAAGAGTTGGATGAAGATGTGGGCATGATCAAAAAGACCAAGAACTTGAATGATGTCACTCTCACTGAGATGATAGCTACTATCAAATGATGTGAGATTGAGAACAAGCAGAGGGAAATCAATCATCAAAGCAGTTTGATGGCCGTAGGGATGACAGGTCAAAACCGGCTCTAATGTTACAGAATCTTATCTATAGCTTTGCAAGGAAATTCACAAGCACCGGGTGGATCAAACGTGGTTTATAGTCCTATAGCCACGCCTCAGAACACTCAGTACATGTATGATTTTCAATCTCAGAATCCCACGATGGTTTCAGATGCTCAAGTTCACACACAGTACCATGCTCAGTATCCCAACATGGTATTCAGTCCTGCAATTCCTCAAACAGTGCAACAAGGCAACACTCCTCAAACGGCTACACCAGCGCATGAAACTGCTCAACCTGCGTCCAACTCTGCATTTCTCACCAAAGAAAATGAAGAGAAACTGGCTATTGCTGCATCAATGATCAAAAGCTTAAATACCTTTCTGGCAGGCAATCTGACCCCTCCATTTATTCTTCCAACAGAAGTTGATCAGATCGTAGAGGAGGACCTTGAAGAGATCGATGTTTCTTGGAATCTAGCAATGGCTGCTTTTCGGGTTAACAAGTTTCAGAAGAAGTATGGAAGGAAACCCTTGTCAAATTTGAAGATTGGTCTCACCAAGGACAAACTTAGATGTTACCGATGTCACAAACCAGGACACTTCGCTAGGGAATGCAAGAAGCAACCGTCCAGGTATGTATCATCCAGGGTCGATGATATACAAAGCAGTGACAGACAGCTCGTTCCCGTCTCTCCCTCCAAGTCCACTACAAGTCCATCAAGCAGCTCGGGCGGGAAGTCAACGGCATTGCTGGCCCAACAGCATGAAGGCTTCAACTAGGTAGATGTTGCAGCTCAAATGGAAACATTGAACCTCTCCAAAATAGCAACCATTGCATGATAGCGCAGAGAACTGAGACGCCCGATCTTTCGGAAATGGTAAATCGAATTCTCTGTTCTGATAGTTGTCGTTTTAAATTATCACAGATGCGCGCCCATAATTCAACTCTAGTAGTTGAATACCAACAAGCTGCGTCACAGAACATCGCCCTTAAACACAAGAACAAGCTTCTTATGGAGAAGGTCGAGGCTCAAAAACAAGATGTAGGTCAGCTAAAGCTAGACTTGAACCAACAGCAATGTTGGGTCTACGACTATAAGCTAAAACTAGCTGAAAAGGACGTAGAACTTCAAGCAGCTTTAGCTAAGCTAAACTCCTTGACATGAAAGCTACACGAAAATGAAATAAACATTAAAAAATTTGAAACTTCTAGTAAACTTGTAAAGGACTTATGTGACCTCCAGCTTAACTATAAAAAGAATTTTACCAAAGGCCTTGGGTATAATAGGGCACCTCCACCATATAATCATAACTATACTAGAATGCCTGAACCTGAGGAAGATGTAAAAATTGCAGAAAAAATGATTTATGGTAAACCTTCAGTTACTTATCCAACCCATGGACGCCCTATTACCCAAAGTTCTCCAAACCCACTGAACTCAAGAGGTATGATGTCTTTGTTGCTTCCACGCCGCTTTCACATGAAACTGCTAATTGTCCTTCCGGAAGTACAGATGGATTGGAGAAAGTAGTGCCTGAGGCAGAAAATCCACATCCTCCACAGAATCTAATGGAAAGAATCTTCTGATACTCAAACTGAATTCGTGAATGATACTAATGTGTCTAACTCATGTGCAGAAGAAATGTTAGTTGAGGATATCATAGAGGGTGATCAAGAGGAATGTCTGAATACAAATTCAGATAATTCGGCTGCTGATTATGCATTTTATAAGACTGCTTTTGACATTTTAAATCAATTTCTTGATGAACAATTTACATGCTAAAACAGTGTTGGTTGTGTTGAGAATTTAGACAGTTTTAATTCTAGTTTTTTCATCAAATACTGATGTTTTGAATGATGTTAATAACTGTAATAACTCTTGTGATGAGAAAATGAATTTAGCTGCAGGTTCTGCATCAACGGATGATTCAGTTTCATTAGTTTCAGCTGAGGATACCGAAAGTTCTTCTCCAGAGGCCTCGTCTGTTGATGCATCTCCTAGGGTTGACAGTGTGATAGTAGACCAACCAACCGATTCTGTAAACATTGATACTGACATAATTCTTGAAGACTCGGGTGACTCAACACAAGGGACTGATTCTGAGATGACAGAAGATGAAGACTCTTTTTCTCATAATTCAAATGCAAATCTTAAAACTGATTCTGAATCGGAGTCTCAAATTTTTCAAATCGCGAGATTCCACATTCATTTTCTGAAATCTCAGAACAAGATGTCCTTGTAGAGCCACTCGTGTCCTGTATAGAGTCTGTCGTGAAATGTGATTTGAAGAGTAAGACTAAGAAGCGGAGAACACGCCGATCTAAAAAGAAGAAAACAAAACAGGCGTCTGCGAAAACTGAAACAGGAACTGCTGGGTCTTCTCATCAAACTGAGAAATTAACTCAGCAGTCGCAAACTGAATCTGTTAAGCAACTAGCTGAATAGATATTGGTTAAAATTTTGTCAAAATCTCCATGTTCAAAAACCTTGAATTCAAATCACAAAACTAACAAGTGTGCTGATGGTTGTGCACAGGACACCGTCAAGACCATGACGGTGCATCAGCCGTCAGCACCCGCCAGCAAGAAACTGACAGACAAATTGCCCAGAATTTCCCAAGCTGAACGGACTGTTTTCTTCCAGAAGAGGCAGATCTGTTTCAATTGTGGATCTCCTGGGCACATTGCTCGCAATTGTCAAAAGACCTTTACCTCATTCAAAACTTTGTATTCCAGACATCAGAAGAGTATGCCTAATCGCCCATCTGAGGCTCAATTTGTGGCTAAGTCTTCTGATCGAGACTGGAACTTGGCCAAGAAACAATCTTTCAAACCCGTGAGACCTTTAGTTCCTATAATCCCTCTAGCACTCAAAGGATTGTAAAGAGGTCTGATTTGGTAACCTGGAGGCCTAAGTTAGTGGTCAAGACTCAATCTTCTAACCCCGTTTCTAATAAATCAAAAGCATCATAAACCTCATCCTCAACTAATTTAATCTTTCGTGAGGTTACCTACGTTGATGCTAATGGCAAGCCCAGATCTTCAATGTCCTGGGTTCCAGTCTCTAACTAAATCTTGTTGAAATGTGTAGGAACAGCTCTAGCACGCTCTTGTTAGACTATGGTACATTAACAGTGGCTGTTCCAGGCACATGACCAGAGACATCTCGCATTTGAATGACATTCAGTTCTTCGATGGCGGGTTTGTTTCCTTTCCAGGTGGAGAGACAGGAAAATTACCATGAGAGGAACTGTTTGCAACGGAGCGCTCAGCTTTAAGAATGTCAATTATGTACCAGAATTGAAGCACAGTCTTTTGAGTGTGTCTCAACTCTGCGACAATCTTTGGATGTTCTCTTCACCAAGAAAGGATGTTATGTGCTTCAAACCTGGTTTAATTATTCCAGATGATGGGATTCTTCTTAAAGTTCACATAAAGGAAGTGCGTATGTTATTGATATGAACCAGGCTCCTTCTGACAAGCTCACTCGCCTCTTCTCATCGACAACCAAACATGACGCCATGCTATGGCACTGCAGACTGGGACACATCAACATGAAGAATTTAAATCGTCTTGCAAAAGGTGGTTTAGTCAGAGATCTGCTGTTTCGTGACTTCATGCAGATCGAAAAGTGTGAATCATGTGCGCGTGGGAAACAACATCGACAGCCGCACAAATCTAAAGTTGTTCCCTCCACATCTCAAGTCTTAGAACTGCTACATATGGATTTCTTTGGTCCAACAGACATATGCAGCATTGGCGGGAAGGCTTACTGTTTGGTTATTATTGATGACTACTCTCGATTCACCTGGGTTTTCTTTCTCACACATAAAAGTGAAACTGCTGAGTTAGTCAAACATTTTTCACGCTTATGGAAAACCAGACAGATTCTATGTAACATTTGTCAAAAACGGGTTTTCAAAACCCGCTCCGTTTTGTAATCGAATATCAAGTTATAAAAGTCACGTTGAATATTTATGAGTATTTTGATTTAAAATGATACATAATTAATAAATAAACTAAACTATAAAAATTATATTTGATAAAGAGTTAAAACAAAATAAATAAATAAAATATGTTGCTGCCGGGACTCGAACCCGGGTCAGCCAGAACAACTCCAACGACTTAACACACACTCTCATCACCACTCCGCCACTTTGTGTTTTCTGTTATCTTTAGGAAACAAATGAGATTTATACACAAACTCGGTTAAATCGGTTGCGCCAACTGAGAAACGGAAATCGGCAAATCAATCGTCAATTCGCTTGTTTACTCGCACATTCAGTTTATAACCGATGCACCGACGATTTTTAATCAAGTCGGAATTGATTGAACATCAAGTCTCATCATTATCGGTTTTTATAACCGAAAAATAATCAAGTCCAGATTACTTCAATTCAAGACCACTCTCGCGACTCAGAAATATCATACCAACAACCCATTTCACTTTCGTCACATTTTCAGACCATCAGAACGCTTAGATCAGCTCGCCGGAATTTTCTGCAAATTTCGCCGGAAAACCGTATTCATTCTCAAACGGTAAATCTTTCAATATCATTGTAGTTCAACAATTGTTAGGCTATTTCTAACTTAAACCTCTCAATTGAAATCGAATTCAGGCGCTGTATTCAGCTAATTCCAGTTCGCCGGAAATTTCCTGAAAGTTTTTATTTCCGTCTGTGAAACGGTAAGGACCTTCAATCCCACTGTTAACGTTTGCTTATCACTTCAATTCCACGATTGACTAATCAAAATGGTTAATTGTTTTGGTTCAGTTGAGGTGCACAAAAACAGAGCCGACGCAATTGCCGGAAATTCTGTGATATATCATTCCTACGGTATGTTACTTCCAACACCGTTTCTGTCATTTCATTTTAACCTTAAGAATGTTTCATAATCGTAAAAACAAGAAACGGATCAGTGATTCAGTCGACGGTAATTTGAATGAAGAAGACGAAGTTAATTTAAGTTTATTTAAAACCAGTAAAATGAACGGGTTAGACACACAGTCCAGCGGTGGACTATGTTCAAAGCATATACGCATGTCTCGAGTTCGATCCCTGATACACGCACTCCTTATATAATAAAATGCCTTTTTGTTTAAAAACTAAACCGGGTTAACTCAGTTAGTTATTAAGTATAATAAAAACCGAGATAATAACCAGGTTAGACACACAGTCCAGCGGTGGACTGTGTGCAACACTAGGTCACACGTCGCGAGTTCGAAACCCGTCACTGGCACCGACTCGTTGAATTAAAATGTTTTTGGAATTAAAAGAATTTTGGTTAATCCGAATTAGTATATAAATATAATTAAAAACAAGATTATTTCGAGTTAGACACGTAGCTCAGTTGGTAGAGCTGCGTGCACGCGTACGGGAGGTCTCGGGTTCGAGCCTCACCCGGCGCAAACTATTTCGCTGACCGAGGTCAACAAGTGAACAGGTCAACGGTCAACGCAAAATAAACAATTTTTTTTATATTTTTATTTATTTAATTTAATTTAAAAATCAATTAAAAATACTTAAAAATAACATTTTTAAAGATAGAAAATAGCCTTAAACTCACAAAAAATATATATATAAAAATTTCATTAAAATCCTTAATAAAATCCACTCATTTAATATATTTTTTCCGTTATTATTTAGGTTAGTATTCCTCGTTGTTCCGCTCATCTAATTCGTGCGCATCTCACCGTCTCCAATCCAACGCACCCAAGGTGAGTGAATCTTTACCAATTCCCGTTTTAATCACGTTTTGGGGTGTATCATGTGTCTTGTTATATATATTATAATTAAACCATTGTGCATACATCATATCATGAACATGTGTATTCAGTTTATTTCTGTTGTGTAGTTATTGTTGGATGCAATTTATTATTTTCAGTACATGCAATTTCATAGGCCGCCGCTCTCCCATTACATTATGAGCATTGAGCATGTTCCCCATTTCATTATGAGGTTGAACCTGGCGTGCCACATACGATCGGCTCCGTTTGATTGAGCCTTGATCGCACAGACATTTTCATTTTCAGTACATGCAATACGATCGGCTCCGTTTGATTGAGCCTTGATCGCACAGTTTCATTTATGTTATTTATCGTATGACGTTGGTATGTTCATGTATGCTGTCATCTGTTATTGTATGTTATAGTTGTGATTGCTATTTGCCACTGCTTGATTATTTACATTTGCTCATTTATGATTATGCACAATTTTTCATTGATAAACTAACAAGCAATTCATTAATAAATGTTTATCTAATAAGGTTCACTCGCCAACTTATGTTGACCCAAAAACCCCCATTTTTACACATAATACAGGTGAACCAGCAGCAGCTAGGAAACATAGGATTGGACTAGAAGAATAAAATGTTTTAGAGTTGGGATCGTTATGTTTGGTTTATTTCCTTTGTATTGAATGAACATGTTTGGATATTTGGAAATGTAACTTTGACTTTATTAAATATGAAACATATTAGTAAATGTCATGAGCTTTGGTGATAACCCAATTATGCCCCGACTCTTATTCCGCTGCGGGTCGGGGTGTGACATTCTACGGTGAAGGCTATTCGGTGTGATAATGGGACAGAGTTTAAGAATATTACCTTAAACTCTTTCTGCTCTTCCAAGGGGATTGAGCGACAGTTTAGTGCAGCCAGAACCCCACAACAAAATGGGGTTGCAGAACGCTGAAATCGCACACTCATTGAAGCTTCACGCACTATGCTGGTTGAATCCGAGCTACCTTTTATTTTCTGGGCAGAAGTAATCAATACTGCATGCTATATTCAGAATCATGCCCTGATCAATAAACGTCGTATGAAGACTCCATACGAAGTGGTTGAAGGTCGCAAACCTTCGGGCAAGCATTTCCGCAAGTTCGGATGCCCTTGTGTTCTATAGCTCATGGAGGCTAAACGAAATATTGAATCACGCGGGGATCCTTGGATCTTCGTTGGCTATTCTAAAAATACGTCATACAGCGTTTATAACAAGATCCAGAAGATTGTAGTTGAAACCTACAATGTGGGTTGGCTGGAGGAAAATCCCAAGAACACACGCATTGATCCTGACTGGTTGTATGACTACTCCACAGTATTTAATCATTTTGATGTGTCTTCCAATGTGCCTGCAGGTAACAGTTCAATTTCTACCCTTCCAATGGTGCCCATTTCATCTGAAGATGATGCTGACGCTGCCGAGCTACATGAGACTTTAAAGCAGCTTAGTGTGGATCCTCCTGGATTTAATGCCGCTGTCTCGTCTTCCTCCACCGTTTCGCATTCTCAAGAACCAACTATCATTTCGCCTGCTCAGACCGATCCTCTTAAAGTTGTGGTTTCTGATCCAGAGCCTCCTACGACACATGAAGGACTTACTCCTGATGTTTTGGGTTCCTCTCTGTTTCCTGAGCCTACTCCACTCGATTGTTCGGTGGATTCCTCAGCACATACTTCTACTGGTGCCTTTGTTGAGGGGGAGTCATCTGGAGTAGCTTCACCTAGTGTCCCCAACTTGCAAACAGATGTTCTCGTTCCCGCCACACCAATACCGCAACGTTTATAGCGTGAATACCCCCATTGAGAATATTATTGGTCCTGTTAACGCTGTTGTTCGAACCCACAGCCAATCTGGGGATATCAATACCTGTCTCTATTCTTGCTTCATTTCCCAAATTGAACCTAAAAGTATTGATGTTGCCTTGCAGGAACCATGTTGGGTGGATGTCATGCACGAGGAACTCAATCAGTTTGAGAAGCTTGGTGTCTGGCAATTGGTGAAGCTGCCTCAAGGAAAATGTGCTCTTGGAACTCGCTGGGTTTTCCGTAACAAGCATGATGACACTGGAGTTATCGTTCAAAATAAGCTCGACTGGTGGTTCATGGATTTCTATAGACTGAAGGACTAGATTATGATGAGGTCTATGCACCTGTCGTGCGTTTGGAGGCTATACGCATTTTCTTGGCATATGCATCTTACATGGATTTCAATGTATATCAAATGGATGACAAGACTGCGTTTCTATACGGTAAGGTGAAAGAGGAAATTTATGTGGCATAACCACGGGCTTTACTGATCCTGACAAGCCAGATTATGCTTACAAACTAGACAAAGCTTTGTATGGGTTGCATCAAGCGCCTCGCGCATGGTACGCTACTCTTACAGAGCATCTGCTTGCTCATGAATACACACGAGGAACCATTGATCGAACCCTGTTCATCAAACGCATTGGTAAGGACATTATTCTCGTCCAAATCTACGTTAATGATATTATATTTGGTTCCAGCAATGATGGTTTGTGCCACGAATTCGAAGAAATCATGAAGAAGAAATTTGAGATGAGCTCATTGGGGAAATGACCAGGTTTTTGGGACTTCAAGTTCGTCAGAGCCCACAGGGGATCTTGATTCATCAAGGAAAATATGACCATGACGTTCTTGCCAAATTCAAGCTAACAGATTCAAAGCCTATGGCTTCACCTATCGCACAACGGCCTCTACTAAATGAAGATGCTGAAGTAACGCCTGTTAATCCGACTATGTATCGCTCCATGATTGGAGCACTGATGTATCTCACTGCTAGCCGACCAGATATCATGTTTGCCGTCTTCCAGTGTGCTCGTTATCAAGCTACTCCTAAACTTTCTCATTTACATGCTGTTAAACGGATTTTTAGGTACCTCAAAGGGGCTCCATCACTGGGCCTCTGGTATCCTAAAAATTCTGAACTTGAACGGTTTGCTTTCTCTGACAGTAATCTTGGAGGTACAAATAGGGACATGCGCTCAACTTCGGTTGGTTGCCAATTTCTGGGAGATCGCTTAATCTCGTGGCAATGCAAGAAGCAACAGACGGTTTCGCTTTCTACCGCAAAAGCAGAATATGTCGCAGCCTCTGCTTGCTGCTCCCAGGTTTTATGGATGCAACATCATCTTGCGGATTACGGTTTGACTTATCTAAACACAAAAATTTATTGTGATAATGATGCCGCTATCCAAATTGTTAAAAACCCTGTTTTTCACTCCAAAACCAAGCACATAAATATTTAAGTTCATTTTATCCGTGACTGCTATGAAAAGGGTCTCGTAAAGCTTGAGCAAATCCACACTGATGCAAATGTGGTGGATTTGTTCACGAAACCTGTTAGCAACGCGTGTTTTCAAGTGCTTGTGGATCTTCTCAAAATGATTCGGTTTTCTACCTAGGCATCCTCTGTCTTTGTGTTCTGTTTACTGTTCTTATTTTCTTTTCATTGCTTCATAAATTTATTCATGTGTATGCACAAATTTAGGGGGAGAAATCTTTAAAAAAACAAAAAAGAAAAAGAAAAGTTTTTGCAAGGATAGGGAAATGAAATACTTTTTCGTGATCAAATGTTTGACTAACTCATGTAACATGTCGAAGTGGGAAAAGATTTGGATCTAAAGTGATCTGTCGGTAGGTCTAAAACTCAACCGGATGGGGAAAGTCAAATGATATAAACATAACGAACTATGTACTCGGTGGGTCACTTACTATAGGCGTATGATTTCATGGTCTTAAATCTTCCATTGATAGATAGCCAACATCTGAGGTTTCGGGTCTTTATGCTGTTAAGTCATCCGGGGATTCTTTGCTGTCCTTATGTTGCATCCAGATTATATGCAGACCTAGGCACAGTCAAGATATCTTTGTAAAAGAGCCAAAATGGAAAAGCCAAAACCTAAGAGAATAGAAGTTTCTTCATACGTTCTTACATACCACATAAGGTATTTGCCTAACCCTCGTCAGTCACTATTGGTCTCTCTGCTGTACGAAAGTATTGACTTGTTCACCAATAGCCTGATGTTAAACATAAAGGATGACCATAGTATACTCACCTGCTACGGTGAATTGTTGTGCTTACCTTGATCGCAGGGGTATGTCATGGTATGGGACACACGAGTATCAAAGTATAATACTACCCTAAGCGTATCATAATGCTTGAACTGGAAGGGATGAGTTTTAGGTTTAAATGGACAAGTATATTGACAATCGCTTAGACCAATTGAACCTGCTCATACTGAAAAAATGTTCCTTAGTTAGCATTTGAAACGATTTGATCCCTTAGCAAGGTTGTGTTAATTTTCATTGATGTATTAAATAGTTCTTCTTTGTAGAATGTTAAAAGGTGGTTGTATGCTTGGTTAGTCTACTTGATGAAGTTTGGTGAGATGGTTTCTGTCAAGAGATATTGGACTGGCCTAGTGTACTTCGAGATTTGGGCCAGTCTAATAAAATTTGTTAAAAGTCTTAAAATTGGAAATCCAGATTACTATTCTGAATTTGGGCTTCTTTGGGCTCAAAACATTGCTGTTCCGGATTGGGCTTTTCCGGAAAGGCCCATTTGGATTTTTCCGGATAGGTCCACTGTGTTACTGTTCCGAATTGGGCCTGTCACAAGCCCAATCCGGATTCTAAATTTTAGGCCTAAGCCCATTTCGGAAGTATATAGGTATCTCTGATATCTCATTTCGGATTATCCACATATTCCGAAATCAAAATCTTCTCTGATTCTCTCTATTCGAACTGTGCATCTCGGATATTCATCCGGATTAGGTATAACTTGTTTAAATATATGAATTCCAGATGAAAATATTAATATTTAAAGCATTCCGGATTGTGTCTCAGATTGATCTTCAAAGTATTAGGCATTTCGGATTTCATTCCGGATGGGTATTCATCCGAATTGATGAACTCGGATTTCATCTCGGATTGGATATTCATCTGGAATGATAATTCATCCGAGATACTATGGGTAATCCGGATTGCACTGTTGTCCGAACTGAATTTGATCTCCTTCTAATCCGGATTGATAAGAGGGTTCATCCGGATTTGAGGTTTTTGAACCTTTCATCTGGTTTCGAACCTTTTCAACTGTTGAACCCTATAATTAACTTGAACTCTTGTTAAATTGAACCTTGACATCTGGTTGAATTATCCAGTTAGTTTTAACTTCCATACAGGTAAACTCCATTAACTTCTGTTAGTTAGGATCTAACTTGGTTGATGTCTTGACAGATATGGTAGAAGAAGCGTTCGATGCTGTGATGTTGGTTGAGGAGCAATTCCATAACCAAGCAGGTTATCTTTCAGACCCTCCCGCAGAGTTCTTTCAGGAGTTCCAATCCATGATTGTGGGGCTCAATGCGTGTAAGATTGCATATGCTCTCTGAGCTAATCCGATTATCTACAGAGACATAGTACACTCATTTTGTAAAAGAGTACGATTTCATCCAAGAGGTGAAGATGGAAGACCGTTTATCCGTTCGCAGATACAGTGTAAAGAGATAATGGTAAACGAAGCGTGTGTGGGAGGGTGTTGCAGATTGCCGATACGTTTAGCGATCCAACCATCTATGCTAAAGAAAAGGTGCTTCCTGTGTTGATGGAAATGGGATATGAGGGATCATATCCACCACTACTGAAGAAGATGTTTCTAGCTTATTGGCGGTTGCTTGTTCACATGTTTATGCAGTGTGTATCGGAGAACAAGGGTGGTCTAGATCGGCCGAATCAAGCCCAGACATCTGCTATAGTTTCATTGGTTATGGACTGGAAGTATAACTACTCTGGTTATATCTTCGACAACATGAAGAAAATTCTAGAACAGTCTAAGAAACGAATGTTTTTTTTTACCCGCGGTTCGTCCAGCTAATTCTAGATACCTGCTACCCTGACTTGGCAAAAGATGCGTTGGATGCCAACTTTCTTAACATGAAGCCGATGGGGCCTACTATTTTTGGTACAATGAAAAAGAACCACTCTACGTCTAAGACGGTATTTGTGGGTCGATTTGCTCTGAAGAAGTTCAGGAAGTTCGCTGAAGTTGTTGGTTTGGATATTCCTCCACCTCCTCCTCCTCCAGTCAATGCAATAGTGGCTGAAGAACATGATATACCTGCCAAAGAGAAAGAGATAGAGATAGAGGACTTAGTTACTGATGACGAGGCCGATGTTGGGCAAGCTTTTCTTGACGATCTCGCAGAATTCAACCCCACGTTGACTCCCGTTTTACTAGAGTTATCATCGGAGAATTTAGAAGCTTTGATTGCTCACTTGAAGTATATTCAGGAGAAGCAAGGTGATCCTCCACTTTATATTCCACCTATTGCTGCACCGATTGCTCTGGTTGAGGAAGATGACGAAGATGAAGAAGATGAGGTGGCATTGATCTAAAGGAGAAGAACCGAGCTGAGCATTCCATCCAGTGAACCTGAAGCTCCTATTGTTGTTACTGCTGCTGAATCTGAGTTGATCACTTCTACCGTTGTTGAGTCTTCAGTTGCTGATTCTGTTGTTGATACTTCGATGTCTGACATATATGTTCTAACCCCACAGACAACCGCTCCTATTATTACGCAGTCGACTGTTGTGTCTATTCCAGCTGACACGGTTCTACAAATGATGGAGTGGAGTTGGTCGTACTGATGATGTTGCTGAAGATTATTTGCGCAGATCAGAGAAAAGGGCATTTGAATTTTGGGGAATGGATAGTGAGATGATGATGTGGAAGTTGATGTAGTGGATTTAAAGAAAATGGTGGTCGTCTTGGACCAGGAAGTTATTCTGAAGGATGCACAAATTGCCTCGCTACAGACTCGTTTAGACATCAAAGATCAGACTATTGATCAGCTGCAGGGAGATGTCACCATGCTTATGACTCTAGTTTTTGATTTGAAGGCCAAGCTGGAAAACAAATTCGGAAGAGAATTCAGTGATGCAATAGACAACCCAATGAACATTGAGAATAGGCATCATGCGGCGCAACAGAGAAACCGAAGAACAGAGATTGGCAGCTGAACAGTTGGCTGCTGAACGCCAAGCTGGTCTGGATGATTATATGAGCGATCCACACAAGAATTTTACTGCTAGCCAAAAGTGTGCCCCTGGTCAGAAGAAGAAACAAATGGTTCTAATGAAGAATGTTAATGTTAATCCGCTTGATGAGAATTTCCAGCTTAAGGATCCAAAGAATCAGTCGAAGAGATATGTTATGGAGTTAGGGTCGAGCTACTACAATAAAGTGGGAAACAAGTCCAGGGTGCTCAGTTGGATGTACGACCACGTCAAAAATATGTGGATTATTGTGCGTCAGGATGGAACACGTGAATATTATTCCAAGGAATCGTAATTCGAGACGTGGACTAAGGTTGCTTTGACTGATCTATTGAGAGCTCCGTATACTGATGATGATACTACCGAGCGTGGACCCAGATGGAGATTCTTCAAAAAGCTTGAACATGAGGTTAAGAGGGGATCAAGACTATGAAGACGCTGAACCATATTTGAGAGTGGCTAAAGGAGTTCGTGATGCACACACTGGCAAGAGATTCAAATCAGTGATGTGGCCGCCGACCGACAAAGAATTAGTTATCCCAGTTGCTCCTACCTTTCCTCAAGGGATTCTCAAGAATTTCAATTTTTGGCTATACGACCCTAAAGTTGGAAGCATTGCGATCGTGACAAAGGAAAAAGCTTTCAGAGTTAACGATGTGGTAGATCTAGTGAGCTTTCATGAAGAAGACTTGCAGGTTCTTGTGTCACATCAAATTCGAACTGCAGAGCTGTATGAGGGTTGCGTAAAAGATTGGACTACAGCAATAGTTGGGATTATAGCTGGCAGGCTCGGTGTGGATGCTCAATCGAAAGACTAATGTAGTAAACCTAGGGTGAGATTGTTGGGCTTCGATTGTTAAAGGTTTACTCATTAGGGATTATTTTGGGCTTTGGTGTACATTGTGGGCTTCCTAGTGCCTTATTGGCCTAGGGTTGTAATAGTGGGCTTGCTCGTGCTTATAAATAGAGATGCTAGGGTAATGAGAGGGGTCAGAGAGTTGTAATCAGATATCTTGTATGAGACATCTTTTGGTGTATGTAAGTTGAAGTTATTCAAAGTTGTTCTTCTTCCTAATCATTATTTCCGCTACTGATTAGGTTAGTGATACCTGTTTGATCCGTTATACGGGACATACAACCACAGTAGCTTTCTCGTTGGATTGTGGAGCCTTAGTAGAGTTTGCGGAAGCGTTGAAGTAAGATGCACCGGCATTTTGAGAGCTTGAGCCCGCGGAGACTATGGGGGCAACGAATGTCATGTTCTTGGGCATAATAGCAGTGGCGGATAGAGCATACTTTTGTTGTGAGTATTCTGTTTGGTTCATCACCCTTTTGAGCACATCCATTTCAAAAGCCTTTGGAGTGTGGATCAATTCCGAAAGGGTAACTGGAGTCGTACTGGTTAGGAAGGTTCTCTTTATCATCATGCACTGTAAGCTCTATTCTATAGGAAGAGAGTCCAAAAGCTTTTTGGCTGAAGCATAGTTGGCAACAAGAATACCAACTTTCTTCATTTTCGTTAACACGTTCAGAAAGCGGCTAATGGTATCTGACAAACTTTCACCTTTAACACTTCCAAACAATTTAGATTATTTCTAACCATATCTCTCTTGTTATCCATCAGTTCTTCTTTGCCTTCAAAGTGATCGATAAGAGCCAACCATAGTTCATGAGCCAAGGTGTATTCCTCAAACAAGATGTTGTCATCTTTTGATAGAGCCATTGTTAGAGCAGTGTGAGCCCTACGGTCATGTTGGATGAGTGTTCTATCATCATCATTAAAGGTTGGGGGATCTTCGTTGATTGTACGAACATCGTCACGAATTACCATAGGAACATGGGATCCTACAGTGACAGACATCCATTGAGTATAGTCTGTATACACAAAGAATGACTTGATCCTGTTCTTCCAGCTACTGAAATCTTCAGATCCCTTCATTTTAGGAGGCCTAGTTGCAGTTCCAGTTTTGAGTTCGGCTTGAGCAATCGGATTCAGTTGGCTAAGTGACATTTTGGTTTGATATTAAGTTCAAATTGCTAATCAGAGATTAAATACGCTTGATTTTAAGGTTCTGGGCACAATTTTGCTGGTTAAAGTTAATTGTGCTGAGACTTCCTAAGCTCTTGGACCGACGACAATAGCTAATTACGCCAATAGCTAAAACCGCGAAGACTTCCTAAGCTCCTTGACCGGCGACAATAGCTAAATCCGCTGCCAAGAACAAAACATGCATAAGTTTTGCTAATTACGCCGATCACCGTGATAAAGTCATTGTGGATCTTTATCACTGATTTCGAAGTCGCCTTCGATTAAATATGCTGGTACTATTTCGCAGTGATTTAACAATTACGCTAGTGTGTTGTCGGGGTAGTTGTTAAATACGCGATCGTTAAGCTAAAAACATTGTATTCAAAATTATCTACACTGGCTTCAAATTAAATACGCCCAGCAGGGTTCAAGTACGAACAAAAACCATCTAATCACTCAAAAATGACTCAAAATCCATGTTTCTTTGTACCAAAAAGACCCAATTGTTCACCATAACACTGATTAACAACAACACGCACCAGATCAAGCCATTTTAAGTCTAAAAATTTGAAAAACCTTGAAACTTTGAAATTTTTTTAAAAACTTTCAAAACTTCAAGAATCATAAAAAAAACTCAAACAATCAAGAGCACAAAGGCTCTGATACCAAATTGTGAGTCCCAAAACAGATTCCGATCACATTAGTTTGATTGTTATCATCCAAACAACTATAATTAGTTTCTTGAATGTGTAAAAGTTAAGAAAAACTGAAAGATGAAGATTCTTGTTTGGATTAAACAAAAAGTGTTGTATATGGAATCACAAAAGATATAATCACTAAAAGCACCTGGATGTTCAGATTTACTATGACATTTGTGCCTTTTCAATCTTGCACAATTACAAACAATTTCGTATTCAATGAAACCCTGTATTTTATTTCCAAATATTTTTGTATTCAATAAAATCTTGTATTTTATTGATGAGAATGCAAAAATGTTAATCGTTGCACAATTTCGATCATTTTCGTGTTTGTTAAAGTGTTTTACGCATTTTTGCGAAACACGTAACCGTACAACCTAACGAACTGACATCCATGACATTTTCGGGCATTAATCCAAGTTACACCTGTCTTAACACCTTTATATAACCTAAGTATTAGGTTAAAGGGGTTAAAAATTGTGAACGGGGATCGAGCTCCCGAAATGAGCAATCGACCTGATCTCGCTCAAATAGCAGAGGCGGAATTCATTGCTAGAGAGGTAGATATGACAAACAAGATAGTACTTACTGTTTAATGCTTCTGATGTATTAAATACGTTCAAGTTACAGACGCAAGTAAACAAACTCACAAAGCTTCGCCGTATGAAATGACAAATCCGTACTCAGCTCTAACACAACACTTCCCTGTTTATAGGTCGACATGACTCGTACTGAAGTGCGTGCACAAACAAACAACCATGTTTCATACGAAATAGTATTTCGTACGAGTGACTCACTCGTACGAAACATACACCTGTTTCTTGCGAATCACAGTGTACAATATATAAAATTTACATTTTCTCATTTAAACATTAACGTGTAAACTTTATAAACATTACAGATAAATCCTAGACGTAGGCAATAGACATTATGCACCAACAAACTCCCCCTTGGATGTTGCCGTAGTCTGGATAATCTTCAAAACTTCAATTTGATTTCACTTTAACGCCCAAAGAATCTCTTTAACGGCTTTCGACGTTCCTCAGAAGCAATAGGCGTTTGATCAGTCAGAGGACGTCGGTTCAAAAACTGAAAGCTTCTCAAAGATGCTATTCTTGAACGTTCAGCGATCCGAGCTTCTTTTTCTTTAGTTTTCTTGGATTCCTTCTTCTCAATCTTTCTCCAATTTGTTTTCCAATTCGATCTCGAATGAATAATATTTGCAAAGCACACATTTACGACCTTTTGAAATTGAAGTGCTTGCTCCTGATCCTTTTCTTCAAAACTGATCTTGCTATAGAAAAAACATTCTATGTCTTTCTTCGAACAATTTACTAGCCACATGGGGTCTAGTACTCGAATGCCGCGCCACAACCCATATATTCTTTTGTGTGTTATGACGGCTTCGGTTAATTCCTCCGTTATCTTCCACGAATCTTCATCTGGGTGTACACAAATAACCCGCCTCACCTGTATTTGAATCGTAATGCCACCACTTGAAGATCGTATAAAAATCTTGCTCCATTTTGATCATCGGCATGTTCTTCAACACCCGTGGTTTCTTCACAATTTCTCCTTTGTCACTGGATCTTCTTTAACAATACGACGTGGATAATGCGGTTTCCAGTGAACAAACCATGCGTAGCTTCAAACTTGATCAATATCCACATTTTCTGATCATGGAACTTCATCTTTAGATTTATCATCTTGGTTTGTGTAGCTCTTTAACATCCCAATAAGGCAGTGTTTTGATGTCACTCAGAAGTATTGAATCCCAAATTCCCTTTTAATAGCATAAACATTCAGCTCTTCAATCCAACCCCAACTCAAAATATCCCCTAAAGAAATATTAGCATCTCTGGTAAAAAACGCCAGGGGTCTCTTAAACTTTCGCTCTGCTGAACTTTCTCGAAACCATTTCTTCTTTTGTTCGATAATCTCAGCTGTAGACATCTTTCGGGAATTGTTCCTTCTTTAACAGGTTCTGATACTTTCCTTTGTAACATCTCTGAGCTTTCTACTGTAAATAAATCGATAAACGTTGGTAAATCCTCTGTACCCTGAACGGCATCATTAGCATCTTCATCAGAGTCACTTTCAACGACAACGTTATCATATACGTTTGTCGTCTTCTATTTCTTCAAAAACATAAGCATTCGGTTCGAACACGTCTATCTCATTTAGTTCGTTTTCAAAATCAAAATCGAACTTTTCTCTGCTAATACCGAGCATTTCAGCTATCTCTTCTTTCGAATAACTATGCACAAACTCTCCCTTTTCAACATCATGCTCAAGATATAGAACAAATGGCTTTTGCACGACAGGAACAGAAGATGTAACATTCTCTGTGAAAATTCTTGTCTGCTGAGCATCCACTGTCTCATCAAATTTGTTCATCCCTTCCTCTTCAGCAGTTTGGTTCTCAGAATCATCAAAATACTCAGAAAGATCAACTAATTCATTAACATTCGAATCTATTACACAATACCCGTTCCTCCCACATTATCATCATCAGTACCATCCGAACTGCTAGAATCTTTATCATCAACATCTTTAGTATCCTCTGCTTCTGCTTCTTTCTCTGTTTCTTCAGCCATTTCTTTACTATCCTTTCCTATCTTTTTCTTCATTAACCAATCTCGATGACGTTGGGAAATATCCAGAAAAGCTATATCTATATCAATAGGCTTTCTAATTAGAATAAAGTTCTTCGGTTCTTCATACACTACGATATCCCAACATTGTACTGGCCAGATTCAGCTTCTGGCACAGCTTCTTTAGTCACAAAATCCTCCACAATCTTACCTTTTCCTTTCCCTAACGCATCAGATTGTTGTTTAGCCAATCGTTCTCGTTCTGCAACTCTTTCCCTTGCTTCTTCACGTTCAATTTCATCAATCGCTGTAGATATACTCAAACCAAACTTCTTCTCAAGAATCTTCTCAAATACATCCATCCTTCAATTGTTTCATAATCGTTCTTCTTCGTACTCAGTCATTCTCAAACGCAGTCTTTCATTTTCAGAGATAATACTGGCCATCATTTCTTCTAGTTGCTGCTTATCAACGATTAAACCTCCAATTCTTTCAAGCATTTCAAACTTCCCAGAAGTTAACAAGTTTATCTGCTCTTGTAATTCAGCTATGCGCACAACGTTCATCGTCACTTGTTTCTGCAAATCATCAATTCCAGGATCATCAAACCGAAACTCATCTCCTCCTGGTAGATCGTCTAAATTAATCTCGACAATAAATGCTTGTGTATTAAACGGCTGTGATGTAGGACGAGATTGTTGAGCATGAGATAGTTGAGACTTTTGTTGAGCCGACGGCTTGTGGTGCTGGTTGCTGGACAGGCTCTGGATCAGGCATAGGTTGTTGAACAGGTTCTGATTCGAATGGTTGCGGTGTTGGTTGTTGTTGTTCTGGTTCTTGTTCAGGAACTGGTGGTTGGTGAACAGGTATCTCGGCTTCAACTTGCTGCTTATCTGGCTCTGGATGCATATGATGTAGTGGAGATGGAATATCTTGCGATCCTCCACATTTTCTTCGGTGATAGGATCAGCTCCAGCATCTATTAGAACAACGTTTGGAGATATGCGAGCTGCCGATCGTTTCATTCTTCTTGGTCTTTTCTTGACCGGAGTTCTAAAACCAGATTCAAGCTCAGATTCAGACGGAACGTAAGTAGTATCGTCTTCGCCTGTTTCCTTTCTCTTTCATTCTTCAGCTTTACGTTTTAGCTCATCTTGACGTTTCTTTCCCAATTTCTCTGCTCTTTTCTTCTCTCCTGCTCGTCTATCCTCTGAATCAGTACTAGAAGATAGTACTTCTTCAGCTGCTGCCTTGTCAGCTCCGAAAGCCTGACGTTCTATATCTTCTGCCATCTTTTCAACCGTTTCTTCAACATCAGGTTCATCCCTCAAACCTGAACTTTTAGCAGTAGACACAGCTTTTCTCTTTCTTCCTTTGTATGTAGCTTTCCCACCTATATCTCCGTCTTTCACAAACCACGGACTTCTCTTTGCCACAAACAATGATAAAGATTTAACTTCCTCTTCACCGTCACCGCTATCGTCTTTCCTCCATTTTCCAGGTGCGGGTGAAATATATTCTTTATTCAGAATAGCACCAAACATCAGTTTAGCAACGGGAGCAGACTTCAAATGTACGTTCATCTTTCGTAGAGACTGAACATCCACATGTTCCGGTTTAAGCACATCATCTGGAGATTTCTTCAAGTCCGGATGTAAATAGTCTAATATCATCTGTATAAACCTTGGATACTGCAAGAATCTTTCCTTCTGAATGTTTTGGATCATTTGAGTAAATATAACTTTAGAAAAGTTATATGGAAGGTTCAGCACTAGCGTAGTAATCATGCACATCTGATAATCCACCAAGTCATCAAAACCACCCTTCCTGTGACCCAAACAATGAATAATGACATGTGCCAGATATCGAAACGGTGCACTTAGATTTCCCTTTTTGAAAGGAGCAGCATTCACAAAACCCGTATATCCCATCATGTAGAAACAACCTTTAACCATATATTCAGTAAAGCATGTTGGATCATCCTTGTTATCCTTAAACTCCAACACTTTCTGAATCAACTCTTCAGTGATCTTCACTTGAATATCCACATTGTTAATCTTTACTGCTGATATAATGGCATTGTCGTCAAGACTATATTCCGCAGCATTCCAGAAATATTCCACATGTGACAAATATGTCATATGTCTTTCTGTAATCGCTTTCGTCACTTTAATTCTTGCAACATCCAAAGTCTGAATCTGAGTAGCCTTGAAAATCGAAATCATCATACCTTAAGTACAAAAGACAGGTGCTTGGACAACCTTTGAGGTAGCGTAAAATCCGCTTAATAATCATCAAATGAGAAACCCTCGGACTAGACTAATAGCATGCACAAATGCAAGTCGGATACATTATATCGGGTCTTGAAGCTGTTAAGTACGTCAGAGATCTGATCATGGAGCAATAAAGAGTCTCGTTAGTCTTCTCGCCGGTAGGATCTAGTCCTATTCCATGATTTTGAGCAAGCGGAGTAGACATCGGAGATGTGTCGGTCATCTTGAATTTTTCTAGGATTTCATTCACATATAACGTCTGGTGAATGAAAATTTTGTCTGGCAATTGATCCACTTGAAGTCCTAGGAAGAATTTCGTTTCCCCCATTGAGCTCATCTCGAATTTGAGTTTCATGACTGCTTCGAAGTCTTTGTAGAGAGCATCATTAGTCGACCCAAAAATAATGTTGTCTACGTATATTTGAACGATTAGAATGTGACGGTCTGTTTACAATCCATTATGTCCTGAAAGAAGTTGTTGTCGAGGAGATGTTGCGGTAGTGTCTCATACAAGTCTCACTAGGCCTAATGTAGTCCGTACAACGCCTTCTCTAGCAGCTAAACCTTATCTTTGTGGATCTGATCAACAAAACCCGATGGTTGGCCGACATACACTTCTTCCTTCATTTTTCCCAATAAGAAAGAAGACTTCACATCTAACTAATACACTTTAAAGCCCTTCCAGGATGCGAATGCTAGAAAGATCCGTATCGCTTCTAGTCTCACAACTGGAGCGTCGACTTCCGTAAAATCTATCCCTTCCTGTTGACAAAATCCTTGCACTACAAGCCAAGCCTTGTTTGGCACTATCACACCTCGATCGTCTTTCTTGAACTTAAAAACCCATTTGGTGTTAATCTTTTGTGGTCTTCAGGCACGTCGAGTAACTTCCACACTCCCAACTTTTCAAATTATGACAATTCCTCTTGCATAGTGTTAACCAAGCTCTCCTCGGTTAATGCTTCATTATATGTCTTTGGTTCTATGTTCAAAATGAAACATTTAAATGAGAACCTATTTTGTAAAGTAGCAACGTGGGTATCGAAGCAACTTAAACCCTGGTTGACTTGGTTTTTGGTCTTAACGCTGCTTTGTAGTTCACCAATTATAAAATCTGGAGGATGGTAAAATAACGTTTTTGGCATCACTTCATTGGAAACACTGAGTTCTTGTTGCAAATTCGACATTCTATTCAACATCTTGTATAACGGCAGGAATGTTGTTATGTTCACTAGTTCCTTCATTCTGATCTTCTGGTAAAACATAGAATTGAATTTCACAATCAGATGTATACCTGTCTTCATCATATGTTAGTTTAGCATCAAATTTAGAGTCTAAATTATCAAAACTAGGAGTTATTTCATTCACCACTGGTTTGATCACGAGATCACTTGTCCAAGCTATCTGTGGTTTAGATTGTCGAGTACTCGGACCTGCTTGAGCATCGTATGTACTAGATTGTGTTGGTGTGATGCCAATCTGTCTCGGAACTTGATCTTGTGAAAAAGCTTGTTGATGCTGATAAAGCATAGCAAGTTCCTCCTCTAATGGTTTAGCTGGCAGGTTGAAAGAACTCCCAAGACCTTCATAGTCAAACAGGAGAGATTCTCCTAATTTTTAGGTAAGAGTATTATATCTTTGAAAGTCCATATACACCCGGTTTAAGCTAGAAAGATAGACTCTCTCAAAGGACTAGCATACCCGACGAAGAAACCCTCTAAAGACTTAGCACCAAAGTTTCCGTCAGGATCAATAACTGTACACGGCGACCCGCATGGTTCTAACCATTGAAAGATGGTTTTCGTCGATTGATGAGCTCAAAACATGTTTTCTTATGTTTCTTGACCTTAAGAACTCACTTTAAAGTATAACACGCTAACGATACTACTTCGCTCCAAAAACTGGCAGGTAACTTGGAGTCAGCTAGCATTGTTCGTGCGGTCTCGATCTAAGTTCTATTCTTTCTTTCTGCAATACCGTTCTTCTATGGAGTATATGTTGCATTAAACTCATGTAAGTTTCCTTTCTCATTATAGTACTCCAACATCTTATTGTTCTTGAATTCTTTTTTGTTATCGCTTCTTATACGTCTGATCGGCAACTGATACAGATTTTTACTTTTCTTGAACAATACCGTTAGATAATCAAAAGTTTTGTCTTTGCTTTCAAGGAACATTACCCATGAGAATCTTGAATAATCATCAATCATAACCAGACAATATAGATCTCACGATATACTTCTAACATTAACCGGCCCAAAGCGATCCATACGCAGACGTTTTAGTGGTAGCTTGATAGAATTCAGAAGCTTTCTCGGATGTGATTTCTTTATCTGTTTCCCTTTCTTGCAACTAAGGCAATCATCTCTTAGATGAAAGTTCTTCAGATTTACCCCATCCACTAGTTGGTTATGCACTAGATAATTCATTTTCCTCAAAGTGAATATGCCCATTTTCCTGTGCCAGAGAATCGACTCTTTCTTTGTGGCTTTAGAAACAAAACATTGCGCGGTCTTTGTCGTAGTTGTAGCAAAGTTCATATCCAGCATGTATAGATCATTCTCGCGTGGGCATGCATTAGAATCCATTCTTCAGGAATAACGAAACTAAGTTTAAGAATTAAACATTCTCTATCCGTGAAATGTGTAGTGAACTTCTTGTCGCATATCTGAGAAATGCTCAATAGGTTGTTTTCCAACTCGGTAATGTAATTAACCTTGTCGAACGACACCATCCCAGTTGAAAGAATTCCTTCTCCAACAATGTGTCCTCCCTGATTACTTGCAAACCCGACGTAGCCTCCCCTTATTGGTTTGACATCGTAGAGTAGAGCTAACATCCCCGTCATGTGCCTTGAGGCCCCACTATCCATGATCCAGTTTGATATAATGGATCTCGGGAGCCCCTGCACATGAATGTAACCAATTATTTAAACAGCGCGACCCAAGCCTTTCCGGTCTTAGGTGGGTTAGCAATCACTTTAATTTCACTCACACACTCATTCTTTACTTTAACCTCTTCAACTTTTTCGGTTAAAGCAGTTTCTCTGACCACTTCAGAAGATTCTTTCTTTTTAACCGCCCAATATTTATTTTTGGAAATTGTTTTCTTTGCATAGAATTTTGAATCTTTTTTATCATTTGAGTTTGAAGTTTCATTGGTTTTATCTTTTGAAACATTAACGTTTATCGGTTTAACCTCTTGTTTAGATTCATTATTTCTTTTCAAAATCTTCTTTGGTTCAACCCTTGGCGATTTTTGTTTAAGCTCTTCTGAAGCTTTCTTTGGTACATGAACCGGTTTAGGACCTTTTTTTGGGGACATTGATAAGCAATGTGTCCCACTTGATTGCATCTAAAGCAAGTTCAACTATCAGTGATGATAGTAGGTCCTTCAACCTATTCACGCTTCTTCTTTTGTTCAAAGAATTCATCATTTGATTGATTCCTGAATTGACTTTCTTTCTCACTTTCAGAACTAGTTTCTGAAACGAAAGTGATGTTTTTCACAAACTTGGTTTTTTCCAAACTTACCATTGTTTCAATTACCATACCCTGAATCATTTCTCCCATAATAATAGTTTCTTTGTTGATTATTAAAGTGAGAAGTTCGTGGTTTCGAGTAGTTGGCTTATTCTCTTTTAAATTTGAGAAACTTTGAACACTTGACACTGTGTCAATTTCTGACAACTCAACCTCAACTAGTTTGAAAACTTGCTTGACCTTGTTCATGTTGACATTTTGAAGCGGAAATTCATAATCAGAATATAACTTGTCCAACCCACTCATTTGTATATTATCACATTTGGATCATAATTTCCTGATTTAGGGATGGAATACTTGTGAAAACTTTCATCGCTATTAGAATATGAACTTAAACTCTTTTTACCAAACTTTGTTTTTACTGTTTTAGACTCAGTTTTGTCACTGTCACTTTCAAAACTTTTTCAACAACAACTGATACAAATTTAGTGTAGGTGACATCTAGATTTTCAAGCAATTTATCTTTTTGTACAGTTTTCAATTTAATGTTTAGTGCCATATCCACCCCATCTGGATTCTTCTTAGAGTAATTGTTCCATATCGGGGGGTGGAACTCGATGGTACCCAACACATTGGTTGTGGTATCCATAGACATCTTCTCCCTATTCATCATTACCTGTAGGCTTGGGAAGAATATGGTCTAGGATATATGATGCTGTGGAATAGCTTATCAATTTCTTATCAACTCGTTCAGTTTCAATCGTAGCTGTTTCTACCCCTTGTTTTAGTTTAGCAATGGTGCCAATGTGATTATTAATCGCAGTTTGCTTATCTAACATAGTTTTCTTTAACATTGAAATTGTTGCATCATTCTTGTTATTAGCTTCTCGTAACTGATTTATTGTCTATTGGAGTTTATCGTATGCTTCTTTCACACTCTTTAAATCATACGATATATCATCCGTATGTTTTTTCAAAATTTTGTAAGTTTCGTCCTTTTCAATGCACGAGTTGCATGGTTTAATACATTTCTTGCATTGAAAGGATATTTCTGTTTCGGTCACTTTGTCATTCTTAACCTCTTCAACTACTGACTTATTCATAACTTTGTTTTCATCTGATGGTTTCACTACCTCTTTTAGTTGTGCCATCATTGCCTTCTCTACGATCCCTATCAATTTTTCAACATTCATCTCTTTATACACATCCATGATCTCCTCTAAAGGTTCTTTCTCGTCATCGCTAAAGTGTAAATCATCATTGTTTCATTCCTCTCCAAAGAAACCTGCAAAAGATTTGAATACATCAGGAGGTAGTACATATCGACATGCATTGTTAATAACCTCCTTTTTTGGTATTTGGAAAACTTCATTCTCTAAAGTTATTCAGCTTCAATAACTTCTTCTACGCATTCATCAGACTTAACCTCAACACATGATTCTTCTGCAGCTATCTCAACTTTCACTTCATTCACTATCTTCTCAGATTTTTCAGAACCTCCCAACTCTACCAACTCAGCCATTAGTGTAAGACCCTCGTTTTAGGAATCAAATTGTTCCAGTTAAACCCTTCATCCTCTTGTGTCACCACTAAGGCCTTGTCTTTGGATTTAGAACCATCTCCAATTGGTATCGGCTTGGCGATATTTGGTGGATGTTGAGAATTTTTGTGGTAGATAGCCTTCTTGTAATGATCACCACCAAAACGGTTGTTGTTATCATTCATTTCACGGTTTTTACACTCCCGTTTAAAGTAACCTTTCTCCTTGCATCCGAAACAAGTGAATTTTGACTTGTCAAATCCCAGTTTAGAATCTGGCCCTCCAATACTGCTACATCTGGTAATCTCCATGAACCTTTGAGCTCTTCGCACTACACTTGCCATGCACCATTTAATATTAATCAACTCCATCTCCTTGGGGTTGATATGATCATAATCCTCCTTATTCATATTGATGTTACCAATTCTACTAGGAAATAAGTATTCATAAGACACAATGATTGATGCAAGAAATGGCATATGCTCTTTTGTTGTAGCCTCTTGATGTATTGAATTATACATCTATTTATCGTGTATAGTTTGTACTAGTTTCGTTAATATTCGTTTCAGTTTTATAAGAATTTATCTACTTTTAATCCAATTATGGTTTGCAGGTCTTTGTTCATGGAAATAGATGAAAGAGAAGAAAACATGCTAAAATGTTGAAGGAAACCGAGTCAGGTCGTAATTGGAAGTCGAGAGAATAAACGAATCGAAAAACATGGAAAATGGGTTTCTGGCGGCTCGCGACCGCAACCAGTCAAGCCTCTGGCGGCCAGCGAGAGGAAAAAGAAGATCTAGAGACACTCAATACGGTCGTGGGGCGCAACCAGTTACCTTATGCCTCTCGCGGCCGGTGAGAGGACTTGTTTGGCAGAAAGTTGCATAACCTAATCAGTTTTTGTTGAAAAAGGTTATTTATATTAGATTTAAACTCTAATAACAAGTCATAGCGATTTTGGATGATCAAGAGGCAATTTATGGAGATTTAGTGCAAGTTTTTGAAGAAGGAATAGCTCGAGAATCATTGAAGTGAAGCAGGAAGCCTAAGGATCAATGAAATTTTAGGTTTTGTTTACCAATTTTCCCATCTTTTAGCTTTCTTGTTCTTGTTTTGATGAATTCAGTTTTCAGATCTTGTTCAATTATGTTTAAGACAATGATTATTGGCTATATTTTATGTTGCTACCTAGGTTTTGATGATTTATTATTAAAGTTTGGATTTTTATTGAATTTATAATGTGTTTATGGGATTTTTGATAAAGTAGTAAACTTTGGTAACTTGATTTGGTGTATTTGCATGTTTTGAATTAATTATTGATTGTTTAATTATTTTGAAAATAGATCTAGTTGACTGTCTTTCAAAGAATAAATTTATGTTGATTTTCGAGTCTTAACGGATTTGGGTAATCTTTCGGTAAATTGGTCAATAAACCCTAGAAACAATTAAGTGAAAAATATAATTAAATCTCAACATTATACTAAACATAATTACTGAGAAGTAATAGCTATTTACTGAATTAAATAGGTAAATTGCTAGGATTAGGTTTTGAGAAAAATCCGGTTTTAGTTTACTTGCCATATTTGAGTCGTTTGAACCAAATCAGAAACCCTAGTTAGTCTAAGCTCCCTATTGAGAGATAGTTAGCGATTCTAGACACTTTATTAAACTTTAGATAACCGAAAGGAAATCTTATAAACCAGTAAGCATAGCTATCTTTAGGATATCATAGGTGTCTTCCCGAGAAGGGTCGGGGGTCCTGTTCGATATTCCTTAGGATTTAGTATTTTAAGATCCCATTTCCCGATCACATTAATATTCAATTAAAAACCATTCAATAGTAATAAGGATTCCAACCTGGGTAGTTGTTCCATTATCATTGAATTAAGTCTTAGCTTCGAATTTCCACTTAAAGTCGTCTTAGTTAAGTTAATTTTAGTTTAATTATAATTTTAGGATTTTTAGTAAAACCACCCCAAAATATAAATAGATTAAGTGTGTCAATATAGTTTAAATAGAGTCATTATCCTAATTAGAGAGTCTCGGGGTTCGATATCCGGACTTACTTAAGCTTACTACAATTGATCGGTCCACTTGCCGGTTGATTGGTAGTTTAGTCGAGTTCAGGAGTCTAGAGTATTACTTTGAGTCTAGATTTAGGTTAATTTCATTTATTTTAATTTGACTACTTTTAGTACATCACCTCTGTAAGACCTTGAGCATTTTGTAAGTTGACAGCAATGTTGCATTGAAGAACATGAGGGTTTGAATTATTCTGATTCGAGTCTGTTTGAGCTCTACAAAGATTGAGGACTCTGGGTAGGAGTATTCGGCTCAAAGGTCTAGAATTGTTGAGGATATGACGAATAACCACCACTGCTAGAATAACTGTTGTTGTTTAACGAATTACCAGACGATGTGTCAGCACTGAAAGCGTCTAGATTTTCGGACTTTGAGTATTTGAATAATCATTTCCTTTGTAATACAAGGCTACATATTGTTGCATGGTTGCACCCTCCATCTTTGCCATCTTAATCAGTTCAAGCTCGTGAGCTTCTAATTTCTCGATGAATTTTGGCAAAGTTAGTCTACTATATTCTTGAGTTGCTTTTTAGAATCAGAAGATATGTAGACCACTCTCCATGCGGCAAAGCATCCACGAGTTCGTCATCATCTATCGAAAATCTCATTCTCTTCATCTCGGCAACCAAGTGACAATATCTATAAATCAATTACTTCATAGATTCTCTTCAATGAAGTAAAATATCAAACTCTTTCTTCAGGAGAGCTTTCTTTCTATTCTACATAGACTGACTTCCTTGATATTCCACTTTTAATACATTCCAAATTGTTTGAGAAGTTCCTTGTGTTGTAAAGAGTAAAGATGTCTTCTTTAATTGCTTGCTGAAGTAGATTCATCATTTCTTCTCTTTTATGAACCTTTCTCGATCAGCTTGTGGAATCTGCGTCACACTTATCTTCTCACCACTTTCTCCAGTCGGAATAACATATTCATCTTCTATTGCAAGCCAACAATCAAAGTAGTTTGCTTGCACCCAAGTCTCAAATCGATCATGCCACCCTTATAATCTTCCATACCAAGCAGCTTTTGGGGTTTTATCGTAGTACCCATCTCATTATCTAGATTAAGATTCTAGACTACGATAATGGGTATAGTTGCAAATGCATTATAGAATTCGCCTTCCATGCTTCAAGAACTTTGGTACGGATGAGATATGTTTAGAACAGATGAGATATTCTAGAACAAATTAGGGTTTCAAATGGATGAACCCAAAACTTGTGCAAATGAGACTTTCACGCGGATAAACAGAAACAAATGGCCAATAATTCCCTTGTACGGATCCACGCTTTTGTAAGACTGTACCTAGGTTCGTACAAATCAACATAAAAAATCAAACAAATTAGCTCTTTCGTGCGGACCAGAAATTTTCAAATGGATGAATGTTCACTTCTGTGCAGACGAAGCTTAACCCATACGAACGAGTTCGTTGTACGAAGGACAAAAATCTTGTTTTTCTCGTTTTTGAAAATTTCAGCATGGCAACGTTTGAATTTTAAGCTAAATTTTTAGTATGTTGGTTAAAAATGAGTTTTTACAATCCTTGAAAAAATCAGTCCATTTTGTCCATAGGAAGTGTAAAAATAAGAAAAAGAGTAGAAAGAAGGTCTTCAAAGCTCCAATTCTTGTGTAAACTCTTAGATATCAGCCATCTACTCTGATACCACTTGATAGGGCCTTCATGTTGACATTTATGTTCGGGTGATATTTATGTCTAAATGTAACGTGCATAATTCATTATATATAGATGAGTTTAACAAGATTAGTTCATTTTCAATGTTTTTCATTCATTTAAGTCAATTACATCCGAAATTTCAATATGACAGAGCTTTGCCGTCCAGATGCAAAAGTTACAAATGAGAGAGTCCAACCCACTATTTATAGACATTGTGAGTGACTTGGGACGGACCAACCTACTCTGTACGGATGAGTCTCATCCGTGCGGATGAGTCTCATCCGTGGGATGAGTCTCATCCGTGTGGATGAACTCATTCATACAAATGAACCTATAACATACAAAATCAAAATCTAACAATTAAAGCCCTGTTACATATGACACGACACCACAACGTAGGCAGCAACATTATGCACATTATGCACCAACATTGTTGTTTATACTTAGATGGTATGCAAATACTAATGTTTGGGACGATTTTGAGAAGTTTTCAGATGAGGACGAAAATGTTAAGGTAAGATGCAAACACTGTGCGATGGTTGTCAATGTAGATAAAATTAAAAAAGAAAAGTGACATTGATAATACATCTTAAACGATGTGATAAAAGCCATGGTACTGTACCGAACGTTGGTGGATGAATATGGAAAATAATATGAAGACGAAGGCTTTATGTTTTGTTTGGTCATTTTTCCTTGTTTTTTTAATTGAATTTATTTGAAGTGGTTTGGACTTATTTAGAAATCTATGTTATGGTATCATTATTTCTTTATGGTATCGTTTTATAGTTGTTTAGCACTAACGAAGCACACACGAAAGCCTTTTAGTTGTTGACTTTTGGACTCAAAGGAAATACACGAAAGCCTTAACTTTATCTCAAAACAATTTGACTTTTTGGAGTTAAAGCTTATGAAAGAAAGCATAGAATTTATCTCAAAACAATTTGACTTTTAGGAGTCAAAGTGAAAAAAAGAAAGCATAAAATTTTTACTAATACACTTGATAAGCGAAAAAGTACAATATGAATAAGCGATTCTAGTATAAGGAGTTATAGGATAAGGCGAACACGAAAGCGTTTTATTGTTGACTTTTGGACTCAAAGCAAATATACGAAAGCGTTAACTTTATGTTAAAACAGTTTGATTTTTCGGAGTCAAAGCTTATGAAAGAAACCATAGTATTTATCTTAACATTTCACTTTCCGGAGTCAAAGTGAAAACATGAAATCATAAAAAAATTATTATACTTGATAAGCGATAAATATAATACGAGTTAGCGACGATTCTAGTATAAGGCGTTCTAGGATAAGGCGAATAACCGATTACGATTTTAGCGATAAGTATAAAATTAAGACTTAATAATTATAAAATAAGACTTGATAAGTTTAACTTTCGTAGTCAAACTAATTTATTTCCTACAATTTTTCAATTTTGCATTAGGAACCAAATAATCTTTTAATTTGAAAAAAGTTATAACGGCCCACCGAAAAGCAAAAACGTGGGGCCCAAGTTAGGGATCAGGAACAGGATCCATAATTTCATACGTATATAACATGCTCTTTTATTATACCTAATAACAATCCAGACGTATAGGGAAGGATCATCAAACAAGGTGCTGGTAGTGGCGTTCAGTTTCAGACTGCTCAAACCACCGGTCTCAAGGCCTGTTCGCAGCAGCATTGTAGCATTTGCAAAATTTCAACCGTTGTACACTTTCGATCATTTCCACGTTTAATAATATTTTATATTTTATTTACAAAATACGTAATCGTACCATAAAACAAAATGATATTCATGACATTACTTTAGAACAAATCCAAGTTACATATACATGTATACCCTACACATGACCTAAACAATGTGTTAGAAGGGTTATAAATGGTAAACAAGTGATAATACAAGTCTAGAGGCTAAATCTGTCAAAAAAATAAAAAGTTTGCATCTGGGGGGACTTTGTGGAGCGCAAGATGTGAGCCTTACGGTCCGTAAAGCATGCCCAGATAGCATAATTGAGTTGGCAACAGCTTTCTTCTCTAAGTATGGACACTTTGCACCTTTCTTGCCACATTAATTCTGCTTAAGGCACATGTTAGGACACTAATCAACACTTGGTAACTTGTCATCACCTCCTTGATCCTAAATTAGTATAAATAGCCTTCAATTCTTCACATTTTCTTCACACCACTTCAAACACTTCAAAGTCAAAGTGTGAAGTTCTTCTTTCTTATCTTCTTGGAGCTTGCTTTTTCATTAGGGCCTCCACTCTTGAGTTCTAATTCTTCACATTTTCTTCACACCACTTCAAACACTATTGGTTTAGACAACGTCATAAATGGTTTGCAATTAAAGATATATAAACCATCCCATGTTTTCTTTTAAATCGATTACTTACACGGTTTTACAAAAGAAACACTTTTGTCAAGATTCATGGCTACAAGGTTTTCTTACTTATACCAACTTTTATTGTTAGTTATACATATTGCAATACCAAAACACAATAAAAACAAGTTTGGTTTCAAGGTTTTCACTCATTGACGTTCGTAGTTGGACGAGGTATTGCAACACAAATACGAAGCCATGAATTTGACTTACAAATCCTATGTTACTCACCAGCATTCATTGTTGACCGTATTTTTAACATATGTTTCAGGTGCAAATGTATGATTATGAAAGCATGCTATACGTAGGATGAACTTGGGCCTTAGCTTGCTTTAAAATAAAGACAATTGTTTGTGTTTGTTTTATGTTTAAAAGACATTGTAATTCAATAATCAAATAAAATTAAACATTAGTATCATGTGTTGTGAACAATTTGTAATGTGACCCCCCGACGTTTCCACCGCGGGTTGTTTTATATGCGGTCGGGATGTTATAGATTGGTATCAGAGGATGGTTAAAGGTAATTAGGTCATTAGAAATGTTTTCGACCTAGGCTATAGCCTTCCTAGGACCCAAACATGAGGTAACTCGCGTTTAGATTTCTAGTGCAACAAATATACAAAACCATCACCTATCCTTAGGTGATTACAAAACAATACAAAGTTATTATTCATTCTTAAAAGTCAAATTTTCCAAAACTTTTACAAGAAATTATCATCTATCCTTAGATGATTTATTTTTAGGCTTTTAAGCCTTAAAAGTTTTCAAAATCTTGTCAAAGTTTCGGCTTTAATAATGTGAACACGTGCAATCTGGAAGGGTCGATTCCTATACCCTGAGTTTTCTGTCTAAGGCTAGAGTGTTAATATGAATCCATATAATCGGACCAGTCACTCTTACCTTGGAACTCTTGGGGTGAGTGTCCACTTATAGGCTAAAGCATGTCTTCGCTATACATTATAATGACCCATTGACTTTGATTACTCATTGTGCCATTTATTCATTTGAAGTAATGAATAAATGATTTCACTCCTTATGCTTCATCGATATTTTAACGTTTATTTGTGATTATCCCATATCAATCTCACTCATTTTCCCTCACGATTTCTTTCCCTTTTTAGAATACTACCTAGTTGCGACACTACCCAAAATACTGAAATGGCAGCCTTGATTGCCCAGCAAATGGTGGTGATACTTCCAAACCTTGTGACCCAACTCAAACAAGCCAACAATAACAAATTACCCACACCTTGTAATTTCAAACAGTTCAACTCGGCTAAACTAAACAAGTTCTATGGATCTGAGGGAGCTACTGGGCTCCTACAATGGTTTGAAAACATTGAGAGCACTTTTCCGCCCTTGTCAGTGTTCCAATGAGCGTAAGGTACAGTTTGCTTCGGGTGATTTTCCAAAAGAGAGGACTCACGTGGTAGAACGGAATTATGAGAGATCAAGGTGCAAATGTAGCTATGTCATTAACTTAGGAGGATCTTAGAGCACTCATGATGAAAGAGTTCTGTCGACAAAATGAGATGAGAGTAGTCGAGAACGAATTCCATGATCTCAAGCAGGATAGTGGAAAAATCGGCGTATATCGACCATTACGAAGAGTTGAGCCTTCTCTGTCCCACTATGGTCATGCCCTTAGAAGGGGTCACTAAGAAATATATATTGATGGCCTACCTGATCTGGTTCAAGACATAGTCACTGGCAGTAAACCAGCTATTGTTAGGGAGGCTATCAAACTAGCCGCAACCCTAACCGACTCTCAAGTGAAGAAAGGGAAAATCTTCCGCAAGGATGGAAAGAGACAGTCTACTAAGACTATCCAGAACAAACCAAAAGAAACAAAAGCCGAACACTTTAGAAATTCCAAGAAGCGTAAGGCTTCAAAGAATTTTGTTGTTGTTGCTCAACCCAATCAGGCTACTCCCAACCAACCAGCTCAACCCCTAGTTAGGAAACCTTATGTTGGTACTGCACCTTTGTGCAATCGATGCAATGGTCACCAACAAAATCAATTACCCTGTCATCAATGTACCTTATATGGACAACTCGGTCATTTGGCAAATGTTTCTCGATCTATTCCAAATCAAGTTATCCTGAATCCGGTACAACCCCAAGAAAATCCTGCTCTTCCTCATTTTCCACCTGGGTCCTATTACAATTGTAGCAAGATGGGCCACATCAAGAACAACTGCCCAAAGCTTGTTAATGCTAATCCAGCTCGTGGACGTGCATTTAACATCAATGCAAACGAGGCTCATGCTAATAACGAGGTGGTTAATGGTATATTCCTTGTTAACAACCATCCTGATTCTTATCGTTTTGATTCGGGTGCCGATAGAAGTTTTGTATCCTTAGCTTTTGAACCTTTTCTTTCAATGCCTCGAACTAAGCTAGGAGAACCTTTAATGGTGGACATAGCTAGTGGCGAACCCCTTGTACTCGATTCTATCAATTGTAATTGCCAACTACACCTCAATAACCATCTTTTTACCATTAACCTCACGCCAATGCAACTTGGGAGTTTCGACGTCATAGTAGGTATGGACTGGTTAGCTAGACATCATGCTGAAGTTATTTGTTTCGTTAAGATTGTTTGCATACCTCTTCCATCTACAAAGTCTTAGAAGTTCATGGAGAGAAACCTTCTAGTAGACTCAAACTCATGACTTGTACCCAAGCCCAGAAATACCTACAAAAGAAATATGTAGCCTTCTTGACACATATCTAGAGGAGAAAGACAATAGTAAGGGTATCCAAGACATCCCCATTGTTTGGGATTTTCCCGAGGTGTTTTCAGAAGAATTAACTGGCTTACCCCCGATACGCCAAGTAGAATTCTGCATCGACCTTGTACCTGGTGCCAACCCGATTATCATTTGAGATGCTAGGATTGTCGAAAGAACTTCAACAACTTTTGAACAAAGGATTTATCCGTCCGAGCTTCTCTCCTTGGGGTGCTCCTATATTGTTTGTAAATAAGAAGGATGGACCCTTTCGCATGTGCATCAATTATCGTGAGCTTAACAAACTCACGATTAAAAATCGATATCCCATACCTCGTATTGATGATCATTTTTTATTAGCTACAAGGTGCTACCTGTTTTTCAAAAAGACCTCCGTTCTGGGTATCATCAACTTCGTGTACTCAAAGAAGATATTCCCAAAACTTCTTTTCGCACTCGATACGGCCATTACGAGTTCACCGTCATGCCTTTTGGTTTGACTAATGCTCCTACCAATTTTATGGACTTAATGAATAGGTTTTGTAAACCTTATTTAGATAAGTTCATCATTGTTTTCATTGATGACATCTTGATTTATTCGCAATCTCGAACGGATCACGAACATCACCTTCATCTAACAATGGAACTCCTAAAGAAAGAACAACTTTATGCCAAGTTCTCCAAGTGTGAATTTTGGCTTAAAGAGATGCAATTCTTAGGACACATTGTCAATGAATAAGGTATACATGTGGTTTCCGCCAAAATCACAGCGATTAAGGAATGGAGTACACCCACTACTCTGACTAAAGTTAGCTCTTTTCTTGTTCTCGCCGATTACTACAGTCATTTTATCTCAAACTTCTCAAAGATTGTGGTTCCCCTCACTTCTTTAACTCAAAACAATAAACCTTTTGAGTGGGGACCCAAACAAGAAGAAGCATTCCAAACCTTGAAACAAAAACTTTGTGATGCTCCTATTCTATCCCTACCTTATGGCAACAACGATTTTGTCATATATTGCGATGCCTCAAATTTAGGCCTTGGTTGTGTTCTCATGCAAAGAGAGAAAGTCATAGCCTACCCTTCATTACAATTGAAAATCCACGAAAAGAACTATATAACTCATGATCTTGAGTTAGGTGTTGTTGTGTTCGCTCTCAAAATTGGGAGACACTGCCTTTATGTAACAAATGTGTGGTTTTCACAGACCACAAAAGTCTCCAACATATATTCAATTAGAAGGAATTGAATATGAGACAACGACGTTGGGTCGAACTTCTGAACGACTGTGACTGCGAAATTCGTTACCATCCTAGTAAGCCGAATGTCGTAGCTGACACACTTAGTCATAAAGAACATATCAGACTTCACTGTGTTCGAGTTCAATCTGATATCTAAACATGTATTTTTCAAGCCCAACGTACTTGTGTAACCCAAGGCATGATGTAATAAACTGCCACATAATCTTGAGCTTCAGCTTGATACTAAAGATGATGGGTTACTCTATTTCTTGAATAGTTTATGGATTCTAAACCAAGATAATCTTCCTACCGTATTGATGGATGAAGCCCACAAGTCACGTTACTCTATCCATCCTGGTACGGACAAAATGTACATGGATCTTCGTACCTAGTATTTGTGGCCTGGTATGAAAAGGATATAGCTTTATACGTGTCCAAATGCCTTACTTGTCTTAAAGTCAAGGTAGAACATCAACATTCCTCCAGTCTGCTTGAACAACCAGAAGTTCCGGTATGGAAGTGGGAGAACATCGCTATGGATCTCATCACTAAATTACCATGCACTTCTAGAGGTCATGATGCCATTTGGGTAGTCATCGACCATCAAACTAAGTTAGCACATTTTTTGCCAATTCGCGAGGATTTCTCAGCTGATAAACTTGCTAAGATCTATATTGATGAGATTGTATCATGTCATGGTGTTCCTTTAAACATCATACGGATCGTGATGCTCGTTTATCTTCTTATTCCTAGAAAACTATGCAATCTTCCATGGGAATCAAATTAAACCTAAGCACCGCTTATCATCCTCAAATTGACGAACAAACCAAAAGGACAATCCAAACACTTGAGGATATACTTAGAGCTAGGGTGATCGACTTTGGTGGTAGTTGGGATTCGCATCTACCTTTGATCGAATTCTCCTATAACCATGGTTGTAAAACAAGGTTTCCAAGTTCGAGTACTCTTCGAGTAAACACTCCAAGGGAGGTTGTCGAGGTGAGTCAACTCCGCCTAATTACTTAGATTCGATCAAATACGGTCAACCTTGCCAGAATCAGATCTAGTAGGTCAACTCAGGCTAAGTTTGACTTTAATAAAAATAAAACTTTATTTATATGCCTATCATGTTAAAGAATTAATATAATTTACACGTATTTTATTAATAATAAGTAAATTTATGTTTTTTGACATATATTTAATTTCCGAAAACTAATTTCTTTATAATTTCGCATGTCTGAATAATCCCCGAGTACTCTCTGCCTATGCCGAGTACACTCAACTCCCGCTCGACCAACTAGGGAGCACCTAGCGACTTTTGCAACCATGCCTATAACAACAGTTATCACTCCAGCATCCACATGGATCCTTTTGAGGCTCTTTATGGTAAAAAATGTCGTTCACCTATCTGTTGGAATGAAGTTGGTGAAGCTCAAATCACCGGACCTGAACTCATTCAAGAAATAACAAAAAAAATCATGAAAATCCACAATAACCTTTTGACAGCTAGAAGTCGTCAAAAGAGCTATGCTGACAAATGACGTAAACCTTTAGAATTCAAAATGGTGACCATGTTCTTGTCAAGATATCCCCTTGGAAGGGTATGGTTAGATTTGGAAATAAGGGTAACCTAGCCCCTCGTTATGTGGGACATTTTAAGATCATTGAAAAGATCGGAAAGGTAGCCTATAAACATGAACTACCTCCTGGACGTGGGAACGTTCATCCAACCTTCCACGTGTCCAACTTGAAAAAATGTTTAGCCGATGAAACCCTCCACATCCCCTTGACGAAATTTGCATTAATGACACTATGAATTTTCTCGAGAAACCTATGGAAATCATGGATCGTGAAGTCAAGTAACTCAAGCGTAACCGAATACCAATTGTTAAAGTTCGCTGGGAATCCAAATGTGGCCTAGAGTTTACCTGGGAACAAGAGGACCAAATGAAAGCGAAATACCCCCATCTTTTCTCACAAGTGTCCTCTGATACAATTCGAGACGAAATTTCCAAAGTAGGGGAGACATAACGTTTGCAAAATTTCAAGCGTTGTACACTTTTGTTCGTTTTCGTTTAATAAAATTTTATATTTTATTTACGAAATACGTAATCGTACGATCGAACAAAGCGATTGACATTATAGGAACAAAATCCAAGTTACATATGCCTTTATACCCCATGACCTAAACATTGTGTTAGAAGGGTTAGAAATGGCAAACAGGGAATAATACAAGTCCAGGGGCTAAATCCGTCAAAAAAATAAAAAGTTTGCATCTGGGGGGCCTTGCGGGCCACAAGATCTGAGCCTTACTGTCCATAAGACATACCCAGATAGCATAATTGAGTTGGCAGCAGCCTTGTTCTCCAAGTAAGGACTCCTTGCACCCTTCTTGCCACCTTAATTCTGGTTAAGATACATGTTAGGACACTAATCAACACTTGGTAACACTTGTCATCACCTCCTTGATCCTCAATTAGTATAAATAGCCTTTAATTCTTCACATTTTCTTCACACCACTTCAAACACTTCAAAGTCAAAGTGTGAAGTTCTTCTTTCTTATCTTCTTGGAGCTTACTTCTACATTGAGGCCTCCACTCCTAAGTTCTAATTTTCCCCTTGAAGCACTTGTACGTGTTTCTCCTAGTCTATTTCTTTTAGCTAGTTATGAGCCAAAAGTCAAGCAAATTAACTTTTTCTTTGACTTTCGTTTCTAACCATTTCAGTCAAGTCAAAGTTCAAAATGAACTTTGCTACGTGATCGTAATAATGAAGGTGATAATCCCTTGCCTTTACACCATCTGATCATCACGTTTAGTAGGCGAAATGACGAGTCAAACTTTTATGAAATAAAAGCCAAAATGGCATAAAAATGCATTTTATGACGAATGAGTTTTCAAGTATTAAAACTTAAAGTTTTGACACAAATCAGTTTATAAAACATTATTAGGCATGTCTAGCTCGTCATTTCTAGTTTAGTATTCATTTCTTAGTCGAAAATCGACCGGTTTGACTTCTGCTTTGACTTTCGAATCTGACTCGTTTGGTCAACCTTAGAATCTGACCAAGCCGAATTATATGACCATAGTAATATAGTGAATAAGCCTCTGAGGTTGCACCTTATGGTCATGGCATTTGATGGGTTAAATGACGAGTCAACTATGCATACTTTTAAAATGTCAAAAATACCCTTTTTTGCGTAAGATAGTTTTAAACCTACATGAGCAATAGTTTTGACATATAAACTTATCATACAACGTTAGTAAACATGTTTTAACATATCGAACTCATCATAGGACCCATTCGACCATCCGGACCCGTAATTATGCATACGACCCGTTAAAGTGGCGTAAACCATTTTTAACAAGTTGTAACGGGTCAAAACACCTATAGACACTTTTCAACCAAAATGTAAGGTTTAATAAATCATATTACATGGGATCCTTCACTTGTTTGATTTTAAATCTCTTTCTATTTGTTTTTCAGTTTAAGCCACAATGTACACTAATCTTATAACAATTCGATACATTAGGAAACACTTGAGCTTTGCATACACGATTGAGCAAGACATCTACGCATCCCGTGAGTACATAGTTCCCCTCTTTTACGGTTTCAAAATGTTTTAGGTGATACATATGTGCTAACTATTTTCAAGATTTCAAAACAATGCATATGGTTTATATATACAATATGTTTTCAATAATGTGTGAAATTTGGTGGTGCGTTATTATAACACGAGTACGTTCATTAACTTTGGCCAAGCTAACCGGTTGTATGTTATGGTACCATAAAACTGACAATCCCGTTTCCAGATTTCCCTGAGTTTGTGGGGAACTTTGGGAAACGACAAAAACTGTGAAACACAATTGATAAACCTTTTGGTGGTTTGTTAGACTAGTCAACACATGCTTCAATGTATTCACCACACGACCACACTTGTTTACACAAAGACGATTAAACAAGGACGGTTGATTTACGAAAACAAGGACAATTGATTTACACAAAATAAAGTCGATTGGTTTATACAAAACAAGGACGATTGATTTACACAAAACAAGGACAATTGATTTACACAAAACATGGATGATTGGTTTAGAAAAAACAATGACAATTGGTTTAGACAAAACAAGGACTATTGGTTTAGACAACGTCACAAATGGTTTGCAATTAAAGATATATAAATCATACAATGTTTTCTTTCAAATCGATTACTTACACGATTTTACAAAATAAACACGTTTGTCAAGATTCATGGCTACATAGTTTTCTTACTTATACCAACTTTTATTGTTAGTTATACATATTGCAATACCAAAAGACAATAAAAACAAGTTTGGTTACAAGGTTTTCACTCATTGACGTTCGTAGTTGGACGAGGTATTGCAATACAAATACGAAGCCATGAATTTAACTTACAAATCCTATGTTACTCACCAGCATTCATTGTTGACCGTATTTTTCGCATATGTTTCAGGTGCAAATGTGTGATTATGAAAGCATGTTATACGTAGGATGAACTCGGGCCTTAGCTTGCTTTAAAATAAAGACAATTGTCTGTGTTTGTTTTATGTTTAAAAGACAATGTAATTCAATAATTAAATAAAATTAAACTTTAGTACCAAAAAATAATGTAATTCAATAATTAAATAAAATTAAACTTTAGTACCATATGTTGTGAACAATTTGTAACGTGACTTCCCAACGATTTCTCCGCAGGTTTTTTTATGCATATTCGGGGTGTTATAGGCGCAGTCGATCTACAGTCAATGAATCGTTTGTTATATAGTCAAACTTATATCGTTTAGTATACAACCAGTTGATCGTGTATTATACAATAAGTCGATCCTAGTTATACAACCAGTACCTAGTTATATCGTTTATTATACAATGACGATGGAACAATGTTAAATTCTTTGTTGCATTTGCTCAAAATAATTAACCCGTTACATGTTGGTTTGTATAATATTATAATATGGATCCACTATGTTTTTGTTAGCATATATTATGGATCCACTATATATATTATTAACGAGCAGATGCAAAACAAAGAATTTAACATTGATCATACTTTAAGTCATCCACTATGTATGTTATGAACATTTTTGTTAACGGCAAATTTGAATCACTAATAGACCACTGAAGTATTATCGTGCCATCAACGAAACCACTCGATCACATCATCTCTCACTATGCAATGTTTTCATCTTTTATTAAAACTAGAGTAGGTGATTTTTTTAATGAAATTAAAGTAACAAAAAAACTTATTTTCTAAAACCGGGTAATAACATTGAACCCATACTTGGTAAGCACCGAAACCGATCATACTTTACCCAAATACGTAGGGTATGTTTTCATCCTCGTATCCAAACCCTACCCGGTTCAAAACCTAAAAATATGTCAGGGTCACAACTTACGAGTTTATATGACTGATGTAACCCTCTTTATTTAATTATTTTATTTAATTATTCTAACGTAGTAGAGAAGAAATGCAAATATTGGATATGCCGGGGTAGTGGAGATAGTACTAAGCCACTAAACACCACACCACTACTTGGTTATAGTTAACTTAATGGTGAAAAACATTTATACATTTAGGATGCATAGAATAAAAAAGTTAGCGTATAGGGTACCCATATCCTAAAATTATGTCTAATATCTATTTGTTATGTATACATTTGTTATCTAGAAAATTGTTACCCAACCATTCAAGCTTGCCAAAAAAATAAATAAAAAATAAAAATAAAATAATCATCATCATCTTTTACCAAGGCCAATAAGATGGCTCACTTTCTACTTCATCCCTTCGTTTATCCGTCTCTAAGTTATACGAACAAGCATCCTTCTATACTGGTAGTAACAAATCCCATCCCGAGCTACCATTCTATCCTGGTAGTAACAAATCTCATCCCGAGCTACCAAAAGCTTTCAACGCAGTGCATGTCCAATGCATCCTCTGTCTCGGCTCAAAATGAGGTAGCAAATTTATCTTCCTACATCTTACCACTCATACATGTCTCGGCTCAGAATGAGATAGCAAAGTTGTCTTCCTACATCCTATCACTAATACATGTTTAAGTCAGTATTTTCAATCAAGGCATAAGCCTCATCATGTTCTTGTTGTACCAAGATCATTCATCATACAATTATGATTGTCATCCAACTGTTTTATTTAACGATTAGCGTAACAAGTTTTTATAATCAAATCTATCACTAGCTTATTATATAGTAAACCAAAATAACTGACAGGGTAAAGAAAAATAAAATTAACAAAAATATGATTTGACTGCAAACTATAACGACTAAATCAAACCTTCATCTGTAATTATGTGTGCACCACAGAACTGAATTTGGGCAGGCAGCAGATGAACAACAAAAGGTCACTCATATGCCAAGAAACAGAAAATGCAGTCACTCCACAACAGGAATCAAAGATGGGTCAGAAATTCAAGGGCAGAATCGTCATTACGACCAAGAACAAGAACAATGAGCTGGAAAAGGTACAATAACCACATTTGATAAACAAGAACCAATCTTCCCAATGAATCAATCACTTTGCAGAAAGATAATAAGCTGCTTCAAAAACCTTTTTTCCCAAATTTATCATGTTTAAACACAACCAACTAACCCACCCTGCCTGCCAAAAGGTTAAATATGTTAATAACCGACCGTTATGACCGACTATATTTCAGTAAGTAAATCATAAAAGGTTACCCGCATCACGCTTGGCTCCCATTTGACACGAGGACACAAAAGTAACTTATCATTGTGCATCACCAGTAGTAATACAACTTGTAATCACTTACGATGCAACCAAGTAGATAGAGAACCGGACATTCATAACAACCAAACCAATCCAACATAGTAGGTACTAGGTAGCAGGTGCCAAGTCGATTAAAGTTTCATTTGATTACTACATCATAAGCACGTACGAAGTAAAACGACATCTTGCAGAAAGAAAGAAAAACCCGATCGTTTCCATCCAGATCCAGCACCACCTTTGACTTCTAACATCTGCATATTCAAACAAAAATACCTCCATTACTACTGCTCTTAACAAATTGTCACAATATAGCAATATAATAATATAGGATAATGTAATTAAATATACGTATCATACCACAGCGCAACTGGTCATTTTCCAATCACCGAAAACCACCACCACCTGAACGGCGCTCGTACGGTCCAGAACGGTCACGACTGTAACGGTCACCTCCACCACTCCACCACCACCATCCCTGCTGCGTCCATTGTAACGATCCCCATTCCTATCTGGACCATATCGGCCACCACCACCACGTCCACCCCCGCCATACCTATCGTCTCTGCCACCATACCTACCCCCTCTGTCGCCGCCTTCACTTGGACATTCCCTAGCAAAATGTCCAGGCTTACCACACTTAAAACAATCGCCGCCACCACCACCACCCCCGCCACGACCACCCCCATAGTCACGATCACGCCCGCGATCACGACCACGGTCGCGGTCGCGGCCGCCATCATAATCCCTACCTCCACCTCCACCGCCTTGAGGCTGAGCCTTGTCTACTGTGATGTTCCTCCCATCCAAATCCATTCCGTTCATTGCTTCAATGGCATCTTCCATAGCTTGCTTCTCATCAAAAGTCACGAAACCAAATCCTCGTGAACGGCCAGAGACCTTGTCTAAAACAACCTATATCATATGAAAAAATAGCTTAATAATAAAGAGCTCCAGCCGTCAAGACGTTATTACTTAGATAATGACTAAACTGCTAGTCTATAACGTTGTAATGTAACAAAATAAGACGTGATAAAAAGCGTACTCACCAAGAAAAAAAATGAGAAACATCTATTACATCTATTGATGTCAAAAGAAAAAAAAGCATATACTTCTTAAAAAATCATTTTAGTATGTAAATTCAAATGCTTGAAGTAAAGAATATGTTTTCAAACAAGGTATGTAAACAGATGTAACCCTTCTTTCATGCATTTATAAAATCAAAAGCATGAGCAACTAAACTCAATTTACACTGCTAGAGCCTCACTGTTGAAGTAATGTAGATATCAAGAAATAGTTTATAAAGAAACAGCTTGTGCAAATTTAAAAATAACATATTAACCATATTACCTTTGCATCAAGAAGATGACCAAACTTTGAAAAGGCATCTTTTAAAGCTCTGTCAGACGTCGACCATGACAAGCCACCAATAAAACAGCGGTACTCCACCTCATCAGACATGTCTAGAACTGCAGTACCCATATAAACAGAACATTAACAGCAAAAAGAAGCATGCAGAACATCAGGGAGAGCAGACAGTCTTCCTCTGGCCGGTCCAGTCCGAAACTCCAGTTATAAATATAGAACTTATTAACTGTGAACTCTAGCCTTAACATCAAAATCAAAAAGACACTCAGTAGCGAGGCTGTGAACATAGGCCATTCTTTAAAGTATAGCCTGAGTGCTTTTTACTTTTTGTTCTAATTTACTTTCCACAACCAGATTTGAACCCTAACAAGGTTGATCTGTGATCATACAGGATCGCCAATTTCCAAACACTTCATTTCGAAACAACCATTATCACTGTTAGAAGACTAAAAGTACACAATTTATTAAAAATTCATAACCATTATATCTATAATATTCCACAACTTCCTACACCCTGTCTAAACGCTTAAAGCCTTGAGCTTCCATGCACATGTCAAACCCTAAAAATTTACTAAATTAACAGTCTAATATACTCAAAACACAAATCTGATAAACAATTCATTATTTTCTTTTCAATGTGAAGACCAAATTATGATGACTAAAAGCACAAATCACAAGTAAAACCCTAAGAATTACTAAATAAACAATCTAGCATCCTCAAAACATACCAATCTAATACAAAATTCATCAAATTTTAATGTAAAAGCCAGATTACGAGTCCTAAAACCACAAATCACAAACAAACGCAGTTATCGTCTACAATAAATATCTTCAATCCAATCTCACACATACAACGCTTATGATTCACAAAATAACCAATAAACACTCAAAAACACAACTAAATAGCTACAAATCATGATTCTGAACATAATTCAAAACAATATCCATCAATTATGATCTAAAAAACACATGATAAGAACGTCAATCGCAGATCAAGCAACATAATTAAAAAAAACATCTAGATCTAACTTTACTGAATCAAAATAGTAGTACACGTATAATTTAGTGATTTTGTTACCAGCAGAGAGATGTGATCGAGAGAATTTTGAGTGATTAGCGTTGATTTGACGGAAGAATGATACAACTGTTGGAAATATTCTTGCCCTATCTATTTATCTGCACGGAATTAGAAACGGGTTAAACCTATACCCTAATTCTAAATCGAACCTTGTTTCTTGAGCTATTGGGCTTAAATGGGCTTCAGATTTTATTAGTCATCAGTCATCACTGTTCCCCAAACACTATTAATTTTTAACTCACTTTTTTTTATTTGAACACTATGCGTCTCGCATAGGTCTTGCGGGGCGCATGGGTATCAATCTCATGCAATGCTCTTGGGCCTCTGCGGCGCGCATAGGTATCAATCCCATGCGATGCTCAGGGGCGCATAATTTGGTATTTTAAGTTGTTTAAAGGTTGTATTATGTTATTTCATATTTTAGTTAGAGATTCACTATTTCAAGTACATCGATAATCAAAATTTACAAAGTAAAAACTGAAACAACACGTATAATAAAAACTGAAACTGCATTAATATATAACATTTGTTCAGTACATCGATAATCAAAATTTACAAAGTAAAAAAGAAAACAACCTAATCCTGACCACCCTCGCCTGGCTGATGCTGAGCCTGATCCTCCTGTGGCTGATGCTGAGCCTGAGGTGCCTGAGGTACCGGCTGAGGATGTAGTAGATGGGCCGGCATATGAAAATCAACTGGTGGCATACCCACGTGAGCCATGATCGCCGCAATCTAATCAATCTGAAATCGCATCATGTATTGCATCTGTGCATTATGCAGCATCTGCATCTGGTAGAACTGATGCATATCAGGCGCAACATGGATCGGCCACTGTGGCGGATGCAGTGGCTGTGGTGCGGCAGCAGCGGCAGGTGCGGCCTGAAAGGCAGGAGCGGCAGGATCTACCGGGTCGTCTTCGATATCTACAACTGGGAAGACCTCCGGCAAATCGACAGGGACATACAACTCCCCCTGTTGGCCACCAAGCGGAAACCAACACCTGGAATCTTGCCCAGGATACCCATACCCTGTATGGTACGGGTGTCAAGCCTCCTGGGCAAGATAGCTGGACCGCAACGTGGATCCGCATCTATATCGATCTCTGGAAGCAGGGCCCTGGCAATGATGGTGATATACGCACCACCGTAAAATACTGCTCGCTCCTGCCGCATGTACCCGCTAGCGTAAAACATAGCCAAACTCCTGGCTAGCGCGCACGGCCTGCGCCCTAGCAGGCAGTACAAAAAGAAAAGGTCACCGCTAGTGACCTTTTCCCGGCTATCAAAGCGGGGGGCGATAGACATAGCTATGCACCGGTGCAGGTACCGGTACAAGGGGTCGGCTATTAGGCTGACCTTCCCATAAGGCCAAGTATACTCCTATTGAGGGGCAATGACTGACCAAAAACCTAGGAGCTCCCCCTTCGTCCTACTAATCAAAGCGTCCTACTAATCCCACGGCGTACCCACGCCGATAAAATGTCGTGCTCGATTAGTCTAACTCAATGTCTCCAGCATACTCCAGTCAATCGACTCGTGCGCGCAATTGATGACTCGGCGTAGTCTGTCACATCGTCTAATAGGGGAAGTAGAATCGTCATGATGAGGAAATACAAGAAACGCGTGATCCTCCAGCGGATCAATCTCTGGCCGCTCGCGCCTCCTACGACGCCCCCCCTGAGGAGCCTCAGGGACATCAACATCCTCCATCGGCTCATCGATAAGAAACTCCATCTGCAAAACATTAAAATGATTAAAATATTAATATCAATAATAAAATGATATAAATATTAATTTTAATAATAAAACGATATAAATATTAATTTTAATAATAAAATGATTAAAAATATTAATATTAATAATAAAATGATTAAAATATTAATATAAATATTATTTTTAATATTTACCTAAATACGGTATAAATCTACCTAAATACGACATGGATCTACCTAAATACGGTAGATCTACCTAACCAAGGCATAAACTACCGAAATACCGTATGGATCTATCTAAATACGGAAAAAAAGTAACTAAATACGGTAAAAAACGAACTCAATACGGTAAAAAAGGCACTTGAATACGGTATAAATCTACCTAAATACGGCATAGATCTACCTAACCACGGCATAAACTACCGAAATACCGTATGGATCTATCTAAATACGGTAAAAAAGTAACTAAATTCGGTAAAAAACTAACCTCTATAACGTAAGAAGTCGAAAAATGAGATCGTGCGGGATTTTCTTGGCTTGTTCTTCAGTGTCGTTTAGTGTGTGTATGGTTGTGTGTTTGGAGATAGTATGGACCTATGCGGATCGAAGAGGCTTATGTAAAGAAACCCAATGCGCCCCGCAGAGGCCTATGCGCAGCGTATGGGATCAAAGAAACACAAAAGCACACGGATCGCTGACGTGTGGCCGAGCCACGTCAGTGATCCGTGTGCTTTTGTGTTTCTTTGATCTCATGCGCCGCGCATAGGCCTCTGCGGGGCGCGTTGGTTGTTTTTTAATTTTTTTTATTTAAAAATTAGATTGTTAATTTACATTAAAAATTGATAAGTGTAAATGTTCATAATAAATATACAAATGTGGGCATTGGGGAATATTATATCACACGCGTACATCAACGCTAGTTCCCTGTCTGTTACAATGACCCGGGGCTCCATACCCTCTTGCAACATTGACCTGATCTGTTCTAAAACCCACACATATGTTTCACAGTTCTCTTGTAGAAGTCATACCAACAACCTGAATGAATCGAAGATTGTAGAGGTTGGTATTGTAGGTAGCATCAATAATGAGCACATGCGGGAATGCACGCCACATTTGGCCGGAACGCTCATGGACAAAGAAAATATCTTCAAGATTGTTTGTGGATGGATCCTCCTGAGTTTCATAAGTGAAACATTTTGAAATAAGAAAGTTTTATAGTTTTTGAATCGGAGAATCTCCTAAACTCTTCCCGGCGTTAATCTTCTTAACAATGTTATGTATATCTTTTGGAATGCTCTTATTATTAGGGTTCTGATTCCTTAATGTTGCCCAGATGTTACGTGTGGGAATGTCTTGCTCGGCCAGCTGCTCCACTAATCTGTATTCGTCCTCAGAAAGTCTTCTAGCATACGCGTGCCCCTCTAAAGTTTCAAGAGGAGAGTGGTTGTGTGACTCGTTCTTAACTTGTAGCCGCCAAACGTTAAGCATTTCATCCGGATCTAACCCTATCAGTTCAAAAGGGCAACGAGTTTTTTTGCTACCGGTTTTTCGAACAGTGGCTACACTCTTACGATCACCACTAAGGATACAATGTATCCACACCCTCACGAATTCACCATGTTTCTTCTTCGATCTACCACACTTAACGATGCAACCGTGATTACGAGCCCTCCTATCTACCCAATCCTCCATCTCTTCACGGGAGGCAAAACCCTGATTAGTTGCATAGGAAACTATGATAGGGTGTATTTTTTCCTCCTCATCTTCCAGTTTGATTTCTTCCTCGTCATATTCGTGATGAAAATTTCCCTCTGCATACGAATTATCACCTCCGTAGTTGTATCCAGAATAACCTCCGGAATAACTGTGTGGTGAGTAGTTCGGGTCTGGAAGAGGCGGAATGTCGACATGAGAAGGGACGCGGTTGACAACTTCCTCGTAATGGTTGGGCTGAAACGAAGATTCGTAAGAATCAGAATTGGCGGTCTCGTATGAGTCTGGAACAACACTATCGTTAGAATCCTCACCGAATATACCGAAAAACCATGATATACTGTGAATATAATTTGAAAGGTTTATTATGGAATTGGAAATCTCATACGATAACCAACGATAATGCATGGTCTTATAGCCTTTCTGGAGGGTCCATGCGCCCCGCAGAGGCCATTGCGGGGCACATTGAGTTCAAACATGCATGTGCGACTGAAAACGACATGTTTGTAGAAGTCACCAACAACCTGAATGAATGGAAGATTGCAGAGGTTGGTATTGTAGGTAGCATCAATAATGAGCACATGCAGGAATGCATGCCACATTTGGCCGTAATGCTCATGGACAAAGAAAATATCTTCAAGATTGTTTGTGGATGGATCCTCCCGAGTTTCATAAGTGAAACATTTTGAAATAAGAAAGTTTTCTAGTTTTTGCATCGGAAAATCTCCTAAACACTTCCCGGCGTTAATCTTCTGAACAACGTTATGTATATCTTTTGGAATGCTCTTATGATTAGGGTTCTGATTCCTTAATGTTGCCCAGATGTTACGTGTGGGAATGTCTTGCTCGACCAGCTACTCCACTAATCTGTATTCGTCCTCATAAAGTCTTCTAGCATACGCGTGCCCCTCTAAAGTTTCAAGAGGAGTGTGGTTGTGTGACTCGTTCTTAACTTGTAGCCGCCAAACGTTAAGCAGTTCATCATAGAACCCTATCAATTCAAAGGGCAACGAGTTTTTTTGCTACCGGTTTTTCGAACAATGGCTACACTTTTACGATCACCACTAAGGATACAATGTATCCATACCCTCACGAATTCACCATGTTTCTTCTTCGATCTTCCACACTTAACGATGCAGCCATGATTACGAGCCCTCCTATCTACCCAATCCTCCATCTCTTCACGGGAGGCAAAACCCTGATTAGTTGCATAGGAAACTATGATAGGGTGTATTTTTTCCTCCTCATCTTCCAGTTTGATTTCTTCCTCGTCATATTCGTGATGAAAATTTCCCTCTGCATACGAATTATCACCTCCGTAGTTGTATCCAGAATAACCTCCGGAATAACTGTGTGGTGAGTAGTTCGGGTATGGAAGAGGCGGAATGTCGACATGAGAAGGGACGCGGTTGACAACTTCCTCGTAATGGTTGGGCTGAAACGAAGATTCGTAAGAATCAGAATTGGCGGTCTCGTATGAGTCTGGAACAACACTATCGTTAGAATCCTCACCGAATATTCCGAAAAACCACGACATACTGTGAATATACGTGATTGTGATTTGAAAGGTTTATTATGGAATTGGAAATCTCATACGATAACCAATGATAATGCATGGTCTTATAGCCTTTATGGAGGGTCCATGCGCCCTGCCGAGGCCATTGCGGGTCGCATTGAGTTCAAACATGCACATCAACTTTAGGTCACGCAGGTGTACGAGGTTATATTATGATTCTTGGTACCCTATGCGACCCGCATGGGCCTCTGCGGGGCGCATGGGTACGAGGTTCACGTGTTTCCACGCAGACATGTCAGTCTGCTGCCTTTGTCGGGAAACCCTAACCCCATGTGGGGGCGCATGGGCCTATGCGACCCGCATGGAAGGGTGTCAAAATAAGAAATTTGGGTGTCCCAATAGGATGACTCTTTTTTTATCTGCTAAAGCATTTATAATCAAATCTTTAACTTTACATCTATAATTATATTAAAAAAATATTACTTTTTAAATAAATAATATTTTCTATATTTTTATTATTATATTTCTCTCTTATGCTCATAATCATTTTTAAAAATTATAGAGATAAACAGTATTTCCTCCAATATTATTGATGAACAATAATTTTTTCTCTTTTTCATTTCTTCTCCACTCATAACCATTCATAATCACTCTATAAAATATAAATGCTATACTCACATTAATTTACTTGATCCATTGTGAATGCTTTAAAATTTTCATATTTTATTTGAATAAGAGTTTATTTAAAAATTCTATATTTTATTTTGTATAACAGTTTATTTAACCTTTACATTATGTTCAAGAGGGTTCACTGATAGAAGGAAAGTGAATGGAAAAAAAGTAAAAATATGTTGTGTTCCAAAGTTTCATTTAAGGAAAAAATGAAAGAAAAATTAAACATGTTGTTTTCTTGAGTTTCACTTATGTTGAAACAACAAGGATAAGGTCAGGGGAACTTATGAACATTCATCGGGTCAGCCCTGTCACCTTCTAGCTTGTACCTACATCACGAAAGAACCCGTTAGAAGGGGCCATAGACCGGGGTCTCTGGCCCACCCTCGGACGCTCAACATTAGTAATCTACCTAAGAATAGTATATAAACATAAAGCATAGATGTATGAGTAAGTGTAAGAGAGATAGAGAATGCTTAAGGAGGTTGTGGTCGAGATCCAACAGTTGCTAGCGGTTGTGGTGACTCCAGGTAGCGTAGCTCGTGACTAGGAGCTGCTGGTGTAGTCCCTTAGAAGCTCATGACCTTAGCAGCTCAGAGGGGAAGCAGCTCAGCTTAATGGCTTGTGTTCTTGAAAGAGAGTTTGTGGTTCTAGAGAGATAATGAGATTCTAGAGAGAGAGAGAGTAAATGGCTGGAATGTCCAAGCCAAAGTGGGATGAATGAAATAGATGGTGGACCCTCTATTTATAGGCATGTTACTTTTAACCCTAATGGGCTTTGTTGAGATGGGTCGGGCTGGCATACTAGGCTTGTTCTCCTATTTGGGCTGTAAAGCTCCTGCAGGAAGCTCCTAGCTTCCTGCTTCCCTACTTTGCTGAGTGGGAGCCTCCGGGCACCACGCCATCAGTCCCCCAGTCATAAGTAGTCATGACGTAGTTATGGGTGCTTGTAACTTATAAGTTATCTGGTCAAGGATGAAGCTTCCGATGTCTGAAGTTGTTAGCGACCAGCTTTGAAGTTATTGTGAGAGGCGATCATATGTGAAGCTTATCGGGAAAAGATGTCGTATGCAAAGCTTATTGTGAGAAGTTGTCATATGTGAAGCTTATCAGGAGAAGTTATCATTTGTGAAGCTTATTAGGAAAAGCTATTAGGAGAAACAATCATATGTGAAGCTTATTGGGATAAGCTATCATATGTAAAGCTTATCGGGAAAAACTATCGTATGTGAAGCTTATCGAGAGAAACTATCGTATGTGAAGCTTATCGGGAGAAACTATCACTTGTGAAGCTTATTAGGAGAAGCAATCATATGTGAAGCTTATCGGGAGAAGCTATCGTATGTGAAGCTTATCGGGAGAAGCTATCATTTGTGAAGCTTTTGGGGAAAAGCTATCATAAGTGAAGCTTATCGACAGAAGCTATCATATGTGAAGCTTATTGGAAGAAGCTATGATATGTGAAGCTTATTTGGAGAAGCTATCAACTATGAATCTTTTTTGTCCTGTATGAAGCTTCGATGCTTCTTTTTGGATTTATTTGCTTCTAAGCTTTTAAGTTTGATGTGAAGCTTTTCAGCTTGCCGTGAAGCTTTTAAGCTTTTAGTTTTCTTTTGTTTTTTTGTTTTTTTTAAGATTTTAAGCTTTTGTCTTCTAGTTTCCGCATGGGTTCTTTTAGTCGTCTTAACAAATATGGTGTGGCAACTTGCTTGATTTTATCTTGATGGGACAACGTAGTAGGGAAGCTATGATCTCTTCCGGGCAACATGTAAGATTTGTTCCACATATGGGATGTTTCTAGCTTACAAGGAATGGTTTATATACTTCTAAAGCTGCTCATCCTTGTTGAATGGTATCTAAATGTCCATGCATAAATGGAATTATCGCGTTAGTGGACTATACTATAGGCAAGTAGTGGCTTTGAACATAAGTTCTAATAGTTCATTACGTGCCTTATATGTTGTTGATTCCATAACCCCCAATGTTCATGGTATGTGACAACCGGCAATTTTCGGTTGTAATAAAGCGCCTAACGAACAATAATATCGTCATAAACAAAGTAATTAGACGTAAATTAACTCGATCAGGCCCCTGGAGAGCTTAGGAACGTCTATTTGATTCACGTTACGCGATTTGGCGATAATTTGAGAAGTCTAACGCGAAATTAAACGATAAGCGAACTGATGCCGAAAAAATACTGACAACGTCTAAAAACACAAATTTTGTACTTGTATTTACCATACCGTCATGACTATGCGATAAATTTGGATCGTCAGACATCGAAAGGCACAACGCGAAAGTTACGCGGAAAACCGGAACGCACCGACAACTAGAAACGGAAGCAACGGACTCGAGTTACACCTCAATATAATATATTATGATATATTTAGCTTAGTAAACGAATTTTATTATTCGTGGTCGAAATCGGATCGAAAAAGGATCAGAAACGACAAATAGGGCAACTATACGATGTTTAACGCAACGAACGGATTACGCGTCAAAACCCGACCTTCGATATAATTTTAAGCACTTTCGAGTCTAAAACGAATAAATTTCGGTAAATAACGGCACTCGGAAGTGAAAACGGACCGTAAGAAACATTTGGGCCCTGAACACGTTAATGGGCTTTAGGCCCAACCCGCTTAAAACCCTAAGTATATAAACCTAATTAACACCCTCTTCCTCATTTTTCAAACCTAGCCCCCATGTTCAACCCCCTGCCCTCTCCCCTCTCCCCTCTCCGAAATCCGGTCACCGGAATTCCAGTGACCACCGGTCAGACTCCGGTCGTCTTCTCCGGCATCGCACACCACGCGGCAACCCCCCCTCCTTTACATCTTACCCACACACGCATACATTTAGACAGAGAGAGAGGGCAGCGAAGAAAGACAGTATAGCGGAGAGAGAGCTGTGAGAGAGAAGGGGGCGGCGACGCGATAGGTCCGTTTTTCCGGCGACAGGAAACGCCGGAATCGGCGGCAAACCCGCCGCAGGCGGCGGCTGTCACACCCCGACCCGCAGCGGAAATGGTGATCGGGGCATGATTGAGTTTTCATCAAAGCTCATGACATTTATTATAAAGTTTCATATTTATTATTTCTTTTTAATGGAGAATCATTACAATCAATAATACAAGTACAACATGTTCTATACATCTTTCAAGACTTCATTATTTTTCTTCTAAGGCAATTTCCTATGTGTTCCTTGCTTCAACCTGTCCACCTGTATCATGTGTAAAAATAGGTTTTTGGGTCAACAAAAAGTTGGCGAGTGAATCCTATAAAAAACATTTAAACTTGTTTATTGTATCGATTATAAAATAAAGTGCATACCCACACATGAGTAAACGTAAATGTAAATTTAATCACAAAACACATAATATTAATTATTGCACACATAAACACCAAATGATTGATTTTGAGGCACGCGTTGTTCAACTCGTCTCTCCCACGAGGAACTGATGGGCCTAATGAATGATTTTGAGGCACGCGTTGTTCAACAAACTGATGGGCCTAATGAATGTATTTGAGGCACGCGTTGTTCAACTCGTCTCCCACGAGGAACTGATGGGCCTAATGAATAAGTTGCACACAACTTGACAATATGTAATACATCATAACAAACAATATTTACATTCTAAGTTTAGATCATATAATGGTATAGCACGAGTTTGAATAAGTGAATTAATTTAAGTGACACATGATACACCCCAAAACATGAATAAAAAGGGGAATTTGTAAGAATTCACTCACAGTGGTTGCGTTTCTTGGATTGATGATGACTACGCACGAATTTGGATTTAACCACGATAGAAACTAACCTAAAATAATAACATAATGGTTCGGTAAATAAATGGATTTTATTTGAGATTAATAATTTTAATTCATAACCTTAATAGGATTTCTAGATTTATTTTTGTGAGTTTAAGGACATTTTCTAACTTTAAAAATATTATGTTAAGTATTTTTAAATAATTTTCTGATTAAATAAATAAATAAATAAAATGTTGACCGTTGACTTTGACTGTTGACTTTGACCGTTGACCGGTCTGATTGTGTTTTATGTGCGCTGAGTAAGGTTCGAACTCGTGACCTCCCGTACGCGTGCACGCAGCTCTACCAACTGAGCTACGTGTCTAACCCGAAATAAATCTGATTTTAATTATATTTATATATTAATTAGATTAATTCAGAAATTAATTTATTTAAAAAGGTTTTAACTGATCGAACCGGTGCGCAGTATGTGTTTCAAACTCGAGACCTTGGTCTTGCAACGCACCCAGCCCTACCAACTGGGCTGGGTGACTAACCCGTTTATATTATGATTTTTATTTCTCTTATATACTTACTGTCAAGTTCCGTATTTGGGTTTTATAAAAAGGTTTGAATATTGTGACGAATCGGAACAAGGACAGAGTCGAACCCGGGACCATGATTTAAATATGCACACAGTCCACCACTGGACTGTGTGTCTAACCCGGTATAATTTCCGATTCCAAATACATTTAACTACTGATTTCAGTTCATCTTCTTCATTAAACCCGAAGCCCAGTACATAACCCGCCTGAAATCGATTTTTAGACATTTCTGGGTGTTTGTTCAAAGATTCGTAACATACAGAATGATAGATAGAGAAGTTAAAGAAATATACCAACTAGAAGTAAAATCCCGGTTTTCCGATGAAAATCTCCGGCGAGTTCCAAATTTTTTCGGCGACAGCAGACAATTTCGGCGAACAGAAAAATTGATCAGAGAGTTTTAGAGTGAGTGTGGGTGACTTCGGGCTGAGCTCTAGATGTCCTGTTTATAAAGTAAGGCAGCAGTGGGATAGATTCTTCGGTTTTCCGGCGATCACTTTCGGTCAGCTTGCAGAGGATTCCGGCGACTTGCGGCGAGGTTTTCAGAGTGAGTTTGAGAGAGTAAGTTTGATAGACTCGCGAGCTCAAATGATGAATACATCGATATATATAGTATAACTCGAATTTAATTACATTTCGGTTTCGATTTCTAAAATCATACGATTTGATCAGTTTTGATTCGAATTGAGTCAATGGGTTGGTTATAACTGATGCCCAGTTGTCTGTTATGCTCAGGATGATCGCGAACTCAACGGAAAATTCAATGATAGATTAAAGATTGATTGGCGGCACCATTAAATTCAATCGGTTACCACATGTATTCATTGGGTTTCCATTAGAGATTTCAATGACTGGAACCAGATTGTGCGCTGAACGGAAAACTTGGTTTCGGTTTTGCTTGAAAATGGCGGTTTCAGTTTTTGGTTGAAATCGGATTGTTCGCGGGTGAGACTTTAAGTTTTATTTGCTTAAGTTTCTTCACAGCCTGTGCGTGTGGCGGAGTGGTGAAAATTGTGTGTGTATAAGTTAGTGGGTGACCCGGGTTCGAAACCCGGCGTCTCCACTTTTTTTTAAATTCGATATTTTTTTTGTTATTTAACAATTATGTTTTAAGATTCTAATTTGTATATTAATTATGTATCGTTTAAAATTTATCTGAGCATTAAATAAGCAACGAAAATTTTTTAACTGGATATTCGATTAATAAACGAAGCGGGTTTTGGAAACCCGTTTTTTGACGATGTTACAGTATCCCCTACTTTTAGAAATTTCGTCCCGAAATTTAAGTAATAGTGGTATATTTGACTTGTGGAGAGGGTGTTTTAATTTGACAATTACATAATCAGAAGAGGGTGAAAGTTTAAATTTTATTGGAGGCGGTAACGTTCCTAGTAAGGGTTGGATACCCTGCTACAGGAATCGCTTTTTGATGTCTAAGATAAGGAATATTGATAAACAGAGTTGATTGACTAGATATGATCTCATGCACAAGAGTGTTGAGAGAATCGATACGTTTGGAAAGATAAGGTTATATCCTAAAACAAAACTTCTACCACTATAACCTACATGGAACCTCTCATAACCGCCTGACAATGCCTCTGATCCTTTGGCAAGAATACTTATATATAGGAAGTACCAGCGGCGTATCCACCATATTCTTGTCAAATTTTCATTGGCTTTATCAGTAAGTTATGATTAGTTCTATGTGACTCTAGAACATAAACAAACACAACAACCAAAGCTTGAGTCTTAATTCTGAAAGTATACATGTTTGAATGATGACAGTACCTCTCTCGTTTGTTATGATGAAGAGGTTAGTCTATGTAGAAGTGAGACACAACCCAACTTCTTTGAATGATGAGATTGAGATACGTTGAGATGTATGATGATATGAATGCTAAATCAGTGAGTATAAAACAAACTTCAACCATGACATTACTAAATCCTACATGGAACTTCTCATAACCGCCTGACAATGCCTCTGATCCTTTGGCAAGAATACTTATATATAGGAAGTACCAGCGGCGTATCCACCATATTCTTGTCAGATTTTCCTTGGCTTTATCAGTAAATTATGATTAGTTCTATGTGACTCTAAAACATAAACAAACACAACAACCAAAACTTGAGTCTCAAATCTGAAGGTATACATTATTGAATGATGACAGTACCTCTCTCGTTTGTTATGATGAAGGGGTTAGTCTAGGTAAAAGTGAGACCAACCCAACTTCTTTGAATGATGAGATTGAGATACGTCGAGATGTATGATGATATGAATGTTAAATCAATGAGTATAAAACAAAACTGAAATAGTAATTCGCATTAAGATTCTTGGATAAATTTCCAATTTATAATTGAGATACGTGAAGATTGAGATAACATAAAGAAAACATAAAAACTAAGCGGTTGGAGTTGAATCTTGATTTTGGGTGAAGAAAACTAGTTGGGTGGTTCGTTTGGGCCGTTAATATCTTCAACAGGATTGGCGTTGATGTTGTAAGCTCTTCCTCTTGCTGGTGGCCTAGTGGTTAGGTTTCTTGATTTGCTTGGTTAACTGGGTTTGCTTGAACTTGGGCGTTTATGATGTTAACCAATCGAGGACACGTGTTTCTAAAATGGGTAGGGTCGCCACAATTAAAACAAGCTCGAAAATATGGAAGCATGGGGCATTGGGGTTGTTGATAAGTTTGGATCATGCTTGGAGTAGGGGGTGAAGCTTGGTTTTGAGAGGCACGACAAGTTTTGCTCCAATGACCATAACGCCCACAATTTGCACACAGTCGACAAGGTACGGTAGATGGATGGTGATAAAAACAGGTGTTGCATTGAGGGTGAGGTCCAAAGTAAGGTTTCTTATTTGGGTAAGTTGCGTTGGGTGCTACTTGAGTGATTGGGATAGCTTGGAGGGGTACGGCTTGTGAGGCTGGTTGATTGCGTTGGGTGACAGCAAAAGTTTGCCCATCTCGTTTTCTCTTAGAAATGGGTTGAGAAGGGGATTCGTTTTGGGTGGAGTTTGAGGTTTCAGTTGATGCTTTATCCTTCTTCTTCTCCTCCTTGAAGTCCTTATTCCGTATGCGGTTCTCGGTGAGCTCTGTAGCTAACTCCATTGCTGCTTCCAAAGTTGAGCTGTGGTACTTATTATAGGGTCTTGAATTTTTGAAGGAAGACCTCGAATGTAGTGCTCGATCAAATGGTAGAGAGGAGTGAACAAGTTGGGGACCATCTGATTCAACTCAAGGAATCTCTTGTTGTATGTGGTGTGGTCGCCTTCCTTTTGTTTCAAAGAATAGAACTCATCCTCTAATTTCTTGATTTCGCTTCTTGGACAGAAATGTCTTGTCATGATCTCCCTCAATTCTTCCCAAGTCAAAGTCATAGCATCCTCAGTACCTCCCTTGGCTTTCTCTGTATTCCACCATGTAAGTGTTATTCCAAGCAAACGAACGGTAGCATATCGCACCTTGCGATCATCGGGGCAGTCGCAATTAAGAAAAGTGTTTTCCATTTCCTCAAACCAATGGAGGAGAGCGGTGACACCTTCAGTCCCTTCGTATTTTGGAGGATCGCAGGATTTGAAATGCTTGAAGGTTCATTTAGTGGCTTTGGGGGGAGGATTGACAATGTTTTGATCTTCTTGGTGGATTGGGTTGACGGGATTAGCGGTAAGGGCCTGTTGAACTTGAACTACGATGTTGGGTATTACGGCAGCCATTTGTTGAGCGATTTGGGCAGCTATGCGCTCGCGGGATTTTCCTGCTTTCATTTTTCTACGAGCGAGACTAGAAGACATCTACAAGGAATACGTATCAAGAGTATGAGTTTGACGTTTTAGGGGTCATGTGTCGTATGTAGGAATGAACATTCATAAAATAAATGATGAATAATAAATTTACTACATCCATAGGATGTCTTGGGCTTTGCTTGTAATTGGGCCTTGCATGCCGCCATACTTCACCTTCGTAATCATGTGGGCCCCCATGATTACCGGGTCTTTCATATGGTTTGCATGTGTTAGCCTGGTAACGTACACCAAACCCGGAGAAAATCGAGAAATATGTATGTGACGTATGGAATTCGGAGTACATCCAGGTGTGGACACGGTGAAACCTCAAAGTGGGGTTAGTTCGAACGACGTTTGGTGTGGCATGCTTTGGCCTAATAGGTCCTTCGTACTCTCATCATTAGTCCCCAGGTAGGCAAACTGGTCCGTTATATTGGATTTATACGAATGCCAACCTAGACAGGACGTTCTGACTACTGGTACTTGTACCCTTACAGTTACTACATGCCCGTCGTAGAACTCACTTTGATGAGATTGAAAAATGAAAAATGCGACAAAATCTTGAATAAGGGAACTATGAGGATGACTTGAAGATTGAACATTGAAATATGCGTGATGAATGTATATGTAAGCTTGTTATGTTTGACAATAATAATAACTCATTAAATATCACACAATATGATAGTGGAAATGTTTGAATGCATTTGTATGTGTAATAAATACGAAACAAATAAACATCATGAGTTTGCATGTAACCACATAAGCAATTTAAAATCTAATAAACTATAGTATAGGCTCTAAGGGTCTAATAACCTATCCTATATCCCTATAGTCAAAAGCTCTGATACCAATCTGTCACACCCCGACCCGCAGCGGAAATGGTGATCGGGGCATGATTGGGTTTTCATCAAAGCTCATGACATTTATTATAAAGTTTCATATTTATTATTTCTTTTTAATGGAGAATCATTACAATCAATAATACAAGTACAACATGTTCTATACATCTTTCAAGACTTCATTATTTTTCTTCTAAGGCAATTTCCTATGTGTTCCTTGCTTCAACCTGTCCACCTGTATCATGTGTAAAAATAGGGTTTTTGGGTCAACAAAAAGTTGGCGAGTGAATCCTATGAAAAACATTTAAAGTGTTTATTGTATCGATTATAAAATAAAGTGCATACCCACACATGAGTAAACGTAAATGTAAATTTAATCACAAAACACATAATATTAATTATTGAGCGTTGTTCAACTCGTCTCTCCCACGAGGAACTGATGGGCCTAATGAATGATTTTGAGGCACGCGTTGTTCAACGAACTGATGGGCCTAATGAATGTTTTTGAGGCACGCGTTGTTCAACTCGTCTCCCACGAGGAACTGATGGGCCTAATGAATAATTTGCACACAACTTGACAATATGTAATACATCATAACAAACAATATTTACATTCTAAGTTTAGATCATATAATGGTATAGCACGAGTTTGAATAAGTGAATTAATTTAAGCGACACATGATACACCCCAAAACATGAATAAAAAGGGGAATTTGTAAGAATTCACTCACAGTGGTTGCGTTCCTTGGATTGATGATGAATGCGCACGAATTTGGATTTAACCATGATAGAAACTAATCTAAAATAATAACATAATGGTTCGGTAAATAAATGGATTTTATTTGAGATTAATAATTTTAATTCATAACCTTAATAGGATTTCTAGATTTATTTTTGTGAGTTTAAGGACATTTTCTAACTTTAAAAATATTATTTTTAAGTATTTTTAAATAATTTTCTGATTAAATAAATAAATAAATAAAATGTTGACCGTTGACTTGACCGTTGACGTCTGATTGTGTTTATTATGTGCGCTGAGTGAGGTTCGAACTCGTGACCTCCCGTACGCGTGCACGCAGCTCTACCAACTGAGCTACGTGTCTAACCCGAAATAAATCTGATTTTACTTATATTTATTAGATTAATTCAGAAATTAATTTATTTAAAAAGGGTTTTAACTGATCGAACCGGTGCGCAGTATGTGTTTCGAACTCGAGACCTTGGTCTTACAACGCACCCAGCCCTACCAACTGGGCTGGGTGACTAACCCGTTTATATTTTGATTTTTATTTCTCTTATATACTTACTGTCAAGTTCCGTATTTGGGTTTTATAAAAAGGTTTGAATATTGTAACGAATCAGAACAAGGACAGAGTCGAACCCGGGACCATGATTTAAATATGCACACAGTCCACCACTGGACTGTTTGTCTAACCCGGTATAATTTCCGTTTCCAAATACATTTAACTACTGATTTCAGTTCATCTTCTTCATTAAACCCGAAGCCCAGTACATAACTCGCCTGAAATCGATTTTTAGACATTTCTGGGTGTTTGTTCAAAGATTCGTAACATACAGAATGATAGATAGAGAAGTTAAAGAAATATAACAACTAGAAGTAAAATCCCGGTTTTACCGATGAAAATCTCCGGCGAGTTCCAAATTTTTCCGGCGACAGCAGACAATTCCGGCGAACAGAAAAATTGATCAGAGAGTTTTAGAGTGAGTGTGGGTGACTTCGGGCTGAGCTCTAGATGTCCTGTTTATAAAGTAAGGCAACAGTGGGATAGATTCTTTCGGTTTTCCGGCGATCACTTTCGGTCAGCTTGCAGAGGATTCCGGCGACTTGCGGCGAGGTTTTCGAGTGAGTTTGAGAGAGTAAGTTTGATAGACTCGCGAGCTCAAATGATGAATACATCGATATATATAGTATAACTCGAATTTAATTACATTTCGGTTTCGATTTCTAAAATCATACGATTTGATCAGTTTTGATTCGAATTGAGTCAATGGGTTGGTTATAACCGATGCCCAGTTGTCTGTTATGCTCAGGATGATCGCGAACTCAACGGAAAATTCAATGATAGATTGAAGATTGATTGGCGGTTTCAATCTCTGTTTATCGCACCATTAAATTCAATCGGTTACCACATGTATTCTTTGGGTTTCCGTTAGAGATTTCAATGACTGGAACCAGATTGTGCGCTGAACGGAAAACTTGATTTCGGTTTTCTTGAAAATGGCGGTTTCAGTTTTTGGTTGAAATCGGATTGTTCGCGGGTGAGACTTTAAGTTTTATTTGCTTAAGTTTCTTCACAACCTGTGCGTGTGGCGGAGTGGTGAAAACTGTGTGTGTATAAGTTAGTGGGTGACCCGGGTTCGAAACCAGGCGTCTCCACTTTTTTTTAAATTCGTTATTTTTTTGTTATTTAACAATTATGTTTTAAGATTCCATTTATATATTAATTGTATCGTTTAAAATTTATCTGAGCATTAAATAAGCAACGAAAATTTTTTAACTGGATATTCGATTAATAAACGAAGCGGGTTTTGGAAACCCAGTTTTTTGACGGATGTTACAGCGGCGCTGTGGTGGGTGGTGATACAAGCGAAAGAGAGACAGATCCAAGGGTGGTTTTGGCGGCGGCGGCGGCGGCGGTGGTCGATAGCGGCAGCCGCCGAGTGGCGGCTCCGAGCCTTCCAGTCGACGGCGATGAAGATAGTGGTGGTTATTTTAGGTGGTTCGAGTTTGGGGCAGTTTTGGTTTGGGTTTGTTCAACTGCGGCTCAGGGTCGGTTCACTCGGGTCGACTCAATTCAAACCCAGTTCAGATCTCGGTTCAGGTTTCAGTTCAAGTTGGAAACATTTTCGGTTCAGTTTAAAAGTCTAAATGTTTGTTTCAGGTTCGGGGTTGGTTCGATCAGATTCGTCGACACCGGAATTCTGCGCTTCGACTCGGTCAAACATGGTCAACGCGAGTCAACGCAATCAACTGGGTCAACTTTCGGGTGAATGGGTCGACTACGACTCGGTAAAAATTTAATTACGACGCAAGAATTATTTATATTAGTTAATAAACGTTAATATTATATATCGTGAAACCGAGCTCAAAACCGAACGGTAAACGATTACATATAGCCAAAAAGTTTAAAAAGAACAATAGATCCGACGTATAATATTCCCGTAAAAGTCACTAGATAAACATCGAACCGACGTCGTTAAATATATAAATCGGAAATATTAATTGGCGAAACATTATATTGAACACGACAGAAAAGTATTACATATTGTTTGCGTACATTGAATATTGCGTTTTGATAAATAAATCGACAGCTAGTATTATCGGGATCGTCCGAAAACAGAGGAAACTCTGCCCGATTTTCGTAAAATACGCAATATGAAACGCGTTACGTTTCAAAGATAAAACGTCTGAACTCAAAGCGATTATTATAAAATAAATATAGATATATTTATTTTGCCGACACTAATGAAATCTATAACAATCGAGCCGATAAACATTTCAACGAGCGCGATTACGAGATAACAAGATTCGGTAATCGACTATAAAATAAACAATATTTATTTATGTTTAATTCAAAGTCGAAACTCGGAAACTAGATTTCAAACATCGATAAATCATTCGAACGATGATATAAAAATAAGTATATTGTTTATATTTGATTCGAACGCCAAAATTTCCGAACGCTTTTATAAGATAAGTACAATGCGCGTATTATTTCAAACGCCTAAACGAAGTACGACGCAACTCCGCAAGACTATAACAAGCGTACGATTACATCGTTATTTATTTATTATAAACGATATGCCAGACTCTTGCTCGGATACGAAATGTATTATCAATACGGATATATTTTCGAGTATATATATATTATATCTTACGAAAACTACGAAGAGTCGTACTGTTATCTGTGACGTACATGATGACTAAATATGATTTCATGAAATATAGTTCTGTTTATATGTAAACATATATTTCAAGTCGCTCGAAAACTAAATCATTTCTAAGAAAACCAAAGACAGGACTTTTCAAGCGAATTTATGGTTATTCAAAGATTTTTTCATGCATTATGTTAGGTATCAAGGAAAATCAATTCTTGCTTCAAAAGGGACGTTTCTTTTGATGAATAAATGGAAAGACTACTTTTTCAATTTTTGGAAATCTTATTTTTACCTGTGGTCTTATCCAGGAAGGGCTTATATAAACCAATTATCTAATCATTCCCTTGACTTTCTAGGTTATCGTTCAAGTGTGCGTCCCCAATAACCGAATACTTTTGTCTGTAAATACTGCATACCTGATTCCATCCATTAATCGATTTGATTCCTATGAGTTCTAGTCTCAATAAGACTACTAATTCTTACTGTTCATATAGTATGATATGAATATACCACATCAATTCTTTATGTATGGATGATGAGATTTCCTTGATACAGAGCTAATTCCAATAGACTTATTGGAGGGTCCCATTGGCGTGCATCCAGTAGGAATTGAACCTACGAATTCGCCAATTATTAACAATTTCATAGAATCGTATGAGTAACGATTCGGTAGAGCTCGGTGACACGTAGTTTAGCTACGTTATATCTAGAAACTTACAAGTTATTCCACTTTAGGAATACACTAGATTGCATGCTAGCAAGTCAATTTGTGGAGACAACACTATGGAATCCATTAAGCTAGCTTTGCACAAGGATATCAAGGTGAGTTCATAACCTCCACTTTTTACCGTTTTACATTTTTATAAATGTTTTCGGGGGTGGAAAGACATGCAAGTTTTGCGAAAGCATACGATGTTTCGATGAGCAAAATCATATACTTCTAAACCATGTTACAAACAGATTTTAATGAACTCAAATGGTTTACGAAAGGTTTATGCTAAACTTACCGGTTTTCACAACTATACAAAGCTTTTTGAAACATGCATGAGTTTTATGACTAGGGACGGGATTGTCATAGTCACAACTAGAGGGTGAGGCCCCCATTTTATTTATAACATGGGCTAGGCCCAATGACAAGAACACATGGGCTAGGCCCAATGACAAGAAAACATGGGCTAGGCCCAATGACAAGAAAACATGGGCTAGGCCCAATAACAAGAAAACATGGGCTAGGCCCGATAACACGGATAACAGATTTATAACAATTGGTATGTAGCTATGGGATTAGATGATAACAGATCAATGTGCGTAAGTAGGATGATGACAATAGTAACCATTAATCACGTAGTGACCAAGGTGCAAAAGGTATAGATCTATCGAGTTTGAGACACGCTCTACTCTGGTAAGTTAACCGGTTAGGAGTGCTTTTGTGATCCCAATGATGCCAGAGTTGTCTCGCGTTGGTTACTTACTTATGGCACATAGTTCAGTGTATTAGCTACACATTGACAGATCCTTAGATTCCATAGGCATACTATATACTACGATTTCAATGCCGGTTTACAAAGATAACAGAAAATATTTCAATATCGGTTTACAATTATGACAGAAAACCTTTTATCACCGGTTTACAAATATAACAGTTATATGCATGGATTTGCAAATAACACAGAAATATTTCAATACCAGTTTACAGTTATGACAGAGTAGTACATCTCAAATGCTTTGGGAGACTATGATCCCACAAACCGGTTTTTCAAATGCAAGATTTCAAATGTTTTATGATTCATTTGAAACAAAAACAGACAAACTATGAACTTGCCAACTTTATGTTAATTTTTCGCATGTTCTTTCTCAGGTTATGACTACAAGTATGGAACGGTTGGAATAGTGGGACCCATGGGGATTTGAGTACTTAGCGGGCGTTCACTTATTAGAAGTCTTAGCACTCACGTTTACTTCCGCTGTGCAATGAAGATACCAGTTTAGTTCACGCCCCGCTCTGATGTGAAGGAATTACATGGGGTGTGACATGGTAAGCCCTATTTATGTGAGCGTCTTAGTTGCGCATCCCAATGACCTTTGGAGCTTTATTCTAGCCCTTTTTCTTTTTTGATAGACAAGAGTTAACGGATATTGTTTATAAATGAAGTAGCTAACCTTCTCTAAAATCTTTCGGCATTTGAATTGTTATGATGTTGATATAAGTAATGTACCAAGCAAGAAGAAGTGAAGTGTGTATAGGAATGAGCTTCTTAGTGTGCATGGTACATGTTGGTGATCTTATTTTATTGAATATTGAGCTTCTTTCTTATAAAGGTGAGCTTCTTTTATGCGAAGGTAAGTTGTAATATGATGAGCTTCCTTGATACCAAGATAAGCTTCTTGTTGATGGATGTTATTTTCTTTCAATACCTACATGAGAGGTTTCCTTTTATTGAAGTGTGAGAATGAGTCTCTATCTTCTTTTTATATATTCAAGTTGTCTAGATAAGTGGATAAGCTCCCTATTTTAGAAGCTTATGCCTAATCGTAGTTGTTTGACATGAGAAGGTCAAACTTTACTTGAGTGAGGTATTACTAACTATGTTTGCCTATGTCTCTATTTAATGACATCTTTGTTAGCGAGGGTGTACCTATTTCCATTATGACTGAAAGCCCGCTTGAACTAATGTAGTTTGTTGACTTCAAGGATCGATTCGTTATTTTTCTAGTGAGCTTAGATCCATGTTATGTTTTTTGGAAGCCTTATAAGGCTCCATTTGATGTTGTGTAAGCTTGGTACGCCTTTTGTGACAAGACTTCAATCAATGAACTTCCTTTGGGATTTCACAATGTTCAGTTTATTTCTTTGCTTGTGAGCTTGTATTTATTTGTTTTCTTACAAGAAAATAAGCTATGGTTTTGTGCTTATTTTGTTTTTCGTAAAGAAACTAGAAGGAGTTTCTTTTTGTTTTCACACTTATCTTTTATTTTTGTTGTGTTTGCAATGTCTTAATAACCAAATCGAAACTAGATGATGCAGTTATCTTGCCTCAATTATGTTAGAAAATGAACCGATGCAATTATCTTATCTTATCCTATCGCTTTTCTAGTCCATGACTTATAATTTTTTGCGTGATATATTGCAGACAAGCTTGTAGCTTCTCGCTTTGTGCTTGTGGATCATAATTGATGTGAGGTGCTCACCATCTTTCATGGAGTTATGTTTTTGTTTTTCAATCCATGGAGTAGTATTGTTTTAGGCACTCAACCTTTATACAGATTGGTATAGTGCCTTGTTTTCTACTGAGCGATATGGCCTAGGAGCTCATCCTTTTTCATGGGTAGATATAGCATCGGATCCCATGGAGCCTAGTTAGGAGGGGCTCACCCTTAGGATAGGATAGTAGACAAGTGTTTAATGAAACGTGTCTTAGTTATTTCGTTTGTATTTTCACTAGGTATATGAATGATTAATTGGTCTGGGAAAATTTAGGCAAACGGAAGTTTCTAATGTTGATTTGACAAAATGATACTAAGAGGAAGAAAAAAAGGGAGCTTCTTCTTTCTTTTGAATAGGGCTTCTTATGCAAGAATGCCAACTGTTCATGCTAAATGATCAGCTTCTTACTAAGAAGGACAACTTTTCATGTTAGAAGGTCACCTTCTCTACTGGCAACGGCCAACTTCTCCAGTATGATGATAATTTGTTCTTATTAGCGCTGGTTAGCTTCAGCAACTTCTTGTAAGGTCAAAAACTTTGCATTTGGCGCTTGGATAAGATAAAAGTACCTCATAATAATGCTAAATAATGCTAGGTGTGAGGATTTATTCATTGGTGCTTCGTAACAAGCATTGATATTCATATAAGGTTGCCTTAACCCCTTTGCTAGTATAGTATATGATTACTTTGGATCAACCATTTTATAAGGTAAACTTGTGGGGATATTAATAAAAAGAAGTTTTATTAAGATTGGGGATGCCCTTTTTATCGTCGGACACTTTGAATTAAATGAAGTAAAGGTATGACTTCTTTAGTCCCATGGTTCATCAGCGTGGTGTTTAATTTGAGGGAAGTTAATAAGTAAAAGTTTAATGGTTGAAGTCTACTTACCTCTTAGACGATGAATTTTTAAGGCTTTGAACATTAAGATTTTTGGGACTCCTATACCCGTGCTCTGATGTTGTGAAAAATCTTCTAATTAACTCGTTTTTATGACATGGCAGGCTGTTGCGTTGATTCCTTAGGCAGCTTCGATGCTTCAGCAGACTGTTTGAGGAAGCTGCTTCTATGTATCAAGAAGCTACTATGGCAGGTTGCTTCTTGTCTCTGTAAGGTGCTTACATGCATCTATGGGTTGTACTTACAAAGAAGTTGGTTATAATCTTTGGTGTTACCAAGTTGTATTGGTGCCTTGGCCTTTTTATCGTATTCTTCTTTAGTTGTTCGGTTGTCGTGATATTCTAACCATAGCTCGAAGCTTCTCTGTTTATTTCGGCGAGCTACTTGTTTCTTCCACAAATTGTTTCTTGTGGATTGTTATTGTGCTTTTATGCCTTATAAGCTAAGTGGGTTTTAATTGTCTTCCATAGATTATACTCTTGATTATGGTAGTGTAGGTAACCAGGCTTGTTTTTTGGTTTAAACATCATTATTGCCATGAAGGTCCTTTAGCAATGCGTTTTGATTAACACCTTTAATGTGAGAGTTAGGTGCTTTACTTTGAAGTTTTGGCGAGGTGCAATTATGTTCTAGCAAGTTGCTTCGGTGATTGAGCAAGCTTCTTTGGTTGACCTTGACCTCATAGGTTTAGCTTATACTAGATTCTTTTTAGAAGGTCTAGCATGTGTTGCTCTTTAGCTAGCTTGATAACTTCTTCTAGCAGCAGGAAGCAACATTAATGTGTTATCCTTCTTAATGATTCTGTTTGAGGCTTCTTTGTTTCCCTAAGAGGCGAACTCTATTTGCTTCCTTGTTCTTGCTTACTCCTTGGATGGAATCGCATCCGCAATAATATGTTGTGATTGTGTTAGTAGTAACCTCGACATGTGTAGTTGCTCACTTTCTCGTGTTTTTAGCTTCTAGGTTTCTTAGAAAATGAGAGTTTAGGTACCTATATCAGCCCCCAGTTATAAGTAGTCATGGCGTAGTATGGGTGCTTGTGACTTAGTACCTTTCCCTTCAATTTTGTACCTCATGTTTATGAGTTTCTTCTTGGAACTTATAAGCTTATAAATTTGTTGAGTTTCCAAGCTTCCAAGCTCTATTTATTGTTTATGAAGTTGTGAAACTTCCTTTGAAGCTTCTAAGCTCATGAGCTTCTTTTGCTATTTAAAAAGCTATTAATAAGGTGCTTAAGAGAATTTACGCTTATTTCAAGTAAACCGTTGAATTAGAAGCATGTGAAGCCTACCAATGTTGCCATGAACTATGACCCTATTTAGCATTGGTCGTTCTTGCGAATATGCTTAAGCGTGAGTTTCTTTGTGTACCTCATTGTTCGGCGGCGTCTTTGTTTTTCGTATGCAAATTAGAGTTTAGCCGTCATGTGGGAAGGATAGGGTAGCTTCTAAGTTATTATAGCTGAAATAATTTGTTTGGCTTTTGATGGCTTTCCTTGTTGGTTCTTACTATGGGGTATGTCCATCATTGGTGATTAGCTTACTTGCTTATGCTTAATGTTACCATGTGTGTGTGCTCCTTGCTTGAGGTTTCTATTTAGAGGCTCTTTGAGAGCAGCAAGAAGCTTTATGGCTTCTAAGCCCCTTGGTTGAGTTCGTTGTGACGACTGTCCAATGGTGTGCAATTAAGCTTCTAGGGTCATAATAGGTGGAAACTTGTGAAGCTATCTTTTGTGTTCCTGAGATCACCGTAGGTGAGGACCTATTAAGCTGATTATCGTTTTGGGCTTCCAAGATTATGTGAGGTGATGAACTTAAAAGTTAACTTCCTTATGAGTTTCTAAATATTGCATTAGGTGAGGAGCTACGAGGCTGATTGCTTCTAAGCTTCTAGGGTTACATCGGGTGGGAGCCTGAGAAGCTTATTTACTTCTTAGATTCTAAAGTCACATTAGGTGAGGACTTGAGAAGTTGCTTACTTTTGGGCTTTGAGGTCATGATAAGTAAGGACGGAGAAGCTAATTTTCATTCAAATGAACGCATCTATTCTTTCTTATCAAGTAAGGGGATTGACTTGCCTTGGAATCATCTTAGAGATAAGTTTCTGCTAAATGGTAAGGTATGTGGGAGGTTGCTTTATACTCTTCTTAGTGAATGAACCTAACTTTTATTCCTTTAACAACTCCTTAGTCGGAGGAGGTATATTCTCTCCTTCAAGAGTTATTTGTCTTTTAAGGGGAAGTTAAGCATTTGCCCTAGGCGAGATGCTTGTTCCCTTAAGTATTATGGTGTATGGAAAAGATGTTAGCCTTCTAGGGATGTTTCCACAAAAAAGTCTGTTCATCCTTAGGAAATGTTCGTTTGGCTCGCCTATTTGAGATGTTGAGTTGCCACCCATCCTACATTCTTTGCTTCCAGTTGGAAGCTTCCTGTCGTAAGCTGTTTTAGTAGCTTTGGTAGCTTCTGACCTGTCCTGTGTTGACAAGCTGCTTTAGTAGCTTCCGACATGAGCTGTTTTGTAGTCTTTAGCATAGTGTTGGTGCATTATATCTATTGCCTACGTCTAGGATATGTCGATATTGTATATAGGGCTTAAACGTCATTTGTATAAATGTTATTGTTTATGTTTTGTAGAGACTCGTACGAGTGAGTCAGTTGACTCGTACGAGTGACACTCTGTCACTCATACGAGGCAATCACTCGCACTAGTCACAGTCTCTGTTTCACACACTCCAGTGCGAGTCATGTCGACCTATAAATAGAGGGGTGTTGTGTCAGAGCTAGTTAGTGTTAGTTCAGTTGGTACGGTGAAGCCCTGCTGATTTGTTTACTTGCGTCTGTACGTTGTACGTCAATCAATACAATTCAGAGCAGTTAAATAGTATATCTATCTTGTTCGTTTGTCATCCTCTCTAGCAATGAATTCTGCCTCTGCTAGCTGAGTTGATCAGACCAGTTGCTCATCGGAGAAGCCGATCCCTCGTCCACAAGTGGTATCAGAGCCTTGAGGCCTGAACTACTGACAAACGTCAAGTTTATGTAGGCTACCAACTGTTTCAGATCAGATTCACTGTTGCAGCTTTCTACTTCTACATTTATCCCTAACTGATCTCGATTTGGACGAAATTATGGACAAATTGGACTAGGATTCTAGGATATCACGTTAAAATCAATTCTAAACAATCCTTAACAATTTCAGATCTAAAATCGAGCTTAATCATGTCAAAATTGGTAAAATTCATCCGTTTCGTGACCTAAGTTGTTTCGTACGGGTAGAGAGACCACTCGCACGAACGACTGTCTGAACAAGTTAATTCATTTACACGAACAAGTAATCAAAAGTTCTTAAAATTTACAAGTTGAAAATTTGAATATGTGATTCACATGAATTATACACTCGTACTAGCAAGTCATTCGTACGAAGGAACTTTTTATTCGTACGAGTTATTTCCTTGATTCACACGAGTAGCTTGTTTGAATCACCTTGTCCACACGAGTATCTGAGTCGTACAAATGGTTCTTGGTCGCCCGAACTGTTTTTGTCATCTGCACGGAGAAAGTTCTACTATTCTAATCAGTTTTTCGGTAGTGTGTGTCTAAATTTTTGCAGAAAATGTCAGAAGAGTTTTATAACTCATTCGCTACATCAGCAGTCACGACTACTGCAGCACAAAACATGAATCTCGAGAACGAGATGGGTACTATGACGAAACTACCGAAGTTAATGAACGTCGAAGACGTTGATAGTTGAGCGAACGTTTCATGAACTGGGTTCGGGAAATTCATTTTACCTGTTGGTTTGCTAACGAAGAAGAGTATCAGTGACCTGTTGGAGAGAACGGTCTCGAGAAGACATTGGCTCAACTCTCAGAGTATGAAAGAGAGAAGTTTATTAATGAGAAGAAAATGATGAACATTCTCCAACAATCCATCAAAGAGGACATACTGGCGTTATTACAACATGATGATGATGCACAATCATTGTGGAATGCTCTTCGACTGAAGTTCCAGGGAAGTGCCCAATTGTGTAAAGGGAAGAGATCGTTGCTGAGTAAAGAATTTGATATCTTTACATTGATAAAAGGAGAGACGGTTAAACAGTTGATTGAAAGATACTGTCATCTGGTGGTGCAACCGAAGAGAATGGGAATCGTCAAGACGAACGAAGAACTTGTTAATAAACTCGCTGATTCCTTGCCACAAAGCTAATGGTCTACTTATTTGACCATCTTGAAGAAAGGATCTGAATATGGTAATCTCTCATTACCATGTTTCATTGAAAGATTGGAGGGACATGAACTTGAAATGCAAAAGATGGCGAAGAACAAGAACGTTCAAGTGCAACAAGATGTAAATCTTTACTTCAAGAATAGTTTGCTGCTAAATACAATCTCCAAAGATCCAGACTGCCTTTAACGCCTACAACACACCGAGCCCACCGTCAAATCAAAACAATAGTTTTCAATCATTCACAACAGTCAATCCAAACACCTCTCAAAGCCCACAGTCATCATATGGATCGAGCAATCCCCAACTCAACCAGACCAGTCAATCAAATCCTACTCAGATGGTACTATAGTGAAATATAGCAGTTGATTTCCAGAATGCACAAAACTTTGATGAGAAAACCGCTAAGCAGCATATGTCACTATTAGCAACGGTTCTCGAATCTTATGATAGCCTTGTAGCAGGAAGGATTGGAAATTCTGAAATGACCAAGAGGACTATGATCAGATTGATCCAGTAGAGATGGAGTTGATCGACATAAAGTGGTGTATGGCATCTATTGTTCGACGCACAACGCTTCATGGAAATTACGGGAAAATAGAACTTGGGAGGTTTGGATGGAAAACTTGGATTTGATAAATCTAAAGTTACTTGTTTTAAGTGTCAGGAAAAGGGTCATTTTAAACATGAATGCCCAAACAGAGAAGCTCAGGGTAACAGAACCCATTTGCCGATGACTACTACAAGAAGGCTATCTACCACCGTCCTCAACCAAGAACTCGCATGGTACAGATCGAAGATAAACAGCTAGAGACCAAAGACAAAACGCTAGTGGTAACTCAAGAAGATGAGGGCTTTAACTGGAACAAATACATTTCTAAGAATGAGAGTTTGGCTTTGGTTGCTGAGATAATCGAAGAACCTGAAGAAGAATCAGAGGCAGCTTTTGATGAGGCACCGAAGATGATTATTACTATCACACATCATCAGAAGAGGAGGAACTTTTAAACAGTGCATTTAAACACCTCCTGCCTAACGATGTGTTGAAAACTTTTGCAGGTTACTTTGGACCAAGTCAACGATCATCTTGCGCAGAACAGAAGACGCTGATGTTGACAAGAAAGTTGATGAACAAATGGAGAAGTTGGCTGATGAGACTGCCAAAGCATGCATGGAAAACGTTAACGAGGTAAAGGAGTCCAAATGTGAGTCTATAGTAGAAAAACTGTCACACCCTGACCCGCAGCGGAAATGGTAGTCGGGGCATGATTGGGTTTTCATCAAAGCTCATGACATTTACTATTATAAAGTTTCATATGTATTATATCAAATTAAAAGAAATATTCCAATCAACACACAAACCATACAATCACCAAATGTTCTAAACATGACATTCAAGAAATGATTTATTCTTCTTCTAAGGCCCAATCCTATGTGTTCCTTGCTTCAACCTAATCACCTGTATCATGTGTAAAAATAGAGTTTTGGGTGAACAAAAGTTGGCGAGTGAATCTCATTTAATCATTTGAAAGAATTAGTTATATTGATTAATTTAATAAAAATGTGCATAAACCAAATAACATCAAGCAATGAACACATGAACATGATAAATAATAAACTGTGAGATCAAGGCTCAATCAAACGGAGCAGATCTAATGAGGCACGCGATGCTCAACTCGTATCCAACAAGGAACTGATGGGCCTAATGTGAATGATCGCACTGAAATGAGAAAATGTAACCACATATAACAACAAACAAACATTACATAACACGTTAGATCATATTATGGTAGTAGCAAAAGTGTTTGAATAAATAAAATTATGTAAACGACACATGATACACCCCAAAACATGAATAAAAAAGGGGAATTTGTAAGGATTCACTCACAGTGGGTGCGTTTCTTGGGATTGGTAACGATTGCGCATGATTTAGAATTCAACCGATGAGGGAAACTAACCTAAATAATCACATAACAGTTCGATAAATATCTAAATTTTTATTTGAAATTAATATTTCAAATTAATGCTTTTTATTAGATTTTTCGATTTATTTTTGTGGTAAGATTACAATTTTTAAACTTTAAAATCTTGTTTTTAAGTATTTTACAGGATTTTTAGTTGATAATAACAAAGAAAATTTGAAATAAATAATAAAATAAAAAAATGTTTGACCTTGTCAGGTCTGACCGGTTGGATCGTGTTTAATTTTTGCAGCGTGTGAGGTTCAAACTCGTGACCTCCCGTATACGTGCGCGCAGCTCTACCAACTGAGCTACGTGTCTAACCCAAAATAACTCTGATTTTAATTACCAATATATACTAGTTAACTTAAACCTTATTTTGTTTTTTAATTAAAAAGATTTATTAATCTCCAAAACCGGTTGCAACATCAGGTTTCGAACCCGCGACCCTCAGTTCACGTGCACACAGCCCAACCATTTGGGCTGTGTGTCTGACCCGTATAAACCCTGATTTATATTGCATTTATACACATGTTCAAGGGTGATCTGAATAAGTTAAAAAGTTTGGTTTTTATTTCAGAAAATCGGTAGCGTGTACGAATCGAACCCGGGACTTATGCTTTGTGTTTGCACACAGTCCACCACTGGACTGTGTGTCTAACCCGATTAATACAACAAATTTAATTATACAAAAACACTTAAACAAGTTCATCTTCTTCATGAGTTATAACCCAAAAACATGACCCGACTGTGTTTAATTTAAAACACTTGTTTTAAATTATGTACAGATAATTACAAGGTATTAAAGGAAAGATTAAACAGGGTTATACCAGACACATGCGGCCTTAGCTTCTCCGATGAAATTCCGGCGGCAAAACAACTCCAGCAAAGCGGGATATGGAGAGCAGAGAGTGTGTAATGTGTTTGCGAGTTTATGAATTCGTATGAGCGGGTTTGGAACATATTAGAGGTCACTATTTATAAGAAAATGATGACCAAGATTTTAGTTTTAAATTTAGATGTTTAAAACCCAATGATTTCGGTCAGTTTCGCAAATTAAAATCCGAATTTCTGGTGCAATAGGTGATTGACAACGGTTATACGTTTCCAATCAAAGATAACCGTGGATTGATTGCTCAGATCTTGATTTCAGCAGTTCCCGGTTGATTGTTGGAATTGCAGGTTTTAGATTAATGCGCGCATAAAATTCAATTAATTTGAGTTTTAAAACATGAGGTATCTGTAGCTCGGCGGTGTAAATGGTGTGTGTGTGTTTGATGGGGACCTGGGTTCGAAACCCAACTGCCCCTATATTATTTTTAGACTTTATTTATATTATTTTACTTTTTTATTTAATTCATATTTTTACTAACTAATTTACTTATTAGTCTCAAAATTTAATAATACGAGTTTGTACCATAATTAAGAGCGTATTAAAACTTCGAATTAAACACTTGAATTATTTAAACGAATCGGGTTTTGGAACCCGTTTTACACGAATGTTACAGTATCTCCTACTTTTAGAAATTTCGTCTGGAAATTTAAGTAGTAGTTGCAACTGGAAATAGATGCGAGTATTTTTCACGCATTGAGTCTTCGCGTTCCCATGTAAACTCAGGTCCTCGTTTTGACTCCCAACACACCCTGACTATTGGAATACGACTTCGTCTTAAATGCTTCTCATCGAAGTCCATGATTTCTACAGGTCTTTCAAAGAAATGCATTGATTCATCAATCTGAATATCTTCTAACGGTATATGGAGATTTTTGTCGGCAAGGCACTTTTTCAAGTTTGATACATGGAACGTGGGATGAATTCTGTTGAGTTCTTCTGGTAAGTCAAGCTTGTATGCTACAGGACCAACTCTTTCGAGTATTTTGAATGGTCCGACATAGCGTGGTGCTAGCTTGCCTTTTTGACCAAAACGAACCACTCCCTTCCACGGTGATACTTTCAAAAGTACTTGATCGCCAACACAAAACTCAAGTGGCTTTCGTCGTTTATCAGCGTAACTCTTTTGACGACTTCGAGCTGCTACAAGATTATTGCAGATCTGAAGAATTTTATCAGTCGTTTCTTGAATCAACTCAGGTCTAGTGATTTGGGCTTCCCCAATTTCGTGCCAACATACTAGAGATCGGCACTTACGACCATATAAGGCTTCAAAAGGGCCATGCCGATGCTTGAATGATAGCTATTGTTGTACGAAAATTCAACTAACGGTAGATGAGTATCCCAATTGCCCTTGAAGTCTATGACACATGCTCGCAACATGTCTTCAAGAGTTTGTATGGTGCGCTTAGATTGACCATCAGTTTGAGGGTGAAAGGCAGTGCTGAGATCTAACGTATACCCAATGTTAATTATACGGCTCGCTATGTTCGTGAAGTAAAACGGCCGTCTCGATCTGAAATGATACTTAAAGGCACACCATGACGGCTTACAATTTCATCAATATACGAGCTAACTTCTCGTTCTTGAAATCTTCGCAGATTGGAATGAAATGAGCTGATTTAGTGAGACGATCAATGATAACCCAAATTGTGTCATACCCATTGGAGGGGCGAGGTAACCCGGTAATGAAGTCCATGGTTATGTTTTCCAACTTCCAAACGGGTATTTTAGGTTGTACAAGTAATCCTGAAGGTCTTTGATGTTCAGCTTTAACCTTAGAACATGTGAGGCACTTGGAGACAAAAATGGCGATGTCCTTCTTCATGCCAGGCCACCAGTAAGAGTATCGTAGGTCTTGATACATCTTATCAGCACCTTGATGTATAGAGTATCGTGTTTTGTAAGCCTCATCCATAAGAAAAGTACGAAGATTGTCACGATCAGGTACCCAAATACGTTTTAGGTAGTAAAGGATACCATCGGACTTGGATTCTAATTTGGCTTCAGCTCCACAAGACAATTCATCTCGCACATCATTTTCTATGACAGAAATATGTTGAGCTGCCTGAATGCGATTTTGAAGATCAATTACGATTTAGGAACACAAAAGATGGATTTGCATACTCTTTTCGAGTAAGAGCATCAGCTACAACATTAGCTTTTCAGGATGATAACGGATTTCACAATCGTAATCATTTAAGAGTTCGACCCATCATCGTTGCCTCATGTTCAACTCTTTTTGATTGAATGTTGGAGGCTCTTGTGGTTAGTGTAAATTTCACACTTGGTTTGATCGATATAGTGTCTCCATATCTTTAGAGCGAACACGATTGCTCCAAGTTCTATGTCGTGAGTAGTATAGTTCTTTTCATGCACTTTGAGTTGCCTTAAGGCGTAGGCTATCACCTTTCCTCTTTTCATTAGGATACAACCTAGTCCCTGCCCTGATGCGTCACAATAAACCACAAAGCCTTCGCAACCATCAGGAAGAGTAAGGATAGGTGCATCGCAAAGTTTTTGCTTCAAAGTTTAGAAAGCCTCTTCTTGCTTGGGCCCCCAAATGAAGGGTTTGCCCTTATGAGTCAAGGTTGTGAGTGGTACGGCAATACGAGAAAAATTTGCGATGAAACGTCGATAATAACCAGCTAGACCAAGAAATGACCTAACTTCGGTAGGAGTGCGTGGCGCTTGCCATTCTTGCACTACTTTGATATTTGCAGGGTCAACATGAATCCCTTTGTCGTTGACGACATGACCAAGAAATTGTACCTCTTTTAACCAAAACTCACATTTAGAGAACTTAGCGTAAAGCTTTTCGGTTCTCAAAAGTGTTAGGATGAGTCGGAGATGTCGTTCATGATCGGATTTGGTCTTTGAATAAAAAAGAATATCATCAATGAAGACTATGACAAAACTATCGAGGTAGGGTTTACACACCCTATTCATCAAATCCACGAAAACAGCAGGAGCATTGGTCAAACCAAGAGGCATAACCATGAATTCATAGTGTCGAGTTCGAAAATCAGTCTTTGGAATGTCTTCTTCGCGTACTTTACAAACAGGGATTATCCTGAAAATAAGAGGGCAAGGTTGGCTTCCAAAAGCGAAAAATGAACAATAAGTTCCAAAAACTAAACTTTACAAAGAAAATCAATTTTGTTTTTGGGACAACAACAGAAAAGGAGAAAGAAATCATCGGAACACAATCAAATGATGATTTCAAGAAATAGAAAGAGAATAGGAAACAAGTTTTGGAATCTTCTGTTCGAATGGACAGTAGAACGTGTTACAAATGTCAAAATGTTGGGCACATTGCAAGATAATGCTCACAAGAATCTCCAAAACCTGTTTCCCATTCTAAAAAATTCACCAAGGATGAGAAATAGAAGGCACCTATGATTGCGCCAAAGCAAATTTTGAAAAGAACTAATGAATCCTACAAAAATGTTAAACCAACTCTTCAACGTCATTCAAAATTTGAAATTGGTGAAACATCAACTAAATATCATCAAATGGATTCTAAATTTTATGCTAAAAAGGCAAATCTGAAAATGCAAAAATGGGTGGCAAAAGTAAAACCGTCCAAGGTAGAACCGAAACCTTCTGTTCCAAACAAAACCGAGCTTAAAAAGAACGTCAAAAACAAAGTAGGTCTAAAATTTGACATTCCGAACCCACCCAAGACCAAGCAGGCTTGGGTTTCTTTGTTTAAATAATTTCTTCCGCATGTGTGCAGGGACTCCCGCAATCGATAATGTCTAAATGGATAATGGATAGTGGAGCTTCCAGGCACATGACAGGGATGCTTGCGTTGTTACACGATGTTAAAGCTATCCGCGGAGGATACGTAGGTTTTGCCGGAACGCAAGGAGGAAGGATTGTCGGTGAAGGAATTCTCACGAATGGAGTTGTATCGTTTGATAAAGTGAACTACATCACGGAACTTGAGAACAATCTACTCAGCATTTCACAGATTTGTGACAAGAAATTCACAACGCAATTCAATGATAAAGAATGCTTGATCTTAAAACCGGGTTTCAAGATTCCGGAGGAATGGATTCTAATGCGAGCTCCGAGAGAAAATGATTTGTATGTTCTTGAGATGAGTGTCACTTCTACAACATCAAAGAAAGTTCAATGCTTTGTTTTCAAAGCTACCGAGAAAGAGTCTATACTATGGCATAGAAAGATTGGGCACATTCATCTACGAAAGATGAATTATCTTGTGCATAACGACCTAATGGAGGGTGTTAATTTGAAGAATTTTCAATTATCTGACGCATGTGTGCAGGGACTCCCGCAATCGATAATGTCTAAATGGATAATGGATAGTGGAGCTTCCAGGCACATGACAGGGATGCTTGCGTTGTTACACGATGTTAAAGCTATCCGCGGAGGATACGTAGGTTTTGCCGGAACGCAAGGAGGAAGGATTGTCGGTGAAGGAATTCTCACGAATGGAGTTGTATCGTTTGATAAAGTGAACTACATCACGGAACTTGAGAACAATCTACTCAGCATTTCACAGATTTGTGACAAGAAATTCACAACGCAATTCAATGATAAAGAATGCTTGATCTTAAAACCGGGTTTCAAGATTCCGGAGGAATGGATTCTAATGCGAGCTCCGAGAGAAAATGATTTGTATGTTCTTGAGATGAGTGTCGCTTCTACAACATCAAAGAAAGTTCAATGCTTTGTTTTCAAAGCTACCGAGAAAGAGTCTATACTATGGCATAGAAAGATTGGGCACATTCATCTACGAAAGATGAATTATCTTGTGCATAACGACCTAATGGAGGGTGTTAATTTGAAGAATTTTCAATTATCTGATGATTGTATGAGCTGTAAAAAGGGGAAGCAACACAAGAAATCACACCCTCAAAAGCTGTTGAATTCTATCAAGCTACCACTAGAGAGGCTACATATGGATCTTTTCAGACTAGTAAACGTCAGGAGCATTTCTGGTGATCTATATTGCCTTGTCGTTACAGATGATTATTCAAGATTCTCATGGGTTTTCTTTCTGGAGAGCAAAGATGAAACGTTTGAAACTCTAATGATTCTCTTTAGAAAACTCGAAAACCTGTATCACTTGCCAATCAAGAGAATCCGTAGTGACAACGGTACAGAGTTCAAGAACAAGAGGATGCTCGAATTCTGCAATGAAAAGGGGATTCTTCATGAACTTAGTGCTCCTTATACTCCACAACAAAATGGAGTAGCTGAACGAAAGAATCGCACACTGATCGAGACTGCCAGAACTATGCTAGCCGATTCGAAATTACCAATCAGTTTCTGGAGTGAAGCAGTCGTGTTAGCGCATTACACCTTGAATCGTGTGTTAACAGTTAAGCCTCACAACAAGACTTGTTTCGAGTTACTTAATCATCGGAAGCCTAACCTTGCATTTCTGGAATCTTTTGGATCACCATGTACTGTATTGGACCCGGCCGGTAAATTTGGTGCCAGATCCTTGGAGGGATTCTTCATGGGTTATGCTACTCCTAAAAAACGTGTCTTCTTGCCAAGTTTGAACTAGGTTATTCTTGCGCAGCATGTTGAATGTCAAAGATATAATACGCCAACGTAGAAACCTAGGGATCCATGGTTGTTTAACTATGATGGTTTGTGGAATTCTTTCGACCTGCCAAATGTGCCATCAGAAGACGAACTTGTTATGCTTTTTCAACAGCATCAAATATTTAATCAAGAGCAAGTTACCAGACCGTTAGTGATTTCCCCGTCACTTCCTGTGTCTAATACGCCTGATGTAGGTCCAAGCTCTACTCTTCAAGACTCTGTGCCTGTACCAATTGTCAACACTGCTGAATCATCAACAACAGACAAATGCCGACTCTGATCGGGAACCAACTTTCGATGATGGAGGATCCAGTTCCGATGAAGGATTTGAGCAGATTGAAAGCTTCCTGAATATTCAAGCTGATCAATCAAACGTTAGGAATGAAGCTTCATCGTATGTACCGATTGTGATGAAGTCATCGCAAATTTGCAGACACAAGTAGATGTTCCTAGCGAAGTGATGCCAAGGACGCTTTCTTATCATCCTTCGGAGAATATTATAGGCAGCTTACAAACAGGAGTGCAAACTCGCAATCAGATCAACAAGGATCTAAGCTGTTTCTATACTCGTATTGCTCCACTTCAAACCAGATTTTCTAATAGTTGTTTTATTTCTCAGGTAGAACCGGGGAACTGGAAAGACGCGTTGAAAGAGGAGAGCTGGGTGGACACAATGCAAGAAGAATTGCGTTAATTCCAGAAACTAGGAGTCTGAAAGCTTGTTGACCTACCAGATTATCACAAAAAGATAAACACTCGATGGGTCTTCAAGTGTAAGCGTGATGATAGAGGGATTGTAGTGCGCAACAAAGCTCGACTTGTGGTACAAGGATTTTATCAGCAAGAAGGGATAGATTACACAGAAGTCTATGCCCTGGTCGCCCGTCTTGAAGCAATCCGCATATTCTTGGCCTTTGCTTCTTGGAAAGGTTTCAAGGTGTACCAGTTAGATGTCAAATCTGCTTTCGTATACGGAAAAGTCAAAGAGGAGGTGTATGTCGGCCAACCACTGGGGTTCGTCAATCCAATGCACAAAGACAAAGTCTACCTTCTCAACAAAGCCTTATATGGTCTACAGCAAGCCCCGAGAGCTTGGTATGAAACGCTGTCACGACATCTTATAGACAACGGCTTTATCAGAGGAACCGTAAATTCCACCCTTTTTACGAAGGAAGTGGATGGTCATTTGATTATTGTACAGATATATGTGGATGATATCATCTTCGGATCGACAAATGACAAGCTGTGTAAAGACTTTGAAGAAGTCATGAAGCGCAAATTTGAAATGAGCGCGATGGGGGAGATGAAATTCTTTTTAGGACATCAGGTCGATCAGTTGCCTGATGGTATCTTCATCCATCAGACGAAGTATGTTCATTACATATTGGAGAAATTCGATATGGCATGAGCTAAACCAGCATCAACCCCATTAGCTCCTAATCACGGCATTTGTCCATATCTTAATCGAGTCAAAGTTGACGAATCTTTATACCGCTCCATGATCGGATCCTTGATGTATCTCACTGCTTCTCGACCAGATATCATGTATCCAACATGCATGTGCACCCGTTATCAGTCCAATCCAAGAGATTCGCACTTGCTCGGCATCAAACATGGCTTGTGGTACCCTACACACGATGACTTTAATCTTGCGGGTTACTTGGATTCTGATTTCAGTTGCTGCAAACGTAAAACCAAATCTACGACGGCTAGTTGCCAGTTCTTCGGAAACCGTTTGGTAACATGGCAATGCAAGAAACAGACCGCGGTCGCTCTCTCTACCTGTGAGGCTGAATACGTTTCAGCATCCAGCCGTTGTTCCCAGATTCTATGGATTCAACAACAGATGAGAGACTTTGCACTGCAATTTCTTGATACGCCTATATATGTAGATAACCAGGTTGTGATCGATATCACTAAAAACTCATGTCAACACTCTCGAACCGAACATATTGAGATTCGACACCACTTTATCCGTGATTGCTACGAGAAAAAGTTGGTTAGAATTGAAAAAATCCATACTGATGACCAAAAAGAAGATTTTTATACCAAAGCCTTTGATCATACAAGATTTAAAAATATTTTAAAATTAAATGTTTACGAAATCTGACATCAGGGGATATACATGAGGTTGAGTTTGAGGATGACGACGACTTGACGTGATTCTCATCGGTTTGATGATTTTCTGTACATTCTTTCTTAAAAAACTCTAAAAATCCAAAAATATGTTTTTGATTTTAGGGGGAGAAATTTTGAGAAAACACAAAAACATTATAAAAGTCAAAAGAGTTTTTGTGAAAAAAGAGATCATATTATATCAATATGACAGTCACAGTATGCTAAATATATGGAATGATTAAACAAGTAATTAGACAGGTCTTACTGAGGATGTGCCAATAGGCTTCACTCGTTCAGTAAATTGTTTTCAAGATATAAACCTAAATAAAAAAATTGAATAACTTGTAGGTTAACATCTCTCAGATATATGAACTTAGTACTCCAAAATTTCGTTTGAGAATGCCAGATTCTGCGATACTAGGTCTTTATATTTAATCGATATCTGGAGTATTATCCGAGTTCTTCTGATTTTGCGTCAGCAATGGCCTAGAACTTGTATAATACTTTACGCTTTATTCGCCTACAAAAGCTGCATAAAAATGATTATGTCATAAACTTTGTGACATAATGATTCCTTTAAGGAACACCACCTAAAGACGAGCCTTCATCTCTTTGTCTGTACGGTAGTACTAACCTGAGCTCTCAAGGTCTCCCAATTCACCCCTTTACAGATATCAATTGGATACATTCACTTGCGAAATGAATTCTGGGAATCTCGATACGAGAGTATATTCTGAGATGAGACACGCAGTTATTTCATGTTCTTAATATTACCTAACATATCTTGAAACAGTTGAGAAACGAGAAGAAGTTTAAGTGGATAAGAATGTTGGCAATCTAGGTAAATCTGGTTAAAAGCTTAATGAGTATACCAAGATCAACTGGACTTGTGATTTGTTAAACACTTGATATGATTCTCTTAAAAACACAAAACTCACAAAAAGTATGTATCTTTTCTTGTTATTCTTGTCGAAAAGTTCTAAAACCCTAAAAGATTTTCAGTTTCCTTAGCTTTTTAGTTTTGTTTTAGTCTACCGATGATGTGAACACCGATAGTTGACATTATGGCGACGTCTTACTGAAGGAAATCTGAAAACCATGGGTTGGGAGCTAATCTATAAACGAAAAATTTACCTGAACGTCAATAAAAGTTCATTAATTTGAAACTTTACAATTTAAGATAAAGCTGTTTTGGTCAAACATGGTCAACCAAGGTCATTAACTTGAACTTGGTAGACAAATCAGGTAACCAGGGTTAGTTACTTGGACTTGGTTAACTGAGTGGGTATTAAACAGATAAAATTTTGTTAAAAAATAAAAAAATAAAAAAAATAAAAAAGTTTTACTAAGTTTTAAAACTGATTCGTACGAGTCTCACTAAATCGTATGAATAACATTTGGTGTTCATTCGCACAAACCATTGGTTCGTACGAATGACACTGAACTAGTATAAAAGGCCATCTTTTTTACACGAACCAACTTTATGTTACTATGCGTCTGAGATAACTTTTTGTGCGAACCAGTTCTAATCTTTGATTTTCTTGACATATACCGTGTATCATTACATTGGGGAGGTTGATACGCACACCTCTTTCGATGAAAAATGTACTATTGCCTGTTCTTAGCCGTTATAATGCCGGATTAGACCAAACGGACTTAAAACATAGATTTGGGGAGATTGGACCGGAAAAACTTAAAATTGATCTTAAAAACGTGAATATCGGCCCCAGTAGCCTATAAATCGACTATCAATTTGTCAAAAACAACATGTTTTGAGTTTGGTTTAAACTTGGTGTTATTTGGTACGATTTAGGATTCGTACGAAGGACCATTCGTACAAACTGTGTTTTGAAATTTGTTGAGTATTATTGATTCGTACGAAGCATTGTTCGTACGAAGCAAGTTTGGTAATTTTTTTGGAAAAATGACTAAGTATTCAGTCACCCGTACGAATGATATCTTGATCCAAACTTGTAATTTCTACATATTGACTCGTACAGAAGTATGGTTCGTACGAATGATCTTATATGTTGAAAGTTTTGAAAATAACGGTTTGAATTCTCTTTGTGTACAGGTCAAGAAAACGTCTTTCTCTTCGTTCCACAATATTTGTTGTTTGCTGGACGATTCTATTCCGGAGATTGCTGCTTATCATGATGTGTTAGATTTTCTAAGTAGAATCCCGATTACCAAAGCGCTTACTGATTGTCATACATCATACAGATCTCATGTTGAATATTTTTGGAACACAGCAGAGTTTAATGCTGAAGAGAATGCTATAGTTTCGGCTGTGAAGATAGATGATGAGGATATACAGGTGAAGATCACAGAAGATTTGATCCGAACGGTTTTGGATTTCAAGGATAATGCAGACGATCCTATAGGATTTTCCAAGTATATGGTGACGGGTTGTTTTTACCGAATGGGATATGCTGGATTTGTAAACGACGCGCCTTTCAAGAAAGGAAACCTCAGTGCGCCATTTCATTATATAGCTCACGTTGTTTCTCATGCGTTGAGTCATCGCAAAGGAGGGTATGATGATTTGATCGATTATCAAATGTGTATGATTACTGCATGGGTTCTGAATCTGCCATATAACTTTTCAAAGGTTATATTTACACAGATGGTGTAGAATATACAGAGGGAAAAGTTCTTGCAGTACCCACGGTTTGTATAGATGCTGTTAGATCACCTGCACCCGAACTTAAAGAAGAAAAAGGACGATGTATTAAAGCTTGAACATATGGATGTCTCAACTCTCAAGAAGATGAATTTACATTTGAAGACATTCCTAAATGCTAAGCCGGTTTTTGGTGCTATTGTTGATAAAGATTACATTGCTCCGGCTCCAGGAAAATGGAGAAAAGAAGACAGTGGGGATGAGAGTGATGAGTTAAATGCTATAGACGGTTTTATTGCTAAGCGTAGTTCGTGGTTTGTGAAATATGGAGAAAAAGGTACAAAGAACAGGCGATAAGTACATCTTCTACTTCTGCACCTTAAAAGAAAAAGCAGGCAACTGAAAGTTCTGGGTTAAGAGAAAAACCAAAAGTTGAAGAAAATATTGAAGATATTGCTACAGATATTGAAAGACAAGCTTTTGGTGGAGATACAGTGGCTGAAGAAGCTTCATCTTCTAGTACTTATTTAGAAAATAGAAGAGTAGGAGAAAGAAAGAGAGCCAAAAAGATAGAAGCAAAGCGTCTGGCTGAGAAAAAGAGAAAAGCTGAAGAGAAAGGGTGCAAAGCGGCATGTAGGATGATTCTACGTATATACCTTCAGGTTCAAACGATGACACTCATGTACGCACACCAGCAAAGAAAAAGACACGACGTTTCAAGCGCCAAGCAGCAAGAAGCTCTGAGTCTCATACTATTAAAACCAAAGAGACAGTGCAAGAGTGGTCGATTGAAGAAGAGGTTGTTGTTGAACCAACTCCGCAAATTCCACCATCACCACCAAGACAATCTGTACCACAATCGCCACCACATCAATCTACTCCGCCACAACAGCAAGCACCTTAGCCGCCTCCACAACCAACACCACGACTGGCTACACCACAGCCGCCATCACATACTTCGCAACCTCAGTCTCAATTTGATTTCAACTTTGATTTTGGAGACATTCCAGGGGGTGAAGACTTTACTATAGACATGTTCAACGACCCGCGTGTTGACGAACTATAGAAACAAGTCTTGTTAAACACGGTCAAAATTGCAGAGTTACAGGAGCAGCTTAATGTGCTTAATGAAGATAAAGAGCAACTAGAAGCCATGGTCGCTAGTATAGTTTAGAGAATGAACGTTTACGACTCCGAATGGCTGAATACGAAGAGGAAAGGCTCCGAAGTGATAGAAGAATGAATATGTTTGAGAAAATTCTAACGAAAAAGCTGGAAGTTAACATAGCTGTGGAGATAGATGAAATTGAACGTGCAGAGGCTAGAGAGCGTGTGCCTGAAAGAGAACGTCTTGCTAAAGAACTATCCAACGCGCAAGGAAAAGGTAAAGAGAAAGTGGTAGAGGATCTCGTGAATGTCGAAACTGCGCCAGAAGCTGAGTCTACGCTAGTTATCACAGATATCGTGTTTTATCGAGTGTCGAATAAGTTTGTGCTGATCGGGAAGCCTAAGGATGGGGAGATTGATATGTCAGATCTTTATGTGAGACACCGCGAATGGCTACTGAAGAAAAAGTTGGAAAAAGAGATTGAGAAAGCGGTTGAAGAATTTGATGCAGATGCTGAGAAAGAGGATAAGATTTAGATGATATCTTATCTAGTGATTCTAATTCGGATAATGGTGATGATGATGATGATAATGTAGGATGTGTTGTGCCAGTTATCACAAATATTGTGTTGTATCAAGTGTCGAATAAGTTTGTGCTGATCGGGAAGCCTAAGATGGGGACATTGATATGTCAGATCTTTATGTGACACACCGCGAATGGCTACTGAAGAAGAAGTTACAAAAGGAGATTGAGAAAGCGGTTGAAGAATTTGATGAAGATGCTGAGAAAGAAGATGAAGATTTAGATGATATCTTATCTAGGATTCTGGTTCGGATAATGGTGATGATGTTGATAATGTAGGAGGTGCTAGTATTCATGTAACAGAGTCTGCTCTAAATGAAGAGATTGATTATTCTGTGTATCTTGATGACTCTACAAATCAAACAACTCAGGAAGGTGATAAGGACAGAACTGAAGGTCCTTCTGATGCTCAGCAAGCAGGAATCTACTCGGTAATTGATACATCTATCGTTCCTGTTGTGCCGAAACCAAAGATCTTTTATCTTGAGCATGATGTAGAGGAGGGAGAATTTATCCACGGCTATTCTAAGGAAGAGATTGCCGAAATGTTAGGCGTGGATGAAGAAAAGTTTGAGTTTGATTTTGAAGATGAGCTGACGAGATTAGCACGTTCGAGCCAAACAATTATGTTTTTTGAACATGTTGAAGAAGCTAACGATTATGATCGAGTTGTCGTGGAGGATGATTCTGATGACGATGATGCTAATATTGCCGATCAGGGTATAGAGGACTCCCCAACTTTTTCTGAACTATTTGCAGCAGAGAATGCAGATGTACTAAAACGTAAAGTTGAAGAAGCTGCTAAGAAGGTAACTATTCCTCAACAGTTAAACAGAGTGAAATTGCCGAGATGAGGAAAAAGTAGTTCAAGAGTTCACCAGCAGAGCGTAAATTCAAACGTCCCTTAGCGTTCTTTACACGCGACGCTGATTATCTCTAGGGGACATTATAAGCTGGAGTTGGATTGAAGAGCTTAACGTTTACGCGATCAAAAGAGAGTTTGGTATTCAGTACTTCTGATATTTGAGCGACATCAAGTCCTTGCCTTACTAGGATATCAAAGAGTTGGTGCAAACAAAGACGATCAATCTCAAGATGAAATTTCACGACCAGAGGCTTTGGAAGTTGATTAAGCTTGAAGCTTTACATGGATTTACACACTGTAAACCTCACTTTCCGAGACGCATTACAAAGATAGATCCAGTGACTAAGGAGAAGGATGTTATGCTCATTGTAAAGAGGCCAAAAGTAATGAAGAACATGCCTATGATACAAATGGAGCATGATTTCCACAAAGTCTTCAAGTGGTGGCACTATGATTCTAATACAGGAGAGGCTGTAATTTGCGTGCACCCTGATGATGACTCGTGGAAGATTACTGAAGAACTATCTGAAGCCGTCATAGCTCACAAACGCATATATGGGTTGTGGCATGGCATTCGAGTACTAGACCCGATGTGGCTAGTCAATTGTACGAAGGATATAGATTGCTTGTTCTACAGCAAGATCAGTTATGAAGAGAAAGATAAAGAACAAGCACTCCAGCTTCAAAAGATTGTTAATGTCTGTTTCGCCAATGACATACATTCTGGATCAGCATGGATTACATCTTGGAGGAAGCTGGAGGAAACCGAGCAAAAGAAGAAGGGAAGGAAGGAAGCTAGGATTACTGAGCGAACTCGCATAGCATCGCTAAGAAGTTTTCAGTTTGGCAATACAGCGAACTCGCATAGCATCGCTAAGAAGTTTTCAGTTTGGCAATACAGTGAACCGACCTCCTCCAACAGATCAAACGCCAATAGCATTTGAGGAGCGTCGCAAGCCACCGAAGAGATTTTTTGGTTGTTAAGCGTCAAATCATATGAAGATTTTTGAAGACTATCCAAACTGCGGCAACATCCAAGGGGGAGTTTGTTGGTGCATTATGTCTATTGCCTACGTCTAGGATATGTCGATATTGTATATAAGGCTTAAACATCATTTGTATAAATGTTATTATTTATTTTATATGTTTTGTAGAGACTCGTACGAGTGAGTCAGTTGACTCGTACGAGTGAGTCAGTTGACTCGTACGAGTGACACTCTGTCACTCGTACGAGGCAATCACTCGCACGAGTCACAGTCTCTGTTTCACACACTCCGGTGCGAGTCATGTCGACCTATAAATAGAGGGGGTTTGTGTCAGAGCTAGTTAGTGTTAGTTCAGTTGGTACGGCGAAGCCCTGCTGATTTGTTTACTTGCGTCTGTACGTTGCACGTCAATCAATACAATTCAGAGCAGTTAAATAGTATATCTATCTTATTCGTTTGTCATCCTCTTTAGCAATGAATTCCGCCTCTGCTAGCTGAGTTGATCAGACCAGTTGCTCATCGGAGAAGCCGATCCCTCGTCCACACATAGGCTGCCTTTGTTTTTTTTATTGATAGATGCTTAAAAATAAACGTGTATTTAAAAAAAAATTTGTTTGAGGTGCTTGAGGCATCCAATGTGTATTTGTTCTTTGCTCGAGTAACATATGGAGCTGAACTACAAAGAGCTTCATGTTCTAAGCATCATAGCCCAACGGTGAGCGCCACTTGTTGAAACAACAAGGATATGATCAGGGGAAGATAGGAACGTTCCTCGGGTCAGCCCCGTCACCTCCTAGCTTGTACAAACATCACGAAAGAACCCGTCAGAAAGGGACTGAGACCCGGGTCTCTGGACCACCCTCCGACGCTCAACATTAGTAATCTATCCAAGAATACTGTATAAACATAAAGCATAGATGTATGAGTAAGTATAAGAGAGCTAGAGAATGCTTGGGGAGCTTGTGGTCGAGATCCAACAGTTAGCTAGCGGCTGTGGTGACTCCAGAGAGCGTATCTCGTGACTAGCAACTCAGAGGGGAAATAGCTCAGCCTAGTGGCTTGTGTTCTTTAGAGAGAGTATGTGGTTCTACAGAGAGAATGAGATTCTATAGAGAGAGAGTAAATGGCTTGATGTCCAAGCCAAAGTGGGCTGAATGAAATAGAGGGTGGACCCTCTATTTATAGTTATGTTAATCTTAACCCTAATGGGCTTGGTTGTGATGGGCTGGGCTGGCCCACTAGGCTTGTTCTCATGTTTGGGCTGTTAAGCTCCCGGCAGGAAGCTCCTTGCTTCCTTAACCTAGCTTCCTGCTTCCTTGCGTTGCTGAGTGGGAGCCTCCGGGTACCCACGCCATCAACTTAAGAAAGGAAGAGAAAGGAAATTGAAGGAGAACTAGACTAAATTATTTAGTTTTTCTTTCCTAAAATTTGAAAGGAAATGGAAGGAAAGACATCCTTTTCTTCCTTTCCTTTCCTTTCTTCCTTTTATTTTCTTTCTTTTTCCCTTATTAAGTGAACTGTTAAGTGATCTCAGGAACAGAGCGTTAGGGTAAACTAGGGGTTTGTTCAAACAACTAGTGAAAATTAAGCCAAAATTCAGTTAGTTTCTTTTTAACTTGTTACGTTATCGGATATAGCAACCAAAAGAGGAAGCATAAAAAATATATATTGTATTTGATCCGGCTCGGTTATGTGCTATGTGGCATGATCGGTCCATTTCGTTTCGGCTCATTACTTTCGATTGTTTACTTTTCGGCTCATTGCGGTACAAAAACTCGTTATAACAACCGAAAGATGAAGCTTAAAAATTATAGATGTTAAATTTGGGTCGGCTCGATTCCGTGCTACGTTGCGGTAATTAGGTTGGTTTTATTTTAGCTCAGTACGATAACGACACTTGTTACAACAATAGAAAGAGAAGCCCAAAACAAATATGCTATGTTTGACTGGACTCGCTTTCGTATAACATTTATATCGAAACTTAGATAAAAATAAGTGCGTCCTAATGGTATGTTCGAAATTTATAAAACATTATATTCTAAAATTTATAAAAGAAAGAAAAAATATGTTTAAGTTAATTATATTATCACATAAATCAATTGGCAAAGAAAGCCTACATGTAATATGTAAACTGAAATTCTATTTGAAAAGAAAACTAAATTGGATGTATGTATGATGCATGCGTGTATCTATGCTATGGGTGTTTAAAACTATATTCGTATCTGAAAATCCAATCCAAAAAATTATCCGATATTCAAATCCGAAATATCCGAAAAGATCTCAGGATTCGAATAGTGATTTTAAAAAAATTTAGATATTTCGGGTATCCGAAATATCCTAAATTTTGTTTTTATTTTTTCGAATATCAGAATATCCAAAAATATCCAAAAAAAAATATCTGAAATATCCGAAAAATATCCAAAATATCCGGAAAATATCTAAAAACTTATATTCTGATATCAGAAATATCCGGTTTTGAATATCAAAAAATAATAAAAAAAGATAAAAATTGGATTTCGGATATCTAATTCCCTATCTAATCGGATATCCGATATCCGAATTTCGGATATGGATTCGGATAGTGAAATCTGGTATCCGAAAATTTCGGATATCTAAATTTTCGGATGTTAGGATTTGAACACCCCTAATCTACGCATAAAGTAAATTGTATGTTTATATTTTCTATGCATGCTACTAAAAGACAAAAGACATTGTTGTAACTACTGTGAATTAGGGATGTGTTTCTTTTATAATCTAATTATCATTTTAGTATCTGTGATTTGGTCAGAAATGTTACTTCAATTCAAATAGTTATACCATTCAAATAGTTATACCATGAGGTTTCCAATCTTTTATTATTTTCATTCATTTTGCTAGCTAATTCAATAAAATCAATTACTTTAGGGGAAATTTTGTCACATTACATAATTCTTTTTCTTCTTCTTTTTTGCCATTTTTATCCACCTCTTTTTTACATATTTCTTTCTATTTAATCATTTATATATATAGACACACACACATATATATATACACACATCCACATTTTGCTAGCTAATTCAATAAAATCAATTACTTCAAGGGAAATTTTGTCATATTACATACTTCTTTGTCTTCTTCTTTTTTGCCATTTTTATCCACCTCTTTTTTACATATTTCTTTCCATTTAATCATTTATATATATAGACACACACATATATATATACACACACCCACATTTAACTATCTTAGCCACCACTACAACCACCACACCACCACTAAACACATACACTTAAAAATCGCAAATGTAGCATCATGATACAACAACTTTGACTAACGTAGAAATATTTAACGAGGTCACGATTTGTACATTCAAATCTCGTTCATTCATATACATGATTCGTTTAGACTTAGTTGGCATATACTAGGTCGTACAACGTGATGCATGTACACATGACTAGGCACACTTTCTACATGTTAATAAACAAGTAATCAAAGCACCGTCAACGAACATGCAAGTGGCATTTCAATCTAAAACGGCTTAGAAACGATCTTAAATGACAAGCGTTGGTGATATGAGATATTTAGCATAATTAAACCCTATTTTGGTAAATCTGGTGGATCTTTATCTACTACAACAGTTATCAATTCACTAAATCATGGTTTATAAAAGTGTTTTTTTATAAATTACGTATCCCATGAAGGATAATCTTTTGATTAGTAATCTTTAATAAACTACCAACTAATCTTTTCATCCATTATTTTAAATAAACATGACATTTTATAAACTTGCAACTAATTTATTTAATCATGGATCGTGGGACAAAGCAACTTAGGTGAAGTCAAATCCCAATTGTCAAGGTTCATTGTGAGGGAAAGTGTGGTGCCGAATTTACTTGGGAACTCAAAAGTGATATGAAGACCATATACCAGCATCTTTTTCCCGAAGCTTTCTTTGGAATAAATTTCAGGATGAAATTTTCTAAAGTAAGGGAGACTGTAACGATCCTTATTTCATACTTTCTGCTTTTAGAAATCTTGTATTCGTACTTCATATCGACCTTTGTAATCTCGAGACTTGATCATAATGGAAATGCATTTTTATTTATACTCTTTATTCATGCGTATGTGATACATGATCATTCATAAATATGTGTTTTATGTACGAAATCAAATCATACATTAAATTTATGTTATATTATTCATACTATACACATGCTCATACATGCCTTAGAATGCCTTTAAAACATTGAAAACATCAAAGATATAACATAAATGGACAAGTGACCAAGCAACAAGGAATAAAAATGAAAACAAAATTCTAAGATGCCTTATGGACCCCAAGGCAAAACCCTTACGGTCCGAAAGGAGGTCTAACAGGCAGAAATACCACCAGCTCGCGGATTGGGCCCCTTTTTCACCTTTCTCCACTTCCGTTCTTCCCCAATCACCTTCTAACTTAATTATGACATAAACCTTACTTCCCCACTATGAATCCAAGCCTCCTCTAACATGTTTTCACTTTGCACAACTCCAATTTCCCTTAAAAATACACTAAACCTTCAAGAATCTTGCAACTTAGGAAGATTGTACCAAGTCTCAAAACAGTGAGTTTTAAGCACCTTCTCCTCCATATTCTTCTTGTTTTCTTGTATAAAACTAATTGGAAAACCTCTAAGGTGTTACCAAGCATTCACCAAGGTTTATATGATGCTCTAAAGTCAGTTCTAAATTCTGTTTGGTTTAAAACATTACAACTTCTTCTTGTTTACATTCATCTTATGGGAATCTTGTACTAAGCTTTGTTCCTAACTAAACTCGTGTTGTGGGACTTATGTTATAGTTTATTTCCAGAAGATAGAGGTCCAAAACCTCCCTTATTTACTACTCTAAAGGTCCCAAGTGACCAACAAAGTGATGAGATCAACCAAGCTTTCAACCCTCAATGTTGAGAGTCTTGAGTTATGACTCGGTGTGAACAATGGGAGCCTTGGCTTTCCAACTATGATTCCACCTACTTCACTTGTTTATTTCATTAATTAGGCATTTATCTACGTAGTTTCCAAGAAACCAAAGTGAATCAACCATACCTCATCTCCAACATTTTCCATGTTGGGTATGTACACGTCTTGTTGCTCTCATTTGGCCACATAGCAAAACTAGTTAATTCTACAATTTTATCTTATTCGTGACCAACCGAAATCATCAACTAACTTGATGATTTTGTTCTTTGGTGAATCCATATAATGAGGTTAAATTGATGGAATTCGACCTACCTCCATGCATTACTATACATGACTTAGACTCTCTCTCTCTCTATCTCTCTATATATATATATATATCCAACCAAACCATAGTGCTAACCAAATCAGGGTTAAGTGTTATGAATTTCCATGCTCACTATCATAGTTCTTGATTCATCAAAGTTTGGATTCTAATGAGTTAGTATCCATGAAAACACACTAATATATAGTGTCCAAACGATTGTATAAGACAAGTTGTATGTTCTTATATATATATATATATATTCGACCATTTTAAATTCCGAACCTAATCCGTCAATCAAAATCAATGAACTCACGCACCTTTGTTCCCCATTGTAGGGTAACTTCAGTGTTCCAATCTAAAGACTCATTGAATTCACGACTTCTTTGGAAGCTTTGCAAACCATGAGTTTACATGATCCCATTTTACCTTTTATACACTTTTAGGTGCAATATGTACAATATTATCAAATTCACAAACAGGATATCAATCACTTTTGGGTGCTAGGTTTCATGCCTTATATACTTTAATGCCATGTAGGATTGATGACAACTTTATTATCTATGCTAGTAGCCAAAATGTGTATGCTCACCAATGTTTTATGTGTTGATGTTTATTTTAATATATATTGCAGGATTTGATGCTAGGACAAATCTAATAGGATCGGATTTAGAAACAAACTAATTTGAATGTTAAAATTCTTTTGTCGTATTCGTATTTTGTAATGTTTCTTTATTACAAGACCATGTACCATTTATCTATTTATCAATGAAATTTGAGTTTAGTAACTTATTGCCACATTTAGCAAGTTGTTTATGTCTCAAACAATCTATTTTGTCTGCCTTGATGTTTCCGCCATCGACTGCGGTGTGACCCAAACGTCGTCACTTACAAGATCTAAAAATGAAAGTACAAGATTACAACGAACGGAAAAGTATAGATATTACAAATGGCAACATCAAACTTAGGTTGGGTGGTGTGGAGTGGCGCCCCCAGCCCCTCGGCCCATAACACCCATCGACACTACCCCGCCTTAGTTAAAAGGGAGCGCAAAGATTCTTCCACGAAGGCAATGGCAAACGCCATTAATGTGTGTGTGGGTCACCCACACCCTTTCACCAATCACAACTTTTCCTTTTTCCTTTTTCCACTGTATGGTGTTAAGGGTGGGGGCCTTTTTGCCTGGGATGCGCCAAATACAACATATAAATTATATCAAATAAGGTATAAAATCAACCCATTTAGTACTAACGTTGGAAAAAGTGTGGTTCTTTGTATACTTATATTTCAGGATTAAAAGAACTTAAATGCAGAAAAGGAACAAATTAACGGTAAAAACTAACATAAATACAACAGAAGAAAAGTTGACACTTCATACCAATCCTTCAAGCTTAACCCCAAGACCAAAAAAAACAAGTTAGAAGATAGGTACGGGGTCGTGCCCCACTCAAGATTCTAGAAAGAAAAATACTAACATAATTAGACAAGAGCTACAGGGTTGTGTCCCATGGACACGAGGCCGTGGTCAACTCCCAGATTTGCAAATCTTTGATAGTTTAGCAAGTACAACGGCCTCGGGGCCGTGTCGTTGACACACGGGGCTGTGTGAGCATCTAGACTGACAAGATCATTAAATGAAGACAGAGAAAAAGGAGGCACGGTGTGTGTGAACAATCTATTTCCAGCTATAAATAGGGGTGCGTGGTTTCATTTCAATCCATCCTTCGCAAACCATTTCTCTCACACCTGCCACCACTCCACCATCATCTTCCACGACAATCATTAGAGTTTAGAACGTGTAGTAGTCTCAGGATCCAAGATTGATCGTAAGAGCCTTTGTCAAACTATGGCCATGCTTGGCTAATCTCTTACATCACTTGGTGTAGACGAAATCTTTTATGTATTATTTTTAATTTCCAATCTTTGGTTAACTTTTTAATTGGGTTTGTATTAATGACTATAATAACAAGTTTTTTATATTGAAAGTGAGTTTTATCCTATCATTTCTTCATGTTTTGTTGATTCACTCATTCATGTCTTTACGGTCTATATAAAGCGTGTCAACTGCCTGGAAGGGGGTTAGAAGGGTGATTTACTTCGTTCAGTGTATAGATCCTGTGGGTATTTAGGAGTTCCTTTAAGGGAGATAGCATCAAATAGGGGGAAATACGAACGGCTTGAATCCCCTATAAATAAACTACTATTAAAACTTTAAATCGCCTTGTGAGACTGTATCCCTGCTGACTCAGACCAATATGGCCAAGGGTAGTGTTACCTCCAAAATAAGGACATGCCACATTTTGCATTAATAACTTGCTTAATTATCTTTCGATATTCTGGCCTTGCGGGACTGTATCCTGCTGACTCAGACCAATATGTCTGAGCGTATTGGTGCCTCCAAAAGAGGGACATGCCACTTTAACCAAGATAATATCTTAAAAAACCTAAAGTGCGGAAATCATCAACAGATACGTGAAAGATGGGAAGTGATTCTATCTTGTTTATTTGTTTCTTTTATTTTATTTTACTCATTTAATTTACTTCTCAAAACCTTTTCTCAAAGTTTGGGTCGATTAGACGTTGACAATAATCCGATACTAAAAGCTCTCGTGTCCTTAGATGACCTCGGTATCTTACCATCACTATACTACACCAACATATGGGTGCACTTGCCCTAGCGTGTTGTAGAAAGTGATTGCATTATATTGTGTTTTATATAATAAAGCTTTCATAAACAAGTGAAAAAGTACCTAAAATATATCAAAAAAATATACTCACACTCCATCACATCATTTCCCCCTGTTAACGTGGCGTGTTTATCCCACACCGTGCAACCTTAAAAAGTAAATAAAAAATGAAATTTAGAAACATCTCCCCTTAATCAAAATTCACATTCAAACCATCAAAGACAAAGATTCAAAACCATACATTCAATAGATGATGCAATCATATATTTGTAGATTGACCGTGCCAATACTAATGACCCAAAGCAAAATTCAGATCTGGAAAATTCAAGAAATAAAAGTGACACATGTTGATGTAAGGTATGGCAATATATTGAGGTGTGAAAAGAGCGGAACAAAGTTAAAGAACCAATGAACATGAGCCATGGTCGATGGACGGGTAAATCATAGATCAAACATTTCCCGTCCAAACATAATTTTCCAAAATAAACTTCATTTTTCCAAGTTGGCATCCAATTTGCAGGCCTGCTAACGTAACACCCTTATCTTCTAAACCATATTCATACTAGTTTTCATCTTATTTATCATATCTTTTCAGAACGGCCCTGCATTTTCTTAAATCAAACTTGTAGCGTAAGACTTTTAGAGAACTTATATGTTAACCCAACCACCACCACAACTACAACATCCATACAATAGCTAGTGGCATCTCCCATCAGCAAAACCGGTTTCGGTTATAAACTGGTTTTTTTACTGAAACATGTAACCGTCATAACCGGTTGTATAATCGGTTTATTAAAACCGATTTTTTAATTGATTAATAACCGGCTTAAAAAACTTAACAACTAAATATAAAATCGGTTAAAATATAATATCATTAAGTCTTGGAACAAACGGTTTACATAACAATAAAGATACGAACGCTAAACGGTTACAAACGAAATACGTAAAGTTAAAATATTAATCCGCAAGAACGTCCACTAATATATATTTTTTAGTGGGACTATAATACTAATATATCTTGAATAGCCTCATTTAATCTTCTTCACCCGAATCTGAACCGGAACTATTGCATAGGAAGTCATCCAATGCGGCTTCTTCGTCGGTCATTAGAGTTGTCAATTAGGCTTCGACCTCGTCCTCGTACACTGCACCTTCGTAATCAAATTCTCCCTCGAGCAAGTATATGTGTTGACATCTCTCTGCCGCATCCAAGTTTTTCAAGCAAATCGACATCTCAACCGCCTTTGGTGTTAGTCGAGTCATCCTTTTCGAAATCACCCTACCACTAATAGAAAAAGCACTTTCCGAAGCTAGCGTTGAAGCTTGGACTGTTAGTAAATCTCAGGCCTTGTGGCTAAGATCGGAAATTGATCTTCCTTACTTTTCCACCAAGCCAACAAATCAAAATATTTAAATTCTTGTGAAGTCGTCATTTGTAGAAAGTTTGACCACCATACCGACAAAGTTCGCTACTACTAGTGTTACCACATTGCATTTGACTCGACTGATCATACAATTGGTTATAAACATACAAATCTTGATCTTCCATACTTGAACCTTCGCTGAAAGCGGCATTTCTCATTGACTCGTGAATATGTGACGAGGTTGTACCATATTTTGTTACATAAACATCAAACATTTTTGAAAGTTGATCTTTGAAATGAATTTTTGCGGCTTCACCAAAGTTTGGTTCTCCTTCGGTGTTTAAATTCAACTCATTTGCAATTTTTTCAATCAAAGACCTGGTTCCAAAAGCATTAAAGCAAGGATTTAAAGTGGCAGCATAAGTGAAAACCGTGAGTAGTTCGTTACAGTATTTTCTTAGTTTTTCCTTCATTGGGGTTACCATATCACAATATGGTCTACCTCTAACCGACAACTCGTTACCATGACCCAGCTCCTCAAGAAGGACGCCCAGTTTATTTTCTTCGATGAATGCCTTCGAGCATTCGAGTTATTGAAGGAGAAGTTGGTGAATGCCCGATCATGGTAGCTCCCGACTGGGAACTACCATTTGAGTTGATGTGTGATGCAAGTGATTTCGCAGTCGGAGCCGTTTTAGGTCAAAGGAGAGATAAGCACTTTCACGTGATTTACTATGTGAGCAAGACCTTGAACGACGCTCAGGAGCATTATACCACGACCGAGAAAGAGCTCCTAGCTGTGGTCTTTGCCTTTGATAAGTTTCAGTCTTATCTCGTCCTTTCCAAGACCATTGTGTACACGGATCATGCAGCCCTTCAGTATCTTTTTAGCAAGCAAGATGCTAAATCGAGATTGATACGTTGGATCCTTTTCCTACAGGAGTTTAATATTAATATCCGTGATAAGAAAGGGGCTGAAAATTTGGCAGCCGATCATTTGTCTCGACTTGAGCATTCCGAGGGAAAGGAAATTCGTGGGCCTAACATCAATAACAATTTCCCCCACGGGTTTCTTATGAGGATCGAGACTAATGATGATTCCCCATGGTTTGCTGACTTTGCAAATTACCTAGCTAGTGGCATCTCCCATCAGCAAAAGCGGAAGTTCTTTGCAGATGTCAAGTATTACTTTTGGGATGACCCTTACATCTGTTATTGTGTCTAAAAAGAAAGAATGTGATTCTGATTGCCGAAGAATGTTTCTCATATTCGATGTGTTACCGATAGTATAATTCCGATGATGATTTGCTGATTGAGAAGATTTTTGCGGATATTTATTGGTTTGAAGTTTTTCGGTGTGGTATTTCGAAGTTTTTATCAATTGTCGGTTCGCTTTTGAAGACCAGAGGATCGAGCATCAGGGGAGTGCGCTAAACCAAACGCGGATATGGTTAACATTGAAACGGAGAAGCTGCATTGTTTAATTTCAAGTTGGTGATTATTTGAGAAAATTTGTAGATCAAGCAAATAAAAGGAGGTCTTGAACCGTGCAAACAACGACCTGAAGATTAATTTTCGAAGAAAATTATTTCAGGGGGAATGTTGCTTAACATAGATAATGCAAACCCCGGATCTTCAATCAAGGGGGAATTATGATGTCAACAAATACCTGATTGAAGTTGCAGAATATTCAAATACAGCTCTCAGATTTCAAGATCAAGTTCAAGCTTCGAAAGTGACGTCCAAGGGGGAAATTGACAGATCTCAAGGTTATAATACCACTTGTTTCAGATTCAGATTCACCATTGTCGCTTTCTACTTCTACACTTTCCCATACAGATCTCGGAATTGGACAAAATCATGGACAAAATTGACTAGGATTTTAGGATATCACGTTAAAATCAATTCTAAACAATCCTTGACAATTTCATATCTAAAATCGAACTTAATCATGTCAAAATTGGTAAAATTCATCCATTTGGTGACCTAAGTTGTTTCGTACAGGTAGAGAGACCACTCGCATGAACGACTGTCCACACATGTTAAGTCATTCGTACGAACGAGTAAACAGAAGTTCTGAAAATCTACAAGTTAAGAAAATTATTTCAAGGGGAATGTTAATGCAAACCCGGATATTCAATCAAGGGGGAATTACGACGTCAACAATATCTGATTGATGTTGCAGAATATTCAAACACAGCTCTCAGATTTCAAGATCAAGTTCAAGCTTCGACAGTGACGTCCAAGGGGAAATTGTTGATGCACTTTATAGCCGTCATTGTGCGAATAGGATAGATAGAGCGTGTATTGAATATTGTATAGATTAGATACGAACACACGACCCACAAGTTGCGATACGAGTACTGGCTCGTACGAGTGACATGTGCCTCGTACGAGTGACTTTGTTACTCGTACGAGTGACAACATGCTCGCTTCGCACGAGCTTTCATGTCTGTAAATAGGTGTTGTGTGTTCATTGTTTGTAAGTTTTGGAAGTTCCCTGAGGGAAAACGCTGGCGGGTTCTCTCCAATTGTTGATGCACTTTATGGCCATCACTGTGCGAATAGGATAGATAGAGCGTGTATTGAATATTGTATAGATTAGATACGAATACACGACCCAAGTGCAAACGAGTACTGGCTCGTACGAGTGACAGTGTGCCTCGTACAAGTGACTTTTTTACCCGTACGAGTGATAACATCTCACCCGTATGAATGACCCTTCGTATGAGTGACTACCTGCTCGCTTCCACGAGCTATCATGTTTATAAATAGGTGTTGTGTGATCATTGTTTGTAATTTTTGGAAGTTCCCTGAGGGGAAACGCTGGTGGATTCTCTCCAATTGTTGATGCACTTTATGGCCGTCACTGTGCGAATAGGATAGATAGAGCGTGTATTGAATATTGTATAGATTAGATATGAACACACGACCCAAGTGCGATGATATGTCGTCGAGTACTGTGCCTCGTACGAGTGATATGTGCCTCGTACGAGTGACGGTGTGCCTCGTAGAGTGACTTTTTTACTCGTACGAGTGATAACATCTCACTCGTACGAATGACCCTTCGTACGAGTGACAACCTGCTCGCTTCGCACAAGCTGTCCTGTCTATAAATAGGTGTTGTGTGTTCATTGTTTGTAAGTTTTGGAAGTTCCCTGAGGGAAACGCTGGCGGATTCTCTCCAGGAACTCCGCCAGCCAGACAAGATGTATACTCTTTCGGTTGAATGAATGAAATGAAAAGATTCTGCGGATTCTGTTCCTACTCCCTATCTATATTGTTCTGCCGAATCTGTACTATCCCCAAAACCTCCGTCTAGAACCGCCGCCACCTCCGGGACCACAAAAGCGCATGTAGAGATTATGATTGTAGAATCTTGTTAACTTGTTAATATGATTCATGGCATGAAACTAGGAATGGTAATTGCTAACATGAATTGAATGGTGATTTGAACATGTGTATGGATTCTTGCATTTAGATTTGGAAAGATCAAAAGAATGTCTATATGAATTCTATAGTTTGTGTTTATGTTGGTGTGATGATTTAGGCCAAGATTGTTGTCCAGCATGACCATGCTTGTGGTTCATATCAAGAATATGATGAAGGCATTGCTTACCTAAAAACCAAGTTAGGGTGATTAGTATGTTGTTCATAGTAGTTTTCCCCAACTTGTAGAGTTAGGAGTTTTGACAAACAAATAACTCATCATTAAAGATTAACATCAACTTAGCAAGTGAACTTAAAAGAATACATTTTAGATGATTAGAATGTTATTTCATTTTAGTCTTCCTAAGATTTATAAAACTAGGAAGCCTTGATTGGGGACTTAGTTGAATTTAGAGCTTGCATCACCACTAGTCTTTCCCATTTGTTATCACATGTTTATTAGTGGATACTTAGTTTATGAAATCTCTTTTAGATATTGTTCTTCCTTATATTAGTTAGTAGTTTGTTATTTTCCATGATAAATTAGAAACAAAAATCAACCCATCAATTGAAAAGGCTTTAAAGTAGCAAAAGTTTAGTATCAAGACACCGCATCCATGGATTGGTATTCGGTTCTTACCGATAAACTATATTACCACCCAACGGGTACACTTGCCCTTTTGTGTGTGTAGTTTAGTTCTTGGGTGAAAATCATTTTAAAACTAAATTTGTGTGAAGGAAAATTAAATATAATTCACGCACATCAAGTACCAATGAACTTGTTGGATTATAAACCCCGATAAAGTCTTTGTTGATGTTTTGAAAACTTGAAGCAATTGTGTAACCGTTTCAATAGTAGCCCAACCCGATGGGTGGTAAGGCGAAACCTTTCTACGACTACATAAAGAGTTATGAAATTCTATTAAACTTTCTTTTTGCAAAATAGCTTTTTCAAACATGGTTCAAGTCGAGTTCCATCTATGAGGAACGTCCCAATTGGGTCCTAAGCATATTCGACCCACTTCCTTACACATTTTAATATATTTTGAATGTCTTTGCGTGTGACTATATATATGACGTAACAATTTTTGAAAGCTTCTTTTTGGGGTTTAATAATATTTAAACCGTCTTGAATGGCCAAATTTATGATGTGTGCAACACATCGACTACAGAAAAAAATACCCTCACAAATCGGATTGTATTTTAATTTTAAATGAATTACCGAAACCGTGTTATTTGAGGCATTATCAAAAGATATTGAAAAATCTTTCTTTCTAATTTGTATGTTGTAATACATTTTTCGATTGTTTTATATATAGTTTCACCAGTGTGAGGGTAATCGAATAATTTAAACAAAATGGTGTGTTTCATCATTTGCCACGTCGACGGTTTAATCCAATGGGCGGTGACACAAATATACAAGTCGGGTGAATCGTGCGGTGCTGACCAAACGTCGCTAGTCAAGTTAACACCGGTTTCTAATTTTTCAAAATAAGAAATTAATTCTAGTTTAGCATTTTTCCACAATCTTAAACAATCCCTCCTAAGAGTAGCACGACTTACATGGGTGTATCGTGGTTGGAGGGTTCTTTGAAACATCTTTGTGTAGTGTTGGTTGTCGAAATGGTTGAACGGTAAACTTTCTTGGATTACAAACTTCACCATTTCCTCCCTAGCTATATCGAAATTGTAGGTGAACAAACTAGCGCCTTCACTTGCCATGGAAGCTTAACCACTAACAGGTTGTTGTTTCAACGACTTGCAAAACAGTTTTTCGACGTGTTGTCTCAAGGTGGTGTTTTCCCATGTGATGTAAAAAGCATGACAATGATGACAACGCGCTTTTTTGTCCCGTTGGCCATCTCGCATAAATCGAAATGTGACCAAACTTCGGGGTTACGCTTCGTTGGAAGAACACAAACCACCGTGTCCATTGTAGACTTGCCAACGTTGACCGAATCATGAGCACTAGAGCTTGCCATACTTTTTTAAGAATTATCAAACAAAAGGTGAGTGTTTGTAAGAGTTTTTGGAGATTAGAGAGTGTGTGATTGAACCTAAACACCTACCACCCTTTTATACTAGTTAGAGATGGATTCTAGGCCAAAGAACAAAAATACGTCTATAATTCAGTCCAAACGGTCATATGACCGTTACTGCATGCTGCAGTCTTTTAACCTGCATAACCGGTTTTTTGTAGTCGTTACAGGTTAATCGGTTTATAAATAGTTTTTTTATATAATTCAATTTTTTAACCGGTGTTCTTAATAACCGGTTTTCCAACCGGACTGAACAACATAAAATACAATTGGTCCATAACTGGTCAAACCGGTTAGTAACCGAACGGGTTACAAAAAAACCAGTTTATAAAACAACCGGCTTCGCTTTTTTTTGCTGTTTCGGTTGAAAAACCTGTTTTTTTGTACATCTCTAGGCATGGGCCGTGCCCCACTCAAGATTCCAGAAAAAAAAGTCAAACAGAAACAGACAAGAGACACGGGGTCGTGGTCAACTCCCAGATTTGCAAATCTTGGATAGTACAGCAAGTACAATGGCCACGGAGCCGTGTGAGCACCCAGACTGACAAGATCATTAAATGAAGAAGAGAAAAAGGAGGTATGGGACAGTGTGAACAGTGTGTTTCCAGTTATAAATAGGGGTGCTTGGCTTCATTTCAATCCATCCCTTGGCAAACCATTTATCTCACACCTGCCACCACTCCACCATCATCTTCCACTACAATCATTAGAGTTTAGAGCGTGTAGTAGTCTCGGGATCCAAGATTGATCGTAAGAACCTTTGTCAAACTACGGCCATGCTTGGCTAATCTCTTAAATCACTTGGTGTAGACGAAATCTTTTATGTATTACTTTTGATTTATAATCTATGGTTAACTTTTTAATTGGGTTTGTATTAATGACTTTAATAACTACTTTTTTATATTGAAAGTGACTTTTATCCTATCATTCCTTCATGTTTTGTTAATTCACTCATTCGCGTCTTTAACGGTCTATATAAAGCACGTTAACAAGTTGTAAGGGGGTTAGAAGGGTGGTTTGGGTAAGGCTCTTGCCTTGTTCATTGTATAGATCCTGCTAAGACTTGGTTCAAGCTTATTAGGACTTCCTTTGAGGTAGATAGCATCAAATTGGGGGAAGTACGAACGACTTGAATCCCTTTTAAATAAACTACTATTAAAACTTTAAACCGGCCTTGTGGGACTGTATCCCTGCTGACTCAGACCAATATGGCCGAGGGTAGCGTTGCCTCCAAAAGAGGGACATGCCACATTTTGCATTAATAACTTGCTTAATTATCTTTCAATATTCCGGCCTTGCAGGACTGTATCACTGCTGACTCAGACCAATATGGCTGAGGGTATTGTTGACTCCAAAAGAGGGGTATGCCACTTTAACCAAGATAATATCTTAAAAAACCTAAAGTGAAGAAATGATCAATGAATACGTGAAAGATGAGTTAGAACCAAGTGATTCTATCTTGTTTATATGTTTCTTTTATTTTATTTTACTCATTTAGTTTACTTATCAAAACCTTTTCTCATAATTTGGGTCGATTAGATGTTGACAATATTCTGGTATTAAAAGCTCTTGTGTCATTAGACGAACTCGGTATCTTTCCATCACTATACTATGCCAACGATGGGTGCACTTGCCCTAGCGTGTTGTAGAGAGTGATAGCATTATATCGTGTTTATCAATATAAAGCTTGCATAAACGAGTGAAAAACGTACCTAAAAGATATCAAAAAATATACTCACACTCCATCACATCATTGCCACCTGTTGACATGACATGTTTATCCCACACCGTGCAACCTTAAAAAGAAAATACAAATTGAAATTTAGAAACATCTCCCCTTAATCAAAATTCACACTCAAACCATCAAAGACAAAGATTCAAAACCATACATTCAATAGATGGTGCAATCATATATTTGTAGATTGACCGTGCCAATACTAATGACAAAGTAAAATTCAAATCTGGAAAATTGAAGAAATAAAAATGACACATGTTGATGTAAGGTATGGCAATATATTGAGGTGTGAAAAGAGCGGAACAAAGTTAAAGAACCAATGAACATGAGCCATGGTTGATGGACGGGTAAATCATAGATCAAACATTTGTCGTCCAAACATAATTTTCCAAAATAAACTTCATTTTTCCAAGTTGACATCCAATTTGCACGCCCGATAATTTAACACCCTTATCTTCTAACAATATTCATATTAGTTTTCATCTTATTTATCATATCTTTTCAGAACGGCCCCGCATTTTTTAAAATCAAACTTGTATCGTAAGACTGTTAGAGAACTTATATGTTAACCCAACCACAACAACAACAACAACATCCATACCATGTATATCCCGCACATAACGAGGCTATAAGTAGGGTCAGGGAGGGTAAGATGTAGGCAAAACCTTACCTCTATCTGTGGGGATAGAGTGGTTGCTTCCAGAGAGACCCTTACTCATAACACAAGATAGCATGCAAACCAACCATTCTGACACTATAGTGATTTACATCCACTAACTAAATAATGAGTTAAAGAGCGACCTAGTAAGATAGACACCAAGACAACGATAACATTCACATAACATATTAACTTATAAACGCATGGATACATGACGACAATAACCTGCAAAGACCACCTTTAGTATAGAAGAAGCTACACTCGGAAAAAACAAAGCTACACAAAAGTATCAACCCCTAAAAGTCTTAGATTTAATCCTATGTCTCCATTAACTCTTATCTTGGCCCATGTCCTCAGAGAGGTGCAAATCTGCTTATTCCAAGTCAATTTGGGTCTGCCTTTACACCTCTTTTCATCCACCCTGAAGGTTTCCACTGTTCTAACAGGCGCCGTTATCTGCCTCCTCTCCAAATGTCCAAAGCGCTTCAATATGCTCTCATTTATCTTATCCGATATATTAGCCACTCCAAACATTTCCCTCAAGAACTCATTTCTTATCCGATCTAACCTTTAGTTTCTAGTTCAAACTTATCGCGTAAGACTTTTACAAAATTTACATGTTAACCCAACTATGCAAAAAAATTTTAGTTCAAAACTTGTAGCATAAGACTTAAGGTTTATATGTTAGCCCACCTAATCATATAACATATCCACAACTATAAAGATTAGTTGTATAACTAATTCCGGTACCAACTAAAGTGCTAAACATACCTAAATTTTAGTATCGGTATCATGCGGTATGATATCGGCCTAGGACCTTTTAACAATACTATTAGTGCCGACCAAACATATGCTATACAACATTCAATTTTGATTTTGGCTAAATTTCAGTACCAATACTATACAATACGAAACTTGTCCCGATCTCATCCCTGGGGAACTGAAAACATATAAAATCTTAAATTAGATCTAAATTAAGTTAAAACTTAAAAAATTTAATAATAATTTGATAAATAATTGTCAATTAATGGGGTTTAAATGTTCAACTATCTTCAAACATAAATCCTTTTCCGCCTCCTTTCATTTCTAGGGTTTCAACTTCATCTTGAAACGACGATGTGGTATCTCTGTGTTTTTTACCACAATTATTAGATTACAGGAAACCTGAGTTCGAATCTCTAGCCGGCCTATTTGGTGCCGAATCACATTTATTCGAGTGGAAGCTTCCGCAGCATCACCACCCCGATTCTCCATTCCACTATGTCAATCTCCCTTCTGAGGATATCGCACGCAAAATAGCCAATCGAAGTATGTATTTTTCTTTTACATTGATCTACACATTTGATTTTAATTGATGAAATTGTGGGCCTGTATTGTGTTTGTTGAAACCATTAATTGTTTATTATCATTGCTGTTTCGGTCGATTATGTGCTTGTTTAGTTGTGTATAGGGTCTGTATGGGTCGGTTTTCTGCTCAAACCGAACGAAAAGCATCTGGGTTTTTGAAAACTGTTCGGTTTTGGTTTTCACGATGGGGTTTAATTCAGCTTGGGTTTTTTTGGTTTGGTCATTTGGGTTTGAACTTTTTGGCCCGAAATAACTCTACTTCTAATAAACGATTCTAGATAATGCCTTATGGTAACATCACATTATCTAGATTAAAATGAATACAGGCTCCTATTATTCACACAACCCTAAAATCTTGTTTTCACGCCCTACATGTATACGGCTCGTACAGAGTTATACGGGACATATAACTGATTGTTGCACAAAAAAAATATCAAGAGAATGGTTTTTTGTCCATGTATACGGGCCGTATAACATTATATGACCCGTATAGAATGTTATACGAGCCATATAATGTTACACGACCCAAACCTCATATAATGCTATACGACCTGTATAGAATGTTATACGGCCTAATATTTTCTCTATGTATACGAGCTGTATAACATTATACCACTCAATATTTGTCATGTCAAATTATTCTATACGTGTCGTATAACGTTATACGGCCCGTATACAGGGTGTGAAATTAAGATTTTGGGGTGTGGGATTATTAGGACCCTACAATATATATAATTTATTTAAGTAAGTTCGAGTTTTGAAATCAAATAAATTTATGTTATATTTTATTTATTTATATGATTTGTACCCAGAGTTATCTATATACATTTTTTTTCTAAAGTTTCTTTTTATACAATAACAAGGTTCCTAACACGGGAATTCTTGAATTCAGTTAAAGTCCAATTTAATTTAGATAATCAATTTGGTTTTTTTTCATCACAAAAAACTTTATGAGATCTTTGGGATCTTTAACCACTCTCTTAGTATGTTTTCGGTTAGCTATTAGTATTTAAACAACCAAAACATCATCAACAACACACATTATATAATTTCTATTATAGACATCATGTCTAATTTTTTTGTACATTCATTTTTCTACTATACAACCCCATGTAATTACACGGGTCTGGTGCATTGATATTGCAGTAAAAGATAAACTATATAATATAAAAATGTAGACATTGCAGTTTTTCTGTTTTCCTATTTTCTTTAAATTATCAACCAAGTCTTCTACTTGTAGTCCATGATTATAATTGCCCATAATCGACACCAAACTGTAAAATTTGTATTTTTTTGGTTATTCGGTTTGGTTCTGTTTTTAGAAACTACTCAATCGAAACTGCATCGCAAAATCCAGTTTTTTGAAAATACAGAATTGAACTGTGAGACTTTATAAGGTTTGGTTATGTCGGTTAATTTGGATTCTGTTTAATTAATCAGTTTTCTAGCTCAGTTCTAAATTGCTCATCATTAATTCTTTCATTTTGAATATGGAAATCTATTTTCATCAATTTCTAGGCATTCTTGTGAAGGGGCTTTATGAAATTTGGGGAGAAGGAAGCTCATATGAGGAACTAAAAGAAGCAATAAAAAGTTATCCAGATGACAGAAAGTTGCCATACTTAGCTCCAGATAGCACTTTTCGGATCATATTCGATAGCTTTGGAAAAGTCGTTCCCTTCGAGGACCAAACTGCTCGCATTAAAGCGATGGATTACATTCCATTTCAGGCATTTTCCTTTTTATATGTTTTTTTGTTGGCTCATTAGCTTAAATTTGATGCAATAAAAGAAGTCTCATGTTACTAATACACATTTGTCAATAAATTCAGGGCCGGGTTAACTTGAAGTGTCCGGAGCATAAGTTTTGGCTTATTGAAACCGAGGACTATGGATCTGCCAACGGGCTTCCTCCGGTTGTTGACAAAAGAATATTTTTTGGGCGGGAGATTGGCGGTGCTGATAGGAAACTGTTGCCTACGTATCAATTAAAAAGCCGTAAATACCTTGGACCAATGGCTATGGATGCTGAGGTGGCATTTTTGATGGCCATTGGCCAATCAAGCTCAGCCATGCCCAGGAAACTTGTCTATGACCCGTTTATTGGCACTGGGAGCATTCTCGTTGCTGCAGCCCATTTTGGAGCTATGACAATGGTTTGTGATCACTTTTGTTTTACCATTAATTTTTTTAGTTTCTTCTAATTTAAAGCTTTCAGGGAGCAGATATTGATATTCGGGTGGTGCGTGATGGCCGCAGTAACTTTGAACAGGTAAATATAATATTTTTACATTTAAAAAAATTGTTTCCAATACGTTTGGTAATTTGTGTCTACATGCTTGTTAAAAAACTAAACTATCAACAATACCTAACTTGCCGATGATTTATCCGACAGTACGGATTGCAAATGCCTGTTTCACTTTTAAGAGCAGATAATAACCTTCCTCCGTGGCGTCCGGGGCTACAAGAGGTGAAATCTTTATTACAAAAAAATAATAAGAGTAAAATGCCATTTTTGTCCCTGAGGTTTGGCCAGTTTTTGCGACTTTCGTTCAAAGGTTTGTTTTCCGCATCTGGATCCAAAAGGTTGGAAATCTTGTTAATCTCATCCAGCTCGATAACCACATCCATTTTTCTCAGTCGACGGTTGTTCACGTCTTTTTTGTTAACTTAAAGGGCAAGTCGGCCTTTTTTACTTTATGTACAAGTGTTTAGCATAATTTACAAGTATTCACTTAAAGGGAAATGCGGTCTTTTTCACTTTATGTACGAAAATACCCTTGAATTAAACGAGAAAAATGGATGGAGTTAACGAGCCAGATAAAATTGCAAGATTTCAAACCTTATGAATTCAGAAGCGAAAAAACAAACATTTGGATGAAAGTCGCAAAACTGGCCAAACCTCAGGGAGAAAAGTGGCATTTTACTCAAATTATAATATTGCAACCATTTTGATTTTTGTATTCTTAATTATTCATGGTCTGTCAGATGTTTGATGCAATAATCTGTGACCCTCCATACGGTGTGCGTGCCGGAGGTTGTAAATCTGGCGGCCGGAAATTACTAAAAGGGGTAGTGGGCCCCTACACGGTTCCAGAAGAGAAAAGAACTGGTCATATACCGTCAACGGCTGCGTACAGCTTAGCTGAGTGTATACACGATCTACTTGACTTAGCAGCTAAAATGCTCGTGATGGGTGGCCGACTTGTTTACTTCTATCCAGTTCTAAGAGACAGTGACACCCTGGACGTTGAATTCCCAAAACACCCTTGTTTCAAGTTAATTGCCAGCTGCGAACAGATTCTAAGCTACCGTTATAGCAGGGTATTATTGACGATGGTAAAGATTGCACCGTATACCGATGAAATTAAAGAAGCCGCTAGGCTGCAACATTTGGATTTTAAGGAAAACCATGTTAAGTGGTTGGAGGAAGGTAATCTCCATGCTGCTGTTTTCAGTACTGATTTCCCGCCATCCGATGATCCTGATACGAAAGGTGTGAAGGATACAAAGAAGAAATACAGGGGAAAATATGTCTAGGTTTGGGAACTGAATTACAGAAAAGCTTAAAATAGACATTAATGGAGATGTAACTTTTGTTAGGTTTTAATTGTTAGCTACTATGATAGTATTGTTTGAGATGATTATTTTGATGTGGTTGTTAACATACTCTATTGACTCTTTTTTTTTAATTTCTATTTTAAGTAAGATAATCACCACTTATTAAGATTTGGATTAAATGATTACGGTTTCCGATTATTAAGGCTTTTATCACAAGTACAATAAAAATTGGTTGGTCCAAAAAAGAAAAAAAATCCCTTACTCCACTATTTCTTTTGTGTATATCATCCATCAACCTTTTTCCAAATGAGGTTATCTACTTCCACTACAAAAGTTCCCCAAAAACCGTACTAAGCCGCAAACTAGATCAAGCATTGGTTGTGTTGGTATATATCTGATTGATGAAACATGAACCGACGGATTCTGACCATCATCTAAAACCACAATAACCTTCATTGGAAGAGATTGAAGATGGATATCTTTGAAACATTAAAACGATAAAATGTTTTGTGGTCGAGTGATGCCTATGGAACAAGAAAAAAAAGTAGCATTTAGTTAACCATATGTTCAACCGATCTGACCAATTAGACCAGTAGACCAAGGTTCATAACATTATCCAAATCCAAATTTTTAGGAGGGAGAGAGATGCCACTTGGATCCTTGACATCCACTATATCTCCACATTCAAATGCTAAAAGAGAGAGAGATGGATGGCATCTAATTACCAATAACCAAACAACAATGCAAAGGCAAAAGGGATACAAAGAAAGTCAAAATCTTGACCCTTGACTTTCATGGGGTTGACAACATATAAAGTCAAAATCTTGACCCATGCATGCATAATTTTCATGCATTCCATTTCTTGATTCAATTTCAAATGGAGAGGTTCAGCAAGGCCATTGCAGCAGTGAAGGACCACACCAGCCTACGCCTCGCAGCACGAACTTCGTTATCCGAACTCGATGTAACAATATTGAAGGCCACATCCCACAATGAACAACCAGCAGACGAATGTCACATTCAACAGATCTTGAATCTAACAGCCACCTCCCCTCTGCTTGTATCTTCATGTGTTAACACCATCTCGCGACGTCTAAACAAAACCCGAAACTGGGTCGTGGCCCTGAAGACCCTCATGTTGGTCCGACGGTTGCTTCATGAAGGTAACCGGAGATATGCCCGGGAGATGTTTACCGCCACACGACGTGGAACCCGTCTGTTAAACATGTCGGATTTTAGGGATGCACTTAAATCGAACACATGGGATTATGCGGCATTTGTTAGAACATATTCGTTGTTTCTTGATGAGGAACTTGAGTACAAAATGCAAGGGAGGAGGGGATCATGTAGCTCATTTGCGCTTGAGGAGAAAGATGACGAAGATGATACAGAGCGTGAAGATGTAGTTGTACCTGTTCGCGAAATGGAAAACGATCAGTTATTTGCTCGAAATAATCATCTGATGCAACTTCTTGAGCGGTTTCTTGCTTGTCCGACCAACAGGTTATGTTTATCCCTGACATGACATTGAACCGGTCGTCTTACCAATTTACCAGTCAAACGGGTTCTAAGCACCGGATATTAATTTAAAAGTTAAATATAGATATGACTAATGTGAAACAAAATATAAACTATTTTATCAGTTGATGTAATGTCAACAACAATATTTGAAAATATAAGTCTTAAATAAACAAAATATAAAGCCTGACGTAGGAAATGAATCATAAATTTACAAACCAAACACATCACGAGAAATTTCAACTCATCAGAATAATTATGTGAACCAAACATGACACATATTTGATTTATAATTTGAAATTATAATCAACACATGAATTACTTCTTTCTTCTTTATATTTGCTCTAATTGCAAGAAACATTTATATACTTTGTATATATTATTCACAGGTGAAGCAAGGCATAACAGGATGGTGATGGTGGCTTTATACTCAATTCTTATACAAAGTTTCCAAATTTATAGTGACATAAAAGAGGTGATGGGCGTTTTCACAGATCGATTCGATAACCTCAGCGTCCAAGATTCTGTTAAGGTCTACACTATGGCCAATCGAGTGGCAAAACAGTACGATGTTCTTGATATGTTCTATGACTGGTGCAAATCGGTTGGCATTGCAAGAACATCTGAGTATCCGGAAATCGAAAAGATTTCACAAAAGAAGTTAGAAGCCATGGATGAGATTATTTAACAAAAATCAGATGGATCAAAACAAGAAAGTTGAAGAATCAGGGGTAGTTTGGTATTTCACAAGTAAGCTAAGTCAAAAAAAAAAAAAAAAAACCATACATCAGTTTTATTTCCATCATGTAAAGTAACTAAAAGATCGTTATGTTATTAATGTCTGGTAATGGAAGTTCTGTTCGTTTTCTAACTGACACGCCCAACTGCATTCCAACAGAAACTAAGGTTTCGATTGATCTTTTGCTGTAAGCCAAAAGGTCCTCGTCTATCGCGATTGAATTCTGCAAAACCAAAGTTATCAGATATTATGCCGAAAATTTATGCAAAAATAATATTTATAAAATATATAACTAACCTTTTCAAACACACATATGACTGTACTTCCACCAAACGAGAAATACCCAAACTGTAACGTAAAAATATATTAAGTTAGAGAACTATGAGAATCACATAAGTAGTTGTACCCATTGATACTAAGGCGGTGATATAACCGCCTTGTCAACACCACGTACAATTTACAAGTGCTTTTGTGATTCTCTACCTAACATGCCCCGTATATAGAGGTCGCTCAATACGATACCAATTTTAAGTATAGAACTGAGGGAACAGTATGAACACTTGTTCATTTTAGTATATAATGCATGTACAAGTGCTTATCTGGTTCTGTATTTAATTTTGGAACATGTCCTATATGCATGCATAGATGGATGTTCGAACGAGAATACTAAATAATTAGGAATCGGTTGCTTTGGTTCCTAATTATTTAATTGTTCCCCTTTGAATTCACCCGTATATACACTCTTATTCATTAACAAAAATCAACAAGTACAATGACATGTTTTTGAACCTCATCTCCTTTTTGGACATAATCTCCCTTCTTCTTCGTGAATTCAATACTACCAACCATGGTTGCTCCAATTGCCACAAACGCCACCTAATTATGTTATGATATATAATCAATTTTTTTAAATTGTAGTTTCCATCAATTGAAGATGACATACCTTCCCGAATCTGCGGTTGATATAATAGATACACCCCGCTTGTTCTCCGTGAACACGTTACAATACTTGCTGTTTACAGCTATCGGGTTGACCTACGTCATATATAATATAGTAACATTCAAGGCATTATATAAACAAGAAATAAACCAGAAACAGTAAGTGTAAGTAGTAATGTGACGTAATCTCATTGTGAGCATACCGTATATAAACATCCAGGTATGTCAACAATGTGCTCGATCTTCCCAGAAACCGGGAAATGGAAACGATGATAATCCTGTCAAAAGATAACCACTTCATAATCAGTCAAAAAGAAAAAAAAAAGAAAAAAGAACATACAAAATACAAAATGTACCTGTGGCGCCAAACGAAATATCACGAGCGATCCACCGTTGAAAGTATCTGAGCCGTGTGTATTACCGAGAAGACCATGTAGTGAAAACTTCTTACCCTAAAAGTTAATTTAGACAAGATCAAAATCTATTTGTCCTAGTGGTGGGGCCTATGAGTTATCCCTAGTTCGCATGCTACTTGCCAGGCCCCACTAGTTAGCAGAGTATTGATGGGCCCCGTTAGTTCTCCTTGATGGTTTTCATGTTTACCAACAAAAATCATAATATATGGAACCAAGTGGGAAAAAAAACCTTGATCCAAAATCTTTGACTTTCTTCAACTGTATTAAACGCCATTAACCGACAATCAGCCGCACAAACAGCAACATCATCGCGTCCAGCGTAGGCAACTGGTCTGGCTCCCGGTTTCAACTCTCTTATAAAGAATTCATTGAAAGTCTGCATACATAAACTTGTGTATGATTTAGCAAGAACCTATTAATCGACATTATTGAAGTTTAACGAGTCTAAATTTAACTTGCCTTAAAATGATGCAAAGGGTATTTAACTTCATCCATATTGATTTGATCCTAGAATATAAACAACACAATGTAATTAGAAAATAAGTTGATAAGATAGTTTATTCAAGTAGAATTGTTATCTTGCCTTGAAAAGTTTAAGGAATGCGGGTATATCTTTTGCAGATTCGGGTGAATTCACTTTCTTGCCCTGCCTTTCTGATATGCTTTGCAATAATTCTTTCGCCCCTGCATCCCATCAGACCAACAAATATATATATAGATAGGATAGAAGCCGATAACCAAACTATAGTCGTCTTAGCAAATAGCGGACGATACTGATAAGCTACCTATACGCTATGTACCGATGGCGATGAAATTGCGGCAATACGCCAGAAGAAAATTTTAGAAATATTTTATAGATATTTATTGAATATACGCTGTATATTTCATTGGAATACACAATATATATTAAGTAGTAAAAAGAAGAAAAAGAAAAATGGAAATCCTGCTATTATACTAGCACAAAAAAAAGAAAAAAAACCCGGGAATCCTGCTATATTCACGCTTTGGAGTCGCTAATCAATAGATTGGGAGATATGGGCGATACGCTATGAAGCGCGCGATAGCGAACGCTATCTTCACTATTGACAGCACTGATCAAAACATGGTATAATATCATATTTACCCAACAAAATATCATAATATTAAAATACCCATTTTCAAAATTATGACGTTTATACTCTCCCTTAAAGAAAACACCATATTATATATAAATTGTATTTGATAAAATGGGTAAATATGAGATGTTCGGTATTTGAATGGGCATATGTGAGAATACTTTTTTTTTGAGTAAATATGATATTATGCAAGTTTTCACATGTATATATGAAATCGACCCTATTAGAAATTACCTTTGTCCATAATCCCAAGCCCTACTTTAGATTGATATATAGCTCTCATCGATAATACTATCTTTCCATCAATTATTTCCTCCACAAGCCTCTTTTTCTTCCTATCAAACACCTAAAAGCCAATGCACTTGCTAAGATATTGTCACACACACACAGACACACACACATATAGAGAGAGAGAAAGTACCACAATATGTGAAGCGTTTGAACCAGCGTTCAAGCCGGCCTCATAGGATGAGACATGAGCCCATTCGGAAAGTTTAAACATCCACCTTAAAAGAAACAAGTAATGATTCGAGATTGAGATTTGAGATTGATCAATACAACTTAGATTTCTTATTACTTCACAAACACATTACAATTTGTTGGTAAAAATATCTCACCCGTATGAAGCTTGTTTATCAGTTAAGAAGCCTCCGGTCATTATCTGGTTCCCAGTGCCTTCATCAAAACACAGTGACATATGAATCATTGAGTTCAACTTATTGGAAACTTCTAGAGACTCCCCACAAACAGGACAGTTATTAATGAGTGGCTCCCTGCAAGAAAGAAACAGTAAATAGATATATGAGGCCACACACAAGTTATATGTATATGTCATAAGACTCATAACCTATGTTACAGTTCATAGTATTTAAAACATACAACATTATAGTATCAAGAGACATACTTGTCTTGTTGCACAGCTAAAAGTGTAGCCAGTTCGTCGATGCTCACAACACCATCTCCATTTTCATCAGCTGCGTTAAAGAGCTCCACATTCTGGAAGAATATAAACAGTCTGTTTATGTAACATCCAACCCGTCATACCAACCAATATTGTCTGCTTTGCCCATGACCCATATATTTGTTTTCTGTTACATGAGTAGATTAATAATTCAAACCTTTTTTTCTGCGTGTTGATTGCCAAAAACATTGATTAATTCCGAGAACTCATTAAAGGATAATTGTCCATCACCATTATAATCCTGCATAACCAAAAGTAGAGATCCCCTATTATTCCAAAATGGCAAAGAGATTATCCTAACTAGAAGGTTTCAACTTGGAGGTCAATAGAAATTTTATTATTTTTATTTTATTAAGAAAATTGAATGAAAAAGAATTTGGCAAAAAGATTGAGGATGATCTCAAGCATACAACAATCGACAAAATCCGCCTTGCAAAGCTTTTCTCTGTTTCAATAGGGTCCTGCAAACCAAAAAAAAATTAAAATGTTGCGTCGCGTTAATCAACGGTGGACCAAATGAAAATATGGTACTGTAACGCACCTCGATAGAACATGAAAGATATATGTTGCCAACTTCACCATTGGGTGGTGATGGATCCACTAACTTAACTTCAATGCCAGAATCTGAATCCTATAAAACATAAAACCTTGTTGTTTTATATTCCATCAAATATATAATCATATATAAATTATATATAGTTTTTTTAAAACTTACCCGGCTAAGAAAATCAAATAGATCTACCTCACAATACCCAATTAGATGGTTCTTTGACAGTCTATTGGTCTGCAGAAGGATATAAATTCATATTAAAGAATAGTGATATAAATTATGGTCCTACAAGCATACAAATAAAGTTCTTATGATAAAACTATTTGGAAGTTGGAACAAACCTCAAAAACAGATACTTTTGCAACATGAGGCTCATTTCTTTCCAAAAGAAACTTCTTCTCCTGTAAGATAACTCAAATGTGACATTTTGACTATTATATTATCCAGATGGTCATTTACCATCTTTTTAATTTATTGATATGATCGTTACACATAATTACATCCAATCAAAATAAACCACATGTATCAAGATTTCCCCAATGACCCAAATTATATCTAAATTATGAAAAGGTTTCACACGTGTCGGTTACCTGTCTGAAAATGTTTAATAGACATGCAAAAGTGGCTAGGTTTTGCCTATAAAAACATGCTAATGTTGATTGCTTATTAAAATACTAGGTTAGAAATCTATATATTACAAAGAAATATTATATAGTTGGCAACTAATATTTTGTAAAACGATATTTTCAGATGAAATATATTTACAAAAATAAGAAATATGTTACGAAAGAGTGAAATAAGAGAAGTCGAAAAATATTGGGCTCACATAATTGTGACACGTGTCACAGCTAGTTACTTATTTAGTTATTTATTAAATACAAATAGATAAATAGATTTTGTAGTCATTTTTTACCGTCATCTCCAAAATTTAGAGATTTACTTTATTTTGCATCTTCCATCAAATTCTCCATCTTCATCTATATCTCTAAAAGGATGAGTTTTACGAGAATAACTGGTTGTGTGTATTTATGGAAAAGAAAAAAAATAAGTGTTTGTGGGTGAAATAAAGATAGAAATGAAGAGTTATTTAGAGATAATAAAAAACTATATTTAATTAAATTACTAAATGAATAATCAAATTTATGATAGTTAATTAAATTAGAATTATCAAAATAAATTAATAAACTTAGAAGAATAGAAAATATCAAAGACTAATTTAACTTTTAATAATATATGTAGTCAAAATCCTTATTCATCTTCACAATTTCATTAACAAACAAATCGAGTCAAAACCCCTATTCATGTTCACAATTTCATTAACAAACAAATTCGTAAAAGATTTAATTCAACAGAACCACTCACCGAGTTCCATTGAGGCCTCATGGTCCTACAAATCGTTAAAAGAAATACAATCAACAAAAACAATGAGTCTAATCAATTGCGTGCAACACAAGCTATCATAATTCATAACTCATCGTTACCGAAACTTAACTGTTGAGAAATTTCGGTGCGAAACGTCTGTTCTCCAATGGAAATACACGCAAGCCACTTATCCTTGAATCTCATCTCCGCCTGAAACCACAATTTCAATAAAAAAACTTTTGTAATAATTTTTCATACAGAGTAGCGCTACCTTAAATTTAGTTCAATTCGGGTACAGGTACTAAGCAATTATGAATTTATCTCAATTTCGGTCCGGTTAGAGACTTGTATCGTACGCGGTTGGGTACGATGATATTCCTACACTACATAATGAATGAATCAGGATGGATGGATAATTAAAATCATACCGAAACAATAGTGACCAAAGCGATTCCTGCAAACTCCTCTAAACTACTTAGTTTCGGATGCTGAGAACGATATCCGTTTCTCCTCCGATCACCACGACGATGAAGATGACGATGAAGACTAAGCTCTTCTTTAATTCTCTCGCGACGCGATGTGCATGATTTCGAATTGGAACCATCGCCGTTTGTAGAGTCATCGGATGATGAGCTTGATTTTGAACTTCCGTGCCCCATTTTATTCAGAGGATGAAAGTGATGAAGGATGAACTGAAATTGTTATTTTTGGATTTGATTTTATTTGATTTGAGAGGTTGATGAATGAGATTTATGGCGTTTGAAATTGACTTGACATTCGGGATTAGATTCAACGAAAAGTGTCGCAAAAAGGATTGTCCATATCGTCGTGTTTTCGTCACGCGGTACGACTCAGTTCTTATTGCTGTTTTCTTCAAATAAAAAGATATTTGTTAGTGGAGGTTTTATAAAATCAAGGGTAAATTACATTTTTTGTCCTTTATGTTTGTAGCGATTTGCAACAGATGTTTTTAACTTAAATAATTATAGTCACAGTCTTTTATTTAGAAAACTCATTATATTTTTCGTCCTTTAGCACCAAGCTACTAACCATGTTAAACATTTAAGTTAAATCTATTCACTTAAGGGTATTCTAATCATTTCATGCTTATATTTAAAATGTTTCTTAATAAATAAAACCAAAAAATTACATATATAACATTATTTTCCCCAATTCCCCAACCCTAAAATCTCCCAGCCATCTCTCTTTCCCCCCCCCCCTTCAACCAACCTCCACCACCAACACTAAATCTAGCCACCATCATCTTATCCCAGTCAGAACCACCATATCCCGCCTTTCAACTCACTAATAACTGTCTTACAACCAGTCACCTGAAGCTTGTCACCACCCAAAGCTAATCATCGTCGCCGAACACCACCGACACTTGTCGTTTTTCCGGTGGTGGTGATTTGAGCGTGGTTGTCGGTCGCCACCAGTCACCTGAAGCCTTTGATTCACCATTGCAAATCTGTTTCAAATCCGATCCGAAACCTAACAGAGAGAGGGAAACAGTGATCGATAGTAGGTTCAACGAATTGAAGACTTAGAGATTATGTGTTCAACGAATTTTCAGATCTGTGTGGTAATGAGTTGATGATGGTTGTTAATGGTGGTTCGATGGAGGCTTGTGGTGTCGAAGCTACCCCTTGTTGTATGAAATTTATTGTGAGCTTTTCAATTATAGTAGTCTCATAACTTTTCAATTCAATATAGATCACTTATACCCCATGACTTTATAGTCTAGTGACATCTTGGGGTGAGATAAGGCTTTAGGACCTATTGGTCCTATGTTCGATTCCTACAAGAGGGAGGTTTTCCCATATTTATTGGGTTTCCTCCTAAATTGGTGTATAGACCTTATGCCTAATGGAGATGGATATGATCAGGTGATTTCGCTGGTGACACGATTATACTCCAATGATCCATCAGTGATCCAAATTTGTCGTTTAAATATATATATATATATAGAGAGAGAGAGAGAGAGATCACTTATGTTATATTTTATATATTCACTATGAACTTTTATAGTGATTTAGCAATTAGAGAGGGATAATGTCACCATGTTCAAATTCATAAATTTAGATTATTTTGACCGGTTGGTTGCAAGTAGGGGTGTTTATCGAATCCAATAACGAATTTTCAAATTATTCAAATCGAATTTTTATTTTTTTACTTGAATTCATATTCTATTCGATTAGTATTTGAAACTCGAATTCAGAACCGAATTCGAATAAATTCGATTTAATTCAAATTCACCCTAAACAACAGGTTATTTTACTTTCATTTTTAAACTACTATAAAACATAAAATATAATAATCTGCAAAATTAGTTACCTATCAATATGTCAAAACACCAAAATTTAGAAGATAAGTTGGTTACTGGTAGCGATTTAAGTTAGGTAAAAATTTGGAATAAGTAGTATGAGCTATTTGTCAATATGTTTGGTAATGTTATGAATAATAATTTATCACTTATGGATGTAGTTCACATTTTGGCTAAGCTTAGAAGTTATATGTGTGTTTATGTATGTTTGTGTGTGTAAATACATAAATTAAAAAAAATTATATATATACTGAATTCGAAGTTTGAATCGAATAGAATTGAAATAAAAAATTCGTATTCGATTCGTATTCGATTACTGGACTCGAATACGAATCAACTTGAACTCAAACCTTATTAATCGAATTCGAATTAGGTAGAGTTTCTAATTTTTCGAATACGAATCGCATTCTGAACACCCATAGTTGGAAGTCTGTAGTTGGCAAACTTCTAAAAGAGCTCTCATTCGGTTATGAGATTTTGGGATTCTAATTAGTTCTGTAGATTTGAGAGAGAGAACAGGGTAGAGTGTGTGTTTGTTTATTATTTTTTTAATAAATAAGTAAAAAGACAATTATACCTTCATGTGCAATATATATGACTAGATTTAATCATAAAAATAATCAAGTTAGTATTAAATGATGAAAGATGTAATGAATTTTTCAAATAAAGAATTTAATCGTAATCAGTTAAAGTTAAAAGAACATCTATTGAATTCGCTATAAAGATAAAATGACGAAAAATATAATTTATCATAAAATTAAAATGAGTTGAATAAGAACAGAGAACAACTTTAGGATAAAGCATTATGCGTCAACAATGTTTATTAGTGGAATATGTTCTAGGTTTGAAGTTGTGCACTACGATGACGACCGAATAAATAAAATATTAAAGAGTGTAAAATATTTGTCGATGAAATTTTGATGAAACCAATATTAAATGAAGATGTAGGTATAGAAGATTTTTCTTTATTAATATATAAAAGAGTAAATTGCACAAAACATCCTTTATGTTTCCTCAAACTTACAGGTTCCAGCCTTAATGTTTAAAAGTTGCTAAAAACAGTTTTTAAGTTTATTTTTGTTGCGGGTTCAATCCTTTACAGCTAACCACGTTATTTTCTTCAGTTAAGTTCCCTCACATGCATAACATGTGAGGGTATATTCGTCATTTTGGTTGATCATGTGAGGGAACTTAACTGAAGAAAATAACCTGGTTAACTGTAAAGGATTGAACCCGCAACAAAAATAAACTTAAAGGCTGTTTTTAGCAACTTTTAAAAATTAAGGCTGGAACCTGCAAGTTTGAGAAAAATAAAGGATGTTTTGGAAAAAGAATATGAAACTCACAGAATTATATCTTACACACAATAACATACTTATTTATACTTGTTTATTAGATATAAATATGAGAGAGTTTTACCATTAAATCATTATTATAGGTAGAAAATATGATTTAATAACAAATCATATTTTTTTTCTTATTGTATCTTCTAACCATGGTAAAGATATAACAAACAAATCATATTTTTTTTAACTATGATTACACTAGTTTTAATGAATATAGTCCAATCCTCATCTAAACATCCTAGCAAGAGAAAAAAACCTCTCTTTTTTTTAACGTTCATATCATCTATACATGAAATCTTGATGGAATTTAAATGTTTATTTCATTTCTTATTTTTTGTTAGTTTTAACTAAGAGTGTACAAAAAGTCTAAATAACCAAATCAACCAACAAAACTGAATCATACCAAATAAAAACCGGTGGATTCATTAATGGTTTTTTTTGAAAACTGAAAGTAGCAGGTCGGTTATGGTTATCAATGTTTACATACCCACTATAACCGAACCGAACCAAATTACAGTAAAATCTCTATTGGATTTAGGACTTCAACATTTTTGAAATACTTGATTTTTGGTTGAATGTTTTTAGTAGTTATTGGTTATTCAATATCGTTTTGGTTAAATGCTTATATAAATTTGTGGAATATATCATATCACGTTTTTGAATATTCGGCAATAATATTATAGATTTTATGTATATTTATACTGTGTAATATGCTAATGTATAGAAATATGTAATGACAATCTATTTTATTTAAAAGAATGAGCTATTTTTAGCTGTGACTAAATTAGCGGTTAACCATCCGTAACCGACCCACTATAACCTAGAAAACCGATTAACCATAACCGCCATTACCGATATGATTATCCATTAACCAACATCACGGTTATGGTTTTTGCCAAAAACCGATCCAAACCAACCCACACACACCCCTAGTTTCAACAAAAAAGTGAATGGAATTCAAATATAAAAAAACATGAAAAGAAATCTAATTCCAATCTATCCGAATTTCATTCCATTAGATGAAATAAACAGACATAAAATTCAAATCAACTTTTAATTTTAGGTGAATTCCGATCCCAATTCCATAATTTTAACATCCTATGGGTTAGGATGTTTCAGACACAAGATATAAAATATATTTAAATAGAAAAAGACAACTATTTTTTCCGTGTTGCAATACTTTGAAATAATAATTTGGTAGCTGTAGTGTCAAGATAGTAAGTTATTACGCATTAGACTATTAGTTATAACTATTCAATGTCCAACAATTCGGGCCCAAAGATTTTAAATTGGGTACAAATTTTGGGTTATTGGTTTGAGTTCATCTGACCATAAATAAAAATAAAGATGGATAATATGAGTCTATGTGATACGTAAAACAATGAACACTATTTCACAAGTTTTTTTTAAGCAGAATTGTACAACTTCATTTAGCAATCCGTGTACAAATCTTGAAACGAATTGTGATTTACAACTATGTTATGCATGAATGTACAATGTGGCCCCTCATGTTTAATAGACTTACCATTCAAACTTTATACTCACCATTCAAACCTTATACTACAACGTATGTTCCTTTCAATCTTTAGTAGCCCAACCGCCACTTATAACAACACTTATAATACTACATACGTGGCTAAGTCCGAACTTGCCAACCACACACCCACGAACCATCAGACGTTGTAGGTTGTGTCGGGACACCAAGTCCGTGGATTCAAACCACTTCTTGATGTGGGACCCGATCCAAATAAAAAAAAACAATTCTTTAATGTTAAAATTCAATTGACAGCAAGGTAAAATAAGGCATATTTATAAAAGTTAATTGTTAGATAACTCGAAATAAAAAAAAACTCTTGATGACTCGAAACTAGCTGAACTCGAATTTTCCCACTCGAAATCTAGTGTTGAAAACTTGAACTGAAACTCGAAAACAACTGAGTTCTCGAAAACTCTTAAGGGCTGCTGTTGTTGTCAAAAAATTTGGAGTTGAAATCTCCTAGGTTTGGAACTCGAAAACACTGAAAAGTGTATCAGAAACTGCAATTGAAAACAAGATCTTGTTGTCGAAATCTGCAAAACAGAAAATATTAGCAGTTACATGAAATTAGTGGGATTTGAGAATTTTCCAAAAGCTGAACAAATTTTTTGAAATCTTCTCAAATTTTAAAAAAAAGAAACACATGAAAAACAACACGAATCTTCAACAAAAAACCTAATAACCGGTTAAATCGATTGATATCATGAACCAATCCTAAAAATAGGTTTAATAGGCTCTTATACTATTTGTAAGTCCCTGATCTGGATCACTACTATATGTTATCAATACGGTTTTGATAGTATGGTGGAATCACACAATCAAAACTGATTCAAGAACGTAAAGAAAGATGAACACCAGAATGAAATATGAACAAACTTGCATACGAATATGATTATCGTTTGATACAAGTGTTTGCGATATTGCTTCAAGATGTTCAACCTAATAATGACTAATTAGATGTCATTATATAGGCTAACTATTATTGAAACTCTAAGCCCATGTTAAACCGTAAACTCAACACCCTAAGCCCATCTCAAGATCTCATAAGCTTGATCTTGAGAACTGTTACATTTATCTAGCCCTATTAGAAATTCTTAAACCTTTACTGTCCTAACAATCTCCCTTAGATTTATGCATTTATAGATTCTGATTAGAAGGGCCTTTGTTACCACCATCTCCAGCCATTCTCGCATTAACTGATTCTTCAGCACCAACGCTTAAGTTTTGAAATCTTGATACCGATCACTGCATTTGTCCACATTTTAGCACGTACTTCATACTTTTCAGAAGACCTGGTCTGACTTCTCAAAAGATCATTTAGATCTTCTTGATGAAAACTTATCAAGTCATTTGGATCAACAATTCTATAGGCTTGGTCTTCACACACTAACACTACTTCACCCATCTTGTCATCATACATCCAGAATTTAAATTTCTTAATGCAACCCTTAGGAAACCTCTTTAGTAGTGGAATTGTTCTCTTTCTGTGTTGGTGGCCAAATCACAGTCTTCAACGCTCTTCTTGTATCTGGATTACGATTTCTTAGAGCTTTCTTCAGATAAGTCTTTGCGGTCTTCATAGTTGAAATTTATTATTAACTTCATGTTCCAACTTCCTAAAGAATGCCCAAGCTTTGCCATCAATTCGATTATCAACATATGGAGCTCTTAGCAGTGTTTATAGATCTATTTTTGTCAAGGACTCAAAGACAGCTTGCGTCTTGTGGTACTCAACCTCATGATTAGCTCTGGTAATCATCCATATATCCTTATCATGAACAAATCTCTAGCTATGATTCCAAATTTAATTTCAACTTTGTCGTACAAGCTTTCTCCAATATCCACCTCAAATCGTTCTTGTACCTCACTTGGATCCACTGGATTCAAATTCGAATTTAGAGGATTATTGTTCTGGCTTTTCATCATGATAATCTCCTTTTTCTTTTGCGGTCTAGCTCTTTTCTTTGGATGGAGAGTGTCAAGGTATTGTTGAAGAGCAGCTTCTCTTTCAGCTTCTACTTTTTTCTTTTCTTCAGTAGTGAGCTCCCTACCAGCTTCATATCTTTCTTTGTCTCGTTCATCAGCAAACTCCTCACCAAACTTCTTTTCCAGTTTGCCTTTCAAATCATAGACCAAAGAAATTAGCATAGTAACATCTCCTTCCAACGGTTCAATCCTTCTATCTTTATCATCCATCTTGACTTCAAGATTGATTATCTTAGCATCTTTCATTATTGAATCTTGTTCAAGAATGGCAACCTTTCTATTCAAGCTTCCTACATCCACATCATCATCACTAAACCCATCAAAGATAAGCGTCTTTCTAATGTCTTGTGCAAACACATCTTCTGGATCAGTGGGAATCCTACTAGAACTTCCAGGTACATCAGTAGGAATTCTACTTGAACTTTTAGGCTCAGAGTATGATACAGTAATTTCTTGTATTACAAGTTCTGGTTTCGACTGGTTGGGTAGTTATGTGGGCATCACTACAGATTGTACATTATTGGCAATCGGATCAACTTGGTTATAACAGGGCTTGGCTCAACTAAAGCACCTGATCTTGAACCATTTCGCTTTCCTTTTCTTGTAAGTAGACCAATGTCAGTAACTTCTTCATCAAGTTCTTGCACTTCGGAGGCAGAGGGTAGTATGAGAGAAGGATTCCTAAGACTAACTTGCAACGTTTGTAGTATTTCGGCAAGTCTTTCTATAGATATCATGGATAACTTCTGTCACACCCCAACCGATGGCAAAAACATCGGAGTGAGACAAAGAGATTGTTCAAATACAACATAACACTATAATTGTGACGATAATTTAAATACCAAATTTCATTCCATTACTAAAGGTTACATGTCTTGAAAATGAAAGTATAACACATTACAAATTGAAACATAACAAGTACAAAATTCATAAACAAAGTTTCAAGTGAATTTCTAGTCCACATGTCAAATGTATACTATGTTATATGATTCAAACTAGTTTGCATGAACTATAAATCAAACCAAAGTGTCCACTAGCGTAATCTTATCATTGCAATAAATAAGTCTGTAAAGAATGATTACTTAACAATGGCCCTCAACGTCGGTGTTGTACTCCTATAGCGATATAAATGTTAAGGTAGACTTGCAAAGTTAATGATAGATAACATGCATTTAGTGGGTTCTAGTTTGTATAGTAAATAACACAATAGCATGTTGATGGATTGAGTGTTTGTATAAGCATGATTGTATGTGTGATTGTGAGTTTCATAATGATACATATTGCAACCCAAAGTGTTTCATAGCTTAAATGGGTCAAGTATACTCACGGTTTGCGATTGCTTTCCACAAACGTGAGCTTGGATATGTTGGAAGGATGGGGCACTGAGATTATCCTAAAATGGATAAACAAGGTGTTTGAGTATGATGAATTTAGAGTTGGAAGGAATGCGTAAATCTAATAGTATGAAAGTAGATAAAAGTCTATCTTGCTTGAATACATATTTGGACACCATTCTCGTTAGTATTTTTCATGAGTAAGATACTCATTGGAAGCCCATGATAAAAAGTTTAAGATTTAGATAGATTTCCACCTCAACACGTGACCTTCAACCATGGATTGGTTGACATAACGATTTGGTTTTGGGTTGAATATTGTATCCCACATATATATTTATATTTAATTATTTAATGTCCAAGTCATAGATTGTCATGCAAAGATAGAATATATCCTTTAACCTTAGGAAATTACCAATACGCAAATCATCTCAAGGATGATTCGGATGGTCATGAATTAAACATAAAATAAAAATCCTGACCAAGTGATTCAAACTAGACGAGTGCATTCCAAACATGGATAGTGGTTTGAGACTTGGTGTAGTTTTTGCTCACTTTATTTACTTGGAAGTTGTTTAGTGGCTTAGATGGTATGGAATGTAAGCTAAACTAACTAAGTATTCAAGTGAGGTTGGTGGAATTCTAATTGTAGAACCAAAGTTCCATTGTTCACACCATGCACCATAACACAAATCTCATAACATTGCAAGTTGAGGACTTGGTTCGGTTTTTCTCACTATGGAGACCACTTAGGGTCTTTGTAACATTAAGAAAAGAGACATATGAGCCTTATACTTTCTAGAAAAAACCTTAACTCAAGCCCCTCAACATGAATATTAGTTGGGAACTTGGTTATCATATTCCAAGAAGCAAAGTAAAGAGAACAAGTATGAAATGTTCTTGTAAAATTCAGAAAATAATCCTACTTTGGACCTCAAATGGTGATGTGCCAACTTAATTTACCATGGAAAACTTGTGGTAACACTCCAATAGGTTATCCAAGTAGGTTATCCAAGTAGGTTGAAAGCAAGAAAGAAGAAGAAGGTCCAAAACTCACTATTTTGGACTTGAGTATGATCTGCCAACTTGGAGGTTTCTTGAAGGATTGAGAGAACTAGAGAGTGATTTGAGAGAATGAAAAGTGTTTAGGAGGTGTATTTATTAGTAGGATTAGGGTTTGGTCATAAATGAGGTGGCTGGGGGTTAAATGAGGGAAAAGAAGCCAAAATTCGAGAGTTTTGAAACATTTTAGCAGACTTGGTGATTTTGCACGAGCGGGCGGATCAGGTGCACGGTCGGGCGAATCACGGTACGCATGGTCATGCATATTAGGTATACGGTCGTGTGGATCATGGCATGCATGGTCATGGGCATCAGTTGTATAGCCATGTAACACCTGCAAAATTTACCAAACTTTCCAGAATTTGCAGTTTAACCCATGGAGGATTATTCCATTATTTTATGCTAGAAACTCATAATTAAGCATGTCCCGATTTTGTATATTAAACGATGAATCACATACGAAGCGAATACAAACTTAAAGCATGTTTCGTTTTGTATATAAAACACGTATTTGATAATTGTTTACGTATCGTATAAACATGAATAAACAATCCCATTATGATCAAAGTCTAGGAAGTACAAGGATTGAAATTCAAATACGAATTACAATTAAATTGGAAATGTGATGAAAATACGGAACGTTATAATTGCTTCACGAGTTCTTCACTTCGAGGATGTTGTAGTTCTTGTTCCGTTTCATTAACAACATCTTCATTATCAGATACAAGATTTTCAACTTTTGCTTCAACTTTAACTACATTCTCTCCCTAAACTGCACATCCTGCTCTTCAGCAACCATAGTGTTCAACTATGGTTCTGGCTCATTCACTTCTTCTGCAAGTGGTGGAAATCTTCCATACTTCACCAACAGGTATAACCCTTGAAACCTCTTTTGAGCTGTTTGTCTTGTTTGTTTGGTAGCTCTAAAACAATCTGGTCCCATTGGCTTCAACTCTAATGCGTTTATGTTCTTTAACAGGCCAGGATATTTAGCATACATAATCATTATAATGAACCTTGATACATCAAGAACACATTCTTTCGAACATCTTCTTAATTTCTTTTCATGTGATCACAAACGAATCCTGAGTAGTTGTAATCCAAGTCTTCAATTAATGACAAAAATGCAGCAGATTGAGTTTGATTCCGTTGATCGATTCCACCTCTGCTTTTTGACATGCACACCAGAAACATGTGTACTAACAATCTCCAATACGACAAAAACATCTTCTTCTGTATTGGTGGATAGGTCCCCTCATAACTTAGCTTTGGTAACACAACAACAATGGAATCCTTGGGATACGATGTTGGATACACTGGTTAGTCACCAAACATCAATACTTCTCTGACATTGCCCATCAGCACCTCTTCTATTGATAGAAGCAGTCTTCCAGAAATTTGGATTAAATCAATGTAAATGACCGGATTCTCTCATAATGCATAAGAAATATTTCATGTGTTTAGACCCACTATCATAGATTTTAATTCTACACAATATTTTTCTTGTTGATCCGACAGGTAACCCGCCTGGCTATGCCCCTGTTTAACATCTAACGGGGTCTGAGCATCCATAGTCTGCGCAAACCGAACCAAGTAAGAACAATTTAACATAGCAATTTTGACTGGTCAACCCTATGCCTAAGTCAACTTAACTCATTAGTCTATCTAATTCAACTTATCAACGAAAGTCAATTGGTCAATAAAGTCAACAAGTCAAATAGTCAATTGAAGTCAACAAGTCAACATCAATTAATAGTTTGACCACAAATTTGGTCAAACAATAAGAATTCTCAAAAACCTAAGAATTTTCAACTTCATTTGAGTTCTGGAGTCATGTCAGATGGTTCAAATATAAACAATTTAAGATCTAAATGAATTTTCGAGGTCCATAAAATGATTTCAAGAGATCCAAATTAGAGTCTAATTAACAATTCAATTAAGAACGGTTCAATTATGAGTTTTCGAGAACCCTTGGGATTTTGACATCTCCATTTAGAGATCCCGAGATCTCTTTTTTGAAGAACCAACTTGAAATCCCTAACATTTAGGGATTCGAGTTCTCAAAAATATCTAAAAAGATAATTTTTCCTTGATTCTAGTGCATTATCTTCCCATTCTAAAAAAACCCCAATTCACCATTAAACACCTACAAATAAACTATAATATCCTATCTTAATAACTAATTAATCATCAACACACCAATTAATCAACAACTCATTACAACCTCAATCTTAAAGCCCTAATATTGACTACCTAGTCATACACAATGAACAAGTTCACATGCAAAACTTTCAACACAATTAAATACACATAATCACCTTGAATTTCTTAAGTTTGTTTAATAATTTAGAAGATTGTTATGATTTTGAACAAGATTTTTGTGTTCAGAGTTTTCAAGAGAGAGAGAGAGAGAGAGAGAGAGTAAAAGATGACATTTCAAAGTTGAGTTCTTGAAACCCCATGTTTCCCCCTTTTACACTTCAGTCATGGGCCGGGCTATCCATGGGCCCAGTCCTTGACACTTGATTTCAACATGGACCATCTCTGATATCTTTTCGAGTCGACTTCATTAGAGCAACACATTTGAGTGGCCCACCAAGTTGATGGTGGGCCCAATCCTTTTAACTTGGGCCAATTTTTAAATACTTTCTTTCGATTTTGACAGAAAAACCTTTCGAACTTTCCACGATCGGACTGACTGAAAAACAAAAGAAAATTAACACACTTATCAACAAATTGAAAGTCCAGGATCCGACGGTTTAGACGAAAGTTTGGGTAGAAAAGAACTAATTCGGTATAATGTTATTAAGAACAGAGTAGAAGCAAAATAATAGTCATAAGCTTCCATTCATACTGAAAGAGTATACATCTTGACAAGCTAGAGAAATTTTGGAAACTTTCTCCAGCATTTCCCCTCTGGGAACTCCAAAACTTAACATATGACGAACACACGACACTATATATAGACATCTACCCTCGTGTGAACTGAGCCCATTAACCTTCGTACGAAGTTGCTTACCTTCGTACGAAGGTGCTTGTTTACCTTCGCACGAAGGTGTTAGTTTACCTTCGTATGACGTGGCTACCTTCATCCGGAGTGACTACTTCATACGAAGTGACCTCTAAACACCTCTCTCGTTCACACTTAAGTCATATGTTTGTATCTAAACTATACAATAATCAACACACGCTCTATCTAGCCTATTCGCACAGTGGCGGACACATGGGACATGCACCAACACTTTCACCTTGTACGTCCTTGTCAAATCTTGATCTTGAAATATGAGAGCCGTGTTTGAATAATCTGCAACTTCAATCAGGTATCTTGAAATCTTCAATTGATTCCCCTTTGATTGATGATTCGGGCTTGCATTATCTTCATTATGCACAAATTCCCCCTTGAATGAATCTTCCAGTCTTTGTTTGCACGGTTCCCGACCTCCTCTGATTTGCTTAACTATAATCTTTACAAATAATCACCAACTCGAAACTAATCAATGTAACTTCTTAGTTTCAACGATAACAACATCTTTGTTCGGTTTTTTATTTAACGCTTTAGCACGTGAGCTGGTCTCTTAATCTTCAAAAACCCAACCGGAAATTGATAAAAACTTTGAATATCACACTGAAAAAGTTCAACTAAGTGAATACCCACGAAACCCTGAACTCCTGCATTCCGTAATCGCGTTACGCACACTCCTGAATGATTGATCAGGAAACGGTAATCTCTTCAATCGGCAAATCTTCATCGGATAAAAAATCATCTAGTAACATATTCAGATCTCAGAAACATTCTTTCACGATCAGAATCACATTCTTCCTCTTCAGTCACAATAATAGATATTTAGTCTTCTCCGTTAGTCCCGTCAGCAACTTAATCAACAAACACCATCATTCCCCGGTGGTTAGTTTAAAAAGTTCCTCTGCTCGAAGATTAACCATTCTGATACTTTAGACTATCACAAAGCTATGATATCTTTTGAGTATCGACAATACTGATGCATCTCATGATGCTAATCCTACTAACCGGCTTGACGAAAACCCAAGACTCAAACCCTAAGACATCAATCTATATCACGATCCGAAGACTCTGAACTTCCTATGATCACAAACTAACGAATCCAGATCTTATGCATCCCCAGACTATCTGAAGTCAGAACCACCCGAATACTGTTGCAAGTCATGAATTTCAAAAATGCCAAATTTCAATATATTATCTGAAATTTTTATTCCCCCTCATTTTTGCAAATTCTGACCTCTCTAAAACATATCAATGAATTTCCCCCTAAAACTTGGCAAATTCAGACTTATCTTTTCATTGAAAAATTCCACTACATGGAAAATATGTCATTTTGGTCCACAAAAGTGTGTTTTTCATCAATGCAGCTTTTTCGTTAAGGCCCACTCATAGTCACTATACCAAAAAGACAATCTTTTTTCATCAGTGTTAATGACTACCCCATTATCTTCACCACTCTGTGATCATGTCATCATATCTATTCTTTGGAGGCCTCACCAGTGTCCACGAACGGCCCGTATTTGTCGTTAAAATCTCGAAAAAATTTCAATCACCAAATTTTTTCTGGACACTCGTCTCGTCGCCATGTTAAAAAAATTCATTTTTTAGGCATTTTGGCTACCTTGTACGAGGGTAAGGTACCTTCATGCGGAGATAGTATCTTTGTGCAGACTAAGGAACCTTCATACGAAGTAACTACCTTCATGCAAGGATAGTACCTTCGTGCAATGTGATTACCTTCGTACGTATAATGCTGATAACATTTTCGATCCAAAATCTTTTTTTCTTCGAATTTCAAGATGATTCTTTAACAAACATGGTTTTCCATTTATTTGATGATTTACATCTAAAACCCCTCAAACGTCCATAATTCATGAGCGTAGGTGATTCAATCAACTGTTAGATCAACTGAATCGGTACTGTAGCTTTGATAGCAATTGAAAGTCCAGGATCCGATGGTTTAGACGGAAGTTTGGGTAGAAAAGAATTATTCGGTAGAATGTTATAAAGAATGAAGTAGAAGCAGAATAATAGTCATAAGTCACAAGCTTTCATTCATACCGAAAGAGTATACATCTTGACAAGCTAGAGAAATTTTGGAAAATTTCTCCAGCATTTCCCCTCTAGGAACTCCAAAACTTAACAAATGACGAACACACGACACTATATATAGACATCTACCCTCGTGCGAACTGAGCCCATTTACCTTTATACGAAGTGGCTACCTTCGTACGGTGTCACTACTTCATGCGAAGTGACCCCTAATTACCTCTCTCATTCGCACTTAAGTCATGTGTTCGTATCTAAACTATACAATATTTAACACTCGCTCTATCTAGCCTATTTGAATGGTGGCGGACACACGAAACATGCACCAACACAAAATATAACACAAGATTGCTAAGGGATCAATCGTTCTCAGGTATACCAAGAAACACTTTTCAGTGTGAACTTACTTAGACTAGTCTAAGTGGTTACCAATATGTTTGTACACTTAAACTTTAATGCTCACCTTTCAATTTTCAACTTCGTGATATGCTTAAGGTGTATTATACTCTTATACCCATGTGTCCCATTCCATGACATACCCCCGCGATCAAGGTATGCATAATAGTTCATCGTAGTAGGTGAGTATACTAGAACCATCCTTTTGATTTACCATATTGGACCATTGGTGATAGCTATGTACCATCATACAATCAAAGCGACCAATGTTTGTGTCTAACTAGGGTTAGACAAATACCTTTTGGTACAAATTTAGCTTTTAAAGTTCATGGAATTCTCTCATTTTGTGATTTTCTTCCTTTGGGTTTTTGGCCTCTTTGGCTCTTTTAAGATATCCCGACAGTGTCTAGGTCTGCATGTATCTGGATGCAATAGAAAGACAACGAATGTATCCCCGGAGGAATCAACAATATAAAGACCTGAACCTTTAGACATTGGCACTCTATCAACTCAAAATTTAAGACCATAAAATCATACACCATGACCTGTTACCCACATGGTATATAGTTCGTTATGTTTATATCACTTATTGTCTTTTATCAATTTGAACGTCAACCTTATCGATATATCAAAGTAGAGCCTTGTCTTTTCAGCTACAACACCTTACATGTGTTAGTCAAGACCTTTACACAAACATTAATTTCATTTCCCGTATGATGCAATAAAATCTTTTGGGCTCTTTTTTTTTTAAAATTTCAAATGTTTTTGTATTTTTGAATTTTCTCCCCCTAAATTTGTGTATAATTAAAAACTATGCACAAATAGAAAAATTTATGAACAAATTTACCCAAAAATATAAAACAAACAGAATAGAAAAATCTTTTTTTGTTTTTGGAAGGCTCAGTCAGTGTATCCAATCATATTCAGAAGATCTATAAGCACCTAAATCTAGAGTTATTGACTAGTTTTGTAAAAAGATCCATTTTATTTGCATCAGCATGGATCTGTTCAAGTTTGATAAGAATTCTGTCATAACAATCTCTAATGAAATGAACTTTGATATTATTGTGCTTGGTTTTGGAGTGAAAAACATGATTTTTAACAATTTGGACAGCGACATCATTATCAATATATGGTAGGATTAAGGTAAGTCAAACCGTCATACTGAAGCTGATGTTGCATCCATATAACCTGGGAGTAGCAAGTCAATGCTGAAACATACTTCGCTTCCGCAGTTGAAAGTGAGACAGTCTATTGCTTCTTGCATTGCCAATAAATAAGTCGATCACCTAGGAACTGAAATCCAGCTGACGTTAATTTCATGTCACTGTCTGTTCCTCCAAAGTTACTGTCAGAAAAGCAAACATTTCAAAAATTTTAATTTCTAGGATACAAGAGTCACACACATGGAGCCCTTTTAAGATATCTAAGAATTTGTTTCACAGCAGTAAGATGTGAGAGTTTAGCATTAGCCTGATATCGAGCACATTGATATACGAAAAACTTGATATATTGCCTGCTAGCTATCAAGTACATCACTGAACCAATCATAGATTGGTATAATGTTTAATTAACAGGATCTTCATAAGCATCTTCATTCAGCAATGAATTTTTGCTATGGGTAAATCCATTGATTTTGAATCGGGAAGCTTAAATTTAGCAAGAACGTTGATGTATTGTAAACTACATTGATTTATCATGTATAATTTGTATAATTTCGTATTCGTTTATTTTGATTTCTAGGTAGATATAGTTTCTTTTGATAGTTTGCTTATTTACAGGTCCTGGTTGCTGAAAAGTGAAGAAAACGAGTAAAATCTGCTAGAAAAGAGTTAGCAGCAAGAATCGGGTTGAGTCGTAGCTGAACGAGAACATAAATTGAAGAATTCTGGAAACAAGACCACGTCACGCTATATGAAGGTGATAGGAAAAGAGCTTTGCATACCGCCAAGCAATATAATAATGATTTATGGAAATTGACACGCTGCATCACGCGGAGCTTGAGGAGTTACCCGTCGCGTAACGCGACTGGGGTATTGTTCACGGCGGTGTTGTCGTTGTTGCTGGAACCATATAAATACTTCATTATCATACAAGTCAACCCTAGTTATGACCTTAGACAAATTAAGGCGAATTCAGCAACAAGTTTAGCAAGGTTTTGAAGCTTTCGAAGCATAGGAATCATCTGGTAGGAGCTGGAAGTCGGAGGATTGAAGATCTAACGGGTTTTGTCTCATGGTTTACTTTGTTCTTCGTTTTTCTTACTTCTTGTCAATGAATTCTTGTGTTCAGATAATTGTTTTGATTCTCGTGTCCATTTTTTCTAGCTAAATATCTTAAACTACTTAGGTTAGATGAAAACTTGTTAAAGATTGGATTTTTTATCGGTTTCTAGTGTGATCATGGATTTTCTCTTAAATGTAACAAACTTTGGTTCCTTGATTTGGTGTGTTTGCGTATCTTGACTTGATTATTGATTGTTTATTTGTTTCGCATGAATCTGGTAGAGCGTCTTTCATATAATAGATTTGTGTTGATTATCGGGTCCTTGCGGGTTTGGGTAATATTTGGTGAATCGGCCAATAAACCTTAGAAACAATATTCAAGCTTTAATTCGGTTTGACATTCTACTAACTTTAGTACTTTAAAGTGCTAGGTTAGTAATATGTATAGATTGGTAAATTGCTAGGATTAGGTTTTGTAAAAAGCCGGTTTTAGTTATCTTACCACTATCTTGTCTATTAAACCAAATCAAGTCCTTAGTTGCCATAGACTTACCACCGTGAGGTAGTTTGTCAATTTAGGGCACTTTTTTAGAAAGTTAGACAACCGTAGGGGAGTCTAGTTGACCGGTATACGTAACAATCCTTTAGAGTTCCATAGGTTTCTTCTCGAGAATGGTTGGGGGTCCTGTTTGGTTTCTCTTAGGGTTTAGAAATTAAAGATCATGGTTCCATATCACATTAGTTTCTGATAGAAGGCCATTCAATAGTAAGCGGGATTCCAACCTAGGTAGTATTTTGTCACTCCTGAGTTCAACTTTCGTTCCAATTCGTGTCCTAGTCGTCTAGTTAATTAGTATTTAATTTAATTGCAGTTTTAGGATTTTTAGAAACCCCACCCCAAACATAAAATCAATTAGTGTTATGTCCGTGTAAGTCTAAATCTAGATATAGGTTAATTAACGTAGTTAAATAGAGTCTCGTGGGTTCGATATCCGGACATACTTAGCTTTACTAGAGTTGATCGGTTCACTTGCCGGTTAGTAGTGTAGTCGAATTTTAGAGAGTCTGAGTATTACTCTGAGTCTAGATTAGGTTAATTAGTTTGTTTTTATTAAACTACTTTTAGCACATCAAGTTTTTGGCGCCGTTGTCGGGGACTCTTTGCAATTGCGTTAATTACTTTGTTTGGGCTTATTTGACATCATACGTGCTATTTGTTTTGTTTGAGTAGTAGGAGTCTAAATATTCTAGTGTCTTTAATGTTTTTGTCGAGTCATTTTTTAGAGTTGTCTTACTTGTTTCTTGTCGGTTTTGTCGTGGATGCCCCATACATATTCGCAAGGACCGATGCCAAAGCCACCAACGGACAAGTCTTCCTTCTCCTCTTCCATTACATAGGTTAGTACATCTTCTACTTCATCTTCCGCCCCTTTCTCTACCCTTCCATCTAAACCACCGAGCTTTGACTTTGCACCAAAGTCATCACCCCACAATTCCCCACTACCTTCCCGTCCTCCGAGTTCACCAACAATTGTCCAAATGGCCAACAACCAAACCGTTTACCAACAAGCAACCACCGGTTTCACCGGTGTGAACTCACCCATCACCCTTCCCGCCATCAATAATGACAAATCTTGGCAGATCCCATCCAACATCATGGCCGCTATTACCAAATTGTGCCAATTTCTCGGTCGTGATGACGAGGATGACCTAGCTCATATTAACCGCCTCACCCGCCTCTATAGCACATTCAATATGGAAGGTGCTGGCAATGACGCCCATTTCCTTCAGGTGTTCCAATTCTCACTAGCTGGTCGAGCAACCGTCTGGCTTGACTCGAACCCACCGAACACCTTCACCACCTGGGTCGGCCTTCAAGATGCTTTCGTAGCCAAATACTTCCCACCTGCCAAAGTATCTTGCCTTTGCGATCAGATCTATTCGTTCTGGATGGAGCTTGACGAGCCCTATCATTTAGCTTGGGAACGGTTCCAAACCCTACTTTCCCGTTGCTCTCAACACGGATTATCTGATTGGGCACTTGTAGAAAAATTCTACAATGGTCTCACCCCTGAAACCAAAGCCTGGTTTGATACTTCAGAAGGAGGCCACCTCATGGGTAAGAAAACAGTGGCCGAACGCAATGATTTATTCGAGAGTTTTGCACATTCTGACATGGATCATCGAGCTACCACCAGGACTTCCATTCTTGTGTCCAGTACTTCCTTGACCGTTCGAGGAGTACACCAAGTTAGCTTGAAAACAATGGTAGCTACTGCTCTGAATAGTTTTAGCCGAGAGGTTAGTAAAGAAATCCAAGAATTGAAGGCTAAAGTAGATAAGTGTGAGGATTGTAGGGGAGGTCACGGTACTATTGAGTGTCCAATGCCCACTGAGGAGAAAGTTGATTTCATCATGGATCAAAACCGAGGCCCAACAAACCCTTTTAATAATAATAATAATAATAATAACTCAAAATCTAGTTCGAATTGGCGTATTAACAACAACACTTGCCGTTCTACTGGTAACCCCCTGGTTTCCAAACAGGTTCAGATTAAAACAGGGGGCAGGGTCAAATCTATAGTGGGGGTTCAAACAATCAAGGTCAGTATTCTGGTAGGGGTTTGCAGGGTCAGTTTAGTTCAGGGGGTTCAAAGAGGCAATATTCTAGTGGGGGGTCCAACAGTCAAAGTTCAAACAACCAAGACTTGGGTAATGGTTAAGATGAGATTAAATCCATGTTATCCCAATTACTTGTTAAGGATCAAACCACGCAATGAACCTTAAAGGAACATGCCACACTCCTAAAGAATAATCATTCTAACTTTTTAGATCTTCAGAGGCAAGTCGGGGATATTGCTCATCAGTTGCAAGAAAGACCTGCTGGTTAATTCTCAGGCAACACCCAACCGAACCCGTCTAGCCAACTAAAAGCCATTTCAACCTGTAGCGGTAGAACCTTAGGAGAGGTAGTTAGCCTGAGGTAGTTGAGGAAGAAGATGAAGAACCTGTATATGAGGAGATCGAGATGGATGTAACACTCCGCGTTTCCACGCTTTCCATATTTATCAAGTCTTGTTGTATTTTCCACTTTTGGAAACTTTCTATTTTTGAAAACTGGTACTTGTATCGTATTTTCAAATTGTAGTCCGAGACACCGATCATAAGGAAAGTAATATTTATATCAACTATGTTCCATTTATACTTGTTACGTTTAATTTATACTTGTAATTGCATGCAATAAACCCTAATTCGAAACTATGTGACGATACGTGCAAATAACCGACTTTCAACGCGTTTACGTGCAATACTTGTGATTAACCAACAGTTAATGATTCTGATACTTATTATAAAACATAATACATCATATTATACTTGTAAAAACCTTTGACATGTTAATTATACTTGCAATTATGTGTTATAGATTGCAAATCGCCTATACTTGCATTTCGTGCGATAACCGACAACTATGTGTTACGACCGGCACTACCGATACTTTTTTACATAATTTAACATACATGGACATAATTGACATCACTTTTAAGTTTACGATACTTGCATGCTTGTTACACGCTTGAAACTACACAAAAAGCACTCGGAAACACCCTAAAACCTAACTTTGGGGCCCAAATTGCATACTTATCAAACTTGAGGGACCGTTTGTGACAAAAAAGCCAGATTCCCCTAAGACCCACGTTTTGAATATGCATTTTTAGCTCCAACCTCCACCCTAAAATATAAAATTTGAATCTTGTATTTATGGCGCCAACCTCCATCTCCATTCTCCACCAATGAGCTTCTAAATCTCATTAAACACTCACCTAACCTCACCCACTATAAATACAAGACTCATATCCCTCATTTCTCCTTTACACCTTTCTAAACTCTCATTATAAGCCCCATAATCTGCTGAAAACTCAAGTTAAGGCAGAATTCTTCCAAGTTCAAAAGTGAGTGCGAGAACTCACCTATCACATATATTCTTCTCTTGTTCTTGCTTCCTATCATCTTGAACTTCAAATGAGGAAGTTAGCCAAGATTTCTCAGAGGTGCAACACTCTTTTTTGAAGGTCCAAGATGCTGTGGCACTTTCGAGCAATGTCTTCTCAATTTAGATAGGATGTTGAAGAGGTGTGTAGAGACCAATTTGATGCTAAATTGCAAGAAGTGTCACTTAATGGTGACGGAGGGGATAGTGTTAGGACACAAAATTTCGAGAGAGGGAATTGAAGTGGATAGGGCTAAGATAGACACGATTAGTAGGTTGCCACAACCCATGAGCGTGAAGTCCATTCATAGTTTCCTTGGTCATGCGTGCTTCTATAGGCGTTTTATTGAAGATTTTTTCAAAGATCACTCACCCCATGAGCCAACTCCTTGACAAAGACGTACCCTTTGTATTTGATGAGGAATGCCTTAAAGCTTTCGATTTTTTTGAAGGAAAAGCTTGTTAGTGCTCCCATCCTTGTTTCGCCTGACAAGAGCTTGCCCTTTGAGCTCATGTGCGATGCTAGCGATTATGCCTTCGGTGCGGTATTGGGCCAAAGAATCGAGAAGCATTTTCATCCGATCTACTATGCGAGCAATACTCTCAATGATGCTCAAGAGAACTATACCACCACGAAAAAAAAAACTCTTAGCCGTAGTGTTCGCCTTTGATAAGTTTCACTCATACCTCTTGCTATCCAAGACGATTGTCTTTACCAATCACTCCGTGTTGCATTTCCAATTTCAAAAGAAAGACGCTTAACCCCGTCTCATTCGGTGGATTCTTTTTCTCTCCAAGTTCGACACAGAGATTAGGGATAAAAAGGGAGCGAAGAATGTAGCCGCCGATCATTTGTCACGCCTAGAGGATCCCAAGAGAGAGGAAATTCGTGAGGAGGCGATAGGAGATAATTCCCCCATGAATCCATAGATTTTGTAACAGCCAAGAAAGAGGGTTTGCCTTGGTTCTCAGACTTGGCGAATTGTTTAGCGTATTGAGCCATAGTGAAGTGTATGACCACCCAACAGAAAAACAAGTTCTTTCAGATGCGAGGAGGTACATTTGGGATGATTCGTACCTTTTAGGATAGGAGGAGATCAAATCATTAGAAGACGTGTTCCAAGAGAAGAGGGGTTAGAGATCCTTAGGCATGTTCATGAGGGATTGACAGGAGGTCACCACGGTCCACATGTTATCGCCTAAAAAGTCTTCAATTGTGGTTTCTATTGGCCTTCGGTAGTTAAGGATTCTCTAGAGTTTGTTAGGAATTGTGATGCATGCCAACGTACCAGCAATATCTCATCCAAGGACGAGATGCCCCAAAATCCACTCCAAATTCTTGAAATCTTTGATGTGTAGGGCATCGAATTCATGGGACCTTTCCCTGTTTCTAGTGGGAATAGGTACATCCTCGTGGCAATCGGTTACATCTCTAAGTGGGTTGAAGCTCAAGCTTTACCTAAGAATGATGCCCGAGTGGTGGTGAGATTCCTAAAAAAGTTGTTCACACGTTTCAGTACACCGTGAGCCATTATAAGTGATCGTGGCACCCACTTTTGCAATGCCGCCATGGAGAAGGCATTAGCACGCTACAGAGTCACTCATCATTTTTCCACCACGTACCACCCTCAAACTAGCACTCAAGTTGAAAATGCGAATCGAGGGGTGAAGAGAATCTTAGAGAAAAAGTAAGGAAAAGTAGGAAAGATTGGTTGGACAAGCTTGACGACACATTGTGGGCATTTCGAACTGCCTACAACACACCTTTAGGGACCACTCCTTTCATGATCGTCTATGGCAAAGCTTGCCATCTCCCCATGGAATTAGAACATCGAGCGCTATGGGCTCTTCAAACCGTCAACTTAGATTTTACCGAAGCGGCTAGAAAGCGTTACTTCCAAATTCACGAGTTGGAAGCACTTAGGGATGCAACGTATGAACGTTCTTGGAGTATTAATGAAAAACGAAGGCATTGCATGACCGGAAATTGAGAGGTTTAAAAGCGTTTAAGGCTGGAGACAAGGTCCTCATATACAATTCACATTGAAATTGTTCGGTGGAAAGTTGAAGTCGAAGTGGAGAAGGTCAGATGTAGTAAAGGATGTGTTTTCGTGTGGTACAGTGGAGTTGCAAAGTGAAACAGACAGAAATACTTGGAAAGTGAATGGCCATAGCTTGAAACACTACTTGGGAGGGCCGACTGATCCTATCGAGTCAGAGGAAACTCCTCTCGAAATCCTACCTCGCACCACCGTTTAGAGTCTTGGGTGAATACTCAAGTGTATAGTTTGTAGCGTTTGTATTCGAGCCGATATTTGCGTCTTTTCGTAGCTAACGGTAGTTTTTGTAGATTTTTGGTCATGTGTTTTGTGTTTTTGATTATTTTGCAGGAATTCATTGCTGACGAGGAATGGGAATTGAAGAGAAAACGGAGTTCCAGGTAAGTTTTAGTGTTAGAAAATTTTTGGAAATGGTTTTTAGGAGGTTTGGTTAAGTGGGAAGATTTTTCTAAGGCATGAAAGGCAACAAATTTTGAAACTTTTTGTAACAACAGACCCTTGACGTTGCGCGACCCCCTAAAGCTTATAACCTTCGCATAACGCTAGGCCCTTAAATGAGAACTGCCTAAAACCCGACACGCCGCGCTACGCCACTCCAAACCCATATGGGCTACGCATAGCGTGATGCCCCCCTTTGACCTTCCTACCAAATAAACTAAGGCAACATGCCATGCGACCCCTATCCAATAAGGGCTATGCGTAACGCGAACCCCTATACCTTTCCCTTCTTCCCCATTTTCCCCAAAACTCTCCAAAACCCTAACTCGTGATTCCCAGCCGCAAACCACTGTATTTCAACCATATCCACCACCAAACTTCACCATTCTTCTCCCATTTTCACCCCACATCACCCATTTCACTTCCCTATCATTCTACACCATCAATTCCACCCGTTTCATTGCACATTCAACCAAACCATGGGTTTTACTCTCTATATCGAAAAAGTTTATTTTATCTCTTGTTCGTCTTGAACTGGTATGTTTTCTTTTACTTTTTCTGTAACTTATTCGTTCTTAGTTAGTTTAATTTAGTATTGCATGTTTAGGTGTCGGTTTTGTAGGGTCAGTTTCGGGTCTTAGTTTAGCTTAGTGTCTAGTGTTTTATGGTTGCAGGAGGCATGGTTTGGGTGTGTTTTGGACATTGAACTAGTTTCTTATTGCTACATTGTTATAAAGTTCTGAACTTGCATTGTGATTTTCAGATTTAATTGGTCAAACCCTCCTTTACATAGGTGGAATTTTTTGACTTACGTTATGTTCTTAACATAATAAAGCTTTCATCTTTACGCAAGTTTGGACTCAATGGACGGTTTTGTAGGCACTTGGGTTTTAATTGGGACAATTAAAGTGCCAGGAGAAGGTAGTGTCCATTAAGTCTTGTGTTTTTAGTCAGGTTTGGTTTTAGTTACAGTTTGGTCTTGGGTTTACTTATATGCGTTTACGAGTACAAAACACTTAGCCCGTACTCAGTCTCCATTCGTGAGAGGTTGGTTATAACTTATGCTTTTGTAAACGGTAACCCTCCTTTATTTTCGGGTTCAGCCGCGAATGTAATGCTATAAGATTGTTTCCATTTTGAGAAAAAAATTAAAAAATACAAAAAAAAGTTTAAAAACTTAGAAATTTAAAAATACCAAAAATAGTTTGTGATTACTAACTTATTTCTTGTTTCTTTGTGTTAACATTGTTTTGTTGATATGTCAGGTGCATGTAGTAGCAGTGGGGCCGAGGATAAAAGACGTAGAGGGCCACCACAACGCCCACGTGGGGTCCCAGATCCACAAGCTACTGTTCCAAACCCGAGACGTAGGCGCATTAGATATAAGGGTCCAGAATAGATTCCGTTAGCCCGAGTTCCACGATTAAGAGATCACCCAGCTCTATAGTTCGAGATTAATTTAAAGGAATGGAAAAAATTGCATAAAATTATTACTACGGAAGTGTTTGAGCGCAGAACGATAGTCTGGGATTGGTTAGGTGTGATGGGCGAGAGACAAAGGGTTGAACAATTGTTGGCTGGTAAGGTTAGGGGTAGACTGCTACTAGGATTAGTATGACGAGGTAGTGTTAGAATTTCATTCTACCTACCAACATAAGGAAGGTGCATTTGCTGAGAGTGATGCTGTCTCGTTTAGCCTAAACAGGATGGTACATGAGATGTCCATTCCTCAGTTTGCTATAGCTAGTGGTTTTTGTTGGTGCATATTTGTGACAACAACTTAATAGTTTAATAGTTTAGTTTTTGGATATTTTCTATTTGGCTTAGCATTTGTGTTTAGCATGCTTAGAGTTGTAATGGGCTTGGAGAATGGCCTAGCCCAGTCCAAAGCCCAGTATGCAGACATGTAGTATATATACATGTTGTGCATTAGGGTTTTGGGGCATTAATGAAAAAGACTGGCAAATAGAGAAAGGTAGAGAGAGGTGTGAGAAATCTACAGAGAGTGGCTGAGAGATTTCTTGTGAGTATTGAATTGATTGTAAACATTCGTTTTGGATAATCAGTAGAAGACGAATTGAAAGTGATTGTTCATGTTCTTCATATTGCTCATATTTTCTGTGATAATCTGATCTAGAGGTTTCCACACTCTAGATTGGATAGACAATTATGTGAAGATCCATACGGATTAGGGGACCTACAATTGGTATCAATGCTTAGGCTCCTGTTTTGCTAGGTTCGGAATCCTTACTGTAGAAAAAGTTAGGTTATTGGACGTTTTGACGGATGTTCTAGGGTTTCTGCTGCTGTTTTGGATAAACATCAAGGATTTCGGATAGAAGACTTGCATCTCGGATCATAAGTGAAGCATCTTGGATCAGAAAATTTGCATCTTGGATCAGAAGACTTGCATTTTGGATCAGAACAGTGCATTTCAGATCATTGGTGTTGATCTCGGATCATCTCAGATCATCTCGGATTGCATCTCGGATCAAAACAGTGTATTTCGGATAAATTGGGAAGCATCTCAGATAACTAGGAAGCATCTCGGATCATAACAGCGCATCTCGATTTTTTGGTATTGATTTCGGATCATCTCGAATACCATCTCGGATCACTGTTCCGAATTACCATCTCGGATTGGTATCTCGAATCACTTTTCCGAATTTCCATCTCGGATTATTAATCCGAGTTATTTTTTCGAATTGGGTACTGTTCCGAGTTGAACTCGAAAAGATGGAAAGTTAACCAGCTGATGTAATCGGAGATAAACTTTTTCGTACACAGAATTTGATCCGTAAACAAGTTTAACAAACGGACAATACGGTTAGACTCGTGTGATTTTTAGGACAAAAAAAGCCACGAAAATTCTAAAAAAAGGTCTTGGACATTATACATCATTGGATTCGTATTCTCGAGACGAGTCTAACTGTACAATTTGGTAATCACACATTTCGGACAAATTTTTGCACGTTTTTAATGGTACGGTTACGGTAAACACGAAGAAGGACCAGAAGAGAGGTTAGATTTAGATTTTGACACATGTATTCCAAAATCCATTTAAACTGATACTTTGCGTGTTAAAGATGGTCAAAATGAACAATATTAATGAGTGTGTTAATAACTGCCACAAAGTTGATAAATGTTGAACAATATGTAGAGTAGAAGAAGAAGCTTGAGGCCTTTGTTCAAAGTGAAGATTCTAAGATGTGGAACAGTATGATCGATGGGTACATTGCTCCCACACGTTGAGTTAATGGGAGAATTCTGGTACTTACACATGAGAAGATGGAAGACTCTGAGAAACGTATGTATGATGCTGAGAAGAAAGCTTTAGCAGCGATAAAGATGTCCTTGCCAATTGATATGTAACACATTTGTAACAGATATGGATCTTCTAGAGAGCTGTGGGAAGCTTTAGGAAAACGTTATCAGAGTTCTTCAAGATAAAGTACATGTGATCAAGCATGTGTAGCTGTGAAGATTGAAGAATCAGCTACTAAGATAGAAGAGTAGAAGGAAGCTGAGAAGGAGAAAATGGAGGTCAAGGATGCAAGAGCTACAGAGTACAAGGTAAAAGGGTTAGATGAACTAGAAAAACAGAAAGAGTCAAATGTTCTTTTAAGTAAAAGGGAGTCAAATTGTTTAATAAACTCAAATCAAATGAACAAGAAATCAATAGTTTGACCAGCAAAGTCAATGAATTGTTACAGATCATTGATTTAGCTCGTGAAACTGTGAAGGATAAGACGAACGAGCTTTTATAAAAGTGCATAGAATTGGCTGGTGCACAAGCTAAAATTGTTGAACTTCATGGAAAGTTAGATGAATTTGGAAAATCCTCGTTAATCAAGACTCAAATTCAGAAAAGTTTGAAAATGAGTAGTGATAAAATGGAAGTGGGGTTTAGTAAAGCTTCATCTTATGAGGATCAGGATTACTCCTTTTTACCAAATGAAAATGAGCTAACAGATTTAGTGCCTACTACACCAGTTGTAGTGGATCCGATAACAGTTGACATACCTAATAGTCCAAGTTCTTTGAAAGAATCGGCTGGGTCTAACAGTACACCTCATAAAGTGGATGAGGATTAAAGAAAAAACGGTCAAAACATTTAAAAAGGGATCTAACAGAAAGAAATTTTTTAAGAAAAGATCTTGTTTTAAATGTCACAACAAAGGGCATGTGGCTAGTTGTTGTCCGTTTAAAAAGAGTAAGAAAGTGAGGCTGAGGTTGAGGTTAAGGATGGGAATTAGGTTGGTTCGAATAAGAATGTTAAACCAAGTTGTCAGACAAAACAACCGAGATTTCAATCTAAACCTTCAACATCAGGAAGATTTCGTAGTTCAAGAAACTTTTCTCCCAAATCAAGTCAATATAAAGGTCAATCAAATTGTTTTCAAAGCAAAAAATTTGGATATCAAAATCGATACCAGACTTCTGGAAATCGAAATTTTCAAAGAAGAAACGAATATAGGGGTTTTAGTAACTCAATTGTTCAAAACAATCCAAAATGTTTTCAAAGTTCAGATTATGATAATGGGAGAAGAAGGTTTCGAGATAATAATTTTTAAAGGTCGGAAAAGTCCTAGAGTTTATTGGAACTCTCGCGATCAAAGATCTCATGGAAATTATAAATCTTGTTCAACAACTTGGAAGACATCCAAGACACTAGTAGGGTGTGATGGATATTGGACAAAATTAAGTTATATTGACATTCATGGTCAACCCAAAACCGGTAGGGTTTGGGTTCTCAAGTCTAACTAAGTTGTTGAGTGTGTGTAGGATGGCCAAGAAGGACTGTTGATATGTTTAACAGTGGTTATTCCTGTAAAGCATCTGAGGTGAATAGTAGGTTACACATGATAACGAATTATTTACTTCTGTGATAGATAATGTTTATTAAAAGTGAAAAACTTTTTGTCAGGTTAAAGTGGGAGTCTGTTTGTATTTAAATTTCTGTTTTTAAAACCTTACGCCATAAAAAAAAATTTAGTGGGAGAAATTTCCCTAAGCCAAGAAGAGTTAAGCTAGTGCGTGAGTTTAGGGGGAGTAAGTTGAAAAGTTTAAAAATTTTAAAAATCCAAAACATGAAAATAGAAAATCAAAAATTAGTTTTCACTGTATGGAAAAGAAGAAATGAGAGTAGTACATCAGCAAGTTAGATTGTCACACTGAAATTAAAATTAAAATTGCTTAAGTGTGATAGCAGCTTCATCATATGCTGTATCAGTAGGCAAAAAGCATGAAATAATCAACTTACCTTGGTGATATAAACATAACGAACTGTGTATGAGTGGGTAGCATATTAGTGGCGTATGGTTTCATAACCTTAAATCTTGCGTTGGTAGATTGCCAAATCTGAGGTTTTTGGTCTTTATATCGTTATTTCATTCAGGGTATCAGGGTTGTCCTTCTGCTGCATCCAGATAATGCTGACCTAGGCACAACCAGGATATCTTAAAAGAGCTAAAATGCAAATCCCAAAAATTGAAGAAGCTCTCCTAGAGAGTCATTCAAATGTGCAAAATACATAAGTCGTACCAAAATCTATGGTATTTGTCTTAACCCTTGTTTGATATTGGTCTCTTTGCTGTACGGAAGTACTGACCTGATCAGCAATTATCTAACGTTATAAATAAAAAAGGATGAATTTCGGTACACTCATATACTACGAGGAATCTTTGTGCATACCTTGATCATGGGGGTATGTCCTGAAGTGAGACACACTAATATATCAGTCTGATACTACCTTAACATATCACTAGGTAATGGTACTTGAAATGTTCATGTATTTTGTTTAAGTGGATAAACAATGCTGGTAATCGTCTTGAACGACTTTTCATGAAAATTACATGTAGAATTATGTAATAGTGTTACAACAGTTTGATGTTGCTGATATGATCTTTTTACCGGTGATTCTCACAAAAATAGAGTGTTTATTTTCTTGTTAGTTATTTGTTTTCAGAAAATATAAAAATACAAAAAGATTTGCTCTTAGAGTCTCCTAGTTTGAACTGATAAGTTGTTATTTTTGCATGATAATATAAAATATTGGTTTATCTTTAATGTGGAAAAGAACTAATGTTTTTTCGAGTTACTTGCTTGTGTTTCTAAACAGATGATGCATTTATCAAAATGAAGTGCATAATTCAAGTAAAGTAGATTTTAAGAGTGGAGTGCAGAATGTGTGCAGATGCATGGTAAGATCCTTCTACTACATTGCAAAAGGAGATATAGAGGAATTTGGAGATAAGTGTTTAACTAGAGAATGCTAGTTCTCTAATCTACAATGAATGAAAGTTTTGGAGATTGGAAGCATTAGCTAAGGGGGAGTCTATTAATGTCAGAATCTGTGTGTAGCTGAAGCTATCCAAAGACCAAAAGATCATAAGATGTTTGAAAACAAAATTACACTATGAAGCTATTATCAAGGGGGAGTCTCTTGGTGCATATTTTTGACAACAGCTTAATAGTTTAATAGTTTAGTCTTTGGATATTTTGTATTGGGCTTAGCATTTATGTTTAGCTTGTTTAGAGTTGTAATGGGCTCGGAGAATGGCCTAGCCCAGTCCAAAGCCTAGTATGCAGACCTGTAGTATATATAGATGTTGTGTTGTTAGGTCCTATAAGTGTGAGACTGGGGCATCAAATATACGCAATGGTCTATGGTAGTTAACTGGGATTAACTGGGTTAGTTTGTATTAGGATTGACCTTTATAGGTCATTTGGGCATGCCATAGGCCATGTGGGCTAGGCAAGCCATAGGTAATCCCATGAGGGGCATGCCTTTATCCTAGGTATATAAGCTAAGCTTATGGTATTTATAGGGTTAGACTTTTGGGATTTCTCTAGAGAACCTCCATCTTGTACCAGACGGTTTTGCTTGTTAATGTAATAGAATCGTGTGCAAGGTGTTAAAGTTGATTCTTATTGTTCTTCATCATTTCGGTTTTCTCGAATATCATCAAGTTTGGATTCCGCCCATCCTTGGTGATTGCGTGATATCGTTGTTAGATCCGGATTATCAGGATTTACAATTGGTATCAGAGCCAGTTGAACCTATTATCAAGGCTCAGATCTGATATCACACTGATTCTGTTCGGTTTCTGCTGAAAAACAAGCATTTCGGATCAACATTCAAGGATTTCGGATCTTCTGTTTGCATTTCAAACAGATTTCGGATCATTCTGCTGCATTTCAGTAAATCCTTTGCATTTCGAATAGAATTCGGATCAGTTGTTTGAATTTCGGATACATTTCGGATTGATTTCAGATTAATCTGTTGAATTTCGGATAAAAATCTTGAATTTCGGGTAGGTTTCGGATAAATCTTCAAGGATTTCGGAAAATCGTCAAAGATTTCGGATAATCTTCAAGGATTTCGGATCATATTCTTCCATCTCGGATTGATTTCGGATCATACTGAATCACAACCATCTCGGATTGATTTCGGATCATACTAAATCTCGGATCATAGGTGTTCATCTCGGATTGCATTTCGGATTGCATCTCGAATTTGGGAAGCATCTCGGATTGAAACAGTGCATCTCGGATACCATCTCGGATTAGCATCTCGGATCACTGTTTCAAGATTCCATCTCGGATTAACAATCCGAGTTAATGTTTCGAATTCGATATTGTTCCAAAGTGAACCCACAAAGGTGGAAAGTTAGCCAGCTGACGTAACCGGAGTTAAATGTTTTCGCACATAGAACTTGATCCATAGACAATCTTGACAAAACTGGTTGCATGGTTAGATTCATGTGATTTTTAGGACAAAAAACGGCACGAAAATTCCTAAAATCACCATCGGCCATTTGTTGATACAGTTTTGTGTCTGTCGCTTGTTCTTAGTTACATTTGTAATTGTACGGTCTTTGCTCAAGTGTCTGTATAAGTTTGGTCATGTCGACCAAATCAAGATATCCTTCTATCTTGGTTTCGTATGACATCTTAGTTAGTCTGTGTTAAACGGGCGCATGTGTGCATACCGTTGAGTCTTGTGTACGTCATGTCTGTGACACGTTCTCCAAAGTAAGCATTCTATGTGAGTTAGAATGCTCCATACGAGCAAGGTGTTGCTCGTACGAGCCACATGCTCTGTACGAGCCACATGCTCCGTACGAAGGAATCATTGTAAACAAGTTAGTTTACATGGTTTGTATGAACCATTCGCTTCGTACAAACCCATTGCTTCGTACAAGCCTCTTTGGAGCAGTGCTTCATGGGTAATAGAATGTTCCGTATGTCTGGTAACGTGCTTCGTACGAATGACCAGCATGGACACTATATAAGCAGACATGCACCTCTCAGTCAGGGTTCTGTTGGTTGTTCAACTTGTTGGTGAGCTGAGCAGTTAGCATCTCTGGAGCAGACGAAGACACAAGAACACAGGCAGTTTGGTGAGTCGTATGAGCATTGTTTGTATATGTTTGTACTTGTTCTCATCTCTTAATCAAGATAGTGAATCTTTGGTTACCTCGTGTTCTTACTTTGCTTTGGTTTGCATGCATTCTTGGATTCCGCACTCGTATGTGTGTTGCATGAACAAGGAATAGGTTTAACTTGATCCTCAGGTGGACCTACAAGTGGTATAAGAGCTTTGGCTCTCTTCCTTGTTCAAAACCAAGCTTAGTGTTGTGTTTTAGCTAGTTTGAAGGTTTCTTGAAGTGTTCTTGAATTCCCTGCAGAAAACTTAAGTTTTGAATAGATAACTACCTTAAAACTTGGTTAAAATCTGTTATATCCATAAAGTTTTCATTAAATTTTTCTTTTGTTCAAGTTGAACACATTTGTAGAAGAAATTCACCAGAATAGTGTTGTAGGGTTGAAAAATTTTCTGACATTTGGACTTGGACTGTTATGACTGTAAAAGCTGATGGAATGTTTGTTTTCTTACCTAAAATTGGGTAAGACAACAGGCTACTTTCGTAAACCAGTCTGTACAAGAAAAGGAAAGTTTTCACCAAACCAACCCTGCAAAAGATTCATATGAAAAACACTGAGAAAAACAGACTGTGCGAATAACCATTCGTACGAAGAACCAAGCTGATCGTGCGAAAGAAACTCATCTGCAAAAACAAGTTGGTTCGCACGAAGGAGCTCATCTGAACGAAGTAAGTTGCTCGTACGAAGAACACTTATCCGTACGGAGCAAGTTGCTCGTACGAAGAACACTTATCCGTACGAAACATTAGTTCGTACGAATAATCTTCGGTGTTGTTTGTTTTCGTATTTCATATTTTCAAAGTTGTGTGCTTTTCAAATATTTTCAAAATTGTGAATTTTTAAGAGGGAACTGTTATTTTCAAACTTTAAACCTTTCAATTTTTCATAATCAAGAAATTATAATGAGTTCTAATCCGTGGGATTGGAGTAGTTCAAGCTCAAATCAGGAGTCTTCGCAAAGCTCTGCAACATCATGGGTTAAGTCTTTGATGCCTCAACATACAACTATGATCTCTGCAAATCAGTGGGCATGTGTTGCGAATCAGAATCAAAGCATCCAAACTCTGTTAATGAGCGAAAGTGAAACAGAGAGTAATAACCGTCCGCCGAAGCTAAACCACATGAACGATTATCCTTCGTGGAAAAGTCTTTTTTATACATATGTTCTTGGAAATAACACATAATTGTTGACGTGTTTTACTACACCCTATAAAGAATCACTTGAAGAAGCCGGGTCAAATCTAACCTCCTTAGCCAATCTAGACGAGAGTGACAAGAAGGTAAATGATCTAGAGAAGAAGGCGTTTGCTATCCTCACACAAGCTCTTCATAAAGACATTTATCATCAGTTTGTGTACTGTACAACCATGAAAAATCTGTGGGATACTTTGGAAGCAAGAGGAGAAGGTAATGTGCTACCATGAAAATTCAGCATGATTTACTCAAGAAGGAGTTTGAAGGTTTCATGTTTATGGAAAATGAAACGTTGAATGATATGACCACACGGTTTTATCATCTGCTCAGCGAGATGTACTCTTACAAAGTGTTAGCAGCACCACAAGAAATTGTGATGCGATTTGCTGATGCTTTACCACCTAAATGGGGTCAATTTATTGACTTATTAAAACATACAAGTGTTTTGGACTCAATTAGTATTTATGAATTTGTGCAGAAACTGGAGAACAAGAATGAAGAAGAACTCCGGAAGGCACAACGAGTCACCGTTCCACAAAACCCTGAGATGTACTTCGGAGGTATTAATGCAGGTACAAACTCAAGCCAGCAACCGAAGCTGCAAACCGCGTTTGTGTCAAACGTGAACCCCTTCTTACCACAACCTGTTCATTCAAGTCAGTCTGCGGGCTCAAGTACTCAAGCTTATGGACAAGCATTTGATCTGAAAGCCTTCCTTCCACAACCAAGAGATTTAGCACATCAAGCTCCACAGCAAGCTCGTCAACAAGCTTTCTTTGGAAACAATTGTCAATATGAAAATCCCAACACTGTCAAACTTGACACGTCCAATCTCTCTAAAGTCAACGTAGAAGTTGCACAAGAACATATGGAACTTCTCAACACAATTGTCAGTGCTTATTGTGGTTTAGTTGCAGGTCAAATAGGAAACATCAATTTGACAAACGAAGACTACCAACATATTGACCGATATGAGATGGAGCTGATGGATATCAAGTGGGCATTTGTAAGTGCTGTGAGAAGAGCGAAGGATTACATGCGAAGAACAGGAAGGACCAATTTGGAAAGCAAGAAAGATACAAAATACGGCTTTGATAAAACTGCCCTAACTTGCTTCAACTGTGGAGAAAGAGGTCACTTCAAACGGGAATGCACAAGACCCAGCAAGGAAGGAAATCACAACCCCTTTCGAAATCAGTCTCAACCACCAAACACAGCTCAGTTCAACAATGAGAGAAGAATGGTAGGTGTTGGCAAATCTAACAATACCAATCAATCAAGACCTTCAAACACTCATAGAGCTTTGGTAGTTCAATCTGGTGAAGGATGCGATTGGTCAGTACAGTTGGGAACTGAGAACAACGAAAGAACTCCATGTTATGCAAAGATCGTCGATCAAATCGAACATGTTCACAGCATCAATACTCCAGATAGTGATGATACTTCTGTGTATTTTGGTAGTTCTGATGAAGAGTGTTCAAGTTCAGGTGGTTATGGATCTGATTTTGATATCAGAAACGAGAGCAATGCTGAGGTTAGCAAGTTGCTTAGTGAAGCTGAGATGATGAAGTGTGAAAAGGTGGGTATGATGAAGAATGCAAAAGCTGCAGTGAAGGAGACAGAGACACTCTTTATAGATGATGCAGCCTTCCCTCATCACACTGCCTTCATGGAAAATGTTGCAGGTTCTACAAGTCTGGTAAATTCTTACCCCCTATAGTTTGCAATGACTGTGTTGAATTAAAAATAAAGTATGAAACCATCAACAGTCATAATCAAAATTTAGTTCTTGAACTATCAAAGTGCAAAGAGGCAAATTTGGCTCTAACCGGAAATGAAAAGGAATTCAAATCTGTAATAGAAACCCTTAAGAAAAGTGTTTCTGAATTGACAAAAACAGTTTTGAATAAGCAGACAGGAATTAAAAATTATATTAATCTCCTGGAAGAAACTAAGAAAGAATTAGCCATCGCCAAATGCGAATATGATTTGATCAAGCTCAAATTGGAGAGTTATTCTAACTCCCGCTATGTGCTTGATCATATCATTGATGTTCAAAAACTAAAGGGAGATGTTCAATGCATAGGGTATAAGTCGTGTTCACCACCGATGAAGCACAACTACACCAAAATGCCTGATGAAGAGGAGATGCCTCGTTTTGAACCCTCAGTACCTCTGAATCCTAAAGAATTTGCAGCAGGATTAGGGTTCAAATAGACAATTCCTCTCAAGAACCAAGCAAGCCAGAAAATTCATCGTCTGATGTTGTTCAAAATCCATCTGATGAAGAGGAACATGATACATCAGATGATCAATCAAGAAAAGATGATCAGGATCAGCCTCTTAATGAAAGGAAAAGAGTAAAACTTTCTGCTACTCCTAGTACTCAATATGTTGAGATCCAAGAGACCGTTCCTAAGAAATATGTCAAGATAGAAGTGTGACAGATGAAGCAGATAATGTGTTGTATACGTTGTATACATTGGTTAGAGATAAGAAAATCTATTCGAACAAAGATTTTCCAATTAAAAAAGTAAATCCAATCTCTACAGATCACGTGTTTGAAAAATCAACAACCAAAGTTTTAGAGAAAAAAGCCAACCAAATCACAACCATTATCCGCTTCAATAGATAAATAGTGGAAGCGAGTTGAAAAGCCTGCAGTTTCTAAACCAAAGGTTGAAGAAAAAAGCTCTCGCTACAAGAAAAAGGTTAAGAATGTTAAATTTGTGAGTTCAAAAGGTACCGATAAAATCGAAACTTTTCAAGGAAAATCTAATGTAGATTTTGTAAAGAAAGTTAAGATTTTGAAAAGAAATAGTCAAAATAATTATACCCAACACACGGATGGATGTAAGGAAAATGAACCCAGTACCTCAAGACCCACAAGTTCAACATCAAGCCGTGAAACAAGATCTCCTAATTTTGTTGAAAGGAGAACATGTTTCAAATGTGGAGAATTTGGCCACATTATAAAAGATTGTAAAAATCCAGCCGAACCAAGATTTATGAAAAGAACCCCTCACAAACCAACTTGAAAACGTAGATCTGTTTCTCCAACACAAGATAAACAAATTATTAAAGATCAAAAGGAGAAACAAAAACGTAAACAAGTAAAAGCAATTGAAAAAGCTTTAAAAACGGATTCTTCAGAAAATAATCCAAGATCTTCAAAGTTAATTAAACCATAAACTATTAAAACTGTAAATAATAGTCAATCTGGTAATAATCAACGATCTTGGAAACAGAAGACCGGTAGTGGTTCAAGAGGAGGAACTCAGTTTGACAATCATCAAGAAAAGAGATCACATTTCTTAATGATAAGGGACGACCCAAGACCACTAAGGCTTGGGTCCCCATCTTAAACTAATCTTATTTGTGAAATGTGCATGGTGTTCCAGGAGGAACTGTAAGCAGTCATTGGATTGTTGACAGTGGAGAATCAAGGCACATGACAGGCGACTTGCGGCTCCTGTATGATGTAAAAAAAATTAGGGGTGGTTATGTTGCCTTTGCTGGAGATAAAGGTGGATACATCACTAGAGAAGGAATGGTCTCCAATGGTGTTGTGAGCTTTGACAAGATCAATTATGTGCGGCAAATTGATCACAATCTTCTTAGCGTTTCTCAAATCTGTGACAAGAAGTTCAAGGTACATTTTGATGATGCTGGATGTTATGTGCTGAATCCTGGAATCAAGATCCCCAAGGAATGTATTCTCCTATCGGCTCCAAGAATTAACGACTTGTATATTCTTGATATGAGCTAAGCTATTACAACATATGCACAAGTCACATGTTTTGTCTCCAAAGCCACCGAGAAGGAATCAATCTCTTGGCACAGACGAATGGGACACATTCACCTGAGAAAAATGAACTATTTGGTGAAGAACAATCTAGTGAATGGTATACCAGTCATGAATTTTCATCTTCAAGACGTCTGTGTATCTAGAAGGGAAAGCAAGCAAGAAAATCCCATCCCGTGAAGAAGATTAACACTGTGAATATGCCACTGGAACATCTTCATATGGACCTCTTTGGACCTATGAAACACAAGACAACCTTTGGTGATTCTTATTGTCTGGTAGTTACTGATGACTATTCCCGATTTTCATGGGTAAACATGTTGGCACACAAGAGTGAAGTTCCTAATATCCTCAAGAATCTCCTGACTCTGCTAGAAAATTTGTACATTCTAAAGGTAAGGAGAATAAAAAACGATAATGGCACCGAATTCAAGAATCAAGTTATGGATGGGTACTGTTCTTCAAAGGGCATTTTGCATGAGTACAGTTCTCGCTACACTCCACAACAAAATGGTGTCGCTGAGAGGAAGAATAGAACTCTAATTGAAACAGCAAGAACCATGTTGGTAGAATCAGAACTTCCTGTTCAATTTTGGGGAGAAGCTGTTGCTACTGCATGTTACACGATGAATAGAGTTCTAACGGTGAAGATACATGGGAAGACATGTTTTGAGTTGCTACATAAAAGGAAATCGGATGTTTCTTTCTTAGAACCTTTTGGAGCTCCATGCACTATGATCGACCCACATGGAAAGTTTGGTCCGAAGGCTATCGAAGGTTTCTTTCTTGGATATGCTACTCCAAATTTCAGGGTGTGGAATTTATCTTCGAAGAAGATTGAAGAATGGGGTGAAGTCAAGGTTCAGAGATATACAGAAGCAGTTAGAGCTCCGGGTGCTCCTTGGATGTTCGACTACGATGGGCTTTTCGACTCCTTTAATCTGCCAACTTTTAATTATGCATCAGCTGCTACTCAAATGCTACTGGAAAGTGATACAGCAGTTGACTTGTCATTAGTTCGGCCAATTATTGTTAACCCTCAAGTGTCGACTTCGGTTAACAATGTTGTTCAAAATGAGGAATTCGAAGATGCTGTGGATTATAATGTTTCATCTGAAGATGATGAGTTTCATGATGCAAATGAAGCTACCTCAGGTGCGGTTCCTGGAATTTCGGATGTTACATCAAATATTCAACCTCAAGGGATGACTGAAGGTCATGCATCTACATCCTCATCAAATCCAGCAATCTTCATGGGTAATCTGGTGGTCAGAATGATTGGTATTTTGCCTGCTAAATATCAACAATTTGGGTATCAACTCTCGAGTTCCTGATGTTCCAGAGACTCGAATTCATAATACCCATCCTCAGCTGAATATTATTGGAGTGTCCAGAGTGGTGTGCAGACTCGTAATCCGCTTCGAAATAACCAGAATGCTGGATTGTATTCAGAAATCAGGGAATCTGGTGGTCAGAATGATTGGTATTTTGCCTGCTATGTGTGCCAAGTTGAACCAAAATCTTGGAAGGAGGCAATGAGAGAAGACTCTTGGGTTGAAGCCATGCAGGAAGAACTTCAACAATTTCAGAAGTCAGGCATCTGGAAATTGGTTGACCCGCCTGACAGCTATAAGAAGATTGGTACACGATGGGTGTACAAATGCAAGAAGGATCACCGAGGTGTTGTTGTGAGAAACAAAGCGCGATTGGTTGTTCAAGGTTTTAATCAGGTCGAAGGCATTGATTACAATGAAGTTTATGCACCAGTTGCACGACTTGAGGCGATAAGAATCTTTTTGGCTTATGCGTCCTACAAGAAGTTCACCGTTTATCAGATGGATGTGAAAAGTGCATTTCTTCATGGTGTGGTGGAAGAAGAAGTATGTGTGAGCAACCGCCAGGTTTTGAAGATCCAATCCATCCTGACAAGGTTTGGCTTCTCAACAAGGCGTTATATGGTCTTCATCAACCTCCGAGGGCTTGGTATGAAACGTTGTCTACCTATCTGTTGAAGAACGGTTTTCGACAAGGCTTGATCGAATGTACTCTCTTCATCAAGGAAAAGAACGAGGATTTGCTGCTAGTGCAAGTTTATGTTGATTACATTATCTTTGGGTCTACCAACAATCGAATGTGCAAAGAATTCGAACAGGTTATGCAGGAGAATTTCGAGATGAGCGCTATGGGAGAAATGACTTTCTTTTTAGGTTTACAGGTTCAGCAATCACAGGAAGGGATCTTTATCCATCAAACCAAGTACGTCGGAGATATTCTCAAGCAATTTTAGATGGACGACTCAAAGCCTTTGCGAACTCCATTAGCTCAAAATCATGGGATTACTCCAGACGGAATGGGTGAACATGTGGAACCATCTCTCTACTGTGCTATGATCGGATCTCTCATGTATCTTACTGCTTCAAGACCCGATATATTGTACCAAACATGTCTTCTGGCGCGCTATCAGTCTAGTCCGAAAGTTTCTCATTTGATGGCTGTGAAAAGGATCTTTCGTTATTTGAAGGGTCGCCCTGACACTGGTCTATGGTACCCTAAGGATGATAACTTTGATCTGACACCATTCAGTGATTCTGATCATGGCGCTACAAAATTGATGCAAAGTCAACAACAACGGGATGTCAGTTCTTAGGAAATCGCCTAGTCACATGGCAATGCAAGAAGCAGACTTGTGTAGCTACATCAACATGTGAGGCTGAGTATATTTCAGCTTCTAGTTGCTGCTCTCAGGTTCTATGGATTCAACAGCAGATGCACGACTACGGTTTTGAATTTATAACTACTCCTATTTTTGTTGATAACGAAGCTGCTTTACAGATCACTCGGAATCCTGTACAGCACTCCAAAACAAAACACATTGAGATTAAGTATCATTTCATATGAGATTGTTATGAAAGAAACTTATCAATGTTGTTAAAATCCACACTGATCACCAACGTGCCGACCTTTTTACCAAAGCCTTTGATAAATCACGTTTTGATTATCTACTTTTGGTCAATGGCATCAAGGTGAAACCCGAGTAACTAAACCATGGCTAATCATTTTTCTACATATTTTTCTAAAAATCTAAAACCACAAAAAGATTTTCTGTTTTATATTTTAGGGGGAGAAATTTTCAAGAAAATACAAAAATATGTCTTTTATTCATTTACCTTCTATATTTAAGGGGGAGAAAATTTTAGAAAAATACAAAAACAATAAAAAATAAAAAATGTGTTTCTTGGATAACTTGAAGATGATGAAATACACCGGTAAATCTGTCAGAAATGGTCAAAAGCATAGAAAGAAGACTGATAAGTAGCTTGTCTTATGATGTATCGGTAGGCTCACAATCAGACTAAAATGTGCAAGTTGATATAAACTTAACAGACAGAACGCCAGGTGGGAACATTCATTGGCATATGGTCTTGGTACCAAAATCTCGTTTGATAGAGTGCCGAGGTTCTGAGATATACGGTCTTTATGCTTGCTAATCATCTGGGTATCATGGTTCCATCTTTTGCTGAAAAATAACGGTGACGCAAGTCTAGAACTTCCATGATATCATACATACGTGTACATACTGCATACGACCATCAATAAGTGATAAAAATATCACATCCTCAAAATAAGTGATAAAATATCACAAGCTTTATGCGGGAGCTAAGTTCGTCTCTCTGTCGGTACGATGGTACTAACCTATTCACGGACTTTCTCCTGTGCCCTGCATGCATATGAAAATCAAGTTCCTCATCCATAAGTGATTTAATCACATAAAGCTTATTTTCAATCAAATAAGTGAGTATCTCACATCATATATACGTCAAAACAGATGATAAAGCAGTATACTCACCGGTAAGATTTTCTCTCATGCATATCTTGATACGGGAATGTGTCGTGATGTGGTTGAACGCCGGCTAGTAAGTATAATTCATACCTTAATCATATCTCCTAATCATGATTACATCTGATAAGTTTGAGCTTATGTGGACAACAATACCGATAATCATAGTTGAACACTTATCTATTTAATTTTGAAGTTTAAACCATATATCGTTTTTGACAAAGATTAAAAAGATGGTATGATTCTCTTAACTTGAAACTCGAAAAAGACTGTTCAATAGATAAATAGTTTATCTATAAATATTTGATTTTAAGCTTAGTTTACTTAGTTGCTTATAAATATTACTTTTGAAAGTTAGCCAAAATTGAAACTCGAAAGTTTTCTACCAAGATACGACAAAAACCATTTGTCTGATATCACAACTTCATAAAGTAATATTTTGCAACAAGTAACCATCAAAGAAAACCAAAATCTGAAATTCATACGAGTGTGTGTATCTCTTACGAATAAACCTAGTCAAGTGATTGACTTGGTGTCTTGTTTTTCTCAAATCAGCTGCTGGAATTTATACGAGTGTGTGTATCTCGTTCAGGGAATACATTCATACGAAAAATTGTAATAAGTTTTTCGTGTGTATTCCCTGATAAATTTGTGTTCTAATTATATTTGTCTATTGAGTACAGATTGAAACAAAGAGAACATAAACGAAAACCAACAACGAAGAAATATGACAAGTCAGAAGAGGAAACAAGAAAGATTTGAAGTTTCTTAGAAGCTCGAAGACCTGATGCTCTATCAGTGGATAGCAGATCTCCAGGGGAGTTTGTTGATACTCCAAGCAATTCAAGTGTGAAGAACAAAGTATGAAGACCAAAGACCGAAGACCAAAGACCAAGCAACATCTAAGGGGGAGTTTGTTGATACAGTTTTGTGTTTGTCGCTTGTTCTTAGTTACATTTGTAATTGTACGTTCTTTGCTCAAGTGTCTGTATAAGTTTGGTCATGTCGACCAAATCAAGATATCCTTCTATCTTGGTTTCGTACGACATCTTAGTTAGTCTGTGTTAAACGAGCGCATGTGTGCATACCGTTGAGTCTTGTGTACGTCATGTCTGTGACACGTTCTCCAAAGTAAGCATTCTATGCGAGTTAGAATGCTCCGTACGAGCAAGGTGTTGCTCGTACGAGCCACATGTTCCGTACGAGCCACATGCTCCGTACGAAGGAATCATTGTAAACAAGTTGGTTTACATGGTTCGTATGAACCATTCGCTTCGTACGAACCAATTGCTTCGTACAAGCCTCTTTGGAGCAGTGCTTCATGGGTAATAGAATGTTACGTATGTCTAGTACGTGCTTCGTACGAATGACCAGCATGGACACTATATAAGCAGACATGCACCTCTCAGTCAGGGTTCTGTTGGTTGTTCAACTTGTTGGTGAGCTGAGCAGTTAGCATCTCTGGAGCAAACGAAGACACAAGAACACAGGCAGTTTGTTGAGTCGTATGAGCACTGTTTGTATATGTTTGTACTTGTTCTCATCTCTTAATCAAGATAGTGAATCTTTGGTTACCTCATGTTCTTACTTTGCTTTGGTTTGCATGCATACTTGGATTCGGCACCCGTATATGTGTTGCATGAACAAGGAATAGGTTTAACTTGATCCTCAGGTGGACCTACAACATTATATATCATTGAATTCGTATCATCGAGACGAGTCTAACGGTACATTTTGGTAAAAGAACATTTTTCAGACATTTTTTATCGTGTTTACCGATACGGTTTCGATTATCAAAAGATGTTTACTGCTCAAGGTTAGCACTCGAACATAATGTTCAGCCCAGCTCAAAATCAAAACCTGAACTTGCTGGATCAAATGAAGGAAAAGCTGAATGAGTTTATTGGAAACTACAATGTTGATCAGGTTGTTAACTATGTGATGCGTTTGCTTGAACGTGGGAGGCGAAAAGAGGAAGTAGAAATGAGATGAATAGTTTTTTGAGTGATGACAAAGACTCCTTTGTATCTTGGTTGAGGGATCATTTACAATTAAACCGAGATCTCCAAGATCTATACGCTAAATCAACGGAGTCTAATCATGAAGAAGTGTCTGAACAGAAACCTCAAGCCCAGCAAGCAGCAATTAGCAGCCCAGCACTCCAAACTCTACCTTAAGCCCAAACTCACGCTGACAAACCAAGCTTGCACATTGACGCAGTCAACTACCTTTTGTGCACTAAACCTTGCAGGAATAGGGTTGCTCAACTCAGAGAACTTAATTCCAAAATGGCTGATGATTACAACAATGCAATGGCTCAATGCATCTGCCTTTGAGAAAGTAACAACTTACCCATAGAAAAGGTTGAAGCACAAAAGAAAGACATAGCTCAGCTCCACCTGGACATAAATCAATAGAAATGTTGGGTCCATGATTACAAAACCAGATTAGATTCAAAAACCATGGAATGCAACTTGGTAAGAGTTGAGCTGGGACTTCTTACTGGAAATATCAACAAAACAAAGTTAATATAAATAAGTTTGATACATCCAGCAAGCTCGTTTAAGACGTGTGCAATGTGCAGCTGGCATATAAGGAGAACAAAGGGAAGAGTTTGGGATTCAATCAGGGTACCCCACCGTATAATCACGACTACACAACAATGCCTAAAACCGACGAAGATATTGAGAAAGCACAGCATATGGTATACGACAAACCCAGTGATTATACGTCAGACACACGGAAACCATCTGGTGCTTTTGACTCTTCTAATGATTCAGCTTGAGTGTCTGGTCCTTCTCTGATAAACCAGGACTCTCCGACTTTATCAAAGCTGATGAAGAGAGAGCTGATGTGAATAAGACTCCAAGTGCGCAAACTGAACAATCTGAACCTTCTACTTCTGAAGAAAAGGTTCAGACAAGCTAAAAGAGGAGAAATGAGAAAATCAGAGATGAAGAAAGCAGAAGTCCAAACGTCAAGGACTATCACGCTCTCCAAAATCATAAAGGGGCAACAATAGCCCTCAAATGGCTAGTGTTGTGAAAAATGCTTTTGTTAAGCTAGTCGATAATGGCAAATGTGAAAAATATGCCTTTAACCGTGCTAACAAAGCTTTTGGAAAGGTTGGGGAGATTTCTGACTTGCAATCTAAATAAAACAAGAAGAATCAAAGAAATCTCCACAACAGAAGAAGGCCCTTGCAAACGACAAGTACAAACATCCAAATTCATCTTCGTCTGCAAGAAGTGTGCACAGAAATCAAGCACATAAGGGATTAGTTCATCCTTCAGGGTCTGCGGGAGCAAATCAAGCTGATCAGAATGCTTTATATGTGAAGAGACAAACGTGCTTCAATTGTGGCATTCCTGTTCACATTGCTCGAAACTACACACATAGTCCCCATGTTCCATATCATGTTCAAAATCAGAAGGTTACACCTAAGTATAACAATCATTCGAAGCCGATTAAGGTATCACCACCTAAGGCAATGAAGAATGTGAATCCCAAGGTTAAAACATCTGATGGGGATTGGAATGTTGCCAAAAACAAATGCAAGGCTGTTCAGAAACAAAAATATGTTTCTAAAACGACTAAACCTGAAACAGCCAAAGTTGTTCAATCAAAGGCAACAACTGCGTTTGTTAAAATGAACCAGATTTGGAAACCCAAATCAAAAGCGGTAGCACCATCACCAATCCTCGACACAAAAGGGGACTTGTGTCTGAAAGACGTGTCTTATTTTGATGCTTCAGGGAAACCTAGGACCACAATGGCCTGGGTCCCATTGTCTTACTAATCTCCTTATTTTTCAGGAACAACCAAGGAGGAGCTGTTGACAATCTCTGGAATGTTGATAGCGGTTGTTCCAGGGACATATCGGATAGTATATCACTGTTGCAAAAAGTTCAAAATTTTATTATGAGTGCGATGTTTCCTTTGGAGGAGATGAGGTAAGAAAAGATTAGCGAAAAAGGTACAAATTTAAATTTCATGCTTTAGTTTTGAAATTGATGAGTCTTTAATCTAATGACGGAATGGTTAAGAAAAAACTACAAAAATATTTCCCTTTTCTTTCGTTTAAAACTTTGTACATACGTTTTCTTTATTAGGTAAATTATGCATAAAGTAAGATGCACAAATTGAGGAGGGAAGAGGGCGATATATGTACATATGCATTGTTTGAGGGGGAGAAAATCAGGAAAATACAAAAACATTTGAAAATCAGAAAAATACAAAAGGTGTTTTTGCATTAAATGGAAAATGAAATGAATATTCGTGATAAAGGGTGTGACTGACACATGTAAGGTGTCGTAGCTCAAAAGACTAGGATCGAATGTGATATGTCGGTAGGCTTAATGCTCAAAGTGATTAAAAGATACTAAGTGATATAAACATAACGAATTATGTATCTTGTGGCTAACATACCATGCGCGTATGATTTCATGGTCTTAAATCCTGCCTTGATAGATATCCAACATCTAAAGTTTCGGGTCTTTATGCTGTTGAGTCATTCAGGGATATCTTGGCTGCCCTTCTGTTGCATCCAGATTATATGCAGACCTAGGCACAATCAGTATATCTTTAAAAGAGCCAAAATAGAAGGACCAAAACCTTAAAAAAAAAGAAAATCTCATCATGACAAAATTCCATGTGCTTAAAAAGTCAAACATACCATACAAGGTATTTGCCTAATCCTCGTCAGATATTATTGGTCACTCTGTTGTACGAAAGTACTGACCTGTTCACCAATAGTCTGACTAGGTAAAAGATAAAGGATGATCTCAGTATACTCACCTGCTACGATGATCGTGGGGCTATGCCATGGTATGGGACGCACGAGTATTATAGTATAATACTACCTTAAGAATATCACGAAGTTGACAAATGAAAGTTGAGCGTTAAAGTTTAAGTGGACAAACATATTGGCAATCACTTAGATCAGTCGGAATAAGTTCGCACAGAAAAGTGTTCCTTGGTCCGCCTGAAAACGATTTTGATCCAATTGCAATTGTATAGTTGTAACTACTGAGTAAGTTTCTTCGGTTTATTTGCGTTTCTATTTATTGGAACGATTTTGATCCCATTGCAATTGTATAGTTGTAACTACTGAGTACGTTTCTTCGTTTATTTGCTTTTCTATTTATATTCTGAAATTAAAAATAGAGAATTCAAAATTCCAAAAATAGAGTGCTTTATTTGTTTTATTAAAAATTACTAACCGTTCTTGAAGATTTGACTAATCATCAAAAGATGAAAGAAATTTGAATTTTGATCCGAGTACAAGTACTTGGATGTACCAAGTGCTCATGCGGTACTCTCCCTGTTGCATAAGAATGTTTGCTTATAAATTTATGAGAATTGTGCAGATCTTGATTTAGATCAAGAAAAAGGGGTTGCTGAAATTGAGATGCTGTTAGTTGCCGACAAAGCATGAATCATCACAACAGAAAAGTGTTCCTTAGTCAGAAGAACTAGATACCAGTCATCATCTGACAATGATAGTACATTTGAAGAAGTACTTGTGAACCTGCTTTCTTGAAAGAGAAAGATTGAAGAAGAAAAGAGCTGCTGAGATTCCTCCTCTCGCATTCTTTTTGACAAAGAGGTTTCAAGCAAAGCTGATCAAGATCCTGATATGAAACTAACCACAAGAGCAGAAGAAAGAGATCAGGTGCTGAGAGTTCGTCGAAGTATGAGGTCCTAGAAGTTTGAGACTGACTTCCACAACACTTACAGCACAACGTCAACCATAGACTCTGTTGAAGACATTACTGAATTTATGCTATGAAGACAATTTGATGCATCCGTCTAGGGGGAGATTATTAGGTCCTATAAGTGTGAGACTAACGCATCAAATATACACAATGGTCTATGGTAGTAAACTGGATTAACTGGGTTAGTTTGTATTAGGTTTGGACCTTTATAGGTCATTTTGGCATGCCATAGGCCATGTGCGCCAGGCAAGCCCATAGGCAAGCCCATGAGGGGCATGCCTTTATCCTAGGTATATAAGCTAAGCTTATGTCATTTCTAGGGTTAGACTTTTGGGATTTCTCTAGAGAGCCTCCATCTTTTACTAGACGGTTTTGCTTGTTCAAGTAATAGAATCGTGTGCAAGGTGTTAAAGTTGATTCTTATTGTTCTTCATCCTTTCAGTTTTCTCGAATATCATCAAGTTTGGATTCCGCCCATCCTTGGTGATTGTGTGATATCATTGTCAGATCCGGATTATCAGGATTTACATGTGTATTAGGGTTTTGGGGCATTGAAGAAAAAGAGTGGCAAAGAGAGAAAGGTAGAGATAGGTGTGAGAAATCTACGAAGAGTGGCTGAGAGATTTCTTGTGAGTCTTGAATTGATAGTAAACATTCATGTTGGATAATCAATAGAAGATGAGTTGAAAGTGATTGTTTGTGTTCTTCATATTACTCACATTTTATGTGATAATCTGATCTAGAGGATTCCGCACTCTAGATTGGATAGACGATTCTATGAAGATCCATACGAATTAGGGGACCTATAGTTTTTACACAGAGGAGGAGGTAGTGACTCCTGAGTTTCTGATAGGTTTTGGGGTGCTTATGTGACTCCGAGGGAGTTGAGTTTGGGTAGTGCTGAGTTAGCTAGTTTTTGGGCCACCATCGTTGATTGCCCGTTCGCTAGTACGAACCTGATTACGTCAATTAAGGACCGTGTATTGAGATATGTGTTGAAGGTATTTTCTACCACTCTGGTTGGTAGGAAATCAGGTGAGATTAATGCCAATTGGACAGACCTGTTCATTCTGATGTGTTTGATGGAGGGTCGAAATATTAATATGGCGAGTGTTTTGGCATGGTCTTTTAATCGTGCACGTAGAGGGGGTGATAGAGTTGCTTTGGACATGGGTCTGTACATTACTTGGCTGGTGGAGAACTTAAGGGTGTTTGAGAAGTACATTGACCGCTCTGGTTACTTGGGATGGGGTTAGACGGGACCTCATGGTCATCCAGCTCATAATGTTATGCATGGTATTTACCTGACTCGTAGGCAGAGACCTTGTTAGAGGCAGGATATACCGGCACCACAGTACCCCCGACGTCAGCCACCACCAGATCTGCTTACTTTAGAGACGCTTTACAATTAGATGGATCAGGGTTTTGGGATGATACACACTAGACATGACCGCCAGGATGATGCATTGAGGCATATTATGACTCGTATGAGCATAGGAGTTCCGGATTTCTTTCAGCCATATGTAGATCCTAGTAAGTTTTCGATGCCAGGTAAGTTTGGTTTGAGTGGTGCGGATGGTTCGAGTCAGCCTGTTGGTTATGGATCTTGTTCGTGTAACGCCCCAAATAACAAAATTTGAAATTTATAGAATGTTTTTCTTGCTTTACTTTACTAGATGAAATAACTAAGTTATGTAACTTAGTTATTAACATAAAGGTTGGATGGTTGGAAATAGGAGTATTGGGTTTAAGTAACCAAAAACCCAATAAGACGGACTAAAAGTGGCATGTGGGTCAAACTTTTTAAAAATTCAGCTTTTTATGTAGGGGGATATGTATATGTCGACATATACATATGAACATGTAGAAGAAAATGGGGTTTTCCCACAGCGCTCTAAATCAAGGCAATTGAAGAGGGATTTGACGCTAAATCAATACATGAATGAAGAATCCTTACCATCTCATCCTAATGAACATGTGGTAAGTTATAAATTTTGATTTGGTGATTTTTCAATAAGTGGGTTATCATTAAACCACGAAGTAGAATGGAATTAAGTATGAGAAAGTGTTAATATTACCATATAGGTCTTGAATTATGAACGATTTTGAGTAGCTTGATGATTGTAAGTGAATGCCTTTTTGGGATGATGAAGATGGCGACATGGGTGTGTTGCCCATGTCCAAATCCTTGTACAAATTTAATAAATTAGCTAGTGTGTAATTAATAATTGTTAGTTAGATTGAAGAATATTATGAAATTTATGTGATGTTTAGTTGTGTTTGATGAATGAAAACAAGAAATAGGTAATCAAGAATGAATGGGTTGCACATCATGCTTAGATAGTAGTAAACACACAAGGTGTTTGATAAAATGTCTAAATGACAATGATATGTGAAATTTGCATACAACTAATAGGTAAATATATATAATATATATATAATATATATATATATATATATATATATATATATATATATATATATATATATATATATATATATATTGTCATTAAGATGTATTAATTAGAAAAATTTACATGAGGAAGGTGTGTTTGAATTAATCCATTTGAAGGTTTTTGTTTGAAGTTCAAGATTTATAGAAGTATGCATTAGTGGCTTGCATTACATGCTTGAATGGTGGTGCACTCTATGCGTCGGACTAATTGCTTAATGGTAATTTAGGAATGGATGTGTGATAGAGTATAGCTTGCGAACATACTAGTAAATGATGATGTTGAAATTATTTAAATTGCCAACCTTGAATGTGGTTGTCATCGAAGGATAACAAAGATGTTAGTACGTGTTGAATTGACTATACATGTATATGTATGTAATTAGCTGATCATGTGTTTGTATGTGCATCCTACACCATGTTTATGGAATGAAAATGGTACCAATAGTATGGTCGACTGTACATGTTTATATGTTGAGAGTTGGTAAGTAGGACAATTGACTTTCTGAAAGTCAACTACGCATAAGAAGCATGGTTAGACTGTTGTCGTAGTTGTAAGATTTTAGAAAGTCATATGGTGTGTGTTATATCTATATGTGTTATGAATGATGACATAATGAATTATATAAGTTTGAATAGATGTGATTTTGGGTACATGCTTTGTGCTTGTTAGAAATGACTAATGAAAGTCAAATGTGAGTTATGCATTTGATATGATCGTTAATGTGTACAATCATGTATGCTAACAAGAATGTGATTGCGATGACATGAGAGTATAGGGATCATATCAAGATGGATGGAAGCATGGAGGCTAACGCGGTCAAAACAAGCCAAGGTAACGGATACAAATACGGATACTAAGGTTAGTAATTTCTGGAATCACTCTTTAATATTTAAAGGGAATTGTTATATGTTAATTGTTGAGAGGCATGTAGGAATGTAAAATCAATAGAAGTACTAAGATAAGTTTAATGGTATTGGTTGATAGGGATCAACTAATCCAGAAGTTTTACGATAAAAACCAAACGGGTCAAATCCAAAAAGTAAGATTTATCGCTTAAGTGACAGATTTAAATCATGTTTTGGGCTTATGTAGATGTTGAATTGATTGTAAAATGGGATTATGGTAGTGTAAGGAGAAACGGGACCTCGTTTAGATGTTACAAACACAAAAACAACAACACCTGACCGTAAGCTATGGCAGCTGGCTGTAGCTTACGGCATATGATTTATGTTTGGAAGAAGGTGGCAGCCGTAAGCTACGACAGGCAGGCCGTAGCTTACGGTTGCCAATTTCCTAATCATTTTTGTTTCTTGCATTTGACCGATTTTGCTTCCGTCCCAGTACCCGAAAGATGTTTTTAAGGTAATCAAGTGATGTTAGACTTGTAAACTAAAGTACCTGAGAAAGGACGGGTCTTGATATATGCATAACTTCGTGGTTTCATACGTGGGTGCCATATACCTAATTATGTAATTGTATGATTCAAACTCGGATTGAGCGGATGTGTTATCGGCATGAAAGAATCAACTTATTTACATGTGCGATTATTGATGAATAGTGAGTAGATGATTTAAGTACGGTAATTGAATGTGAACTAGCGAATGTGACTTGCATGTATGTATTTAGGTATAGAGTCGTAGTGGGTACATGTCATGCGTATCTATAGGTGAGACGTTTGTATGCGATAGGTATGTATGTATATGGATGCATGCAAGTATAAACAAGGGTTGTAACATATTGAATGTAGAGCAGTGGTATGTGCTTATGCGAAGTTAGAGGTCTGCAATAGGTTGAGATTATGTCTTACTAACCGTATCACTAATGAGAATGAAACATGAATGCAGGTATGTAAGTGTTGGGCTTTCGAAGGTGCGAAGTCCGATGTAAAGAACAATTTTAGAAGGATATAATTATGGAGTGGTAAACATAGTTAAATCGCTATGTAGTTTAATGAGTATTTATATATATTCATTTAATTATGTATGATGTCTGTAACATTTGTATAAATCGGGTCTCCAAAACCCGCTCCGTTTTGTAATCAAATACCAAGTTACGAAATTTCATTAAGTATTTATGAGTATTTTGAGTTTAAACGTTACATAATTAATATATAAACTAAACTATAAAAATTATATTTGATAAAAAGTCAAAATAAAATAAATAAAAAATAGTTGGAGCTGACCGGACTCGAACCCGGGTCAACTGCCTCCAACGATTTAACTTCCCGTCTCCAAACCACTCCGCCACCAGTTGTTTTCTGTTGGTATTATGAAAACAATTAAATTTTATACGCAAACTCGGTTTAACGGTTATTGATATCTGAATAACGGAAAATCGGTAAGCCAAATCGTCAAATCAGTTTTCGTTCGTTTAGTTAACTTATAACCGACGCATATCGGTTTCTAATTAAAGTTCAGATTTAATGAACTTCGAATTTTGGGTTTTGAAACCGAAAGACATTCAAGTTTCAAATAATTCTGTTTCCAATCATTTATACGATTCAGAACTGTCTCAAATACACTCCAATTCCTTTTCGTCACGTTTTCAAGTCTTTTGAGCTCAAGAAAACTGTCGCCGGAATTTTCTGAAATTCTCGCCGGAAAACCGTGTACAACATAAATCAGTAAGAATTTCCTCTCTTGCTGTTTCAATCTATTGTTGGGACCCTACTAACATTATTCCGTCACTCAAAGTCAGTCATAGAAGACTTTGCTGGATTTCTGGTTTCGCCGGAGAAATTCTGGGATTTGCCGGAACCACGCTAGTTGACGGTAAACACATTCAATCGTGCTAATAATTCATGTACTCTGGTTCAATTTCAAATCTAATTCTTTAATTCTGTTGATTAGCCCTCTCAGCCGAAGTTTCAAAAACGGAGTTGCCTGTTCTCGCCGGACTTCCTGAAGAAGACGACCTGTCCGGTATTTCTTGTCCCCAAACTGTTCGGTTTGTTCATTCAAACTAGTAGGCATGATATTTAAGTAGTAGAGCCATGAATCAGTTGTCTGAGTAAAAACCAGTAATCATAACGAAGAAGACGAATCTAAAAACGGGATAAGAATAATTAAAACTCGGATAATTAACGGGTTAGACACACAGTCCAGCGGTGGACTGTGTGCAAAGTTTATATACGAGTCCCGAGTTCGATCCTTACTACACACACACTGCGTAATAACATTCCCTTTTTATTCATAAAACTAACCGGGTTAGATTGAGTAGTTGTTAAGTATAATATAATTCAAGAATATAACCGGGTTAGACACACAGTCCAGCGGTGGACTGTGTGCAACACAAACTGCACGTCACGCGATCGAGTCCCGTCCCAAACACCGGTTCAATGAGAATAAAACGTTTTGTAAAATAAAGGAATTTTCGGTAAATTCGAATAAGTGTATTAATATAATTAAAACTAGATTTCTAACGGGTTAGTCATGTAGCTCAGTTGGTAGAGCTACGTGCGCGTGAACGGAAGGTCACAGGTTCGAATCCCGCTCGGCGCAAGAATTACCGCTGACCGAACCGGTCAACGGTCAACGGTCAACGGTCAAACAGTAAAAAAAAATATTATTTTTTTTTTAAAATAATTATTGGTTTTATTTAAATTAAAAATCAATTAAAAATACTTAAAAATAACATTTTTAAGGATGGAAAATAGCCATAAACTCACAAAAATATATCCAAAAATTCCATTAAAAAATCTTTAATAAAATCCATCCATTTAATATATTTTTCCTATTATTATTTAGGTCAGTGATTCCTCGTTAACTCGTTTCATCTAAATCGTGCGCATCTCACCAATTCAAATCCAACGCACCCAATGTGAGTGAACCCTTCAAATTCCCCGTTTTAATCACATTATTGGGGTGTATCATGTGTCTTATTCATTTACTTATTATAACTAAGTTATTGTGCATATATCATATCATGACATGTGTGTTAGTTATTGCTGCTCAGTAGTTAGAATTGTTTGCAAGTTATTATTTCAGTACATGCAATTGCTGAGGCCGTAGCTCCCCATTCCTCGAGGTTGAGTTTGATCCCCATTTTATTATGCGGTTGATCAGGGCGTGCCCGCACGATCGGCTCCGTTTGATTGAGCCTTGATCGGTTATTTACATTTCAAGTTCATGCAATACGCTCGGCTCCGTTTGATTGAGCCTTGAGCACACAGTTCAATTTACATTTTCAGTTCATGCAATACGATCGGCTCCGTTTGATTGAGCCTTGATCTCACAGTTCATTTATGTTAATTATCATATGATGTTGGTATGATCATGTATGTTATCAATTGTTAATGTATGTTATAATTGTAACCGATGTTGCCATTGCTTGATTTCATACATATGCTCTTTTATGATTATGCACAATATTTTATTGATAAACTAACCAGAAAATCATTATTAAATGTTTATCTATAAGGTTCACTCGCCAACTTATGTTGACCCAAAAACCCCCCCATTTTTACACATGATACAGGTGAACCAGCAGCAGCTAGGAACACGTAGGGCCTGGATTAGAAGAAATAAAACGATTTAGTGTTTGGATTATTATGTTTGGTTATTTTCCTTTGTAATGAATGAACATGTTTGAAGGTTTGAGAAATGTAACTTTGACTTCATTTAATTATGAAACATAATAGTAAATGTCATGTGCTTTGGTGATAACCCAATTATGCCCCGACTCTTATTTCCGCTGCGGGTCGGGGGTGTGACAGATTGGTATCAGAGCCATGACTATAGGGATATAGGATAGGTTATTAGATCCTTAGAGCCTATACTATAGTCGATTAGAAACTTATAGGAATTTTGTGTGTTATATGCCAAATTTCATGATGTTTATATGTTTATGTTAAAATGTTACATTTGATATTGTTCAAGCATGTTCATAAGTATGTATTATCAAATAATGCTCATCATGAAATCGTATGATCATAACATATCACATCCATGCAAGCACACACCACATCATGATTGATTCTACAACGATTTTCGTGTTTTCAAATCTCATCAAAGTGAGTTCTCATGACGGGCATGTAGTAACTGGAAGGGTACTAGTACCGGTAGTCGGAACGTCCTGTCTAGGCTGGCATTCGTATAAATCCAAAATAAAGGACCAGTTTGCCTACCTGGGGACCAACGATGAGAGTACGAAATACCTATTAGGCCAAAGCATGCTATACCAAACGTCGTGAGAGCTAATCCCACTTTGAGTTGTCATTGTGTCTACACCTGGACACGTTCCGACCAAACATCTCATGAACATATTTTGTGGTTAGCATTCGGGGGATGCGAGTGTTAAATTGCCAATACTAATGTGAATCCTACCAAACCAATAGCCATGGGGGCCCACATGACTATATAGGTGAAGGTATGGGGGACATTTGAGGCCCAACATGAGCGAACCCAAGACATCCTTCGGATGTAGTTGCATTATTGATATTTATGTTATTTTCATTTTTTTTTAAGACACATGACACCTAAAATATACCATAAACTCACAATCTTCTCATTTTATGATCCTGTAGATGTCGTATAGATCGCATCGAAGGAGTAGGAAATCGGAAAAGTCTCAGGAACGATTGGCCACTCATATCGCCAACCAAATGGCCACGATATTACCTGACATCGTAGTACAAGTACAACAAGCTCTTGCTGCAAATCCTACTAACCCTCCTCAACAACAGGATCAGATCATCAACGACCCTCCCACCGGCAAATGCACCTACAAACATTTTAAGTCTTGCGATCCCCCAAAATTCGAAGGGACTGAGGGAGTCACTGCTCTCCAGCGTTGGTTCGAGGAGATGGAAAACGTTTTCTTAAACTGCGATTGTCCTGAGGATCGCAAAGTTCGTTATGCCACCGGGAGACTACTTGGGGTAGCTCTCACTTGGTGGAATACTGAGAAGGGAAAGAGGGGAATGGAAGATGCGATGTCCTTAACTTGGGAGGAGTTAAGGGAAATCATGACTAGGCGATTCTGTCCTAGGAGTGAGATTAAGAAATTGGAAGATGAATTTCATGCCCTGAAGCAAAAAGATGGTGATCACACTACTTACAACAAACGGTTCTTGGAGTTGAACCAGATGGTACCAAACTTATTCACTCCAACCTACCGTCTGATCGAACATTACATTCGAGGACTTCCCTCGAAAATCCAAGATTCGGTCCTCAGCGTTTCACCGGTAACACTAGAAACTGCCATGGAATTGGCGACAGAACTGACCGAAAACCGAATTCGTAATGGGAAGTTCAAGGAGGAAAAGAAGAAAACCCCTGCTGAGGGACAAACCTCAAACCACCACACTCCTTCCTCTAAATTTGCTAACAAGAGGAAGCGTAACAACAGGAACTTTGCAGTCACCCACACCAACACCCCTGTTCCTGCTGCACCCATCACTCAAGCCACTCCTCCACCCGCGCCATACAAAAGACCATACACAGGACCACTACCAAAATGTAACCGTTGTCAGTATCACCACTCCCCTGACTATCCTTGCCAATACTGTACCAGCTGCGGTCGCGCTGGACACATTGTACAACACTGCCGCGCACCTCAGCGAACAAACCGCCACCCACCTATAACCCAAACCCACCAACAATTTATGGGTCAAGCCCAACAACAACAACCATTTCCACCCACTCAACATTTAGCCCAAACATACTATCAACCCAACTACCCTATGGGTCAACCTATGCGGGCATGTTTCAACTGTGGAGATCCAAGTCATTTCAGGAACACATGTCCAAGACTAGTCAATATTATTCATGCTCAGGCCCAAGCCAACCCTGTGAACCAAGCAAACCAAGCTCCTCCACCTGCTAGAGGAAGGGCTTTCAATATTAACGCAAACCAGGCCAGGGCTGACGGCAATGTGGTCAACGGTACGTTTCTTATAAATGGTAGATATGCCTCTGTGTTATTTGATACTGGTGCGGATAGAAGTTTCGTGTCATTAGAGTTTGAACCTATCTTAAGTAAAAATCGAGATAAGCTCGCGGAATCTATAACAGTGGAAGTTGCAGATGGAAAACCAGTTTCGTTAAACTCTATTTTACGCAACTGTACGCTCACCCTAAACGACCACGATTTCTCGGTCGATCTTATTCCTATGAAGCTGGGAAGTTTCGACATCATAGTCGGAATGGATTGGCTCAGTCAGCATAATGCGGAAGTTGTATGTCGTGAGAAATTTATTCGCATTCCTCTTTCAAACGGTCAGACTCTTCGAATTATTGGAGAAACCTCGGCGAAAGGACTCAACTTAATGTCTTGTCATCAAGCTCAGAAATACCTTCGCAAGAATTATGTCGCGTTTTTAGCCCATATCATCAAGAAGGGGACCGCAGAAAAGAAACTTGAAGATATTCCTGTTGTAAAAGATTTTCCACAAGTTTTCCCTGACGACATTTCAGGACTTCCTCCAGTCAGAGATGTCGAGTTTCGTATCGATCTTATACCTGGTGCTACACCAGTGGCAAAATCTCCATATAGGTTAGCCCCCTCTGAAATGCAGGAGCTAGCCAGTCAATTGCAAGAGTTGACTGACAAGGGATTTATACGCCCCAGCTCATCGCCTTGGGGTGCACCTGTACTTTTTGTAAAGAAGAAGGATGGATCTTTTCGCATGTGCATCGATTACAGAGAGCTCAACAAGTTAACTATCAAAAATCGATATCCTTTACCTCGTATAGATGACCTCCTTGACCAACTACAAGGTGCCAGTTGCTTTTCGAAAATCGACCTCCGATCGGGCTATCATCAGCTTAGGGTGCATGAAGAAGACGTCCCTAAAACTGCTTTTCGAACTCGATATGGTCACTATGAATTCATGGTTATGCCGTTTGGATTAACCAACGCACCAGCTGTTTTCATGGACCTAATGAATAGAGTCTGCAAACCTTACCTTGATCGATTTGTTATTGTGTTCATTGACGATATTCTTATCTATTCAAAATCCAAAGCTGATCATGAGCGTCATCTGCGACTTGTTCTTACACTTCTAGAAAAGGAAAAGCTTTATGCCAAGTTCTCTAAATGTGAATTCTGGTTAAAAGAGGTGCAATTTCTTGGGCATGTAGTCAATGACAAAGGAATACATGTGGACCCATCAAAGATCAAAGCAGTTCAAGAATGGCAAGCTCCACGTACGCCAACTGAAGTAAGGTCTTTTCTTGGACTTGCTGGTTACTATCGTCGATTCATTTCAAACTTCTCTCGCATTGCGGTGCCACTCACGGCTTTAACCCATAAAGGGAAACCATTTGTATGGGGGCCCAAGCAAGAAGAAGCTTTTCAAACCCTCAAGCAAAGACTTTGTGATGCACCAATCCTCACTCTTCCTGAAGGTTGTGATGATTTTGTAGTCTATTGCGACGCGTCAGGGCAAGGATTGGGATGCGTTCTCATGCAAAGAGGAAAAGTCATAGCTTATGCCTCAAGGCAACTCAAAACACACGAAAAGAACTACACCACTCATGACCTTGAACTTGGAGCCGTTGTATTCGCTCTTAAGATATGGAGACATTATCTTTATGGTACGAAGTGTGAAATATACACTGACCACAAGAGTCTTCAACAAATCTTCAATCAGAAAGAGTTAAATATGAGGCAACGAAGATGGGTCGAACTTCTAAATGATTACGACTGTGAAATCAAATATCACCCTGGTAAAGCAAATGTGGTGGCTGATGCACTTAGTCGAAAGGGTTATGCGAACTCCATTCATATTCTATGTTCGCAAATTATAACCAAAATTAAGGATCAAATTCGTGAAGCTCAACACGTCTCAATAACAGAGGAAGATGTACAAAAGGAGATGTCCTGTGGAGCCGAGCTAAAGCTGGAAACTAAATCTGATGGTATTTTGTATTACTTAGATCGTATATGGATTCCTAACCATGTCAATCTTCGTGAAACACTCATGCATGAAGCCCATAAGTCGCGATATTCTATACACCCAGGAGCCGATAAGATGTATCAAGACCTACGGTACACCTATTGGTGGCCTGGAATGAAGAAAGATGTTGCTGTTTTTGTTTCCAAGTGTCTCACTTGTTCTAAAGTAAAGGCTGAACACCAAAGACCCTCAGGACTTCTGATCCAACCAGAAATACCTGTCTGGAAGTGGGAAAATATAACCATGGATTTTATTACCGGGTTACCTCGCACTTCTAGTGGGTATGATACTATATGGGTGATTATAGACCGACTCACAAAATCAGCTCACTTTATTCCTATTCGGGAAGATTTCAAGAACGAAAAGCTTGCTCGTATTTATATCAGCGAAATCGTCAGCCGTCATGGAGTTCCATTAAGTATTATTTCTGATCGTGATGGTCGTTTCACCTCACGGACATGGCAGGCAGTACAATCCGCTATGGGCACTCGACTAGATCTCAGTACCGCCTATCATCCCCAAACTGATGGACAGTCTGAGCGAACCATTCAAACCCTTGAGGACATGCTTAGAGCATGTGTCATAGACTTCAAGGGAAATTGGGACGCCCACCTACCGTTAGTCGAATTTTCGTACAACAACAGTTATCATTCTAGCATCGGCATGGCACCTTTTGAAGCTTTATATGGTCGAAAGTGTCGATCTCCTGTTTGTTGGCACGAAATTGGGGAAGCTCAAATTACTGGTCCGGAATTAATCCAAGAAACAACAGATAAGATTCATCAAATTCGAAACAATCTTCTAGCGGCTCAAAGTCGTCAAAAGAGTTACGCAGATAAACGTCGGAAGCCCTTGGAGTTTAGCGTGGGTGATCATGTGCTTTTAAAAGTATCACCGTGGAAGGGAGTAGTTCGTTTTGGTCAGAAGGGAAAGCTAGCACCACGTTACGTAGGACCTTTCAAGATACTCGAAAGAGTAGGTCCTGTAGCTTACAAGCTTGATCTACCGGAAGAACTCGACAGAATTCATCCCACATTCCACGTGTCGAACTTGAAGAAGTGCCTCGCTGATGAGAATCTTCATATTCCACTGGAGGATATTCAGATTGATGAATCCATGCATTTTATCGAAAGGCCAGTAGAGATTATGGACTATGGAGAAAAGCGTCTACGTCGAAGTCGCATTCCTATTGTTAGGGTACGCTGGGAGTCGAAACGGGGACCTGAGTTTACTTGGGAACGTGAAGACTCAATGCGTGAAAAATACCCTCATCTTTTCCCTACTACTTCAACTGTTTGAATTTCGGGACGAAATTCCTAAAAGTAGGGGATACTGTAACATTTGTATAAATCGGGTCTCCAAAACCCGCTCCGTTTTGTAATCAAATACCAAGTTACGAAATTTCATTAAGTATTTATGAGTATTTTGAGTTTAAACGTTACATAATTAATATATAAACTAAACTATAAAAATTATATTTGATAAAAAGTCAAAATAAAATAAATAAAAAATAGTTGGAGCTGACCGGACTCGAACCCGGGTCAACTGCCTCCAACGATTTAACTTCCCGTCTCCAAACCACTCCGCCACCAGTTGTTTTCTGTTGGTATTATGAAAACAATTAAATTTTATACGCAAACTCGGTTTAACGGTTATTGATATCTGAATAACGGAAAATCGGTAAGCCAAATCGTCAAATCAGTTTTCGTTCGTTTAGTTAACTTATAACCGACGCATATCGGTTTCTAATTAAAGTTCAGATTTAATGAACTTCGAATTTTGGGTTTTGAAACCGAAAGACATTCAAGTTTCAAATAATTCTGTTTCCAATCATTTATACGATTCAGAACTGTCTCAAATACACTCCAATTCCTTTTCGTCACGTTTTCAAGTCTTTTGAGCTCAAGAAAACTGTCGCCGGAATTTTCTGAAATTCTCGCCGGAAAACCGTGTACAACATAAATCAGTAAGAATTTCCTCTCTTGCTGTTTCAATCTATTGTTGGGACCCTACTAACATTATTCCGTCACTCAAAGTCAGTCATAGAAGACTTTGCTGGATTTCTGGTTTCGCCGGAGAAATTCTGGGATTTGCCGGAACCACGCTAGTTGACGGTAAACACATTCAATCGTGCTAATAATTCATGTACTCTGGTTCAATTTCAAATCTAATTCTTTAATTCTGTTGATTAGCCCTCTCAGCCGAAGTTTCAAAAACGGAGTTGCCTGTTCTCGCCGGACTTCCTGAAGAAGACGACCTGTCCGGTATTTCTTGTCCCCAAACTGTTCGGTTTGTTCATTCAAACTAGTAGGCATGATATTTAAGTAGTAGAGCCATGAATCAGTTGTCTGAGTAAAAACCAGTAATCATAACGAAGAAGACGAATCTAAAAACGGGATAAGAATAATTAAAACTCGGATAATTAACGGGTTAGACACACAGTCCAGCGGTGGACTGTGTGCAAAGTTTATATACGAGTCCCGAGTTCGATCCTTACTACACACACACTGCGTAATAACATTCCCTTTTTATTCATAAAACTAACCGGGTTAGATTGAGTAGTTGTTAAGTATAATATAATTCAAGAATATAACCGGGTTAGACACACAGTCCAGCGGTGGACTGTGTGCAACACAAACTGCACGTCACGCGATCGAGTCCCGTCCCAAACACCGGTTCAATGAGAATAAAACGTTTTGTAAAATAAAGGAATTTTCGGTAAATTCGAATAAGTGTATTAATATAATTAAAACTAGATTTCTAACGGGTTAGTCATGTAGCTCAGTTGGTAGAGCTACGTGCGCGTGAACGGAAGGTCACAGGTTCGAATCCCGCTCGGCGCAAGAATTACCGCTGACCGAACCGGTCAACGGTCAACGGTCAACGGTCAAACAGTAAAAAAAAATATTATTTTTTTTTTAAAATAATTATTGGTTTTATTTAAATTAAAAATCAATTAAAAATACTTAAAAATAACATTTTTAAGGATGGAAAATAGCCATAAACTCACAAAAATATATCCAAAAATTCCATTAAAAAATCTTTAATAAAATCCATCCATTTAATATATTTTTCCTATTATTATTTAGGTCAGTGATTCCTCGTTAACTCGTTTCATCTAAATCGTGCGCATCTCACCAATTCAAATCCAACGCACCCAATGTGAGTGAACCCTTCAAATTCCCCGTTTTAATCACATTATTGGGGTGTATCATGTGTCTTATTCATTTACTTATTATAACTAAGTTATTGTGCATATATCATATCATGACATGTGTGTTAGTTATTGCTGCTCAGTAGTTAGAATTGTTTGCAAGTTATTATTTCAGTACATGCAATTGCTGAGGCCGTAGCTCCCCATTCCTCGAGGTTGAGTTTGATCCCCATTTTATTATGCGGTTGATCAGGGCGTGCCCGCACGATCGGCTCCGTTTGATTGAGCCTTGATCGGTTATTTACATTTCAAGTTCATGCAATACGCTCGGCTCCGTTTGATTGAGCCTTGAGCACACAGTTCAATTTACATTTTCAGTTCATGCAATACGATCGGCTCCGTTTGATTGAGCCTTGATCTCACAGTTCATTTATGTTAATTATCATATGATGTTGGTATGATCATGTATGTTATCAATTGTTAATGTATGTTATAATTGTAACCGATGTTGCCATTGCTTGATTTCATACATATGCTCTTTTATGATTATGCACAATATTTTATTGATAAACTAACCAGAAAATCATTATTAAATGTTTATCTATAAGGTTCACTCGCCAACTTATGTTGACCCAAAAACCCCCCCATTTTTACACATGATACAGGTGAACCGCAGCAGCTAGGAACACGTAGGGCCTGGATTAGAAGAAATAAAACGATTTAGTGTTTGGATTATTATGTTTGGTTATTTTCCTTTGTAATGAATGAACATGTTTGAAGGTTTGAGAAATGTAACTTTGACTTCATTTAATTATGAAACATAATAGTAAATGTCATGTGCTTTGGTGATAACCCAATTATGCCCCGACTCTTATTTCCGCTGCGGGTCGGGGTGTGACAATGTCACCCTTTACTTACATGTTGGTTATGTATATGGTGACCGCATGTTAGTCCGGTGTAAAGAACAAATTGAGAATGATATAATTATGGAGTAGTAAACATAGTTAAATCGCCATGTAGTTTAATGAGTATTTATATATATTCATTTAATTATGTATGATGTCACCCTTTACTTACGTGTTGGTTATGTATATGGGACTGCAGGTTAGTCAGATCATCATCGTCATCATGGGAGATGTGTGGACCAAGATCGGGTTGAAGATCATGAATTATATGGAGAAAGGTAACGTAGTTATAATCATATGTTAACGTAGTTACCTTAATCTTGAATGAATGATGTACTTCAATTAAAGAAAGTTGATTTAAATGGTTTAAAGTACGTTATTATAATAATAAGGAAGAAACTTCATGGTTCATATTTCCGCTGCGTCGTTTTGGGTCAAAACGCGTTTTAGAGGAATACAAGTTGGTATTAGAGCCCTAGTTTGAGCGAAATCAAGTACACATGAGTAAGTACTTGAACTCAATATTACGTGCTCTTGTGTTATGAACTGTACGATTCGAGACTCGATCAATACCCAAAGGTAAAAATCGAATTAAAACATGCATATGTACACTTAAATGAAGAAACTAACTATGTGGTGTATATAAAGTAAGCTTGGATAAATAAAAAAGGGAATCCAAGGATGCAATCTGGAGCAAGTGCCGAACATTGAGGTTATACTATCAAATCCCAGGTACACAATTTTAATTAGTATGAGTACCAGTATTTGTAGAATCATCAGAGATAGGATTAATGATAAATGAATGCCGTTGATTTGTGTTGGCGGAATCCGGATCGAAACACGGGGTTAGTTTTCAAACAAAAGACAATGATATTGACTTGGTAAGGATTTAAAGATGCTGTATGAACTGAAACCCACTTCTTCGGGCATAAGGTGATGATTACATGAAGGCACGAACGAGTATGTGAATTGCATACCTGGCCAGTGCGTAAGAAGCATATGACCCTCGTGAGACCATGATAACCATCACAGGTATGTTCAGTAGGATTGGGAATTAGGGGTTGTATGAAAAGGTATGAGCCCGTTAGTAAGAACGGACCAACAAGATAAGAATAAAAGGTTTGACATCCATTGACGAATCCAAACATAAAAGAATGCAAAGTATGAATGAAATGTTTGAATCCGTAAGTAAGTAATTACAGATCAAACAAGTAAGAATGAATGGTAAGAATGAAATGTTTGAATCGGTAAGTAAGTAATTACGATCAAACAAGTAAGAATGAATGGAAAAAATGAAAAATGTTTGAATCCGTAAGTAAGTAATTACGGATAAAAAAAGTAAGAATGAATGGTAAGAATGAAATGTATGAATTCATAAGTAACCATGGATCAAATAAGAAAGAATGAAATGAGAGGATGAAAAGTTTGAAACCGTAGGTGAATACATATCAAACTTATAAGAACAAAACTATGGATGAAAAGTAAACCCGTGGGTGAGTATGGATTACGTGAGTATGAACGAAAGTACGAATGAAAAGTTAAGTCCATTGGTTAGTATTGACTGAAAAGATAGGAAAGAAAAGTTAGAATAAAAAAAAGAAAGAAAGATTGAGTCCACTGGTAAAAGTGAAACGAACATGCGTGAATGAAAGATTGGATCCATAAATAAGCAAGGATCGGGTGAGTATGAAGGAGGAAAAACGTTTCTCTCTCCGACTAGGGCAGGGGTAAAACCTAGTGAATAAGTGTTGTCGGTAGATTTTCCGGGGAAGGCATATCGGTCGATTAAAAGAATGCATATGCATATGTACTGCCTATAAGAAAACGCATGGGATAGGTTGTGTGTAATTAATAATACATAAATAAGAATGTAATTATAGTTTGACTTCCTGAAAGATCAATGAGTTTGAGTTGATTAGTTATAAGGCAAGTAATAGTAAAATGGTATGAAAGGTTTGGTGCATGAAGTAAGAAAAAAATTTTAGTTGAAGGAAAGTAGTGCCGAATAAGTTACATGTTATATATGTTAATAATTGACACCTGAGGGTTAAAATGAATGACGGGCAAGGACCCGGACAAATAATTTAAGTAATTACAAGAAGGAAGACCTTCACACGAAATGCTAAAACAATGTTCTGAAAGTATGTTTGATTAGGAAAGAAGTACAAACATGTACTTCAATACATGTATGGTAAGTAGATTATGCCAGTTTGACCCTAAAAAGTCAAGCTGCAAAAGTTGATGAAATAATTAACAAAATGAAAGAATTGTGGGTGTTTGAACACCGAATAGAATAAATTTGAAGGGAAAGTATTAATGGCAAGTACCGATAGAAAATGCTAATTTTGATGCAAGACTTGTTGGCCATGTTCATCTGAACAAGATATTGTTGGAAGGATGCTCACGAGCGGAAGCTCATTTCATGGATGGAAGGGATCGATCCGGTTTTGACACGGACTCATGAAGAAGTGGGCCAATCCGGTTCGCAGATCGTTAGTCTCCGCAATGAAGTCAAGGTTATTAACCTGCTTTGCTCATAATTGGTAAGTAAGAAGTGATAGGTTGAATGAAACTCACAAAATAAATAAACAGTAGAATAAGTATGGTCTAATATGGAATGTTTGACTTTTAAAGGTCAACTTAAAAAAATTTTTAACCGTAAAGGTTGTCATTAAGAGGAAATATCAAAATCCTTGAGTTAGCATTTTGGGGTATTAACTGAACACTCGTATGATGAAACTTTTACAACATACTTACTAAAATGATATAGGTAATGCATGAAGAGTGAAAATAATTAGTAAAGTGATATGAATGGAATGGTTGATGCTAACTTAAAAGTATGCATAGTATAAGTAACGATAGTAACCGTAGAATGATGCTTAATCCTCGTGTTAAATACGAAAAAAACTAAATATAAAGAGGGAGGTTTTGTTGTGTTATTAAAAGATCATTGAATGTTTATAATATGTATATGATAATATATTAACCCCTCGTATGAACATGAAAGTAAATAGAAGGAACGTTAGTCGTGGGATGTTGGGGTTAGTTCTTGGTGAACAAATGAGATATTGTATATGATATATGAGTAGAATTAAAAAAATCGATTTATTTTATTAATAAATGTATGAATGTATAAGACTTAATTAGAAAGATAGAAACAAGCCGTAAACTTAGGTCTGTACGAGCAATGGTATACACTTGGAATAAGTTCAATGAATGAACCGCTAGCGATGATGTGTGCTAGGAACTAGCATTATAAAGTGAAGATGACACTAATAAGAGCTCTGGATAAGATTCCAACTTTATGTGATTATGAAAGTAATTTTGCTTGATTAAAGAAGGTAGGGACAATGCGAACAATGATGCTTATATATGACTAAAACCTTTAGCCAAGATCCCAAATGTACTCATATTGTAGTGTGCACTTTGAATGAGTACAATGAAACGGTATAAGTAGAATCAGTTAATAGGACTAGGAAGGTGTCGGGGACGAAACATCTTTTAAGGGGGTTAGACTTGTAACGCCCCAAAAACCGAATTTGAAATTTATAGAATGTTTCTCTTGCTTTACGTTACGAGATGAAATAACTAAGTTATGTAACTTAGTTATTATAAAGGTTGAATGGTTGGAAATAGGAGTATTGGGTTCAAATAACCAAAAACCCAATAAGAGGGACTAAAAGTGGCATGTGGGTCAAACTTTATAAAAATTCAGCTTTTTATGTAGGGGGATATATATGTTGACATATACATCTGCACATGTAGAAGAAGAAGGGGTTTTTCCCACAACCCTCTAAATAAAGGCAATTGAAGAAGGATTTGAAGCTAAATCAATGCATGAATGAAGAATCCTTACCATCTCATCCTAATGAACATGTTTGATTTAGTGATTTTTCAAGAAGTGGGTTATCATTAAACCATGAACTAGAATGAAATTAAGTATGAGAAAGTGTTAATATTACCATATAGGTCTTGAATTATGAACGATTTTATGTAGCTTGATGTTTGTTAGTGAATCCCTTTTTGGGATGATGAAGATGGCGACATGGGTGTGTCACCCATGTCCAAATCCTTGTACAAAGTTAATGAATTAGCTAGTGTGTAATGAATAATTGTTAGTTAGATTGAAGAATATTATGAAATATATGTGATGTTTAGTTGTGTTTGATGAATGAAAACAAGAAATGGGTAATCAAGCATGAATGGGTTGCACATCATGCTTAGATAGTAGTACACACACAAGGTGTTTGATAAAATGTCTAAATGACAATGATATGTGAAATTTGCATACAACTAATAGGTATTTATTATATATATTATATATTAATATTGTAATTATGATGTAGTAGTTAGCAAAATTTACATGAGGAAGGTGTGTTTGAATTAATCCATGTGGAGGTTTTTGTTTGTAGTTCAAGATTTATAGAAGTATGCAATAGTGGCTTGCATTACATGCTTGAATGGTGGTGCACACCATGTGCCGGACTAATTGCTTCACAGTAATTTTGAAATGGATGTGTGATAAATGTATAGTTTTCGAACCTACTAGTAAATGATGATGTTGAAATTATGTAAATTGCCAGCCTTGAATGTGGTTGTCAATCGAAGGATCACGAAGATGTTAGTACGTGTTGAATTGACTATACATGTATATGTATGTAATTAGTTGATCATGTGTTTGTATGTGCATCCTATACCTTGTTTATGAAATAAAATGGTACCAATAGTATGGTCGACTTTGTTAAGATGGGTACATGTTCATATGTTGAGAGTGGGTAAGTAGAATTGTTGACTTTCTGTAAGTCAACTGTGAATAAGAAGCATGGTTAGACTGTTGCCATAGTTGTAAGATTTTAGAAAGTCATATGGTGCGTGTTATATCAATATGTGTTATGAATGATGACATGATAAATTATATAAGTTTGAATAGATGTGATTTTGGGTACATGCTTTGTGCTTGTTAGAAATGACTAATGAAAGTCAAATGTGGTTATGCATTTAATATGATCGTTAATGTACAATCATGTATACTAACAAGAATGTGATTGCGATGACATGAGAGTATAGGGATCATGTCAAGATGGATGGAAGCATGGAGGGCTAACGAGTCAAAAGAAGGCAAGGTAACGGATACAAATACGGATACTAAGGTAAGTGATTTATGGAATCACTCTTTAATATTTAAAGGGAATTGTTAAATGTTAATTGTTGAGAGGCATGTAGAAATGTAAAATCAATAGAAGTACTAAGATAACTTTAATGGTATTGGGTTGATAGGGACAAGTAATCCGGAAGTTGTATGAATAAAACCAAACGGGTCAAATCTAAAAAGTAAGATTAATCGCTTAAATGACAAAGTTAAATCATGTTCTGGGCTTATGTAGATGTTCAATTTATTGTAAAATGGGATTATGGTATTGTAAGGAGAAACAGGACTTCGTTTAGATGTTACATGTTTAAATGGAAGCGAATCAGAGTAGGCATGATCGAGCGGGACTCGAAATGGTTCAAATAAGATCCAAACACAAAAACAGCAGCAACTGACCGTAAGCTATGGTAGCTGGCCGTAGCTTACGACATATGATTTATGTTTGGCAGACGGTGAAGCTTTACGGCGGGTTTTGCCAATTTCCTAATCATTTTTGTTTCTTGCATTTGACCGATTTTGGTTCCGTCCTGGTACCCCGAAAGATGTTTTTAAGGCAATTAAGTGATGTTAGACTTGTAAAACTAAAGTACATGTGAAAGTACGAGTCTTGATATATGCATAATGATTATGGTTTCATATGTGGGTTCCATATACCTAATTATGTAATTGTATGATTAAAACTCAGATTGAGCAGATGTGTTATAGGCATGAAATAGTCAACTTATTTACATGTGCGATTATTGATGAATAGTGAGTATATGATTTAAGTACGGTAATTGAATGTGAACTAGCGAACATGACTTGCATGTATGTATTTAGGTATAGAGTCGTATTTGGTACATGTCATGCGTATCTATATGTGAGACGTTTGTATGCGATAGGTATGTATGTATATGGATGCATGCAAGTATAAACAGGGTTGTAACTTATTGAATGTAGATCAGTGGTATGTGCTTATGCAAAGTTGGAGGTCTTCAATACGTTGAGATTATGAAACAGGAATGTAGGTATGTAAGTTTCGGGCTTTCGAAGGTGCAAAGTCGGTGTAAAGAACAAATTTAGAAGGATATAATTATGGAGTAGTAAACATAGTTAAATCGCTATGTAGTTTAATGAGTATTTATATATATTCATTTAATTATGTATGATGTCACCCTTTACTTACGTGTTGGTTATGTATATGGTGACCGTAGGTTAGTCAGATCAACATTGTCATCATGGGAGATGTGTGGATGAAGATCGAGTTGAAGATCATGAATTGTATGGAGAAATGGTAACGTTGTTATAATCATATGTTAACGTAGTTACCTTAATCTTGAATGAATGATGCACTTAAATTAAAGAACGTCGATTTAAATGGTTTACAGTACATTAGGATAATTATAAGGAAGAAATTTCATGGTTCATATTTCCGCTGCGTTGTTTTGGGTCAAAACGCATTTTAGTGTATTACAGTTCGGGACAGTATGGTCATGTGGATCCGATAACTTATATTCCTGTTTATGAGCAAGAGGGTGATGACGATGAGGATAGTGATGATGAGGAGATGGGATATGAGGAGAGCGAAGAGAGCCATGACTAGTGTGGGGATCGAGGTTGACAGCTGGAGCTTATCGGAGTATCTTTTGCTTTATTTTTCTTTTATGTTGTTTTTATCCTCATTTGGTTTGTTCTATTATTTTTGAATACTTTGAACAGGTTGGTAGGGTGGGTTGGTCTTTGTTTGTTGTTGTTTGTTTGTTGTGATGGTTGTTTAAGACACTAATATCTATCGATATATTATGCGTTTTGGTATATTTGTGTTTATTTGATAGGTGTGGTGTATTTTGCAGCTTCCGTTTGCGTGTGAGAGAGTTAGGAATGGTTTGCTGAGCGTGTTCGGATTGCAGCGCATTTGTGGAATTGACTGGCACATTGACAGTTTCGCATATCAGCTAAGTCGTTTCACTTGCATATTTTATTTATTTTATTTATTTTATTTTTAGTAGTAGTTTAGTTAGTGTATAGTTGTGTTCTCATTCTTTCATTAGGACAATGCAAATTTTAAGTGTGGGGATGGGAAATTTAGGTCGTAGCGTTAGTCGAGTCATAATAAAAAATTAAAATTGAAAAATCCAAAAATCCAAAAAAATTTGAAAATGTCTCTTGTTTTAGAAGTCTGCAAATAAAGACGGAAAATGATAGAAAAGTCGGGTTTGTTCGGGTTTTGAATAACAATAATAATATGAGTAGATTGAACTTGTGTCTAGCTTGGGATGTGTGAGTAGACCCGATTTGGTTTCTAGGTTCCTTTGATATTAATACACCTTAATTGTTAGTTTGCTAGTGGGTGCTCATCTTGGAAAAGTGGGGAAGCTGAAACCGCTAATTATAATGTAAGGAATGCCGTTATAAGCTAAAATTGTTAGACTTTTTTACCAAAGAGAAAAAAAGAAAATAATTGAGCTAGATTGAAACAAAAACACGAGGCCTATGGAATCTACCTTAGGGATGGTGACTTTGATCGAGAATCCCTCTAGGTTAAGTTTAGAAAAATTTAAAAATACCGACGCTCACGTTGTCGCTCTCGGTGATGGTGACTCTGGTTAAGACAGCCTCTAGGTTAGGTATACAAAGTCTAGTGCTCAAAGAAAACAAGAAACAAAATTGATGTTAAATTCTTTTGATTTTGGTATAAAACGGTTAGGAAATGGGTCAATTGATTCGTTCCTTTTGTTCTATGAGCTTGAGGCGGGATTAGGTGAAACTACGGCTTTTAGTGTGAGACTCTAGGCAGATTGACTGAACTTGAACATAAATTGCATGATAAGGGCTTGGAACCGAGTTTGGGTTTAAGTGGACATATATACTTGCAATCACGATAAACACGAGTTTTGATGTTAATAAGTAATCTAAGTTTTGAACACAAGCATTTGATCTGACTTTGATTCCGTTTGTATAATTCTTTTTTAGGTAAGTGTGGGGATATTTGATGTATTGCAAAATACATTGATTTATTGTGTATAGTTTGTACAATTTCGTATTCGTTTATTTCGATTTCTATGTAGATATAAATCTTTTGATAATTTGCTTATTAATAGGTCCTGGTTGCTGAAAAGTGAAGAAAATGAGTAAAATCTGTTGGACAAGAGTTAGCAGCAAGAATCGGGTCGAGTCGTAGCTGAACGGGAACAAAAATTGAAGAATTCTGAAAAAAATACCCCGTCGCGCTACGCGAAGGTTACAAGAAAAGAGCTTCGTGTAACGCGGAACAATATAATAATGATTTATGGAAATTGACACGCCGCGTCACGCGGAGCGTGAGGGAGTTACCCGTCGTGTAACGTGACGGGGGTATTGTTCACGGTAGTGTTGTAGTTGTTGCTGGATTGTTGCTGAAACCATATAAATACATCATTATTATACAAGTCAACCCTAGTTATGACTTTGGACGAATCAAGGCGAATTCAACATCAAGTTTGGCATGGTTTTGAAGCTTTCGAAACTTAGGAATCATTTGGTAGGAGCTGGAAGTCGGAGGATTGAAGATCTAAAGGGTTTTGTCACCCGGTTTACTTTGTTCTTCGTTTTTCTTACTTCTTGTCGATGAATTCGTGTGTTAAGATAAATGTTTTGATTCTTGGGACCAAGTTTTCTAGCTAAGTATCTTAAACTACTTAGGTTAGGATGAAAACTTGTTAAAGATTGGATTTTTATCGGTTTCTATTGTGATCATGGATTTTCTCTTAAAAGTAACAAAATTTGGTTCCTTGCTTTGGTGTGTTTGCGTATCTTGACTTGATTATTGCATGTTTATTTGTTTCTCATGAATCTTGTTGAACGTCCTTCATATAATAGATTTGTGTTGATTATCGGGTCCTTGCGGGTTTGGGTAATCGTTTGGTGAATTGGCCAATAAACCTTAGAAACAATATTCAAGCTTTAATTCGGTTTTGATATTCTACTAACTTTAGTACTGTAAAGTACTAGGTTATTAATAGGTCTAGATTGGTAAATTGCTATGATTAGGTTTTGTAAAAAGCCGGTTTAGTTGTCTTGCCACTATCTTGTCTATTGAACCAAATCATGTCCTTGGTTGCCTTAGACTTTCCACCGTGAGGTAGTTTGTCACTTTAGGGGAGTCTAGTTGACCGGTATTCGTAACAATCCTTTAGAGTTCCATAGGTTTCTTCCCGAGAATGGTTGGGGGTCCTATTCGGTTTCTCTTAGGGTTTCGAAATTAAAGATCCCGGTTCCATATCACACTAGTTTCCGATTGAAAGCCATTCTATAGTAAGTGAGATTCCAACCTAGGTAGTTTTTATCACTCCTGAGTTCAACTTTCGTTCCAATTCGTGTGAGTCGTCTGATTAATTAGTATTCAATTTAATTGCAATCCTAGGATTTTTAGAACCCCCTCAAACATAAAATCAATTAGTGTTACGTCTGTGTCAGTCTAGGTCTAGATATAGCTTAATTAACATAGCTAAATAGAGTCTCGTGGGTTCGATATCCGGACTTACTTAGCTTTACTAGAGTCGATCGGTTCACTTGTCGGTTAGTAGTTTGGTCGAGTTTTAGAGAGTCTAGAGTATTACTTTGAGTCTAGATTAGGTTAATTTAGTTTGTTTTATTAAACTACTTTTAGCACATCAAACGTCAGTCACATATTTTCCCTAATGAATGAGGATCCCATTAGAACTCTAATGAACTTATAGACCCAAAAACATGGTCATCTCTTCTAATGAGCTCATCTCGAATTTCTTTTTCATAACCTCTTCAAATTCCTTGCATAACCTTTCATCGGTCAAACCAAAGATAATGTCATCAACAAAATCTGAACAAGAATCAGATCCCTTTCAACTCGCTTGATGAATATGTCTTATCAATAGTACCCCAGGTGTAGCCATGTGCAAGCAAGTGTTTTGTAAGGGTTGCATAATTCATAATATCATACGTCTACAATAGAGGAATATGAACACTAATCATAGTGATAACCTAACTTGTACAAATATCCTAACCTGGCATCTACCCATGACCTCACATGTTTTGTTTTAAAAAAAATCAATAGTAAAGAGCCTCAACTCTAATACCATAATTGTAACACTCCAACCGACATCAAATCTTTTAAGTTATTTTAAAAAGATACACACTAATAAAAATAATGTTTTTATATACAATATTACATGTAATGTAATACGCAATTTCAATTAGTCATATGAAAAATATATATTTATGTATTACATATTTTTTAGCATTCAACTCGTGTAATGCACAAACTATTGTGGTATTTCAGTGTTACTAATTAACATAAACCGGTTTTCGTGATAGATTTAACTTAGTAGTATGAACTATCATATGGTAATAAAAAAACTTCACTTATATAATTTCTTTATAGATTATATAATTATATCATTTTTATTGTATAACACAATGTAATATACGGATTTACAAACTAGTTTTTGTTATATGTAAGTTTCCATATACATTATATAGGGAAAACCTCTTGTTGGTGATAGGTTCGATTACAAATGTTTACTAAAAAATCCTTGTCACACTATGGAGACCAACCCACTAGTTTAAACTTAAAAGCAAAGAAGTTTATTTTTGAATAAATTATTATTGTTGTTGTTGTTGTTAATAGAGAAAACCTCAATTTTCTTCTCTGTGCTTTGTTGGTTTTTTACACTTTAAGTCCAATAGTTTCAAAGTTGCATTTATCATCCATTAGTTTGCTGATTCTAATAGTTTCGGTCCACCCCACTAGTATTGTTAGTGTAGGGTTGTTAAGTCATGATAAAAAGACTATAATACCCTTGGTATTATTATATATAAGATAAAAGATGATTTAATCACTATATATACTATATATATATATATATATATATATATATATATATATATATATATATATATATATATATATATATATATCCTTTTTTACACCCCACCCCTCACTCTCCCTCACACAGTCTCTCTTTCCTCACTCTCCTTGGGTTAGTGAAGATTGGCGAAGATGGACGATGGCGGTGCTACGAAGATGATGATGATGGAGGTGATGGTGTACAGAGGTAGTTGTAGGCGGTGGATCGTAAACGACGATGATGGGTGGTTATGATGGTATAGTGGTAGTGAAGGTGGGGGTTAGGGTTTAGGGTTCGAATATGGATTGTGGAAGGTGAAAGATGGTGGGTTTTGATTATCGTTCTACACAGTGTTGGTTTCGGCAGTTTAAGACGGTGGATGTTGACAATGGTTGCGGTAGTGTTGGTGGTTTGAGATGGTGGTAATGGTGTTGAAGAATGGCGATGAACAGTGGCGGCCGAGGTTGAGGTTGTTAATCTAGTAAAGTTAGGGTATCGGTGAAGACACAATTACTCCAATATTTTTTCGAACGACCAACAGAATCAATCTCGAGCACTCTCGGGGCACCCACCGGACCAAACAGAGTACTTCCAGAGTAACCTGAGTCCACCACCAATTCCAGGGAAACCCGGTAACCCACTCGCCCGTAGACACGGCGGTGAAATTACCGGTAAAACCTGTTTGCTCAAGGATCGAAACCAAGTTTCCCCGGGTCTCCTATTATTGCACACTAGTACCTGACATTGCACCAAGTGGTAGTTGATCCTGCATCTACCAAGAGAAATACAATCCTTCCACCATTTCATATAGAGATCATTGGCCATATCTAGTGAATCAATGTAAGATCCAACCACCCTAGTTCCATTTTCCGTCTAAAGCATCTTTCTTTGGTAGTTTTTGTACCTAACAACGGTTGAACTTTGGTGGTTAGTAGTGGCTATGGATGTTGATTGTTGACTGATGGTGTTAACGTTGGCAAGAGTTCCAGTGGTGGATTATTGTGGTAGAGGAGGTGGAAAGTGGTTATAGTGGTGTTATGGTGGTGTGTGTAGATATAAATATAAAAAATGTATGCGTATACCATAATATGAATATAAATGATAATTAAATCATTTCTATCTTATATATAATAATACCAAGGGTATTGTAGTCTTTTATCATGACTTTACTGTAACATCTGATGAAAAACGGGTTCTAAAACCCGCTACATTTTTTAATTCAAGTATATGTTATGATTTTTCGTTACGCAATTATGATAATCATTTAAGAAATTCGTTATATGAATAAAATAAATAATAATAATAATCATAAAATAAAAATAATAAGTAAAATATATAAATATAATATTATTTTAGTCCAAAAAAATAAATATAGGGTGGACCGCGGGATCGAACCCGGGTCTCCCCCCAAACCAAACGTACACCACATCGCTACACCACTCACCCACATTGGATGTATCTCCAAACCAAATATTATTTATATCAAAACAACCTTTGAAACCAATTTCAAAACCGCCCAGAAATGGCTGAAATCAAGTCGATCATCAATTCCATTTTCTTTACCACATTAAACCTGGTAACCGTTTTCAAATCATGTAATAGACTCAATCATCGAGTCAACAAACTCCAAATCAGTTATACAATCATTTAAGCATTTAAAATTCTTGACTGAATCTCATGAAACCGAAAGTTCAACTAAACTATTACCTTACTCTATAAATAGGAGTTTCAGAACTCAATTAGATCATACATACACTCACTTTAACTCTCTGCAAGTTCTGTTCTTCAAGATAATACTTCGCCGGAAGTCTAAGATTCGCCGGGATTTTGCCAGAATACCACCGTAGCTCAAATCGGTATAATCTTCATCCTTTTCTTTCCTTTTTATTCTACTTATATCGCGTATAAACAATTACGAGTATAAAAGAGTTTCAAACAAATCAAAATCCAGTTGTGTATCAGTTTATGTATTTTGAAATGAAGAAGACGAAGTGGGTATATGTTTAAAAGAATTTAAAAACCGTATCTAAACCGGGTTTGACACACAGTCTAGTGGTGGACTGTGTGCACATGAAGCATGAGGTCACTGGTTCGAGTAAAGATACATTTCAGATTCCATATAAATTTCAAAACCTTTATATAAACCACACATAAAACGACTCAGTTAGTATATAAGATTAATTAAAATCTTATATCTTTCGGGTTAGACACACAGCCCAATTGGTCGGGCTGTGTGCAACACGAAGCAGTGGTCACAAGTTCGAAACCGGTTCCACACACTGTTCTTATAACAAACCAAACCTTTTTTAAACTTATATATGAACTGTGCTAGTAAGTATATAAGACTAATAAAAATCTTATATCCAAAATCTCCTGGTGCCACCCAGTTGCAAAATCTCCATATCGGTTAGCCCCATCTGAAATGCAAGAGTTAGCTAGTCAGCTGCAAGAGCTGACTGACAAAGGGTTCATACGCCCTAGCTCATCACCTTGGGGCGTGCCGGTTCTTTTCGTCAAGAAGAAGGATGGAACTTTTCGAATGTGTATCGACTATAGAGAACTCAACAAACTAACCATCAAGAACCGTTATCCTTTACCTCGCATTGATGACCTTCTAGATCAACTTCAGGGTGCCACGTTTTTCTCAAAAATCGATCTTCGATCTGGCTATCATCAGCTTAGAGTACGTGAAGAAGATATTCCAAAGACTGCATTTCGAACTCGCTACGACCACTATGAATTCATGGTCATGCCTTTTGGGTTGACCAATGCTCCCGCCGTTTTCATGATTCTAATGAATAGGGTGTGCAAACCTTACCTCGCTCGTTTCGTCATTGTCTTTATCGATGATATTTTTATTTATTCCAAGACTAAGTCAGATCATGAACGACATCTTCGTCTTATTCTAACACTTTTTAAAACGGAAAATATTTATGCTAAGTTTTCAAAATGTGAATTCTAGTTAAAAGAAGTTCAATTCCTTGGTCACGTCGTCAACGACAAATGAATTCATGTCGACCCTACAAAGATCAAAGCAGTGCAAGAATGGTAGGCGCCACGCACTCCTACTGAAGTTAGATCATTTCTCGGCTTAGCGGGTTATTATCGACGTTTTATCACCAATTTCTCACGCATTGCTTTACCTCTCATAGCCTTGACTCATTAGGGCATACCCTTCGATTGGGGGCCCAAACAGGAGGAGGCTTTCCAAACTTTGAAACAGAGACTTTATGATGCACCTATTCTTACTCTCCCTGACGGTTGTGATGACTTTGTGGTCTATTGTGACACATCAGGGCAGGGGCTTGGGTGTGTCTTAGTGCAAATGGGTAAGGTGATAGCCGACGCCACAAGGCAACTCAAAGTCAACGAGAAGAATTACACCACTCATGACCTTGAACTCGGAGCAGTCGTGTTCGCACTAAAGATATGGAGACATTATCTCTATGGTACAAAGTGTGAGATTTACACTGACCACAAGAGCCTTCAACATATCTTCAACCAAAAAGAGTTAACATGAGACAACGACGATGGGTCAAACTCTTGAATGATTATGATTGCCAAATTCGTTATCATCTTGGTAAGCCAATATCATAGCAAATGCTCTTAGTTGAAGAGAATATGCTAACTCCATTCACCTTTTGTGTTCTCAAATCCTAACTGACCTTCAAAGACGCACTCGCGAAGCTCAACATACTTCTGTCACGAAAAATGATGTGCGAGATGAATTATTCTTGTGGAGCTAAAACCAAGTTGGAATCAAAATCCGATGGTATTCTTTATTATCTAAATCGTATTTGGGTACCTGATCGTGACAACCTTCGTACATTTCTCATGAATGAGGCCCACAAAACACGATACTCTATACATCAGGTGCTGATAAGATGTATCAAGATTTATTCTTACTGGTGGCCTGGAATGAAAAAAAATATCGTCATTTTTGTCTCCAAGTGCCTTACATGTTCTAAGGTTAAAGCTGAATATCAAAGACCCTCAGGCTTATTTGTTCAACCCGAAATACCCGTCTGGAGGTAGAAAACATAACCATGGATTTTATTATCGGGTTACCTCGCACTTCCAGTGGGCATGACATGAATTGGGTTATTGTCGATCATCTTACCAAATAAGACCATTTCATTCGAATCCGCGAAGATTACAAAAACGAGAAGTTAGCTCGTATTTACATCGATGAAATTGTAAGTCGACACGGTGTGCCTTTGAGCATCATCTCGGATCGAGATGGGCGTTTTACTTCACGAACATGGAAAGCCGTGCAATCAGCATTAGGCACTCACTTAGACCTCAGCACCGCCTTTCATCCTCAAACTGATGGTCAATCTGAGTGCACCATACAGACTCTTGAAGACTTGTTACGATCTTGTGTGATTGATTTCAAGGGAAATTGGGATACTCATCTACCTTTGGTCGAATTCTCATACACTAATAACTATCACTCTAGCATCAGTATGGCTCCATTTGAAGCATTATACGGTCGTAAGTGCCGATCACCTATATGTTGGTACGAAATCGGTGAAGACAGATCACCGGACCAGAATTAATCCATGAAACAACCGATAAGATTCTCTAAATCCGCAACAATCTTCTAGCAGCTTAGAGTCGTCAAAAGAGCTACGCTGACAAACGAGGAAAGCCGCTTAAGTTTTGCGTTGGCGATCAACTACGTTTGAAAGTATCACCGTGGAAGGGAGTTTTTAGGTTTAGACAAAAAGGCAAGCTAGCACCTCGCTATGTTGGACCTTTTAAAATACTCGAGAGAGTTGGTCCTGTAGCCTACAAGCTTGACTTACCTGAAGAACTCAACAAGATTCATCCAACGTTCCATGTCTCTAACTTGAAAAAGTGCCTTGCTGACGAAAACCTTCATATACTGCTAGAAGATATCCAAATTGACGAGTCGATGCATTTTGTAGAGCGACCTGTAGAAATCATGGACTTCGGTGAGAAACATTTAAGACGAAGTCGGATTCCAATAGCCAGGGAGCGTTGGGAGTCAAAACGAGGACCCAAGTTCACCTGGCAACGTGAAGACTCAATGCGCAAAAAATACCCCCATCTTTTTCAAAATAAACCTACTACAAATTAAATTTCAGGACGGAATTTCTAAAAGTAGAGGATACTGTAACATCTGATGAAAATCTGGTTCTAAAACCCGCTCCATTTTGTAATTCAAGTATATGTTATGATTTTTCGTTAGGCAATTATGATAATCATTTAAGAAATTCGTTATGAATAAAGTAAATAATAGTACTAATCATAAAATAAAAATAATAAGTAAAATATATAAATATAATATTTATTTTAGTCCAAAAAAATAAATAAAGGGTGGACTGCGGGATCGAACCCGGGTCCCCCCCCCCAAACCAAACGTACACCACATCACTACACCACTCACCCACATCGGATATATCTCCAAACCAAATATTATTTAAATCAAAACAACCTTTGAAACCAATTTCAAAACCGCCCAGAAACGGCTGAAATCAAGTCGATCATCAATTCCGTTTTCTTTACCACATTAAACCTGGTAACCGTTTTCAAATCATGTAATAGACTCAATCATCGAGTCAACAAACTCCAAATCAGTTATACAATCATTTAAGCATTTAAAATTCTTGACCGAATCTCATGAAACCGAAAGTTCAACTAAACTATTACCTTACTCTATAAATAGGAGTTTCAGAACTCAATTAGATCACACATACACTCACTTCAACTCTCTGCAAGTTCTGTTCTTCAAGATAATACTTCGCCGGAAGTCTAAGATTCGCCGGAATTTTGCCGGAATACCACCGTAGCTCAAATCGGTATAATCTTCACCCTTTTGTTTTCTTTTTATTCCACCTTATATCTCGTATAAACAATTAGGATTATAATAGAGTTTCAAACAAGTCAAAATCCAGCTGGTGTATCATTTTATGTATTTTGAAATGAAGAATACAAAGTGGGTATATAAAGATTTTAAAAACCGCATCTAAACCGGATTAGACACACAGTCCAGTGGTGGACATGTGCACATGAAGCATGAGGTCACCGGTTCGAGTCAAGATACGTTTCCGATTCCCTAAAAATTTCAAAACCTTTTTATAAACCACACATAAAACGACTCAGTTAGTATATAAGGTTAATTAAAATCTTATATCCTTCGGTTTAGACACGCAGCCCAATTGGTCGGGCTGTATGCAACACGAAGCAGTGGTCACAAGTTCGAAACCGGTTCCACACACTGTTCTTATAACAAACTAAACCTTTTTAAACTTATATATGAACTGTGCTAGTAAGTATATAAGACTATAAAATTCTTATATCCAACGGGTTAGACACACAACCCAATTCTTCGGGCTGTGTGCACATGAAGCGACAGACGCGGGTTCGAATCCGGTTCATTACGCGGTCGTTGAAATTATCCAAACCATTTTAATTAATAAAAATATGGTTAGCTGTAGTATGTGTATATCTATAATTAAATCTCAATATATTCCGGGTTAGACACGTAGTTCAGTTGGTCGAGCTGCGTGCATGTAAACGAGAGGTCACGAGTTCGATCCCACACGCTCCGTAATGTCCGGCCGGTTCGATCCGAAAAGGAACATATTTTTTTAGTTAAACTTTTAATAATTTTATAAATTAATCAAAAATACTAATTTTAACCAAAAGAAATATATTTATTAGGTTAGCTTTTCTCGTCGTTTGGTATCTCAAACGCTTAATCGTGCAAAATCTTCATCAAATCATAAACGCACCCATTGTGAGTGAATTCTTATAACTCCCCTTTTATTCATGTTTTTGGGGTGTATCATGTGCCATTTTGTTTATCTCACTAATTCAAATCTCGTGCTATTACCATTATATGATCTAACGTGCTATGTGATATTGTTTGCTTATTGTTATTTGTGGTTATATTTCTCATTTCAGTCACACTCACATTAGGCCCATTTGTTCCCGTCAATTATGGGTGGAGCGTCGCGTTGCCTAATATATTAGATCGGCTCCGTTTGATTGAGCCTTGATCTCACAGCACATCGCTTATCGTGCTCACATGTACATTGCTAGTTGATTGTGTGGTTTGTGATTTATATTGCATATACGTTTCTCATATTTGGTTAATGCACATTTTATTAAAGATAATAAACATATCATTTTTCCTAATGATTAAATGGGATTCACTTGCCAACTTATGTTGATCCCAAAAATTCTATTTTTACACATGATACAGGTGAACAGGTGTGAAGCATGGATCACGTAGGACATGGGCCTTAGAAGAAAATAAAACATTACTTGCAAGCTTTATTTGGAACATTTTGTGATTGTATGAATTATGTGTTGATTGGATTGTTAAGTTTTAATTTTGAAACAATAAATATAAAATTTTTATAATAGTAAATGTCATGAGCTTTGATGGAAACCCAATCATACCTCGACTTCCATATCCGAAGCGGGTCAGGGTGTGACATTTATAGCTCTACACTAACAGTGTTAGTGGGGTGGATTGAAACTATTAGAATCAATAAACTAATGGATGATAAATGCAATTTGAAACTATTGGACTTAGCGTGTTGATATACGCCAAATGCAGCATATAAATTATATCCAATAAGGTATAAAATCAATCATTTTTAGTACTAATGTTGGAAAAAATGTGTTTCTTTGTATACTTTTGATTTTCAGGATTAAAAGAGCTTAAATATACAAAGGAACAAATTAAAGGCAAAAAACCAACATGAATACAGAAGAAGGAAAGTTGACACACTATACCGAACCTCCGAGCTTCACCCCAAGACAAAAAAAAAAACGAATCAGAATCCCAGCATGGGGCTATGCCCCAATCAAAATCCAGGAAGTAGAGGACAAACAGAAGCAGACAAGAGACATGGGGCTGTGTCCCAGGGACACGGGCTGTGGTCAACTTCAAGCTACGCAAATCTTGGATAGTACAGCAAGTACAATGGTCACGAGGCCGCGCCATTGACACACGGGTTCGTGCAAGCATCTAGACTGACAAGCTCATTAGATGAAGACAGAGAAGAAAGATGACACGCGGCTGTGCCCACTAGGCACGGGGCCGTGTGAAGCTTCTGTTTCAGCTATCAATAGGGGTGCTTGGTTCACTTGCAACTCATCCCTTGGCAAAACCACTTCTCTTACACCTGCCACCATTCCATCCCCACAATACCACCATCATCCACCACATTAATCCATCATCCATCTTTAGAGTGTGTGTAACAGTCTTGGGATCCAAGATTGATCGTAAGAGTTTTTGTCAAACAAAGGCCATGCTTGGCTAATCTCTTACATCACTTGGTGAAGAGAAGTTATTTATGTTTTACTTTTGATTTCCAAGCTTTGGTTAACTTTTTATTTGGGTTTGTGTTAAGGACTTTAATATCTAGTTTTTCATATTGAAAGTGAACTTTATTCTATCATCTCTTCATGTTTTGTTGATTCACTCATTCATGTCTTTACGGTCTATATAAAGCTCGTTAACTGCCTGGAAGAGGGTTAAAAGGGTGGTATGGTAAAGTTCTTATCTCGTTCAGTGTATAGATCCTACGAGGACTTTATTCAAGCTTACTAGGACTTCCCTTAAGGCAGATATTATCAAATCGGGGGAAGTAAGAATCGCTTGAATCTCTTATAAATAAACTACTATTAAAACTTTAAATCGGTTTTGCGATATTACTATTAAATAAACTCAGACCAACATGGCCGAGTGTAGCGTTGCCTCCATAAGAGGCACATGCCACATTTTGCATTAAAACTTACTTAATTATCTTTCAATATTCGGGCCTTGCGGGAGTGTATCCCTGCTGAACCAGACTAATATTGCTAAGGGTAGCATTGCCTCCAAAAGAGGGACATGCCACATTTTGCATTAATAACTTAATTATCTTTCAATATTCGGGCCTTGCGGGAGTGTATCCCTGCTGAACAAGACTAATATTGCTAAGGGTAGCATTGCCTCCAAAAGAGGGACATGCCACTTTAACTAAGATAATCTTTTTAAAAAAGAGTAAATTGCACAAAACGTCATTTAAGTTTCATCAATCTTGCTGGTTTCAGCCTTAATCTTTAAAAGTTGCCAAAACCAGCCTTTAAGATTAATTTTGTTGCAGGTTTCATCCTTTATCACTAACCCAGTTACTAATCCATGTTAAATGGCCTCACATGCATAGCATGTGAGGGTATAACTGCCTTTTCATCTCTTTCTCTTTCTCTTTCCACTTTCTTCATCACACATTGTTGACATTACTCAACCCCAAACCGCAATTTTCATATTATGCACATGTTAATCGGGCTTCAGGTGACTTGGAAACCAACGATATGGAACCAGGAAATGTACAATCGGCAGCAATACCATCTGGAAACAGGAAATGGAGAATGAAGAAGACTAAGAATTCGGTAAGATTTAACCTCTTCCTAGCTAATCTCCGTGTCAAAGAATTTGTTCAACAAACCCCTGGGTTCTGTTATAACTTGGGTACCACATGTGGAAAGTCTAGTGTTTCTGTAACAACCCTCGCAAAATTTTCTATTTTCTGTAACATCCGTCGAAAAACGGGTTTTCAAAACCCGCTTCGTTTATTAATCGAATAGTCAGTTTCAAATTTTCGTTGCTTATTTAATGCTCATTTTAATTTTAAACAATACATAACTAATAAACATTTTAGAATATGGAAACTAAAATTGTTAAAAAGTAAAAATAAAGTAAATAAAAATGAAAATAGGCTGCCGGGTTTCGAACCCGGGTCAGCCGGAAGACACAATCAACAAACACTTAACCACTCCGCCACTTGGTGCTTTTGTGTAATCAAGGAAACAAATAAAACTTAACTCTACCCGTGAACTCATCTGTTTGCGCCAAAACTGAAACCGATAATCGGCTTTCAACTATCCAGAGATGTTTGAGTGATCGTGAGTTACTGATTATAACCGATAAAGCATTTGCAACCCACGTTCTTAATCAATTCGGTCTTCATTGCCTCGGTTCATATGATTTTGGGAGTTGAAAACCGAAATCATTTACTTCCTGATTTACTCAACATACTCGTCTCATAATTCGGAAAGACTCACAGAACCTTCAATTTCACTTTCGCTCTAATTTTTGTTCGTCGGAATCGTTATCTGCTATCGCCGGACTTTCGCCGAAAAACCGTGACATTCATCAAATCGGTAATTTTCTCGATTCTTTCATCTTCTATCCATTGTTAGACTTATACTAACTCAAATCCTTCAATCAGAATCAATCCCAGACGACGTTACCGGATATTCAGCACTCGCCGGAAAATCTCTGGACATTTCCGAAAACACGCTGTGAATCGGTGCAAACATCTAAACCCTCTGATAATCTTTGTTTAGTAACTCAATTTCACAATTAGTTAATCAAAAATGTTAATTGGTCCGCTCAGACGGAATTCATAAAACAGAGCCGACGACCTTTGCCGGAGTTCTGAGAAAATCATCTTTCCGGTACATTCATTTCCAAAACCTTCTTTATCCATTACATTTTAAACATTTATATATCCGTTAATCGAATTAAACAAGAACAGCCGAATAATCGTTGTTCTGTGTCTTTGAACGAAGAAGACGAAGTCGACTTTGTGTATAAGTATTATATAAATTGAATATTAAACCGGGTTAGACACACAGTCCAGCGGTGGACTGTGTGCAAACACATAGCGCACGTCACGAGTTCGAATCTTACAAACGCACCGGCTTTCCGAATTAAAACCAATATTTTTGTTACTGAATCAGAGTAGGACCCAGGATGTTTTTAAGAATAATAAAAACTGTAAGTTTAACAGATAAGTCACACTGCCCAACTGGTTGGGCTGTGCGCTTACAAACCGAAGGACCCGAGTTCGATCCGGCTCCCTGCAAACCGGTTCAACCATTTAAATTCTTTTAATATAAACCGAATAAATTAAACATGTAATTAGTATATATATATAATTAGAACTTAGCATATTTCGGGTTAGACACGTAGCTCAGTTGGTAGAGCTGCGTGCACGCGTACGGGAGGTCACGAGTTCGAACCTCACTCAGCGCAAACAAACACAAAGTCTGAACCGGTCAACAGTCAAAGTCAACGGTCAACGGTCAACCCAAAAAGTCAACATTTTTTTAATATTTTTATTTATTTATTTAATTTAAAAATCAATTAAAAATACTTAAAAATAATATTTTTAAAGTTAGAAAATGACCTTAAACTCACAAAAATAAATCTAAAAACCCTATTAAAATTGTTAATAAAATCCACTTATTTACCGTACCTTTTCGTTATTATTTAGGTTAGTTATTCCTCGTCGATCAACCCTCTAAACTCGTGCGCATTCAACATCATCTAACGAACGCACCCAATGTGAGTGAATCTCTACAAATTCCCCGTTTTAATCACATTTTGGGGTGTATCATGTGTCACTTATTATTTATTACATTTAAACACTTGTGCATCCATCATATCCATGATCAAATGTGTATCCAATATGTATCAATTGTTTGTGTGGTTAATGTTTAGATTAAATTTATCATTTTCAGTACATACATCATCATAGGCTCGTCTGTTCCCCATTACCTATGAGCGAACCGTTCCATTACTATGAGCGGAACGTGGCGTGCCAACATACGATCGGCTCCGTTGGATTGAGCCTTGATCGCACATACATCATCATAGGCCGTCCGTTCCCCATTACCTATGAGCGGAACGTGACGTTGCCAACATATACATTATCATTCATGTCATATACTCATGCAAGGTGGTTTGTTATTGTATGTTTATTTACGTTTGCTCAATATGATTATTGCACAATTTTTCCATATTAAATACAAAAGAAATCAATAATAAATGTTTTCTAACAAGGTTCACTCGCCAACTTTTGTTGACCCAAAAACCCCCATTTTTACACATGATACAGGTGATCCAGTTGCAGCAAGAAACATATAGGACGGCCTAGAAGAATAAATCAGTTTAGGCTTTGGATTGTTTGATTAGTTACTTTTTCCTTGTAATTGTATGAACTTGTTTGGAATATTGAAGTTGTAATTTTGAATTTAATAAATATGAAACATATTAGTAAACATCATGAGCTTTGGTGATAACCCAATTATGCCCCGACTCTTATTTCGCTGCGGGTCGGGGTGTGACATTTTCCATTCCAAAAAGGTGCACTAAGAAACCCTAATTGAAACCCCCAAGTGGTATAGGGATTTGGATACCACCCCTGCTGACCTGGAGGAATCTGAGCAAGTGATGGATGTGGTGGGTGTTCAGCAGTTAGCCACCTCTGCTGCCCAGTCGGTTAGTGAACAGGTATGTGCTGTTGCAAGGGTCTCGTTTGACTCAGAGATGGAGGATGGTTTGGCGGGTAAATCGGGAGGTCTCATGGGGTTAGGCTCAGATGAACACGCTGCTATTAATGCAGCTGAAGAGGATGTGCAGAGTCAAAACCCAAAAATTGGAAGGAACGACATAGCTGTCAACAATGGAGGGTTGTAGCTATGCTGGTTTTGGAGCTTGAAGATAAAGAAAGTGGAGAGAGAGAGAGATGAAAAGACGGTTTTACCCTCACATGCTATGCATGTGAGGCCATTTAACATGGATTAGTAACTGGGTTAGTGAGAAAGGATGAAACCTGCAATAAAATTAATCTTAAAGGCTGGTTTTGGCAACTTTTAAAGATTAAGGCTGAAACCAGCAAGATTGGTGAAACTTAAAGGACGTTTTGTGCAATTTACTCTTTAAAAAACTCAAAGTGTAGAAATCATCAAAGATATATAAATAATAAGTCGGAACCAAGTGATTCTATCTTGTCTATTTATTACATTATTTATTTTTATTTCTTTATTTTACTTATTAAAATTTTTTCTCAAAGTTTGATTACATTAAACATCGACGACATTCCGGTATTAAAAGCTTTTGTGTCCTTTGAAGATCTCGGCGTCTTACTATCACTATATTACGCCAAGGATGAGTGAACTTACCCTAACGTGTTGTAAAGAGTGATAATATTTATATCGTGTTTTATAAATTTAAATCTTAAATAACGAGTGAAAATTACTTAAAATATATCTAAAAATTATACACACTCCGCTCACGATCAAATGTTGAAACTAGTAAACAACAAGGATGAAAATTGAGATTTACTCGTATTATTATTATTAAAGAATATCTTACAAACACATTGGTGCTACAGTGTTGTGTTTTTCTTCTTCTCTAAGTTCTCTTTGATCGGCTGTCAAATTAACTAAGTTAGTTGTTTTTAATTTGTCGTAAAGAGATATGTTTATTTAAAATGACCACGTTTCTTCTAAGCATAACCTTCGGAAACACCAGCACCTGTAATATGTACCAGAAGTACGGGAGCTGAAGTCGTCGGTCCCCACCTCCGATTGTAGATCTGAAACCCTAGCCCCTAGCCCTTTCTATTTCTCACCCGTGGTTTTGGGATGAAGATTACGTTTTTGTCTGAAACTGTACTGGAGATAATGAAGATGAAGATGGGACGTCTTTGGTGATGGTGGTTGTCGTGCCGGCGGAGATAACAGTTGCTAATCATGGAGTTGTCACTAGGCTGCGGCGTTGGTGACCGGAGTGGTGCAAGGGGTTTGGTAAGACATTTCCGGCGAGTGCAGAAGAAGGCGGCTATTGAGGCGTGAGCGCTTGAGTGTATGATAAGTGGGTCGGCCCCGATGGTGTTTGTTGTGGCGTTGGCGATAGCGGATGATGAAGACAGTGGGAGGAAGTGCTTTCAAATTGCCTCCTACACTAAAGATAATATACGTATATGATTCAGTTTTTTATTTTCCTCCTATAACTTTTATTCTTTAGTTTTTTTTAGAAAAACATTTAATAAGCGATTTTTTTTAAATGGCGGATTACCACGTCACCACCAACATTTTTCCGTTGGTTAGTTCGGATCACTACACCACGTCACAATTTTTTATTCTATTTGTTTCATTTTATTTTGTTTTTTTTATTTTACGCATTCATATTTTGCAACTTCATACTAATATTTACTGTTTGGTTCGTACGAAAATTCCCTATCGCAACGCGCGGTGAGGAAATCCTATTATTGATATTCATTTGTAATCAAAATTACAAACCATAACCCACCTTAAAAATTCATATATCTATTTTTTTGTTTGTTTCGTCTTAGATAGGATAAGAAGCATCGTCAAAATCCTCAATCGACATGTAGAATTCATCCAAACATGAGAGCTCAACCTCAACATCGTTGTTATCATTATCATCTTCGATGTCACCGCAATTATGCTTGTACACTCGACATATCACCCATTTACTATAATCCTAGAAAAAAATTATGAATAAACATTTTAGGAAAGTTGAAAGCTGCAATAGATAAAACGAGTACATATTAAATACATATAAGGCCTCTCGGTTTACCATAACTTAAGGGTTGTTAAAGCTTATGTGGAGTTTTAACGTGTTAAGGACCACTCCTCATCAGGCGTTAAGGGTGTTAAATGCTCCTTGCGTTAACATGTTAAGAGGATTCAAAGGAGATTAATATTCAGTACTGCAATCTGAATACTGATAATTCGTGTATTACTGTAATTTGCAATTTAAAAAAGAACCCATTGAATGTTGATGTTTGGGTTGGAAAAATGAACATTGCAATTTTCATTAAAAAAATGCCTTAGAATTCATTTGATTTTTATAGAAAAAAAGAAACGTTGCAATTTCACTCCTACTTTTTTTTTCTTTTAGTTTTCTTTGTTTTTCTACACTTTGTCTTTTGTTTTTTTATCATCAATGTTTGTTTTTTATAAAGGAATTACTGAAAATAAAAGTGGATGAGGTGTAGTTACCATTTCTTAAGGATGATGTGAGATGATAAAGAAAAAAATGAATGATGTGATGTCTAAGTGTAGTTAAGGGGGTTAGAGCATACCTCATGGTGTAAATACATACATATTGAAATAAGTTACAAGTTATATAACATAATATTAATAATATTATTATTATTATTATTTGAACGATATTTTAGATACTCTGCTATAACGCCATGGGCATAGAAGGTATTAATGAATGTCTCTTATGCATTACTCTATACGAATATTTAAAATAAATGTGGTTTTATGTAGATTGTGTGGATAAGTCTGTTACTAAGTTTTAAAAATCTGATATAAACATATTAGTAGTTTTTTTCCCTACAAACGTATTTTGAACAAAATGACCATATACGTTGTATATGTTAGATCTATGTTTCTATACAACCATTTAAATTCATGTTTGGAATCCACAAAACTGTAAACCAGCATGTCTGTCATATCATACACATCGTATGATATCATTCAGGCCGTACTCTAGGACGAAAAAAATGGTGATACGGGTCGTATGATATCGTATTATCACATCAGTTATTCCTAGTCAGTCAATAGATCATATATACGGGCCGTATACTTTGGTGAACACTTCCTTGATCATACAGATCCTCATACGACCCATATGACCATTTCCGTCAGTCATACAATCCATATGACCAATTTATATGGCTCGTAAGCCAATATTTAATGTTTCTTAGCCAAGCACGTTTTGAAACCGAAGTTAAATAAACCTTACCGTCCTCAAGTGGTGTCTTCTCTTTGACCTGCCATCACTTGTAGAAGTCCCATTGGAGTCAACAGCCCTAAATGCTTCCATTATCCAGTTGGTTTTATTACCTTGAGGAGCTTCACCAATATGGAACACATAATATTTGTTGACACCAATTGTATTGTGATCACCATTTGAGCTTATGATCCCTTCTTCACCATCCCATGCTTTCCAATACCCATTTTCTGTGATTCTATTCTGTGTTCTCCTGCTATAATAATACCATTTTCTGCCTTCCACTATTGCTTTGCCTGCAAAACACAACCATGAAGAAACTCTTTTAAGCTATAATTAATATTGGTTGCAATGAGTAGTTATAATATAGATGATCGATTTGAATGTGTTGAATAATGTTTTAAAAAAGAATCAAGTAACAACGGTCAACATCGAGCATTCGTGCCTTTTATAATGGACAAGGTATACTGACTAGTACGGATGTTCACGATCCAGTTTTAATGGGATTTCTTGTTGAACTGGTAACCATGGCTTTGGGTAACGTATATTTAACTGGCTGGGTCTGCTGGGACGGATTGGACACCCAAAGTTTTACCTTTCATGTATCAATCAGGTTTACAAAAGAACTTCTGAGCACAAAATCAGCTAGATTAATATTTATATGTATCATAGATAAAGTACTTTACGATTGTTATATAGATTAATAAATCTACTATTTTTATTGTACTTATAAGATTTACATGCCTGAAAATAAAGCAAATGTTGTACATTTTTTTGATAGGCCAGTTTCACAAAGTTTGATTAAAAAATAACCTGAATAAAATACATATTTAAAAGAAAAAGGGATAGTAGAACTTTAAATGCAAAATTATGAAAAAAAGGTGTAAGCAAACCGGAGCCATGCATGTTATCATTTCATGAGGAAATAGATTTTATTTTTATATGCAAATTTACATTTAAATATTTCGATCAGCTCGGTTTACATAGCCAGCTTTAAACCATAAATCGTAGGCTGAATCAATAAATCTGTTTTTTTAAACAGTAGCCCGGCCTAAATGGCTGATTTAGCTCGATTTCATAGATGTTTAAACATTACATTACCATTAGATATAACTCACTCTTTTCTAAACCTAAAACCTGGTGGAAGATTTATGGTGTTGTGGCCCATGTCAAAGAAAACGTTTTGGTTATAATTTGATACGTTTCAAAGGGTTGAAGGTAGTGGCTATATATCATTTGAAAGACAAAGTTAGAAAATAATTGACTTTGGACTTGATTTCAATATTTGCGTATGGACAAAATATTTATTATTATTATTGTTATTGTTATTGTTATTGTTATCATATAAGTATTTGTACTTACAATTTAATACATAACGTAGAAATTGTAAATTGATATTGTTTAGTAATTGTTAGTTTTCGAGAAGCCAAAACTATCTACAAATAAGCTATTTTATAATATACCTCCGCCGTTGAAGAAAAGAGAAGCTATTGTCTTAATTTGATATTTATATGGATTTATTGAATAGGTACTCTTACAGACCAAATCATCCGGACCTCTACGTCTAGATCATTAGATCAGGGTTACTAAGTATAAGCCTCAGATGACTCGAAAAAGAGTTTACTTTACTGTGTTATTCGACTAGGGTGGATGGTTCGAACAAGTACTGAACCGGATTGTCAGACTTGTCGATTCATATACATACCACCATTGTGATTGCATTTCATGTGTCAACCATGAGGCTACTCGGTATGGGTGATGGCACTCCTTAAAGGATGACCCTCCACATAAGCGTCACGTCATAGTTCTTGTAGGATGCCCCTCCAAGGATGGAACCAACGAAATATGTGATGGCCCTACCCCATCTAGTTAATTTATTTATTTTTAATTTTGGCTATTATTATATATATATATATATATATATATATAACTAAAATTAAATATGCAATATATATCTAACTACCATTTTCCCTATGACGAGGCTAACGGCATTGCTAGTGTCGCAGATTAGCTGGTGCGAGCTTACACCTCGAAAAGTGAAGTGAGAGGGTAACTTTTTATGCAGAAACACCATGATTGCGACTTATATATCCTCGGATATCACTAGGTTCAACTGGTGCTTCTTCATTGGCGTCATCAGCTATTTTCTCACTCTTCCCGGTTTTTTCCCTCCCATTTTTCACCTTTCCAAGCCTCATCTCCTTATGGCTGATTTTCCATCAAGCACCCCATGAGGCCCTCGAGGCGAAGGCAAGAACCCAGTTCATGCCTCTCGTATCTACGGACAAGTGAAGGAAGACTCTTCCGAGGATACTCGAGCTCAACATGGCTCTGGCCGAATAAACATCCCGGTCACCCCCGGAGCTCAGCTAGAGACTCCCTTCGTTCCGATCATGTTGGTCTTACCCCCGGGTGAGACACCGATGTCATGGTTCATAAAGTCTCAGACGGCCCTGAACGCCGTCTATGCGCAACTCTGTGCGCTGACAAACTTCCATGCTGTCCCAGTACAGCCCGCCGTTCAGGTGCATGATTCGCCTGCACCAAGGATTTTGAGTTTTGACTCGCCAGCAGGGGCGAGCGTACCATATAGTCTCCACGCACAGGAGACGGAATACACACAACCTCCGCCTAAACTGGAGTCTCGCTCTCTCAGATGAGCATCTGTCCACTCATGGCTGGGCCCGCATCCTCAAGGGGAGCGGTACACCGAGCGTGAGGAGGACAAAACCTACGGTGAAGGTGATAGCGCTAGCATTTTTCACCCGATACCCAAGAATCATGCTACATACAGATCCGCCCCACGAGGCGGTTACAACCTAGAGGCCGAGCATGATTACAACTTGATTTACCGACCGACAGACGCAGCTGAGCACTCCAAGTTCATCAAGGAGATAGCTCTCGCACCGTTGGAGAATGCAAAGTTGCCCTCCAATGTCGGAAAATACAACTGGTTGACTGACCCGGATGAGCACCTACGTCTCTTTACTGGCCCAGGACTGATTGGGGGATGGACATTACCAATGTGGTGTTACCTGTTCATCCAAAGCCTCACAGGTGCTGCACGCCTGTGGTTTGATAACTTACCCACGGGCAAACTCGCGAATTGGAATGACTTAAAGGACAAGTTTCTGACGCATTTCAGTCAGCAAAGGCGTTATGTAAGAGACTCTGATGTAATGAATATCTGGCGGCGGGTTGATGAAAGTCTCGAAGACTTCATCACCTGCTACAACAAAGAGGTGCTGAAGATAGGGGATGTGCATGAAGACCTAATTCGTGCATAGTTCAAGTATGTCGTACGCTATAACGAGATGATCAAAGTCTTGTCAGGGATTACAGGTTTCCCCAAGAGCTGGGAGAAACTCATGGCGATGGCAATGGTCTACGCGCAAACAGAGCGCAATCTCAACAACAGTAGGCCTCCCCTACCTCATCACTGTCCCCAAGACTTGAGCAGGAATTTTGGGAAAAAGAATAAAGGGTGGAGGGACCATAGCATAAACCCTCCCCACACACCGTTCGACGCTCGCGCGACCATTAAGAAGCTCGCCGCTTAGCAAGCAATAAAGCAAGATAATCGCGATCGCTAGTGGACCCCACTGACGGAGACACCAGCAGAGGTCCTCAGCATAGAGGACCACCAATTCAAGCAACCACCGCTGATGCGCAACAAGAAGGGTTAAGACCCCAACCTCTTCTGCGATTATCACAAAGACACATGGCACACAACCGACAATTGCATCTCCCTACGCATGGAGATTTAAAAGGCACTCAAAAGTGGGAAGCTCACCTACTTATTGAAGCACGTGCGCAAGGAGGTGCGCCAAATTACTCGAGGTGGCGAGGGCCCGAGTAATAAAAAAATGAAGGATGTTGATATGATTCAGGGTGGTCCTTCGCGCAAGCGTAATCACCAGAAGAGCTGCACGTCTCACTGGCGGGAGCAGTAGGTCATCTTCCCTGTCTTCCTCGGGGGTCCACAAGAAGACCGACCGGTAGTGATGACTGGCATCATTGGTTACTACCGCACCGACTACATGTTCATAGACCCTGGGAGCTCTATGGACATTATATATGAGCAGTGCTGTAAGTCCCGATAACGGATCAAACAGATATCACTAACCTAATCAGTAGCAGAAAATAATGATTAGGAAGAAGAAACAACTTTGAATTAGAATCAACTTGCATACACCAAAAGATGTCTGATACAAGTTCTGTGAATACAACTCTCTAGCCCCCTTTCATTAACCTAACACCTCTATTTATAATGACTACCAAGCCCACTATTTACAACCCTAGGCCCATAAGGCACTAGGAAGCCCATAAGACATACCAAAGCCCAAAATAATACCTAATGTGTAAACCTTTAGCAATATAGGCCCAACAATCTCCCCGTAGGTTTACTACATTAGTCCTTCGGTTGAGCATCCACACCAAGCCTTCCAGCAATAATCCCTGCTACAGCTGCAGTCCAGTCTTTCGCGCACACTTCATACAGCTCTGCAGTTCTGATTTGATGAGACGCAAGAACCTGCAAGTCTTCGTCGTGAAAGCTCACTAAGTCTACCACATCATTGACACTGAATGCCTTTTCCTTCGTCACAATCGCAACACTGCCAACCTTGGGGTCATATAACCAAAAATTAAAATTCTTGAGAATCCCGTGAGGAAATGTAGGAGCAACTGGTATAACCAATTCTTTGTCATTCGGTGGCCACATCACTGATTTAAATCTCTTCCCAGTATGCGCATCACAAACACCTTTTGCAGCTCTAAGATACAGTTCAGCAGTCTTCATTGTCTTGAAGCCATTTTTAACCTCACGCTCCAGCTTTTTGAAAAACCTCCATCCAGGTCCACGCTCGGTAGTATCATCGTCTGTATACGGAGCACGCAACAGATCAGTAAGAGCAACCTTTGACCATGTCTCGAACTGTGATTACTTTGAATAATACTCGCGAGTTCCATCTTGACGCACGATAATCCACATATTCTTGACGTGGTCATACATCCAGCTGAGCACCCTGGATTTATTTCCCACTTTGCTGTAATAACTGGACCCGAGCTCCATCACATACCTTTCTAACTGATTCGTCGGATCTTTGAGATGAAAGTTCTCATCAAGAGGATTTACATTGACATTCTTCATCAGAACCATCTGTTTCTTCTTCTAACTAGTTGCACACTTTTGACTTGCAGTAAATTTCTTACGTGGGTTGCCCAAATAATCATCCAAACCAACTTGGCGTTCAGTAGCCAACTGTTCAGCCGCCAACCTCTCTGCTTCTGTCTCTTCAGCCGCTCTTTGTTGCGCCGCACGATGCCTGTGTTCAATATTCATTGGGTCGTCCGTCGGATCACTGAATTCCCTTCCGAATTCATTCTCCAGCTTGGCTTTCAAATCAAATACCAGGGTCTATCATATTTCATACACTTATTGTTTATGTTGCTAATTCAAAGACTTTAGCTTTAACAAGCTTAACGGTACCATTCCTGATCGATTCACTGATCTAAGGCATAAGCATAGTTACATCTCCCTGCAACTGATCGATAGTTTGATCACTGACGTCCAAACGAGTTTGCAGTGAGGCAATTTGTGCATCCTTCAATATAACTTCCTGTTCCAAGACTACCACCCTTTTCTTTAGATCCACGACATTAACTTCCACATCATCATCATCATCACTATCCATCCCGCCAAATTCAAACGCTTGTTTCTCTGATCTGCGCATATACTCTTAAGAAACATCAGCACCACGACCAACACCACTTCCACCCGCTTCAGAACCTCCAGCACCAGATGAACTTCCCCCAAACTCCATCATTTGAAGTACCGTGCTGGAATATAGACGACAGTAGAATGTGTAGCAATAGGAGTGATTGTTGGTTCAGATAATGCTGGTGTATCAACTATCGGAAGATCAACGACAGATGCAGCAACTGTAGACACAACAGCGGTAGTTGTTATTAACTCAGATTCTTCAGTAGTAACAGCAATATGAACTTCAGGTTGGCTTGATGAAATACTCGGCTCGGTTCTTCTCCTCTTTATCAATGGCACGTCGTCCTCTTCATCTTCATCACCGTCCTCAACCAGAGCAGTCGGTGCAACAACAGGTGGAATATCAAGTGGAGGATCACCCTGCTTCTCCTGAATATCCTTCAGATGAGCAATCAAAGCTTCTAAATTCTCCGAAGATAACTCTTGTAAAACGGAAGTCAAATTGGCGTTGAATTATGTGAGATCATCAAGAAAAGCTTGCCCAGCATCGGCTTCGTCATCAGTAACCAAATCTTCTATCTCTATCTCTTTCTCTTTAGCAGGTATATCATGTTCTTCGGCTACTATTGCATTGACGGGAGGAGGAGCTGGAATGTCCAAACCAACAACTTTTGCAAACTTCCCAAACTTCTTCAGTGTAAATCGACCAACAAACACCATTTTAGATGTTGAACGGTTCTTCTTCATCGTACTAAAAATGGTTGGCCCCATTGGCTTCATGTTTAGCAAGTTAGCATCTGACGCATCCTTTGCCAAGTCTGGGTAGCGGGCATCAAGAATCAACTGAACAAAACGCGGGTATAAGAGAAACATTCGCTTCTTGGACTGTTCCAGAATTGTCTTCATATTGTCGAAGGTATAACCAGAGTAGTTATAATTCTAGTCCATAATCAAAGTTATATAGCAGAGGTCTGAGCTTGGTTCGGCTAATCAAGTCCTCCTTTGTTCTCCGAGACGCACTACATACACATATGAACTAGTAACCGCCAGTATGCTGGAAACATCTTCTTCAGTAACGGTGGATACGATCCTTCATATCCCATCTCCATCAACACCGGTAGCACCTTCTCTTTTGCATATATTGTTGGATCGCTAAAAGTATCGGCAATCTGCAGCACCTATCTGACATATGCTTCATTCACCAGTATCTCCTTCCCCTGTATCTGCGAACGAATGTACGATCTCCCATCTACGCATCTTGGATGAAACCGCGCTCTCTTCCAGAAAGAATGCACTATGTCTCTGTAGATGACAGGATTGGCTTGGATAGCATAGGCAATCTTACAAGCGTTTAATCCCACAATCATGGACTGGAACTCCTGAAAGAACTCGGCTGGAGCGTCTGAAAGATATCCCGCTTGGTTGTGGAATTGCTCCTCAACCAGCATCACAGCATCGAAAGCTTCTTCAACCATATCTGTCAAGATAACAACCAAGTTAAATCCCAACTAACAGAAGTTAATGAAGTTTACCAGAATGACAGTTAAACCTAACTGGATAGTTCAAGCAGATGTTAAGGTTCAAATAATAAGAGTTCAAGTTAATTTTAGGGTTCAACAGTCGAAAAGGTTCAAAACAGATGAAAAGTTCAATAACTTCAAATCCGGATTACTAACAGGTCAGCACTAATCCGGATGAACCTTTTCATCAATCCGGATTAGCAGGAAGTTAATTGTATTTCAGATAAGGTTGCGATCCGGATTGCCCAATAGTATCTCGGATGAATTATCATTCTGGATGAAGATTATCCGAGATGCAATCCTAATTCATCAATTCGGATGAATAACCATCTGGAATGAAATCCGTAATGCATATTACTTTGAAGATTTATCCGAGATGCTATCCGGAATGCTTTAAATATACACATTATCATCCGGATTACATGAGTTTAAGCAATTAATACCTAATCCGGATGAATTTCCGAGATACACAGTGCAAGTATAGAGAGAATCAGAGAAGAAATAAGATTTTGGAAATTTGTGGATAATCCGAAATAAGGTTTCGGGGATACATATATACTTTTCGAAATGGGCCTGGGCCTTAAATTTCTAATCCAGATTGGGCTTGTGTCAGGCCTAATCCGGAACAGTAACGATCAGGTGGGCCTGTCCGGAAAGGTAATCCAATTGGGCCTTTCCGGAAAAGCCCAATCGGAACAGTACCATTTGGGCCTAAAGGAGCCCAATCCGGAATAGTAATCTGGTTTTTCCAATTTTTCTAAGACTTTTAACCATTTCTATCAGATTGGCCCAAATTTCGAAGCACCATGGGCCAGTTCAATATCCGTTGACAAAAACCATCTAAACAAAAATCATCAAGTTGACTAACCAAGCATCCAACCACCTTTTAACAATTCATAGAGAAAAACTATTTAACACACACATAAATATTAACACAGCCTTGCTAAGGGATCAAATCGTTTCAAAGGTTAACTAAGGAACATTTTTCAGTATGAGCAGGGTCAATTGGTCTAAGCGATTGTCAATATACTCATTTAAATCTAAAAATCAACCCTTTTAATTCAAGCATTATGATATGCTTAAGGTAGTATTATATTATGATACTCGTGTGTCCCATATCATGACATACCCCCGTGATCAAGGTAAGCACAACAATTCATCATAGCAGGTGAGTATACTGTGGTAATCCTTTTATTTTACAATATCATGCTATTGGCGAACAGGTTAGTACTTCCTTACAGCAGAGAGACCAATAGTGACTGATGAGGGTTTGGTAAATACCTTATGTGGTACGTAAGAACTTATGGAAAATTCTCATAAAGAAACTTCCGTTCTCTTAGGTTTTGGCCTTTCCATTTTGGCTCTTTTACAAAGATATCCTGACTGTGCCTAGGTCTGCATATACTCTGGATGGAAAGAAGGGCAGCCAAGATATCCCCTGATGACTCATCAGCATAAAGACCCGAAACCTCAGACGTTGGCTATCTATCAACACAAGATTTAAGACCATGAAATATACGCCTATAGTAAGTGACCCACTGAGTACATAGTTCGTTATGTTTATATCATTTGGCTTTCCCTATCCGGTTGAGTTCTAGACCTATCGACACATCACCTTCGATCCAAACCTTTCGCCGCTTCAACACCTTACATGTGTTAGTCAAACATTTTATCACGAAAAAGTATTTCATTTCCCTATCCTTGCAAAAACTTTTTTTTTTAGATTTCTCCCCTAAATTTGTGCATACACATGAACAAATTTACAAAGCAATGAAAATAAAATAAAAACAGTAGACAAAACACAAAGACAGAGGATGCCTAGGTAGAAAACCGAATCATTTTGAGAAGATCAACAAGCACTTGAAAACGCGCGTTGCTAACGGGTTTCGTAAACAAATCTACCACAGTTGCATCAGTGTGGATTTGCTCAAGCTTTACGAGACCCTTTTCATAGCAATCATGGATAAAATGAACTTTAATAATTATGTACTTGGTTTTGGAGTGAAAAACAGGGTTTTTAACGATTTGGATAACGGCATCATTATCATAGTAAATTGTTGTGTTTAGATAAGTCAAACCGTAATCCGCAAGCTGGTGTTGCATCCATAAAACCTGGGAGCAGGAAGCAGAGGCGCGACATATTCTGCTTCTGCAGTAGAAAGCGAAACCGTCTGTTGCTTCTTGCATTGCCACAAGATTAAGCGATCTCCCAGAAATTGACAACCAGCTGAAGTTGAGCGCATATCCCTATCTGTACCTCCAAGATTACTGTCAGAGAAAGCAAATAGTTCAAATTCATAATTTTTAGGAAACCAGAGGCCCAGTGATGGAGCCCCTTTGAGATACCTAAAAATTCGTTTAACAACATGTAAATGAGAGAGTTTAGGAGTAGCATGATAACGAGCACACTGGCAGACGGCAAACATGATATCTAGCCGACTCGCAGTGAGATACATGAGTGATCCAATAATGGAGCGATAAATAGTCGGATTAACAGGTGTTCCTTCAGCATCTTCATTTAGCAAAGGCCGTTCTACGATAGGTGAAGTCATAGGCTTTGAATCTGTAATCTTGAATTTGGCAAGAATGTCATGGACATATTTTCATTGATGAATTAAGATACCCTGTGGGCTCTGACGAACTTGAAGTCTCAAAAACATGGCCATCTCCCCCAATGAGCTCATCTCAAATTTCTTCTTCATGATTTCTTCAAATTCGCGGCACAAACCATCATTGGTAGAACTAAAAATGATATCATCAACGTAGATTTGGACGAGAATAATGTCCTTATAATCGCGTTTGATGAACAGGGTTTGATCAATGGTTCCCTGTGTGTATTCATGAGCAAGTAGATGCTATGTAAGAGTGGCGTACCTTACGCGAGGCGCTTGATGCAACCCATATAAAGTTTTATCTAGTTTGTAAGCATAATCTGGCTTGTCAGGATCAGTAAAGCCCGATGGTTGTGCCACGTAGATTTGCTCTTTCACCTCGCCGTAGAGAAACGCAGCCTTGAATCCATTTGATAAACAGTGAAATCCATGTAAGATGCATAAGCCAAGAAAATGCGTATAGCCTCCAAACGCGCGATAGGTGCATAGACCTCATCATAATCTAATCCTTCAATCTGTTGAAAACCCTGAACCACCAGTCGAGCTTTATTTCGAACGATAACACCAGTGTCATCCTGCTTGTTAGGAAAAACCCAGCGAGTTCCGAGAGCACGTTTTCCTTGAGGCAGCTTCACCAATTGCCAGACACCAAGCTTCTCAAATTGATTGAGTTCTTCATGCATGGCATCCACCCAGCCTGGTTCCTGCAAGGCAACATCAATACTTTTACATTCAATTTGTGAAATGAAGCAAGGGTAGAGACAGGTATTGATATCCCCAGATTGGCTGCGGGTTCGAACAACAGTGCTAACAGGTCCAATAATATTTTCAATGGGGTGATCACCCTGTAAACGCTGCGATATTGGTGTAGCAGGAACAAGAACATCTGTTTGCAAGTTGGTAACACTTGCTGAAGCTACTCCAGATGAATCCCCCTCAACAGATGCACCAATAGAAGTAGTTGCTGAGGAATCCACCGAACAATCGTATGGAGTAGGCTCAGGGAACAGAGAAGAACCCAAGACATCGGGAGTAGATCTTTCATGTGTCGTAGTAGGCTCTGGGTCAGAAACCGCAACTTCCGGAGCATCATTCTGAGCAGGCGAATTGATAGCTGGTTCTTGAGATTACGAAACAGTGGAAGAAGACAACGTCATTAAATCCAGGAGGATCCACACTCAGCTACTTTAAAGTCTCATGTTGCTCGGCAGCGTCAGCATTGTCTTCGGATGAAATGGGCACAGTTGGACGGGCAGAAATTGAACCGTTACCTGCAGCACACATTGGAAGACACATCAATATGGTTAAATAATGTGGAATAGTCATACAAGCAGTCAGGATCAATGCGTGTGCCCTTGGGATTTTCCTCCAGCCAACCCACATTGTAGGTTTCAACTACCATCTTCTTGATATTGTTATAAACGCTGTATGATGTATTTTTAGAATAGCCAACGAAGATGCAAGGATCCCCACGTGATTCAAACTTTCCTTTATCGTTCATGTGCAGGAGAACAAAAGGGCATCCGAACTTGCGGAAATGCTTGACCGAAGGTTTGCGACCTTCAACCACTTCGTATGGAGTTTTCATATGTCGTTTATTGTTCAGGGCATGATTCTGAATATAACATGCAGTATTGATTGCTTCTGCCCAAGAAATAAGAGGTAGTTCGGATTCAACCAGCATAGAGCGTGCAACTTCAATGAGTGTGCGATTTCTGCGTTCTGCAACCCCATTTTGTTGTGGGGTTCTGGCTGCACTAAACTGTCGGTCAATCCCCTTGGAGGAACATAAAAAATTTAAGGTAACATTCTTAAATTCTGTCCTGTTATCACACCAAATGGCCTTCACAGTAGAATCTGTCTGGTTTTCCATAAGCGTGACAAACAGTTTAACTAACTTAGCGATTTCACTTTTATGTGTAAGAAAGAAAACCCAGGTGAATCGAGAGTAGTCATCAATAATAACCAGACAGTAAGCCTTCCCGCCAACGCATAGTATGTCTGTTGGACCAAAAAGATCCATATGTAGCAGTTCTAAGACTTGAGACATGGAAGGAGTGGCTTTAGATTTGTGTGGCTGTCGATGTTGTTTCCCACGTGCACATGATTCACACTTTTCAATATGCATGAAGTCATGAACTGGTAGATCTCTGACTAAACCACCTTTTGCAAGACAATTTAAGTTCTTCATGTTGATGTGTCCCAGTCTGCAATGCCATAGAATTGCATCATGTTCGGCTGTAGATGAGAAGAGGCAAGTGAGCTTGTTAGAAGGGGACTGGTTCATATCAATAACATATGCATTTCCTTTTCGTGCAGCTTTAAGAAGAATCCAATCATCCGGAATAATTAGACCTGGTTTCAGCACATAACACCCTTTCTTGGTGAACAAAACATCCAGATGATTGTCGCAGAGTTGAGACACACTCAAAAGGTGTGCTTCAATTCTGGTACGTAATTAACATTCTTAAAGCTGAGGGCTCCGTTGCAGACAGTTCCTCTCATGGTAATCTTCCCTGTCTCTCCACCTGCGAAGGAAACAAACCCGCCATCGAAAAATTGAATGTCATTCAACTGCGAGATGTCTCCCGTCATGTGCCTGGAACAGCCACTGTCAATGTACCATAGTCTAACAAGAGTTCGCCAGAGTTGTTCCTACACATTTCAACAAGTTCTAGTTAGACACTGCAACCCAGGCCATTGAAGATCTAGGCATGCCATTAGCATCAACATAAGTAACCTCACAAAAAATTAAATTAGTAGAGGATGAGGTTGATGATGCTTTTGATTTATTTGAAATGGGGGTAGAAGACTGAGTCTTGGCCACTGTCTTAGGCCTCCAGGTTACCGAATCAGACTTTTGCACAATCCTTGGAGTGTTAGAAGGATTCTGGGAAACTGAAGGTCTCAATGGTTTGAAAGATTGTTTCTTGGCCAAGTTCCAGTCACGATCAGAAGACTTAGCCACAAATCGAGCCTGAGGTGGGCAATTAGGCATAGTCCCGATTTGTAAGTCCCGATAACGGATCAAACAGGTATCACTAACCTAATCAGTAGCGGAAAATAATTATTAGGAAGAAGAAACAACTTTTAATTAGAACCAACTTGCATACACCAAAAGATGTCTGATATAAGTTCTGTGAATACAAAGTTTTGAACGAGGTAAAGGTCTTTTGACAATTGCGAGCAATGTGCCCGGGAAATCCACAATTGAAGCAGGTCTGCCTCTTCTGGAAGAAAACAGTCCGTTTAGCTTGGGAAATTATCGACAATTTGTCTATCAGTTTCTTGCTTGCGGGTACTGACGGCTGATGCACGGTCTTGTTCTTGACGGTGTCCTGCGCACAACCATCAGCACACTTGTTAGTTTTGTGATTTGAATTGGACAGTTTCGAACATGGAGATTTAGGTAAAATTTTAACTGATATATGTTCAGCTGGTTGCTTAACAGATTCAGTTTGCGACTGCTGAGTCGATTTCTTAGATTGATGAGGAGACCCAGCAGTTGTCGTTTCAGTTGTCGAAGACGCCTGTTTTGTTTTCTTCTTTTAAGATTGGCGTGTTCTCCGTTTCTTAATCTTACTCTTCAAATCACATTTTGTGACAGATTTGATAGAGGACACGGGTGGCTCTACAGGGACATCCTTTTCTGAAATTTCGGAAGATGAGCTTGAAACACTACATGAATGTGGAATTTCGCGATTTTGAAGAATTTGAGACTCCGATTTAGAATCAGTTTTAAGATTTTCATTTGTATCATGAGAAAAGGAGTGCTCATCCTCTGTCATTTCAGAATCAGTCCCTTGTGCTTGATTAACATAAGCCGAGTCGCCCGAATCTTCTAGAATTATGTCAACATCAACGTTCATAGGGTCGGTTGGTTGGTCGACTTTTGAACTGTCTGTCCTGGGAGGCGCATCAATAGACGAAACCTCTGGAGAAGAGCTTCCGGTCTCTTCAGCAAACTGATGAAACCGAATCATCTGTCGATGCTAAACCTGCAGCTAAATTCATGTTTTCATCGCAAGAGTTGTTACAGTTATTAGTATCATTCAAAACATCAGCATTTGATGGAAAACCAGAATTAAAACTGTCTAAATTCTCAACACAACCAACACTGTTTGAGCATGTAAATTGTTTAGCAAGAAATTGATTTAAAATGTCAAAAGCAGGCTTATAAAATGCACAATCAGCAGCCGAATTGTTTGAATTTGTATTCAGATGTTCCTCTTGATCATCCTCTGTGATATCCTCAACTAAAATTTCTTCTACACATGAGTTAGACACATTGGTATCATTCACAATTTCGGTTTGAGTATCAGAAAATTCTTTTCCTTTAGGTTCTGTGGAGGATGTGAACTTCTCTGCCTAAGGCACTACTTTTTCAAAACCATCTGTACCACCAGAAGGATGATCACCAGTTTCATGTGAAAGTGGTGTAGAAGTAACAAAGACATCATCCCTCTTGAGTTCAGTGGGTTTAGAGAACTTGGGGTAATAGGGCGTCCATGGTTTAGATAGATAATCTAAAGGTTTACCATAAGTCATTTTTTCTGCATTTTCTAAATCAGCATCAGATTCAGGCATTCTAGTATAACTATGATTATATGGTGGAGGTGCCCTATTATACCCAAGACCTTTGGTAAAATTCTTTTGGTAGTTAAGCTGGAGGTCACATAAGTCCTTGACAAGTTTACTGGAAGTTTCAAATATTTTAATGTTTATTTCATTTTCGTGAAGCTTCCTGTTAAGGAATTTAGCTTGGCTAAGGCTGCTTGAATATCTATGTCCTTTTCAGCTAGTTTTATGTCACACCCCGGATTTCCAACCCGAAATCCATACACGGTGGGCCCGGGTGGGGAGTATCGTGACGTCAGTTGATAACATCATTGTCAATTAAACCCGGCACAACGAAAGTCTTGGAGTAAAATTACTATTACAAACCGAATGTTCAAAAATACAAAATAATATAAAACCTTGTAATAGAAGATCCACAGCGGATCATAAATTGTACATGGAAAGAATAAAAAACAGACTTTGGGCAGATTTAGGATTGGCAGGATCCTCTATCACTACTGAGCAATTCCGGCCTATTTTCGTATTGTACCTGCATATTAGTCTTTTAAAAATACGTCAGCTTTCGCTGGTAAATACACCCAACCGACTCATTTTGAAAACATTCAAAAATGTTTTAAGTGCGTATCAGCACAAAATCTTTTTATAACTTGGGTTAATTGACCGTCCAACCTTGTTAACAGATTTACATGTTTGTCATACATACGGGGCTCGGTAAAAAAACTGAGACACAATTAACTTAACACCACTTTGGACTCACGAAGGAGCCAATTCCTCCCAACCTTGTGGGAATGCATAATTGAGTGTCTATCGGGTATATGTCTACACCCGCGCTAAAGTCGTGGCCATTTCTATTGTAATGAGCCGAGGATATCCATGACACGGTAGTTAACCCTCGATGTTTAAATTATCAAACAAAACTGATTAAAACATAATATTCTATAATTCCAAAATACTTCATTAAATTTCCATAAGAAATTATAATACTATAAAATGAAATAAACTGTCCATGCAAGGACTTTGAAGAAATAAAAATGTCCACGCAGGGACTAAAGAAACAACAATGTCCTCACAGGGACTACATATTATTAGAAGAGACTTCACTCGTCCTTCTTTCCCTTGACCAACTTGGAGAGTTTCTTGAAGAATTTGTTCGTTTTCTTCTCCGTTTTCTCCGCTTGCTGCTGCATTTCTTTCATTCTTTCTAAGGCCTCATTAATGACCTCTAGTGGTGGCGGAGGTTGTGGCATAACCGGATATTGGTACCGTAAGTTGGATATCCAGTCGGTGGATAAGTAGGTGGGAAAGGAGACGGGTAAAGTGCATTGTGCATAACCGCCTGCATATAAGGGTCTTGCGACCATGCTTGATAGTCTACCGGTGTAGACGGGTTAAAAGGATCATATCCAGACGTGTCTGGATATGTGGGGATTGGGTTAGAATAACCCAATGGTGGTTGTTGAACTGTAGGTGTGGGTGTTGGTGTTGGTTCAACCACATGTGAGGTGTTAGAAGGCCCACCCATTTGTGGGTCCTCTGGAATCGAGGGGTAGGAGTTGGGCAAAACTGGCAGCGATCCCGACCTTTGTCCGGCACGTACCGACATACGTGCTCCATGCTTCCTTCTTGGTGGTTCAGGCGGTGGTTGAGGTTGGTCCACCGGTTCCATGTGGACATCTTCTTGTATTGGGGGTGGTTGAGAGTGATGAGAAGGAGTGTGGGCGAAGGTAAATTGGTTCCAATATTGGTCCCACTCATTAGGACCTTGGTAAGGGATCTAGCATATGAGTTCGAATCGCTTGATATTTCAATGGGATGTATATTTGATCCCGACGGCGGCATCTCCGGGTCGGGGTCCTCGTCCATAGGGTTTGGCTGATCCAACTGATTTTGATCGGCTGGAGGCGTGTTTAAAATAACGGTTAGGGTTAAATTCTTCATGGTAAGAGTGATGAGAATGGGAATGATGGGTATGGTGTGAATGGTAGGAGTGGTGAGAGTGGTAAGAATTTTAGGAATGTGGGCGAGTGTCTATTAGAGACGGAACGTCTCGATGGTTGCCAAGGAGATGAATCTCCTGATTCTTGGTAAGGGTCTGAATTGTGTGGTTGAGGGGAATACGCCCGATGGTCCTCCCCTCATTGGACCTTTCCCTCTCCCGCTTTGTCCCTGTACACGTGGCGGCATTTTCCTGTCAAAAATGAATTAAAAAACAATACTAATAACTTAATAATGAAATGAGTAATCCTAGGTCAATGCCTAGACTTGGAAGTCTAAGGAATGTGCTCATGTAAGTTTGAGATTAAACACAAGAAGGATAGTGTTTAATTCTCTCAAACGTTGGCTCTGATACCAACCTGTCACACCCCGGATTTCCAACCCGAAATCCATACACCGGTGTGCCCGGGTGGGGAGTATCATGGCATCAGTTGATAACATCATTGTCAATTAAACAAGGCACAGCGGAAGTCTTGGAGTAAAATTACTATTACAAAGTGAATGTTTGAAAATACAAAATAATATACAAGCTTGTAATAGAAGATCCACAAACGGATCATAAATTGTACATTGAAAGAATACAAAACAGACTTTGGGCAGATTTCGTATTGTACCTGCAGATTAGTCTTTTGAAATACGTTAGCTTTTGCTGGTAAATACACCCAACCGACTCATTTTGAAAACATTCCAAAAATGTTTTAAGTGCATATCAGCACAAAATCTTTTTATAGTTTGGGTTAATTGACCGTCCAACCTTGTTAACAGATCTACATGTTTGTCATACATGCGGGGATCGGTACAAAAACTGAACACACTTAACGTACACACCACTTTGGACTCACGAAGGAGTCAATTCCTCCAAACCTTGTGGGAATGCATAATTGAGCGTCTAACGGGTGTATGCCTACACCCGCGCTAAGGTCGTGGCCAATTCTATTTTAATGAGCCGAGGATATCTAGGGCACGGTAGTTAACTCCCGATGTTTAAACTATCAAACAAAACTGATTAAAACAGAACATGCGGATTTACTATCCCCGAACCGGAGTTCGATTGAATCCCATTTCGACCAAGCGGTAATAATTTACCGTAACCCAAGCCCGTATAGGGGAAATAGGTCGAGAGTATTTACCTGAGCTAGTCTTCTTTAATTTTTAATAACTCAGCCATACACAAAAAGGACTAAGTGCAGATAGCATTTACCGGCAAGTCTCTAGTCTGGATTATGGCATAAACTAACCAATTAAATACTAACGGTCTTATTTAAGTCATAGACTTAGACCGACTAGCGTGCTCGATCAAAACGTATGACGCTAGATTAAACGATGATTGGATAGAATGTAGTTTAATCCCAACAAGTACCTTGACTTGTAATATATGGGTAAACCATAAACATTCTGGATTTTGAGACTTAAATGACAAGGTTAAACCCGTTTCGGTTAATTTCCGTAAAATAGTTACATATATGTAACCATGCGCATATTAACGATATTGGGTAACCGGATAAGTCATGGACAAGTTCTATATGCTATTATACTTTAAATAAGTTAAGATATCAGCAGGATATCAACTTGTATGCCCGTTAAGGTTTTAAAATGAAATTATGCCTCATAAGGGCGTTTTGGTAATTCCATATCATATAAAAGGAATTTGAATATAATTTAATGTTATAGTTATAAGTATTATCGAAAAATACTTTATTTATAATATAATATCAGTAGGATATCAATTATATGTGTAAATTATCTTTTAGGACCAAACTATGCACCAAAGGGTCATTTTGGTCATTTTACACATAGTTTATAATTTATTTGGGATTCTGAGTTTATAACATGTACCTACTGTAAATATGTTTAAAATAAGTTTTAAAATCAGTAGGTATCAAGTCTTGGTCAATAATATGGTTTAAAACATACTATGCACGGAAACGGCGTTTTTGTCGTAAAATGACGTCTTTATGCGATGTTTACGGAAACTGATGTTAAGGTCAGATTTAAATGTTTACAATATGTTATCTAATATAACATATCAGTAGGTAATTGATTTACCTTAAAGAGATTGATTAAAATCATTTTATAAGCCACAAGGGCTAAAATCGTCATTTATCGACATAGTTTAAGGACTTGCTTGAAAACTCAGTTTATAACTTGGTTTAACATCCCAAATAATCCTACTTATAATGTTACATCAGTAGGAAACTCATTTTCAAGTTCATTATTATTTAAAACCTTGTTTTATGCAAAAAGGGCATTTTGGTCAAAGATGGCATAATTGCGGAACTTGCGCATAAACTTGGATTCTGATTATGATCATGTAATATAACCTCAGAGGGTTATGCTATATAATATTAAGATCATGATGCAACTTTAGATCAGTAGGTAACTAATCTAAATCGGGTCTGAATCGAAAGTCAAAGCAGAAGTCAAACTTCGCGACTTTCGGTTGCGAACCGATCCTAGAACTGAAACTGACGAGCCGAACATGTTCTTACATGTTCTAATAATTATTACGAACTTGTTTAAGTGTCAAAACAGGTTTCATAACATATATAAGATCATTTTATGATTTTTCCGAAAAATGGCCTGTTTGACTTTTTAATATCATAACTTTGACCCGTCAATTGGTCTAGCAAACGTTATCTTCAGGAGGTGCCCTTCATAGGGACTAACGCCTACCTTGTTACGATCACTTAGCCATGTTCATTTCAAACAATGGCTGGACCATAATGATCTTAACCGAAAGTCAAAGCGTTTTCTGAAAAACGCTTGACTTTTGACTATAAAAGCCTATAAACGAAAATGCAAGAGCAAGGAACACTTACAAGGGGTTCCTACAATGCAAGAAAACTAAGTTGGATGCTCCTTTCAGCTAGGAACTTCCAGAGGAGGGAGAAGAGTGAATTAATGAGAAAGGTGCAAGTTGGAATGAAGCACTTGAACACCTATTTATAGTTGGAGAGCTCAAAAGAGGTGAAGCCATGTGTTTAGGGGTGTAAGAGGAAGCTTACAAGTGTCCCAAAATGTGGCATAGCAGTTTGGGAAGTCATGGTTTCGGTTTTAATGGTTTTGGAGTTCTGTTTGGGAGCCAAGAAAAACTTTCTACAGCATATGTTCTCTGGCGGGCCGCGAGAGGAACCGGCGTTGCCTCTCGCGCCTCGCGAGCGCCCCAAAGGGAGTTTCAAAGTTTGACACCTTATCCCCTTAACTTTAAAAAGCTTCTAAAACCTTTTTAAACACCTTTTTGGCACTTTTAGCCCTCCGTAGCCAATACTTGGCATACCTGGGATTATGCCCAGACATTGTCGAGCTCTCGGTTCGTTAAAAGGTCACTCAGAGGTATAAATTAACATGTTGACACTTTTAATCCCTCCATCATCCAACTTTCATATATTTACAATATTGAACCCTCTCGTCCAACAAATGGCACGTATGAGAGTTAGGACTTCACAAAGGATCACTCAGAGGCTTATTATAAGCTGTTGATTTCGATGTCACTCAGAGGCTGGGCATGTTGACATATCAGTCACTCAGAGGCTTAATTTGAGCATGTTGACGCCTTTAGTCCTTATTGGTCTTTAACAGCCTATATCACGTGTCATTATACTATTGGACATGATTTTACAGAGTGTTACATTTTAGCTTATAGTCGTAGTCCCAACATTGAAGTTGGTTCAAGTCTAGCTTTAGATGAGCTACATCTTGTTTCAGAGCTTCGACCTTTTCCACAAGAAGCTTGTTCTTATGTTTAAGGGCGATGTTCTGTGACGCAGCTTGTTGGTATTCAGCTACTAGAGTTGAATTATGGGCGCGCATTTGTGATAATTTAAAATGACAACTATCAGAACAGAGAATTCGATTTACCGTTTCCGAAAGATTGGGCATCTCAGTTGTCTGCGCCATCATGCAGTGGTTGCTATTCTTGGAGAGATTTAATGTTTCCATTTGAGCTGCAGCATCTGCCCAGTTAAAACCTTCATGTTGTTGGGCCACCAATGCTATTGACTTCCCGCCCGAGCTGCTCGAGGGACTCGTCATGGACTTTGAGGGAGAGACGGGAACCAGCTGTCTGTCACTACTCTGTATATCTGCCACCTGGATGACACATACCAGATGGCTGCTTCTTGCATTCCCTGGCAAAATGTCCTGGTTCTTGACATCTGTAGCATCTAAGCTTGTCCTTTGTGAGTCCGGTCTTCAAATTAGACAAAGGTTGTCGTCCATACTTCTTCTGAAACTTGTTAACCAGAAAGGCAGCCATTTCTAGAGTTCCAAGAAACATCGATCTCGTCCAGGTCCTCCTCCATAATTTGATCAACTTCGGTTGGAAGAATGGATGAAGGAGTCAGATCACCTGCCAGGAAAGCGTTCAAGCTCTTGATCATCGATGCTGCAATAGCCAATTTCTCTTCGTTTTCTTTAGTGAGAAACGCCGAGTTGGACGCAGTTGGAGTAGGTGCAGGAGCTGGTGCAGCAGTTTGAGGAGTGTTATCTTGTTGCACTGCTTGAGGAATTGCAGGACTAAATACCATGTTGGGATAATGAGCATGGTACTGAGTGTGAACTTGAGTAGCCGAAACCTTAGTGGGGTTCTAAGATTGAAGACCATACACGTACTGGGTGTTCTGTGGCGTGGCTATAGGACTATACACCATGTTTGAGCCACCCGGTGTTTGCGAATTTCCTTGAAAAGGGCTATAAATCAAATTTTGTGACATGAGTGCCGCATTTTGCCCTGTCACCCCAGCGGCCATCAAACTACTCTAATGATTTATTTCTCTTTGCTTATTATCAATCTCACATGATTTGATAGTAGCTATCATTTCCATGAGAGTGACATCATTCAAGTTCTAGGTCTTTTTGATCATTCCCACATCTGCATCCCAACTCTTGGGCAGTGAGTTTAATAACTGTCTGTTCATGGCACTGTTAGTGAGAGTAATCTTGTCACACCCCTACCCGCAGCGGAAAAAGGTGATCGGGGCATGATTGGGTTTTCATCAAAGCTCATGACATTTATTATAATGTTTCATATTTATTATTACAATTTAAAGGGAATCATACAATCAAATCATACAAGTACAACATGTTCTATACATCTTTCTAGACTTCATTATTTTTCTTCTAAGGCAATTTCCTATGTGTTCCTTGCTTCATCCTGTCCACCTGTATCATGTGTAAAAATGGTTTTTGGGTCAACAAAAGTTGGCAAGTGAACCTTGTTAAAAACATTTGATATTGATTTCTTATTGTATTTAATATGGAAAAATTGTGCAATAATCATATGTGAGCAAACGTATATAATCAAACAATAACAAACCACCTTGCATGAGTATATGACATGAATGATAATGTATATGTTGGCAACGTCACGTTCCGCTCATAGGTAATGGGGAACGGACGGCCTATGATGATGTATGTGCGATCAAGGCTCAATCCAACGGAGCCGATCGTATGTTGGCAACACCCACGTTCCGCTCATAGGTAATGGGGAACGGTTCCGCTCATAGGTAATGGGGAACATACGAGCCTATGATGATGTATGTACTGAAAATGATAAATTAAATCTAAACATTAACCACACAAACAATTGATACATATTGGATACACATTTGATCATGAATATGATGGATGCACAAGTGTTTAAATGTAATAAATAATAAATGACACATGATACACCCCAAAATGTGATTAAAATGGGGAATTTGTAGAGATTCACTCACAGTGGGTGCGTTTCTTGGATTGATGATGAATGCGCACGAATTCGGATTTAATCGGCAAGGGAACTAACCAAAATAATAACATAATAGTTCGATAAATAAATAAACTTTTATTTGAGATTAATATTTTTAATTAGTGTTCTTAATGGGATTGTTAGGTTTATTTTTGTGAGTTCAAGGAAATTTTCTAACTTTAAAAATATTATTTTTAAGTATTTTTAATTGATTTTTAAATAAAATAAATATATAAAAGAAAATAATTTTTTTGACTTTTTGACCAGTTGACCGTTGACCAGTTGACCGTTGACCGTTGACCGGTCGGACCGTGTTTATTATATGCGCTGAGTGAGGTTCGAACTCGTGACCTCTCGTATACGTGCACGCAGCTCTACCGACTGAACCGGTGGACATAACAGGTCTCGAACCCGGGACCTGTTGTTTAACGTTGCACACAGTCCACCGCTGGACTGTGTGTCTAACCCGAAATATATTGAAGTTTAATTATACATATACACATACTAGCGCTAACATATTTTGATTTAAATAAAAGGCTCGGATAATTTCAGGGGCGGTGTAACTAACCGGATTCGAACTCGAGACTTCGGCTTCGTGTTGCACACAGCCCGACCAATTGGGCTGTGTGACTAACCCGAAGGATATAAGATTTTTATTAAATTTATATATTTACTAGATTATTTTTAACTGGTTTTAAAAAGGCTGTGTATAATTGGCGAACTGGAAAGCATGTACAGACTCAAACTCGGGACCATGGCTTGAAGTTTGCACACAGTCCACCACTGGACTGTGTGTCTAACCCGTTTAAAAATCCGTTTCGAATTGAACTTATACATTAACAGTGCTTCATCTTCTTCGTCACTTGAACAACCAGACTGTTAAAATCCGATTTCTTCGATTCATTAACCAATTCCTTTATTAAATCTTGAATAACTACATATGAGACTAATAAAAATGAGAGAGATTAGGCGTAAGATATACCAAACAGAGATCCCCTGCTTCTCCGGCGAGATTCCGATGACAGCAGGTTATTCCGGCGACGTGTAACTTGCGGCAGAGGATCTTCAGGAAGTTTGAGGTGAGTGTGGGTGACTTCGGTATGAGCTCTAGATGTCCTGTTTATAAAGTAAGGCAACAGTGGGATGGTTTCTTCGGTTTTCCGGCGATAACTCTCAGTTAACTCGCAGAGAATTCCGACGATTTCCGGTGAACTCCGGTGAAACAGAGACTTGTTTTCACAATGTGGTGAGGGTTTGGCTATGAATTGAACGAGATTTGGACTTAATAGCTAACATGTTCGACCGTTTCGGTCAAGAGATTCAATCCTCCTTCAGTTATGATTTTGATTGGTTCAAATGATTGATAACCGATTTTTGGGTTAAAGGCAATGATTAAATCGTCGGTTTTCCTTCGCGATTTTGAGTAATGCCGGCGGTTACAGATTTGCCGAAACTTTGAGATTCTCAGTTTTAGCCGTGGATCCTAAATAAAGTTTAATGGTTTCAGATTTAGCACATAAGTGTGTGTAGAGCAGTTGGTGTGTTAGTGTATTTGGCTTGTGGGCGACCCGGGTTCGAAACCCGGCGTCTGCCTTTATTTTTTATCCATTATTTATTTGAAATTTTAAATTATGATTTTTAAATTCTAATATATTTATTAATTGTGTATTGTTTAAAATTAATTTGAGCATTAAATACGTAACAAAATTTATAACTGATTATTCGGTTTAATAAACGAAGCGGGTTTGGATAACCCGATTTTTACGGATGTTACAAATCTCAGCTGAAATCATCTGGGAGACAAGCTTGACATAGCGACGAATCTGGTTTTCAATAGTTTCCCCATAGATGTGATTAAATGAGCTGAATTGCTGATTCAGCTGATTTACCCAGCTTGCTTTCATGTCTGCATTCCGCTCATAGAGATTTTGCAGCTCACTCCAAACTTCCTTTATGGTCTTACAGTTTCTAACCGCAATAGAGATATCGGGTCCAAGGGCCATGGTCAGAGTAGCCGAGGCCTTTTCATCTTCCTCTATTATCTTAATATCCTCTGGAGTCCATAGGTGCATGGGCTTAGGAATTTTTGTGTCTTGATCTTGCTTTGTACTGTAGACAATTGTTCTTGGACCATTCATGATGCATCTCCACACACCAGGCTCTTTTGCCTTACAATACTGCTCAAAATGAAACTTCCATTCGTAATATTCGTCCCCATATAACAAACGTGGAACTTTGGTGGAAGTGCCAATGACTTGGTCCAGCTCTTGATGGAGGGCCAGAGTTTGCGATTGCAGGGCACACGTCAGATCTTGTGCAGTCATGTATCCAGCCATCATTATTAAATTGATTAAAAAATTACCAAACAGATTTAAAATTTATTTAAGTTTTCTTAGATGAATAGTACTTAATCCAAAACCAATCCGGAATGGTCAACTATGAAGTCAAATTTGGTCAAATCCGGATGAAGTATCCGAATTGATGAGAATCTGAAATGATTAGTCCGAATTGATGAGTCCAAATTGAAGAGTGAGAATTGAAAACCCGAAATGATGAACCCAGAAACTGATGAATCCGAAATGAGAAGTCCGAATTGACAAATCCGAAATAAAGATCCGAGTTGAGAGAATCCGGAATAAACAAGTCTGAATGCGAATCCGGAAAAGATAATCCGGAAAGAAGAAAATCCGGAATCCTTATCCTTATCTGATGACTCCGGAATCCTTATCCGCAACAGTAATCCGTCCTTTTTGCAACAATAATCCGAAATCCAAGGAATAGATAATCACCACAGTATCTCAGATAGTGATCCGAATTAAACAACAGTCCGAGATCAATCCGAGATGGATGATCTCCTTCGTGTTCTTCGGAATCAGGAATAGTAGCTATTCCGAGATGTGAGAACCTTCTTCAAGTTCTTCGGAATCCGTAACAGTAACAGATCCGAAATCTTCAAATCTTCTTCGAGTTCTTCGAAACAGTAGCACTTCCAAAGATGAACAGTGATCCGGAGTAGTGACCAATCCGAGCAGCAGCAACACACTTCGAAAAACAGCTTCTTCAATCAGCAATACCCTGAGCCTGTATTTGAACAGCAGGCTCTGATACCAATTGTAAGTCCCGATAACGGATCAAACAGGTATCACTAACCTAATCAGTAGCGGAAAATAATGATTAGGAAGATGAAACAACTTTGAATTAGAATCAACTTGCATACACCAAAAGATGTCTGATACAAGTTCTATGAATACAACTCTCTAACCCCCTTTCATTAACCTAACACCTCTATTTATAATGACTACCAAGCCCATTATTTACAACCCTAGGCCCATAAGGCACTAGGAAGCCCACAAGACATACCAAAGCCCAAAATAATCCCTAATGTGTAAACCTTTAGCAACAAGTCCTTCCAGCAACTTGACCCGGAGGATAAAGCACGTATGGGCCGGTGGATTTCCCACTCACTGGATTCTGCGATGAGGTTGTTTTCCATTTGGGACAGATTTCTTTTCCGGTCACTCTCTCTCTCTGATGGGCGCCACACTCGCACCGTCCAGGTTAATTTCATGGTCATGCCCGCAACCTCGCGCCATGACGTACTTTTGGGACGGTGCGCCCAGCGAGATTTCAGCATGATTACTTCCATCCCCCACGCCGCTTGTGGTTTTCCCACAGAAACCAGAGTGGCTATCATGTATGCAAGGAAGGAAATCATGTATGTGGTCGAGGAACCACCAATAAAGCAACCCAAGCCATCTTCCGACGGTGAGCCAGAAAAATGGGTACTTAACAACAAGTACCCGGAACAAATCGTGCTCTTAGGACCCGCCATGACCCCCACAGTCAAGGTGCGGTTGAAACAACTGTTGTTCCGAAACTTTGAGATTTTTGCATGGTCACCGGTGGATATGACAGGGGTGCCAAGGGAAATAGCTGAGCATGCACTGCACACTTTCCCTTCAGGTCAGCTATCGTTAAGAAGAAGCGCAACTTTGGGCCCGAAAAGACCCGCGCTCTGAACGAGCAAGTCATGGAGCTTCTCCAAGTAGGAATCATCTAAGAAGTGCGTTATCAGACATGGGTAGCCAACCCAGTCATGGTCCAAAAGTCCAATGGCAGTTAGCGCATGTGTGTCGATTTCAAAGATCTCAAAAAGGCATGTCCCAAAGACTGCTACGCCTTGCCGGAAATCGACAAAAAGGTGGACTCTCTTGCTTCATTCAGGTGGAAATGTTTCCTTGATTGCTACAAGGGCTACCACCAGATCCAAATGAAGAAAGAGGATGAAGACAAGACTGCTTTTCGAACAGACAAGGGCATTTATTGCTACACAAAGATGCCCTTCGGACTGCACAACGTAGGAGCCACCTATCAACGCTTATTGGACCATGTATTTTGGGACGACATTGGTGAAACCGTAGAAGTATACATTGATGACCTAGTCATCTTGAGCTCGGATGTGGAGAAGATGTTGGTAACCTCAAAAAGACCTTTGCCTCCTTGCGCAAGGCGAACCTGAAGCTGAACCCCAGCAAGTGCTCTTTTGGAATGGAGGAAGGCAAATTTTTGGGATTCATCGTTACGCGTGATGGCTTTAAAGTCAATCCCGACAAAGTGGAAGCGATTAAGCGTATGCCATAACCCTCAACTATCAAAGAGATGCAACCGTTGGCGGGGCGGTTGGCTGTGCTGAACAGGTTCTTGTCCAACCATGCGATGAAGTCTTTCCCATTCATCAGTACTCTGCGGAATTGTGTGAAGAAGAACAAGTTTCTGTGGACTCCGGATACGGAGAAAGCCTCCACCCAAATGAAGGAATGCTTGATTCCGCTACCAACGCTCACCGCGCCGTAGAAGAAGGAGCCACTGATACTTTACCTTTCCACATCAGATGTTGCTCTCGGAGCAGTTCTGCTAGTAGGACGCGCATGAGTTCAAACTCCGATCTACTACGTCAGCAAAATGCTTACCGACCCAGAGACTCGATATCCCATGATGGAAAAGATAGCTCTAGCTTTAGTCCACGCATCCTGGTGGTTGCGATGATATTTTTCAGGCCACGAAATAACAGTTCTTTCGAACTATCATCTATGCCAAATTTTGTCAAAGGTGGATATATATGGTCGCCTAGCAAAGTGGGCGATCGAGCTTGGCGGTTACAATGTTATGTATAAACCACGACCGGCAATAAAAGGGCCAAATATTGGCTGATTTTATTGCAGAGGTCCCGCAGAATAAAGCGCAGGAGTGTGAAGAGGTACAGAATCCAGCGCCGGTTACGGATAACCGCGCATGGATACTTCACACTGATTACGCGTCCAATGACGATGGCGCAGGGGCAGGTCCCCGCCTAATAAGCCCCGATGATCAAGAATTCACCTATGCCATCAGGTTGGATTTTAAAAACACAAATAATGAAGCTGAGTACAAAGCGTTCCTAGCAGGTCTTCGGTTAGCAATCAAGATGGGTGTGCAGAATTTGGAGGCCCATGTCGACTCACTCCTAGTCGTCGAACATGTCAACGGCCTGTACGATGCAAAGGGCGAGGTAATGGCCTTATATCTAGAACAGGCACAAGCCTTAATAACCAAATTCCAACATTTCAAGATAACCCATGTTAACCGAAGCGAGAACAAACATGCTGATGCTCTCAGCAAGCTAGCCACTACAAGCTTCAAGCACCTTGCGTGTGAGGTGCGCATTGAGGTACTTAAAAACCCTTCTGTTCCTTTGCGGCAAGTCAATATCATTGAAGTGGGAAATCCATCCTGGATGTCTCCCATCATTATGTTCTTGCAACACGGGATCCTCCCTGAAAACAAAGCGGAAGCAAGGAATGTCAAGAACAAGACACTCAACTATGAAATGGCTGACGGTATCTTATACCGGAAGTCATACCTTGGCCGCTCCTTCGTTGCGTTGATGTGTAAGATGCCAAGTACTTGATCTGCGAAATACAAGAAGGGTTACGCGGAATTCACGCAGGCCCACGCATGGTCGTAGCAAAGATCATGAACGCCGGATACTATTGGCCTGTCATGCACCTTGATGCGGTTGAAATATTACGTAAGTGCGCATCATGCCATCGCAATGCTCCAAAGACACTGCGCCCGAAGAATCCCTTGATTCCGGTGATAACAGCGTGGCCTTTCCAACAATGGGCAATCAATATGGTGTGACCATTCCCAAACGCTCCAGGAGCGGTGAAATTCATAATCGTTGCAGTCAATTATTTCACCAAATGGTTAGAAGCCAAACCTCTCGCATCCACCACAGCAACCGTGGTGCGAAAGTTCATTTGGGAACACATCATATGCCGTTTCGGGTTACCCCTACGCATAGTCAGCGATAACGGCCCCAATTTCGCAGCCGATGAACTACAACAATGGATGAAAGAGATGCATATCGAACATGTTTTCACTTCGGTCGTGCATCCCCAAGGGAACGGCCAAGTGGAAAGGATTAACAAAAGTATAGTCGAGGGAATCAAGACAAGGTTGGGAACAACGCGCAGAGGTTAGGTCGATGAGTTGCCAAGCATCTTATGGGCTCATCGAACCATGCCTAAAACCAGCACGGGCGAAACTCCCTTTAGCCTTGTGTATGGGATGGAGGTAGTGATTCCTGCAGAAATAGGCCTTCCATCACCGCGCATGTTAGCTGCGCAAAACAAAACAATGAGGATGAGCGCAGACTAGACTTGGACTTTCTAGAAGAAAGGCGTGAAAATGCTGCCATCAATGAAGCAAAATACAAGTCCAAACTAGAGAGATATTACAACACGCGATTCCGCTTATGCACCTTTCTACCCGGTGATTTTGTTCTACGCGACAATGAGGCATCCAACACTAAACGTCCTGGAAAACCGGGACCAAAATGGGAAGGTCCTTATGTTATTCATGAAGTTCTAGGAAAAGGCGCGTACACACTTAAGCGCTTAGACAGAACAAGTGTCCCGAGGACATGGAATGCACAGCAACTAAGACGGTGCTACATGTAAACCTCCAAGTTCAAAGACTCTTGTTATTCTAAAATGCGGACCTTGCGCCCGATTATGTAATAAAGATAAGAGTTACTTCATATTTTATCTTAATGTTTCGTTACAAATGCGCAACCACTTTGAGTATACGCAAAAAACACCTTGGTGCACAATGACTCGTAAAACATAAGTTACTACCTATGTAGCATGCATAGGAGCTGATATCCACGCGCGAGTTCATTACCAGTTTCATTCGCTATGCTTACACAAAGTAGTCCATTTAGAGCAATTATTGTAACAAAGAAGAACATTTCATTGAAAGATAGAAAAATATGTACAAAACCGCGTCATGCGCGGTGCAAACAATGATCCTACAGGAGTATTACATCAAGGATCCTACACTAGTCTTCTTCTTCAGCAGCGACCTCAGCGTCTTCTGGAAAGATATCCTTCAAGTGGTCTACGAAGTCATCATGTGTAAGTGCCTCGCTTACCAACTCCAAGGCTGGGATATCAAGACGATTATACCCCTGCTGTGCCTTCTCAAAGACGGCTCCAGTGTTAACCCATGAGTGGAGGCATGGCTAGAATCCCATGGAGTGTCCAAGGCATGAGTGACTTGTTGCGCACACTCAGCGTAGCCTTGCGCATGCCCATCATGTCGCGTAACAACCACCAGCTTAGCCACTGCACCATCCAACTCCGCGGAGTTCACAATGGAATTGGTAATCTGCAGATTCAAAGGAAAGATTAGAACCATTCAATAAAGGTCAGAAAACACAAGTGAAAACCCTTACATGGCCAATCCCATGTTGTTGAAGCCATAACATGTTGTTGGTGAGCGATTCCACCAATGATTCGGAGATGGCACGGGAGCTTTCGGAATCCTCCAATTTTTTCTCCCCGCCTCCACCAACTGCAGCCTACGCAGGAGGTTAGCATTCTTCACTGAGGCTCCTTGGAGATCTTTCTTAGTGCTCGCTAAAGCAGCGCAAGCTTCAACCTGCTTGGTTTCAACAAGGTTAGCAACATAACTTAGACATATCAACAAAGAATGAAACAAAGAAAAGGGGGTACCTCTTTCGGCTCGCTGTGCTCGCGTTGCACACTGGTTTGTGCAGTCGAGGCAGCCACCGCCTCCTTCTCGTTCCTCTCGCGCACCACATCAGCGCACAACTGGGCCAGTTCATCCCTAGGGATTTCTTCTCCCTGTTATCCCTCTCACAATCCTCTTTGCACAACTTGCGCTCCACAGCAAGTTTGGTACCCCTGCGTAGACCACCCTTCAATTCGCTGATTATAGGATAAGGCAGTCTCCTTGCCAACACCGCAGCTTCACGCGCAGCCACTTGGGCTCGCTCTTTACCAAGGTCTCTCAAACAGCCTCAAGATCCTTCTTTTGCTTCACCAGGCCCCGCTATTCACGAACAATCTTATAGGTCACAGATGCGGACCTGGCAGCTGCTTGGAGGTAAGTATGATACGTCTCTTCTTCTTAACGATCAGAAAGCAAACGTACCTCCACCGGGGGGGAAAGCTCCTATAAAAAAACTCATGGCACACCGGCAGTGAGAAAAGTCATCTCCTTTCTCCAACTTCCACACAGGAGTGTGGATCTCTTCAGCTTGAGCAGAGGAAAATGACCTGTGCGGATGGGAGATAAACAAGGGCGGCAGATCACACGCCGCCCCCAGGTAACGGTTCCTCCACGTGTCCTTGTGGAGCACCAGTCTGAACCTCTTCGGCGGACACCGCTCCCGACAGCCCCGCCTCACCATCATTAATCGCGCCACCCAAATGCGCGTGTTCTGCCCCCACCACAACGGGTTCTTGCACAACGAACCCTGATTCTTCCACTTCCACAGAAGGTTCCCCAAGATCCACCCGTGATTCCTCAACAACAACCATAAGTTCTTCAATATCCTGCTGTGGTTGCGTCAATGGAACACCCGGAGTTTCCAAAACCGGGGAACCCACATTAGTACCCATACCAGCACCTTCCACCTCCACGTGAGGCCCCTCCCTCATGCCGACCGGTTCTTCAGCCCCAGCAACAGAATTTCCTCCTTAACCACCGGCCTGGGTCGTGGGGAATCAGTGCCCCTGCGCATGTGCCGGAATCCACAAAAACCGTCTCATCCCCCACATATATAAAAACAAGGGTTAGTTATGTACAACATGAAAACCGGAAGAAAATATCAAAGGGTACAAAGGCTTACAAAGGGATATTCAAGAAGTTAATGATCCCAAATCCGCCCGCTTCCCAAAATGTCTCCGCGCAACCTTTTTAGGGGGTTGCACGGAGAGGTCCTCCTTCGGGCGCCTCTTTCGATTCAGAGGCACTTCTGGGACCTCCTCAGCATCCTCTGGGCTAACAAGTATGGCCGTAGGGATAACCGCCTACTTTGGTGCAGCCCCCTTTGCACCTACAGGTTTAAGACCCTCCCTTGAGTCAGAAATGACCACATAAGTTTTCCACTTGTTGTGACAACGTGCTTATCTTTGGGAGGGCCTGCCCTGGGTTGAGTTGCCTCCCCCTCTACCGCCGCGCTTGACCCTGCACGTCGCTTCTTTTTGGGATCTGGGCCAATGCCTAAATCTCTCAGTGCGGCTGCATGAACAAAGAACAAACAAATAAGTCACCTGCAACGGCGCACAAGCAAATTATCAAGACTCACCAGTTGGTGGCGCGGGGGCCTCCAGGTCCGCATCCTTGACCAAGGCAAAATTGCCCAGGACCTAGCAAACTAGGTGGGCTCATCTCCCCCCAAACGGAGCTTTTCCATCCGCCCTTCCTTCCTCTGGAAGGCGGGCAAGAACAATGGGGCTCCTTCGAAACTAAACACATGTTTGTTTAAGCAATCAACAAGTCAAAACCAAGGAAGCACAAGGGAATAAGAATACTTACTGCGATCGCCCTCCACATACACTTGTCGAGACCGGCGTTCGTGTCCCCACAGCAACTTATTCCCCACCGCCACCAGTACCCTTTCCAGCAACTGAATTGCCGGGATCTCCTTCAGATCACCATACAGGCGTCAAGCATTGGTATCGGTAGGGTCTCCGCCGGAATCTCATCGGGCCCCCAGAACGCCAAAGGCATGGTATAACCGGCCTTCACAAACAAGAATTTTTCCTTCTAATCATGGAAGAACTTGGGGGGAGAGAGCAAAATTTGACATGCCTGCGCACGGTGCTAAAAAGAATAAAACCCCATTGAACAATGGAGTTGATAAAAAATACGAAACCGGTCGACGGTGGGAAAAGACCCGGACGATCGGCAAAGAAACTCAAAGTGCCTAATTCTCACCATTCCCATCGGATTCAACTAGGAAAAGTGGAACCCATAATACTGCATCACTTCAAAGAAAAACTTGGTGGCGGGTAACCGGAAGTTACCCTCAACAAAGAAATCGTAGAATAGGGTGATATAACCCGTCGGAGCATCACCGACCTTCTCACCCTCCGCTGGCAACCGGGCATCCCAAGTGGGATGAAACAGGAAGCAAGACACAAGCTCATCAAACGCCTGCTGGCTTAGTTTACAAGCTGGCAAAGGAGGCGGGGTAGCAGCACCAGAGGCAGCCTCAGGCTCTCTAGATGCCATCGAAGACAAAGAAAGAAAAGTAATTTTTTTGGAAAAATTTCTGAAGAACTCAAACAACCTGACAAACTCAGAGAAAAATTTGAAAGAAAGATGAACGAATGAAGAAAACCCTACGAAGCACCCTTATTCATAGCGATCACATTTAATGCGCTCGGAGCACGTGTATCACATGTGGTCATAGTACCCAATCACAGACGGACGCATGGCGAGCAAGTGGGGAGTGACAGTTAACGTGCGCGCGTGGCCACTGCGCTCTTGCCATTCCATTAAATGAATGGTAGACGAAGCGGCTGAGTGCACGCTACAGCTGTCAGACGTCTTTTCAACTCCCAGTTTTTCTCACCAACTCACCTACAACGTCAGACGATCAAATTTTCAAATTCCAAGAGCTGATAACAAAACGTTTCCTTCACACAAACGTTTCCCCTCAACACTTAAAAACATTTTCGCCACAACAATTAAAGGCGCAAGCAACAACTCTTCTAGTCCAGCACTCCTCCCACCTTAAAACATGCGCGTAGGAGCGGCACTGGACTAGGGGGGACTTGAGGAGGTATGGTCCCAAATGACCATACCCTTGACCAAATTTCAACAGGGAAACCTTGCGCGCCATGTGCAATGATGCGCCTTCCTTGGAACAAATAGGTCATACAATGAACCTTGGGCACTCAGCGCAACGGTGAATTTGACCAGCTTCAATAGGTCACGAACCTTGCACACTCATTCACAATGGTGAATTAGACCAGCTTCAACAGGTCACACAATGAGCCTTGCGCACTCAACGCCACGGTGAATTAGACCAACGTTAATAGGTCACACAATGAGCCTTGTGCACTCAGCACAACAGTGAATTAGACCAATACAATTAAAGTCACACAACGAGCCTTGTGTACTCGCCACAACGGCAAGTTAGACTCACGCGCTTAGGTTACTAGAACCTGCGCACAACTACATTCCTCTGAGCTGCGAATCCCAAAGCCTTGCAAGGACAAGACACACATGATAAGCGCCTCAAAGTCTTGGGACAAAAGGATATACCCCCGACACCCTGCGTTGGCGGGAAAAACCTTAACAGCCTCGCAGAAGGGGTAAGCATTAAGAGATGTTGACCATACCTTAGGGTACGAAATGGTAGAACTATGACCAAAGGTCGCTTGGAAAGTTGCGTGAAGTGCCCATGACCAGTGAGGCAGGTGTCAGACCATACACCAACCACGTCTCTGCAAGTGACTGTTCCACCTTCTCCGTTTTCAGCTGGCAACAGGCCTGACACCAGAAATGAATGCCTTTACACGTAGCACCACTAAACATCCGACAAAGCATACCTCCTGACAATGGACATTAATTCTCCTGTAGGTAGCATTTAATGTCTGCACAGAGGGACAAAAACGATGTCTCTGGCTGTATGGGCCGAGTCCAAGGCCCACCAGCACTTCTCCTGAACATACCTTTTTCAGCTATAAATAAGTATCGGATCTCCAGGTAAAAACACGCTTACACACTTGCAGTACTTTACTCAACAGACACAAGCTTACGCAAATACTTGCCATCACTTGCTTACCATCCCAGATACTTATTCTCAGCGGAGTGTGGTCACGGAGAAAACCACCCTTTTCCCCGTGGTGAGGCTAACGGCGATTGCTAGTTTTATAGATCAGCTGGAGCGAGCTTACACCTCGATAAGTGAAGTGAGAGGGTAACCTTTTATGCGGAAACACCCTAGTTGCGACTTATATATCCCCGGATATCACTAGGTTCAAGTGGTGCTTCTCACAGTATATATATATAACTAAAATTAAATATGCAATACATAATATATATATATATATATATATATATATATATAAACTCTAAATATTAATTCTAACATTACATTTATAAAAACCAACCTAATCTTAAAAAATAAAAAAACTACAAGTCTTCATCCGACATGTCGTCGTTGGGTTCGTTTTGTGTGTTGTTCCTAATGTAGTCCACCAAGTCTGCTTGTAGGTTGTGATGTGTGTACTCGTTACTAGAGAGAATCCGTTTAAATCTTGTTGTTCTTCACTCACTGGAACATAATTTCCATTAGACGCGTTTTCTTCGTAGTTACAAATCGCTCTACCTTCGTCTTTGATGATCATGTTATGCAGTAAGAGACAAGCATACATAATGTATCGCAACCTCTATGGTGTAAAAGAACGTGTTGGATATTCAATAATATGACACTTTTTTTGTAGAACCCCAAAACACCATTCAATATCTTTTCTCGCCCCCTCTTGAAACTTGGCAAATTTCTTTCGTTTATCGTCTGTCGGGTGCGGAATAGTTTTAAAGATTGTAGAGTATGTTGGGTATATTCCATCTGCAAGGTAGTAACCGTGCCTATATTCCACCCCTGAAACCGTAAAACTTGTGTCTGGACCTGTTCCTACGATTACATCGTCAAATATCTGTGACTGGTAGATGATGTTAAGGTCGTTAAGTGAACCAGGCAGACCAAAAAAGACATGTCAAATCCAAAGATCCTGAGACGCAACAGCCTCTAGTATTATAGTTGGATGATCATGATCGCCCCGAGTATATTGATCTTGCCAGGCAGTAGGGCAGTTCTGCCAGGGCCAGTGCATGCAATCAATGCTTTTGAGTATTCCTGGAAAACCATGTCTTTCTTCGTGCGCTTGAAATAATTTTTGGACGTCGTTTGCGTTTGGTTTCCGCAGATATTTATTGCTATATAACTTCATGATCCATTCGCAAAACCTGTGCAAACATTCACGTGAAGTTCTTTCGGACATTCTTAAATACCCGTCCAACGAATTGGATGCAGTCTCATATGCGAGTAGGCGAATGGTCGCGGTACAGTTCTGTAAAGTGTTGAATCCCCTACGGACCCCTGCATGGTATTGAAGTGTGAAAAACGAATCAGACTGCATCAGGCCGTCTGCTATACGTAAGAATAGTCGACGACTCATTCGGAACCGACGTTTAAACATCTCGTCCGTATACACAGATTCATCGGCAAAGTAATCGGCCACTAAACTATCATGCCCAGCTAAATATTAACAATAAAAAATAAATTAAATTCAATATTAATACTAAAAAGAATTATATAAATTAGAAAAATACACCAAAATAAAGATACAGTAAAAAAATTAAATACATTATTTAAATTAAAAAAGATACACTAAAAAGTTAAATACCTCTCGGTGTCGATTTAAGGCGGCCGCCCTAGTTTGCGGTTGTGACGACGTTTCTTCCTCTTCCTCCTCCTCCATGATCATATGTGCTGCGTGCATAATGAGTTTCGCAAAAAATAATTCGCACTAACCCGAAGATGATGAATACCACAATGAAGATGAAGAAGATATGCCTATATTTTTATAAATAATATGGTTGTATTTAAAAAATTGAGAGAGATTGAAAAGATTTGGGTTAAAAGTGGGGGAATAAATAGTGTATATTTATAAAGTGGTATTGAATTTTTTTCACCAACGGCTCTGTTAACGGATATTTTTTTATGTCATTTACCGCCCGTCCTCAACATCTCGAAGGAGACGGTCTCGACGCCACCGGCCTTGAAATAGTGTTGAGGGACGTCACTAGGCCAAGACGGGCCTGACCTAAACGACCCCACACCAAGTAGCCTGAGCGGAGGCACAACAATTGTTGGGATCAACATGTACTACTTATTAATAATATAAAACCTGCAAAAATTATGTCTAATAACATTCCTATCGAATGTAACGGTATGAATCACACTTGAGGTATTTTTGAAAAGTTAAAACAGATCTGAATATTACGACTTAATAATGGAGTCAGGTGAGGGGTTTCACACAAGCCATTAGTTGTGTGGTTTTCTTCTGAGGCGGGCTGTGTATTTGACTTTCGAGTTTAACGATATCCACTATTGTATACGTTTGACATCGGTGGATTGAAGGGCTGGATGATGCCGCCCTAAATGGATATACTCCAGTTTCAAGCCTGGGTCTCCTGCTGACAACTGTACTTTGGTGCAAAAGCAGGGGCGCATGATAGAAGGGGTGGGGTTGGGGGGCGCTCGACCCCCTGAACTTTTCGCTAAGTAGTGTTTGGTATGTAGTTTTCGTATAAAATATTTTAGGTATATATGTTTTTGAACCCCAATTTTTTTTAAATTTTTTTTAGGTATATACGGAAATCTCAAGCTTCGCCACTATGCAAAAGCCCAACCAGTTGCTCTACTCGTTGTTCAAAAAGATATAATTATATATTATTATTATTATCTAGTATTAGTATTAACTAATTGTATTGTAATTATCCGGTATGTAGTTTTTGTATAAAATTTCTTAGGCACATACGTTTTCGACCCCTGGTTTTATAACCTTTTTAGGTATATATGCAAGTATCAAGCTTCGCCACTATGCAACTACCCAACCAGTTGCTCTACTTGCTGTTAAAAATATGATACAATAAAACATATATGTTCAATGGGTTGGGTTAGTGTGTAAAAGGGTGACTTTATGAGAAGTGTAAGAGAGTGTTTTAAGCTCTTAGATCATGTAGTTAATGATTGAGGTCAAAAAGGACTTAAAATGTAAATTATGTTATATTTTTTTGACTAATTTGACTAGATTAGAGGGTAATAGTTTTTTTATATTGTATTGTTTAAATAAAGAAACTACCATCAACTTTAATGTACATGCAAGTTTCACCCACCTTTTTTGAACGTCAATTACTTTTTATACATAACATTTTAAAAAAAAAATCACACCATATAACGAGGTTTTTTTTATCTTTAATATAACTACCATATTGTTATATTTATATAAATAAAAAAATTACGTATAGCATGATACGAAGCCTACTGGAATGCAGGTTTAAAACACCATACGAAGAACATACACTGGAATGCAGATGTAAAACAACATGAATACAAGTGTAAATGCATGTGTAAAACACCATATGAAGAACATACGAATAACAAATATTGGATTGTAGGTGAAAAACACCATGAATGTAGGTTTAAAACACCATACGAAGAAGATCTACTGGAATTGCAGGTGTACAACACCACATATAATGTGCAATACAATCATTCCATATGTTAAAACACCATGACTGTATTACGATTCAAGTCGTGATGTTTTTGAATCTGAATGGTGTTATATATTTTTAAAATAATCCAAACCATTCCTGCAACTAATCTAGTATACTCAATGTGATTTAAAACACCCTGCTCAGCAGATTGTATGTCACATAATATTATAAAATACCCTACAGTAGAACAGTTATATGTTACTTAAAAACATCTTGTTAAATTATAGTATAAAACACCTTGTAGCTAATGTAATAATCTTCGTTATGCAAAAAAACACCGATTAAAAAAACGAATGTAATAATCTTCGCTATTAAAAGAATAGATGAATCCAATTTATAAAATTTGTCCATTTGTATATAACAGTTAATTCGTAAACAATCTTTGTAAAAAATAAAATTATAGGTATCATAAAATAACTCCCCGGTGGTTACAAGATTATTTTATCATTTAATTGAACTTTAAAATAAATTACATTATTACCTTTTTTCATTAATATAAATGTGAACACATATTTACTAGATTATTTCTTACACTTCTTATACTCTTACCTATTTTTTAAGATCCTTAATATATGTTCAATATTGTAAATGAAATATGTCTACATATAAAGTTAGCTAAATTAGCATTTATTATGACAAAAATAATAGTTATATTTTTTGTTGGAAACATTTTATTAGTTATTATGTGAGAAACAAATATTATACAAGTTGAATAAATAATTAATAAATAAGTACAATATTAAAAGTTTAAGTTTCCTTTTCACATTTTATGATGTATTCACATGTATAATGAATGAAATTCTAACGTAGTATTAAAATATATTAATTTAATAAACAGATGATTCTAGCTATAAACTATAGTATAGAAAATTGTAGTTAATTATTAAATGTCCAAATAGTCTTTGTGGTTTTATAAAATAACATCAATAGTCTCCAACTTTTAGAACTTATACTGGTGATACTTATGGTTTGACAGTTTGTTACTTGGATAGTCCTTGGAGTGGATAAAGGTTATTTTTCTCTGTGAAGTTCATTTGAAATTACTTATTTACCCTTGCTTTTATTAAAATATAAAAAAATCACACACACACATATAAAACACTCGCTCTCTCTAAAACACACACACCTGACTCTACTTCTCTCTCTATCTCTCTCTCTCAAGAAAAGCCCCACCACCACCTACCATCACCAACACACACCACTGCCACACCACCTGCCAGCACCCCCACACCACCATCCAACCTCACACCACCAACTGTCACCCCCACCCCACACCACCACTACCTGCTTCAAATCTGGCAATCACCATCCCCGACGTAGCCATCACCACTACCAACACAAATCTTGTAGCCCCACACCATTTGTTTGTCGAGATCTGAAATCAGGTCTGAATATGGGGGTTTAGGGCCTCAATTTTGGTTTTAAATTTGGGGGTTTGATTCTTTGATTTCGAATTACAACGATTGGAATTACTTTGATATTTGTTTGATTGGAATTACATTGATATGGATTTGAATTTGGGGGTTTGATATGGTGGTTGTGGTGGTGGAGTGAAGGTGGTGGTTGTGGTGGTCGAATGAAGGCGGTGGTGGTGGCGGTGTTTGTAGATGAATGTGGTGGTGGTGAGGTGTTTGTAAGTGAAGATGAGGGAGATGACATAAAAGAATGAGGTGGTTCGGGTGGTTGAGTAAAGGCGGTGGTATGTTCAGGTTGGAGGTGGTGGGTTCAAGGTGGAGGTAGGTAGCTATGGTGGAGGTGGAGGTGGGTGGCTACAATGATGTTTGTCTTCCTGTTGCACTGGCTTTCAACCCACCACGGGCCCATGAGCGTAATCCGAGCCCATTACATCATTCTCCCCCTCTTCAGAAAGACTCATCCTCAAGCTAAATGGATCATCTTGTTTAGGGAGATAGGGAGATAAGTCTGCCACATTAAAAGTTGATGAAACATTATAATGACCTTGTAACTCAATCTTGTATGTATTGTCATTAACTTGCTCCAATACCTTTAATGGTTCATCAACTCAAGGTTGCAGTTTACTAGCAAGACCCCCGGGAAACGCTCCTTACGAAGATGAACCCACACTAGATCCCCCTCCTTGAAAACTACCCATTTCCACCAGGTGTTAGCCCTTCGTTGATACACAATGTTATAATTAATAATGTTTTCACGAACCTACTGATGTATGAGCTTAATTTGAGCAGCCCGATCCTCTCCCTCGGCGCTAAATTGGGTAATAGCAGGTAGTGGGGTAAGATCTAATGGTTGAATGAATTTCTACCGTAAACCACTAGAAACGGGCTCATACCAGTGGACCTATGATTGGAACAATTATATGCGAACTTGGCTTGAGGAAGAACAATGTCCCACTATTTAATGTTGGACCCCACATGGCTGCGTAACAGATTTCCCAAGTTGCGGTTGGTTACTTTCCATTTGGCCATCACTTTGCATGTGATGAGCACTATTAAAACTGAGTCGAGAACCCAACCGCATCCACAATGTGCACCAAAAATGTCCTACAAACTTGATAAGTTTAAGTGTTTTATCACGTCCAAAATGGCCTACCAAAGCACCCTGATGACCTTCCAAAAATAATCGCATCTCCAATAGAACACTTAGGAACACATAGTTGAATTCTCTTAATAAAATCCCGTCATGTAACAAATATTGACCGGGTGTGCTTAGCACGACAATCAGCCCATAGGGAAGAAAAATCTAGATCATCCAGGTATAATGTGCTTAAAGTGTCAAATCCGCCCACTTGTGTCTACAACAAAGTGAGTAGCATCCACCGCCTACTCAGGGCGTCGGTTACCGTATGCGTAGCTCCCGACTTGTGCCGAATAAAAAACAAAAAATTATGAAGAATCTCGACCCACTAAGTGTGTCGAGGGTTCAACTTACTTTGTCCTTGAATAAACCGTAAGGCTTGATGGTCGGAGAAGAGAATAAACTTATTCGGTAATAAACAATGTCGCCTATATTCAAAGCTTTAAACAATGTTGTAAACTCTTTGTCATAAGTACTATATTTTTCGCTTGGCCACGCAAAGATTCACACTACAGAAATCGACCATGCGTCCCTCTAGACTAAGAACACTCCCAATACCGAATCCTGAGGCATCACACTCAACTTGAAACATCTTCTGGAAGTTAGGAAGTATGAGAACATGCACGCTAGTAACACATTGTTTTAACTCCTCGAATGCCTTGGTAGCATTCTCTTTCTACGTTCAAATATTTTGAACTATCTATTTGAGTTAATTAAATAGTGAACAAGGTAGTGTTTCATGCTCCATTCGACCCCGGTGGTAAAAGTCCCAAGCTTGGTGAGATGTTATGTTAAGATGTTTAGGTGAGTCGTGGTGACAATAATAAATGGGAGTCAGGTTGATGTTACCTTTGATCCAGGTAGGTTGGTCCGAAGGCAAAACTCGAGGAGTAGTTTTTTGAGAAGATGTAGAGTATGAAACATATCTTTTATTTGTTTGGATTTCAATTTTCAATTTTATCTTATTTAGTGTCCCAATATTGTTATGAGTCAAAGCTATAAAATAGGGTCTAGGGTTTACGATTATTGTCTTTAATTAACTAATTCTTGGAATCTTGGTTTGATTTATCGTCTTTAATTAACTAATTGTTTTTGAGCCATTTGATCGCACTTGTAACTACATCAATTTTGCTCTTGTGGTGGCACAACGACTATCAAATGCAGCCGGTGGTTTGGTTTCCAGTGAATGCCCAAGCCAAACTCTGAAGCTAGTGTGAGCCCGGTTAAGACAATATAGTTTGGCCAGAGTGGGGCAACGGAGCTATACAATTCAGGGAGTACGGTGGCTAAACACAAAAACCTCATCGTTCCAAAATAAAAATAAAAAATAAAATAGAAAACTCTACCTATTAATAAATTGAGAATTGTGAATTCTTAAAATCATTCTTTTATTGAGTTTGCGAATTCTTAAAATCATTCTTTGAATTAAGTTTGCGTTATTCTTAGGCTATAGGGTGTGGTCATGACTCTCAAGGTCACCATGACCGTCCACATTAGCACTATGTCACCCACTTCTAACCCATCATACAAAACCATTACCCTAATGGTGTGGTTGTGATCCAAACCCTGTTCTTTCATTTTAATTTATTTTTGTTAAAAGGAAAAGAAAGTATTGAAAAAGGAAAGGAGGCCCATGATTGCCATGATTTAATCCATGCCAACCATTGTAGATGAGGCAAGAGAGTGGTGTAGCAATCCATTAATGATTTTACGTGGCAATTGACGACCCAACCCATGACCCACACACCCTTCAGCCTTAGGATATGCTTGATTGCTTTACTATAATGATATTTACTTCTATTTTATTCACAAACCTACAATACAATCAATTGAAGACGCAAGCATACCTGATTCAACAAAAATAGTTTTAGAGTTTTCTTGTTTCATAGCCTAAAAGGGTATTTATACTATCATCCTTGACAATATAATTTTACTTAGGTTTTAGTCCCGTGTAAATCGTTTGCTAAGCACAATAAGAAAAATGGTATATATTCATTTATTTGTATAATAAAAAAATATCTAAAGTTTTAAAACTCCATAGAAATATGTTTTAGTAAGGTTTAATTAAAAAATATCATTATCTTACATTACAAATATACATTAAATATATATTTGAAGTAAGGGTGTAAAACATCATAACACATTGAGTAGCCACATTCATTAGTTTATATGGTAGGTTAGTCACCTTTTAGTCCTGTAAACTCTGTCATATTCAATGTTTGTTAAGTTATGAGTTTACGAGTATCATACACCTACGATATAGATAAATGAGGGATACAAATATTGTTGGAATCGGTATGCCCAAGACATATATTAAATTGATGTGGCTAGTACGTTATGATCTAAGTCGGGTCATACCCAATAACAAGCTAGACAAACACCTATAATATTTATTTATGATGTGATCAAACAAATAAATATTAACACTTAGAATATTTAGAAATTGGTTTTCTAAATAATTGCACTTGAGAAACTAATAAATATATGGATAATTTGTTTTGAGAGAATATTTTATATTGTTATTTAATAGGTTAAGTAACATTATAAATAATTGTGATATGTTGCATCAGTCTTATAACATGTGATGTTACAATTTTATAAAAGTTATAAAATAAATATAAGACTTTTAAAAATGAAATTGAAAATATTGGGTGACAAAAACAAGGCCATATGGCCAATTTTTTGGGGTCTTCCCAAGGTGGTCTTCCACTAATGAAATTTAATGCAATATCTCACACAATCTCATCAAATCCAACACT